>CM038674.1:185393450-187793450 GCA_021605145.1 Aegilops bicornis
TGAAGAAACGCGAGTCCTTGGAGCGCAACATTGCGGATCAAGAGTCTGAACTAACCAAGGCCCGCCAAAGCGCACATGATGCCCGAGTTGAAGCCTAGGGCACCCTCCAGGAAGTCCAGGAGGTTAGAAAAATCGCGGCGGGTAAGGCCTTTATTATGCAGAGCAAATATGTGAAGAAAAGGTTCTTCTTACTGACCCGGATTTGGTGTTCTCCAGGGGCGTTTGCGGATCTGTCGTGCAACGTTTCAGACGCTACGGAGTTCTTCTGAGCCGAAGAGGGGAGCTCCACGGAAAAGCTCTTTTGGTCGCAATACCTTGCGCCAGAACATCCAGTGCCCTTTAGTGATCAGCTAAAACAGCTAGTCGAACTGCATAGGGTGGCTGAACTAGCCATGAAGGATTTAATAGTCCGGCTATGGCCTGCCGAAGTCATACCCAGCAGCTACTTCGGGCTCGTGAAGCGGCTGGTCAATGCCTGCCCTCGACTTGATACCATCAAGCGGGTCTGCATCGAAGGCGCGCGAATGGCCTTCCCGAGTCAAGATACAGTGGGCGAAGATGGACGCCATGAAGCTTGCGGCCGAGGGACCGCCCGCGTGCAAGGAGCACCGCACGTCGGAACGGTATTTTGAAGATGTCCAGAAGTTGTAGAGGGGCAGTGTTCAAAAGACATTATCTTTGAATGAAGTCGTTCGTATTGTCCCTTCCTGTATTATGAAACAGAGCCGTTATGTAATATAACGCCTGTTATTTAAAATTTTACGTCCTGTGCGGCTGTTTTGTTAAATCTGAGAGTTGGCCAGTCATCGGCTTAAGTCCCCACGTAGGTAGTATGGGGGTGTTCGGGATGAATCTAAACACTCTTTATCCCAGAATTTGGTCCTTAAAGGAGGTATTTAGCGCAACGAACCAGGCAATCGGACTATGTGGCTTTATCACCCTCACTTAGCCATAGGAGTTCGACAAATAGAAATGTAGGCGCAACCCCTAGTTAGTATTTAATCCGGACTAGGGTGTTGTAGACACCTGATCGGGTAAATGCTGATACGTCGCACGAGGCGGAAGAAATCGCAAAAGATTTGTAACCTCTCGAACAGCTAACCGGCTCATGCCGCATCATGACAGTCAGTTTTCGGCTTTCTCTACTGAGGTGGTCATCTGGATAAACCAGGACACAATCGCAGTAGTTCTCCCTTTACTACCCTAGCTGATATAGCGGAACGTAAGGTACTAAGCACATGAGCCGGGCAACCCAACTATTGACCAGAGACATGATTCGGAGTCGATGCATATAATGCTAAAGTTCGGGGTGCCGAACTATACTGTAAAAAAGTGTTCGGACTTTGTTGCCATATTATGGGGTGTAATGAAGCCCCTGGCGAATTAAGGCATACCAGAGTGTACAGGTGCAATTGATAAGAATATAAAAAAATGAAGTAATAGGCTAATGCCGCAGAAATTGGGCCGCAAACTATTTTCCATTATAGTTTGATTAATACGTCAAAGCATATTTGTACAAGTAGTGTGATAAGCAACAGGGCTATTTAACATGGCATGACCAAGGGAGAGCTGTGTGCGGGTCCTTAAAACAAGCATAATGATTATTTAAAGAGACCACCTGGAAATTCCCTTATACGTAAATGCTTCTTGCCGTCTTGGTGTATCCGTCCCTTGATAGGTCCGACAATCAGGCCACCAGGAAAGGCCTGGGAAAAAACCTGAAAAGAAAAAGAAAAGGTGCAAGTATGTGGGTCCAGGGGAGTTTGAGCTGTATTATGGACCATGATCTAGCTGTGCCTCCGTCTATGCCCATGGTATTTTGAGTGCATAGTTATGTACGCGCGGTACAAATGCCGCCGTTTGGTCGGGACTGGGACGGAGGCCGAATTGCTAGTCAAGCTCTTGACGAGCTGGACTGTCCTGCTATAGAGTAGTTCAGACTCGTTTGACATTGTGCGGGAGCTTGGCCGCTGAATTAAGGTCCAGCCTAAAAAGGCCGCTCTGTGCTTCTGCTGCGAGGGCAGCAGTGTGCTCTTCGGTACGGAGGGAGCGTTCCGTGTTTCCATTGACTGTTATGACACCGCGTGGTCCGGGCATCTTGAGCTTGAGGTAAGTGTAGTGTGGCACCGCATTGAATCGAGTGAATGTGGTTCATCCGAGCAGTGTGTGATAGCCACTGCGGAAGGGGACGATATCGAGGATCAACTCTTTGCTTTGGAAGTTGTCCGGGGATCTGAAGACCACCTCCAGTGTGATTGAGCCCGTACAGCGGGCCTCTACACCTGGTATGACTCCTTTAAAGGTGGTTTTTGTGGGTTTGATCCTTGAGGGATCAATACCCATTTTGCGCATTGTATCCTGATAGAGCAGGTTCAGGCTGCTGCCACCGTCCATGAGGACTCACGTAAGATGGAATCCATCAATGATTGGGTCAAGGACCAGTGCGGCTAAACCGCCATGATGGATACTGGTCGGATGGTCCCTACGATCAAAGGTGATAGGGCGGGAGGACCATGGGTTGAACTTTGGGGCGACTAGCTCCATCACGTAGAGGTCCCTGAGCGCGCACTTGCGCTCCCTCTTGGGGATATGGGTAGCCTATATCATGTTCAATGTTTTAACTTTGGGGGGGGGACTTCTTCTGTCCCCCTGTGTTCGGTGGCCGGGGCTCCTCGTCATCGTCCTTGCTTTTCGACCCCTTCTCCTTGTTCTCGGCATTTAACTTGGCAGCCTATTTAACATGGACGATCGAGTATGAGGTCCAAGCTGGTTTATCAGGAGTGCCGTGGATTTGACATGGACGATCGAGTATGAGGTCCAAGCTGGATGAGCCTGGATTGTTTCTTTTATATGGCTTCTTCCGCTGACCGGACTTAGAGCCACTGAATCCGGCGTTGACCGCCGTGTCCTTGGTGTTGTCACCGTTGCTTCGACGCTTGTGTCTGTTGCGTCGGGGCTTGCCGTTGCTATTTCTGGCTTCAGAAGTGCCAGTTTTGCTTGTATTGTTATTGCTACGGGCTACCTAGCTATCCTTGCCCGTGCAGAAGCGGGTCATTAGCGTCTTGAGGGCTACCATAGACTTCGGCTTTTCTTGGTCGAGGTGTCGGGCGAGCCATTCGTCATGGATGCTATGTTTAAAGGCCGCTAGGACTTTGGCATCCGGACAGTCGACGATTTGGTTCTTTTTAGTTAAGAACCTAGTCCAGAATTTCCTGGCTGACTCTCCGGGCTGTTGAACTATGTGACTTAAGTCGTCGGCATCCGGAGGTCGGACATATGTACCCTGGAAGTTGTCGAGGAAGGTGTCTTCCAAGTCTTCCCAGCTGCCAATTGAGATTTCGGGCAAACTGCTCAACCAGTGCCGAGCAGGTCCCTTGAGTTTTAGCGGCAGGTATTTGATGGCGTGAAGATCATCACTGCGGGCCATTTGAATATGGAGGAGAAAATCCTCAATCCATACCGCGGGGTCTGTTGTCCCATCATATGATTCCTTGTTCACGGGTTTAAACCCTTCCAAGAATTCATGTTCCATTACTTCATCAGTGAAGCAGAGGGGGTGTGCGGCGCCTCTATATCGGGCCAAGTCGCGACGTAGCTCGGATGGAGTTCGTTTGCGGTTTTCGGCCCGGGCGTGGTTATGTTTGTCACGTCTGGCCGGATGGCCATCGTCGCGCATCGGGGCACGCCTCCGCGATCCATAGATCGATCTGGTCTGACCTGCTCTGTTTTCCAGGTCATGCCGTAGGTCATATGTGTATCGCCGAGTTGTTATTTCTGTTTGTTCGGCGAGGTATTGCGGGCTGTTATTCGGCTTGAGGTGTCGCTTTGTCCCGGCCACGTGGTGGTCAGTCAGCTGTATTGTACCTTGGTAGGACGGGCTCCAGCACCTCGTCATCAAACTGTGGTAACAATTTGCGCTTCGGGTAGCTTTTGGTTGGTGTGACACCCTCGATTCAATCATACACTAATCATACACGCAAATATGTACGATCAAGATCAGGGACTCACGGGAAGATATCACAACACAACTCTAGAGACAAATTAAAATAATACAAGCTTTATATTACAAGCCAGGGGCCTCGAGGGCTCGAATACATAAGCTCGAAAACAAACGAGTCAGCGGAAGCAACAATATCTTAGTATAGACATGAGTTAAACAAGTCTGCCTTAAGAAGGCTAAAACAAAAGTAACAATGATCGAAAAGACAAGGCCTCCTGCCTGGGAGCCTCCTAACTACTCCTGGTCGTCGGCGTCCGTCACGTGGTAGTAGGCACCCTCGGGGTAGTAGAAGGCGTCGGCAGTGACATCTGGCTTCTGGACTCCACCATCTTGTTGCAACAACCAGAAAGAAGAAAGAAGGGGGAAAGGGGTAGCAAAGCAACCGGGAGTACTCATCCAAAGTACTCGCAAGCAAGGGTCTACACTACTTATGCATCGGTATCAATGAAAGGGGGTAGTATCTGTGGACTAACTGCAGAATGCTAGAATAAGAGGGGGGAAGCTAGTCATATCGAAGACTAGCATCTTCTGGAAACCATCATCTTGCAGCAACAGAAGGGAGTAGAGTAGTATAACATAAGTCATATTTATGTTGTTGTCAACGTCCCGGGATCCTTTCTCGACTCCTAGAGCCACATATCCATTTCATACCTCAGCATCCAGTTCTAGTTGTATCGATCGGGATACAACTCCGAGTATCCGTTACCGTAGGACAAGCTATCGATAGATGTTTTCTTCCCTGCAGGGGTGCACCAACTTACCCACCACGCTCGATTAACTCCGGCCATACACACTTTCCTGGGTCATGTTCGGCCTCGGCCAAACAATACGCCGCAACCTGACCTAGTCTTAATAGAGAGCTCAGCATGCCGGTCTAAACCTATGCCCCCAAGGGTCATGGGCCATCGCCCCGGGAACTCCTGCATGTTGCGAACGCGTCCGGTGAGCAGACCTAGCTACCTCCATAAAAAAAAGGCAGGTGCTTACCAGTCCAACCCGGCGCGCGCCGCTTAGTCACTGACGTCTATTAAGCTTCGGCTGATGCATACGACGTAGAACGCCCATACTATGCCCACGTGATGGTTAGTGCTATCAGGCTAGAGGCCCCTCGGATCAAATATCCTAATCGTAGTGGATTAGGAGCGCGCGGTAACGAGCAGAGACCCACGATCGATGTGACCCCGTCGCCCTGTCTCGAGGACTTGCGGCAAGGGCTAAGAATGCCTGGCCACACCTCGTAATTATCTCGCGGGCACCTTCCAGGTCAACCCGACTCCACATCGCTCGCAATTAAGCTCGCGCGGGTACCCCCCAGGGCTGACCCGTCTTTAGTAACATGGTTTAATGTAAAGTCATAGTAATCATAGTAATCGTCTGTCTAACACCAAGGGGAACCCTGTGGAACCACCCTCGTTGGATTCCACTCGATGTAATCATCAAGATGAACGTAAGAGGAACCACCCTCAAGGTTCACACTTGAGGGGTTGCACAACAGATTCGTATCGGAAGTGGTTAATGAGGAAATCACCCTCGATTACCATGACCGAATAGCTACACTACAGAGATCTCACCAGGAGTGATGTATGAGGTTCCACCCTCGGCACTCGATGGTAACTCTGCAGAGTCAAGCAACAAAAGGGGCATGATGTGATGTGAGGTGTTGGGCTCTGGTCGTCGCTCACGTTGATCGAGTCATCGATGATGAAGCAGGGGCAAAAAGGACAAGGTGGGGGTCACTGATGGATCACTAACCAACCTATACTAAGCAGTTTAGGATAAGCAGGTAGAACAATAAGCAGGTACAAAAGCAGGCTATGCATTAGAATACGAGCAATCAATTACAGTAGCAAAATATAATGCAAGCATGAGAGAATGGAATGGGTGATATCGGGATGATCAAATGGGGGGCTTGCCTGGAAGCTCCGCTGAAAGGGAAGAAGGGTCGTCGTTGACGTAGTTGATCACAGGGGCAGCATCGGTCTCGGGGTCTACCGGACAGAAGAGGGGGAAGAAACAATGAATATAAAGCAAACAAAGCATCATATAGCATAACATGGTAATACGCGGTGTTAGAGGTGAACTAACACAGTGCTAGACGTTGCCGACGGAAAGGGAAAACATCCGGAGGGGTTTTTCCGACGTCTGATGTTTTCCAGGCAGATGAAAATAGAGGGGAAGGTCCATGTTCAGCATGCTAGGGGCATGTGACAGATGAAAGGACTGCGTATCCGGATTCGTTGGATTTTTCTGAGCAACTTTCATGTAGATAGCTTTTCCATCCGAGCTACCGATGTTCTATGATTTTCTTAAGTTTAAAACATTTCCTGAAATTATTTATTAACAAAAATGGAATATGATGTCAGCATTATGTGTTGATGACGTCAGCAGTCAACAAAGCGGCTGACCAGGTCAAACCTGACCAGTGGGGCCATCGGGACCCATATGTCAGCATTTGTGGGTTAATAGTGGATTAATTTGACTAATAGTACTAGTTAGGGGTGTGGGCCCCATTAGTCAGTGCCTAATTAGTGATTAAAACTAATTAACAGATTAATTAATGTTTTATTTATTTATAAAACTTGTTTACTTAGCGCACGACCCACATGTCAGTGGCACTGGGGGCGGCCACGTCAGTGTTGACCCAAGTCAACAGGTCAAGGGGGGCCCTGGGCCCACCAGTCAGTGGCCCAGGCGGTGCCACATGGGCGCCACGTCGGACACTGGCCGGAGAATCATCGGAGTTGACTCTCCCGCGAGCCAAACGTGACGGCGCGGCTCGGGAGGGGCGTGGATTTTGCGCACAGGGGGTCTGTGGGGTTGTGGATGGGCGCGTTCGACGCAGCTTGGCGTCGCGCATCGAACGGTTGTGGCCGGAGTGGCTGGAACGGACGGAGGTGAATGCTTTGAGCTCTTCGGCGGCGAGGTGCTTTGGGTGAGCAACGACAACAATGGTACGGCGCGAGTTCGGGAAATCCAGA
Source organism: Aegilops bicornis (assembly GCA_021605145.1). Taxonomy (NCBI): domain Eukaryota; kingdom Viridiplantae; phylum Streptophyta; class Magnoliopsida; order Poales; family Poaceae; genus Aegilops; species Aegilops bicornis. The sequence continues at coordinate 185,400,429 of CM038674.1, forward strand.
GAGCGGGGCGAGGCCTACGTGCACGTGCGAGCAAGATGGGCGCGAGCAAATGACCAAAAGGTCGCCGGAACGATGCCGGCGACGAGCTACGCAGAGGCGCATCCGGTCGGAGCACGGGGTCGGCGCTACAAGGCTGAGGGAGGGGTGCAACGGTCCCGCACGGACGTGCTGAGCACGATCCCAAGCTCATCTGAGGTCGACGGGCAGCAACGGCACGGCAACGAGCACGCCGGCGGAAGTAGAGGCATGGCAACGGCGGCGAACTAGCTAGGGACGAAAGCGCCCGCGGGAAGAAGGAATGGAGGGAGAGAGGAGCTCACCGAGCGGCCAAGAAAAGCCCTCGACGGATTAGTAGCTGCAGGGTTCACCGGAGATGACGAGGATCGTCGGCGACAGAGGCGGAAGTGGGCGGAGAAGAACGCCCTTAGCGGGGCCTCCCAGCTCCTGCTGATGGTCGGAGACGAAGGAGCGGAGAACGGCGGAGCTCATGGAGGCGTTGGTGAAAGCTCGTGGTCGACGGTCACCGTGGCGGTGCGAGAAGAACGTCGACGACAGCATCGGGCGACGTGGGGGAGAGAGGCCAGAGGGAGAGCAGGGTGGATCTAGGAGGCGAGGAAGCAAGTGGGAAGGGACGCTAGGGTTCGTCCGGGGCGGGGCGACCTAGTAGGCGCCGGGGAGCCGCCGGATGGCCGCCCCGTGGCCATCAGCGGCCACGGACGGCGTGCACGCGTCCACCCAACCCCTGGTGAAGAGAGGTAGGGAACGGCAGGGTTAGGTGGGCTGGGCTGCACTATTGCGCGGCTGGGCCAAGTGCACAGTGCAGCCTGGCCTTTTCTTTTCCCTCTTTTTTATTTCTGTTTTTATATAGAAAGGGTTTTGTAATATTTGGGGTGCCAAAACGATCTTTGTAAAATATGGGAATTGTCCACATAAATACAATGCAATGTTTGACACAGCCACAAAAAGTTTGGAAGAAGTTTGAATTAGATTGAATTTGCAAAACATGGAAAAGCAATTAATTTGCTGAGTTGGCACTATTTTAATTTGCTATAGTCCATCTTAGCTTGGAGGTGATGTTATTTTCCTTAACAATCATTTGTTATAGAATTTTTACTAGATGATGGACTATTTTGCAGCAACTTTTGTGCAACTTGAAATTCACTTGAAAATTGAATTTGATTCCAAAGTGGAATTTCAAATGAGATTTGAATCAAAGGTGATCAACTCCTGTTTAGCAAAAAGATTAGCTTAATCACGGTAGGTTACTGTAGCATGACACTGGGGGTGTTATAGTTGGGCGCTCGAGGCCATATTCCTCGGCTGCCAGGACATCGGTCCATCTTTCATTGAGCAGATCTTGATCAGCTTAAAGCTGCTGCTGCTTCTTTTTCAGGCTTCTGGAAGTGGCAATTAGCTGACGCTTAAAGTGTTCCTGTTCGGCGGGCTCCTCGGGCACGATGAACTCTTCATCGCCGAGGCTAACCTCGTCCTCGGAGAGCGGAAGGTAGTTGCAATCCTCCGAGTCTTCGTTCATGGCCTGTTCACCAGGGCTGACTCACCCATCCTCCCGTTCCTCCTATTCGGAGGTTGGCTCAACGGGGTCTTCATTGTTTTCGGCACCGTCCGGACTGTTATCCTATTCTGTGACGGTATTGCTATTTTTACTACGGCGTGGCTTAGAGCGGCGCCACTGATGTTGGCGCTTCGGCTATATCTCGGGAGGTTTATCCTCAACTGGATTTTCATCGTCGCCGTTATTTTCTTTGGTGTATCCACCATGTATATGTCGTACGAGGAAGTGGTTGTCCAACGCCCTGTAGGTAGTGGTTCCTGATCCTCTCCGGCATCGTCGTCCATACCGTTGATGTCTTCGGAGTTGTAGTCAAGCACGTCGGTTAAGTCGTCGACAGTGGCTATAAGGTGGGTGGTGGGTGGGACACAAAATTCTTCATCGTGCGCTTCCCACTCGAGCCGGACATAGTTCGGCCGAGCATTCCCCGACAGGGAGAGGGATTTAATTGAGCTTAGTACGTCACCAAAAGGCGAGTGCTGGAAGATATCCATGGAGCTGAACTCCAAGACCGGCGCCCAATCAGGTTCGATGGACGCGGATGCACGCGGTTCGGAACCCATGGCCGGGGACGAGTCTGAAGTTCCGGTAACACAAGCCCAGCTCAACGTCGGGTCTGTGTGCGGATCGAGCACCGCTGAGTCTGCGGCCTCTGTGGCGGGGTTAAGCCTCCTATCTTCAGATGATGCTTTCCGCTCCGGCTCTAGGGCCAGGGTGGTCATAGGCGCTATCTCTTGTGCATGGACAGACGACAGATCTAGGTCATGTTCATCGTGGTGGCCAGGGACAGCCCTCATGGGCTCGTATCCATCGAAGATCAAGTCTCCGCGGATATCGGCCACGAAATTCAGGCTTCCAAATTTGACCTGATGTCCAGGGGCGTAGCTATCGATCTGCTCCAGATGGCCAAGTGAGTTGGCCCGCAGTGCGAAGCCGCCGAATACGAAGATCTGTCCGGGGAGGAAGATCTCCCTTTGGACTGCATTGTTGTAGATGATTGATGGAGCCATCAAGCCTATCTTCGACAGCACGGTAGAACTCTCAATGAAAGCACCAATGTCGGTATCAAAACCGGCGAATCTCGGGTAGGGGGTCCCGAATTGTGCGTATAAGGCTAATGGTAACAGGAGGCGGGGGACACAATGTTTCCCAGGTTCGGGCCCTCCCTATGGAGGTAATACCCTACTTCCTGCTTGATTGATCTTGATGAACATGAGTATTACAAGAGTTGATCTACCACGAGATCATAATGGCTAAACCCTAGAAGTCTAGCCTATGAGATTATGATTGTTGTGGCTTAAACCCTAGAAGTCTAAACCCTCCAGTTTATATAGACACCGGGGGGGACTAGGGTTTGTACAGAGTCGTTTATAGAGAAGGGAATCTACATATCCGAATCGCCAAGCTTGCCTTCCATGCCAAGGAGAGTCCCATCTGAACATTGGACGAAGTCTTCTATCTTGTATCTTCATAGTCCAACAGTCCGGCCAAAGGATATAGTCCGGCTGTCCAAGGACCCCTTAGTGCAGGACTCCCTTAGCTTCCGCTTTCGGTCTACGAGGGTACGTGGACACACTCTCCCCTCTCGTTGCTCTGCATCACATAGATAGATCTTGCGTGATCGTAGGATTATTTTTGAAATTACCGCGTTCCCCGACAGTGGCATCCGAGCCAGGTCTATGCATAGATGTTATATGCACGAGTAGAACACAAAGAGTTGTGGTCGATAATAGTCATACTGCTTACCAGCATGTCATACTTTGATTCGACGGTATTGTTGGATGAAGCGGCTCAGACCGACATTACGCGTACACTTACGCGAGACTGGCTCTACTGACGTGCTTTGCACATAGGTGGCTAGTGAGTGTCTGTTTCTCCAACTTTAGTTGAATCGGGTGTGGCTACGCCCGGTCCTTGTTGAAGGTTAAAACAACATACTTGACAAAAAATCATTGTGGCTTTGATGTGTAGGTAAGAACGGTTCTTTATAGAAGCCCGTAGCAGCCACGTAAAACTTGCAACAACAAAGTAGAGGACGTCTAACTTGTTTTTGCAAGGCTTGTTGTGATGTGATATGGTCAAGCATGATGTGATGTAAATTGTTGGATGAGATGATCATCTTTTGTAACAAAGTTATCAGCAACTGGCAGGAGCCATATGGTTGTCGCTATATTGTATGCAATGCAATCGCCATGTAATTGTTTTACTTTATCACTAAGCGGTAGCGATAGTCGTAGTAACAATAGGTGGCGAGACGACAACGCTGCTACGATGGAGATCAAGGGGTCGCGCCGGTGATGTTGGAGATCATGACGATGCTTCAGTGATGGAGATCATGAGCACAAAATGATGATGGCCATATGATGTCACATATTTTGATTGCATGTGATGTTTATCCTTTATGCATCTTATTTTGCTGAGAACATCGGTAGCATTATAAGATGATCCCTTGCTAAATTTAAAGGTACAAGTGTTCTCCCTGAGTATGCACTGTTGCTACAGTTCGTCGTGCCGAGACACCACGTGATGATCGGGTGTGATAATCTCTACGTTCACATACAACGGGCGCAAGCCAGTTTTTGCACACGCAGAATACTCGGATTAAACTTGACGAGCCTAGCATATGAAGATATAGACTCGGAACACTGAGACCGAAAGGTCGAGCGTGAATCATATAGTAGATATGATCAACATAGTGATGTTCACCATTGAAAACTACTCCATCTCACGTGATGATCGGACATGGTTTAGTTGATTTGGATCACATGATCACTTAGATGATTAGAGGGATGTCTATCTAAGTGGGAGTTCTTAAGTAATATGATTAATTGAACTTTAATTTATCATTAACTTAGTACATAAAGTATTTTCCATGTCTATGTTGTTGTAGATCAATGGCCCGTGCTACCGTTCCTTTGAATTTTAATGCGTTCCTAGAGAAAGCTAAGTTGAAAGATGATGGCAGCAACTACACGAACTGGGCCCGTAACTTGCGGATTATCCTCATTGCTGCACAAAAGAATTACGTCCTGGAAGCACCGCTAGGTGCCAGGCCTGCTGCAGATGCTACTGATGACGTTAAGAACGTCTGGCAGAGCAAAGCTGATGACTACTCGATAGTTCAGTGTGCCATGCTTTACGGCTTAGAATCGGGACTTCAACAACGTTTTGAACGTCATGGAGCATATGAGAGGTTCCAAGAGTTGAAGTTAATATTTCAAGCAAATGCCCGAGTTGAGAGATATGAGGTCTCCAACAAGTTCTACAGCTGCAAAATGGAGGAGAATAGTTCTGTTAGTGAGCACATATTCAAAATGTCTGGGTATCATAATCACTTGACTCAGCTGGGAGTTGATCTTCCAGTTGATCGTGTCATTGACAAAGTTCTTCAATCACTGCCACCAAGCTATAACGGCTTTGTGATGAACTATAATATGCAAGGGATGAACAAGACTATTCCCGAGCTCTTCGCGATGCTAAAGGCCGCGGAGGTAGAAATCAAAAAGGAGTATCAAGTGTTGATGGTCAATAAGACCACTAGTTTCAAGAAAAAGGGCAAAGGGAAGAAAGGGAACTTCAAGAAGAACGTCAAAAAGGTTGCTGCTCAAGAGAAGAAACCCAAGTCTAGACCTAAGCCTGAAACTGAGTGCTTCTATTGCAAAGGGACTGGTCACTGGAAGCGGAACTGCCCCAAGTATTTGGCGGATAAGAAGGATGGCAGTGAAAGGTATATTTGATATACATGTTATTGATGTGTACTTAACTAATGCTCGCATGATGGCGCCTGGTATTTGATAATGGTTACATTGCTCATATTTGCAACTCGAAACAGGGGCTACGGATTAGCGAAGATTGGCTAAGGGCGAGGTGATGATCTTGGCGTGGGAAATGGTTCCAAAGTCGATGTGATCATGATTCGGCACGCTACCTCTACATCTACCATCGGGATTAGTTTTAGACCTGAATAATTGTTATTTGGTGCCGCGTTGAGCATGAACATTATATCTGGATCTTGTTTAATGCGAGACGGTTATTCATTTAAATCGTAGAATAATGGTTGTTATATTTATATGAGTAATATCTTTTATGGTCATGCACCCCTGCTGAGTGGTCTATTTTTGTTGAATCTCGATAGTAGTGATACACATATTCATAGTGTTGAAGACAAAAGATTGAAGTTTAATAATGATAGTGCAACTTATTTGTGGCACTGCCGTTTGGGTCATATCGATATAAAGCTCATGATGAAACTCCATACTGATGGAATTTTGGAATCACTTGATTATGAATCACTTGGTGCTTGCGAACCGTGCCTTATGGGCAAGATGACTAAAACTCCGTTCTCCAGAACAATGGAAAGAGCTACTGACTTGTTGGAAATAATACATACCGATGTATGTGGTCCAATGAGTATTGATGCTCGTGGTGGGTATCGTTATTTTCTTACCTTCACGGATGATTTGAGAAGATATGGTTATGTCTACTTAATGATGCATAAGTCTGAAACATTTGAAAAGTTCAAAGAATTTTAGAGTGAAGTGGAAAATCATCGTAACAAGAAAATAAAGTTTCTATGATCTGATCATAAAGGAGAATATTTGAGTTATGAGTTTGGTCTTCATTTGAAACAACATGGGATAGTTTCACAATTAACGCTACCTGGAGCACCACAGCGAAATGGTGTGTGTCCGAGAATCGTAGCCATACTTTATTAGATATGGTGCGATCTATGATGTCGCTTACTGATTTACCGCTATCATTTTGGGGTTATGCTCTAGAGACGGCTGCATTCACTTTAAATAGGGCACCATCAAAATCCGTTGAGACGACGCCTTATGAACTATGGTTTGGCAAGAAACCAAAGTTGTCGTTTCTTAAAGTTTGGGGCTGTGATGCTTATGTGAAAAAGCTTCAACCTGATAAGCTCGAACCCAAATAAGAGAAGTGCGTCTTCATAGGATACCCAATGGAAACTGTTGGGTACACCTTCTATCACAGATCCGAATGCAAAATCTTTGTTGCTAAGAATGGATCCTTTCTAGAGAAGGAATTTGTCTTGAAACAAGTGAGTGGGAGGAAAGTAGAACTTGATGAGGTAACTGTACCTTCTCCCTTATTGGAAAGTAGTTCATCATAGAAGTCAGTTCCATTGATTCCTACACCAATTAGTGAGGAAGCTAATGATGATCATGAAGCTTCAGATCAAGTTACTACCGAACCTCGTAGGTCTTCCAGAATAAGATCGGCACCAGAGTGGTACGGTAATCCTATTCTGGAAGTCATGTTACTAGACCATGATGAACCTATGAACTATGAGGAAGCAATGATAAGCCCAGATTCCGCGAAATGGCTTGAGGCCATGAAATCTGAGATGGGATCCATGTATGAGAATAAAGTGTGGACTTTGGTGGACTTGCCCGATGATCGGCAAGCCATAGAAAATAAATGGATCTTTAAGAAGAAACCAACACAGACAGTAATGTTACTGTTTACAAAGCTCGACTTGTTGCGAAAGGTTTTCGACAAGTTCAAGGAGTTGACTACGATGAGACTTTCTCACCCATAGCGATGCTTAAGTCTGTCCGAATCATGTTAGCAATTGTTGCATTTTATGTTTATGAAATTTGGCAAATGGATGTCAAAACTGCATTCCTGAATGGATTTCTGGAAGAAGAGTTGTATATGATGCAATCGGAAGATTTTGTCGATCCAAAGGGTGCTAGCAAAGTGTGCAAGCTCCAGCGATCCATTTATGGACTGGTGCAAGCCTCTCGGAGTTGGAATAAATGCTTTGATAGTGTAATCAAAGCATATGGTTTTATACAGGCGTTTGGAGAAGCCTGTATTTACAATAAAGTGAGTGGGAGGTCTGTAGCATTTCTAATCTTATATGTAGATGACATATTGTTGATTGGAAATGATATAGAATTTCTGGATAGCATAAAGGGATATCTGAATAAGAGTTTTTTATGAAAGACCTTGGAGAAGCTGCTTACATATTGGGCATCAAGATCTGTAGACATAGATCAAGACGCTTAATTGGACTTTCACAAAGTACATACCTTGATAAAGTTTTGAAGAAGTTCAAAATGGATCAGTCAAAGAAAGGGTTCTTGCATGTGTTACAAGGTGTAAAATTGAGTCAGACTCAATGCCCGACCATCGTAGAAGATAGAGAGAAAATGAAAGTCATTCCCTATGCTTCAGCCATAGGTTCTATCATGTATGCAATGATGTGTACCAGACCTGATGTATGTCTTGCTATAAGCATAGCAGGAAGGTACCAAAGTAATCCCGACGTGGAGAACAGGACAGCGGTCAAGAACATCCTGAAATACCTGAAAAGGACTAAGGATGTGTTTCTCGTTTATGGAGGTGAAAAAGAGCTCGTCGTAAACGGTTACATCGATGCAAGCTTTGACACTGATCCGGATGACTCTAAGTTGCAAACCAGATACGTATTTTTATTGAATGGAGGAGCTGTCAGTTGGTGCAGTTCTAAGCAGAGCGTCGTGGTTGGATTTACGTGTGAAGCGGAGTACATTGCTGCTTCGGAAGCAGCAAACGAAGGAGTGTGGATGAAGGAGTTAATATCCAATCTACGTGTCATACCTAGTGCATCGGGTCCAATGAAAATCTTGTGTGACAATACTGGTGCAATTGCCTTGGCAAAGGAATCCAGATTTCACAAGAGAACCAAGCACATCAAGAGATGCTTCAATTTCATTCGTCATCAAGTGTAGGAAGGGGACATAGAGATTTGCAAGATACATGCGGATTTGAATGTTGCAGACCCGTTGACTAAGCCTCTTCCACGAGCAAAACATGATCAGCACCAAAGCTCCATGGGTGTTAGAATCATTACTGTGTAATCTAGATTATTGACTCTAGTGCAAGTGGGGGACGGAAGGAAATATGCCCTAGAGGTAATAATAAAGTTATTATTTATTTCCTTAATTCATGATAAATGTTTATTATTCATGCTAGAGTTGTATTAACCGGAAACGTAGTACATGTGTGAATACATAGACAAAACATATAGTCCCTAGTAGGCCTCTAGTTGACTAGCTCGTTAGTCAAATATGGTTATGTTTCCTAACCATAGACATGTGTTGTCATTTGATGAATGGGATCACATCATTAGGAGAATGATGTGATGGACATGACCCATCTGTTAGCTTAGAATTATGATCTTGTTAGTTTCATTGCTACTGCTTTCTTCATGACTTATACAAGTTCCTCAGACTATGAGATTATGCAACTCCCGAATATTGGAGGAACACTTTGTGTGCTACCAAACGCCACAACGTAAATGGGTGATTATAAAGGTGCTCTATAGGTGTCTCCGAAGGTGTTTGTTGGGTTGGCATAGGTCGAGATTAGGATTTGTCAGTCCAAGTTTCGGAGAGCTATCTCTGGGCCCTCTCGGTAATACTCATCACTATAAGCCTTGCAAGCATTGTGACTAATGAGTTAGTTGAGGGATGAAGTATTATGGAACGAGTAAAGAGACATTCCAGTAACGATATTGAACTAGGTATTGAGATACCGACGATCGAATCTCGGGCAAGTAACATACCGATGACAAAGGGAACAACATATGTTGTTATGAGGTGTGACCGATAAAGATCTTCGTAGAATATGTAGGAACCAATATGAGCATCCAGGTTCCGCTATTGATTGTTGACCGGAGACGTGTCTCGGTCATGTCTACATAGTTCTCGAACCCGTAGGGTCCGCACGCTTAACGTTCGATGACGATTCGTATTATGAGTTTATGTGATATGTTGTACCGAAGATTGTTCGGAGTCCTAGATGTGATCACGGACATGACGAGGAGTCTCTAAATGGTCGAGACATAAAGATTGATATATTGGACGACTATATTCGGACACCGGAAGTGTTCCGGAGAAGTTTCGGATAAAACCGGAGTGACGGAGGGTTACCGGAACCCCCCGAGGAACTAATGGGCCTCGATGGGCCCTAGTGGAGGGAGAGAGGGGCCGGCTAGGGCAGGCTGCGCGCCCCCTCCCCCTGAGTCCGAATAGGACAAGGAAGGGGGTCCTTGCCTTCCCTCTCCCCCTCTCCTCCCTTCCTCCTCCCCTCCACAAGTTGGGAACCTAGTAGGAATAGGATTCCTAGTAGGAAACCTAATTGGGGCGCGCCCTACAGGAGCCGGCCGGCCTCCCCCTTACTCCTTTATATACGGGGGAAGGGGGCACCCTAGGACACACAAGTTGACAATTGTTTTAGCCGTGTGCGGTGCCCCTCCACGGTTACACACCTCGGTCATATGGTCGTAGTGCTTAGGCGAAGACATGCAGCGGTAACTTCATCATCACCGTCACCACACCGTCGTGCTGATGAAACTCTCTCTCGGCCTCAACTGGATCAAGAGTACGAGGGACGTCTCTGAGCAGAACGTGTGCTGAACGCGGAGGTGCCGTACGTTCGGTGCTTGGATCGGTTGGATCGCGAAGACGTTCGACTACATCAACTGTGTTAACTAAACGCTTCCGCTTTCGGTCTACGAGGGTACGTGGACACACTCTCCCCTCTCATTGCTATGCATCACATAGATAGATCTGCGTGATCGTATGAATTTTTTTGAAATTACCGCGTTCCCCAACATCTAGGCCTCTTACTAGTCTTTTGCAAAAGGATGTTCCTTTTGTTTTTGATGATGATTGTTTAGAAGCCTTTGAAACACTCAAGAAAGCCTTAATTTTTGCACCTATTGTTCAACCACCTGATTGGAACTTGCCTTTTGAAATTATGTGTGATGCTAGTGATTATGTTGTTGGTGTTGTTCTAGGACAAAGAGTTGATAAGAAATTGAATGTTATTCATTACGCTAGTAAAACTCTAGACAATGCTCAAAGAAATTAGGCTACTACTGAAAAAGAACTTTTAGCAGTGGTGTTTGCTTGTGATAAATTTAGACCTTATATTGTTGATTCCAAAGTAACTGTTCACATAGACCATGCTGCTATTAAAATATCTTATGGAAAAGAAAGATGCTAAACCTAGATTTATTCGTTGGGTTCTCTTGTTACAAGAATTTGATTTACATATTATTGATAGAAAAGGAGGTGAGAACCCCGTAGCAGATAACTTGTCTAGGCTTGAAAATGTGCTTGATGACCCACTACCTATTGATGATAGTTTTCCTGATGAGCAGTTAGCTGCAATAAATGTTGCTAATAGTACTCCTTGGTATGCTGATTATGCTAATTACATTGTTGCTAAATATTTACCACCTAGCTTTACATACCAAAAAAAGAAAAAATTCTTCTATGATTTAAGACATTACTTTTGGGATGACCCACATCTTTATAAAGGAGTAGATGGGGTATTATTAGGCGTTGTGTACCTGAGCATTAACAGGTACAAATCCTACGAAAATGTCACTCTGAGGCTTATGGAGGGCATCATGCTGGAGATAGAACTGCTCAAAGGTATTGCAATCTGGATTTTATTGGCCTACTCTCTTCAAGGATGCCCGTAAGTTTGTCTTGTTTTGTGATGAATGCCAAAGAATAGGTAATATTGGTAAGCGTCAAGAAATGCCTATGAATTATTCGCTTGTTGTTGAACCCTTTGATGTTTGGGGATTTGATTACATGGGACCTTTTCCTTCCTCTAATAGGTATAAACATATTTTGGTTGATGTTGATTATGTTACTAAATGGGTAGAAGCTATTCCAACTAGTAGTGTTGATCACAACACCTCTATTATAATGCTTAAGGAAGTTATTTTCCCAAGGTTTGGAGTCCCTAGATATGTAATGACTGATGGTGGTTCACACTTTATTCATGGTGCTTTTCGTAAAATGTTTGCCAAGTATGATGTTAACCATATAATTGCATCACCTTATCATCCTCATTCTAGTGGTCAAGTTGAACTTAGCAATAGGGAAATAAAATTAATTTTGTAAAAGACTATCAATAGGTCCAGGAAGAATTGGTTTAGAAATTAGATGATGCACTTTGGGCTTATAGAACAGCATATAAAAATCCTATGGATATGTCTCCTTATAAAATGGTTTATGAAAAAGCTTGTCATTTGCCTTTTGAGTTAGAACATAAAGCATACTGGGCAGTTAAAGAACTCGACTATGATTTCAATCTTGCCGGTGAAAAGAGGTTATTTGATATCAGCTCTTTAGATGAATGGAGAACCTAGGCTTATGACAATGCGAAATTATTCAAAGAGAAAGTTAAAAGATGGCATGACAAAAGAATCCAAAAGCGTGAGTTCAAAGTCGGAGAATATATTCTTTTGTACAACTCTCGTTTTAGATTTTTTGCAAGAAAGCTCCTCTCGAAATGGGAAGGCCCATATCATCGAGGAGGTTTACCGGTCTGGAGCCATCAAAATAAATAATTTCGAAGGCACTAACCCGAAGGTTGTCAACGAGCAACGAATAAAGCATTATAAAAGAGTCCTTCCAGAACACCCCAGAATCGTCAAAATAAGGAGGTACGTAATGCGGTAAGTAAACGGTCTCCGAAAAATCCACAAAAATATTTTTGTTAGTTTTGGAATATTTTAGAATTTTGGAAATAAAGAAACTCCCAAGAGACATCCCCTGGTGGGCATAAGACACCACGGCGCGCCAGGCATGCCTGGCCCGCCCAGGTGGGTTGTGCCCACCTGGGTTACCTTTCGGACTCTATTTTTCTTCTGTATACTTGTCCTGCAAGATAAAAAAAATTATATATACTTCCTGAACCTGTTAATCACCGTATCACAAAGAAATCCTTTATTCTATTTTCTTGCTGTTCCTGGTCAGATTTATCAAGCAAGGAAGCTACCGTAAATCCATCCCTGGTGACAACACAAGCACCATTGGCTGAGGAGGAGGAAGAAGCTTCTTCACCACCAAGGGAGAACTGAGTATCGGGTATGGGCACTCCCCTTGGCTTCCGCCAAGCTTGGGGAAGGTGCCCCGGTATCGTATCATCCCACTATCTTTTTGCTTTTACTTATCTTAGTTCGATCTTATTGCTTTAGATGAAATAAAGTTACTTCGATCTATTCTTATTTAAGAGTCTCCTTAGTGATCTATCCTCTTAATCATGTGCAAGTTATATAATAAAGTTAGTCTGAGCTTTGCTTTCTTTACTTTCCTGTTGCAAATAAAGAAAAGAAATAAGAAAGGAAGAAAATAAATAAATAAATGAAAAGAAATAAATCAATAAGATCATATACTAATCCTATGGTAGGTGATAGCACCACATAAAGAAAAGTATAAGTAGGAAATTTTATTAGAGATTGACAAACAGGGCATTAGTCAATGATGCAAGTCATGAAAGAATTAGTAAGGGAAGAGAAGATTCACATATAAATATACTATCCTAGAAATCTTTCTTGATTGTGCGCCCTCATCAAAGTATTATATGCCAAAATTGTTGACGTTGAACAAGGAAGACAACTTAATGATTTATGTATATTTATATCCACATAGAAGCCATATTGTCATCCATCCTTTAACATGTGATGCTTACCCCCTATCTTTGCTAGCCAAAAATTCTGCACCAAGTAGAGATACTACTTGTGCATCCAAAACCCTTAAACCCAAATCTTTTTCAAGTGTCCACCATACCTACTTATGGATTGAGCAAGATCCCTCAAGTAAGTTGTCATCGGTGAAAAAAAGGCAATAAAAATTGCTTCTAAATATGTGAGATCATTTAGTGTAAGAGAAAATTGAGCGTTGTACGAACTTGGATGACAAAGAATAAAAGCGACAGACTGCATAATAAAGGTTGTCATCTTAAGGGGCAATACAATGTGACGTTCTATTGCACTAAGGAATTGAGCATGCAAACAAATAAGCGCATGGCAGCCTCTGCTTCCCTCTGCGAAGGGCCTATCTTTTACTTTTATGTATTTACTTTTATGCAAGGAGTAAAAGTTTTCCTTCTACTCTTTTTTATTTTTCTCTTTTGGCAAGCATCATGTGGTGACGAAAGATCTAGGCACATATGTCCAGTTGAATATAGATAGCATGCGTTATTATTGTTGACATCACCCTTGAGGTGAGTATGTTGGGAGGCGAAACTATAAGCCCCTATCTTTCTAGGTGTCCGGTTGAAACTTTTGCTTATGGGTACGAGGTGAGTGTTAGCTATCATAGAAGACTAGATGATGGTTGAGTATGTGGACTTGCTAGATGGCTTCGACACGTGACTCTTCCTGAAAAGATGAATTCTAGTTGCAAAGTTGACTGAGAACATAGTTTGTTGGTTTTTAATAGAGTTTTTACTTTATACTTCGATTATGTGATGAACTATTACTTATTCATTGGAAGTATATGATGCAAGTTCGATGATAAAAGTCCTATGTTCAATTTTGTTGTTGTTATAATAATCAACATGATGCTTCTATGTCTGTATTTTTGTTTTTATCGACACCTCTCTCTCGAAGCATGTGGACATGTTTTTGATTTCGGTTTTAGCTTGAGGACAAGCGAGGTCTACGCTTGGGGGAGTTGATACGACCATTCTACATCATGTTTTCTTACTATTATTTATAATGTTTTATCCATAATAATGCTTTTTGGAGTAATTCTAGTGCCTTTTCTCTCATAATTTGCAAGGTACACACCAGTGTTGGGGATATCGCTTATCGGGAACTTATTAGTCGACCCATGATAAAGGGTAAATCAACCAGTTTATCGGCATATCGGCCGATTTATCACCATTTTAGCTCATTTATCGGCAGATTTATCTTATCGGTCAGACACTGGTAAGCGATAAATCGGCCAATTTATCGGAATATCGGAAGATATATTGAACAGTGGTACACACCAAGAGGGAGAATTCTGGCAGCTGGAAATCTGGACCTGAAAAAGCTATGTCAGGCTACCTATTCTTCACAACTCCAAACAAGCTGAGCCTTCACGGAGAATTTTTATGGAATATTTAAGGAATATTGGAGCAAATAACTACCAGAGGGGGCCCACCAGGTGGGCACAACCCACCTGGGCGCGCTAGGGAGCCCAGGCGTGCCCTGGTGGGTTGTGCCCTCCTCGGCCCACCTCCGGTGCCCATCTTCTGGTATATAAGTCATTTTGACCTAGAAAAGATAAAGGAAGGTGAAAGCACAAGTGCTCCCTAGGTGGTTTTGGTAATTAATGTCAACATATCTCTTGTTGGACTAACACTTTTATCTAGTATGTTTCAGATAAGTTCAACAATGGAGTGGCATGGACTAAAGGATGTGGGAACTTGTCGGAGTAATGGGCCACGGGTAGGCTAACCCGAGCCCCAGAACCTTTCAAGGCATCGGGGCAGACTGCGCCCCTCAAGTAGCTGCGGCGACTCCAAGAAGAGCCGAGTCCCAGAGGCGACTCCAAGATGAGCCGAGTCCCCAGAGGTGACTCCCATTCAAGCCGAGTCCCAGAGGCGACTCCCATTCAAGCCGAGTCCCAGAGGCGACTCCAAGATGAGCCGAGTCCCCAGAGGTGACTCCCATTCAAGCCGAGTCCCAGAGGCGACTCCCATTCAAGCCGAGTCCCAGAGGCGACTCCAAGGAAGCCGACTATGGGGAGTCGGCCCGCGACTTCAACCACCCCGATAATTAAAGACAGGAATGGCCACAGTGCACCATACCCATGGAGATCTCCGCACGGCGCGGCACTGTAACCATGCCAGCCCTGACATCAGCCCTTGGGGCGGGGCCCTGTACCCACGACGATCTGTCTGTATGGCCCGGAGACGGCAGGGCCTACCAGTCAGCGGGAGTGCAGAAGACGGCGAGAGCGCCACGAGTCAGACCCGTTGGGAGTCGGCCGCCAGGAGTCGGCCGCCAGGAGTCGGCCGGCCCCTCCCACGGGCCCCACACGCCATTAACCAGATGCGACGGGGGAATGGCAATAGTGATCGCCCGCCAGGCGGCGGCACTATTGCCATGACCCCATGACCAAGCCCGCGTCATTAGAAGCACGGCTACAGTAATCTGCAGCCGGCAAGACCCGCCCGCGGCGGGTGTTGGCTGACATCTCGTACCAGGCCAGTCGGCGAGCCCCAGGAGTCGGCGGAGAAGACGGCGCGTGAGAGACAGACGACTGGGACCCGCACACAGGCGGTTTTACCATTTTAACCCTAGGGGGTAGGCCTATATAAACCCCCCAGGGCACCCATGCAAAGGGTTCGGAATCATCTAGCACTAGACAGACCACACGAGGAGGAAAGAGCTAGCCTTGCCTTCTCCTACCTCCAGAAACAGCTCTAGGAGCACCCTTGTATTCACTTTGCCTTAGTGACCATGCGGAGACCCCGCAGAGCAGCGATGGGGTGTTATCTCCTCGGAGAGCCACGAAGCTGGGTAAGATCCGCGGTGTGCATGTCTTCGCCTCATCCCGTTTCGTGCACCGCGATGTTCTACTCGCCCCCACCATGATAAGCCATCCTTTGGCATATGTCGCACCCAACCCCCGACATTTGGCGCCCACCATGGGGCCTGGTGCACCGTCGTCCGGAGATCTGTTCTGGACGGGAACCCTCTTCCTCCCTGGCGAGCGCAGCCAGCTAGGCTCGCCAGACAGAGTCTGCATCGACGCGCTGCACGGTGCTGAGGCCGCCTGTGCAGCGAGCTGCCTCACCGAACTTGTCGGCGAGGTTCGCCTCTCCGACAAGCCTGCATTCGACGCAGGCACGGGTGGCTCCGAGAGCCTCCTCGCGGGCCTCCTCGGCCAACTCCACGTCACGGGCGAGCCTGCCATGGACTTGGAGTCCGTAGGCTCCACCGACCCGATGCTGGTCAACTCCGACGTTGTGTCGCTTGACACTTTCCCCACCAACGTGGTGGTCTACGATGAGCGGCTCCCTCATGAGGAGAGCGGCGGAAGCGCCGTCACGGAGGTGCTCGTCATCAGTCACGATGAGCGCTCTGGTGAGGGAGCGATCCCAGAGGACACAGACGCCGACACGCTCGAGACACGCCGCCTTCAGATCATCGAAGGCACCAAGAAGCTGGCAAGCATGAGGCGCTTGTCAGAAGCCTACCAGCGTGAAATGGATCGCGCCGTGGGCGGCTCGCCGGCTCCGACTGGGCCTAGCCGCCTAGGTGCGGTCCGACAGCGTGGCGCGACCATCGCCAACCTGTTCGGGGCCAATCGCCCCGTGTACGCCACCCCTGCGGAGAACATCCACGCCGCCCAAGCGGCGACTGACGAGCTGAAGAACTTCGAAGGCGAAGAGCGCCGCATGATGACGGAGCGAGTCCAGCAGCTCCTCGACGCGGTTGCTGCGCAGAACGCAGCCGACGGCCGCACGGAGGCGCCACAGCAACCGAACGACGACTTGCCTCCCCGCCGAGATCAAGGCGCGACGTCTCAGACGTTGACTGACGGAGTCCGCAGAAGGAAAGACAAAGAGCCTGCTATCAGTCACAGTCAGACTCGCATCACCATCGAGCGCGACCAAGACGGCCGTCCGAGAGCAGTGGAGCGGCAGGACGACTACCTGCCTCCCCCACCAAGAAGAGAACGGCGAGTTTCCCCGCCGCCTGTTGAGCATCCGACTCTCGGTGGCCGCCTTGGCCACCGAGAGGGAGTTAGAGAAAACGACGCTCGCCACCGGATCGACCGACTCCACCGATCCCTGGCGCTGGAAGAAGAAGATGAGCTGGGTCCGCCTTGCTTTGGACCCCGCATCCGAGACGAGCCTTTTCCCAAAGGGTTCACGCTCCCCCGAGACACACCCAAATACACCGGCTCCGTGAAGCCGGTGGACTGGCTAGTTGATTACTCCACGGCTGTCAACATAGCGAACGGCAACAAGTGAGTTGTCGTGAAGTACGTTCCACTCATGCTCCAGGGCACGGCCCGGACATGGTTGAATAGTCTGAAGCCCCGCAGCATCAACAGCTGGGTCGACTTCACCGAGGCCTTCACCCGCAACTTCATGAGCACGTACAAGCGACCTCCCAAGCCGCGCCAGCTTTCCTTATGCATGCAAGGCCCTGACGAGTCAACACGCGACTACCTCACGCGCTGGGCCGAGCTTCGGAACTCCTGCGAGGGCGTGCACGAGGTGCAGGCTATCGAGTAATTCACCGCCGGGTGCCGAGAAGGCACCTCCTCAAGCACAAGCTCCTTTGCGACGAGCCGGAAACCCTCGACGAACTACTGGTCATAGCAGACAAGTACGCCACAGCCGACTCCTCCATGAAGACAGAAATTCAAGTCAACGCGGCTGGCAAAGTGGCCCCTCAGGCTCCCAGAACTCCAGCTGGAGACACCAGTCGGCGGCAACACAGAACGACAACAAACGCAAGGCCCAACAGCCGACTTCCAGCAGTGGGCAGGTTGCGACAGTCGAAGATTAACAACCGGAGGGGCAGCCTCCAGCCAAACGACAGAAAGGCGGCAAGTCCAACTGGTTGCCGGCCTTCTCTTACGAGCAGACTCTGGATGGTCCCTGCAAGTTCCACAGTGGCGCGAAGCCGTCAAATCATACCACCCGAAAGTGCCACTGGCTCACCAGAATCGCCAAGGGAGACGGCCTCCTTCCTCCGCCGCCTGCTGGGCTGCCGCCTCCACCGCTGCCCCAACAGCCGGCTGCACGGCCAGTCGGCGCAGTACAAGACGAGTACCCAGAAGAGCATGGAGCCTATGTGGTGTTCACCAGTGTGGCTGATGATCGACGCAGCAGACGGCAGCAGCAGCAAGAAGTAAATGCAGTGGCATCAAATGCTCCAGAGTTTATGCATTGGTCCGAGAAGCCTATCAGTTGGAGCAGAGCAAAACACCCACAGGTGATGCCGAATTCGGGCTCCTATGCCTTGGTCCTGAGTGCTACCTTGGCCACTGATAGGCGGGCCGCCCATTTTTCGCGAGTACTAATAGATGGAGGCAGTAGCATCAACATCCTGTACAAGGGCACTATGGAGAAGCTAGGAATCAAGCAAAGACAGCTGCAGAGCAGCCGGACTGTGTTCCACGGCATCGTACCTGGCCTTTCCTGCTCACCAATCGGCAAGATCCTGATAGACGTGCTCTTCAGAGACAAAGATCATTTCCGCCGAGAGCCAGTCTGGTTTGAAGTGGTGGACCTCGAAAGCCCCTACCATACATTACTTGGCCGACCTGCTTTGGCCAAGTTCATGGCAGTCCCCCACTACGCCTACCTCAAGATGAAGATGCCGAGTTCCAAGGGAATTCTGACCGTAGCCGGCGACTACAGGAAGTCGTCATTATGCGGCCGAGAGCAAATGGTCGGCCGAGTCCCTGGTGATCGCAGCTGAGAAGCGGCTCCTTGATCGGGTCGTGGCCATGGCCGGAAAGCAGCCAGAGATGTCGCTTGATCCCAAGGAGTCGGAAGCTGAGGGTTCGTTCAAGCCGGCCAAAGAGACCAAGAAGATACCCTTGGACCCGGAGCACCCGGAGAGGTACGCTGTCATGGGTACAAACCTTTACAATAAATAGGAAGGCGAGCTCGTCGATTTCCTCCGTGAGAATCGAGACATCTTTGCATGGTCCCCTAAAGACATGCCAGGTGTACCGACGGAATTTACCGAGCACAAGTTACATGTCCGACCTGATGTGAAGCCCGTCAGGCAGCCCTTGCGCCGCCTGTCAGAAGAGAAGAGAAGAGTTGTTGGAGAAGAGATAGCCCGGCTCCAGGCGGCCGGCTTCATTATGGAGGTGTTTTTTCCAGAGTGGTTGGCAAACCCAGTCTTGGTACTGAAGAAAAACAAGCAGTGGCAGATGTGTATTGACTACACAAGCCTCAGCAAAGCCTGCCCAAAGGACCCATTTGCCCTGCCGAGAATCGATCAGGTGATAGACTCCACAGCCGGATGCGAGCTGTTGAGTTTCTTAGATGCATATTCAGGATATCACCAGATTAAGCTAAACTCGGCAGACAGACTGAAGACCGCCTTCATCACGCCATTCGGAGCCTTCTGCTGCCTGACCATGACGTTCGGCTTGAGGAATGCTGGCGCCACCTTTCAGCGTTGCATGCAGAAGTGCCTCCTCAAGCAACTCGGCAGAAATGCCCACGTCTACGTGGATGATGGGGTGGTGAAGATGGAGAAGCGTGGGACACTGTTGGAAGACCTCAAGGAAACCTTTGAGAACCTGCGCCAATTCCAGATCAAGCTCAACCCTGAGAAGTGCGTTTTCGGAGTACCAGCCGGCCAACTCCTTGGCTTCCTGGTCTCTGAACGCGGCATAGAGTGCAACCCTGTGAAGATCAAGGCCATCGAGAGGATGGAGGTACCCAGCCGACTGTTAGATGTGCAGAAGTTCACCGGCTGCTTGGCGTCCATCAGCCGATTCATCAGTCGGCTGGGCGAGGAAAGCTCTTCCTTTGTATCAATTGATGAAGAAGACCACCTTTTTTGAGTGGAACCACAAGGCGGATGAAGCATTTCTACAGCTGAAGAAGATGTTGACTACTCCTCCTGTGCTGGCGGCTCCGACTCCTAAAGATCCCATGCTCCTATACATTGCCGCCACCAGCCGAGTAGTCAGCACAGTCATTGTTGTCGAACGCAAAGAGGAAGGCAAGGCGCTCCCTGTCCAGAGACCGGTGTATTACCTGAGCAAGGTACTGTCGACCTCCAAGCAGAACTACCCCCACTACCAGAAGATGTGCTATGGTGTGCATTTTGCCGCCAAGAAGCTGAAGCCTTACTTTCAAGAGCATCTAATCACTGTGGTTTGCACAGCCCCGTTGGCTGAGATCATTGGAGCCGAGACGCTTCTGGCCGAGTAGCCAAATGGGCCATAGATTTGGCTCCCTACACCATCTACTACCAGCCCCACACCGCCATCAAGTCGCAAGCACTGGCCGACTTCCTCGTCGACTGGGCCGAGACCCAATACCTCCCGCCAGCGCCCGACTCCACCCATTGGCGGATGCATTTCGACGGCTCCAAGATGCGCACCGGCCTGGGAGCCGGCGTCGTCCTCACCTCCCCTAAAGGCGACAAGCTCAAGTATGTGCTGCAGATCCGTTTCGCCGCCTCCAACAACGTCGCTGAATACGAGGCGCTCATTCACGGGCTCCGGCTTGCCAAAGAGCTCGGCATTCGCCGGATCCTGTGCTATGGCGACTCCGATTTGGTGGTCCAGCAGTCATCTGGCGACTGGGACGCCAAAGATGCAAACATGGCGAGCTACCGCTTCCTGGTGCAGCAACTCAGCGGATACTTCGAGGGGTGCGAGTTCCTTCACGTGCCAAGAAACGACAACGATCAAGCAGACGCCTTGGCACGAGTCGGCTCCACCCGCCAAGCAATACCATCCGGCGTCGCTCTTCAGCGCCTCCTTAAGCCGTCTATCAAGCCTTCACCAGAATCAGACTCCATCTTTGTGCCGGCTCCTCCCGAAGACGTCGGATCCGACTCAAGAGCCCCAGCAGACGGCCCCAAGAAAATCACAGTTGAAGCCGGCCCGGGGACTTCAGAACCCGGCCCGGGGACTGCGCCAGTCGGCCCGGGGACTTCGTCAATCCAGCAAGCGGCCGCAGACTCCAGCCCGCCGCCTCCCAGCCCAGCCGCCCTTGTCCAAGTCGCAGTGGTGGCGGTTGAAGAAATAGCAGCACCCTCATGGGCGCAGCCCATCCTCAAGTTTCTAGTGAACAGAGAGCTGCCAACTGACGAAATCTTGGCTCGGCAAGTGCAACGCCGAGCGGCAGCCTACACCATAATCAACAGAGAGCTGGTCAGGCGCAGCGATACTGGTGTCTACCAGCGCTGCGTGGAGCCAGAGCAAGGCCAAGCAATTCTCAGAGACATTCATCAGGGCGAGTGCGGCCACCATGCAGCTTCAAGAGCACTCGTCGCCAAAGCCTTT
Organism: Aegilops bicornis; assembly: GCA_021605145.1. Taxonomy (NCBI): domain Eukaryota; kingdom Viridiplantae; phylum Streptophyta; class Magnoliopsida; order Poales; family Poaceae; genus Aegilops; species Aegilops bicornis. Next base: position 185,421,816 of record CM038674.1, read on the forward strand.
CGGCACGGTTTCTTCTGGCCGACTGCCCTGGAAGAGGCTAAAGAGTTAGTCCAAAAATGCAAGGCCTCCCAGAAGTTCCGCTCCAAGCCGCTTCAGCCGGCTTCCGCGCTGAAGACAATCCCCATCGCCTGGCCCTTTGCAGTTTGGGGCCTGGACATGGTGGGACCATTCAAGACGGCCCGAGGTGGCCTAACTCATCTGCTTGTCGCGGTGGACAAGTTCACCAAGTCGATAGAAGCAAAGCCCATCAAGAAGTTGAATGGTCCGACTGCAGTGACTTTCATCGCCGACATCACGGTGCGGTACGACATACCGCACAGCATCATCACCGACAATGGCACAAATTTTGCCAAAGGCGCCTTGGCCCATTTCTGCGCGACGCAGGGCATCCGACTGGACTTAGCGTCCGTTGCCCATCCGCAATCAAACGGCCAGGTGGAGCGAGCAAACGGCCTCATTCTGTCCGGCATCAAGCCTTGACTGGTCGAACCACTCGAGCGTTCGGCCGGCTGTTGGCTTGAGGAGCTGCCAGCCGTCCTCTGGAGTCTACGCACGACTCCAAACAAGTCAACCGGCTTCACGCCTTTCTTCCTCGTCTACGGTGCCGGAGTCGTCATCCCGACGGACATAGAATTCGACTCCCCGCGAGTCACCATGTACACCGAAGAGGAAGCAGAAGAAGCACGTCAAGACGGCATCGATCTGCTGGAAGAGGGCCAGCTGTTGGCACTCAGCCAGTCCAGCATCTACCAGCAGAGTCTGCGCCGATACTACAACCGGAAGGTCAGGCCAAGATCTTTCCAAGAGGGCGACCTTGTGCTCCGGCTGATTCAGCGGACAGCCGGCCAGCACAAGTTGTCGGCACCTTGGGAAGGACCCTTCATCATCAGCAAAGTGCTGGGCAACGACTCCTACTACCTAATCGACGCTCAGAAGCCTCGAGCGCGCAAGAGGGACGACTCCGGCAAGGAGTCAGAACGACCATGGAACGCAAATCTTCTCCGAAGATTTTACAGTTGATGCAGTATGTACCACGCTATCCTTTGTATTAAAGTACCAAGACTTTGGGCCCCCGGGACGAGCTCTGGGACTATCCTTTTTGTTATCTGTATGATAAGAATTATGCATCCGAGTATGCTACTCTTTGTTATGCCGCTTGGCACCGGGTTCGACTAGTCGGCCCGGGACTCGCTGCCTTATGCTTATGAAATGCTTCCTACAGTCAGACAAGTAGTGTGCGGCGCTTAAGCCGTCTCCTGTCGAAAGCCGCAGCTCACAGAGCGACTGTTGGTAGGCAGAGAGTAAGCAAGAACGAACGCACACACGAAAAAATGGCTAAGGACTCAAAGCATATGCATAGCCCAAGCCGGCTTCCAGCCTCTCTCTGCAGGGCAGACTCTCAAATAGTCGGCTTGCCGCCTTCTATCCAACTTGTTAAAAAACTCTAAAAAAGGCCAAGTACTTGCCTTTCCTAAGGTAGACAAGCATTTGACCCAGCGGTAGTCCGCAGAGCGGCTGTTCGTCTGGCAAAGCGGCGACTATGGAAAGGCGGCAAAGGGAAAAGCCAAAAGAGCAATGAACAAGGAAAGATAGAAGTCGGATAGATATTTACATAACATAGGCCTCTGGCCAAGTTCAAGATACACCCCGCGGGTGGAATTGTGCAAATTAACAAGTTCTTCAAAGACTATGAAAGCAGATAAAGTAAAGACAGGACGGAAGCCTAAGGAGCGGCAGACGAGTTCGGAGGGTCGGCGGAGACGGCGGTGTCAGGCGCCAGAGCGGCCGGCTGGGCAGTCTCGGCTTGATCGTCTCCGGCGGCAGCCGGCCCGGTCGGACGCGGCTCGTTGCTGGAGGCGCAATCGAGCTGAGGCTGGTCGTCCGCTCTGTCTTCTGGCGCCTCCGCCTCGTCTCCGTCCCCCGCCTTGTCTTCCTCCTCGGTGCTGGAGCCGATCACCTCCGCCGAGTCCTCGTCGTAGTCCGGGTTCATCTCGAACCACTCCGGTGGCACCTCTTCGCAGTTCGCGGCCCGCTCAGGAACGAAGACGCTGGTGTCGGTATAGTCGGCGATCGCCGCCGCACGCTCGACAAGGGTGCCTTCCACAGTCGCCAGTTCCGCCCGGGCTTCTGACCGGAACGCGGCCAGCCGGTCCAGGTCCAGCCCTGGATACCAAGCCTTGACGAATTCCAAGGCCCGGCGCGCTCCAGCCTGGGCCAAGGAACCCTTCCAAGCCTCAAGACGGCCAGCTGCGACCTCCAACCAGTCGGCAGTCCGACTGGGAGTGCGCAGGGCCGGCATGCCTGGCCACAGGGCAGAGATCGCCTGGGCCCCGGCACGTTGAAGCCGGCGCAGCAGCTGATGGGCTGGCCGCAGGCGAGTCTCGATGCTCAGGAGCTGCTCGTCGACGGTCAGGGGGGCGTTGGCGGCGATCTCCTCGCCATTTGCCCTTCGCACCTCGCGATCAGCCTCGATGGCTCGATTGACCGCCTGCGAGTGGCCGGGGAAGAAGTCTGCCAAAACAAGAAGCAAATGAAAAAATCAGCAGTCAGCCTGACTTACAGTCGGCAGCTCGAAGAAAGAAAGCAAAGAAACTCACCGTCGACAATGTCTTCGATCTCGTGGAAGCCGGAAGTCAGCATCGCCTCCTTGTCAGTCTAGGAGGAGCGCTCGATCTCGAACTCGGCCAGGAGAGCGGTCTCTTTCTTCTCTGCCTCGTCCTGAGCTGCCTTAAGCAGCTCCTTCTGCTCCGCCAACTGTGCGGCCAGCAAGTCGCGCTCTGTGGCGAGCTTGCCGCACTCCTCCTCCTTGGCGCGTAGGGCCGTGCTGACTTCGCCCAACCGTTCCTAAAGAGCGGCATTGGCCTCTGAAGAACAAAAAGGAAGACGTTAAGTTGTCAACAAGGAAGGTCGCCAGGAAGATCCGGCCCGACTGCTCAGCAGTCGGCCTGAATCTCGGGGACTACAGCCCGCGGGTGTGCTAGCGCGCCCTGGCGAAAAAGAAGAAGAACTCACTCCGGCTCTCCGACAAGTCGGCAGTCTGCTTCCCCAGCTGCTCAACGTTGCGGTTGAAGGCGGTGACGCAGAGGTTGTGATACTCCTGTGATAAACAATTAGACAAAGACAAAAATGAGGAACTCGCCAGATTGAGTTCCGGGCCGCCAGCTCAGCAGCCGGCCCGAAACTTCGAGACTACACCAGTGGAGTGCTTGGCGCCTTACGAGAAGAGCGAGAAAAGACAAAGTCAAAAAAGAAAACATACCCGGATAGACGCTCGCGACGCCAGGTGCGCCTTGGTGCAGCCCTGGATGGCTTCGCCTTCAGCCCGCAGTTTCGCCTGCACGTCCAGGAGCGCCTGGTTCAACGGACCGTCGCCGCCTCCTCGCACCCACCCAGTGGGCGCGGCGCTTGCCGCCTCGGCATCTGGGATGGCCGAGCTGGCGGCGCCGGCCTCCAAAGGGCGCGGCGCTGAAACCGCCTTCTCGAGACGGTGGCGCGCTGGTGAGGCGACTTGAAGGAGCAGCCTCGCCACCGCCTCGTCCTCAGTAGGCGGCACTGGCGGGCCCGCCGGCTGCTTGCCGTGCGGCGGAGGCCGTGGTGGCGGCGTGGCCGTGCCTGACGCGGAGGCCTCGCCACTGTCCTTCTCCACGATGGAGTGCTCCCCGCCGACTTCCCTAGTCTGCCCCGTGAACTCCGGGGGCGGCGGCCCGGAGTTCAGCGGGACGACAAGCAACGCCGACTAGCGGCGCGCGGTCTCCTCAGCCCGCTGTTTTGCTGCGGCGGCGGCTTCGGCCTCCTCCAGCTTCTTCTGGGCGGAGGCTGCCGCTTTCTCGGCCTCCGCCTTCTCCAGACGGTCGGCCTCTTCCTCGTCGCGCTTCTCCTGCACATTGCGCTCCGTCGCCTCCCAGAGGTTGGCGGCGGGGTCAATCCGCCGAGTATTGGCGGACGTCTCGGCCGACCCCATGACAGAGGGGACGGCGACCCTCTCAAGAGAAAGAGGGGCCCTGAAGCAAAAGACGGAATGAAAAAGACTCGGAAAAGATCCATCAAAGAAAACAAGACAAAGGCGGTCAACACTTACGCAGAGACTAGCGGCGGCTTCTTCACTTCCTTGCGGAAGCGGTTGGCCTTCGCGATCGCCTCCTCCCGCTTGGTTGCGACGGCCGCCCCCTTGAACTTTTTTGTCCGACCGCCAAGCGAGCTCGGCGCGGCCCGGCGCTTCTTCGCACCGACTTGACCGGCCAAGCCGGCGGAGGAACTCGCGCCTGGATGGCCGGCTTTAGGTTGGCGGCGCAGGACGACTTTGCCGTCGGCCTCGTCCTCCGGCCAGTCGGCGAAGGTCGCCAAGGGCCGGAAGCCGTCTTCTGCTCCTCCTCCTCCGCCTTCGGCGTCGGCCTCCATCGCCGCCGCCCCCAAGTCGGGGTCATCGACGTTGCTCTCCGCTCGATCTGGAGCGAACTCACGGGGCAGCCCCGTGGCGCCGGCTGCAGACTGGATGAGGGGGTTCTGACTCGAAGAACCAAGAAGATCAGAAGTCGGATTCGGCTACAAAGAAAAACAGAAGACAAAAGATTTGACTTACCACAGGCGGAGGGTTGGCACGTGAGTACGGCTCCTTGCCGAACTGCCAGTCTTCCGTGAGCTCGCGGTTCGCGATGTGATTCACCATGTTCGCCACCTCCGCGTGGGGCATCTCCCTGGTGCACATCCGGCTCGGATCTCGGTGATCGCTCATCTGATAGATCAGATGAGGTCGGCCTTGGAGTGGGAGGACTCGGCGCGCCATGAAGGCGGCCAGCAAGTCGGCTCCGAGCAGGCCTTCCGACTGCGTCAGCACTCGGAGTCGCGCGACGGTGGCGGCACCGGCAGGAGTCAGCGTCTTGGCCCGATTGGACCAGCTGGGAAGCCTCCCAGCCAGCGCGCCGGCTTCATAGTGCGGCAAGTTGACCCAGTCGCCTTCCGTCGCGACATTCTTCACGTAGAAGTACGACTGCTGCCACATCTTCACCGACTTGATCAGCGCGATGGAGGGGAATGGATTGTTGGCGGTCGACCTTCGCATTGCGATGAAAGCGCCGCACTGAGCTGGTATGACAGCGACGTGTGTGCCGAGCTTCGATTGGAAGAACTCTCCCCACAGCTTGAGGGTGGGGAGAACGCCAAGAAAACCCTCGCACAGGGTGGCGAAGGCGGCCAGCAGCACCACCGTGTTCGGGGTGAGGTGGTGCAGCTGGAGTCCGTTGAACTCCAAGAAAGAGCGGAGGAAGCCGCTCGCCGGCAGGCCCATGCCGCGCATGAGGTGCGAGCGGAATATGACCCGCTCGCCCTCCTCCGGCGCCGGCCTTATCTCCCCCTCCGGTGCAGCGCGAGCTTGCACCAGGTTCACGCCGGGGAGCCGGCGCGTCTTGCGGAGGTGCTCGATGGCGTCGTCATCCACCGTAGACCCGTCCCACACGCCGGAGCGAACGGCAGGAGCCGCGGCGGAAGAGGAGCTCATCGCTGCGGTGCGGTGCGGCATGGTGCGGCGAAGGCAGGAAGAAGAAGAGGCAGGAGGAAGCGGGGGAAGCAGGGAAGAACGAGCGCGCGCTTCGCCGTCCCGCTCCCCCCTCCTATTTATAAGCCCAAAGGCTGAGAAGCCGATGGGGCGGCGTGGGATTAACAGCGCGCGATACCCCACGCCCCCCACGATTTACCCCACGAAGTTACTGCAAGCAATAACGACGTGGGGAACCCAACCATCCGCACGGCCGCAACGGATCCGTTCGCGCGCCGAGGCGCGGTAGTGGCAGGCCCCGCCTGACGGCCTGTCCCGTCGCGCGCGTGGGTGGGCAGACTGCCCCCGCCACGTGGCGTCGCTCGACGGGGCCGAGACGGGCGACCACGGGAAGCGTATCAGGCACGCCGCCTGGTTCCCGCCACGGCTTTCAAACTCCTCAGGAGGCAAGACGGCCCTCTATGAATCCGACTCCAGCCAGTCGGCTTGAAGGAAGACGGCGAGCAAGGCCTAAATCCCATCACCGGAAGAGTGAAACTGTTGAGGCCCATGACGTATCGATCTCGGAGCCTCACCAGCTTCAGGGACTACTGTCGGAGTAATGGGCCACGGGTAGGCTAACCCGAGCCCCAGAACCTTTCAAGGCATCGGGGCAGACTGCGCCCCTCAAGTACCTGCGGCGACTCCAAGATGAGCCGAGTCCCAGAGGCGACTCCAAGATGAGCCGAGTCCCCAGAGGCGACTCTCATTCAAGCCGAGTCCCAGAGGCGACTCCCATTCAAGCCGAGTCCCAGAGGCGACTCCAAGGAAGCCGACTATGGGGAGTCGGCCCGCGACTTCAACCACCCCGATAATTAAAGACAGGCATGGCCACAGTGCGCCATACCCACGGAGATCTCCACACGGCGCGGCACTGTAACCATGCCAGCCCTGACATCAGCCCTTGGGGCGGGGCCCTGTACCCACGACGATTTGTCTGTACGGCCCGAAGACGGCAGGGCCTACCAGTCAGCAGGAGTGCAGAAGACGGCGAGATCGTCATGAGTCGGACCCATTGGGAGTCGGCCGCCAGGAGTCGGCCGGCCCCACCCACGGGCCCCACACGCCATTAACCAGATGCGACGGGGGAATGGCAACAGTGATCGCCCGTCAGGCGGTGGCACTGTTGCCATGACCCCATGACCAAGCACGCGTCATTAGAAGCACGGCTATAGTAATCTGCAGCTGGCAAGACCCGCCCGCGGCGGGCGTGGGCTGACGTCTCGTACCAGGCCAGTTGGCGGGACCCACCAGTCGGCGGGCCCCAGGTGTCGGCGGACAAGACGGCGCATGAGAGACAGACGACTGGGACCCGCACCCAGGCGGTTTTACCATTGTAACCCTGGGGGTTAGGCCTATATAAACCCCCCAGGGCACCCATGCAAAGGGTTCGGAATCATCTAGCACTAGACAGACCACACGAGGAGGAAAGAGCTAGCCTTGCCTTCTCCTACCTCCAGAAACAGCTCTAGGAGCACCCTTGTATTCACTTTGCCTTAGTGACCATGCGGAGACCCCGCAGAGCAGCAGTAGGGGTGTTATCTCCTCGGAGAGCCCTGAAGCTGGGTAAGATCCGTCGGCGTGCATGTCTTCGCCTCATCCCGTTTCCAGGCATAGGCGACGTTCTACTCGCCCCCACCATGATAAGCCATCCTTTGGCATATGTCACAGCCAACCCCCGACATAACTCCTTCAAGATGCTAAGGACAAAGGATTGGCTCAAGCTTCAAGCTCAAGACTCTTCATTTTACATTTTAGTGATCCAAGATCATGTTGAGTCTATAGGAAAAGCCAATACTATCAAGAAGGGATGAGGTGTTGCTTAATGAGTTTCTTGCTCCACAGTGCTTAGTGATATGCTCCAAAACCCTCAACTACTTTCCCACTCCCACACAAATGACCTAAACCCAAAGTCAAAATCGGTCCTACCGATTCTTTCCACCTGGCGCCACCGAGTTCGAACGTCTTAGCCACTGCCACAAACCCTAGACAAATCGGTCTCACCGATAGGGATCTCGGTCTCACCGAGATGGGATTGTAATCTCTCTGTGTATGTCCATTACCAAAATCGGTCTAACCGAGTTTGAGCAATCGGTACTACCGAGATTACAATGCAAACTTCCTGGTTGACTCATTACCAAAATCGGTCCTACCAAGTTTGCCTGACCAACTCTCTGGAAAGCTTATTACCAAAATCGGTCTCACCGAGTTTGTGTAATCGGTCTCACCGAGATTATGTTATGCCCTAACCCTAACCATATTGGTCCTACCGAGTTGCATATCGGTCCCACCGAAAATCCTTACGGTCACTAGATTTGCTAAATCGGTCCGACCGAGTTTGTTGATTCGGTCCCACCGAGTTTGGTAGATTGTGTATAACGGTTAGATTTGTGTGGAGGCTATATATACCCCTCCACCTCCTCTTGATTCGTGGAGAGAGCCATCAGACTGAACCTACACTTCCAGCATACAATTTCTAAGAGACTCATGTGTTGAGGCCAAGATATTCCATTCCTACCATATGAATCTTGATCTCTAGCCTTCCCCAAGTTGCTTTCCACTCAAATCTTCTTTCCACCAGATCCTAATCCCATGAGAGAGAGTTGAGTGTTGGGGAGACTATCATTTGAAGAACAAGAGCAAGGAGTTCATCATCAACGCACCATTTGTTACTTCTTGGAGAGTGGTGTCTCCTAGATTGGCTAGGTGTCACTTGGGAGCCTCTGACAAGATTGTGGAGTTGAACCAAGGAGTTTGTAAGGGCAAGGAGATCGCCTACTTCGTGAAGATCTACCGCTAGTGAGGCAAGTCCTTCGTGGGCGACGGCCATGGTGGGATAGACAAGGTTGCTTCTTCATGGACCCTTCGTGGGTGGAGACCTCCGTGGACTCGCGCAACCGTTACCCTTCGTGGGTTGAAGTCTCCATCAACGTGGATGTACGATAGCACCACCTATCGGAACCACGCCGAAAACATCCGTGTCTCCAATTGCATTTGAATCCTCCAAAACCCTTCCCTTTACATTCTTGCAAGTTGCATGATTTACTTTCCGCTGCTCATATACTCTTTGCATGCTTGCTTTCTATGTATTGTGAATGTTAAACTTGTGCCTAAACTCCACCTAAACTTAAAGTACTTAAAAACTGCAACTTTGGTACTTAGTGTCTAATCACCCCCCTCTAGACACCTCTTCTCAAGGTCCTATAGGAGGACATTTGGGACGACGCGCCACCATCTCAAGGCGGAACTTGGGCAGGAGCACTTTTGCCCTCCGGAAGAGAGATTCTGCTGGGGGAACTTCCCTCTTGGAGGGGGAAATCATCGTCATCATCATCATCAAAAACTCTCCCATCTTGGGGAGGGCCATCTTCATCAACATCTTCACAGCATCAACTCCTCTCAAACCCTAGTTCATCTCTTGTGTTCAATCTTTGTATCAAAACTATAGATTGGTGCCCGTGGGTGACTAGTAGTGTTGATTACATCTTGTAGTTGATTACTATATGGTTTATTTGGTGGAATATTATATGTTCAGATCCATTATGTTATTCAATACCCCTCTGATCTTGAGCATGTTTATCATTTGTGAGTAGTTACTTTCATTCTTGAGGTCATAGTAGAAATCATGTTGCAAGTAATCATGTGAATTTGATATATGTTCGATATTTTGATAGTATGTATGTTGAGATTCCCTTAGTGGTGTCATCTAAATGTCGACTACATGAAACTTCACCATATCTGGGCCTAGGGGAATGCATTGTGGAGTAGTAAATAGATGGTGGGTTGCGAGAGTGACAGAAACTTAAACCCCGGTTTATGCACTATTCTGTAACTTTGGTACTTAGTGTCTAATCATCCCCCCTCTAGACACCTCTTCTCAAGGTCCTACAAGTGGTATCAGAGCTTTGGTCTCCATTGTCTTGGTTTAATCACCATTGGAGGAAGATGGATGAGTCTACTTTGGGGAGTCTTAGACATAGAGTGCCTATACTTGATGGAGAGTATTTTCATGAGTGGAAAAATGAGATGCTTGTAATTTTCAATCAATATCATTTGAACTAGTACATTGCTAGCCCTTGTGCACCTCATGCTGATCCTATGCATCCTACTCTTGATGAGTCAATTGACATGATTAGGAATCTTAGAACTGCCGAACTTATCATTAGAGGCTTGCCTAGAAACTTGATAGGATGTTTGCCTACTCTTAAGTGTGCCTACACTATATGGAAATTTGTTGAGGAACGCTTTCCAAATTATTCCTTGAAAAATCTTGATGAAATTCTCCATAAGTCTATTGCTTTGAGTAAGATAAATACTAGTGATCCTATGTTTGGCAATCGTCTATTTGAGCTTACAAACCTTATGTGTGCCAAAGGAGATGTTGGAATTATTACTGATATTATTTCCGAAGCTATAAGAATTCATAAGCAAGATCATTGTCAAAATCACTCTAACGAATTACCCTGTCTAGGATATGATCCACGACATGACGATGTTGAACATGGACACTATGATGAGGATGATGATAGTGACTTCGATCTTGATGATGCAATGAGACACTTCGGTCTTATGGCAAATCTTCGGGGATATATGTTAGGAGGAAAGGAATGGGTTCTTGATAGTGGATGTACCGATCACATGACCGGAGATAAAGACATGTTTCGTGAGCTTGCTGAAAATGATAGTCCTCAAAAGTATGTCACTTTCGGTGACAACTCAAAGGGTAAGGTGGTTAGCCTCGGTAAGGTGGCCATATCACATGATAGCTCCATTCAGAATGTTATGCTCGTTGAATCTATTGGCTACAACTTACTTTCAGTATCCAGACTTGCTGATTTTGGTTTCAATGTCCTATTTACTGAAGTAGATTGCCAAGTGTTTCGTCGAGACAATCATAAAATGGTCTTTACCGGTGTGCGTAGAGGTGATCTATACATTGTTGATTTCACTAAAAAGGCTCAACCTAAAACTTGCTTCATTGCTAAATCCTCAAAAGGTTGGTTATGGCATAGACGACTAGGTCACGTTGGCATGAGAAACCTTGACAAGCTTATTAAAGGAAATCATATCCTTGGTGTTAACGATGTCATATTTGATAAGGATAGACTTTGTAGCGCTTGTCAGGCAGGTAAACAGGTTGGAGGAAGGCATCCCGTGAAGAATATCATGACCACAAGGAGGCCACTCGAGCTACTTCACATGGATCTCTTTGGTCCCAACTCCTACAAGAGTCTCGGTGGAAATTCTTTTGGTCTAGTTATAGTTGATGATTTTTCAAGATTTACATGGGTGTTCTTTCTCGACGATAAATCGCAGGTCCAAAAGATCTTCAAAAACTTCGCTAGGAAGGCCCAAATCAATTTGAAGTGAAGATCAAGAAGGTTCGCAGCGACAACTGAACGGAGTTCAAGAACGCAAATGTGGACACCTTTCTTGACGAAGAAGGGATTTCACACGAGTTCTCGGCTACGTACACACCTCAGCAAAATGGAGTTGTTGAGAGGAAGAACCGGACGCTCATCGAAATGGCGAGAACGATGCTTGATGAGTACAAGACGTCAAGCACTTTTGGGCGAGAAGCGGTTGAGACAGCTTGTCATGCAACAAATCGCTTGTATCTTCACAATCTACTCGGCAAGGCGGCATCTGAGCTCCTCACCGGTAACAAACCCCAAGTTGGATACTTTCGAGTATTCGGCTCAAAGTGCTACATTCTTGATAAGCATCGTCGTTCTAAATTTCCTCCTAAGTCTCCTGAAGGTTTCCTACTAGGTTATGGCTCAAACACTCACACTTACCGTGTCTACAACAATTTCACCCGAAAGGTTGAAGAGACGGTAGATGTGAAGTTTGATGAATCTAACGGCTCGCAAGTAGAGCAATTGCCAATTGATGTAGGAGACAAAGATCCTTCGGAAGCAATCCAGACTTGTCTATTGGCAAGGTTCGTCCAACGGAAGTGAAGGAGATTACCTCGTCCGTCCAAGTGGAAGCTTCTACCTCACGACAAGGTGAACCAAGAGTTGATACGGAAGCATCCACAAGTGGGACACACCAAAATGAAGAAAACGAGGAAGTGCATCAAGATGAACGTCAACAACCTCCTTCTCCACCACGACAAGAGAACGACAACGTCAACAATGAAGAAGGCCAAGAAGAAGAACAAGATGAAGAAGAAGTTCAACCAAGAACCAAGCAAAAGATTTCACGAGTTCGAGCAAGAATTGCTAAAGACCATCCCGTCGAGCAAATCTACAATGATATTCAAACCGGGAGAATCACTCGCTCTAAAACTTGTTTAGCTAACTTTTGTGAAAACTATTCTTTCATCTCTAGCATTGAACCTATGAAGGTCGAAGAAGCATTGGAAGATCCGGATTGGATAAATGCTATGCATGAAGAGCTACACAACTTTGAGAGGATCCAAGTTTGGACATTGGTTGAGAAGCCCGACAACAACCACAACATCATCGGTACCAAATGGGTGTTTCGCAACAAGCAAGATGAAGATGGACAAGTAGTTCGCAACAAAGCACGTCTCGTCGCCCAAGGCTACACACAAGTTGAAGGTATGGACTATGGTGAGACTTATGCTCCCGTTGCTAGACTTGAGTCCATTCACATCTTACTTGCCTATGCTAATCATCATGATATCACCTTGTACCAAATGGACATTAAAAGTGCTTTTCTAGATGGTGAAATAGACGAGGAAGTTTATGTTAAACAACCTCCCGGCTTTGTCAATTCTAAGAAACCCAATCATGTTTACAAACTTCACAAAGCTCTTTATGGTCTTAAACAAGCTCCTAGAGCGTGGTATAAATGCTTGACCAAGTTCCTTATTGAAAAAGGCTTTGAAATTGGGAAAATTGATTCTACTCTTTTTACTAAAAGGGTTAATGGAGAACTATTTGTGTGCCAAATTTATGTTGATGATATCATATTTGGATCAACTAACCCTCATTTTAGTGAAAAGTTTGGGAAGCTAATGTTGGAGAAGTTTGAGATGTCTATGATGAGTGAACTCAAATTCTTTCTTGGGTTGCAAATCAAGCAAACTAAGGAAGGTACTTTTGTTTCTCAAACGAAGTACACCAAGGACTTATTCAAGAAGTTCAATATGCAAGAATGCAAAGGTATGTTTACACCCATGCTTACTAGTGGACATCTTGACTTGACCAAAGATGGTGAACCGGTTGATCAAAAGGTTTATCGCTCTATGATTGGTTCATTGTTATATCTATGTGTTTCACGTCCCGATATCATGCTAAGTGTGTGCATGTGTGCACGATATCAAGCTGCTCCTAAAGAATGTCATCTTAAGGTCGTGAAAAGGATAGTGAGATACTTAATTCATACACCAAATTTTGGCATTTGGTATCCTAAGAGGGCCTCTTTCGATCTTGTTGGCTACTCCGACTCGGACTATGCCAGAGACAAGGTTGATAGAAAGTCCACTTCGGGTACTTGTCAATTTCTTGGTAGATCTCTTGTGTCTTGGTCCTCCAAGAAACAAAGCTCGGTATCCTTATCCACCGCCGAAGCGGAATACATTGCCGCTAGTTCATGCTGTGCTCAATTACTTTAGATGACCCAAACTCTTAAAGATTATGGGATATATGTGAGACATGTTCCATTGCTTTGTGACAATGAAAGTGCTATCAAAATTGGTCATAATCCTGTACAACATTCTCGAACTAAGCATATTGAAGTTTGTCATCATTTCATTCGAGATCATGTTGCTAAGGGTGACATTAATCTTAAGCATGTTCGCACCGAAAAGCAATTAGCGGATATATTCACTAAACCTCTTGATGAGAAAGTGTTTTGCAGGTTAAGAGGAGAATTGAACATCATTGATGCTTCAAACTTGGAGTAGAAACTCCATTGGATACATGCAGGACATGAGCTTATGTCTAATCCTTGATATTTCTCTTATGATGAAAATCTTATGTCTTGGATATATTTGCATCTTGCATGTTATCTAACCCATGTAGGTACTTGGATGAATCTAATTCCATGAGATTGTAATCTACTCACATCTTGAGCAATCTCTACATCACCAAGTCTCTACACTATGGTGGTTGAAGACAAGGAAGCACGGAGCCATTCAAACATATCCTTTGACAAATTCTATGTTGAGCTTCATGATTATCATTTTTGGATACACAAGTGCTCATCCTTGCAAGAACTAACCCGTGTAGGTAGATGGACTGAAATTCCAAGTAGTGCTCCCAACTCTTGATGAGCTACATCAACCTTGAGCAACCCACACAAGTTCAACTATATGGACAACACCACCAACCAAGGTATATTATTCCATCTTAGAGAAGCTTTACTCCAAGTCATGAGCTAAAGCAACTCGACAAGATGTGAATACATCAAGATTCTTAAACAAAAAATGGCAACCCCATTTTGAGCTTAAACGATGAGTATGACCTATGATCAAGTGATCTCACTTGACTCCTAAGTCAATATACTCTAACATAGGTGACTTTGTCGCCGACCATCTCTAGATGAAGTTCTCTTGTGTTCTTTTCTGTGTCTTTTGTCTCATGCATATTTGTTTCCCCTTTCAAAAAAAACTTCATCTAGATTTCTTTCTGTTCGCTTTGCATTTTCTGCATCCAATTCATTGCATATCATTCAGTAAATTCCTTGCAAATCTTTGTGAGAGCTTACTAGTCTAGTGAGCTGAGGTGACAAGTGTTTTCTCTGTGATGAACTCGGTTTCACCGATTTATTGTTTTCGGTCCAACCGAATCCTTTCAGTATAACCGAAGCACACCACTCGGTGCCACCGATTTCATAACAGAAAAAAAACAGTTTGCCACTTATTCTGTGTTTCTTCTGATCCAGCTCCACTTGATGAATCTTGTCCTCTACAAGCATCACATTTTTAACATTGCTTTGTGCTGTGACTCAAGGACCAAACCCATTCACGACAAATTCCAGAAGACCCCTTCTTGGAAATTGATGTCAAAGGGGGAGAGAGAGAACACATCAAAGCTTATCACTTAGAGAGATCACCTCCTCAGGGGGAGAAAGAGATCTCCAGGGGGAGAGAATACTCAAGTAGAAAGTATTTCTCAAGGATCCAGATGCTTGGTGTTCAAGAGGAGAGATGCCACATGTCTTTTTGATGGGAAAGACATGTTCATATGTGCTTATTTGCATTAGCTTGCATTAGCTCTGTTCATTTATATCTTTTACTCTGATTTTCTGTTCCCTATCTTCTCCCAGTATCCCATGCTAGATTCCGGGGGAGCAAGACATCTAAGGGAAAGAATGTTGGAAATATGCCCTAGAGGCAATAATAAAAGTGTTATTATTATATTTCTTTGTTCATGATAATTGTCTTTTATTCATGCTATAACTGTATTATCCGGAAACCGTAATACACGTGTGAATATGTGGACCATAATATGTCCCTAGTAAGCCTCTAGTTGACTAGCTCGTTGATCAACAGATAGTCATGGTTTCCTGGCTATGGACATTGGATGTCGTTGATAACGGGATCACATCATTAGGAGAATGATGTGATGGACGAGACCCAATCCTAAGCATAGCACAAGATCGTGTAGTTCATTTTGCTAGAGCTTTTCCAATGTCAAGTATCTTTTCCTTAGACCATGAGATCGTGTAACTCCTGGATACCGTAGGAGTGCTTTGGGTGTATCAAACGTCACAACGTAACTGGGTGACTATAAAGGTGCACTATAGGTATCTCCGAAAGTGTCTATTGGGTTGACACGGATCGAGACTGGGATTTGTCACTCCGTATGACGGAGAGGTATCTCTGGGCCCACTCGGTAATGCATCATCATAATGAGCTCAAAGTGACCAAGTGGTTGGTCACGGGATCATGCATTACGGTACGAGTAAAGTGACTTGCCGGTAACGAGACTAAACGAGGTATTGGGATACCGACGATCGAGTCTCGGGCAAGTAACGTACCGATTGACAAAGGGAATTGTATACGGGGTTTGATCGAATCCTCGACATTGTGGTTCAACCGATGAAATCATCGTGGAACATGTGGGAGCCAACATGGGTATCCAGATCCCGTTGTTGGTTATTGACCTGAGAGTCGTCTCGGTCATGTCTGCATGTCTCCCGAACCCGTAGGGTCTACACACTTAAGGTTCGGTGACGCTAGGGTTATTAGGAAGACTTGTATGTGATTACCGAATGTTGTTCGGAGTCCCGTATGAGATCCCGGACGTCACGAGGAGTTCCGGAATGGTCCGGAGGTGAAGTTTTATATATGGGAAGTTGTCATGCGGACACCGGAAAGTTTCGGGGGCATATCGGTATTGTACCGGGGCCACCGGAGAGGTTCCGGGGGTCCACCGAGAGGGGCCACCCCTCTCGGAGGGCCACATGGGTCGCAAGGGCAGGGAACCAGCCCCTGGAGGGATGGGCACGCCCCCCACCTTGGGCCCATGCGCCTAGGGTTTGGGGGGAAACCCTAGAGGGGGCGCCCCCTTGCTTGGGGGGCAAGTCCCCCCTCCCTGGCCGCCGCCCCCCTCTAGATCCCATCTAGAGGGGTTGGCCCCCCTTGCCCCTTCCCCTATAAATAGAGGGGTGAGGGGAGGGCTGCTGTACACAACCCAAGGCGCAGCCCCTCCCCTCCCCAACACCTCTCCTCCTCCGTTACGTGCTTGGCGAAGCCCTGTCGGAGTACTGCTGCACCAACACCACCACGACGTCGTGCTGCCGTTGGAGCTATCTTCCTCAAACCTCTCCTTCCTCCTTGCTAGATCAAGACAGAGGAGATGTCGTCCGTCCCGTACGTGTGTTGAACGCGGAGGTGCTGTCCGTTCAGCACTTGGTCATCGGTGATCTGAATCACGGCGAGTACGACTCCATCATCACCATCCCCTTGAACGCTTCCGCACGCGATCTACAAGTGGTATGTAGATGCAAACTCACTCCCTTGACTCATTGCTTAGATGGACTCATAGATGGATCTTGGTGAAACCGTAGGAAAAATTTTAATTTTCTGCAACGTTTCCCAACAGTGGCATCATGAGCTAGGTCTATGCGTAGTTCTCTATTGCACGAGTAGAGCACAATTTTGTTGTGGGCGTAGATCTTGTCAACTTGCTTGCCACTACTAGTCTTATCTTGCTTCAGCGGTATTGTGGGATGAAGCGGCCCGGACCAACCTTACACGTACGCTTACGTGAGACCGGTTCCACCGGCTGGACATGCACTAGTTGCATAAGGTGGTCTGGCGGGTGTCTGTCTCTCCTACTTTAGTTGGAGCGGATTCGATGAAAAGGGTCCTTATGAAGGGTAAATAGAAGTTGACAAAATCACGTTGTGGTTATTCGTAGGTAAGAAAACGTTCTTGCTAGAATCCAATTGCAGCCACGTAAAAGATGCAACAACAATTAGAGGACGTCTAACTTGTTTTTGCAGCAATTGACATGTGATGTGATATGGCCAGCAGTTGTGATGACTGATGAATGATATATTGTGATGTATGAGATCATGTTCTTGTAATAGGAATCACGACTTGCATGTCGATGAGTATGACAACCGGCAGGAGCCATAGGAGTTGTCTTTATTTTTGTATGACCTGCGTGTCATTGAAGAATGCCATGTAAATTACTTTACTTTATTGCTAAACGCATTAGCCATAGAAGTAGAAGTAGTCGTTGGCGTGACAACTTCATGAAGACACGATGATGGAGATCATGATGATGGAGATCATGGTGTCATGCCGGTGACAAGATGATCATGGAGCCCCAAAGATGGAGATCAATGGAGCTATATGATATTGGCCATATCATGTCACTACTATATAATTGCATGTGATGTTTATTATGTTTATGCATCTTGTTTACTTAGAACGACGGTAGTAAATAAGATGATCCCTTACAACAATTTCAAGAAGTGTTCTCCCCTAACTGTGCACCATTGCTAAAGTTAAATGCGTTTGAAGCACCACGTGATGATCGGGTGTGATAGATCCTTACGTTCACATACAACGGGTGTAAGACAGTTTTACACATGCAAAACACTTAGGGTTAACTTGACGAGCCTAGCATGTACGCACATGGCCTCGGAACACGGAGACCGAAAGGTCGAACACGAGTCGTATGGAAGATACGATCAACATGAAGATGTTCACCGACGATGACTAGTCCGTCTCACGTGATGATCGGACACGGCCTAGTCGACTCGGATCGTGTAACACTTAGATGACTAGAGGGATGTCTAATCTGAGTGGGAGTTCATTCAATAATTTGATTAGATGAACTTAATTATCATGAACTTAGTCTAAAACTTTTGCAAAATATGTCTTGTAGATCAAATGGCCAACGCTCATGTCAACATGAACTTCAACGCGTTCCTAGAGAAAACCAAGCTGAAAGATGATGGCGGCAACTATACGGACTGGGTCCGAACCCGAGGATCATCCTCATAGCTGCCAGAAACAATATGTCCTAGAAGGACCGCTAGGTGATGCACCCGTCCCACGTAACCAAGACAATATGAATGCTTGGCAGTCTCGTCGATGATTACTCCCTCGTTCAGTGCGGCATGCTTTACAGCTTAGAACCGGGGCTCCAAAAGCATTTTGAGCAACACGGAGCATATGAGATGTTCGAGGAGCTGAAACTAGTTTGCCAACCTCATGCCCGGGTCGAGAGATATGATGTCTCTGAAAAGTTCTATAGTTGTAAGATGGAGGAAAATAGTTCTGTCGGTGAGCACATACTCAAAATGTCTGGGTTGCACAACCGCCTGTCCCAGCTGGACATTAACCTCCCGGACGAGGCGGTCATTGACAGAATCCTTCAGTCACTCCCACCAAGCTACAAGAGCTTTGTGATGAACTACAATATGCAGGGGATGGTGAAGACCATTCCTGAAGTATTTTCCATGCTGAAGTCAGCAGAGGTTGAAATCAAGAAAGAACATCAAGTGTTGATGGTCAATAAGACCACTAAGTTCAAGAAGGGCAAGGGTAAGAAGAACTTCAAGAAGGACGGCAAGGAAGTTGCCGCGCCCGTAAGCCGCCATTCTAAAGAAGTCAAAGAATGGACCCAAGCCCGAGACTAAGTGCTTTTATTGCAAGGGAAGGGTCATGGAAGCGGAACTGCCCCAAATACTTAGCGGATAAGAAGGCCGGCAACACCAAAGGTATATTTGATATACATGTAATTGATGTGTACCTTACCGATTGCTCGTAGTAACTCACAGGTATTTGATACCGGTGTCTTTTCTCATATTTGTAACTCACAGCAGGAGCTGCGGAATAAGCGGAGACTGGCGAAGGACGAGGTGACGATGCGCGTCGGGAATGGTTCCAACGTCGATGTGATCGCCGTCGGCACGCTACCTCTACGTTTACCTACGGGATTAGTTATAAACGTTAATAATTGTTATTTGGTGCCAAGTTTGAGCATGAACATTGTATCTGGATCTCGTTTGATACGAGATGGCTACTCATTTAAATCTGAGAATAATGGTTGTTCTATTTATATGAGAGATATGTTTTATAGTCATGCCCCTATGGTCAATGGTTTATTCTTAATGAATCTCGAGCGTAATATTACACATATTCATAGTGTGAATACCAAAAGATGTAAAGTTGATAACGATAGTCCCACGTACTTGTGGCAATCGCCGCCTTGGTCACATTGGTGTCAAGCGCATGAAGAAGCTCCATGCTGATGGACTTTTGGAGTCTCTAGATTATGAATCATTTGACACATGCGAACCATGCCTCATGGGCAAGATGACCAAGACTCTGTTCTCCGGAACAATGGAGCGAGCAACCAACTTATTGGAAATCATACATACCGATGTGTGCGGTCCAATGAGCGTCGAGGCTCGCGGATGATATCGTTATGTTCTCACTCTCACTGATGACTTGAGTAGATATGGATATGTCTACTTAATGAAACACAAGTCTGAGACCTTTGAAAGGTTCAAGGAATTTCAGAATGAGGTAGAGAATCAACGTGACCGAAAGATAAAATTCCTACGATCAGATCGTGGAGGAGAATACTTAAGTCACGAATTTGGTACACACTTAAGGAAATGTGGAATCGTTTCACAACTCACGCCGCTGGAACACCTCAGCATAACGGTGTGTCCGAGCGTCAGAATCGCACTCTATTGGATATGGTGCGATCTATGATGTCTCTTACCGATTTACCGCTATCATTTTGGGGATACGCTCTAGAGACAGCTACATTCACTTTAAATAGGGCACCGTCTAAATCCGTTGAGACGACACCGTATGTATTATGGTTTGGGAAGAAACCTAAGCTGTCGTTTCTAAAAGTTTGGGGATGCGATGCTTATGTCAAGAAACTTCAACCTGAAAAGCTCGAACCCAAGTCGGAAAAATGCGTCTTCATAGGATACCCTAAGGAAACCGTTGGGTATACCTTCTACTTAAGATCCGAGGGCAAGATCTTTGTTGCCAAGAACGGATGCTTTCTGGAAAAAGAGTTTCTCTCAAAAGAAGTAAGTGGGAGGAAAGTAGAAGTCGATGAAGTACTACCTCTCGAACGGGAAAGTAGTGCAGCTCAGGAAAATGTTCCTGTGATGCCTACACCAACTGAAGAGGAAAATAATGATGATGATCAAGGTACTTCGGATCAAGTTGCTACTGAACTTCGTAGGTCCACAAGGACACGTTCCGCACCAGAGTGGTACGGCAACCCTGTCCTCGAAATCATGCTGTTAGACAACGGTGAACCTTCGAACTATGAAGAAGCGATGGAGGGCCCAGATTCCAACAAATGGCTTGAAGCCATGAAATCCGAGATAGAATCCATGTATGAAAACAAAGTATGGACTTTGACAGACTTGCCCGATGATCGGCGAGCGATAGAAAACAAATGGATCTTCAAGAAGAAGACGGACGCCGATGGAAATGTTACCATCTATAAAGCTCGACTTGTTGCTAAGGGTTATCGACAAGTTCAAGGGATTGACTACGACGAGACATTCTCACCCGTAGCGAAGCTAAAGTCCGTCCGAATCATGTTAGCAATTGCCGCATACTATGATTATGAGATATGGAAAATGGACGTCAAAACGGCATTCCTTAACGGACATCTTAAGGAAGAGCTGTATATGATGCAGCCGGAAGGTTTTGTCGATCCTAATAATGCTAACAAAGTATGCAAGCTCCAGTGATCCATTTATGGGCTGGTGCAAGCATCTCGGAGTTGGAGCATTCGCTTTGATGAGATGATCAAAGCGTTTGGGTTTATCTTGAGACTTATGGAGAAGCCTGCGTTTACAAGAAAGTGAGTGGGAGCTCAGAGCATTTCTCATATTATATGTAGATGACATACTCTTGATGGGAAATGATCTAGAACTTCCGACAGCATTAAGGCCTACTTGAATAAGTGTTTTTCAATGAAGGACCTTGGAGAAGCTGCTTATATATTAGGCATCAAGATCTATAGAGATAGATCGAGACGCCTCATAGGTCTTTCACAAAGCACATACCTTGATAAGATTTTGAAGAAGTTCAAAATGGATCAGTCCAAGAAGGGGTTCTTGCCTGTGTTGCAAGGTGTGAGATTGAGCTCGGCTCAGTCACCGACCACGGCAAAAGATAAAGAAGAGATGAGTGTCATCTCCTATGCTTCAGCCATAGGATCTATTATGTATGCCATGTTGTGTACCAGACCTGATGTAAACCTTGCCATAAGTTTGGTAGGAAGGTACCAAAGTAATCCCGGCAAGGAACACTAGACAGCGGTCAAGAATATCTTGAAGTACCTGAAAAGGACAAAGGACATGTTCCTCGTTTATGGAGGTGACGAAGAGCTCGTCGTAAAGGGTTACGTCGACGCAAGCTTCGACACGTATCCGATGACTCTAAGTCACAAACCGGATACGTGTATATGTTGAATGGTGGAGCGAAGCTGGTGCAGCTGCAAGCAGAAGCGTCATGGCGGGATCTACATGTGAAGCGGAGTACATGGCAGCCTCGGAGGCGATGCATGAAGCAATTTGGGTGAAGGAGTTCATCACCGACCTAGGAGTCATACCCAATGCGTCGGGGCCGATCAAACTATTCTGTGACAACACCGAGCTATTGCCCTTGCCAAGGAGCCCGGGTTTCACAAGAAGACCAGCACATCAAGCGTCGCTTCAACTCCATCCGTGAAAATGTTCAAGATGGAGACATAGAAATTTGCAAAGTACATACGGATCCGAATGGCGCAGATCCGCTGACTAAACCTCTCTCATGAGCAAAACATGATCAACACCAGAACTCTATGGGTGTTCGATTCATCACAATGTAACTAGATTATTGACTCTAGTGCAAGTGGGAGACTGTTGGAAATATGCCCTAGAGGCAATAATAAAAGTGTTACTATTATATTTCTTTGTTCATGATAATTGTCTTTTATTCATGCTATAACTGTATTATCCGGAAATCGTAATACACGTGTGAATATGTAGACCATAATATGTCCCTAGTAAGCCTCTAGTTGACTAGCTCGTTGATCAACAGATAGTCATGGTTTCCTGGCTATGGACATTGGATGTCGTTGATAACGGGATCACATCATTAGGAGAATGATGTGATGGACGCAGACCCAATCCTAAGCATAGCACAAGATCGTGTAGTTCGTTTTGCTAGAGCTTTTCCAATGTCAAGTATCTTTTCCTTAGACCATGAGATCGTGTAACTCCCAGATACCGTAGGAGTGCTTTGGGTGTATCAAACGTCACAATGTAACTGGGTGACTATAAAGGTGCACTACAGGTATCTCTGAAAGTGTCTGTTGGGTTGACACGGATCGAGACTAGGATTTGTCACTCCGTATGACGGAGAGGTATCTCTGGGCCCACTCGGTAATGCATCATCATAATGAGCTCAAAGAGACCAAGTGGTTGGTCACGGGATCGTGCATTACTGATGCGAGTAAAGTGACTTGCCGGTAACGAGACGAAACGAGGCATTGGGATACCGACGATCGAGTCTCGGGCAAGTAACGTACCGATTGACAAAGGGAATTGTATACGGGGTTTGATCGAATCCTCGACATCGTGGTTCAACCGATGAAATCATCATGGAACATGTGGGAGCCAACATGGGTATCCAGATCCCGCTGTTGGTTATTGACCGGAGAGTCGTCTCGGTCATGTCTGCATGTCTCCCGAACCGGTAGGGTCTACACACTTAAGGTTCGGTGACGCTAGGGTTATTAGGAAGACTTGTATGTGATTACCGAATGTTGTTCGGAGTCCCGAATGAGATCCCGGATGTCACGAGGAGTTCCGGAATGGTCCGGAGGTGAAGTTTTATATATGGGAAGTTGTCATGCGGACACCAGAAAGTTTCGGGGGCATATCGGTATTGTACCGGGGCCACCGGAGAGGTTCCGGGGGTCCACCGGGAGGGGCCACCCTTCTCGGAGGGCCACATGGGCCACAAGGGCAGGGAACCAGCCCCTGGAGGGCTGGGCGCGGACCCCACCTTGGGCCCATGCGCCTAGGGTTTTGGGGAAACCCCAGAGGGGCGCCTTGCTTGGGGCAAGTCCCCCTCCCGCCGCCCCCTCTAAATCCCATCTAGAGGGGTCAGCCCCCCTTGCCCCTTCCCCTATAAATAGAGGGGTGAGGGCAGGGCTGCTGTACACAACCCAAGGCGTAGCCCCTCCCCTCCCCAACACCTCTCCTCCTCCGTTACGTGCTTGGCGAAGCCCTGACGGAGTACTGCTGCACCAACACCACCACGCCGTCGTGCTGCCGTTGGAGCTATCTTCCTCAAACCTCTCCTTCCTCCTTGATGGATCAAGACGGAGGAGACATCGTCCGTCCCGTACGTGTGTTGAACGCGGAGGTGCTGTCTGTTCAGCACTTGGTCATCGGTGATCTGAATCACGGCGAGTACGACTCCATCATCACCATCCCCTTGAACGCTTCCGCACGCGATCTACAAGTGGTATGTAGATGCAAACTCACTCCCTTGACCCGTTTCTTAGATGGACTCATAGATGGATCTTGGTGAAACCGTAGGAAAAATTTTAATTTTCTGCAACGTTCCCCAACAAAGAAATCATTTAAATTCATTGCACATCTTTACTCTTGGGGACATGTCTAATCCAATGTGGTACTTAATACTCACTCTCTACATGTCATCCCAGTCTTGGTATTCTTGTGGTTTCTTCTGTTTGCTCTGGCTAGTAGATGTACTTGTGTTATCTAACCTTGTTTACGCAGGTTCATTCCATCCTAAGCCAACTCAAGACTACAAGGTAAGTATATGCATCACAATCATGTGTATGAGGAATTCTTACTGATGTAGATACTGTTTGCGAGAAGGACTCATGGGCATAAAGGTATTTTCTTTAATATTCTTAGCTCTGATGCATATGGCCAAGATACATGTAACACATTGCCTACTCTATCATGGTTATGCTCTCACATGCTTCTATATTCCATATTCACATGATGGCATACATGTAGGGGGAGCCTATGCTTGTTACATGTCTTTCCAAAGCTTTACTTGATATTCTTTATATCTTTATCTAAAGCTTTGATGTATGTTGTCATCAATTACCAAAAAGGGGGAGATTGAAAGCACAAGTGCTCCCTAGGTGGTTTTGGTAATTAATGTCAACATATCTCTTGTTGGACTAACACTTTTATCTAGTATGTTTCAGATAAGTTCAACAATGGAGTGGCATGGACTAAAGGATGTGGGAACTCCTTCAAGATGCTAAGGACAAAGGATTGGCTCAAGCTTCAAGCTCAAGACTCTTCATTTTACATTTTAGTGATCCAAGATCACGTTGAGTCTATAGGAAAATCCAATACTATCAAGAAGGGATGAGGTGTTGCTTAATGAGTTTCTTGCTCCATAGTGCTTAGTGATATGCTCCAAAACCCTCAACTACTTTCCCACTCCCACACAAATGACCTAAACGCAAAGTCAAAATCTTTCCTACCGATTCTTTACATCCGGCGCCACCGAGTTCAAACGTCTTAGCCACTGCCACAAACCCTAGACAAATCGGTCTCACCGATAGGAATCTCGGTCTCACCGAGATGGGATTGTAATCTCTCTGTGTATGTCCATTACCAAAATTGGTCTAACCGAGTTTGAGCAATCGGTACTACCGAGATTACAATGCAAACTTCCTAGTTGACTCATTACAAAAATCGGTCCTACCAAGTTTATGTAATTGGTCCAACTGAGTTTGCCTGACCAACTCTCTGGAAAGCTTATTACAAAAATCGGTCTCACCGAGTTTGTGTAATCGGTCTCACCGATATTACTTTATGCCCTAACCCTAACCATATCGGTCCTACCGAGTTGCATATCGGTCCAACCGAAAATCCTAACGGTCACTAGATTTGCTAAATCGGTCCGACCGAGTTTTTTGATTCGGTCCCATCGAGTTTGGTAGATTGTGTGTAACGGTTAGATTTTGTGTGGAGGCTATATATACCCCTCCACCTCCTCTTCATTTGTGGAGAGAGCCATCAGACTGAACCTACACTTCCAGCATACATTTTCTGAGAGACTCATGTGTTGAGGCCAAGATATTCCGTTCCTACCATATGAATCTTGATCTCTAGCCTTCCCCAAGTTGCTTTCCACTCAAATCTTCTTTCCACCAGATCCAAATCCCATGAGAGAGAGTTGAGTGTTGGGGAGACTATCATTTGAAGCACAAGAGCAAGGAGTTCATCATCAACGCACCATTTGTTACTTCTTGGAGAGTGGTGTCTCCTAGATTGGCTACGTGTCACTTGGGAGCCTCCGACAAGATTGTGGAGTTGAACCAAGGAGTTTGTAAGGGCAAGGAGATCGCCTACTGTGAAGATCTACCGCTAGTGAGGCAAGTCCTTCATGGGCGACGGCCATGGTGGGATAGACAAGGTTGCTTCTTCATGGACCCTTCGTGGGTGGAGCCCTCCGTGGACTCACAAGAACTGCTACCCTTCGTGGGTTGAAGTATCCATCAACGTGGATGTACGATAGCACCACCTATCGGAACCACGCCAAAAACATCCGTGTCTCCAATTGCATTTGAATCCTCCAAAACCCTTCCCTTTACATTCTTGCAAGTTGCATGCTTTACTTTCCGCTGCTCATATACTCTTTGCATGCTTGCTTGCTATGTATTGTGAATGTTAAACTTGTGCCTAAACTCCACCTAAACTTAAAGTACTTAAAAACTGCAACTTTGGTACTTAGTGTCTAATCACCCCCCCTCTAGACACCTCTTCTCAAGGTCCTACAGGAGGACATTCGGGACGAAGCGCCGCCATCTCGAGGCGGAACTTGGGCAGGAGCACTTTTGCCCTCCGGCGGAGCGATTCTGCTGGGGGAACTTCCCTCCTATCGGGGGAAATCATCGTCATCATCATCAACAACAACTCTCCCATCTTGTGGAGGGCCATCTTCATCAACATCTTCACAGCATCAACTCCTCTCAAACCCAAGTTCATCTCTTGTGTTCAATCTTTGTATCAAAAATATAGATTGGTGCCCGTGGGTGACTAGTAGTGTTGATTACATCTTGTAGTTGATTACTATATGGTTTATTTGGTGGAATATTATATGTTCAGATCCATTATGTTATTCAATACCCCTCTGATCTTGAGCATGTTTATCATTTGTGAGTAGTTACTTTCATTCTTGAGGTCATGGTAGAAATCATGTTGCAAGTAATCATGTGAATTTGATATGTGTTCGATATATTGATAGTATGTATGTTGAGATTCCCTTAGTGATGTCATCTAAATGTCGACTACATGAAACTTCACCATATCTGGGCCTAGGGGAATGCATTGTGGAGTAGAAATAGATGGTGGGTTGCGAGAGTGACAGAAACTTAAACCCCGGTTTATGCACTATTCTGTAAGGGACCGATTGGATCATAGAGTTTAATGCTATGGTTAATTTATTCTTAATACTTTTCTTGTAGTTGCGGATGCTTGCGGGAGGGTTAATCATAAGTACGAGGTTTGTTCAAGTAAGAACTGTTAGATTTCGGGTTCCAGCAGACCCTTGAGGTTCGAACACTGGGGTGCGCGCGGAGATCACACCCTCAGCCTACCCATGTTTCACCGCCTCGCTAGGATCTAAACTACACGAAGAACAACACTAGGGACACAAGATTTATACTGGTTCAGGCCACCATTGTGGAGTAATACCCTACTACAGTTTGTGGTGTGTGGATTGCCTCTGGGGCCAATGAGGAACAGTACAAGGGAAGAACAGCCTCGCGAGGGCCTGTTCTTGGTTGGTGCGACGAACTGCTAGGGGGGTTCAGTCGCTTCTCTCTCTCTCTGTGTGTGTGTGTGTGTCTTGGGTGCGGATCGATCAGATCTCTATCTCGATCCCGCCAGCTCGCCCTCTACCCTGTGGGTGGCTAGTCCTATTTATAGGCGAAGGCCCCTGGCCTCTTCCCAAAAATTGAGCGGGAAGGGCGCCAACAATTGGCCATTTTGAAGGGGAACATCTAGTACACTTATCCTGACTGAAGTTGGTCCTCGCCTGCCAAAAGACCCTGACGATGATGCTGGCTTGGGCTCCAGGATGACCTCCGTTCTGCCGTCCTGCTGGTCTTGGTCTTGTTGCACCGAAATGGTTGCCTTTGCTTGATACCCTTGCCTGCGCTTGCCCCCTTTGCACCAAAGGGGAAACAAGGACTCTGCGCAGGCCGGCGCTCGCCTGGCGCCCGCCTGCGCCTTAGTCGTCATGGCTTGCGTCACGGGCACCTCCTGAGGTACCCCGCCTTGATCTCTCCGCCTCCTCGCGAGCCAGCCTAACGAGGCCGTGCCTGAGGAAGCCTCCTGTCGTCCCCCCCCCCCCCGCCCCCCCGCGAGGCTTGGCCCCTCGCGAGGGTCTTGAACATGTGTTGATGTAGATGGGCCGTACTGGGCCACTCCTTGAGCCACGCCTTGCAGCGAGCAAGTCTGGGTACCCTGCTCCCATAACGCCGACAAGAGCCCCGGGCCCAAGGCGCGCTTGGGCTTGGCTTAGCAGAGAAGCGAAGAGGCAAGTCTGCGAGCGCCCGCTCCCCAATAGCTCTTGACCTTGGGCGCCGCGTGGCGGTTGATTGGACGTGGGCGTCCTGGCTCCCCATGATGCCTCGGCAACTGCACGATTTGACAAGTCCCTGCATGCAAAACGGGTCATGATTACCTGTGATCGTGGAGGCCGTCGGTTGGCCTCCCTCGGCTATATGTACGGAACGGCGCGAGCCCTTCCAATCCATCTCTTCCCGCTACTCTTTGTCTTCCTCTTCGTCCTTGCTCCTCCCTTCGCCAATGGCACCGATCCGTCGGTTTTCTGCCGAAGAGAAAGGGAAGGCCCCCCGAGAGAGTCCTGTCCCGCTTCCACCGAAGAAACGGCTCGCCTCCTGCCATGGGGAAGGGGGTGCTTGGCAGGAGGTGTCGAGGCCATGGTTCGAGCGGCCGCCGCCGGGATTCCCACTGCCTTTGTACGCCCGGATCGAGGGCCCTAAAGATGTTGGCGCCGAGCCGCATCGCCAGAGGCGCCGTCGCCGCCGGCGGATCATGGCGGTGCGCGTCGTTCCTCCTGGGGTTCACGCCATGGGCTCTGCTCGCGAGCTCGTGCTTCACGCCGCCATGCCTCCTCGGTCCTGGATTCGCCTCCCTCCTTCCTTCGCCTTCGAGATCCCGCCGAGGGGGCCTATCGAGCTTTGGCTGCAGCATGCTGGCTGTAGTGCCCCCACGACCGAAGCGTAGGTTGAGGTCATCACTCCGGGCAGGGTCTACCTGACCCGTGGCTGGGGCGAGATCGCCCGGGTCGGCAGGACGGGTGGCGCTCTCGCAATCCACCTCGAGTACGATGGCGCCTCCCTGATGTTCTTCAAGGTATTCGACGCGGAGGGACGCCGGCTTGAGTGTTTCCCTGAGAAAGGCAGCCGGGATCCTGCTGCGGCGAGGACTAAGCTCGTCAACCGCTTCCCCAGCAGCTCCTCAGGCAGCAGAGGTGGCGGAGGATCCAGCGACTCCGCCGAGCTCCTCGCGACCCCGGAGACGAGCGACGACAGCTACGAGCCCCCGAGCTTGCATCGCTCCCGGAGCAGGGCGGGCTCGTCGGGCCGCCGTCGCCACTGCTGTATGGGGTTGGCGACGGTGGCTGACGGCCCACTGTTGATGATGGCGTCTCTTGCGGTGGCGCGCGTAGTTAGCACTCTTTAGGATCTGCTCCTTTTGTTCCCTGCGAGGAATCGAAGAACACACCCCGCAGGGGTTTGTAAGGTGCTTGTAGTTCCGTTTGTTAATATGATTCTTATCATGAAGTGGTGAGGGGTGCTCGTCCCATCTTAGCTTAGTTCCTCCTTTCGAACCTCACGAGGACTTGACGCTCTGTCTTGTGTGTCCCGGTCCCAAAGCGAGCTTCGGTAGTCAGCTGGTATGCCAGGTCGCGATGTCGTGGTCAAGGCCAGGAGGTGAGCGGCCCGGGGTCCAGTAAGAGCCCCTGAGTCGCGATGCTCAGGAGGTCCCCTTTAGTGCTCAAACAGCCGTCACTTAGTGAGAAAGGAGTGCGACATCGCTAAAAACGGGACTGCATTAGGTGCGAGGTCGGCGCTGTGACAGCTGGTGATTCCGGAGGATGACTTATCTCGGGGGTCAGGAACCACGCCTTGCCGCGGCGCCGGGCCCGCGCGTTGGCAGCCGAGGAGTTGCCTAGCGAGGTCCCCCACGTTTCTCTTCCCTCTCGTCTTTGCTCCCCTTCGTGCTCTACGTCCTCAGGTCCCGGCCCTCAAGCGGGCTTAGCCGTCGCTGGTATGCCAGGTCGTGATGCCGTGGACAAGGCCAGAGGGTGAGGGCTGGAGAGCCAGTAAGAGCCCATGAGTCGCGATGCTCAGGTACCCCCCCCCCCCCTTTAACATGCAAGCGGTTCACATGGACGAGAGCGAAGAAGACGCCGCGCAGGCCTCGCCGGACGCTGCTCCTTAAAACAATCCTGCGAGTTCATCATGAGAAAAACGAGGGTTTGCCGTTACAACTGCCGGCCAGCTGTTGGTTGCTCTAGGAGGGTGACGAGGCACTGAAGGCTTGGTGAGGTGGCGCCCTGCGGGGTTGCCGCAGCCAGAGCTCAGCCGTCCAAGTTTGTCGACGTTGCAGGGACGGACCCACGCGCAAGCATCGTGCCGTGAGGGAGCAGCTCCATCAGTTGGTGTCAATCGAGCGGGTGATTAGGTCGAGCACGTTAGTCATGAAGGAGCAAATTCATTTAGATAGGCGCAGAAAGCAACGATCACCGCTGGGTCGGGCCCGAGCGGCTTTGGGGATAATGCCGCCCGAGGGGCGCCCCCAATAAAGCAAGCTGAAAACATGAACTAAAGGGGATACACGCCGCAGGGACGGACCCACGCGGCCTGGGAATGATGCAGCCCTGGGCGGAGCTCCCAGCTGAAAATGAAACTCGAAGGTTGTCACCTCATGATGCTGAAGATGGAGGGGTGCTGAAGTAGCGGACGGCCTGCGCTGCGGGAGACGATCTTCACGAGCCTCCAGGCCCAGGGGCCTCGGGAGGCTCCGGGGGCGCTGGCGGCTCCTCACGGACCATCTCCACCTCCGCCAGGACTGTGGAATGCCTGACCGCCTGAGCCTCCAAGATGCACCTCATGAGACGCTGACGCACCGCAGCCGCGTTCGGCAGGCCGTGAGGCATGCGAACATAGTTGTGAGGTGGGCCTTCGCAGCGCCCCACACGTGAGGGCCAGAGGCGCTCCTGAGAGGCAGCTCGGTTGAGTCCTGGTATGTCGATGCAGACGCGCAGCCCACCATCCTCGCCTGGATGGGGAGCTACGGCGGGCAAGCGGCGGCTGCCACTCATGACTCTTGACTCCTGCAACTCCTGAATGATCTCGCTGATGAATTCCTGAGGGTTTGGTCCTCCTTGCCTTGCTTCCTCGTGAGGGAAACGTGTGTTGAAGCACGCCTCCAAGTGGTGCCCGAGCGCCTCCCTCGTAATATTAGCAAAGTCGATGGACCTCCAGAAGAGAGCCCTCGAGCCCTGCTCGAGGAGGGCGTCGGGCGCGCCTTCCTATGTGACAGAAGGAGGTGCCCCCTGAACGGGCGCGGACCCTGAGGGGCCTGCCTCCCGAGGGGTCGGGCCAGGCGATGTCTTCTTCTTCTTAGGAGCGGCCTCGGGAGGCCTCCCGTTCCTGTGATCTGGGTCTTCAATTGATGCGGCTTGGAAGGCACGTTCCAGGGAACACACAGTGTCTCTCTCTTGGCAAGGCACAGTGATGACTCCGCCGCTTCCTGGCATCTTGAGGACATTGTAGCCGTGATGGGTCATGGCCATGAACTTGGCCAGGGCTGGATACCTGAGGATGGCGTTGTACGGCAGGTGGATGTGAGCGCCGTCGAAGTCAATGAGCTCCGTGCCGTAGTTGTCGCGCTTCCCGAAGGTAACAGGAAGGCGGACCTGCCCGATCGGAACCATGGAACCATCGGTGACTCCTGAGAAGGGCTTGGTTGGCTACAGCTGATTGTATGGCACTTGGAGATTGTTGAACGTTTCGACGGATAGGACATTGAGCCCTGCTCCGCCATCGATGAAGGTCCTGGTGACTTGTACATTGCTGATGGTCGGGGAGCAAAGCATCGGGAGGACTCCTGCTGTGGCCGCGCATTTGAGCTGATCCGCTGAGCTGAACGTGATAGCGCACGATGACCACCTGAGAGGGCACGTGGCCTCAAGCTTGGGGAGGACTGCATTCACTTCGCAGGCAAACTGCTTGAAGATGCGCTGAGAGGCCGGGGCTTGTGAGCCGCCCAAGATGCAAGCGATTGCGCGCAGCTCCTGGAAGCCCCCAGCCCCCTCGTCCTGGTGATGGTCTTCATTCCTCCTTGGCTATGGTGGCAGAGGAGGAAGGCCCGCATTGCCTTGTGGGCGATCCTCGCGAGGCTGATCTCTCCAACCCCCCTCGCGAGGTGGGTCCCTCCAACCTCCCTCACGAGGCTGGTCCTGCGAGCAGTCCTCGCGAGGTCGGTCACGCCACCCTTGGCGAGGGCCACGGTCTTCCCATCGTCCTCCACTTCTTCCTCCTCCTCGGCCATAGCCCCTGTCGATGCGCTCGGGGCGTCGGCCGGCATGCCCATCTCGCACGGCTCTGAGCTCTTGGCATTCGTTGGTGTTGTGGGTGTGGAGGTCGTGGTACACGCAGTACCGGCTGCCCTTGGATGACTCAGGATGATCCCTGCCTCGCTTGGTGTCTAGCTCTGCTGCAAGCACGGCAGGCCCCTTGCGCTTCACGTCCTTGGTCTTGGGCTTCTTCTCTTCTGGGTCAGCGGTTGGCAGCTCGAGGAGGGACAGGCGCCCTTCCTCAGCCCTTGCGCACTTGATCGCTAGATTGAACAGCTCCAGGGAGGTGCACAAGTCTTCATGGATCGCGAGCTCCTCCTTCATCTTGACATCACGCACGCCGTCGGAGAAGGCTGAGATGATGGCCTCCTCAGACACCTTGGGGATCTTAAGGCGAGCGTTGTTGAAGTGCTAGATGAACTTCTGCAGGGTCTCCCCCGGCTGCTGCTTGATGCGGTGCAAGTCGCTCATGGCCGGGGGCCGGTCACGGGTGCCTTGGAATTTGGCGATGAAACGGGTGCGCATCTCGTCCCAGGAGGATATCGTGCCAGGAGCCAGGTTCAGGAGCCAGGTGCGGGCGCCGTCCTTGAGTGCCATGGGGAACCAGTTCGCCATGACCTTCTCGTCTCCGTTGGCGGCTTCGATGCCCAGCTCGTCGAGCTAGAGGAACTCAGCAGGGTCAGCCGTGCCATCATAGCGCGGGGGCAGGTCTGGCTTGAACTTGCCCGGCCAGGGCACGCTACGCGGCTCGGCGGAGAAGGCACGGCAGCCTGCAGTGGCCGCGGGAGCCCTTTGGTGACAGAGAGCTTGATCTTGCATGTCTCTGTGCGCTGCGGCTAGGTGCAGCGCGGGGTCTTGATGCGCCGGAGCAGGTGCGTGCTCGTGCCGAGCCGGTGCGGGGAGCACACAGGCGGCTTCCTGAGGATGAGGGATCTCTTGGCAACTCTTCTCTTGCTGTGTTGGCGCCGGACGGAGTGGGTTCCGCCCAGGGGCCATGCGCCTTGGAGCCAAGGCGCCTTCTTGAGGTGGAGGCGGTTGAGGAGCCCCCGGAGCTTCATCACCCGCGCAAGGCGGTTCGCGGTGCAACGAGAGGGATGGTGCAGGGGAGCCCCCAGCGGCGCTGACGAGCTCGGTGATGCGGACGAGCCACTCATCGTAGAGGTCGTCGACGGGACGGTAGTGCAGGAGCTCCCGCGCCAGGAGTAGCGCGGCGGTGCGTCCGCAGGGGCGCGACGGGCGTGGGACGAGGAACCGGCTGGAGTCAGCGACGGGGTGGCAGTGCGGCCTTCTCGCTGCACCGAAGGGTGCAGGGACAATGCCTGCTGCTCGTTCCCCGCCGGGCCGATGGCGGCGTTAACGGCGGGCGATGGGGAACGACTGGAGCGCCCGCCGATGGGGGCCGTCTGGGCGACGCGAGTGGTGAGAGCGGCCCGGCGCTCGGCGCGGGCGCGACGTGCGTCTGACATGGATGGGATGGGCGGTGAAGACACGAGGTGACGGAAGGTAGATTCCGGCACACCCCTACCTGGCGTGCCAAATGTCGGATTTCAGGTTCCGGCAGACCCTCGAGGTTCGAACACTGGGGTGCGGGCGC
Organism: Aegilops bicornis; assembly: GCA_021605145.1. Lineage (NCBI taxonomy): Eukaryota > Viridiplantae > Streptophyta > Magnoliopsida > Poales > Poaceae > Aegilops > Aegilops bicornis. The sequence continues at coordinate 185,455,026 of CM038674.1, forward strand.
AGATCACACCCTCAGCCTACCCATGTTTCACCGCCTCGCTAGGATCTAAACTACACGAAGAACAACACTAGGGACACAAGATTTATACTGGTTCAGGCCACCATTGTGGTCTAATACCCTACTCTAATTTGTGGTGTGTGGATTGCCTCCGGGGCCGATGAGGAACAATACAAGGGAAGAACAGCCTCGCAAGGGCCTCTTCTTGGTTGGTGCGACGAACTGCTAAGGGGGTTCAGTCGCTTCTCTCTCTGTGTGTGTCTTGGGTGCGGATCGATCAGATCTCTATCTCGATCCCGCCAGCTCGCCCTCTACCCTATGGGTGGCTAGTCCTATTTATAGGCAAATGCCCCGGGCCTCTTCCCAAATATTGAGCGGGAAGGGCGCCAACAATTGGTCATTTTGAAGGGGAACATCTAGTACACTTATCCTGACTAAAGTTGGTCTTCGCCTGCCAAAAGACCCTGACGATGACGCTGGCTTGGGCTCCACGATGACCTCCATTCTGCCGTCATGCTGGTCTTGGTCTTGTTGCACCAAAATGGTTGCCTTTGCTTGATACCCTTGCCTGCGCTTGCCCCCTTTGCACCAAAGGGGAAACAAGGACTCTGCGCAGGTCGGCGCCCGCCTGCGCCTTGGCCGTCATGGCTAGCGTCACGGGCACCTCGTGAGGTATCCCGCCTTGATCTCTCCGCCTCCTCGCGAGCCAGCCTGATGAGGCCGTGCCTGAGGAAGCCTCCTGTCGTCCCCCCGTCGAGGCTTGGCCCCTCGCGAGGGTATTGAACATGTGTTGATGTAGACGGGCCGTACTGGGCCACTCCTTGAGCCACGCCACAGGCCGCAGGCAGGCAAGTCTGGGTACCCCCGTTCCCAGAACACCGACAAGAACGGCACCTAAGCACCGGTCCACCCACATTGTCGGATGTTGGGTTCCGGCAGACCCTTAAGGTTTGAATTTTGGTGTGCGCACGAAGATCTTCCCCCTACCGATTCGCGTCCGATCGCCTCGTGAGAATCTAAGCTAGAACAATGAACGGCGCGAGGGACACAAGATTTATACTGGTTCGGGCCACCGTTGTGGTGTAATACCCTACTCCAGTGTGTGGTGTGGTGGATTGCCTCAGGGGCTGATGATGAACAGTACAAGGAAAGAACAGCCTCGCGAGAGGTGTTCTTGAGCTGGTGCGATGAACTGCTTGGGTGAGCTCGGTCGCCTCTTGGTCTAATGAGCCCTTGATCAGATGCCTCTACTCTGTGGTGGCTATCCCTATATATAGAGGCCCTGGGCCTCTTCCCAAATATTCAGCGGGAAGGGTGCCAACAACGGCCATTTCAAAGGGAAACATCTAGTACAAGTTATCCTGACTAAAGTTGGTCTTCGGCTACCAAAGGCACTGGCGATGACGCTGTCCTGGGCTCCATGGTGACCTCCATCCTGCTGCTCTGCTGGTCTTGGTCTCGTTGAACCGAAATGGCAACCTTTGCCTGATGCCTCGGTACTCCACGCCTGTGCTTGCCCCCTTTGCACCAAAGAGGAAACAAGGACCATTCTGCGGCCGGCGCCACTTTGGTCTCGATCGTCATGGCTTGCGTCACGAGCACCTCACGAGGTACCTTGTCTTGATCTCTCCGCCTCCTCGCGAGCCTGCCTGGCGAGGCCATTCCTGAGGAAGCCTTATGTCATCCGCCCCGTGAGGCTTGGCCCCTTGCGAGGGTCTTGAGTCTTGTGCTGATGAAGATGGGCCGTACTGGGCCACCACTCTAGCCACGCCGCAGGCCGCAGGCAGGCAAGTCTGGGGACCCCGTTCCCGACGCATGACAGTAGCCCCCGGGCCCAAGGCGCGCTCGGACTTGGCTTAGAAGAGAAGCGAAGGGGCAAGTGCGGAGCGCCGCGGGCCCCATCTGCCTGCGGCCTTGGGCGCAGTGTGGCGGTTGATTGGACGTGGGCATCTCCGCTTCCCCACACTTCCTCGGCAACTGCTCGACTGACAAAAGGCTGGCTCTGGGTTGGTCTCACCCCATTACTCTCGTCCTCCTTGCTCTAGATCCCCTTTCTTGCTCTTCGCCTTCCTGCCCCCAAAATCTCCAGATGTGCCGAATTTTTTCTCCTCAGGCGAACAATGGCTCCCCGCAAGACTCCGGCTGGGCTGCATCGGCCTAGTACTCGCCGGCCCTGGTCTCTCCCAACATGACGCAGAAGAATCTCGCCCTCACGCCCCAGATGGTGGCGTCGCAGATCAACGAGATGGGGGAGACTGCGCTCCGACTTGGCTCCGCCCGGTCGGAAGACAAGGGGAGCACCTTCTACCCCTTCTTCATGGTCGCCGTTATCGCTGGTCTGGTCCCTCCTTTCTCTGAGTTCTTCCTTGTCGTCCTTCGCCAGTATCAGTTGCATGCTCTGCATATCCATCCCAACTCCATCCTTCTCTTGTCGATCTTCGCCTACTACTGTGAGGCGCACGTCGGGGTGATGCCCTCCGTGGCCTTGCTGCGCCACTTCTTCTCCCTCCAGGTCTCCGACGGCAATATCTTGGCGTGCGCGAGCTTTGTCGCGTACTCCAAGTCCAACGCCATCTCGAAGGCCGAGAAGAGGGCCGAGGGCTTCCGGAGCAAGTGGGTCATGGTGGACGTCGGGTGCCACAATCCCCTGCTGGAGCTGCCGACAAAGCAGCCTGAGGCCGTTGAGGCGTGGTCCCGCGCGAAGCTTGATGATCGGCGGGCGAAGCTGGTGTTGGAGAAGACGAACACCGACCTGAGGCCGGGCAGTCTGAGGGCGGTGAAGCTGACCGGGGCCTCGCTCCTGAGGGAGTTCTTGTCGCACCAGGTGGCCCCTCTTTAGGCGCACTCGCGCCCGCTGTGGAGGCTCGCAGATGCGGACGTCGTCCTCCGCCTGAGTTTGGACGCCCTGAACGACAAGGATCTGACCGCGGCCCTCCGCTTCTTGGTTGGAGAGGAAGTGGCAGGCCCGGTGGATGCTCCGGTCCCTTTGTTCCTCCGTGATGACTGGAAGTTGGTGGAGGACGCCATGCCCACCTTCGACGGGGTCGGCCTGGTGCCAGCGGAGGATCCTGAGGGTCAGGCGGCGACGGCGACAATGAACCTATCCTCCGGTGAATCCAGTGGAGAAGAAGAGGGAGATGACGACGAGGACGAGGAGCGTGACTCGGAGGCGACCTTCGAGGGGACGGGGGGAGACTTCCCCCTGGCGTAGGTCCAGCGCCCTTTCCTCCTTGCCTGATGACGACGAGGCCGGCGCCAGGCGAGAGGGGGAGGACGCGCCCCTGGTCCCGAGGAAGGACAGGTCCGGGCTGATCCCCCAAGGGTCTACCCCAGCCCTCGCATCGGCCAAAGTCAGCTCTTGCCCTTTAGGTGCGCCTTCCCCTGCGGCTGGACCTCCCGAGGCTGAGCCCCGATAGAGGCTTTCAGGCTTCAAGCTTGGCCGGAGTCCGTGGGATCCCGCGGCAGTCAATCAGTGAGTGTTCGAATTCCGCCTCGTTCCTGTCTTTTGCTGCCGAGATCTGACATCTTCTATTGGGTAGGCTGCTACCCGCGGCGAAGAGGCTGAGGGGAGATGCGGCGACCCCGCCTAGGACGGGCTCCTCGATCGCGGTCGCGTCTTCACTCACGGGAAAGGGAGGTAGCAGGGCCCGCACATCCCCTGCCCAATCGTCCTCGTGAGGCCAGCAGGGACGCTCCGGCAAGGAGTCATCCCCAGTGGCCCCGCTGACTCTGGAGGTGCCTGATGCTGCTACTGAGGTGGCCAAGGCTCAGGAGGTTCCTTCCTCCCAAGCTGTGATTATACTGCCGTCTTCTCCTCCTACTCCACTGGCTCTCGTCTCCTCTGCTTCTTCCGTTGCCTTGGACCGCGCCGCCGACGAGCTGAGTCGGCTACGGGAGGATCTCCGGTGCGCGGACCCCCGTCTGGTGGCCGGGCGCCTGGAAATGGTCTCCGGCTGGGTTCGGTCCGACGCCTCCGTCCGAGCAGCGCTGAGCCAGGCTGCGACGGCTTCTGAGGAGGGGAAGCAAGCCACCTCCCAGGCCATGGCCGCTCGTGACGCATCGTTGAAGGATGCTTCAAACATCAAGGGCCGCTGCAAGAAGCTGGAGGGCGAGCTGGAAGGGCTGGGTGGTGAGCTCGCCAAGGAGGTTCACGACCGCCAGGTGAAGGAGGAGGAGATGAAGGCTCGGGAGGCTGCTGTCAAGGAGTGCGACGCCGAACTCTCAGCCGACCGCGACCGGCTGAAGACACTGGAGCAGGCGCTGAAGGCGGAGAGGGTCGAACTAGATGCTGAGGCAAAGGTCCTGGCCGAGGACCGCGCAGCCTTCGCGTGCTATGAGGAGAGGGCCCGCATAGCGCTGAAAACGCTCTATGACGGGGGCCTAGAGAAACCGCTGGCCGGAGCCAAGGAAGGCCCCGCTAAGTTGGTTCCCTTCCTCGTCGAGGCGCTTGAAGAAGTCGTGATCGGCATTGGCCCCATGGCTGAAGTCGAGGCCCGCGTCCTTTCCTCCGCAGCGCTGACGCGGATCCTCAGCCACGTCTACCTCCGCAGCCCCAACACCAACCTTGACGACCTGCTGGAGCCTGTGGACGCCAAGCGCTCTGTTGCTGCTGCCGAAGCCGTCAAGGGTCGAGTGGAGGCCTTGCTGTCGAAGTTCCGTGCCTTCAACACCGCACCCAATCGAGGCACTGCCGGTTCCGCAGCTCCAGGGGGTGGGGCTGACAAGCGCGACTCCACCACGAGTGGTGGTGCGGCCCAGGGGTGATCTTCTCACGGCCTTCTCCCTGCTTTTATTCCTGCAACATGCACCATGCCTCACGGAGGCGGTTAGATTTGTGTCTGGTATTGTGAGAACAATCTATGGTTTGTAATATTTGCTTCTGGATTTCCTAGATTTTGTGATTTCCTTCCTATTTGCTTGCGTTCTACGTCGGCAGGGCCCAGCCCCGCGCATACCTCAGCCGCCGTTAGCCCCGACCGGATCACCAGGACGGGACCAAGGAGTGAGGGACTACGTGACAAGTTAGGCCCCTGAGTCGCGATGCTTAGGAGTCCCCCTTGACGCGCAAATAGCAAATAGGGAGTGGGTGGAGGAGAGGATCTGTCGTTCTACGTCGGCAGGGCCCGGCCCCGCGCATACCTCAACCACCGTTAGCCTTTCGGAACTAAGGAGTGAGGGGCTACGTGACCAGTTAGGCTCCTGAGTCGCGATGCTCAGGAGTCCCCCTTGACGCTCAAACGAGTCTTCATACCTTGGCTCCGCTCGAGGAGGGGCGCGCGACAACCAGGTCCGAGGGACCTGGCTGGGTGGCATGTGCTCGGGCATGGCTCGGGCGCAGCCCCCGTGTCCAGCCCCCTCGCGCGGCACTCCCGAGGGGAGGCTTTGCGATGGGGCCAGACACTGAGCTCTAGGCTCCCTGAGGTTGATACAGCCGTGGGCTGCCCTTAGTTGTTTATCACCAGCGCGGAGCATAGCGCTTCCGTATGTGTACGGGCATAGCCGCTCCTCGGCAGTGTCGTCAGCCAGCGCGGAGCATGGTGCTTCCACTGGTACGTGGGAGGGGGGCTCCCCTCCGGGAGGAGCCCCCGGGGCGTGTACAGCCCCGCCCTGACACGTGGCCGGCACGGTAGGGCTATGAGAGGTGTATCTGGGCACCCGTGAGCCAGCGCGGGACTCATGGGGCCCTACCTCGAGGCGGGTTGCGCCTGGCTCTGGGCCTTTGTAGTTGGTACGTTCCTGCAAGGTGGTTAAAATGCAAATGCTCTATGTCCTCAGGTCCCGACCCTCGAGCAAGCTCAGCCACCGCTGGTATGATAGGTTGCGATGCTATGGGTTAAGGCCAGGGGGTGAGGGCTGGAGAGCCAGTAAGAGCTCCTGAGTCGCGATGCTCAGGCGCCCCCCTTTTAACGCGCAAGCACTTTGCATGAGATACGAGAGGCCCGCGGTAGGCAGCGGACGATAATCATAAGCAGTTTAAGCATGAAGAAGCAAATCACTTAGATAGATGCAGAGAAAGGCGAACACCGCTGGGTCAGACCCAGACGACTTGGGGATGATGCAGCCCGAGGGGCGCCCCCAACAAGGTAAGCTGAAGACAAAAGCAAAACGGATACATGCCGCAGGGACAGGCCCACGCGACCTGGGAATGATGCAGCCCTGAGGGCGCTCCCGGCTAAAATGAAACTTGAAATAAGTCACCTGATACCGTTGCAGAGCGAGTGTCAGAGCAGCTGATGGTGCGTGGTGAATAAGCCAATCCTCACTAGCCCTCGGGGCTCCGAGCCTCGGGAGGCTCTGGAGGTCCGGGCGGCTCGGCGAGGTCCATCTCCATTTCCTCCAGGAGCGCACGATGCTTGGCCACCTGAGCTTCCAGAATGCTTCTCATCAGGCGCTGGTGGGCTGCAGCCGCGTTCGGCAGGCCGAAGGGCATGCGGACGTAGCTGTGTGGTGGACCCACGCAACACCCCACGCGCGAGGGTCAGAAGCACTCCTGAGACGCGACTCGATTGAGCCCTGGGTAGTCAATGCAGACGCGCAGCCCGCCATCCTCACCTGGATGGGGAGCTACGCTGGGCAGGCGGCGGTTGCCGCGCATGACTGTCGATTCCTGCAACACCTGAGCGACCTTGGTGACGAACTCCTGAGGGTTGGGCCCTCCTTGCCTCACGCCTTCCTGAGGGAAACGTGCCGTGAAGCACGCCTCCAAGTGGTGCCCAAGCGCCTCCCTCGTGACCTTGGCAAAGTCAGTGGCTCCCCAGGAGAGAACCCCCGAGCCTTGCCCGAGGAGGGCGCCGGGCGCGCCTTCCTATGTGATGGTGGGTGGCGCCCCTTGGATGGCCGCATGTCCGGATGTGAAGCCTCCGGAGGTGCCTACCTCCTGAGGCCTTGAGCCAGGTGATGTCTTCTTCTTCTTGGGAGCTGCTCCAGGAAGGTTTCCATTCTTGCTGTCTGGGTCCTCGATTGACGCGGCTTGGAAGGTGCGCTCGAGGGAGCACACCGCGTCCTTCTCCTCACAGGGGACCGTGATGACCCCGCCATTTCCTGGCATCTTGAGGACGTTGTAGCCGTGGTGAGTTACTGCCATGAACTTAGCCAGGGCTGGATACCCGAGGATGGCATTGTATGGCAGGTGAATGTGAGCGACGTCGAAGTCGATGAGCTCGGTGCAGTAGTTGTTGTGTTGTCCAAAAGTGACAGGGAGGCGGACCTGCCCTATCGGGACAGTGGAACCATCAGTGACTCCTGAGAAGGGCTTTGTTGGTTGAAGCTGATCATATGGCACTTGGAGATTGTTGAACGTCTCGACGGACAGGATGTTGAGCCCTGCCCCGCCGTCGATGAGCGTCCTGGTAACTTGCACATTGCTGATGACTGGGGAGCAGAGCATCGGGAGGACACCAGCCGTTGCCGTGCACTTGAGCTGATCCGCTGAGCTGAACGTGATGGCGCACATGGACCATCTGAGAGGGCGCGTGGCCTCAAGCTTGTGGAGGACTGCATTCACCTCGCGAGCAAACTGCTTGAAGATGCGCTGAGAGGCTGGGGCCTAAGCGCCGCCCAAGATGCAAGCGATGGCACGCGGCTCCTGGAAGCCCCCTGTCGATGTCAAAACCGGCAGATCTCGGGTAGGGGGTCCCGAATTATGTGTCTAGGCGGATGGTAACAGGAGACAAGGGACAAGATGTTTTTACCCAGGTTCGGGCCCTCTCGATGGAGGTTAAACCCTACTCCTGCTTGATTGATATTGATGATATGGGTAGTACAAGAGTAGATCTACCACGAGATCAAAGAGGCTAAACCCTAGAAGCTAGCCTATGGTATGATTGTTGTTCGTCCTACGGACTAAAACCCTCCGTTTTATATAGGCACCGAAGACGGTTAGGGTTGCACAGTTGGTTACAATGGTAGGAGATCTACATATCCGTATCACCAAGTTTGCCTTCCACGCCAAGGAAAGTCCCATCCGGACACGGGACGAAGTCTTCAATCTTGTATCTTCATAGTCCAGGAGTCCAGCCAAAGGCTATAGTCCGGCCATCCGGACACCCCCTAATCCAGACTCCTCAAGAGCCCTGAACCAGGCTTCAATAACGACGAGTCCGGCGCATATTGTCTTCGGCATTGCAAGGCGGGTTCCTCCTCCGAATACTTCATAGAAGATTTTGAACACAAGGATAGTGTCCGGCTCTGCAAAATAAGTTCCACATACCACCGTAGAGAGAATAATATTTACACAAATCCAATCTGCTGACGTATTTCGTGGCGTGACATCACACCACGGCCAAGCCTTTATTCGAATCGTTTTTACTATCCCACCTCAGCACGTTTAGCGAGGCGGTTTCCTTGGCACGTCGTGTCAAAGCAGAGATCGTGTCCCCTTATTCCGGGATTCTCATCAATACGGGCGTGGGTAACCCAACCGCGCCATTGATTACGACGCTTGGGAGATAAGCGGGTTTTACCAGGCTGGTGGGGACGCATAGCTTTGTCCGTCAATATAAGGGGATAAGGATCCTACCTTTTTACCTACGCCTTCTTCCTCCTTTGCTTATCCATTTCCGCGCACTCGAGCTCCAGCGCCCAAGTCCGCACATCTCGACTCAACCTTCCCCAGCCATGTCTAGAGCGGGAGGCAAGTGGATAGCCTCCTCCATTATGGAGGGGCACATCAAGAGGCTGCGGAAGGCCGGATACTTGTCCAGCGACATCGCGCATCGGCTCCCCGACAAGGGGCAGCTCATCCCCACCCCCGGGCCCATGAGAGGGTGGTGTTCCTCACCCACTTCCTCCACGGACTAGGTTTTCCACTTCACCCATTTGTCCGGGGGCTCATGTTCTACTACGGCCTGGATTTCCACGATCTGGCCCGAAATTTCATCCTCAACATCTCGGCGTTCATCGTCGTGTGCGAGGCCTTCCTCTACATCCAGCCCCACTTCGGCTTGTGGCTGAAGACCTTCAATGTCAAGCCGAAGGTAGTGGGCGGCCGCCAAGCGGAGTGCGGAGGTGCCATGGTAGGCAAGATGCCCAACGTCCTATGGCTCGAGGGCTCCTTCGTGGAGACCATAAAGGGGTGGCAATCGGGGTGGTTCTACATCACCGAGTCGCGTGACCCTAAATGGGTAGTGGCCCCCGAATTCCGATCTGGCTTCCCTACTTGGCTCACCTCTTGGAAAGAGATGGGCCTGTCATGGGGTGATTCTGAAGAGTTGACCGGACTCCAATCCTGCGCCAAAACCTTGGTGAACAAGAAGCTCAAGCTCGTCAACGTAGTCCAGGTCATGCTCATCCGCCGGATCCTCCCGTGCCAACAACGGGCCTTTAACCTGTGGGAGTTTGATCCGGCACAGCACCAAACCTTGAGCAGACTCTTCGACACTATGTATGAAGATGCCTGGAAGGTGCTGTTCAAGGGCGCCGAGGCTCCCGCATCCGCTACCGAAGATCGCGGATTTAGCTCGCATCGTCAAGCCAGCGAGGTAAACTATTTTACCCTTTACAGGACACTTGTTTTTCATAGTTTGACTCTATGCGGGATCTAAACTCCCTTTACCTTTGACAGGCCTGGCAAAAGACGTCCGGGCAGGTTAACTGTCCGGCTCCCTTGCCAGAAGACCCAGCGGACGCCCAATTAACGGGGCTGCTGGTTCCGGCGCCTTATGTGGTGCCGGAGAAGAAGGCCAAGAAGAAGGCCATGGGGACTCGAAGGAGTTCCCGGCGCCAGGTGTTGTCGGACTCATCGTCCGATGACTCCAAGGCAGACTCCTCCCGCGAAGACGAGGAGGAGGAAAAAGAGGCCTCTCCCCCAGCGGGGGAAGAGAATAAAAGGAAGGCCGCCCCAACTGGGGAGGCCGGAGGGTCAAAGAAGGGAAGGACCCTTCCTCCGGACTACTCCACCAACGCTGACGACGGCGAAGAGGAGTGGCCACCGAGGGCTAAGCCCCTGGCTAGATCGTAAGTGTCCGGATACCAGAATATAACCCTGCAGCCCGCCCAAGGACGGGCTCGACACTTCAACGAGCGGCTCCCTGGCTTCGTCGGACGTGAATAGCACTTCACTTCCGGCCGCCTCCTCTCCTCGCACTGCGGATGACGCCGAGGTGGGGTCCCAAAAGGGGCCCAGCCAGGAGGAGGGGGTCCCGGAGGTGCCGCAAGGCAACCTCCCGGACATTGGGCACGAGGGGGATCAAACCCCAAAGGGCTCTAAGTCCGGCCCTGGGCCGGACTCCGCACCAGAACCTTCAGTGGTTCCGGAGTCCGGCAGGCGGCCCCTTCGTAAGAAGGGCGAGACTGCGACACCGGTGACCTCCGTCCAACCGGGGGCACCAGATAATTTGCTGGAGGCGCTTAAAGGCGCCTCCATCGACGAGGAGCACCGCACTATTATGAGTGTGGTGATCCAGAAAGTTCCGTATGCCAAGAGCGGGCTGACTCAAGCCTGTGCCAGCCTTCTAACAGGCTTTGAGGTATGTATTTAAGATATGTAAAAATATTACTGCATAGACAGTAGCCCCTGATGCTCAGTTTGGTGTTCGGAAAGAAAAGCCGAACTGAGGATCTAAAAAGATGTACGCAGGAGTCTAACATAAGTATGTCAATATGGGGAATGCAGGCTGCGCTGCTGACCTCTGCCGCACTGATTGCGGAGGTCAATGCATTGAAGCAGAGCCTCGAGCGGTCCGAGAACGAGCTCGGCCTTGCCAAAAAGCAGCTCGAGGACAAGGAAGGTAAGTAATACCTTATGGAAGTATATAAAAGATGTGGTTGCAAAAAATGACAGGAATAACGTGAGAATTGCAGGGGCCACGAACGAGGTGGCGACCCTGAAGGAGGCGGTGTCCAAGGCTGAAAGCAATGCGGCCGCGGAGCGCACCGAGCGAGAGAAACAGGAGGCGCGGGTGGCGGAGGTGCGGCAAGAGCTCCAGGCTCTCGTGGAAAAACACGAGAGTTTGGAGCGTGACTCAAGGACTCGAGAGTCCGAGCTTGCCTCGGCCCTTGAGAGTGCCAAAGCCGCTAAGGCCGAAGCCCAAAAAGCCCTTCAGGAAATTGAGGCGATGAAGAAGATAGCGGCGGGTAAGGCATTCTTCATGCAAAGCAAGCACGTGAAAGTGAATTACTTGTTACTTACCCAAATCCGGAGCTCTCCAAGAGCATTCGCAGATCTGCCCCGAAGTGTGTCCGACGCTGTTGCATTCTACTGGGCCAAGGAGGGGAGCTTGACGGAGAAGGTGTTCTGATCTCAGTATGCTGAGGCCGGACACCCGGTGCCCTTGAGCGACCAGTTGAAGCAGCTGGTCGAGCTCCATAAGGTGGCCGAACAGGCCATGAAGGGCCTCATAGTTCGGTTGTGGCCTAAGGAAGCCATGCCTGAGAGCTACTTCGGGCTGGTGAGGCGGTGGTGGGCCGTCCATGGATTGAAGTCGCCAAGCGCCTCCGTCTGCATGGAAGGTGCCCGAGGCCTTGCCCGTGCTAAAGTGCACTGGGGCAAGATGGACGCTGAGAAGCTTGTGACGGACGCTCCACCGCCGGGCAGGGAGTATCGCAAGCCCGAGATGTATTATCAGGGCGTCCTGAAGGGTGCCCGCCTTATAGCGGGTGAATGCTCCAAAGATGTAATTTTTTAGTAAACTTGCATTTGTTATCCTGTACGCTTGAAAACTTGTTCATATGCGCTAAGAAACTCTTGTGAATTTAAAATATTACCTTCTGTGCGGCCGTTTATGAAATTTGAGAGATGGCGATTCGTCGGCTTCTGCCCCCATGCCACGAGTGCTGGGGTGTTCGGGATAAACTTGAGCGCTCTTTTTCCCATTCTTGGGTCCTTTGAGGGAGGCGCTCAACGCAACGAACAAGGCAACCGGACTATAATGCTTGAACACTCTCACTTAGCCATAGAATTCTATAATTTTAAATTTCGGCGAAGCCCCTAGTATTCGGAAGACCGAGTTCGAGGCGCTATCCACGCTTGGGCCGGACAAAGCCGGCTCCTCGCTCTAAGCGGCATAAGTCTTTAGGGACTCGAAAACCTCTCGAACAGCGACCGGCTCTCGCCCTATCATGATGGTTAGTTTTAGCTTTCTCCACTGAGGTGCTTAACCCAGCTCAACCGGGGCACAATCGCAGTGGTTCTCCCAGCGCTACCTTAGCCGATATAACGGAACGTAAGGTACCAAAACATGGGAGCCGGGCAAACCCAACTATTTACCCAAGACATGATTCAGAGCCGATGCATATAATGCTATAAGTTCGGGGTGCCGCACTTGTGAAAGTGTTCGGACTTATCACACCATATTTTGGGGTACTTAAGCCCCTGGTGTATTTGGCCGTACCAAAGCGTACGGATGCAACATGTCATAAGTGAACATATATAGATAAGAAAAAGAAATGCAATAATAGGCAAAAGCTGTGCATTGTTTATTAAAAAAGCCGCGGTAAAAGCAGAACGATACAAATAGTGCGATAAGCAACGGACGGGACTATTTGACATGTCCCCCTCCAGGAGCGAGCTGCGGGGTGATATGTAAAACAAGTATACTGCTCGTTATAGAGACCACCTGGATACTCGACGTAGCTTTCTGCTTCCCTGGCTGTTGCATCGTGTGTTTCGGCGATTCTACTGTCGGATAGGGCTTCTTGAGAACGGAGTCCTGAAAGTAAGAAAAAAAGGAATGACACAATCGGGAGCCTCTGGTGCGGTTGAGCCGCATCCTGGGCCTGTCGTGGTCGTGCCCCTCCCCCTATGACCATGGTATTTCTAGAGTGTAATTATGTACGCGTAGTACTGGTTTCACAATTTCGCGAGGGCTGGGGTTGGGGCCGCATTGCTACGCATGCTCGGGACGTGCCAGGCGGTCTTGTTGTAGGTTACTCTGGGCGCGCTTGACGGTGTCCGGCCGTCTAATAGCCGGACTCGAGAATTGCCTTGAGAGGCTGCTTTGTACTTCCGCCACGAGAGCCGCCGTATGCTCCTCCGTTCGGAGAGAGCGTTCGGTGTTTCTGTTGATCGTAATGACTCCTCGAGGGCCTAGCATCTTGAGCTTGAGGTATGCGTAGTGCGGCACCGCATTGAACTTTGCAAATGCGGCTCGTCCGAGCAGTGCGTGATAGCCGTTGCGGAACGGGACTATGTCGAAGATTAACTCCTCGCTTCGGAAGTTATCCGGGGATCCGAAGACCACTTCAAGTGTAACTGAGCCTGTACAGTTGGCCTCTACACTTGGTATGACGCCTTTAAAGGTCGTCTTTGTGGGTTTAATCCTTGAGGGGTCTATGCCCATTTTGCGCACTGTATCCTGATAAAGCAGGTTCAGGCTGCTGTCGCCGTCCATTAGGACTCTAGTGAGGTGAAATCCGTCAACGATTGGGTCTAGAACCAATGCAGCGAATCCGCCATGGCGGATGCTAGTGGGGTGGTCCCTTCGATCAAAAGTGATCGGGCAGGAGGACCACGGATTGAACTTTGGGGCGACTGGCTCCATCGCATATACGTCCCTTAGTGCACGCTTCTGCTCCCTTTTGGGTATGTGGGTTGCGTATATCATGTTCACCGTCCGCACTTGTAGGGGGAAGCCCTTCTGTCCTCTATTGTTCGGCGGCCGGGGCTCCTCCTCGTCGTCGCTATGCAGCCCCTTGTCATTATTTTTGGCATTTAACTTGCCTGCCTGCTTGAACACCCAACAATCCATGTTGGTGCGGTTGGCTGGTTTTTCGGGGGTGTCGTGTATCTGGCACGAGCGATCGAGTATTCGGTCCAAATTGGACGGGCCCGGAGTATTTCTTTTGAATGGCTTTTTTCGCTGACCGGGTTTTGAGCCTCTGAATCCGACATTGACTGCCGTATCTTCAGCATTATTGCCATTAATGTGGTGCTTGTGCTTGTTGCGACGCGACCTGCCGTTGCTGTCCTTGGTATCCGAATTACCAAGGCTCTTGGTCATGTTGTTACTGTGAGCTAGCCAGCTGTCCTCTCCCGCGCAAAAGCGGGTCATGAGTGTTGTGAGGGCTGCCATGGATTTCGGCTTTTCCTGTCCTAGGTGCCGGGCAAGCCACTCGTCGCGGATGTTATGTTTGAAGGTCGCAAGGGCCTCTGCATCCGGACAGTCGATGATTTGATTTTTCTTGGTTAGGAACTGTGTACAGAATTGTCTGGCCGATTCTTCTGGCTGCTGAATTATGTGGCTTAGGTCATCGGCGTCTGGCGGTCGCACATAAGTGCCCTGGAAATTGTCGAGGAATGCGGCTTCCAGGTCTTCCCAACAACCGATTGACTCTGCTGGCAAGCTGTTAAGCCAATGCCGAGCTGGTCCTTTAAGCTTGAGTGGGAGGTATTTGATGGCGTGTAGATCATCACCGCGGGCCATGTGGATGTGAAGGAGATAGTCCTCGATCCAGACCGCAGGATCTGTTGTGCCATCGTATGATTCAATGTTCACGGGTTTGAAACCCTCAGGGATTTGATGATCCATCACTTCGTCTGTGAAGCATAGTGGGTGTGCGGCGCCTCTGTATTGGGCTATATCACGACGCAGCTCAAATGAGCTTTGTCTATTGTGTTCGGCCCGGCTGGAATTGCCATATCCGGCGTGACAGTTATCATCACGTATCGTGGGGCGCCCATGCGATCCGTAGATCGATCTTGTTTGCCTTGCCTTGTCCTCCAATATATCCCGCAGGTCTGGCGCATTTTCCCGCGCCTTGGTATTTTTTGAGCGGCGCCGGGGTGCGGCTTGAGTGGAGGGCCGAGAGGCCTCTCTGTCGCGGCCACGAGGTGGCCGGTCGGCCGTATTATGCGCTGGTGATGTAGGCTTAGGTGCTTCCTCCTCTAATCGGGGTAGCAGCCTGCGTTTTGGGTAGCTCTTGGAGGGGCGTTCGAGTTCGTACTCTTCGGCCGCCAGGACTTCAGTCCATCTATCGGCTAGCAAATCTTGGTCAGCTCTAAGCTGCTGCTGCTTTATCTTGAGGCTGCTTGCCATGGCCATAAGCCTGCGTTTGAAACGCTCTTGCTCGACGGGATCCTCAGGCACGACAAATTCGTCGTCGTTGAGGCTTGCTTCGTCTTCGGAGGGAGGCATGTAATTGTCGTCCTCTACCTCTCTGCCTGCCGCTCTCTCATGAGGGCTGGCTTCTCCATCCTCCTGCACTGAATCCTGCTGGAGGGGGTTGTCTTCGGCACTGTCCGGGGTGTTATTGTCTCCCGTGCCGGAATCACTGTTTTTGCTGTGGCGGGATTTAGAGCGGCGCCGCTGACGCCGGCGCTTAGGCTGTTTCTTGGAGGGGTCATCCTCCGTTGTTCCATCGCCATTCCCATCTTTTGGGATGTCCACCATGTAAATGTCATATGACGAGGTGGCCTTCCAGTGCCCTGTAGGCGCTGGTTCTTGGTCGTCTCCTGCATCGTCGTCCATACCGTCGATGTCTTCGGAGTCGAAGTCGAGCATGTCGGTTAGATCATCGATAGTGGCTACGAAGTGGGTGGTGGGTGGGCTTTCAATTTCCTCGTCGTTCGCATCCCAACCTTCCTGACCATAGTCCGGCCAGGGCTCTCCTGATAAAGAGAGAGATTTTAGTGAATTCAGGATGTCGCCAAAGGGCGAGTGCTGAAAGATGTCTGTGGCGGTGAACTCCATGATCAGTGCCCAATCGGCGATTGGCAGGGGCACGGAAGGTTCGGAGTCCGGAGAGGAGTCCGGCGCCTTGGAGTCACGAGCTTCGCAAAGGATAGGGTTGGTATTCGGCTCAATCGCCATAGAGATAGCAGCCCCCGAGGCGGTGTCCAGCCACCCGTCCTTAATCGGCGCAGTCGGCTCCGAGCTAAGGGTCGGAGCGGACACTTGTGCGGCCCCTAGGGCGCTGTCCGGCGGCAGAGCTAGATCATGCCCATCGTGATAGTGCGGCGCGCTTGGCTGCAGCTCGAACCCGTCAAAGATCAAGTCTCCGCGGACGTCAGTCGTATAGTTCAAACTTCCAAATCTTACCTGATGGCCAGGGGCGTAGCTTTCAATATGCTCCAGATGGCCAAGCGAATTGGCCCGCGGTGCAAAGCCGCCGAATACGAAGATTTGTCCGGGGAGAAAAGTCTCACCCTGGACCGCATCGTTGTTGATGATCGGAGGAGCCATCAGGCCTAAAGATGACGACACAGAGGAACTCTCAATGAAAGCACCAATGTCGGTGTCAAAACCGGCGGATCTCGGGTAGGGGGTCCCGAATCTGTGCGTCTAGGCGGATGGTAACAGGAGACAAGGGACACGATGTTTTACCCAGGTTCGGGCCCTCTCGATGGAGGTAAAACCCTACTCCTGCTTGATTGATATTGATGATATGGGTAGTACAAGAGTAGATCTACCACGAGATCAAAGAGGCTAAACCCTAGAAGCTAGCCTATGGTATGATTGTTGTTCGTCCTACGGACTAAAACCCTTCGGTTTATATAGGCACCGAAGAGGGTTAGGGTTACACAGAGTCGGTTACAATGGTAGGAGATCTACATATCCGTATCGCCAAGCTTTCCTTCCACGCCAAGGAAAGTCCCATCCGGACACGGGACGAAGTCTTCAATCTTGTATCTTCATAGTCCAGGAGTCCGGCCAAAGGCTATAGTCCGGCCATCCAGACACCCCCTAATCCAGGACTCCCTCACCCCCAGCCCCCTCGTCCTGATGATGTTCTTCATTCCTCCTGGGTGGTGGTGGCGGAGGAGGAAGTCCTGCGTTGCCTTGTGGGCGATCCTCACGAGGTTGATCCCTCCAAGCCCCCTCGCGAGGCTGCTCCTGCTAGCGGTCTTCGCAATGCCGGTCACGCCACCGTTGGCGAGGGCCACGGTCGTCCCATCATCCTCCACCTCTTGCTCCACCTTGGCCGTAGCCCCGATCGTTGCGCTCGAGGCGTCGACCGACACGGCCTTCCCGCACGGCCCTGAGTTCTTGGCATTCGTTGGTGTTGTGGGTGTGGAGATCGTGGTACACACAGTACCAGCTGCCCTTGGATGACTCTGGCTGGTCCCTGACGTGCTTTGTGTCCGGTTCTGCTACGAGCATAGCTGCTCCCTTGCGCTTCACATCTTTGGCCTTGGCTTTCTTCTCTTCTGGGTCTGCGGCTGGGAGCTCGAGAAGGGAGAGGCGTCCTTCCTCAGCTCCAGAGATGTACACAGATCTTCGTGGATTGCCAGCTCCTCCTTCATCTTGATGTCGCGAACGCCATCAGAGAACGCCGAGATGATGGCCTCCTCAGTCACCCTGGGAATCT
Source organism: Aegilops bicornis (assembly GCA_021605145.1). NCBI lineage: Eukaryota > Viridiplantae > Streptophyta > Magnoliopsida > Poales > Poaceae > Aegilops > Aegilops bicornis. The sequence goes on from CM038674.1 coordinate 185,472,267, forward strand.
TGAGGCAAGCGTTGTTGAAGCGCTGGATGTACTTCTGCAAGGTCTCTCCGGGCTGCTGCTTGATGCGGCACAGGTCACCCACGGCCGACGGACGGTCGCGAGTGCCCTGGAAGTTGGCGACAAAGCGAGTGTGCATCTCGTCCGAGGAGGAGATCATGCCGGGAGGCAGATTCAGGAGCCAGGTGCGGGCGCCGTCTTTGAGTGCCATGGGAAACCAGTTCGCCATGACCTTTTCGTCCCCGTTGGCGGCTTCGATGCCCAGCTCATATAGCTGTAGGAACTCCGTGGGGTCGGCAGTGCCGTCGTAGCAAGGAGGAAGGTCAGGTTTGAAATTGCCCGGCCAGGCGACACTGCATAGCTCGGCGGTGAAGGCACAGTAGCTCGCGGTGGCCACCGGAGCTCTCTGCTGATGCGGGGCTTGCTCCTGGGGATTCTCGCGCGCCGCTGCCTGGAGCAGTGCGGGGTCTTGATGTGTTGGCACAGGGATGCGGTCGTGGCGCACCGGCACCGGGAGCACACGAGCACCTTCTTGGGTACGAGGGATTTCTTGGCAGCTCCTTTCTTGTCACGCGGGCGCCGGACGCGGTGGATCTCGTCCTGGGGCCGCGCGCCTTGGAGCCAGGGCGCCTTCTTGAGGAGGAGGTGGCGGGGGAACCTCCTAATCTGTGCCTCCTGCGCAGGACGGTGGGCGAGGCAGCGAGAGGGGCGGCGCAGGGGATCCTCCTGCGGCGCTGACGAGCTCGGTGATGCGGGCGAGCCACTCCTAGTAGAGGCCGTCGACGGGACGGTAGTGCAGGAGCTCACGCGCCAGGAGCAGCAGCGGCGTCTTGGCGTCCGTGAAAGCGCGGACAGGCGTGGGATGACGAACCAGCTGGAGTCAGCAACGGGGTGGCGGTGCGGCCTTCCCGCCGCACCGAAGGATGCAGCGACGAGGCCTGCTGTTCGCTCCCCGCCGGGCCGGTGGCGGCATTGGCGGCAGGCGACGGGGAACGACGGGGACACCCACCGACGGGAGACATCTGGGCGACGCGGGCGGCAAGAGCAGCCTAACGCTCGTCGCAAGCCCGGCGAGCGTCGGCCATGGACATGACGGAATATCGAACGCGAGACAGCGGAAGAAAGATTCCGGCGCACCCCTACCTGGCGCGCCAAATGTCGGATGTTGGGTTCCGGCAGACCCTTAAGGTTCGAACTCTGGGGTGCGCACGAAGATCTCCCCCCTACTGATTCGCGTCTAATCGCCTCGTGAGAATCTAAGCTAGAACGATGAACGGCGCAAGGGACACAAGATTTATACTAGTTCGAGCCACCGTTGTGGTGTAATACCCTACTCCAGTGTGTGGTGTGGTGGATTGCCTCAGGGGCTGATGATGAACAGTACAAGGGAAGAACAGCCTCGCGAGAGGTGTTCTTGAGCTGGTGCGATGAACTGCTTGGGTGAGCTCGATCGCCTCTTGGTCTAATGAGCCCTTGATCAGATGCCTCTACTCTGTGGTGTCTATCCCTATATATAGAGGCCTTGGGCCTCTTCCCAAATATTGAGCGGGAAGGGCGCCAACAACGGCCATTTCGAAGGGGAACATCTAGTACAAGTTATCCTAACTAAAGTTGTCTTCGGCTGCCAAAGGCACTGGCGATGACGCTGTCCTGGGCTCCATGGTGACCTCCATCTTGCCGCTTTGCTGGTCTTGGTCTTGTTGCACCGAAATGGCAACCTTTGCCTGATGCCTCGGTACTCCATGCCTGTGCTTGCCCCCTTTGCACCAAAGAGAAAACAAGCACACTGCGCTGGTCGGCGCCCGCCTGGTCTCGATCGTCATGGCTTGCGTCACGAGCACCTCGCGAGGTACCCTGCCTTGATCTCTCCGCCTCCTCGCGAGCCTGCCTGGCCAGGCCGTTCCTGAGGAAGCCTTATGTCGTCCGCCCCGCGAGGCTTGGCCCCTCGCGAGGGTCTTGAGTCTTGTGCTGATGAAGATGGGCCGTACTGGGCCACCACTCGAGCCACGCCACAGGCCGCAGGCAGGCAAGTTTGGGGACCCCCATTCCCAGAAAGCCAACACACATATCAAATTATCAAAGTAGCGAACACAAATAACACCAACATGATGAAAGTAACAAGATGAAATTCCCGTGTACCCTCAAGAACGCTTTGCTTGTTGTAAGAGACCATTTTGGCCTGTCCTTTGTCTAAAAAGGATTGGGCTACCTTGCTGCATACTTATTGTTACTATCGTTACTTGCTCGTTACAAATTATCTTGCTATCAAACTACTCGCTACTTACAGTTTCAGCACTTGCAGACATCATCTTACTGAAAACTACTTGTCATTTCCTTCTACTCCTCGTTGGTTTCGACACTCTTAATTATCGAGAAGATCTACAATTGATCCCCTATACTTGTGGGTCATCAATTTACCACTATATTTTTGGGGTTATGCATTTGAGACAGCTGCATTCACGTTAAATAGGGCACCGTCAAAATTCGTTGAGACGACATCGTACGAACTGTGGTTTGGCAATAAACCTAAGTTGTCATTTCTTAAAGTATGAGGATGTGATGCTTATGTCAAAAGGCTTCAGCCTAATAAGCTCCAACCCAAATAGGAGAAATGCGTCTTCATAGGACACCCTAAGGAAACAATTGGGTACACCTTCTACCACAGATCCGAAGGCAAGATCTTTGTTGCCAACAATGGAACCTTTCTATAGAAGGAGTTTGTCAGGACCCCGACTCAATGTCACATCGATCTAGCCTGTAACACCTCATATCACTTTGCGGCCTCACGCATGGTTTCCCCACGGGTGTCGCCTTACCTTTGCCCGGGACCGTTTGCGCCTTTTGGCTCACGTATATGATGGTGTCGCTAGCATCCATATGATAAGGAGCCCGGGCTGACATGACTAGTCGTAAACCCAAAGTGGCACAGACTTACAGGGTCAGGCATCCATGACCCAGCATCGAACGTGTCGGTCATCAGCAAGTGGGTCCGGGCTGTAGCACTGGGCTAGCAGGACTCCGGTAAACCGGGCTGTAGCGGGCTAACAGGACTCCGGTACTCAATGCGTGACATTTCCCCGAAGGGACAGACACAGGAACGAAGAAGGACACATGCCGGCCAGCCTAAGTGTTCCGGAGCAGTAGCAAGCTACCATGGCTCAATGGAAACACTAGGAGACATTTCCCGGTAAGAGAGACTACTAAAGATAAACAACTAGATAGTCAGATCCCACACATACCAAGCATTTCAATCATACACACAATATGCCCGATATGTGCAAATACAACAAGGCATCACAACATGACTCTACGACACAAGTACTTTATTTAAAGGCTCAGAGAGCCATACATAACATACACACAAGTACGGGTCACAGGACCCACATTCAAGTCATACAAGCATACAAGCTGACAGCGGAAGTAACTTGTCTGGGTACAGACAACTAGTAAAATAAAAGAGGCTTGGGTAAGCCTAGCTATACTACATGGTCCTTCACGTGCTCAGGATCACCACCTGGACCTTAGTCTACTCATCGATGTCAACGTCTACGAAGAACCCGTCAGAAGGGGTTGTAGCATCTTCTGAAAAATGTAAATGAAGCAACATGAGTACAAAGGTACTCAACAAGACTTACATCAGATCCTACATACATGCACATTGTCAAGAAGGGTTGGTGGAGTTATTGCAGCAAGCCAGCTTTGACTCTTGGCTAAACTATCCTACAAGACTCCAACTTGAAAAAGTTTTGCGCACACGAGTCCACTATTCACCACTTCGATACACTACCGAGGAACCACCTCCGTCTTCCTACGGAAGAGCCATCCTCGGCACTCACGCTTATCTTGAGGCTTTTAGTAGTTTCCATTTACTTGTCTATGAACTGTATAGGCAACCAAGTAGTCCTTTACCGCGGACGCGGCTATTCGAATAGATTATGTTAACCCTGCAGGGGTGTACTTCTTCATACACGCTCTCACCACTTACCGCCGTTTACACGACATGTACTCGGCAACCTTCAAGCGGAAGCCCAACGCGGGTGTCGTCCACGACCTACCTAATCACCTAAGTCTCTAGTCCAGGTGTATCGCCTATTCGGGTTCCATCCGTGAGGAGATCCGGCCGGGGTTTCGCTCACAGCCCCAAATGATGTGAACAGGGTTCCGAGACACCTAACGGGTGCCCGGTATACCCGGCCACGTACCTACCGCATCACAGCCCACCCCTATGGTCAGCGCTGTCCACGGCCTCCAGTAGGCTACAAACACCAGAAACTACTTGCAACTCCTGGATAGAGAACTAGGGTGAATAAGAAGTCGAGAGGGTCAATTGGTTTCGGGCCCAATGCATGGTAGTAGCTGATTCTTAAATCACACATACAGATCTTAGTGCTTAAGGACGGCTTCAATGAAACAACCCACCATGTACTCCTACATGGCCTCTCATCGGTACCTTTACCAAATCGTGTTCAACACATCACTCTCATACCAACGCGATCATTTCACTCTAGCCCATCACCCAGATGAACCAGACCTGACACGACTCTAAGCATAGCAGGCATAGCAAGGTAGGAACAACACACATACATGGCTCAATCAACTCCTACACATGCTAGTGGGTTTCATCTAGTTACTGTGGCAATGACAGGTCATGCAGAGGAAATGGGTTCAACTACCGCAGCACACAGCAGTTGGAAACGCGTTGTCTTAATGCAGTAAAAGAGAGCAGGAGCAAGAACATGGGATTGTATCAATATGATCAAATGGTTGGTTGCTTGCCTGATGGGTCGGTGCACTGATATTGCTCTTCGTTGGGGTAATCACGGTACTCCTCGGGGGCAGGACCTGCCGCAGAGAACACCGATACACAAACATCACCAAACAATATGCAACAATATGATGCATGCATGAGACATGGCAATATGAGTGTGTTGAGCTAATGCAACTAAGACCAGATGGGTTTGAACCATTTTGAACCAAAGATTCAATTTTTTTTGAAAGCAAAGCAAAGCTTTATAAATTAACGGTGGCTAGGCATATCGCCTAACACGCAAGCAGCCACAGTGGGCGGTACAGTGGTGTTCCACTCCATACATATGTCTGACAAGCACATACGACCTATACGAGCGAGCTCATGTGCTACAGAATTTGCCTCTCGTCGGCACGCTCTAATGGTAAACTTCGAGAACCACATCTTGAGCTGTAGCTTAATGTCCTCAATGGCTGCAGCGTACGGTGATGAGTCCGTTTTTGCTATGTCCAGAGCGTCGGCAAGCAGCATTGAGTCAGTTTCGAACACCACACGGATGGCACCTAGATCGGTTGTTGTCGCTACTGCCGCACTCATTGCCCCGATCTCAGCCGTGAAGGCGTCCGCCGTGTGAGTCAGCCTTCCCGAACGGGCAATGATCACATGCCCTTCCTCGTCCCTAGCCACCATACCCCATCCTCCCATACTTCCTCCCGGCGTAAAGGCCCCATCTGGGTTGATCTTAATCTCATCGTTGGCAGGAGGGACCCATGCAGTTGAGGCCACTTTGCCTGGCCGATGGTACACATCCGCATATTCCAGAGCATCGCATCACGTTCGCCGGACTACCTCAGAGACATGGATCGGCTGCTGCCCTTCACGTTTCCTGTTTCTGTTGTTCCACCAATGCCACCAAAAGATCACTATCATCATCCTCTTTCTCTCATCTAGCTCCCAAAGCTTATCGAGCATTGCATGCACCCCCCGAATACTCTCAAGCTGCACACGCTCGTTTTCAAGGCCCAACAACCTCCATCCTTCCTTGACCATTTTGCACTTGATGAATAAGTGCGCGCCATCCTCCTCCGCCCGCTCGCAGAGGAAGCAGCGAGAGTTTTCCAGCTTCATCCCTCGCCTCATCAGGTTAGTGCAAAGTGCTAGAGACTGGTGTTTCAAACGACACATGAACATCTGCAACTTGACAGGGCACCGCATCTTCCAAATCCTCTTCCACGACGGATCTTCCGTCCTCACCAGCTGCCCCGCACCAGCCGTGCTTGACCCCGGCGCCCCCGTTCGAGTTTGTTGATCTAGTTCCATGTATAATCTGTATGCACTCTTGACGGAGAATTCTCCTTTCGTATCAAAATGCCAGGCATAAAAATCATCTACCCCCTCTCGAAGGGGGATGTTGAGAATGTGCTTCGTGTCCTCCTCGCATAAGGTATCCCGGACAAGCTCCTCATCCCAACTGCCAGTGATTGGGCTTATGAGTTCATTGACGGTGGTGAGAAGGTTCGGGCCCCTTGGTGTGATTACTCACCGCGACCATGATCTGGGTATCCAAGGATCGGACCAAATATTGACCGTAGTCCCGTCGCCGATCCTACGGATGTAGCCTTGCTTCACAAGCTCTAGACCATGTAGAATACTACGCCAAGAGTAAGAGATGCCATCATGAGTTGTAGCATCGAGCACGGACCGACCGGGGTAATATCTCGCCTGCAAAACCCTTGCACACAGGCTCTCCGGTTGTTGGAGGAGGCGCCACCCTTGCCTCGCCAGCATCGCCAGGTTGAAACTATGCATATCACGAAATCCCAGGCCCCCATTGCTTTCGGACGAGCGAGTTTTTCCCAACTAATCCAGTGCATTGGGTTCTGCTTGTCCTACTGGCTTCACCAAAACTTACCCATCAACGTGTTCAATTCTGCACAGAAGGTCTTAGTGAGATCGAAGCATGACATTGCAAACGCCGGAATAGCCTGGGCCATGCCCTTCATGAGTACTTCTTTGCTTTCTTTTGCTAGGAGCCTCTCTTGCCAGCCATGGACTCTCCCACACATATTGCGTTTGATATAGTTAAACGCTTTCCTTCTCGATCGGCCGACATGTACCGGGAGTCCTAGGTATTTCTCATTCCAATCCTCATTGTGGATCCCAAGTGTTCCCTTGACAGATGCCCTCTCACCATCGTTCGTGTTCGGGCTGAACATGATAGCGGATTTCTCCGTGTTGATGCACTGTCCCGAACTGTCCTCATAAAGCTGTAAAGCCTCCCGGAGGGCCTCCGCCTCTCGCTGTTCCGCTTTGATCAACAACATGGAATCATCTGCAAAGAATAGGTGTGTCACGCACGGTGCTCGTGGACAGACTTTGACTCCATGTAACCTGCCCCTCCGTTCTGCATCCATAGTGCTTCTGTCAGTCCTTCCGCACAAATCACAAACAGGTAAGGAGACGTCGGATCTCCCTGTCTGAGCCCCCGAGAAGGGCTAAACTGTTGGGTAAGCTCCCCATTCACTTTGATCTGGTAGTGCACTGTTCTTACACACTTCATTACTAGCTCAACCCACCTTGTACTGAAGCCTAACTTGATCATCATAGCCTCCAAAAAACACCATTCAACTCTGTCGTATGCTTTACTCATGTCAGCTTTGACCGCCGCATAACCAGCCTTGCCGGCTTTCTTGTTCATCAAGTAGTGGGAGAGTTCATATGCTATGAGGACATTGTCTGTGATGAGCCTGCCTGGCACAAACGCACTTTGGTTTTCTGAGATAATATCCGGAAGTATTAGTTTCAGGCGATTTGCAATGACTTTCGACACCAGTTTGTACAGCACGTTACAGAGACTGATTGGCCGTAGATCCTTGATCCTCGACGGGTTCTTAACCTTTGGTATGAGCACGACCATTGTATCATTCCATCCCTTTGGAATATCTCCTCCGTTCAAGACCGCTAGCACCTCTTCCACTATCTTGTCTCCCATGAAATGCCAATGCTTCTTATAAACAACCGCCGGCATCCCATCAGGGCCCGGCGCCTTAAGATCGCCGATGTGATCAAGTGCCGCCTTGATCTCTTCCCGAGTGAACTCTGCGTCAAGTACTGCATGCATATCAGGAGTTACTCTCGGTTCGACCTTGTCGATCAGCTCATTCATCCGTTGGGGGTTTGAGGACGTAAAAAGTTCCTGAAAAAAGGAGCACACATAGTTAGTTAAATCCTCTCCCTCCGCTACTACTTCTCCACTCTCCCTTCTGATCTCCTTGAGCCTGTTTGCTGTCTTCCTAGCCGACGCCACCGACTGCAGATACTTAATATTACAGCTGCCTCCCTTCAACCACCACATATGGGCACGTTGTTTCAACCTAGTGTATTTCTTCTCCTTCAGATCATGGACCAGCGCCCTCAGCCTAGCCTCATCCTTTATCTTCCCCTCTGACACCGGTTCCTTCATGCACCTGTCCAACTCCCTTCGTGCCTTCTTAAGTCTCTCCTCTAGCTCACCCACCACATTCGTACTCCACGGCCCCATCTGCGCAGCAATCTTCTTTAGGGCTTCTGTTACCTTCCCCCCTCCTCCTTCCCATCCACTCTCCCATGCATGCTTCATCACCTCCTCACACCCCTCCTCCTGCAGCCACCGAGCCTCGAACCGAAAAGTTTTGTCTCCCGCCCTCCATTTCTTCTCCACCCCTTCCAACTGCACAATGATTATGTTCTTTACCGCGGACGCGGCTATTCGAATAGATTATGTTAACCCTGCAGGGGTGTACTTCTTCATACATGCTCTCACCACTTACCGTCGTTTACACGACATGTACTCGGGAACCTTCAAGCGGAAGCCCAACGCGGGTGTCGGCCACGACCTACCTAATCACCTAAGTCTCTAGTCCAGGTGTATCGCCTATTCGGGTTCCATCCGTGAGGAGATCCGGCCGAGGTTTCGCTCACAGCCCCAAACGATGTGAACAGGGTTCCGAGACACCTAACGGGTGCCCGGTATACCCGGCCACGTACCTACCACATCACAGCCCACCCCTACGTTCAGCGCTATCCACGGCCTCCAGTAGGCTACAAACACCAGAAACTACTTGCAACTCCTGGATAGAGAACTAGGGTGAATAAGAAGTCGAGAGGGTCCATTGGTTTCGGGCCCAATGCATGGTAGTAGCTGATTCTTAAATCACACATACAGATCTCAGTGCTTAAGGACGGCTTCAATGAAACAACCCACCATGTACTCCTACATGGCCTCTCATCGATACCTTTACCAAATCGTGTTCAACACATCACTCTCATACCAACACGATCATTTCACTCTAGCCCATCACCCAGATGAACCCAGACACTGCACGACTCTAAGCATAGCGAGCATAGCAAGGTAGGAACAACACACATACATGGCTCAATCAACTCCTACACATGCTAGTGGGTTTCATCTAGTTACTGTGGCAATGACAGGTCATGCAGAGGAAATGGGTTCAACTACCGCAGCACACAGCAGTTTGAAACGCGTTGTCTTAATGCAGTAAAAGAGAGCAGGAGCAAGAACATGGGATTGTATCGATATGATCAAATGGTTGGTTGCTTGCCTGATGGGTCGGTGCACTGATATTGCTCTTCGTTGGGGTAATCACGGTACTCCTCAGGGGCAGGACCTGCCGCAGAGAACACCGATACACAAACATCACCAAACAATATGCAACAATATGATGCATGCATGAGACATGGCAATATGAATGTGTTGAGCTAATGCAACTAAGACCAGATGGGTTTGAACCATTTTGAACCAAAGATTCAATTTTCAAACTCATATATGGTCCTTTAAGGTGTTTTAACTTGTTCTGCAATAAACAGTAGGTTAGCTTGTTTAAACATGCATGAAACCAGTACAGATGGATAGGTTGGATTTTTCTGATCATTTTTCATATATAACACTTTGCATTTGGAGCTATGGTTGATTTACTATGAATTTTTGAAGTTTAGAACATTTTCTGAAATTTATAAATCATTCTAGATTTATTTTAATTCCAGAAAAGGATTACTGCGTCAGCATGATGTCATGCTGACCTCAGCAAGTCAACAGGCCGGTCCAGGTCAAACTGACCAGTGGGTCCCGCATGTCAGTGGTTAATTAATAACTAAATTTAGTTTAAAACTAAACCGGGCTAATTAGTAGAGGGGGTCCCACTTGTCATAGGCTCAGGGGGGTCAAACCGGGCCCACCCTGGTCAAGGTCAAAGTCAAACACGCCGGCGTCTAACCGCTGACGAGGCCGAACGCGGCGGCGGAAGTGATTTTGTGCATTCCGGCGACCAAACGGGCGGCGGAGGGCATCTACGCGTAGCTGAGACCGAGCCGCGTCTATTGGTGGTGGTGGTTGAGCTCGGGGTGGTCGGAGACGTCGCCGGCAACGACTTTGGCGGTCGCCGGAGTCGGGTGAAGATGGATTCGATGCTACGGGGCACGGCGAGGCACGTGGTGAGGTGCGTTGGGCCCTTGGAGACGCGGTGAGTACGTTAGACAAGGTGGCCTCGATCGGGCGGCGGCGGTGAGGCTGAGGGCGGCCTCGGGCGGCGGCGGTGAGGATGACAACGGCCTCGGGGGGAGACGGTGAGGTTGCGGGCGTCCACGCCGGCAGGAGACGGCGAAGTGGGGGCGACAGTAATTGGGGAGACGGGCGAGGGCGAGGGATGTGGGGAAGAAGTGTGGCGGCCAGGGGGCGGGGGGGGGGGAACCATTGTTTAAGTGAAGCGTAGCGGTGGCAGCGTTTCAAAAACGCTTATAGCCAAGTTAGCTACGGTAGCGTTTTTGGAAATGCGCCATCGATATTCCTTTCTCCTTTTTCCCTTTTTCTTTTATTTTTCTTTACATTTTATTTTTTTCCTTTCTCCTTTTCTATTTCTTTCATTTTCATTTACTTTTCTACTTGTTTTTCACTTTATTTTATTTCCATTAGCGATGGCGCCTTACACGTAAGCGCCGCTTCTGACTAAGGAGAGTAGCAGATAGCGTTGGGCCAATATACAGCGCTACTCGCTAGGTTGGGCTAGCCATGTGCGCCCAGTTCAAACATAGCGATGGCGCTTTTTGCTAGTACGCGCTACTGCTAAAGTCATAGCAGTAGCGCGGTTATTTTACACGCGCTGCTACTAAGTAGCAGTAGCGTGTGATTTTGTACAGCGCTACTGGTAACATTCTGTGTATAAGGTTTTCCCTAGTAGTGTAGCCTTGATGGCCAGGTGATACCTCAGAAGGACACCTTTCGGTAATTGGGGTCAATGCTGTAGAAAGATGGGGGTATTGATGAAGATGTGAACCATCGAATCAAAGCCAGATGGATGAAGTGGCGCCAAGCTTCTGGCATTCTCTGTGACAAGAGAGTGCCACAAAAGCTAAAAAGGGCAAGTTCTACAGGACGGCGGTTCAACCCGCAATGTTGTATGGCGCTGAGTGTTGGCTGACTAAAAGGCGACATGTTCAACAGTTAGGTGTGCCGTAGATGCGTATGTTGAAATGGATGTGTGGCCACACGAGGAAGGATCGAGTCCGGAATGATGATATACGAGATAGAGTTGGGGTAGCACCAATTGAAGATAAGCTTGTCCAACATCGTCTGAGATGGTTTGGGAGTATTCAACGCAGGCCTCCAGAAGCTCCAGCGCATAGCGGACGGCTAAAGCATGCGAAGAATGTCAAGAGAGGGCGGAGTAGACCGAATTTGACATGGGACGAGTCCGTCAAGAGAGACCTGAAGGATTGGAGTATCACCAAAGTGCTAGCTATGGACAGGGGTGCGTGGAAGCTTGCTATCCATGTGTCAAAGCCATGAGTTGGTTGCGAGATCTTATGGGTTTCACCTCTAGCTTACCCTAATTTATTTGGGACTAAAGGCTTTGTTGTTGTTGTTGTTGTTGTTGTTGTTGTTGTTGTTGTTGTTGTTATAAGGAACTGTAGATTTAAAATTTATACTCCCTCGGTTCCAAGATATACATAGTGTCAAAAACGTTCTTATATTTTGGGACGGAGGGAGTAATACCTATGAGTTGTTGTGTCACAAAGGTCGGTCCTGCACTAAGATTGAGATTTCAGAACATTAACTCACACACATTGCCCAGTTGCTACTTCCTACTAGAGGTTTTACCAGGTACAGTTACATGCTAATTGTTAGAAGTTTCACTAAGTACAGTTACATGTTAGCTGTTAGAAATTTTACTAAGTACAGTTACATGTCAGTTGTTAGAATAAGCTGGGGTAAAAATATGATAGAAAGGCTTGATAATGCCATAGTCATTTTCCTCGTAAAAAATGAAATAAAATGTTAACCATTTTGGACAGAAAACATGTTGCATGCTCGACACTGGATTGACTTTGTATGATTACTTCTTGCTACACAAACCTGAATATTTCTTGCGGTTGGTGTAATCACGAATTTGACATGTGCTTTTAATGTCTTTACATTTTAATAGGCATAATTGGCTTGTCCTGAGGAGATAATCCTTGATTGCTTCCGACTTGTTTCACCTCGAAGAGGATGTTATAGGTTTGACAAAATCGGCGGTGCATCACATACTTCTGTTGATGTACCATCAAAATCTGCAGGGTGTGCGGGGCGGTGGTGGCGTACGGCAGCAGGTCCAGCAGCGACGATCGATCTGGGCCCAAATAGGCTTCGACGAGCCGCAACCTCATGTACCATTTCATCAATGGCTTGCTGTCCCTGGGATCGACCCGCAACTCGAGGACATCAGGGGCTGCGACCCTAGGCGTGGCGGTGGTGGCCACCTCCTCCGTCGGAGATGGTCGGCATGAGGCTGGGTGGTCGGATCTCCAGATCCGGCATCTAGTGTAACGTCCCGGTTTCGATGCGCCAGGTGTCTGCCAGTTATTCGTCATTGTTGCCATGTCATTTGCTTGCGTGTTGCATTTTATCATGTCATCATGTGCATTTCATTTTGCATTCATGTTCGTCTCATGCATCCGAGCCTTTTCCCCATTGTCCGTTTTGCAATCCGGCGCTCCTATGCCCTCCGGCGTTCCCCTTTTCTCTCCTGTGGTGAGTGGGTATTAAACTTTCTCGGAATGGCCCGAGCCTTGCCAAGTGGCCTTGGTATAGCACCGGTAGACCCCCCGTCAAGTTTCGTGCCATTTGGAGGTCGTTTGATACTCCAACGGTTAACCGGGTAACCGCAAAGCCCTCTTTGGGTTGCAGCCCAACACCCCTTCCAAAGTGGCCCAAAACCCACCTAACTCCCCTCCATGCTCTCGGTCGTTCGATCACGATCGTGTGGGCGAAAACCGCACCTCATTTGGACTCTCCTAGCTCCCAGAAATCTATTTATAGCCCCCTCCCCCGAAATTCCCGCAGTCCAAACCCTAGCCCGCTCCTCCTCCGCCGCCGGACGCATCTCCCCGGCTGCCCGGACATGTCCGCCGCTCCCCTCCACGTCGTCCGGCCAATGGCAAGCCGCCACCTCAGCTCCCGCCGCCGCCTCAGCCAACCAGGAGGCGCCACGTCAGCGCGCCCGTGCCCAGCCGCCGCCCGGCCAGCGGGAGCCAGTGCGCGGCCCCCAGCCAGCGGCCCGCCGCCCTCGCGTGGATCCTCCGGCGCCGCTGAGCCACCGCCCCTCGCCGTGGCGCCTCACAGCCGCCGCCCTGCTCTGCCTCGCCCGTCCGGTCCTCGCCGGCCGCCCGCCCGCCCAGCACTGGCCGCCGTCCTCCCGGCTCCGCCGCGCCCTCAACCCGGCAGCGCCTCCGCCCGTCGCCGAGCAGGTCCTCCCCGCCGCGCTTCAACCCCGCCCGTCCGTGCCGATCCGGCCGCCTCCTCGCCGCCCGCGCCCGGATCCGGCCGGAGGAGGTCTCCCCGGCCCCGGATCCGCCTTCCCCGGGCCTCCCCGACCTCTCCCGCAGCTCCGGCCACCTCTCTCGCCATCTTCGACGAAGTTCCGGTGAGAAATCCGGCCTGCCTCGGAGTCCGTGCCAAAGGTTGACTTTCCCCCCGAGATCCACCAAGTCCTAAAATTATTGCATAATCATGCCATGTTTGACCTGTTGTGTCTCTGCATCCGTAGCTCTGTTTTGTGTGTGTAATATGTCAAATTGTTCGCCTCAACGAGTACATCATTTCATTCCATTGCATCATTTTCATTTGAGTTCATCTTGATGCGCGAAATGCTGTTGGAAGAGTGCTATGTGATGTTAATCTGCTGAAACTGTTATAACTTGCTCATTTGTCATTTTTGCCATGATTGATGTGTGTATCCTATGAGGTTGATGTCGACATGTGTTTTGATCTATGCCATGCCATCTTTCCAGAGGTGCTATCCATTTATTTTTGTGATTTGTGTGCTGAGTGCATCAACCTTGCTAAGTAGGGTACTTGGTGTTGCTGATTTCAGCCCCTGTTTTTCTGTTATTTTTATGCCATGTAAACTTGATGCTACAGAGAGATCCGTGCATATTTTGAGATACTTCAGTAAGGATGTTTTGAACATGTGGTTATGCTATATCCATTTATGCCCTTGTTTGCAATTATGGAGTAGTCTAGCATGTCATTTGAGTGCTCTACTTTTGCTTCAAAATGTTTCCTGGCAGATTGTTTACTTGTTATTAAATTTGGCCAAGCTTGCTATAGTTGATCCTTGCATGCTATGGACTTTTTCTTTCCTTGGTTTGTTTCACAAACATGTCTTCTTGAGGATTCTATGCCTATATTGTCATGCAATGACTTGTGGTGAGTGAATCGAGCTTGTTAAGTAGGGTACTTGCTGTTGCTGTTTTGCTAGGCTGAATCTGTTATTTCGTGGTGCTATGTAAACCTGCTTCTACAAATCATTCTATGCATAATCTGGAGATGTTCACTAAGAGTGTTTTGTTCTACATGCCATGCTATAACCATACATGCCCCTGGTTGCATTTATAACTTGCTGTAGCTTGTTCATATCTTGCTCTGTCAGCCTGTTAACATTAAGTTCAGTTGGTATCATGTGTATTCCTAGTTATCCATGCATCCTATGAACTTGCTCTTGCCATGCTTAGCCGATCAAACATGTCTTCTTAATGTTGGTTGCCTTGCCATGCCATGTATTGCTCTGTAGTGAGTGGTTCAAGCTCACCAACATGCCTACTTATTGTTGTTCTTGCCATGTTTGAATCTGTAATATAACTTGCTATGTTTACATGGGTGCCATCATATCTTCTGATCCTTTCTGGCTCTTGGTCAGTAAGGGACTTTTGTTCTATGCAATTAGTAGATTCATGCTATGCCTTTGTTTGCCATGTTAAGTTCCTGTAACATGTTCTTTGATAGCTCTGAACATTGCAACCTGATGTTATTTCCTGATATGTCTGAAACTGTTATTATTTGCAATCTTACCATGTGTGTTTGAGCATGTTCTAGTGATTTCTGGAGTTAGCTCATTGTTCATGTTTTGTTATGCTTTACCTGTGTATCATGCCCATGTCTTTTTTTATTATGTTGAGGTCCTGTAGCATGTTGTTTTGATGCTTGCAATATGCCTACTTGCTGTTTTGGACAGATTGTTGCTATGACTTGTATAGTGTGTGTTGAACCGTTGCTCCGTTTTGAGTGTGCTCTATATGAAACTTGCTTAGTTTTGTATGTAGTTTCATAATATCATGTTGCATCCTTGTTTTGAGGTGTTTGCTTGATGTTTGTATGCATTTTGCATCAATGCCATGCTTAACTTGTTTTGCTCATATCTTCTAGGCCGTAGCTCCGAATCTAATGAACTTTATATGTAACTTGACTAGAATCTCGTGTAGATCATCTTTGTGCATCTTAACTTGCTGTTTAACAACTTGAACATAAGGTTTATTCAGATCTGGACCAATTTCGAAATTTGCATATGAGGACTTACCGGAATTGTTATATGTTGTTCCCGGCCTCATTTAAACTTGCCTTGATGTGTTGCTCTTGTTTGCATCATCTCTTGCCGTGAGTAGCTTCATCTAGATTTGTCATGCATCATGCTTGTTTGTGCATCATGCCTTGTTCATGTGTGGTGTGTTTACCATGTTGTGTGCTTCTTCTTGTTAGTTCCTGTTTCGTTGCGATCGTGAGGATTCGTTCGTCTACGGTTGGTTCGGCTTCATCCGTTCGTCTTCTTCATGGACTCGTTCTTCTTCCTTGCGGGATTTTAGGAAAGATGACTGCTACCCTGGATCTCACTACTATCATTGCTATGCTAGTTGCTTCGTTCTATCGCTTTGCTGCGTTACCTATCTTTTGCTCATCAAGCCTCCCAAATTGCCATGAACCTCTAACCTTTGACACCTTTCCTATGCAAACCACTGTTTGGCTATGTAACCGCTTTTGCTCAGCCCCTCTTATAGCGTTGCTAGTTGCAGGTGAAGTTGAAGATTTCTCCATGGTGGACAGGATTTTGTTGGGATATCACAATATCTCTTATATTATTAATGCATCTATATATTTGGTAAGGGGTGGAAGACTCGGCCTTATGCCTGGTGTTTTGTTCCACTCTTGCCGCCCTAGTTTCCGTCATACCGGTGTTATGTTCCCGGATTTTGCGTTCCTTACGCGGTCGGGTGATTTATGGGACCCCCTTGACGATTCGCTTTGAATAAAACTCCTCCAGAAGGCCCAACCTTGGTTTTACCATTTGCCTCACCACCACCTATCCCTTTCCCTTGGGTCGGCCAACCCGAGGGTCATCTGTATTTTAGCCCCCTGTGCCGGTGCTTGTCTAAGTGTTGGTCCGAACCGAGCAACTCTTGGGGCCACCTCGGGGCAACTCGAGGTCTGGTTTTACTCGTAGCTTGACTTATCCGATGTTGCCCTGAGAACGAGATATGTGCAGCTCCTATCAGGATGTCGGCGCATCGGGCGGCTTTGCTGGTCTTGTTTTACCCTTGTCGAAATGTCTTGTAAACCGGGATTCCGAGTCTGATCGGGTCTTCACAGGAGAAGGTCTATTCCTTCGTTGATCGCGAGAGCTTGTCATGGGCTAAGTTGGGACACCCCTGCAGGGTATAATCTTTCGAAAGCCGTGCCTGCGGTTATAGGCAGATGGGAATTTGTTAATGCCCGGTTGTAGATAACTTGACACCAGATCCGATTTAAAACGCATCAACCGTGTGTGTAGCCGTGATGGTCTCTTCTCGGCGGAGTCCGGGAAGTGAACACGGTTTCTGGGTTATGTTTGACGTAAGTAGGTGTTCAGGATCACTTCTTGATCATTGCTAGTTGACGACCGTTCCTTTGTTTCTCTTCTCGCTCTCATTTGCGTATGTTAGCCACCATATCATGCTTAGTCGCTGCTGCAACCTCACCACTGTACCCCTTCCTTTCCCTTTAAGCTTTGCTAGTCCTGATACCCATGGTAATGGGATTGCTGAGTCCTCGTGGCTCACAGATTACTACAACAAAAGTTGCAGGTACAGGTTATGCGATGATCATGACGCGAGAGGGATGCTTTCTTGCGTTGAGTTCTTCTTCTGCTTCTTCGAACAGGGGATAGGTTCCAGGTCGGCAGCCTGGGCTAGCAGGGTGGATGTCGTTTGAGTTTCTGTTTGTGTTTCATCCGTAGCCGGATGATGCTCTGATGTATTGTGATGTTGTATTCATGTGGCTTGTATGCCTTCTGTAGGTATCCCCATGTATTATGTAATGTTGATGTAATGATATCCACCTTGCAAAAGCGTTCCAATATGCGGGTCTATCCTTGGTGGGACCTTTGAGTTCCTTTTGGATAGGGTCACATATTGGGCGTGACAAGTTGGTATCAGAGCCTCGACCGACCCTAGGAGCCCCCTTGATTGATCGTGTAGTTTGGCCGTCGTTGAGTCTAGAATAAATTGTTTTCGGAGTCTAGTTATATCGGAGAGTAGAAATTCTTTTTACTCCTCAGTCCCTTCGTCGCTCTGGTAAGGAATCTTGACGTAGGTGTTTTGAATTACTCCTCTTCCCTTCAAATTTTTCTTTAGGTTCACGCAGTTGGTTTTCCGATCGTTGTTCCTCAGCTCTTTTCATCCGGTGCATTTCTCGTCAAGTTGACTCGAGCCTCTTCATCTTTGAGTTCAATCCTCAGTTGTTTTCTTTTCCCACCCGCCCACCCTTTTCTCCTCGGAACCGGAGTCCGTAATCGAGTATCCATCCTACTCGTGCGAAGCCTTTGCTTTCTTTCCTCAATGATTTCAACCGGTGTTTTCTCCTCAAGTTATTCGTCGGTTCCCCTTCCAAGTTGCCTTTGTTTTCCTGCCCTCCCACCCTCTTCTTCCCGGAGTCTGAGTCTGTTTTGACCATCAATTTCATTCATGCGGAGCCTCTTCAATCATTCGTAAATTATTTTCAACAGGTGAATTCTCGTCTCGTTCGTCATTCTTCATCTCTTTTCTTTTTCCGGTGGTTTCAATTCAAGTTTTTCGGGTTGATCACATTCTTTTCCTTGGATCAAGTGTTCTCCTTGCTCGTCGCCTCTCGCCAGTTTATCCTTCCAGAGTGTTCAAGACATCTCAAGAGATTCGGCTGTGTTCGAATTAATTCGAGGTTGTCACCTCATTCTAATATTTCAATTGTTCCGGTGCTTCATCTATCTGTTCGTTATCCCTTTCCAACGGTGTTTTCTCTCTAGTGGGCCCATAACCCACAGGGTTTTTTTCCAGGATCTTACCTGACTCTTCTACTTTCCCGGAGTTATTCTCAATTCTTTTCAAGTGTGACGTAAGAATGGATCCCATCAGTCAGATGCCTTTCCAAGATCGATTTCAAATCATTTCATTGTTGGCTCAACCTCTCTGCTTTTCATTCTCCCGGAGTATCTCAGTAATTTTGATGGTGTTTCTCGTCATCATTTGAAGATTGAAGAAGAGTTTTTCCTCTAAATCTTGCCCGTTCTCTCGAAGTTCCGTGGTTCTAGCTTCATATTATCCTCTCAAATTATTCCATTTGTCAGATATTCTTTCTTATCCATCCGGAGTATTTCAGAAGTTGTTTTTCCGTTTCTTTCACCGGAGGCCTTCATTCCAGTTATCGTTCTCTAATTATCCCGGTGCTTCATTCAAGTGCTCTTTAATCAGTTCGAGTTCTTCCGTTCTTTTGCATCTAAATCCCCTCAAGCATATTGGTTCTTCTAATTCTTCCCGGTGATTAAGTCTCTTTCATCAGTCATTTTGAATTCTTACGGTGGTTCCTTCAAGTTCTTTTCCCTTGATTATCATTTTTATCCATTCGTTCCTTCAATCCTACCGGTGGTTCATGAAGACCTTCTCAAGTTTGCGATATGTCACTTCTAAATTCTTTTTCAAGAAGAATAAGTAATATGCAAAATCCATTGTGTCATCAATTTAATTTGATGGAGGATAAGCATATAATAAATCTTATTCTCTTTTCATCCAAGTGATTAATCCTTTTCTTCGGAGTTTGTTCTTAATGAATAAATTCTAGTTCCAAGTGTTTTTCATCTTTTCCTTCCGGAGTTCAAATTTCCTTGGCCATTTCGTCGGAACCTCCATCTAAATCATCGCAAGCTTTAATCTTATTCTTTCATCCTTCATTCTATCTCATCATCCTTTGTCACCGGAGTTCTTCATGGTGCTTCTTCATGATTTAATTCATTCTTCAAGAGTTCATCAAGTATCATTCCATCATCTCTAGTTCGTGTTCTATTCCTCCTTGTTTCATCCGGAGTGCTTCCTAAATCATTTCAGTCTTATTCGTTTCTTTTCTCATTCTAACCACTCCGGTTAGAACGAGTTGTTTCATAGGCTATCTGATTCCGTGAGCTTTTGATTCTCGTCATTCTCGTCGTTCCCCTCTTCTTCTCGAGTGCTCTCGATTCTTTGCTTCTTCTCTTGAGTTCTTGTTTCAGCTCATCCTTTTTTTTCCCTTCCGTCTCGGTCCTAAGATCTCGGGACGAGATCTCTTGTTAGTGGAGGAGTGTTGTAACGCCCCGGTTTCGATGCGCCAGGTGTCCGCCAGTTATTCGTCATTGTTGCCATGTCATTTGCTTGCGTGTTGCATTTTATCATGTCATCATGTGCATTTCATTTTGCATTCATGTTCGTCTCATGCATCCGAGCCTTTTCCCCGTTGTCCGTTTTGCAATCCGGCGCTCCTATGCCCTCCGGCGTTCCCCTTTTCTCTCCTGTGGTGAGTGGGTATTAAACTTTCTCGGAATGTCCCGGGCCTTTCCAAGGTGCCTTGGTATAGCACCGGTAGACCGCCTGTCAAGTTTCGTGCCATTCGGAGGTCGTTTGATACTCCAACGGTTAACCGGGTAACCGCAAAGCCATCTTTGGGTTGCATCCCAACACCCCTTCCAAAGTGGCCCAAAACCCACCTAACTCCCCTCCATGCTCTCGGTCGTTCCATCACGATCGTGTGGGCGAAAACCGCACCTCATTTGGACTCTCCTAGCTCCCAGAAATCTATTTATAGCCCCCTCCCCCGAAATTCCCGCAGTACAAACCCTAGCCCGCTCCTCCTCTGCCACCGGATGCATCTCCCCGGCTGCCCGGACATGTCCGACGCTCCCCTCCACGTCGTCCGGCCAATGGCAAGCCGCCACCTCAGCTCCCGCCGCCTCAGCCAACCAGAGGCGCCACGTCCCAGCGCCCGTGCCAGCCGCCGCCCGGCCGCCCGGGAGCCAGTAGCCCGCCAAACCCAGCGGCCCCGTCTGCCCAGCGCCCCTCAGCGTGGCTCCTCCCGGCGCCGCCCTCGCCGCCAGCGCCTCCGCCGCCGCCGCCTGCTTTCTGCCTCGCCGCCCGTCCGGTCTCGCCCGCCCGCCCCTTGCACCGCCGTCCTCCCGGCTCCGCCCGCGCCCTCCGCCCGGCAGCGCCTCCGCCCGTCGCCGGAGCAGGTCCTCCCCCGCCGCGTGCTTCAACCCCGCCCGTCCGCCCGTCCGTGCCACCTTTCCTCGCCGCCCGCGCCGGATCCGTGGGAGGTCTCCCCGGCCCCGGATCCGCCTTCCCCGGGCCTCCCCGACCTCTCCCGCAGCTCCGGCCACCTCTCTCGCCATCTTCGACGAAGTTCCGGCGAGAAATCCGGCCTGCCTCGGAGTCCGTGCCAAAGGTTGACTTTCCCCCCGAGATCCAGTCCTAAAATTATTGCATAATCATGCCATGTTTCACCTGCTGTATCTCTGCATCCGTAGCTCCGTTTTGTGCGTGTAATATGTCAAATTGTTCGCCTCAACGAGTACATCATTTCATTCCATTGCATAATTTTCATTTGAGTCCATCTCGATGCCAGAAAAGCTGTTGGAAGAGTGCTAAGTAATGTTAATCTGCTGAAACTGTTATAACTTGCTCATTTGTCATTTTCTCCATGATTGATGTGTGCATCCTATGAGGTTGATGTTTACATGTGTTTTGATCTATGCCATGCCATCTTTCCAGAGGTGCTATCCATGTATTTTTGTGATTTGTGTGCTGAGTGCATCAAGCTTGCTAAGTAGGGTACTTGCTGTTGCTGATTTCAGCCCCTGTTTTGCTGTTATTTTTATGCCATGTAAACTTGATGCTACAGAGAGATCCGTGCATATTTTGAGATACTTCAGTAAGTATGTTTTGAACATGTGGTTATGCTATATCCATTCATTCCCTTGTTTGCAATTATGGAGTAGTCTAGCATGTCATTTGAGTGCTCTACTTTTGCTTCAAAATGTTTCCTGGCAGATTGTTTACTTGTTATTCAATTTGGCCAAGCTTTCTATAGTTGATCCTTGCATGCTATGGACTTGTTCTTGCCTTGGTTTGTTTCACAAACATGTCTTCTTGATGATTCTATGCCTATATTGTCATGCAATGACTTGTGGTGAGTGAATCGAGCTTGTTAAGTAGGGTACTTGCTGTTGCTGTTTTGCTAGGCTGAATCTGTTATTTCGTGGTGCTATGTAAACCTGCTTCTACAAATCATTCTATGCATAATCTGGAGATGTTCACTAAGAGTGTTTTGTTCTACATGCCATGCTATAACCATACATGCCCCTGGTTGCATTTATAACTTGCTTTAGCTTGTTCATATCTTGCTCTAAAGTTGCTTCATAATGTTGCTGTCAGCCTGTTAACATTAAGTTCAGTTGTTACCATGTGTTTTCCTAGTTATCCATGCACCCTATGAACTTGCTCTTGCCATTCTTAGCGGATCAAACATGTCTTCTTAATGTTGGTTGCCTTGCCATGCCATGTATTGCTCTGTAGTGAGTGTTTCAAGCTCACCAACATGACTACTTATTGTTGTTCCTGCCATGTTTGAATCTGTAATGTAACTTGCTATGTTTACATGGGTTCCATCATATCTTCTGATCCTTTCTGGCTCTTGGTCAGTAAGGGACTTTTGTTCTATGCCATTAGTAGATTCCTGCCATGCCTTTTTTTGCCATGTTAAGTTCCTGTAACATGTTCTTTGATAGCTCTGAACATTGCAACCTGATGTTATTTCCTGATATGTCTGAAACTGTTATTATTTGCAATCTTACCATGTGTGTTTGAGCATGTTCTAGTGATTTCTGGAGTTAGCTCAGTGTTCATGTTTTTTTATTCTTTACCTGTAAATCATGCCCATGTCTTTTGTTATTATGTTGAGGTCCTGTAGCATGTTGTTTTGATGCTTGCAATATGCCTACTTGCTGTTTTGGACAGATTGTTGCTATGACTAGTGTGTGTGTTGAACCGTTGCTCCGTTTTGATTGTGCTCTATATGAAACTTGCTTAGTTTTGTATGTAGTTTCGTAATATCATGTTGCATCCTTGTTTTGAGGTGTTTGCTTGATGTTTGTATGCATTTTGCATCAATGCCATGCTTAACTTGTTTTGCTCATATCTTGTAGGCCGTAGCTCCGAATCTAATGAACTTTATATGTAACTTGACTAGAATCTCGTGTAGATCATCTTTGTGCATCTTAACTTGTTGTTTAACAACTTGAACATAAGGTTTATTCAGATCTGGACCAATTTCGAAATTTGCATATGAGGACTTACCGGAATTGTTATATGTTGTTCCCGGCCTCATTTAAACTTGCCTTGATGTGTTGCTCTTGTTTGCGTCATCTCTTGCCATGAGTAGCTTCATCTAGATTTGTCATGCATCATGCTTGTTTGTGCATCATGCCTTGTTCATGTGTGGTGTGTTTACCATGTTGTGTGCTTCTTCTTGTTAGTTCTTGTTTCGTTGCGATCGTGAGGATTCGTTCGTCTACTGTTGGTTCGGCTTCATCCGTTCGTCTTCTTCATGGAATCGTTCTTCTTCCTTGCGGGATTTCAGGCAAGATGACCGCTACCCTAGTTGCAGGTGAAGTTGAAGATTTCTCCATGGTGGACAGGATTTTGTTGGGATATCACAATATCTCTTATATTATTAATGCATCTATATATTTGGTAAAGGGTGGAAGACTCGGCCTTATGCCTGGTGTTTTGTTCCACTCTTGCCGCCCTAGTTTCCGTCATACCGGTGTTATGTTCTCGGATTTTGCGTTCCTTACGCGGTCGGGTGATTTATGGGACCCCCTTGACAGTTCGCTTTGAATAAAACTCCTCCAGCAAGGCCCAACCTTGGTTTTACCATTTGCCTCACCACCACCTATCCCTTTCCCTTGGGTCGGCCAACCCGAGGGTCATCTTTATTTTAGCCCCCCCAGGCCAGTGCTTGTCTAAGTGTTGGTCCGAACCGAGCAACCTGCGGGGCCACCTCGGGGCAACTCGAGGTCTGGTTTTACTCGTAGCTTGACTTATCCGGTGTTGCCCTGAGAACGAGATATGTGCAGCTCCTATCGGGATGTCGGCGCATCGGGCGGCTTTGCTGGTCTTGTTTTACCATTGTCGAAATGTCTTGTAAACCGGGATTCCGAGTCTGATCGGGTCTTCCTGGGAGAAGGTCTATTCCTTCGTTGATCGCGAGAGCTTGTCATGGGCTAAGTTGGGACACCCCTGCAGGGTATAATCTTTCGAAATCCGTGCATGCGGTTATAGGCAGATGGGAATTTGTTAATGCCCGGTTGTAGATAACTTGACACCAGATCCGATTTAAAACGCATCAACCGTGTGTGTAGCCGTGATGGTCTCTTCTCGGCGGAGTCCGGGAAGTGAACATGGTTTCTGGGTTATGTTTGACGTAAGTAGGTGTTCGTGATCACTTCTTGATCATTGCTAGTTGACGACCGTTCCTTTGTTTCTCTTCTCGCTCTCATTTGCGTATGTTAGCCACCATATCATGCTTAGTCGCCGCTGCAACCTCACCACTGCATTCTTCCTTTCCCTTTAAGCTTTGCTAGTCTTGATACCCATGGTAATGGGATTGTTGAGTCCTCGTGGCTCACAGATTACTACAACAACAGTTGCAGGTACAGGTTATGCGATGATCATGACGCGAGAGCGATGCTTTCTTGCGTTGAGTTCTTCTTCTGCTTCTTCGATCAGGGGATAGGTTCCAGGTCGGCAGCCTGGGCTAGCAGGGTGGATGTCGTTTGAGTTTCTGTTTGTGTTTCATCCATAGCCGGATGATGCTCTGATGTATTGTGATGTTGTATTCATGTGGCTTGTATGCCTTATGTAGGTATCCCCATGTATTATGTAATGTTGATGTAATGATATCCACCTTGCAAAAGCGTTCCAATATGCGGGTCTATCCTTGGTGGGACCTTCGAGTTCCTTTTGGATAGGGTCGCATATTGGGCGTGACATCTAGTCCCGGCTGCGAGTTGGGGAGACAGAGTTGCCGCTGAAAACCGAGCCGATGAAGGCATTACCTTGATGAAGGCATCGTCGTGTAACTTCTATCAGCCCACTCGTGCTGCTTCGGGGAAAACCCTAAGATCTGGTCATCCATATCAGACGATGGCGGTACTACGGTATCGTTACTCTCTTGGAAGCATCGTTTGCGGAGCAGCATTGGAAGACAGAGGCAGAAGGTGGAGCGGCGAAGTCTTGCACGGAGTTTCGGTGGAGATGTCAAGTCATGCCCGATCGACAGTTGCTACGTTGTGTCATGCCTGGTCGGCAGGTGCTACGCACGACAGATCCTCCAGTGTCTTCGCGTCTGGATGAATGCGCGCAGGACGGTGGCCCTGTTGGGCGCCGTGGTGGTGTCGACGGATGTCTGGAATGGCAAGGATGATGCGGATCTCTATCCTGAAGATGGGTCAGTGGTCCGAGGATGATGGCGGCTTCTGACTTCTAAAACATGTGCATGTGTGCACGCTTTAGGTCTGCTGCACCGGCTGTTGGTCCCGATACGTTATGTGGATGGATCGGCGATAACACCAGTTTTAGATATGGGGGATGAGAGCACTCCACGTTATCGAGTTTGTAGGTATGAGTGTTGGCTTGAGGTGGCTTGATGTATTTTCTTGTCAGACCTTTGTGAAATAATTAATAAAGATGGTTGTACGCATCGGTTGATGCAGAGGCCGGAGTATAACCTCCTTTTCCAAAAAAAATAAAAATACTTTTGTAGTTCTGTTGCTGCACCATCTGCGGTTCATGTTTGTTCTGCACATACCAAATTTCTGGCTTCCAGGAGCGCCGAAGAATCTGCTTAGTTTTTGTATGAGCTATGTGTTCGTTCACTGTAAATGCCTCTATGTTCATGGCTATGGATGATTCCCTGCAGAATCAGCAAATGTGTGATATTTTGTTATTCTTTCTGTTTCTTGCTTAGTATATAAATGAGCATAATCGTCATTTCTGTTGTCAGGAAGATGGCCCTAATGCAGTGTTAAGAGTTAGGTTGTTGTTGACAACGGGGAGCGAAAAAAGGGTACCAATATTGAGCTTGCTGATAAATCGTCGTACTTGCTTAGTCATCCATATCAAACAGTATTTTAAATGTTTATTTGATGTGGGTGCACCATAGAGTAGTGTTCTTCTTTTGCTAATTCTTTTAAATTTCAATGACAGTGCAATAAAACAGTATGGCTCTTGCTGAGATTTTCAAAATTGAAGCTAACTAGTGTTGATGTTGTGCAATGTCAAAAGTTAGAATCTTTGAAATAAATGGACAAAGTAGTTTCTTCTGTATACTAGATCGGACAATCCTTATCCACGGGAAGTACATTGTTGAATCTTAGAGGCTGATTGGTTTGGTACCAACATTTGGCATGCCAAACATCTGACAAAATCAAAAATTACCAACATTTAGCAAGCTTGTGTGAGATTGACAACCAAAATTGACAAGCAACCAATCTCTAGCCAACATTTGGCATTTGCCAAAATTTAAATTTGTTTGGAATTGCGAACAATTTTTCGAAAACACGGAAAACATTTTGAAATTCTAAACAAATTTTAGAAAATGAGAATAAAAATGAAATTCTCAATAATTTTGGAAATTGTAAGCTATTTTGAAAACACGAATGATGTTTTCATAAAAAGTGAATAAATTTTTCTTAAAAGGCATAACTTGAAAAATTCAAATATTTTCTTTAAAAAATGAACAAATTTTAAAATATATTGAACATTCTTTGAACTTTGTAATTTTTAAAAAGAAAAAAGAAGAACAAAAAGTAACATAAAAGAAAAGAAAAAGAAACAAAAAAAGCTATTCATGAACCTTGTATAAGGTCCCCAAACCAGTTTGTGCTTCTAAACATTTGTTTAAAAATTTAAAAATGTTTGCTTCGAAATTGCAAGCTTATGATGTGTATTATCGAGAGGGCCCAGAGATACCTCTCCGATACTCAGAGTGACAAATCCTAATCTCGATCTATGCCAAATCAACAAACACCTTCGAAGATACCTGTAGAGCATCTTTATAATCACCCAGTTACGTTCTGACGTTTGATAGAAAGCAATAGCAATAAAACTGAACGATCATTGTGCTAAGCTAACAGATGGGTCTTGTCCATCACATCATTCTCCTAATGATGTGATCCCGTTATCAAATGACAACACATGTCCATGGTTAGGAAACCTTAGCCATCTTTGATTAACGTGATAGTCAAGTAGAGGCTCACTAGGGACACGGTGTTTGTTTATGTATTCACACATGTATTTAGGTTTCTGATTAATATAATTCTATCATGAATAATAAACCTTTATCATGAATAAGGAAATATAAAATAATAACTTTATTATTGCCTCTAGGGCATATTTCCTTCAGAGGTCATTTCAAAAATGTCCAAAAGTAGAGCATGTTCAGCAAAGGTTGTTCGTATAACTAGAAGAGCCCTTCTGAAAGCTCGTTGTTTTTTGACATCCGTCAAATTGCCCCAAAATTTTCCACCATCTTCTATGACCAGTTCAAGGCATCATGTCAAGTTGTTTGGATTTTTGACAAGTTTTGCATTTTCTGCAGTTTTCTAGATGAAAAGGGATTGATAAATGGTCGGATGTGTCGCAACTTCTAGACGGTATCGGAAGTCTCTCAAATCTGGCATGGATGCCTCATATGTCTATGTTAGGGTGTTGCCAGAAGTTATGGTCATTTATCCATCCATAGTGCAAAAAAAATCACTTGAGAGGAGTGTGCCAGACTATGCCAGATGAGTGCATCCGTGAGCATGTAGTTTTTCCTAATTTGAATGCCTCTGCTATATATAATTTCCATCATTATGAATTAACATGAACATTTTTTGATGTCCTAACCATTTCTTGAAATTTATCAACATTTTGGAATTTCAAATTTAGTATGAAAATTTTACAAACCTGAACACATTTTCCAAAATTAATAACACATTCCCAACGGTTGATGAAACTTTGAACAAAAATTGTATACCATGTACTTATTAAAAAATTATCAACTTTTTTAAACGCAAAAATTTCTTAAGTTTTTGAACAAAAAAATTGAAAATGGAAACATTTTATGAAATTCGAAAACATTTATGGAAATTGTAAAAAGTATTTGAAAACAAGAACATTTTCTGGTATTCCAAACAAATTTTAAATTTTTTGAACATGTTTCAAAAAGAATAATAAAGGTCAAAAAGGAGAAAATTGAATTAACAAAAAAAAGGAAAACAAAAAAATGTTTATGCAGAAGAACCTAACGCTGCCTGTACGTTTGCATGTTGATGTGCTTTTTGTTTGCGGGTTGATGCTCCAGAATGTCCAGGCTCATAGATCAACTAAACGACGGCCCAAACAATCTAGCAACAGTGCAATATTTCAGCCTATAGGGCCTCTAAAGACTGAAGGTGTACATCACAGGTAGGGGAACTCCTATGTGACGCATTTTGCGTCAACTAGTTGCGGCTTCGCACAGGGGCAGCTGACTGGCGGGCTTAGTGGGCCGCTTGGCGCGCGCGAACTGTTTAAAACGTTTCTTTGCTTCTGCTTCGCGAAGCTGTTCCACTGCGCGCCAACTGTTTCTTTGGTTCATCTGTTTCTTCTCTTTCTGCTGTTTCAACAATGGTAGTAAAGTAAATTTGTTCTGTTCCTTGTTTCAACTGTTTCCCAAAGAAACAGGAAACAGAAAAACCTTGAACTTACTAAACAATGGTTGCTGGTTCCATTTATTACAAACTGGTACTTCTAAAACTATCATAAAAAGTGTTACAACTTGATGAAATTGACTGATAATAGTATCACCAAGGTGTCATGAAAGACTGAAAAAAATGTACATGTCTTACTACTTGTATTCAATACTTTTTCAGCTGTTTTCGGACATTGTTTACAGCTGATGGTCTTGGAAGAAACTGTCAGTAGAGCAGCAAGAGAAAAAAAGATTGCTCTATCGGTAAGGAAACTTTTTTGCCATGGAAGTATTCCTTGGAGTTGAATCTTGCAGTGCACTTCCGTTGAAGGTGGCAGTATTAATGAGACCCTTGAGAATAGAAAGAAGAATTTGAAGAAACGTAAACACGATTAGAAGAAATTAATTTCACTGTTTGGAATGAAAGAAGATGCTCTAAGAAAATAACATCTCTATTGTTTCCATAGGAGAGAACTTACATATCGCTGCAGGAAAGAAGTTACTTACGGCAGTTGAATTTCATTGTCCTTGCATGTTACAATCTCAAACAGGAATTTTTGACGTAGAGCTTGTAAATCATCCTACAGTATTTTAGAAAAGGTGCAGTTTAATTCCTGATATGTTCCAAGTAATGAGCAAAAAACGGAAAAAATGTTTATAGCTTACATTAGAGAAACCCTGCAATTCAAGACCTTTGTACTTGCTAACATACTGCAGAATGAAAATTCCTGAGTCATACCTATGTAAAAAATAGCACAATCAGTTCCATACTCAAGATGGAAATTATTGTGAATTTAAAATACTTCTAATCTGTTCTTTTAGGAGAAAGAGCCAAAAATTTGCCTGGAGATTTCCATGGAAAACCCACCTGAAATTGACCTTGGGAGCTGGTACAAATCTTGATTCGATATTACCTATGTTGAAAGAAGTAGAATTTCCATAGGTAGCAGCAAACAAGACCTTGAAGTTGTAGATAACCGCACTGATTGTTGGTAGAAATGTATCACCACTGTAGTACGGGTTCATGATATCAAAAAAATTTGCTCTGAAGTTAGCAGTGATTAAAATCCACTGTTTTTCTGGTTCTTACCAGGGCGGCGGCCTCTTACCGGAGCGGGATCCCCGCAGGAAAAAGCAGACGAAGAGGGAAGAAGTGGGATGCGGGACGAGGGAGGAAGAGCACGGCGCACGGCGGATCCGGGACGAGTGAGGAAGAAGACGACAGATGCGGGACAAGGAAGAGGAACGGGGAAACAGACTCGAGGAAGAGGAACGAGGAAACAGCGATAAAAAGGCCGGCCCAAATCAGCGAAGGGGTGTGCGGCGCGTCGACAGTTTGACGCAAAATGCGTCAAATAGGATATTCCCACAGGTAGTCTATGCTCGTGATTCAGGGTTGCTGGTTCCTATTCGGCGCCTTATGCGCCCGAATTAGGCTTATCGGTACACGGCACACACCCCCTTCACCCCGCTGGGCCGGCCCATCTCCTTTTTCCTAAGCGCTAAAAAATGTGTACCGACAGAGGATCGAACCTGCGTCCTCCCTATCGAGTAACGCATCGATAACCATCACGCCAACTTGCTGATCTGCGAACTACCATCTTTTCATCTATTTCTTATCTATTCTTTCCTCTTTTCCTCTTTTCCTTTTTCCTTTTCCTTTTTCTCCTTTTTTCTTTTTGTTTTCTGTTTTTCCTTTTTTTGTTCTTCCTAGTTTGATGTTTTTGCTTGAAATTTGTGAATTTTTCTAAAATCAATGAACTCTTTTCCAAATTCGATGAACTTTTTTCAACTCCGATGAACTTTTTCTAAATTCGATGAACTTTTTTCCAAATCCGATGAACTTTTTTCCAATTTGATGAACTCTTTTTTTCAAATCCGATGAACTCTTTTTGAAATATGATGCACTTTTTTCAAATTCAATGAACTCTTTTCCAAATTCTATGAACTTTTTTTCAAATCCGATGATTTTTTTTCATATTTTTGTGCACTTTACTTCTAAATTGATGAACTTTAAAAAACATGTGAACTTTTTCTTCAAACTCGATGAACTTTTTTCAGGTTTTTTGAACCTATCTTGAAAATTGATGATTTATTTAAATCAACAAACATTTTCAAAGCTTTGGTGAACATTTTGTTAAGTCACTGACCTTTTTTCGAACTCGGCACTTTTTTTCAAATTCGGTGAACTTTTTTCAAATGTGATGAACCTTTTCCAAAATTTCTGAACTTTTTTAAAAATCAATGAACTTTTTTTAAAGTCGATGATCTTTCTTTCAAAATTGATGAACTTTTTTCAAATTTGGTGAACTTTTTTTAGTCTCATGAACTTTTTTGAATACTTGATTTTTTTTCTAATTCATGAGTTTTTCTGAAATCTTTGAACATTCCAATTTTCCCAAATATATTTTTGAAAAGAAATCCCTTTTTTCTAAATAGCGCGGGTCTTGACGTGTTCTTAAGCTATACGGGCGATAATAAGTCACTATGGCCTAGTAGCTCGATTGGTTTGCCAGCCGCGCGATAGAGCTAAAGGGCTCGTTTTCGATTCCTCTTGAGAGCGAGTATTTGTTCATCCTTTTTTGCGCTGCAAATCGTTTTTTGCAGTGCCCTGCTTAGTTCATGGGCCAGCCCACCAGCGCGCTGGCAGTGAGCGCCAGTTGGCTCAGCCGGCGCATAAGGCGCCCAATAGGAGGTCCCTTCAGGGTTTGGTTCATCTTCCGACGCTCAAGATAGGGTGGTGGGCGGATGACAGGGAAATTCCTATTGGACGCTCGCTGCGTCAAAATGTCGAGCGAACCCATAGGGGGCGATCAGCTGGGCCGGCCCATCTCCCACTGTAGGCGATTTCGGTTTTGGGAACTTTCTAGAAGTTTCCCAGCCGGGTTTTATCGGTTTTGGGAACCTTCTAGAAGGTTCCTTAAGCTGGTTTTCTATTTTCCTTTTTATTTCTTCTTTTTCAGTTTTCTTTTCGTTTTTATATTTTCTATTTTTTCATGGTTTATTTTTCTTCCTCTCCTTTTTTCTTTCTTTCCTTTTTTTCTTTTTTCTTTTTCCTTTTTGTTTTATTTTTCTTGTTTTCAAAAAATGTTTGTGTTTTTAAAAAAATGTTCGTAAATTACAAAAATGTTTCCATTTATCATAAATTGTTTAATATTTCCAAAAATGTTTCACTTTCGAATTTTGTTCAGAAATTCAAAAAATGTTCCCTTTTTAAAAAAATGTGTGTGCTTTTACAAAAAATGTGCATAAGTTTGAAAATTGTTCCTGTTTTCAATTTTGGTTCAGAAATTAAAGAATGTTCGTGCTTTCACGAAAAATGTTCCCGTTTTAAAATTTTGTTCAGAAATTCTTCAAGAATTTAAAAAAATGTTCTTGCTATTAAAAATTTGTTCAGGAGTTCGAAAAATGTTCCCGTTTTCAATTTTGGTTCACAATTTATAAAAATGTTCGTCCTTTTACGAAAAATCTTCCCGTTTTTAAATTTTGTTCAAAATTTCAAAAAAATGCTCTTGCTATTCAAAATTTGTTCAGAAGTTAAAAAATGTTCCTGTTTCAGAAAATTTTCGCAAATTTGAAAAGTTGTTCGGAATTAAAAAAAAAGGCAGCTACAGTTCCAGGCGCTACACTACAAAAATTGATCACATTTTAGAAAACTGTTAGGTTTTGCGAAAAGAAATGTTCATGTTTTTTTCTAAATTCGGATTGAAAAATTGTTCAAATTTTTCAGAAAAATAGTTTGGAATATCAAAAAGTATTTGCGGTATTTGAAATTGTTCGAAATTATCAAGAAATGTTTCTAAAATGTTTTTCCCAAATGTCAACGCTGCTGTCTGTTCTTAAACTGTTTGGCGCCTTATTGTTCGACAGCAGCTTTGTGGTGGAGTGGCTCGCTGACTGTGGTCTGCATGTTTTTGACAGCGAGGTCGTAGGATCGAATCCTAGCGTAGGCTACTTGTTTTCCTATGTGACGCATTTTTGTACAAAAACAGGAGCATGACGCACAAGGGCGACGCAGAACTAGGCCGGCCCATCGAGCGAAAGCACAGCGACGTAAACAACCAAGCCACTCCAACACAAAGCTGCTGTCGAACATTAAGGCGCCAAACAATTTAAGAACAGACAACAGCGTTGTGATTTGGGAAAAACATTTTAGAAACATTCCTTGATAATTTCGGACAATTTGAAATACCGCAAATAATTTTTGATATTCCAAACAATTTTTCTGAAAAATGTGAACAATTTTTTTAATCCGAATTTAGAAAAAACATGAACATTTCTTTTTGCAAAACCTAGCAGTATTCTAAAACGTGATCAATTTTTGTACTGTAGCGCCTGGAACTGTAGGTGCCTTTTTTTAATTCCGAACAATTTTTCAAATTTGAGAAATTTTTCTGAATTTATGAACAAAAATTGAAATAGGAACATTTTTGAACTTCTGAACAAATTTTGAATAGCAAGAGCAGTTTTTTTTGAAATTTTGAACAAAATTTGAAAACGAGAACATTTTTCGTAAAAGGACAAACATTTTTATAAATTGTGAACCAAAATTGAAAACAGGAACATTTTTCGAACTCCTAAACAATTTTTGAATAGCAAGAACATTTTTTAAATTCTCGAAGAATTTCTGAACAAAATTTTAAAACGGGAACATTTTTCGTGAAAGCACGAACATTCTTTAATTTCTGAACCAAAATTGAAAACAGGAACAATTTTCAAACTTATGCACATTTTTTGGAAAAGCACGCACATTTTTTTAAAGCGAACATTTTTGAATTTCTGAACAAAATTCGAAAGAGAAACATTTTTGGAAATATTAAACAATTATGATAGATGCAAACATTTTTTGAAATTTACGAACATTTTTCCAAAAACACAAACATTTTTTGAAAACAAGAAAAATAAAACAAAAAGGAAAAAATAAAAAGAAAAAAAGAAAGAAAGAAAAAAGGAGAGGAAGAAAAATAAACCATGAAAAAAGAAAAAAGAAAAAAACGAAAAGAAAACAGAAAAATAAGAAATAAAAAGGAAAATAGAGAATCAGCTTAAGGAACCTTCTAGAAGGTTCCGAAAACCGATAAAAACCGGCTGAGAAACTTCTAGAAAGTTCCCAAAACCGAGACTGCCTACAGTGGGAGATGGGCCGGCCCAGGTGATCGCTCCCCTATGCGTTCGCTCGACATTTTGACGCAACGAGCGTCCAATAGGAATTTCCGGATTTGGGCACGGGTCCCGGGGGAGGTCAACCCGACCCGATTGCCAACTGACTCCTGTCGGATGCGTGTTGGGCTGGCCCAAGCGCTCAGGAATTTGAAAAAACAATTCTTCTATTTAGAAAAAAAAATCCCAGATTTGAAATTCACTAAAAAAAGTTCAAGAAATTTAGAAGGATTCACAAGTTTGTGTAAAGGCACGAATTTATTTTTATTTATTTTTTTAAAAAAATTTGCGCATTTGAAAAAATACGAAAGAGTGAAAAAATAAAGGAAAAAAATAAAATAAAAAAACAGAAAAAAACCAGGTTTTTAAAAAAATCAAAACAAAGAACCCGAAAACCCCAGTGAAAAACCGGCTCGTTTCGTCTCAAGTAGTTCGCGCCCTACTACTTGAGCACGGACCTGATGCTAGCCCGACTGGGTGCCCATCATCCCGAAGACCAGGAATCGGTCCCTGTGTGCTTCCCCTTTTCGCTTTTCTCCCTTTTCACAGGTAGACGTTTAAGAAGTGACGTATTCTTAAGAAAGAGAACGGGTATGATGAGATCTCCATCGTTGATGTGTTTAGGGGGGTTATACCGAAGCAGAAGTGCCAAAAAGTTTAGCGAAGTCAGTACAATGGGCGAGACATCAGCTAATTCGTTACTCTTGTTGCTAATAAAGCAAGTTTTAGGACAATGGTGTAGCAAGACTTTGTGCTTACATTTGTGCTGTGGATGTGTAGAAGCAACCACATTGTTGGTACCTGAAAGTGCACTCAATAAGATTATTGACCCTTTATTATTTGGTTTGCACCTGACTATCATGCAATCCATTGTTTGGTTAGTCATGTAGGTGACAAGTGATGATCTACTTTCTAGAAGTCTACAAATTGGTATATTTTCTCTATTATAACCTTGGTATTTTTGTGTGTGTTCTTCAAGACTTGTCATGGATGACATCTAGGGGCAAAATGGAAGTTATGTTATCTATAACAGACAAAATGAGATCTATTTTGAAATGCAGAAGGTTTGTGCATTATAGTTATCTTTATTGGGTGATCACGAGAACCGGTGCCGAGGAGGTGCTGCGGGCCATCAAGGAGTTATTCCTAATACTACTTGCAGATTAGTCCACCAGCTCACTAATACTATTACTGATTTGGGGCCCCACTACTTTGGGGGGCCAGTACAGGCGCACACCATGCACAGGTGCCTAGTACGAGGCCTGTCAAGGAGTACAATATATTTATTTAGTTCAAATTTTGAGTTGACCTCACATTCTCCTTGTAATAGTAGGTTTACAATATTTTTCGTATTATGTATTTGTCCAAAGTGTGAGGTGCATTTTCACTTGGAGCTGATGCAATGCTAGCTACTCTCTCCGTCCCAAATTACTTGTTGCAAAAAGGATATATTTAAAACTAAAAATACATCTAAATACAACTTTTTCTGCGACAAGTAATTTGGAATCGAGGGAGTAGAAAAGAAGGGAGAGGGTGTGGCGAGTAGAGAGGATATGGTGCGCGCTATGTTGTCGAGCAACATGGTGATGGGGGAGAGGCCGAGGGAGCGGCACGGGGCCCAAAAGTTCATAATAAATTCAAATGTTGGCTTTAATGAATTATGTGTTTGTCTAAGAGTGACTTGAACCTGAAATCATAAAAGTATTTGTAGTTGAGTCGTACTTTGCATGTTCAGATATTAATTTCATATTCAGATATTAATTTCTAATAGGGCGTGCATACGTGCACGCCTACTAGTACACTAAAAAATTACTAGACAATCTTATTTTTTTGCAAACAAAGAAATAAAGAAGTCATTGCAATTGACGGGGATACTAAGCCTACTAAAGGCACGAAAACAGAAGGTAAATTTAAATCCGTCATGGAATAGGTGTCTCATTCAAATTTACTATTTCTATCTAGTAAAAAAATATCTTAGGATTCTTATGATATAATTAAATAAATCTATTATAAGGAATATTGACCATTCTATTGTTTAGTTTGAAAAAAAAAATCTGTAATAAAAAAAGGGTAATAAGAAAATTCCAAAAAAGAAGAACTAATTAAAAAGATTTGATTTTTATTTTTCCATCCTCATGGCTTTTCTATCTTTCTAATTAATTCGAAAGTTAGTTGCCCCCAACTCCAGGGAATGGGTCAGCCGGTAGTGAATTCCTTTTTTTTTTGCGAATTAGCCAGTAGAGAATTCCGGGAGGCAGAATTTACACAGGGAAGCGACGGGGATACCCGCTGGGAATGAGACTACCTAATGATCCCTCGGTGTTCAAACTTGCTTGGTTCCACTCTATGAGCCCTTGGTACCAGACTATGAGTCCTTGCTTTCAGTGAAATTACCCAATTGGTCATGTCAGATAATGATGGCGAACAAATCCAAACCATTCCATCCTCCACATGACCAGGCTATTTTTTAATTAAGCTCAAGCATAACAAATTATTTATGTTGAAATTTACTAATGGGTTTTTGGCCCAGAGCCCAACTAAAATTCTGAAATTCTCTTGGCCCATTCATGCGCACATGTGAGTGGAGTAAGTGAGGCTAAAGTTTAGTCCCACCTCATAAGTTAAGAGAGAGTTACACATTTTTATAATGTGAGCTCTTCTACCACTTGTATGAGCATGAAAAGAGGAGACCTACACGCACGCGCCTCCTCGCTCGCTCGCCTCCGCGGGTTGCGGGATTGAGCCGAGCCGAGGATAGAGCTATACACGTTGTCTATATTTTTGCTGCTCGGGAAAAATTAATGAGTCATTAATTAATAATTAATGGACGCGTTAATTAGTGAACCATTTCCAATTCTTTTGGATCGTGACGACTCGGACGTGGGGTTTACTCCCACGACCTACCCGGCCCGCACTATATAGTCAGGCAGACGTCTACCCTAGCCGCGGCTCCGTATGGTTTCTCACCACCGTTCCAGATCATTGCGCCGCCAAGCAAGTCTTCTCCATCCCTCCTTTCGGCGTGCACCGGGAGAAGGGACAAGAACCTCCGGAACCCGCCTCTCGTGATCCCGTGACGGGAGAGGGGCGATCAGGTTTTGGGGAGCACACTGCGGCGATCACTGGCAGCGACAACTTCGCGAACGACGACTTCTTCCCCGACCTCGGCAACCTCATCCTCGATGACATGGGCGACAACGTCAACACCGGCGGTGCTGCTCTCGCTGCACCGTATGTGATTCTATCTTTCCTGTTTGAGATCGTGGTAGAATTCATGTTTCTAGTATGTGCCCTAGATGTGATCTGTTCATCTGCTATGCTAGTTTGCATGATTAGTTCGATCTCTGCTACTGTAGTCATGATTTATCTTTTGTTTATTCGGATTAAATCTCATAGTAATTTGCTCATATTTCCAACAATCCAAAAACCTGATTATACGCAATTTGCTCCGAGTGGTTTTGCTGCGCATCTGAAGCCGCCTGCCTTTAAGGGGGCGCAATATAAGAGGTGGCGCACGAGAGCAGTCTACTGGTTTCAGACCATGGGCTGCTATGACGCCATCAAGGGCAAGCCTGAGGGCGATCTTAATCCAGCATAGCTGGAAACTTTTGAGAAGAACGCTACTCTTTTTAAAGGCGCTCTTCTGGGTGTTTTTGATGACTCCATTGTGGACTCGTATATGTCATTTGACAACGGCAAGGACATGTGGGCTGCGCTCGAGGCCAAGTTTGGTGCCTCGGACGCCGACAACGAGTTGTACGTCATGGAGCAATTTTATGACTACAAGATGACTGATGAGCGCTCTGTTGTACAGCAGGCTCATGAGATACAGTCGCTCGCAAAAGAACTTGAGTACTTCAAGTGTGTGTTGCTGGACAAATTTGTTGCCGGTGGCATCATTGCCAAGCTTCCACCTTCGTGGAACAATTTTGCTACTTCCCTGTAACACAAGAGACAAGAGTTTTCCGTTACGGATCTCATTGGTACTCTTGATGTTTAAGAGAATGCGAGAGCAAAGGACACACGTGCTTGAGTTGCTGAGGGAGCTTCTAGTGCCCACATGATACAGAAGAAGAACTTCCAGCCCAACAAGTTCAAAAACAACAATAACAAAACTCAGGGCAAAGGCAAGTTTGATATAAAGAACAAGCCATCGCATTCTACCAACTTCAAGAAGAATTCTCACAAGAAGGGGAATGGACTTTGCCATGTCTGCGGTGATCCTAATCACTGGGCTCCGAAGTGTCCTAACCGCTTTGAGGAGCGTGAACATGAAAAGAGCGGCAAGTCCGCTAATGTTGTCATCGGTGATACTGATATGAAGGAATCTGGGTCACAGGGACTTCTCCCGTGCTGATGGGGAACGGGTCACATGCCATCGTTCGAGGTGTCGGTACGGTCGATCTGAAGTTTACTTCGGGCAAGACCGTGCGTCTGAAGAACATTCATCATGTGCCGTCCATCAATAAAAATCTTGTTAGCGGTCCCCGTTTATGTCGAGATGGTTTTAAGTTGGTTTTTGAGTCCAATAAAGTTATAATTTCCAAGTGTGGACAATTTGTTGGAAAAGCCTATGATTGCGGAGGCTTGTTCCGCCTATCTTTGTCAGATATTTGCACTAAAGTTATTAATAATGTTTGCCACAATAATGAGTTGGATATTTGGCATTCACGACTTTGTCATATTAACTTTGGTTGCATGACGCGACTAGCCAATATGAATTTAATTCCGAAAATCTCTACTGTCAAAGGCTCTAAGTGCCATGTATGTGTGCAAGCTAAGCAACCTCGCAAGTCCCATAAGACTGCAGAGGCAAGAGACTTGGCGCCACTAGATCTTATACATTCTGATCTTTGTGAGATGAATGGCGTGTTGACAAAAGGTGGAAAAAGATATTTCATGATGTTGATTGATGACTCCACTAGATATTGTTATGTGTATCTTCTGAAATCAAAAGATGAGGCTTTAACTTTCTTCAAAAACTATGAAGCTGAGGCAGAGAACCAACTTGATCGAAAAATTAAGCGGCTTAGGTCCGATCGTGGTGGAGAGTATTTTTCCAATGAATTTGATCTGTTTTATGCGGAACATGGCATAATCCATGAGAGGACGCCTCCCTACTCACCTCAGTCAAATGGGGTGGCCGAAAGAAAGAACCGAACTCTAACTGATTTGGTTAACGCCATGTTAGACACATCAGGTCTTTCCAAGGAATGGTGGGGGGAGGCGCTAATGACTGCGTGTCATGTCCTAAACCGAGTTCCCACAAAGCATAAGACCATGACTCCACTTGAGGAATGGGAAAGGAAAAGGTTGAAACTCTCTTACCTACGTTCTTGGGGTTGTTTGGCGAAAGTCAATATACCAATTCCCAAGAAGCGCAATCTTGGACTAAAACCCGTGGATTGTGTTCTTCTGGGCTATGCTTTCCATAGCATTGGCTATAGATTTTTGATAATAAAATCTGAGGCATCCGACATGCATGTTGGTACGATTATGGAGTCTAATGATGCAACTTTCTTTGAGGACATATTTCCTATGAAGGATATGTCAAGTTCATCAAATCATGAGATACCTACTCCATCTAGTGAGGAACTCACTGTAATTCCTGAACCCACCATTGCGATGAAACACGTTGAGAATCCTGTTGAGGGTGACAATGAAACTCCTGTAAGGAGTAAGAGATGAGGACTGCAAAGTCCTTTTGTGATGATTTCATTGTGTACCTTGTGGATGACACACCCAGACTATTTTAGAAGCCTATGCATCTCCGATGCCGACTCATCGAAGGAAGCTGTTCAGAGCAAGATGGATTCCATCTTAGCTAACGGAACTCGGGAGATCACCGACCGTCCTTATGGGTGCAAACCTGTAGGATGTAAGTGGGTGTTCAAGAAGAAGCTTAGACCTGATGGTATGATTGAAAAGTAGAAGGCACGGCTTGTGGCTAAGGGTTATACCCAGAAAGAAGGTGAAGACTTCTTTGATACTTACTCACCTGTAGCTAGACTGACCACAATTCGGGTGCTACTATCACTGGTTGCCTCACATGGTCTTCTTGTTCATCAAATGGACGTTAAGATGGCTTTCCTCAATGGAGAGCTGAAGGAGGAAATTTACATGGATCAGCCAGATGGTTTTGTAGTACCTGGTCAGGAGGAAAGATGTGCAAGTTATTAAAGTCTTTATATGGCCTTAAACAAGCTCCTAAGGAGTGGCATGAGAAGTTCGAAAGAACATTAACTGCTGTCGGCTTTGTAGTAAATGATGGTGACAAGTGTGTGTACTATCTGAAGGAAATATGCCCTAGAGGCAATAATAAAGTTATTATTTATTTCCTTATTTCATGATAAATGTTTATTATTCATGCTAGAATTGTACTAACCGGAAACATAATACATGTGTGAATACATAGACAAACATAGTGTCACTAGTATGCCTCTACTTGACTAGCTCGTTAATCAAAGATGGTTATGTTTCCTAGCCATAGACATGAGTTGTCATTTGATTAACGGGATCACATCATTAGAAGAATGATGTGATTGACTTGACCCATTCTGTTAGCTTAGCACTCGATCGTTTAGTATTCTGCTATTGCTTTCTTCATGACTTATACATGTTCCTATGACTATGAGATTATGCAACTCCTGCTTACCGGAGGAACACTTTGTGTGCTACCAAATGTCACAACGTAATCGGGTGATTATAAAGGTGCTCTACAGGTGTCTCCAAAGGTACTTGTTGGGTTGGCGATTTCGAGATTATGATTTGTCACTCCGATCGCCGGAGAGGTATCTCTGGGCCCTCTCGGTAATGCACATCACTTAAGCCTTGCAAGCAGTGCAACTAATGAGTTAGTTGCGGGATGATGTATTACGGAACGAGTAAAGAGACTTGTCGGTAACGAGATTGAACTAGGTATAGAAATACCGACGATCGAATCTCGGGCAAGTAACATACCGATGACAAAAGGGAACAACGTATGTTATTATGCGGTCTGACCGATAAAGATCTTCGTAAAATATGTAGGAGCCAATATGGGCATCCAGGTCCCGCTATTGGTTATTGCCAAAAGAGGTGTCTCGGTCATGTCTACATAGTTCTCGAACCCGTAGGGTCTGCACGCTTAACGTTCGTTGATGATATAGTACTATGAGTTATGTATGTTGGTGACCGAATGTTATTCGGAGTTTTTGGATGAGATCACGGATATGACGAGGAACTCCGGAATGGTCCGGAAGTAAAGATTGATATGTGGATAGTAGTGTTTGATCTCCGGAAAGGTTCCGGAATCCATCGGAAGGGGTTCCGGATGTTTCCCGAAATTTTTGGGCATGAGAACACTTTATCTGGGCCAAAGGGGAAAGCCCACGAGGTTTTTGGAAAGCGCAAAAGGAAGTTTTGTGGAGTCCAGGGGCCAGACGCCAGGAACCCTGGCGTCTGGCCCTGGAGTCCGAGAAGGACTCTTGCCTTTCGGGTGAAACCGACTTTGTGGAGGCTTTTACTCCAAGTTTGGACCCCAAGGCTCAACATATAAATAGAGGGGTAGGGCTAGCACCCAAGAGAGATCAAGAAACACCAAGCCGTGTGCCGGCAACCCCGTCCCCTCTAGTTTATCCTCCGTCATAGTTTCCGTAGTGCTTAGGCGAAGCCCTGCGGAGATTGTTCTTCACCAACACCGTCACCACGCCGTCATGCTGCCGGAACTCATCTACTACTTCACCCGTCTTGCTGGATCGAGAAGGCGAGGATGTCATCGAGCTGAATGTGTGCAAAACTTGGAGGTGCCATGCGTTCGGTACTTGGATCGGTCGGATCGTGAAGACGTACAACTACATCAACCGCGTTGATAAACGCTTCCGCTTAGCGATCTTCAAGGGTATGAAGATACACTCCCCCTCTCGTTGCTATGAATCACCATGATCTTGCGTGTGCGTAGAATTTTTTTGAAATTACTACGTTCCCCAACAGTGGCATCCGAGCCAGGTTTTATGCGTAGATGTTATATGCACGAGTAGAACACAAGTGAGTTGTGGGCGATACAAGTCATACTGCTTACCGGCATGTCATACTTTGGTTCGGGCGGTATTGTTGGATGAAGCGGCCCGGACCGACATTACGCTGCACGCTTATGCGAGACTGGTTCTACCGACGTGCTTTGCACACAGGTGGTCGGGCGGTGTCGGTCTCCAACTTTAGTTGAACCGAAAAGTGGCTACGCCCGGTCCTTGAGAAGGTTAAAACAGCACTAACTTGACGAACTATCGTTGTGGTTTTGATGTGTAGGTAAGAACGGTTCTTGCTCAGCCCATAG
This sequence comes from Aegilops bicornis, assembly GCA_021605145.1. Taxonomy (NCBI): domain Eukaryota; kingdom Viridiplantae; phylum Streptophyta; class Magnoliopsida; order Poales; family Poaceae; genus Aegilops; species Aegilops bicornis. Next base: position 185,513,877 of record CM038674.1, read on the forward strand.
CAGCCACACAAAATTTGCAACAACAAAGTAGAGGACGTCTAACTTGTTTTTGCAGGGCATGTTGTGATGTCATATGGTCAAGACATGATGCTAAATTTTATTGTATGAGATGATCATGTTTTGTAACCGAGTTATCGGCAATCGGCAGGAGCCATATGGTTGTCGCTTATTGTATGCAATGCAATCACCTCGTAATGCTTTACTTTATCTATAAGCGGTAGCGATAGTCATAGAAGCATAAGATTGGCGAGACGACAACGATGCTACGATGGAGATCAAGGTGTCGTGCCAGTGACGATGGTGATCATGGAGGTGCTTCGGAGATGGAGATCACAAGCACAAGATGATGATGGCCATATCATATCACTTATATTGATTGCATGTTTTGTTTATCTTTTATGCATCTTATCTTGCTTTGATTGACGGTAGCATTATAAGATGATCTCTCACTAAATTTCAAGATAAAAAGTGTTCTCCCTGAGTATGCACCGTTGCCAAAGTTCGTCGTGCCTGCATACACCACGTGATGATCGGGTGTGATAAGCTCTCGTCCATCTACAATGGGTGCAAGCCAGTTTTGCACACGCAGAATACTCAGGTTAAACTTGACGAGCCTATCATATGCAGATATGGCCTAGAACACTGAGACCGAAAGGTCGAGCGTGAATCATATAGTAGATATGATCAACATAGTGATGTTCACCATTGAAAACTACTCCATTTCACGTGATGATCGGTTATGGTTTAGTTGATTTGGATCACGTGATCACTTAGATGATTAGAGAGATGTCTATCTAAGTGGGAGTTCTTAAGTAATATGATTAATTGAACTTAAATTTATCATGAACTTAGACCTGGTAGTATTTTGCAAATTATGATGTAGATCAATAGCTCACGTTGTTGCTTTCATATGTTTATTTTGATATGTTCCTAGAGAAAATTGTGTTGAAAGATGTTAGTAGCAATGATGCGGATTGGATCGGTGATCTGAGATTTATCCTCATTGTTGCACAGAAGAATTATGTCCTTGATGCACCGCTAGGTGACAAACCTATTGCAGAGAGCGTATGCACGTTATGAACGCTTTGGCTAGCTCAAAATCATGACTACTTGATAGTTTAGTGCACCATGCTTAAACGACTTAGAATCGGGACTTCAAAGACGTTTTGAACGTCATGGACCATATGAGATGTTCCAGAGTTGAAGTTAATATTTCCAAAGAATACCCGAGTTGAGAGATATGAAGTCTCCAACAAGTTCTATAGCTAAAGATGCAGGAGAATCGCTCAACTAGTGAGCATGTGCTCAGATTGTCCGTTACTTCAATCGCTTGAATCAAGTGGGAGTTAATCTTTCGGATAAGATAGTGATTGATGTAATTCTCTAGTCACCATCACTAAGTTACTAGAACTTCGTGATGAACTATAGTATGCAAGGGATGACGAAAACGATTCCTGAGCTCTTCGTGATGTTGAAATTGAAGGAAATATGCCCTAGAGGCAATAATAAAAGTTATTATTTATTTCCTTATATCATGATAAATGTTTATTATTCATGCTAGAATTGTATTAACCGGAAACATAATACATGTGTGAATATATAGACAAACAGTATGTCACTAGTATGCCTCTACTTGACTAGCTTGTTAATCAAAGATGGTTATGTTTCCTAACCATGAACAAGGAGTTGTTATTTGATTAACAAGGTCACATCATTAGTTGAATGATCTGATTGACATGACCCATTCCGTTAGCTTAACAGCTTGATCGCTTAGTATGTTAATGCTTTCTTCATGACCCATACATGTTCCTATAACTATGAGATTATGCAACTCCTGCCACCGGAGGAACACTTTGGTACTACCAAACGTCACAACGTGAATCGGGTGATTATAAAGGAGTACTACAGGTGTCTCCAAAGGTACTTGTTGGGTTGGCGTATTTCGAGATTAGGTTTTGTCACTCCAATTGTCGGAGAGGTATCTCCGTGCCTTCTCGGTAATGCACATCACTTAAGCCTTGCAAGCATTACAACTAATGAGTTAGTTGTGAGATGATGTATTACGGAACGAGTAAAGAGACTTACCAGAATCTAGATTGAACTAGGTATTGGATACCGACGATCGAATCTCGGGTAAGTAACATACCGATGACAAAGGGAACAACGTATGTCGTTATGCGGTTTGACCGATAAAGATCTTCGTAGAATATGTAGGAACCAATATGGGCATCCAGGTTCCGCTATTGGTTATTGACCGAGAATGGTTCTAGGTCATGTCTACATAGTTCTCGAACCCGTAGGGTCCGCACGCTTAACGCTTCGGCGATGCTCATAATGAGTTTATAAGTATTGATGCACCGAAGGTTGTTCGGAGTCCCGGATGTGATCACGGGCATGACGAGGAGTCTCGAAATGGTCGAGACATAAAGATTGATATATTGGAAGCCTATGTTTGGACTTCGGAATGGTTCCGAGTGAAAACAGGATGTTACCGAACACCGGGGTTACGGAACCCCTGGGGTATATGGGCCCTCATGGGCCTTGAGGGAAAAGGAGAAGGGCCGGCCAGGTGGGCTGCGCCCCCTCCCCTTCCAGTCCGAATAGGACAAGGAGAGAGGCGGCGCCTTCCCCTTTCCCCACCCCAATCCTACTCCAACTAGGAGAAGGGGGGGGGTAGTCCTACTCCCGGAGGGAGTAGGTCGCCACCATGTTGCCCCTCCCCCAAGGGCCCGCCACCTCCCCCTTGGCTCCTTTCTATACGGGCCGGGGCACCCCAAGACACACAAGTTGATCTACGGATCTTTCCTTAGCCGTGCGGTGCCCCTTCCACCATATTCCACTTCGGTCATATCGTCATGAGCTTAGGCGAAGCCCCGCGCCGAGAAGTCATATCGTCATGGAGCTTAGGCGAAGCCCTGCGTCGGTGGAGCATCAACATCGTCCACCACGCCGTCAGGTCGACGGAACTCATCCCCGACACTTTGCGGATCGGAGTCCGGGATCGCCATCGAGCTGAACGTGTGCGTAACTCGGAGGTGCCGTGACGCTCGGTGCTTGGATCGGTCGGATCGTGAAGACGTGCGACTACATCAACCGCGTTGTTATAACGCTTCCGCTTTCGGTCTCACGAGGGTACGTGGACGGACACTCTCCTCTCTCGCTATGCCATCACCATGGTCTTGGCGTGATCGTAGGAAAATTTTGAAATTACTACGTTCCCCAACAAAGGGCATCCGAGCCAGGTTTTATGCGTTGATGTCATATGCACGAGTAGAACACAAGTGAGTTGTGGACGATACAAGTCATACCGCCTACCAAAGCATGTCATACTTTGGTTCAGCGGTATTGTTGGACGAGACGATCCGGACCAACCTTACGCTGCATTTCAGCGAGACCGGTTCCTCGACGTGCTTTGCACATAGATGGCTTATGGAAGACCTGTCTCTCCAACTTTAGTTGAACTGAAAAGTGGCTACGCCCGGTCCTTGAGAAGGTTAAACGGAGTCTATTTGACGAAGTATCGCTGTGGTTTTGATGCGTAGGTAAGAACGGTTCTTGCTCAGCCCGTAGCAGCCACGTAAAACTTGCAACAACAAAGTAGAGGACGCCTAACTTGTTTTTGCAGGGCATGTTGTGATGTGATATGGTCAAGACGTGATGCTATATTTTATTGTATGAGATGATCATGTTTTGTAACCGAAGTTATCGGCAATCGGCAGGAGCCATATGGTTGTCGCTTATTGTATGAAATGCAACGCCATGTAATTGCTTTACTTTATCACTAAGGAGTAGCGATAGTCGAGAAGCAATAGTTGGCAAGACGACAACGATGCTACGATGGAGATCAAGGTGTCGCTACCGGTGACGATGGTGATCATGACGGTGCTTGGCGATGAAGATCACAAGCACAAGATGATGATGACCATATCATATCACTTATATTGATTGCATGTGATGTTTATCCTTTATGCATCTTATCTTGCTTTGATTGACGGTAGCATTATAAGATGATCTCTCACTAAAAATTATCAAGAAGTGTTCTCTCGAGTATGCACCGTTGCCAAAGTTCGTAGTACCCGGACACCACGTGATGATCGGGTGTGATAAGTTCTACGTCCATCTACAACGGGTGCAAAACAGTTGCACACGCGGAATACTCAGTTAAACTTGACGAGCCTAGCATATAACAGATATGGCCTCGAACACGGAGACCGAAAGGTCGAACGTGAATCATATAGTAGATATGATCAACATAGTGATGTTCACCATTGAAACTACTCCGCCTCACGTGATGATCGGACATGGTTTAGTTGATTTGGATCACGTGATCACTTAGATGACTAGAGAGATGTCTGCCTAAGTGGGAGTTTTTTAATATGATTAATTGAACTTAAATTTATCATGAACTTAGTACCGATAGTATTTTGCTTGTCTATGTTTCGTAGATAGATGGCTCGTCAGTTGTTCCGTTGAATTTTAATGCGTTCCTTGAGAAAGCAAAGTTGAAAGATGATGGTAGCAATTACACGGATCGGGTCCGTAATTTGAGGATTATCCTCATTGCTGCACGTAAAAATTACGCCCCGAAGCACCGCCTGGGTGACAGTTCGCTGCAGATGCCGAGCCGTGGTTATGAACGCCCGCAAAGCAGAGCTGATGACTACTCTATAGTTCAAGTGCCATGCTTTACGGCTTAGAACCGGGTCTTCAACGACGCTTTTGAACGTCATGGAGCATATGAGATGTTCCAGGAGTTGAAGTTAATATTTCAAGCAAATGCCCGGATTGAGAGATATGAAGTCTCCAATAAGTTCTATAGCTGCAAGATGGAAGAGAATAGTTCACAAGTGAGCACATACTCAAAATGTCCGGGTATAACAATCACTTAATTCAGCTGGGAGTTAATCTTCCTGATGATAGTGTCATTGATGTAATTCTCCAATCATCGCCACCAAGCTACAAGAGCTTTGTGATGAACTATAATATGCAAGGGATGACTAAAACAATTCCTGAGCTCTTCGCAATGCTAAAAGCCGCGAGGTAGAAATCAAGAAAGAGCATCAAGTGTTGATGGTCAACAAGACCACTAGTTTCAAGAAAAAGGGCAAAGGGAAGAAGAAGGAAACTTCAAAAGAACAGCAAGAAAGTTGCTGATCAAGAGAAGAAACCCAAGTCTGGACCTAAGCCCTAAACTGAAAGTGTTTTTACCGCAAGCGCACCGGACATCGGAAGCGGAACTGCCCCAAGTATTTGGCGGATAAAAAGGATGGCAAGGTGAACAAAGGTATATGTGATATACATGTTATTGATGTGTACCTTACTAGAGCTCGTAGTAGCACTGGTATTTGATACTGGTTACAGCTAATATTTGCAACTCGAAACAGGGACTACGGAATAGACGAGCACCGCAAAGGACGAGGTGACGCGCGCGTGGGAAATGGTTCCAAAGTCAATGTGATCGCGGTCGGCACGCTACCTCTACATCTACCTTCGGGATTAGTTTTAGACCTAAATAATTGTTATTTGGTGCCGCCGTTGAGCATGAACATTATATCTGGATCTTGTTTAATGCGTAGACGGTTATTCATTTAAATCGAGAATAATGGTTGTTCTATTTATATGAGTAATATCTTTTATGGTCATGCACCCTTGAAGAATGGTCTATTCTTGTTGAATCTCGACAAGTAGTGATACACATATTCATAATGTTGAAGCCAAAAGATGCAGAGTTGATAATGATAGTGCAACTTATTTGTGGCACCGCCGTTTAGGTCATATTGGTGTAAAACGCATGAAGAAACTCCATACCGATGGGCTTCTAGAATCACTTGATTATGAATCACTTGGTACTTAAGTAACCGTGCCTCATGGGCAAAATGACCAAAACGCCGCTTCTCCGGAACTATGGAGCGAGCAACTGATTTGTTGGAAATCATACATACCGATGTTTGTGGTCCAATGAATGTTGAGGCACGCCCGGGTATCAAGTTATTTTCTCACCTTCACAGATGATTTGAGCAGATATGGGTATATCTACTTAATGAAACACAAATCTGAAACATTTGAAAAGTTCAAAGAATTTCAGAGTGAAGTGGAAAATCATCGTAACAAGAAAATAAAGTTTCTACGATCTGATCGTGGAGGAGAATATTTGAGTTACGAGTTTGGTTTACATTTGAAACAATGTGGAATAGTTTCACAACTCACGCCACCCTGAACACCTCAGTGAAATGGTGTGTCCGAACGTCTTAATCGTACTTTACTATATATGGTGCTATCTATGATGTCTTTTTCCTATTTACCGCTATCGTTTTGGGTTTATTCTTTAGAGACGGCCGCATTCACGTTGAATAGGACACCGCCAAAACCGTTGAGACGACGCCTTATGAACTATGGTTTGGCAAGAAACCAAAGTTGTCGCTTAAAGTTTGGGGCTGCGATGCTTATGTAAAGAAACTTCAACCGTATAAGCTCGAACCCAAATCGGAAAAATGTGTCTTCATAAGATACCCAAAGGAGATCATGGGTACACCTTCTATCACAGATCTGAAGGCAAGATTTTCGTTGCTAAATTCGGGTCCTTTCTAGAGAAGGAGTTTCTCTCGAAAGAAGTGAGTGGGAGGAAAGTAGAACTTGATGAGATAATCAGATTCTGCTCCCTTATTGGAAAGTAGTTCATCACAAGAAATGGTTCTGTGACAACTACACCAATTAGTGAAGAAACTAATGATGATGATCATGTAGTTTCGCATCAAGTTACTCTTGAACCTCGTAGGTCAACCAGAGTAAAATATGCACCAGAGTGGTACGGTAATCCTATTCGAAGTCATGTTACTTGACCATGGCGAACCTACGAACTATGAAGAAGCGATGGTGAGCCCAGATTCGCAAAATGGCTGGAAGCCATGAAATCTGAGATGGGATCCATGTATGAGAACAAAGTATGGACTTTGGTTGACTTGCCGATGATCGGCAAGCCATTGAAAATAAATGGATCTTTAAGAAGAAGACCGACGCCGATGGTAATGTAATCGTTTACAAAGCTCGACTTGTTGCAAAAGGTTTTTCGACAAGTTCAAGGGTTGACTACGATGAGACTTTCTCACCAGAAGCGATGCTTAAGTCTGTCCGAATCATGTTAGCAATTGCCGCATTTTATGATTATGAAATTTGGCAAATGGATGTAAAAACCGCATTCTTGAATGGATTTCTAGAAGAAGAGTTGTATATGATGCAACCAGAAGGTTTTGTCGATCCAAAGGGTGCTAACAAAGTGTGCAAGCTCCAACGATCAATTTATGGTCCTGCAAGCCTCTCGGAGTTGGAATAAACGCTTTGATAGTGTGATCAAAGCATATGGGTTTGTACAGACTTTTGGAGAAGCCTCAGATTTACAAGAAAGTGAGTGGGAGCTCAGAGCATTTCTAATATTATATGTGGACGACATATTATTGATTGGAAATGATATAGAATTTCTGGATAGCATAAAAGGATACTTGAATAAAAGTTTTTCAATGAAAGACCTCGGTGAAGCTGCTTACATATTGGGCATCAAGATCTATAGAGATAGATCAAGACGCTTAATTGGACTTTCACAAAGCACATACCTTGATAAAGTTTTGAAGAAGTTCAAAACGGATCGTGCAAAGAAAGGTTTTTACCTGTATTACAAGGTGTAAGATTGAGTCGACTCAATGCCCGACCACAGCAGAAGATAGAGAGAAAATGAAAGATGTTCCCTATGCTTCAGCCATAGGCTCTATCATGTATGCAATGTCTGTGTACCGACCTGAAGTATGCTTAGCTGTAAGCTTGGCAGGAAGGTACCAAAGTAATCCAGGAATGGATCATCGGACAGCGGTCAAGAACATCCCGAAATACCCGAAAAGGACTAAGGATATGTTTCTCGATATGGAGGTGACAAAGAGCTAGTCGTAAATGGTTACGCCGATGTAAGCTTTGACACTGATCCGACGATTCTAAATCGCAAACCGGATACGTGTTTTTATTAAACGGTGGAGCTGTCGGTTGGTGCAGTTCTAAACAAAGCGTCGTGGCGGGATCTACATGTGAAGCGGAGTACATAGCTGCTTCAGAAGCAGCGACTGAAGGAGTCTGGATGAAAGAGGTCATTACCGATCTAGGTGTCATACCTAGTGCATCGGGACCGATGAAGATCTTCTGTGACAATATCGTGCAATTGCCTTGGCAAAGGAATCCAGGTTTCACAAGAGGACCAAGCACATCAAGAGACGCTTCAATTCCATTCGGGACCAAGTCCAAGTGGGAGACATAGAGATTTGCAAAATACATACGGATCTGAATGTTGCGCACTGCTGACTAAGCCTCTTCCACGAGCAAAACATGATCAGCACCAAGACTCCATGGGTGTTAGGATCATTACTTTGTAATCTAGATTATTGACTCTAGTGCAAGTGGGAGACTCAAGGAAATATGCCCTAGAGGCAATAATAAAAGTTATTATTTATTTCCTTATATCATGATAAATGTTTATTATTCATGCTAGAATTGTATTAACCGGAAACATAATACATGTGTGAATATATAGACAAACAAGATGTCACTAGTATGCCTCTACTTGACTAGCTTGTTAATCAAAGATGGTTATGTTTCCTAACCATGAACAAGGAGTTGTTATTTGATTAACAAGGTCACATCATTAGTTGAATGATCTGATTGACATGACCCATTCCGTTAGCTTAACAGCTTGATCGCTTAGTATGTTAATGCTTTCTTCATGACCCATACATGTTCCTATAACTATGAGATTATGCAACTCCTGCCACCGGAGGAACACTTTGGTACTACCAAACGTCACAACGTAATCGGGTGATTATAAAGGAGTACTACAGGTGTCTCCAAAGGTACTTGTTGGGTTGGCGATTTCGAGATTAGGTTTTGTCACTCCAATTGTCGGAGAGGTATCTCCGTGCCTTCTCGGTAATGCACATCACTTAAGCCTTGCAAGCATTACAACTAATGAGTTAGTTGTGAGATGATGTATTACGGAACGAGTAAAGAGACTTACCAAGAACGAGATTGAACTAGGTATTGGATACCGACGATCGAATCTCGGGTAAGTAACATACCGATGACAAAGGGAACAACGATGTCGTTATGCGGTTTGACCGATAAAGATCTTCGTAGAATATGTAGGAACCAATATGGGCATCCAGGTTCCGCTATTGGTTATTGACCGAGAATGGTTCTAGGTCATGTCTACATAGTTCTCGAACCCGTAGGGTCCGCACGCTTAACGCTTCGATGACAGTTCATAATGAGTTTATAAGTATTGATGCACCGAAGGTTGTTCGAGTCCCGGATGTGATCACGGACATGACGAGGAGTCTCGAAATGGTCGAGACATAAAGATTGATATATTGGAAGCCTATGTTTGGACTTCGAATGGTTCCGAGTGAAAACAGGATGTTATTTAACACCGGGTTACCGGAACCCCCGGGGTATATGGGCCCTCATGGGCCTTGAGGGAAAAGGAGAAGGGCCGGCCAGGTGGGCTGCGCGCCTCCCCTTCCAGTCCGAATAGGACAAGGAGAGGCGGCGCCTTCCCCTTTCCCTCCCCCAATCCTACTCCAACTAGGAGAAGGAGTCCTACTCCCGGTGGGAGTAGGACTCCTCCTTGCGCCTCCCCTAGGGCCGCCACCTCCCCTTGGCTCCTTTATATACGGGCCAGGGGCACCCCAAGACACACAAGTTGATCTACGGATCTTTCCTTAGCCGTAGCGGTGCCCCTTCCACCATATTTCACTTCGGTCATATCGTCATGAGCTTAGGCGAAGCCTCGCGCCGGAGAAGTCATATCGTCATGAGCTTAGGCGAAGCCCCGCGTCGGTGGAGCATCAACATCGCTACCACGCCGTCAGGTTGACGGAACTCATCCCCGACACTTTGCGGATCGGAGTCCGGGATCGCCATCGAAATGAACGTGTGCGTAACTCGGAGGTGCCGTCGCTCGGTGCTTGGATCGGTCGGATCGTGAAGACGACGACTACATCAACCGCGTTGTTATAACGCTTCCGCTTTCAGTCTACGAGGGTACGTGGACGGACACTCTCCCCTCTCGTTGCTATGCCATCACCATGGTCTTGCGTGATCGTAGGAAAATTTTGAAATTACTACGTTCCCCAACAGAAATCGACGAAGGTAGAAATCAAGAAAGAGCATCAAGTGTTGATGATTAACAAGACCACTAGTTTCAAGAAAAAGGCAAAGGGAAAGAAAGGGAAACTTCAAGTAGAATGGCAAACAAGTTGTCACTCCCGTGAAGAAGACCAAAGCTGGACCAAAGCACGACCGAAAGTGCTTACATCGCAAAGGAAATGGTCATGGAAGCGGAAATACCCTGAATATTTGGTGGATAAGAAGGATGGCAAAGTGAACAGGGTATATTTGATATATGAGTTATTGATGTGTGCCTTACTATTGTTTATAGTAGCCCCTGAGTATTTGATACTTGTTCGGTTGCTAAGATTAGTAACTCGAAACAGGAGTTACAGAATAAACAGAGACTAGTTAAAGGGGAAGTGACGATGAGTGTTGGAAGTAGTTCCAGGATTGATATGATCATCATCGCACACTCCCTATACTTTCGGGATTAGTGTTAAACCTAAACAAATGTTATTTGGCGTTTGCGTTGAGCATGGATATGATTTGATCATGTTTATTGCAATATGGTTATTCATTTAAAGTCAGAGAATAATTGTTGTTCTGTTTACATGAATAAAACCTTCAAATGGTCATACACCCAATGAAAATAGTTTGTTGGATCTCGATCGTAGTGATACACATATTCATAATATTAATGCCAAAAGATGCAAAGTTAATAATGATAGTGCAACTTATTTGTGGCTCTGTCGTGTGGGTCATATCGGTGTAAAGCGCATGAAGAAACTCCATAAAGATGGATTTTCGGAATCACTTGGTTATGAATCATTTGATGCTTGCGAACCGTGCCTTTTGGGCAAGATGACTAAAACTCCGTTCCCCGGAACAATGGAACGAGCTACTAACTTATTGGAAATAATACATACCGATGTATGCGATCCGATGAGTGTTAAGGCTCGCGGCGTGTATCGTTATTTTCTGACCTTCATAGATGATTTGAGCAGATATGGGTATATCTACTTGATGAAACATAAGTCTGAAACATTTGAAAAGTTCAAAGAATTTCAGAGTGAAGTGGAAAATCATCGTAACAAGAAAAATAAAGTTTCTACAATCTGATTGTGGAGACGAATATTTGAGTTACGAGTTTGGTCTTCATTTGAAACAATGTGAAATAGTTTCGCAACTCACGCCACCTGGAACACCACAATATAATGGTGTGTCCGAACGTCGTAATCGTACTTTACTAGATATGGTGCGATCTATGATGTGTCTTATCGGTTTACCACTATCGTTTTGGGGTTATGCATTAGAGATAGCTGCATTCACGTTTAATAGGGCACCATCTAAATCCGTTGAGACGACACCGTATGAACTATGGTTTAGCAGTAAACCTAAGCTGTCGTTTCTTAAAGTTTGGAGTTGCGATGCTTATATGAAAAAGGTTTTCAACCTGATAAGCTCGAACCCAAATTGGAGAAGTGCGTCTTCATAGAATACCCAAAGGAAACTGTTGGGCACACCTTCTATCACAGATCTGAAGGCAAAACATTCATTGCTAAGAATGGATCCGTTCTAGAGAAGGAGTTTCTCTTGAAAGAAGTGAGTGGGAGGAAAGTAGAGCTTGATAAGGTAATTTGTACCTTCTCTCGAATTGGAATGTAGTTCATCACAGAAATCAGTTATAGTGATTCCTACACCAATTAGTGAGGAAGCTAATGATGATGATCATGAAACTTCAGATCAAGTTACTACAAAACCTCGTAGGTCTTCCAAAGTACAGTCCGCACTAGAGTGGTACGGTAATCCTGTTCTGGAAGTCATGTTACTAGACCATGATGAACCTACGAACTATGAGGAAGCGATGATGAGCCCATATTCCGTGAAATGGCTTGAGGCCATGAAATCTGAGATGGGATCCATGTATGAGAACAAAGTGTGGACTTTGGTGGAGTTGCCCGATGATCGGCAAGCCATATTGTATAAATGTATCTTCAAGAGGAAGACATATGCTGATAGTAGTGTTACTATCTACAAATCTCGACTTGTCGCAAAAAAGTTTTTCGACAAAGATTCAAGGTGTTGAATACGATGAGATTTTCTCACTCATATCGATGCTTAAGTCTGTCCGAATCATGTTAGCAATTGCCACATTTTATGAAATCTGGCAATTGGATGTCAAAACTGCATTCCTTAATGGTTTTATTAAAGAAGAGTTGTATATGATGCAACCAGAAGGTTTTGTCAATCCTAAAGGTGCTAACAAATTGTGCAAGCTCCAGCGATCCATCTATGGACTGGCGCAAGCATCTCGGAGTTGGAATATACGCTTTGATGAGTTGATCAAAGCATATGGTTTTATACAGACTTTTGGAGAAGCCTGTATTTACAAGAAAGTGAGTGGGAGCTCTGTAACATTTCTAAAACTATATGTAGATGACGTATTGTTAATTGGAAATGATATAGAAATTCTGGATAGCATAAAAGGATACTTGAATAAGAGTTTTTCAAAGAAAGACCTCGGTGAAGCTGCTTACACATTGAGCATCAAGATCTATAGAGATAGATCAAGACGCTTGATAAGATTTTTCAATGAGTACATACCTTGATAAGATTTTGAAGTAGTTCAAAATGGAACAGTCAAAGAAGGAGTTCTTGCCTGTGTTGCAAGGTGTGAAGTTGAGTAAGACTCAAAACCCGACCATGGCAGAAAATAGAAAGAGAATGAAAAGTCATTCCCTATGCCTCAGTCATAGGTTCTATAAAGTATGCTATACTATGTACCAGACCTATTGTATACCTTGCTTTGAATTTGGCAAGGGAGTACAATAGTGATCTAAAAGTAGATTACTGGACATTGGTCAAAATTATCCTTAGTGGAATAAGGATATGTTTCTCGATTATGGAGGTGACAAGAGGTTCGTCGTAAAGGGTTACGTCGATGCAAGTTTTGACACTGATCCAGATGACTCTAAGTCTCAATCTAGATACATATTGATAGTGGGAGCAATTAGCTAGAGTAGCTCCATACAGAGCATTGTAGACATAGAATATTTTGCAAAATACATACGGCTCTGAATGTGATGTAATCTGTTGACTAAACTTCTCTCACGAGCAAAACATGATCACACCTTAGTACTCTTTGGGTATTAATCACATAGCGATGTGAACTAGATTATTGACTCTAGTAAACCCTTTGGGTATTGGTCACATGACGATGTGAACTATGGATGTTAATCATATACAGATATGAATATTGGTGTTAAATCACATGGCGATGTGAACTAGATTATTGACTTTAGTGCAAGTGGGAGACTGAAGGAAATATGCCCTAGAGGTAATAATAAGGTTATTATTTATTTCCTTATTTCATGATAAATGTTTATTATTCATGCTAGAATTGTATTAACCGGAAACATAATACATGTGTGAATACATAGACAAACATAGTGTCACTAGTATGCCTCTACTTGACTAGCTCGTTAGTCAAAGATGGTTATGTTTCCTAGCCATAGACATGAGTTGTCATTTGATTAACGGGATCACATCATTAGAAGAATGATGTGATTGACTTGACCCATTCCGTTAGCTTAGCACTCGATCGTTTAGTATTCTGCTATTGCTTTCTTCATGACTTATACATGTTCCTATGACTATGAGATTATGCAACTCCCGTTTATCGGAGGAACACTTTGTGTGCTACCAAACGTCACAACATAACTGGGTGATTATAAAGGTGCTCTACAGGTGTCTCCAAAGGTACTTGTTGAGTTGGCGTATTTCGATATTAGGATTTGTCACTCCGATCGCCGCAGAGGTATCTCTGGGCCCTCTCGGTAATGCACATCACTTAAGCCTTGCAAGCAATGCAACTAATGAGTTAGTTGCAGGACGATGTATTACGGAACGAGTAAAGAGACTTGCCGGTAGCGAGATTGAACAAGGTATTGAGATACCGACAATCGAATCTCGGGCAAGTAACATACCGATGACAAAAGGGAACAACGTATGTTGTTATGCGGTCTGACCAATAAAGATCTTTGTAGAATATGTAGGAGCCAATATGGGCATCCAGGTCCCGCTATTGGTTATTGACAAGAGAGGTGTCTCGGTCATGTCTACATAGTTCTCGAACCCGTAGGGTCCGCACGCTTAACGTTCGTTGACGATATAGTACTATGAGTTATGTATGTTGGTGACCGAATGTTGTTCGGAGTTTTTGGATGAGATCACGGATATGACGAGGAACTCCGGAATGGTCCGGAAGTAAAGATTGATATGTGGATAGTAGTGTTTGATCTCCGGAAAGGTTCCGGAATCCATCGGAAGGGGTTCCGGATGTTTCCCGAAATGTTTGGGCACGAGAACACTTTATCTGGGCCAAAAGGGAAAGCCCACGAGGTTTTTGGAAAGCGCAAAAGGAAGTTTGCGGAGTCCAGGGGCCAGAGGCCAGGGTCCCTGGCGTCTGGGTCCACACGCTGGGAACCCTGGCGTCTGGCCCTGGAGTCCGAGAAGGACTCTTGCCTTTCGGGTGAAACCGACTTTGTGGAGGCTTTTACTCCAAGTTTCGACCCCAAGGCTCAACATATAAATAGAGGGGTAGGGCTAGCACCCAAGAGAGATCAAGAAACACCAAGCCGTGTGCCGGCAACCCCGTCCCCTCTAGTTTATCCTCCGTCATAGTTTCCGTAGTGCTTAGGCGAAGCCCCGCGGAGATTGTTCTTCACCAACACCATCACCACGCCATCGTGCTGCCGGAACTCATCTACTACTTCACCCGTCTTGCTAGATCGAGAAGGCGAGGACGTCATCGAGCTGAACGTGTGCAGAACTCAGAGGTGCCGTGCGTTCGGTACTTGGATCGGTCGGATCGTGAAGACGTACGACTACATCAACCGCGTTGATAAATGCTTCCGCTTAGCGATCTTCAAGGGTATGAAGATACACTCCCCCTCTTGTTGCTATGCATCACCATGATCTTGCGTGTGCGTAGGAATTTTTTTGAAATTACTACGTTCCCCAACACTATCGCCATGGTGGGGGCGAAGGAGTTATTCTTTGTCTGTATGTCGATGACATACTGATCTTTGGAACCAAACTTGATCTAATCAAGGAGGTTAAGGATTTTCTATCTCGCTGTTTTGAGATGAAGGATCTAGGAGTAGCTAATGTTATCTTGAACATCAAGCTGTTGAGAGATGAGAATGGTGGGATCACACTACTTTAGTCTCAGTATGTGGAAAAGGTCTTGAGTCGTTTTGGGTATAGCGACTGCACGCCTTCTCCAACTCCATATGATGCTAGTGTGTTGCTTCGAAAGAATCGACGGATTGCTAGAGATCAATTGAGGTATTCTCAGATTATTGGCTCGCTTATGTATTTGGCGAGTGCCACGAGGCCTGACATCTCTTTTGCTGTGAGTAAGCTGAGTCGGTTTGTGTCAAAAACGGGAGATGATCATTGGCGTGCGCTTGAGATAGTTATGCGCTATTTGAAAGGCAATCATGAGCTATGGGATTCACTACACCGGGTATCCAAGGGTACTGGAGGGTTATAGTGACTCAAGTTGGATATCTGATGCTGATGAGATTAAGGCCACAAGTGGTTATGTTTTTACACTTGGTGGTGGCGCTGTTTCTTGAAAGTCTTGCAAGCAGACCATCTTAACGAGGTCAACTATGGAAGCAGAACTCACATCATTAGACATTGCCACCGTTGAAGCAGAGTGGCTTTGTGAGCTATTGATGGACTTACCTATGGTTGAAAAACCAATACCCCTATCCTGATGAACTGTGATAATCAAACTGTGATCGTCAAGATAAACAGTTCTAAGGACAATATGAAGTCCTCAAGGCATGTGAAAGAGGAGACTAAAATCTGTCAGAAAATTGAGGAACTCCGGAGTTATTACGTTGGATTATATCCAAACAATGAAAAACTTGGCAGATCCCTTCACAAAGGGTTTATCACGTAATGTGATAGATAATGCATCGATGGAGATGGGTTTGAGACCCACCACATAAGTTGTCCATAGTGATAACCCACTCTATGTGATCGGAGATCCTGTGAAGTAGAAGTGGGAGACAAGTTGTTGGTCAGCTGAGAGGAGAGTATCCCTATTTTAATTATCCCACTCCGTGTAGATGCAATACTCTCCTGATCTACATGGCAAGTTGATATTTATCTTAATGTGTTCCAAGTGGCTTATTTGAGTAAGCAGAGATGTTGTCCTGCAGAGCATCTTTTGAGGAACACACCTATGTGAATTTGACTGTTAACATCGTAGTCTGTGAGAATTGGGTGTTCTCTAATAAATTCATGAAAAGACCCTGGAGTACGACGTATACGCTCCACCCGCGGGGAAGCCTTGTGGCAGCCCAGTATCGGTCAAGAATTTGTGTGAAACTAGTCTCGCAGAAAACTTGTAGTTCAAGGCATATTCCACTATTCAAGTTTTGATCTAGCGTAGCATAAATCTCTAAGTGGAAGTTCAACTTCACAGTCTCCACTAAGCACCGGTGTATAAACAATATTTTGGAACCAAATGGTGAAATGTGCCAATGAGACTTTGTGGGGGATTGCTGGAATTTGCTAGTGGGCTTTTGGCCCAAAGCCCAACTAAAATTCTGAAATTCTCTTGGTCATTCATGCACACATGTGAGTGGAGTGAGTGAGGCTAAAGTTTAGTCCCACCTCATAAGTTGAGAGAGAGTTGCACCTCTTTATAAGGTGAGCTCTTCTACCACTTGTATGAGCATGAGAAGAGGAGACCTACACGCGCGCTCCTCCTCCTCGCTCGCCTTGCCACGCCTCGCCTCGTCACGCCACGCCGCGCCGCGCCGCGGGTTTCGGGATTGAGCCGAACCGAGGACAAAGCTATGCACATTGTCTATATTTTTGCTGCTCGAGAAAAATTAATGAGTCATTAATTAATAATTAACGGACACGTTAATTACTAAACCGTTTCCGATTCTTTTGGATCGTGACGACTCGGACGTGGGGTTTACTTCCATGACCTACCCGGCCCGCATTGTATAGTCAGGCAGACGTCTATCCTAGCCGCGGCTTCGTATTGTTTCTCACCACCGTTCCAGATCATTGCGCCGCCAAGCAAGTCTTCTTCATCCCTCCTTTCGGCGTGCACCGGGAGAAGGGACAAGAGCCTCCTAACCCCGCCTCTCATGATCCTCAGACGGAGAGGGGTGATCGAGTTTTGGGGAGCGCACTCATGCGATCATGGCAGCGATGGCTTCGCGAACGACGACTTCTTCCGTGACCTCGGCAAACTCATCCTCGACGACATGGGCGACAACGTCAACGCCGGCGGTGCTGCTCCCGCTGCACCGTATGTGATTCTATCTTTCCTGTTTGATATTGTGGTAGAATTCATGTTTCTAGTATGTGCCCTAGATGTGATTTGTTCATCTGCTATGCTAGTTTGCATGATTAGTTCAATCTCTGCTACCGTAGTCATGATTTATCTTCTGTTTATTCGGATTAAATCTCGTAGTAATTTGCTCATATTTTCAACAATTTGGTTATCAACAATTTGGATGGATGGGTAGATTTTGGACACACACAAACATACCCTATCCTTCGGAGACCAGCCAAACAGGCATGTATTGGTTGCAAACTGCATGGCAGACATGTTTCTTATAATTAAATAAACTAGCTACATATCTCACAGCAAGAAAGTTCTCAGCTCTCTCATCCTATTTAATTGAGTTTATGCGCACTTGCACTTGGATCAGATATTGTGGTTGCTTCTTTCAATTTGCACCAGGTATGGAAAAATCAATCACTTTGCACCTGCGAGGCCACTCTAATTTAGCACTTGGAACCAATTAAAACGAAAGCCAACCTGGAACCATGTCCCAGTCCACAGCCATAAGTTGTTGCCGTGGAATGCAGAGATAATTGCATCTATAGTCCTCGTAGTTGCTGGCGACGTCCAAGTTGGTCCTGGAACTTGCGTATTGCTTCAATACGGTCCTGGTACATGAAAATACGTGATCAATACGGTCCCTAAGGTTGAAACAGCAGTCCTCACTCTACATGTTGCGTACGTATCTCGTATTTCTATAGCTGATGGGCCCATTTGTATGTGGGCCGAGAAATAAAAAGAAAAACAGGCAAAGTGGGGATTCGAACCAGCAATCTCTGGTGCATCACTGCGCAAGCTATCCACCAGGCCACGTCTATGGTGTATAGAAAATCTGGATGCATACTCTATTATATGGATATTATTGTCTTAAAAAATTTCGCGACATTTATAAAATGTCATGAGTTTTTTCTAAAAAAACCCTTCATCGATTCAAATAATGTTCATGATTAAAAAAATAAAATTCGCTTCTACAAAAAACATCCATGATTTTTTTAAATATTCAAAACAATGTTTGGGAATAAAAAAAGAAGATTTCCAATTTTCTTAAAAAACTGTTTACTGATTAAAAAAACATATTTATGAATTAAAAAAAATATTTCTCACAAAAACAAATGTTCCCAAATTTCAAGACTTATACCCGAATTTAAAGAAATGTTCGCCTGTGCAAAAGTAAAATTTGCTGACGACTTCCAAAAAATATTTACGCAATTTCCAAAAAGGTTCTTAAATTCTACAAAGATCCACGAATTTGTAAAAAAATTCATGAATTTAGAAAACGTTCTCAACTTCAAATTTATGATGAACATTTTTTCAGTTCGGCGAACAAATTTTGAATTCGAAAATGTTTATTGATTTGAAATATGTTCATGAAATAAAAAATATTCGCAGTTTCAAAAGTATGTACGCAGTGAGTGCGGGGGTGCACACCAGGTCGCTCACGCCAAATAGGAGACCGCCAAAAAATGAGCACGAAAAAATAAACACTAAAGACAACTAGGTCTGAGCTTTAAAACAAAAGTACACATTGCGCCTGTTATTTTATGTAAACAAAATATTTAGGCCCTCAAAAAAAGATGCAAGAAATTTTACTGCCTGAAAAGTTCCAAACATTTATGTATATGCATGTATGGTAGAGTAATATAACTGTGCAAAATTTAATCAATATTCGTGCTTGCATGTGAGATATAAAAAAAAGATAAATTCATGAAAAAAGACTTGTAGAACAGAAATTCATCGAAAACATTAACATTATTTTTTGATTGCGTGAACAAAATTCTGAAATTGAAATACTTTTGAAAAGTTCTAATATTTTTTGTATACTGTGGCCACTATTTGAAAATTTCCCAAATTTTAATTTTTACAAATTAAAATAAACAGAAAGGGAAGACAAGAAAAAGAAACAGTAAAACGAAATATTAAAGAAACTATTGCTCAAACAATGTGCCTTTTTAGGATAGAAAGCATTTGCATCTTAAAACTGCGCAAGAAAGCCAGCCGTGGAAAGAACAACGCTACTTATACTTTTGAAATAACGATACTATTTTTTCGCAAAAAGCCAGCTTAATTCCCTAGCACGCGGACAACACTCCTTATATATGAAGCGTACAGCCCTCAAATAAACAGAAAAATCATATAGTGCGATGGCTAGCGCGCGTGAAGTTCGATCAGTCGGTCGTGGGTTCAAACCTGCCTAGGCGCTGTTTTCCTTTTCTTATTTCCGCCCCCACTGACATATGGGCCCAGGAAGACGTGCTGACGTGTCATACAGGAAAATACGAGATACGTACACAACATGTACAGTCAGGACTGCTGTTTCGACCTTCGGGACCGTATTGATCACGTATTTTCATGTACCGGGACCGTATTGAAGCAATACGCAAGTTTAAGGATCAAGTCGGACGTCGCCTGCAACTAGAAGGACTATAGATGCAATTATCTCGTGGAATGCACGTAGCCCAGTATCCATAGCGCTGAGGGCGGGAGCAAACAAAGCCACCAAGGAGAGACAGGGAGAGAGATAGCATGTGCGGTGCTGACCAACATGGCAGCCTGCATTGCCCAATTGTTTGGTTTTCCTCCTACTTGATGCAAAGCGAATTTGGAATGGCTCCACTAGAGCAAAGCGATTGGTTCCGTGCCTCGGAAGGACCAGTGATTGTACAATCGGATTCTTCATAGGCACTGACTACTTTGTATGGAGAGGATTTGGTACGATCAGCTTATGGCCATATGTCTCTGAGATCAAGCACCTCATGACATTGAGAGTTTTTATTCCCATAAAGATTAAACAAGAACAAAATAGGGTAGCAAATCGACTGGCACCGTACAGTCACACTGAGAGTAGTACTGCAGTATGGTTTCAACTAGGACCACCATGTATTGAGGAGCTTCTGCTTCTCGATTGTTACCCTATGATTATGGAATAAATTACTTTCACCCGGAAAAAAAAACTCTCTACTTTGCGAGGTTCTCATAAGTTCTGGAAAATGTATCTCTTGGATACTTCTTTCCTCATACCAGTGGTTATATGGGCCAATTCCACTCAATCCCAAAAGGCCCATCTCCAGCCCTTTTTAAACTGAACTTTTGGGGAGTTAGGGCAACTCCAATGGCCCTTCGTTCGCCATGTCCGTTTGGATCTGCAAGGACAAAAAGCACAGTCCAATGCATTGACGCAAACGGACAGATGTTTGTTTTCATGTCTGCTTCGAGCAATTTTCTCAGCCCAAAAATATTCAAGTATGTCAAAAAATTGTTCATGGATAAAAAATTGTTCATGTGTATTGAAAAAATATTCATCGTATAGTAAAAACGTCCACGGGGTATTAAAAAATTCAACATATTTTTCAAAAAATGCTCACCGCGTATTTAGAAAATATTCATCCTGCCTCAAAAAACATTTTTCGTGTATTCGGAATGTTGAGTATTTTAAATGGTCATCATGTATTTAAAAAATGTTGATTGTGTCACAAAAAAAGTCATCGTGTATTATATAAGTGTGTATTTTAAAAATAGTTCATCATGGGTTTTCGTAAAAAATATTCATTATGTTAGAATTATTGGGCTTTAGCCCATTATCCTTTTACAATCATTCCTAGGAAGAATCCGAGAGAGCACATACGGTCCATTCATGCATGAAAGGGAGAGTGGGAAAAGTTGTAGACCCACCACGTTAGTGAAGGGTGTGAAACATCAACACACATAAGGTGAGCGGAGATGCCTCACGTACGATGAAAGCTTATCCAATTTGGTACCTAGTGCAATCCACCGTGAACCCACCTTGATCAACGGTAACCATACTACTTCGTACAGAAATCGTAAATATTCTATCGTACGTGAAGCAGTGCTCCCACCTCCAAGCGGTCTTGTCAACGCCTTGGACCAATCCAAGATAGGCGAGGTAATAGCACCCTGCGCATCTCTAACTCGCATTGGAATGTGATGATTTAGTCAAACTCAGAAATGCTACTCCACCATACCCCAACTTGCACTACATGTGATGATTTAGTCCCCAGCCTATCACAGCATGATAAGTGGCAGCCAGCTGGCCGGACAGGTCGTTGCCTGTACTTTTACAAAAAACACCCTGCATCTTGTCTAATTAACCCCCGTTACAGGCAGCTCTTCTGTTTCGCCCGATTTACAGGATACTTTCGCGCGATCCTCACTCGCCAGCGCCCACGATGCATCTTGTCTAATTAATGTCACGATCGTAACATTCTCCAGCAACACACTGGACAGTATTTCAGTTCTGATACATGATTCACTCAGAAAGAAGGAGTGGATCTTGGGTGCGGGAAGAGAAAGGGGAAAGGTACACACGCTCACGCGTTTGCAAATGTCTTCATGCCCCCCCTTCCACTACTGCCGTGAGCTACAAGAAGATACCCGATGGACGTGCCTCTGTTCCTTGCTGGGCTTGGGCCGCGCCTGTCTTCTTCCTAGTCCTTGCGCGTGGGCCTTCTTGTCCTGTTGCTGCGCCTCAACGGCCCGGGTCCTCCAGTCTCCGGGCCTAGTCCGTCCGATATAGCCACGGGCGTGACATATCCCTCCCCTTGAGAACTGCCTTGTCCCCAAGGCAGTGCATCTGGAAACTGTTCCTACATGTCAAACATCGACTCCCACGTTGCCATGTGATCAGGCAGTCCTGACCATTTCACCAACACCTGAGGATGCACTCCGTTGGCTAGCTTGAGCAAACGCCGTCGCAGTATGGCTTCGGGGACAGCTGCAACATTAGTGTCAAAGCACACATCCGTAGATCTGGACATACCTGAATATCTGAAGAAATAGCTTTCTTTAGCACTGAAACATGAACCACCAGGTGTATTTTACTGGACGGTGGCAGGTTCAGCTTGTAGGCAACAGCACCAACCCGTTGCAGGATCTCAAATGGTCCAAAATATTTGAAGGATAGCTTCTGATTGGTGCGCCGAGCCATGGACATTTGTACATAGGGTTGGAGTTTCAGATAAACTCGGTCCCCGATGGCAAACTCGCGTTCCATTCTGCCCTTGTCGGCCTGTGCCTTCATTCGCTGACACGCCCGCTGAAGTTGATCTTGAATCACTCTGTTCATATCCGCCCGGTTTCGTATCCACTCATCCAACTCAGGAACAGATGTGGGTTCCACTGAAGAGATGCCAAGCTGGCGAGGAGTCCTTCCATATAAGACCATGAATGGAGTTGCTTTCAACGCTGAATGGTACGTAGTGTTGTACCAGAATTCAGCAAGGGGCAACCACTGAGACCATTTAGTAGGGCAGGAATGAACAAAGCAGCGCAAGTAAGTCTCCAGACATTGATTTAATCGCTCAGTTTGCCCATCCGTCTCTGGGTGACAAGCTGAATTCATGTTCAATTCAGTGTCAGTGAGTTTAAAGAGAGACTGCCAAAACTTGCTTGTGAAAACCCTATCCCGATCAGAGATTATCTTCAGAGGTAGGCCATGCAGTTTGTATACGTTGTCCACGTAAATTTGAGCAATTTGCTGAGCTGTGTAAGGATGTTTGAGTGAAATGAAGTGAGCATACTTGCTGTACTTGTCAATGACCACCAGGATGGAATCAAAATTTCCAGACTTGGGGAGCCCTTCAATAAAATCGAGACTGACCATATCCCAGGCTTGTTTAGGTACTGGCAATGGTTGCAGCAGTCCAGGCAGTTTAGTGTGCTCAATCTTGGCTTGTTGACAGGTGGAGCACTTTTTGACAAATTCTTCAACAGTCTGTTTCAATTGAGGCCATGCAAACAACGATTTAATTCGTTGATATGTGGCCGTAATGCCAGAGTGCCCACCAATCCCACTAGAGTGCAAAGCTTGCAAGATATTTTGTTGTGCTATTGTGTTGTTGCCCACATAGCTTCTGTTTTTGTACCGGAGCAATCCATCTTGTAGAGTATAGTTGTTATCAGAAGTGGGGTTCACGGCTAGGGATGTGATGAGGTCCTTAGCTATTGGATCATCAGCATACCCATTAATAAGATTAGCAGTCCAAGCAGGGATACAATCTTGACGCATTGGTTTCACCGGTCTCAGCAATGCGCTTTCGATTGCATCACCGCTTGATTTGTGATGCCCTCTTATATTGAACCTTATACTTTGGAGTCCCATGAGCTTGACAAAGGCCTTATGTTGGATGGATGTAGTTAACCTCTGTTCAGTCAGGTGAGCAAGGCTTTGGTGATCCGTTCTAATAACGAATTCCTGATGCTGCAAATATGACCTCCATTTATCTACTGCCAGGATAATAGCCAAGCACTCTTTTTCATAGGTAGACAATGCTTGTGATTTAGTACCCAGACTCTTGCTCAAAAAGGCAATGGGTGCCCCTCCTGCATCAGTACCGCTCCAATGCCATTGTGACAAGCGTCAGTTTCCAACACAAATTGCTTGGTGAAATCAGGTAGCTTGAGAACCGGGGCAGTCACTAAAGCTTTCTTGAGTGCTAGAAAGGAGTTGTTTACTTCTGATGTCCACACAAAAGGCTGGTCCTTCTTTAACAGATTTTTCATTGGCCTGCTAATAATTCCATGTCCTTTAATAAACCTCCTGTAGTATCCAGATAGTCCCAGGAATGCTCTCACTTGTTTGACAGATTGTGGGACTGGCCATCTTTCCACAGCCTCAGTTTTTGATTTGTCAGTAGCAACTCCATCTTTTCCAATGACATGCCCTAGATACTCAAGGTTTTGTTGAGCAAAAGAGCATTTGCTCTGCTTGATGTAGAATTTGTTGTCTTGCAGTATTTGGAATACCTCCTTTAGGTGTTGCACATGTTCCTCCAATGTAAAGCTGAAAACCAAGATGTCCTCCACAAACACCAACACAAATTTCCTATCCACAGGTTTGAGAATGAAATTCATGATAGACTGAAAAGTACCAGGGGCCCAAGCAAGACCAAATGGCATGACCTTAAATTCATAATGACCATTATGGATTCTGAAAGCTGTTTTGTGCTCTTCACCCGGTGCCATTCGAATTTGGTGATATCCTGCTCTCAAGTCTAGCTTAGTGAACCATTGGGCTCCAGCCAACTCATCCAGTAGTTCCTCCACTATAGGCATGGGGTATTTATTTTTGACAGTGATAACATTCAGCTGTCTGTAATCCACACAAAAACGCCATGTTCCATCTTTTTTCTTAACCAATAACACCGGGGAGGAGAAAGGTCTGACACTATTCTGAATAAATCCTTTCTTCAACATATCAGTCACCTGCTTCTCCAATTCATCTTTTAACTGGGGAGATACTCTGTATGGTTTTTGACTAACTGGAACAGCTCCAGGCAACAACGGAATGCGATGGTCAAATTCTCTTGCCGGGGGAAATTCCCCAGGTTCTTGAAACACTACTTTATACTGCTCCAAAATAGCTTGCACCGCAGCCGGAATGTCAGCTGTGTCACTACTGTCAGATAAAGCACATAGTTGAACTACTTGTTCTACATGGCCTTGTCTGATTAACTGGTTTAGCTTCTTAGCAGATACTTCTGTACATGCTTCCACATGATGTTTCAAACCCCTCAGAGTGATTCGGTTCCCTTGGTGATTGAACCTGAGTTTCTTTTTCTTCCAGTCAACAAACATAGGACTGCAATCAGAGAGCCAGTCCATACCTAAGATGATATCATAACTGCCCAAAGCCAACACCCTCATAGACGTGCAAAATGTGTTTCTCGAGTCTACCATCAGAATTACGGATGGCGTTGTCGATCGAATTGGTGTCCCATCAGCTAACTTGACAGTGGCAGCTGGAACAGTAGTTTCAGTGAGCCCCAATGCCTTTACCAGTCTGGAACTGATGAAGTTGTGAGAGCTGCCAGAGTCGATGAGAATTAACACTGCTTGTTTTAGTATCAGGCTATGCAGCTTGATTGTTTTCCTTTTGGCAGTTCCATTAATGGCATCCTCTGATATACTATAAAGCTCTGGTTCTGAATCACCCTCGGACTCCTGATCTGTATTATCTTCTGCAGTCTTCTACAGTTGTAGAACATCCAATAGCTCTTCCAACACATGTAAAGAGATCTGAGCTGCACATTTGTGTCCAGGAGCAAACTTGTCTCCACATTTGAAACACAGTCCCTTAGCTCTTCTCATGGCCCTAAGAGAATCATATTTTTCCTCAATTTTTCCCTGTTTTTTGTCAGACTCTGGTATTGCTCCCAATAGGCTTGGAGTGGATGCATTACTTTTTGCATAAGACTTGGAATAATCAGTCTTTGAGTATGGTTTCCTCTGTTGCAGTTCTAACTCCTCTTCCTGAACGAGGGCTAGGCAAACTGCTGTATCAATGGTTTTAGGAGTGTGCAGACGAATGGCAATCCGGATGTTGGATTTGAGACCGTTGACAAACCTATTCACCAGAAATGTCTCATCGTAACCCTGGTTATGAGTAAGCACCCGATGCATTAATTCCTGGAACCTGGTGTGATATTCAGTGACTGTACCTGTCTGTTTCAGTTTGAAAAGTTGCTCCAGCTGCTGTTCATATTTGTTCACATCAAATTTTGCAAAGACAGCTAACACCAAATCCGACCAAGTGGTTAGACGATGCAGGGATTCATGACTCTGTAGCCAGGATTTGGCAATGCCCTGGAAGTGCAGAGTGGCAAAAGTGGCCCAGTTTCTGAAGGTACAACAAACATATGAAAGTACTTTTCACAACAGTCCTTCCACCATTTCGGATCTTCTCCATTGAAGCGAGGGAAATCCGTGTGCGGCATCTTAGCTTGACCAAATCGATGTGGTGGCGGACGTCCACTTTCTTCATCCTCAGTACCGTTTCCAGACAAAGCAAAGGCAGTAGGGGAACGAACTGGACGTCGCTCACCTTGACTTGGGTGATGATCCTGAACATGGACTGTCCGAGTAGCAGCTCCAGGGTGTTCCGATGACGCACCTGGCGCGGGTGCGCCCGGATGATCCGTCGGGCGCCCACCCTCCAATGCGACCACCCTTCGCACCAAACCCTCGACCTGATCTGAGATCCCGTTGGTCATTGAGAGAAGGCGGGTTACCGTGGCAGTGTTCTGACGATGTTCCTTGAGGAGTGATGACTGCGATTGCAGCACTTCATCCACCTTGCCCACAAGTGTGTCGATCTACTTGGAATTTTGGGCTGCCGCCATGGCGTTGTCCTTGGTGATCGTAACCGTGGTCGCTAAGAGTGCATGCAGCTCCTGGAGCGACATCTCCACCATCCCCATCCGTGTTGTGAGCGTCGGGTTGTTGGATCTCGTCGTCGTGTCCGATCTGGATCAACTCAACCCCGCGTCGGTACACCAAGGTGTTTTGCGCGAGACCACCAGAGTGGACTCGCACCGATCGCAAAGGATTTACAAGGATCGCCAATCAAAATCACAGCGGAAGAAAAAATTTGGGGGAAGAATCGAAAGCTCTGAATACCAAATGTCACGATCGTAACATTCTCCAGCAACACACTGGACAATATTTCAGTTCTAATACATGATTCACTCAGAAGGAGTGGATCTTGGGTGCGGGAAGAGAAAGGGGAAAGGTACACACGCTCACGCGTTTGCAAATGTCTTCATGCCCCCCCTTCCACTACTGCCGTGAGCTACAAGAAGATACCCGATGGACGCGCCTCTGTTCCTTGCTGGGCTTGGGTCGCGCCTGTCTTCTTCCTAGTCCTTGCGCGTGGGCCTTCTTGTCCTGTTGCTGCGCCTCAACGGCCCGGGTCCTCCAGTCTCCGGGCCTGGTCCGTCCGATATATCCACGGGCGTGACAATTAAACACTATCCTGTTCCTTGCTGACGCCCCAGCTACGGGGTTCCAGCAGAATCCGGCGCAACTTGCGCGGCCGATGGGGCCAGCACCTTCTTCGGCCAGAACGGCGGCAGCCCGGGCACCCAGAGTTCGGCAATCTTAAATGGCCCGGCGGAGGAGAAGGAGGCCGAGCGGAAGATGGCGATGTTTTCCGCCGGCGATGGCGGCCAGGGCGGGCTGCTCTCGGCCTTCTTCAGTAACGGCGGTGACATGGACATGCTCAACTCGGCCTTCCTCAAGGGCATGGAGGAGGCCAACAAGTTCTTGCCGACCAACAACACCCTCCTCGAGGCCATCCCCGGCAAGGAGCGCGGCTTCACCGTCAAGAAGGAGGTGGCGAATGGAACACCAACGTCCGGCAATGGCCGGGGCCGCAAATACTGTACGACGAGGACGACACGGAGGCCGAGACCGCCAGAGCAAGAAGTTGATGATGCCGGACAGCGAGGAGACCGGCGCCGCGAGATGTTCGACGAAATAATGCTTTGGAGGGGTACGAGGCATGCATGCAGGGGATAGAGGAGTTGCGCCGCCATGGACAATGAGGCCAAGAAGAAGAACGGGAAGGCGGCGCGCGAAGAAGAGCGAGGCGGTCGACCTGCGCACCATGCTCATCCATCGCGGCGCAGCCGTGGCATGGCGGCGCATCATTGGGCGCGACGGAGCCGCCAGCGGATCAAGCAAGACTGCCGACGGGAGACGCCACGCAGAGGCTAGCGACCGCTTCGCCGAGGGCTGAGGCGCGGTGGCGGGCACGGGAGCCAGTCTCATCGCTTTCTCACGATCCGCTTTTCGCCAGCGCCCACGATCGCGCGCGCCAGACGCGTATGTCTCGGCTGGCAACCAACGGATATCTACATGCATGCACTAACGGACTATTGCATGCACGCTACACATTAACTAACTACTACTGATACGGCCACGCGCACGACGTATCCAACTAACTAGCTAGCTCTACGCGCACACGACGCCAATGAACTGCGGCTCGAACTCGAGCACCCACGCAGCCATGCACCGGCGTTCGGTGTAGACCTAGACATACACACGCACACACGCTGGTGACCACGGACTCACACGCGTCACGGTTTATTCTCTAACACTTGGTGCCTTCGCCAGTGCTGCCGGCGGCGGAGCGGTAGAACCCGACGACGTCTCAGGCGCCAAGGCCCTTCTCCTTCACGAAGCGGCTGTACGAGTAGCGGAGCCGCCACACCTTGCCGGTGCCGTCCTCGAAATTCAGGACGCGGAGCAACAGAACAGTAGCGGAGCCGCCACACCTTGCCGGTGCCGTCCTCGAAATTCACGACGCGGAGCAACAGAAGAGCTGCCTGTAGAGGGGGTTAATTAGACAAAACGCAGGGTGTTTTTCTGTGAAAGTGCAGGCGACGACTTGTCCGGCCAGCTGGCTGCCACTTGTCGTGCTGTGATAGGCCGGAGACTAAATCATCACATCTAGTGCAAGTTGGGGTATGATGGAATAGCATTTTACAAGTTTGAGACTAAATCATCACATTCCATGCAAGTTAGGGTACCTAGGTGTTATTACCGCAAGATAGGCCCTGTGAAACGATTGACTGGTCCAGGTCTAGGCGCCCAGCACATGCTGCAGCGCACTGCCAAATCAGGGGAAACCTGATCGCAGCGGCAGTACATGCACGAGTCACATCCACTCCCAGTATGCATGGCAATCAAGTGGGCAACCATTCGTTTCATTAATCTGTACCGCCTGAAGATCATACGCTGCATTGACGACATGCCATTAGCAGACCAATATCACTGCGCAAGTTCCAGCAAGGCGAGGAGTAGCACTAAGCCACGAACCACACGCACGCACTGAGGTGGTGGGAATGGCTAGCTACGCGCCCAGCCGCATTTGCACCGCACGTCTTTGTTTGATCTCCATCAAAATTACTTTCACTATCCCATTGACTAGTACGAAGGTGCGCCCGCCCGATCGATCGATCCATGCCGGCCAGTGATGAACTTTTTAAATTGGCTACAGTTCATTGGAGAATGGATCGTTGATTGCTAGTAGTACTGAGATCGGACGTACGTTGTTGTGATGTTGGGGAGATGGCCGCCACAGCGGTGTACTACAAGAACCTTGCTATACGTACGACAGAGTGCCTGTCAAACATTGTACGATTAAAGACAATCATAGATAATTCAGTTTGTGGGCCATAGCATTTAGAGAACGGTCGTACGCAGAGCAGTTTCGGTACTACAAAGATGCAAGCGTGTACTAGTAGGAGTACTTGATAAGTATCGTATATTCATATACTTCTAGCTCGATCCGACAGGTGCATGAGCGTTAGTTGTGTCTGGCTGGGTAGGCCATCAGAAGCATCGCCGCACGATAGTAATGTTATACTACTCGTTACTAGTAGAAGGTACGTGCATAGCACGTGTTCTCCACTAATTCTTTTTAGCATGAACACATTGCGAGTTTATTTGAAATACAATTTTTTTTATATTTTGGTACAAAGGGAGTAGTATGCATGCCTTAAATTACGGCGAAGTGTTAAGTTGCTGCGTTCGAATGTTTGGTGGATACAAACATTTCAATGCTTTGATTTGTATAAAAGCTATAGCTTTTTACTCTTTTTTTTAAGAAAGCTATAGTCTATCATTGTTGTTTGCCGAATCTTCTAAGCCTCCAGCCATTGAGAACTGAAGTTCTAAACAGCCACAAATGATCTTACGTACTCCAGCACGTGTGTGGGTCAGTTTGGAGCATTCCAGAAAGCTGATGGAGTCGCTTTGGTGCCTGTCCGTACATAATGAACCCATGAATTATCAACCGTTAGATCTTTTGAGCTGGGTACTGATAAGCGGTGGATGTTTAGCTTCTGAAACAAATCTATGGCCTGTAACTACTCCAGGGTCTTGCTGGATAGCTAATTCAAGTTCAAAATTTGTGTACAACAGTAGTAGAGATATACGAATAGGAAGATAAAGTAGTTGAAAATATGACTGTTGAGACTGATTTGGAGTGTGGCTAGGTCTCTGTCCAAAGTCCAATGATATACTCCCTCCGTTTCAAAATAAGTCCTAAAATAAGTGACTCAACTTTATACTAACTTTATAAAAATTAAAATAAAAAAACATTTTCTACAACAAGATCAAAGAAATATAGTATCAACTCAGTCGACCGAGACTTACAAACCTGATTTGATAAACTAGATATGACAAGTGTCCCTACATGTATATTCACTATATTTTAGTATTTCTCAGCGAACTAGAAAAATAAATGACTTGGTGAACTAAATTAGACACTTATCAGAGAAACACCCTGTGGCCTGTGCTAGCTAACCATGAAATGGAGTAACACAAACATAACACTTCTTTGCGGGGAACAAACATACCACTTAATTGGCTGTGAGTTTCATTAAGCCAACATTTCAAACCTGCCAACTTTTGTGACTTCACGTTCACAACCATGCAGAATACATTACAGATGACCATGATCAATTACTTCAGTCGCTAATGTAAAATCACCAAAAGAGCTACTAGTGGATTACGCTCGACGAGTTGGCGCGCACTGCGTACAAACCTAGGGGTGTGTTCAAATGGCGAGATGACCAAGCCGAGGCATCGCCATTGCCAAAAACTAACATGCACGCTTGACTTACTTAGGCCTACTTAATTACTTAATTCTCTGCATCTAGCTAGCTAGTTGAACACGGACAGCGGCATCATGCACCCGGCAGCGTGCGCCTCGGCGGCAGCGGCCGCGGCCGCCATCACCAT
Source organism: Aegilops bicornis (assembly GCA_021605145.1). NCBI lineage: Eukaryota > Viridiplantae > Streptophyta > Magnoliopsida > Poales > Poaceae > Aegilops > Aegilops bicornis. The sequence continues at coordinate 185,544,946 of CM038674.1, forward strand.
CACGATGTCATCCCCGGCGGCCGGGACTACGCCATCTAGGGCTCCCACAGGGTCGCCGTCGGGCGCCGGCGCCAGGAAGTGTCCCTGGAAGAGGTGCGCGTGCATGGGGAACAGGTAGTGCGTCTGCTCCAGCATGCCATGCCGCATGTCGGGCCTGTCCACGGGCGCCGTGCTGGCCGCGGCGGCCGCCGCCTGCTGCTGCTTCTGCTTCGACGACGTCTGGGGGTTCCTCTTCCGGCGCTTCTTCTCGTAGGCGATGCCGCGCGCCTTGGCCTGGCCGTCGCGGACGTCGCGGAGGTAGAGCCTGACGGCGCGCGCCCCAAACGGGTTGGCCTCCGGGCGTCCGCCATGCTCCTCGAAGGCGGCGCGGAGACGGCCCACCAGCGCGTCCAGGGACCCCCACGCCTGCTTCAGCGGGCACGGGCACGGGGCCGGCGGCGAGGGGTGGCCGAAGAAGGGGCACCCCGCGGCGTGCACCTTGGTCTTGCCGAACTGGTCCAGGTACCGGAGGAACTCCAGCACGTGCGCGCCGCTGCACCGCGCCAGCTCCAGCGGGGGGCGGTGGTTCCGTAGGTACTGCCCGAACGTCTGCCAGTCCCGCCGCTTCTGCGACTCGTACCTGCTCGGCCGCGGCGCTCCCAGCGCCGACGACGCGCTGCCGCCTCCAGGGCTGTCCACCGCGCTCACGCCAGACATGTCCATCGCCACCGGCTGACCAACTTGCCTCCTCGCCGGTTCTCAGCGCTCAGATCTGCACCGATGGCATGGGCGCATGGCATTAGTAAACAATGCCGGCCTTGACCAATGGTCAAACGACTGCAATAAATATATTTCTATAGCCATATGGCTTATAGTGTCCCAGTGTACTGTCAAGAGCTCGTCGGTTTCTTGAGGTTCTTGGCGAACTAGTATCTCCCTCCAATCCTAGCCATGGCATATCAGGATTCAGCGAGAACTAGGGTTTCAGGTTAGCTGACACCTAACTAGCATGAGGACAAGTGTTTCTCAGGCGCATGTTTCTCAAACCTACGATCTCAGGCTCTCGGCTGAGCTGAGGTTTGGCAGCCATGCAATGATGCAAATGAGCTGACACAACCTGAGACATGCAGAAGGGGAAAAAACAACACGGGACATGGCAAAAACAGAAACACGCTGCAGGATGTAGCAAGAACTCTGAGGCTAGCTACCTGCACAGAAGCACAGTGATGGCGATCGATGGGTGAGATTACTTCATTGAAAACCTCTGACCGGTCAACTCGCACGCTTGGATGGAATTAATGGAACCCTAGCTAGCGCTAGTACTCCCTGGCAAGCGCTAGTAAAGATCTGGTAGTACTAGGCCTTTTCTTTCTTTCTTGGTGCAGTAAAGATATACTCACTCACACACACAAAAAAACCTAGTCGATGATGATGAAGACGAAGAAAACTAAATCGATAGGGTCGGAAGTGCATGAGTAAATAACGCTTCTTGGTTCTTGATTCCCAAATTGAAAGATTTAGTCGTCATGCTCAGGCAAGCATGCCCTAGATTTGACCAACACATCCGAAGATGCAGCAGTTCAAGGCACATAATCAATCAAGGACAAATCAGAGAGCATGGATCAAGATCGAGAGGAAAGCGCGCGCAAATCTGCAACCCGATGAAGCAGAAAACGTACGCACTCACCAAGAAGACGATGAAAGTGGGAGACGACGAACAAGAAGGCAAGCGACCAGGAACACCAGCTGCTCGATCAGCCGGCACGATGGAGGTGGAGCAGCAGACCAGAGCTGCTGGTGAGGAGGCGAGGAGGGGAGTGAGGAGAAGGCCAAGAGCTAGAAGAAGAAGATGGGGTGCATGTAAAGGAGGAAGGGAGACAAGGGGGCGGGACCCAGGGAGCGCGGATATCAAACCTGGTGGGGCAGGGAGGAGAGAGAGGATGTCGATCCTTTCCACATTGCAGAAAAGGTCGTCACCTCAGTTGTCACTTCACCTTCTCTCTCATATCATCATCGTCGATCTACTCTCTCTCTCTCTCCATGGCTATAGCTTAGGTAGTACACCTATCGCCAGAGGCAGCTTGTCTTCGCATTGAATGCGGTGGAGTGGGAGGTATGGAGATGTCACGTCAAGATGATGGATTCCACACGACAGGAGAGAAACAAATGCGGCCGAGGGGGAGGCCATATTTGTCTATTCAAAGCTCTGGCGTGTGTGATGAGGGAGAGGGGGTGTGTCCAGTCGTCGATCGGTATGTACTCCTTCCTTCTGTACTCGATCGTCGATCTGCTTGTCGACGTGATGAGGTTAGGTAGGTAGATGGATGGCCCATTTCATCCACGGTATTCTAAAAAGGGATTAAAAAATGAATGAATTTAAATATATATATATTAAATCTGACAAAATATTTAAATATTTAAAGTTTTACATGATATTTTCACCATAATTTATTTGAGTGCATACAAAAACCGATCCTCCCAAACTTATAAGTAAATGGGAAAAAATTCATGGAAAGCCATCTACGGAGGGTCTAAACCTATCTAAGACATTTTTCTATGAGTTGTACCGTGTTTCTATTATCTTGCTTTGAATTGCACATTTAGAATTGTGGCATGAATCATATACATCATGTTGATTTTTTGTAGGGAAACAACAGGGCTCTGCTGCGTATTTTATTGATTTTAATATAAATAGTACTTAGTAATAGTTTGTAAACAAAAAAAACCTTATACGACAGCTAAGGAAAGGAAGAAGAATACAAGAATAGTCGAAACTTAGACAAATAAAGAGACACACAACATATTACAAGCAGCCTTAGCGAAAAGCCTGCACCCAATCCTGAAAACCATTGTAACCTTTCTTTTCGCTCTGAATATGATCCATTTAAGCTCTTCTTTGAATTTCCTTCTGCAATTAATTATACACACTTGGGGGCATTCTCTTGAAAATGAAGTCATTTATTATGGTCCAGATAGCCCATCAAACAAGAATGATGATCTCTAGGGAGAAAGGAACATATTAGCAGCTGTTTTAGATCGTCTACCTCCTCTTGTAAGGTGTCCAAATGGGACAAAATATAGGACCATCATAGTTGTGCAAAGGAATAGTGCAGAAAGGGACGACCCCTTGTTTCTAACACCTGCATATTACACATGACACAAGTGTAATCCGGATGAAAAAGTTCTTATGTTGCAAAAGTGTTTGAGTGTTCAATTTGTTGGTTGATCAAAAGCTAGGAAAAAATCGTATGTTTTAGTTGACAACATGTCTTCCAGAGGCATCTCAAAATTGGCCATATTTTCAGTGCACGAGAAAACAACTTATATACCTGACAGACCTTATAATCATTAGAGCCCAAAGGTAGTTGCCATTGATCATAATCTGGAGTGAGAATTAGATCATGTGAGAATTGCTCCAACTCTTGGAACTGCACATAAGTATCTTCACACAGCCGCAAGTGAAAAGGTTCAGCTAATCATCTGATTGCCACAATTCAAAGATGGAGAGATGTTGATTTGTAGCAAAATAGTGTAAATGACCCCAGAGTGCAACCTTAGGTATTCCATTCATGGCATCTGACCAAAAATCCAGAGCTTGCCCATTTTGTAAGATGCTAGCTGCATGCTCCTTATAAATTGGGAGAAGTTTCAAAAAATCTCTCCACCAATAGGAACAACTAGTCAGAGGAATAGATGGAGTAGCATGCTGGTAATAGAGTTCCATGACAAAGTTGGCCCATGGAATTTCACAATGATTCTGAATTTATGGAACATTTTCATAAGTAGGCAAGTATTTTAAGTAGAGAGATTTAAGATATCGATCCCTCCTCTATCCTTTGGTCTGCATATTAACTCCCAAACTGCTAAAGGAGGTTTTTTTAAAGTCTTTGCCTCTCCAGAAAAGATGTCTCCTATACTTGTCAATTTGCTCAATTATAACTTTATAAAAGAGAATGTAGCTCATAATAAATGTGCCTAAAGAGGATAAAACCACATTAACCATCAGTAATCCATCATAGCTTAGAAATTCAGAGCATGCATTGAGTCTCTCCTGAATTCTGCCAGTGATGTACATGAGGAATTCCATCCTTCGCTTAGTGCAACTGAGTGGAGTGCCTAAATAAATAAATGGGAAATTGCCAATTGTACATCCCAAGAGGTTGGCAGGTAATGCAGAGTGTCCTCAAAGACACTAATTGGCAGGATGCTTGACTTATGATAATTCACGTTTAAGGCAAAAGCCTTGAGCAAGATATTAAGCAAATATTGAATTTGTTCCACCTGCCCTAGACAAACTGGCATGATGACTGGTGTATCATCAACATACTGCAAAACAGGAAAATCAGGGCAGGAAGTAAACCTGACTAGAGGCCAAATAATTCCTCTCTACATGGCATCATTTAGGATAGTTTGTAGGAAATCAGCCACTGGGAGAAATAGAAGGTGGTGGAGGGGATCTCCCTACCTAACTCCTCTTCGACATTTAAAAGATTTTCCAAGTACTCCATTTAGTAAGACTACATAAGTAGCATGACCAAAGATCTACTGTATCCAGCAGCACCATTTTAAACCAAAGTCATTTTGATTTGAGATAGCCATAATCATGTCATGTTCCATTTTGTAAAAACACATAATCAAAGTCTAGTTATAGCACCATTGATGAATTTTTTCTCTTGTGACATTGAAACAAATATTCATAATCCCATGTTATGCAATCCTGACTAGTCTTGATTTAAGGAACCCATACTATTTCACATGAATTAGTTCCATGATGATTGGTTGAAATCTATCGGCAAGAAGTTTGGTGAGCATTTTGATGGCACAACTAAGAAAAGAGACGGGTTTGCAGTCATTAACACACGAAGCACCATTTTTCTTTGGGGTGAGTGTGATAACTGAATAATTAATGCTCTGAAGACAAATATCCCCTATGTGAAATTGATGACAAAGATCATAAAAGTCTTGTTTGATAATTGGCCAATATTTTCTGATAAAGTCTATATTAAAACCATCTCGGCCTAGAGACTGGTTTGAGGGTAAAACCTTGATAATGATATCAATCTCTTCCTTGGAAAAGGGGGCTTCCACGAAAGAGAGATTAGGGTTGACAATAGGATTAATAGCTCATGAGGAATTACAATACGTTGATTTGAATGTCATAGTTGACATATGTTATCTTTTTGTTATAAATATGCTAGAATTTTAGGATGCATGCTTATATATTTCATTTTAATATTTCCTATTCTCCTCTCACCTTGTTTGAACCCTATATCTTTTCACTTTTATCTTATGCCCTCTCATTTGATCTCAATGGATGATGCGGCAAAAATGGGTTTTCTAGCTTAAAATATGTCCAAACACTGCTATGAAAATATTCACCAATGGCGTGTCCAAAAGGGCTACGAGTGGCCTATGAAGAGCATGCAGCTGGTAACTAGCTTGTTCTAACTTATACACTTGTGGCATGTGCCTACAAGAGCGCGACGCTAGCATGTGTACCTGGCCTAGGAGAAAATGTTGTCGTGGCAATTCGAAACTACTATGATGGCAGTGTTTTGGCCTAAAACTGACCGGCAGCGGTTTACTCTCGTGGTAGCAATTGGCCTAAAAATTATAGTCAAACAAACAACTAAAGAATGCCCATTCATTGATTACTTATCTACTAGAGTCATGGTACCATACTATGATTTATTTCTAGCGTTAATCAAAATAACAAACTTCAAACTTGCTCTTATTTCACCGCTAATTTACAATTATTTGTTTCTCTACTGCAAACACAATGGCATACAATTCAACAAATCTGAAAATATCACACAACAACAACTGATACAACAACTATTTGCATCCAATGTAGCAACAATTTGCTTGTTTCAACTAGAAAATATGGTCTCAGCACACAAGAAAAACATTTTGATCACTTATTTTCAGTGATAAGGAATTATCATTGCTTCGGCCACATCTCTTAATGTTTCCATGCCAGCTAAAATCACTTCCAATTTAACTGCAATCTGTTTTCATCCAATAGCAAAATATTTCCATAGTACAAAGAAATTTTATTTGGACTAAAATATGCAAATCTTGATTCCAAATATCTAATTATTGCTTCCATCTTAATGCCTTATAGAACATTGCTTGATATCCCAGCAAATATGATGTGCCTCTTAGATGAATATTTGTTGGGCCCTGAACTGCAAAGGTTTGTAGTACGAAGCAAGTTTCTCTCAATTGAGACCAAGGTATTAATACGTAGAAAACTTCCCTTGGTCCCCAACTTAGACTAGAGAGGTTGTCAATCCCACTAGATTTGCTAGTTAAAGAAATAACATATAGTGTGGCTAGTATAGATTTTTTGTATGAGATGAAAGTAAATTTCAGATTGTAAAATAACCAAAAAGTAAAGCGATCGAGGTTGTAGTTATGAGGAATAAGGACCGAGGATCCATAACTTCACGGGTGTCGTCTCTCCATAACAACATTTGTGTGGTTCCACTTGCGTATCAATAAATTGCAATGTTTATGGTTTATTCATACATGTCATGATTATGTCCTTATATCTATAGACCATTATCCAACTACAACAATAGCTAATACACCACTTCAAGAACGCTATCTAGCATGCATCTTAAAGTACTAAGTAAAACAGATCATTGCATTAAGCAAACTGACATGTTGATCATGTATTCTCTTTAGATCCAGCTCAACGCCGAGACAACTAAGCAACTATATTTTTATCCTTAGTGGTAGTAACATGGTACAAGACTTTTCCCCTTTCTATCAATGAGATAAGTTACTTGCAAGGTTAAGCCCAACTAACACACAACACTCCCTCTCAGAGATCGTTCATCTAATCACGGCCAGTGAAAGACGGACGGAGGATGTACATCTATAAATCATGCATCAAAGAATCGATAAAATTTGTTTTACGAATCAATAGAATTTATAGATAAAGGTGTATGCCTAGAAAAATTAAATAAATATTGTATGGAGTCACTCCCAATGATGTTGTCGTGCCCCAGGATATAGGTTTTTGGTTTATGAAGAAGAGGCATGGTGACATAAGAATCATCCTGATTAATTGGTGGAGCAATTGGCTTCCTAACAATGTTGTCAAGATCGATGTTTGTGGAGTCGCAAACCTTGGTGTTTTCAGCTAAAGTACACATAACTAAATAATACTAGAAATAACTACTTGCTAGTACTTAACCCTTTTTGTTGTTTTTGAGTTTTTTGGAATGTAGAAAACCAAACTAATGAAAAATAAAAAGTAAATAAGCAAAGTAAGTGATAAGGAAAATAATTAAATGGATCACTTATGACTTCTTGAACCTGTGCTCTGGAAACGACGCCAAATATGCCCGGCTAATATGGTGTGCCTATTAGATGAATACCTATTGTGCCCTGAAGTGCAACCGTTTGTAGTACAAAGCAAGTTTCCCTCGGTTGAGAACCAAGGTATCAATCCACGGATTTATTCAACACTCAATCATCACTACCTACACAACTAGAAAATTTCTCTTGGTCTCCAGTTTATCCTAGAGAGATTCTCAATCCCACTAGCTTTGGAACTTACAAGAATTAACATATCCTGTGGTTGGAATTGATTTTTGTATGTGGTGTAAGAAAAATTTCAGATTTTAAAAGAACTTATAATAAAGTGACCGAGGTTGTTTTTATGATGAATAAAGCACCAGAGATCCATAATTTTAATAGTGGCATCTCTCCATAAAAGCGTTGGTATGGTGAACAAATTACAATTGTGTATTGATTAAATTGCAATGCTTATGGTTTAATAATACATGTCATTATTGCATATAGTCATTACATCCTTACATCCCGACCATTACCCAACTTCATCTACAACTAATATTCCACTTCAATACCGCTATCCAACATGCATCTCAAAGTATTAAGTAAACCAAAGTTTGCATGAACAAAAGTGACATATTTTGATAGTGTATTCTCTTTACCTTCATCTCATCACTGAGACAAGTAGACAACTATCTTTTATCCTTAGTAGTAGTCACATAGTAAACGGATTTTTCTCATTTTCCCATTGGGATAGATCCCTTGCAAGGTTAAACCAAACTAACGTACACTAGTCATCTCAATGATCATTTATCTAATAGTCGCCAGTGAAAGCCTAATAGATTACAAAGCATGTACATATATACAACATACAATAAAGGACCAATAGAAACCAAATATAAGCACATACATAATACGATCATAACATCATTCATCACACTGCAAGAATTACAACAGATTGATCACAATCATGTAGGGAAGCTCATGTTATATTTGTCTCAGAAACAAGGGAGAGACGATTCCACATAGATATTATTGTGGACCCATGATCCGGGGAGGACTACCCACACATAGTCATTGGAGCAACGAGGTTGATGTACATGGTTCCGACGGTGATTCCCCCTCTGGAAGATTACTGAAAAAGGTCTACAGATTGGATCGCCTCAAAATGCATTGTGTCGACGATGGAAAAAATCTCCCATAATTACGGTAGCAATAAAGGGATTAATATAGAGCTATGGGGGCAGAGGCGGGGAGCTGGATATCTCTGGGCCAAACATGGCCTGATGTCGGTGCAACATACCCTGGGCCTGTTGCCCTGATTGTGCACAGGCACAAGATCAAGATTGAAGCCTCAGACCAAGATGAACAAGAGATCAAGTGACTCGAGGAACCAACAAGCTGATCAGCGAGACCAAGACCAAGACAGAAGAACAAGATGTCATTGAGAAAGAGGCCTCCCTTGCCGGGCAGGCGAGCCCGGCAAGGGGCGAGGCCACCCTCGGAAGAAGATGACCAAGGCATCCCGACAGGGCCTGTTGGGACTCGCGGAGGCCAGATTACCTCACCAACTACTCCACCATGACTCACGTCGTCGATCAGTGCGGTGTCAAGCCACAAAGTGATTAAGTGGCAACCATTCGCCACATGGCGGCCACTTCCTAACAAGGAAACCCACAGATGACACCCGTCTTATGACGTGTCGAATGAGCAGGCGTGGAGCTGGCAAGATAGCCCGGCAAGCCTTGCCGGGCAACCAACGACGTGACACTAAGCGGTGCATTAAATGCGCACTGTCAGCCTGCAGAGTAAGGTATGATAGCACTATTTGCTATCATATCAGTGTCTAATGACTAATTTGCCACTGTGGTGACCCCTTAGCCTATAAAATGAGGCCCATGGCAACAGTTCTAGAGGTTGGAAAGTTAGATCACTCGCACCCTCGTACGCGCGTAGTCGTTACCACCCCGAAGCAACCCCTGCCGGGAAAGTGTACTATGCACCACCACCAATTTTCCACCATCAATCCACCAAAGCAGGAGTAGGGTTTTATGCCTCTTGGCGGCCCGAACCTGGGTAAAACTGTCCGTGTGATCTCTGTCGTGTTGCCCCACATTGGTGTGCTCTTTGTGCAACGCGACTCCCCCTGCTGAACTAACAAGGGGCCATCCTAGTCCCATAGGTGGCCATGGTTTCCCGTGACATCTTTGGCGCGCCAGGTAGGGGGATCGCTTGTGCGAACCTGAAGACGTAAGCAGCGCGTCATCTTCATCGCCATCTGCATCTTCGGCGGCGCCGTCGACCATGGCACCCAAGAAGAAACCTACTTCTTCGGCTCATCCGTCCACCTCAAAGGTTCCGCTGCCCGCGGCCCCCAACACTGCAGGGGGCACGGAGATGCGCGAGGGTGCGGACGCTACTGGGGATGTGATCGGAGCAGGCGGCACCACCACCATTTCCCCCGCGGCCGATGCAAGAGCACCAGCAACACCTCGACGGCTGCACTTCGTTCACCAATGGGCACAGCCACAGCGATGGCGCTCAGTCTGGGGCGAACCGCCGCCCTCCGGCCGCCCATGCCGCAGGCGCGACCGCTGCGCGTGCGCTTTCCCTAGGGTGGGTCGACCAAGCTGATGCGCCCAACGGAGCTGATGGACCTCGAGCGCCTCTGCCTCGCCAACCTGCCATCCAGGTGGTTGCACCGCAACAGCGGGGGTGCAGTGCTGCCGCCGCTGGCTCCATTAGGAGCCGAGCGACAGCGCGATCAACTTCATCATCATCTATGCCAAGCACAGCCTCAGAGGCCATGGCGCGGGCTGAGCTACTGCTGAAGTTTCCACCAGCAGCCGAGTAGATGGACGAATGGCGTGCCACCATCCAAAGTCTGCTCGGTTTTGCCGAAGCCGAGGGCTTACAACGAGCTGCACCGCTGCAACCTCCCCTAAGCAATGGCAACGTCCCATGCCGCTGCCCGTATGGAGGGAGCCTTCCCCACGGTGCAATCCCCGTCGTGGCAGCCAGCGCGGGCGTGACCAAATCAAGACCCTGATGACGTCTCGATGGCCTCCTCTAACCCTCAAGCGCGTCCAGGCCAACGACGAACCCCAGAAGATAGGCGGAGAGGAGACGCATGCGTAGTCGAGTAGCGCCACGGTGACCTCCTCCGAGCCGACGGGCGCGGCATCCCCAACATTGACGATCCCGCGCTCGATGTTGGCGGCCCCCTACCCTTCGAGGTTGGCTGCCCTGCCTTCACTCGTGAGTTGCAGCAAGTCCGTTGGCCGTCCGTTCGCATGTTCAAGCCAGAGATACCTGAGAAGTACGACGGGAGGCTGAACCCAGCAGAGTTCCTGAGCATCTACACCATCTCTATTCAGGCTGCCGGGGGAAGATATGAAAGGTGTTCGCCAACTACTTTCCTTTGGTCGTCAAGTCCAATGTGAGGTCTTGGCTGATGCACCTGCCGGAGAACTCCATTTCATCATGGGCAGACCTGTGCCATGAGTTCATCGGTGCCTTCACCGGTGGCCACCAGGAGCCGGGCCGTCCCAGCGATCTACAACTTCTCCAATAGAAGGAAGGATAAACCCTCCATAAGTATTTATAGAGATTCAGCAAAGTTCATAGAAATATTCCAAATATCCATCCGGCAGCCGTGATAGCTTCCTTCTAGTCCAATGTGTGCAATCGCCGGATCCATTCCAAGATGAACGTGCGGTTGCCCAAGACTGTGAAGGAGCTATACACCCTAGTGGATAAGTGTGCCCGGATGGAGGAGGGGAGAAAGTTGCCCGGAGAGGAAGATTGCATCAATATTGATTCAGATGACGATGATGAATCAACCAGTCAGAAGAAAAGCAAGAAGCGCAGTAAGAAGCGGAGGGATAAGGCAGTATTGACTATTCAAAGATCATGCACCCCAAGTACCGGCAAGATCGCCAAGGCCGAGGCCCCCGACAAGGAGACTGCCGTGTGTGCTGATTGCCGGGAAGCTGCGGCTGCCGAGAAGGCCATGAAGGGCAATGGGCCGTACTGCAAGATCCACCGGACCAAGGGCCACGCCCTCCAGGAGTGCTATTAGGTTGAGCAGTTGGTCAAGAGACAGAGAGTAGAATATGAGAAGCATGACAAGGAAAAGGGTCAGGATGTCGCTGGCGGCAAGAGCCGAGGTCGTGAAGCAAATCGCCCCGGTAAACCCTTTCGGAGTAAAGGAAAACCTGCCAGAAGCCAGGAGAAGGAAGCCTGTGATGATGAGAGTGATAAAGGGGATGAAGAGGAAACCAGTGAGCAAGAGTTTCAGAAGGCCACAGACGCCCTATGCGTTGACGGGAGTGCATCTTTGCACACCTCTCACCGCCAGCTCAAGCGGTGGCACGAGAAGTCAATGCCGTGGAGCCTGCGCCAGAGGCCCGGAAGCCACTCAAATGGTCCCCTACACCCATCATCTTTGACGAAGAGGATCACCCTAGCCGTACCAATGCGGTAGGGTGACTACCTTTGTTGGTTTCTCCAACAATTCTCAAGGTCATGAAGATGCTGGTGGACGGTGGGGCTGGACTGAATCTAATTTCCCTAGCAATTATCAGCAATCTTCAGATAGCAAAGGAAGAGCTGGAGGTTACCGACACATTTCAAGGAGTTAATCCCTGTAGGAGTCATCCTAAGGGAAATATTACATTGCCAGTAACATTTGGGGGAGAACTGAACTACCGGAATGAGAAGACTGTGTTTGACATAGTCAATCTCCCCATGCCGTACAATGGGATCCTTGGATGCCCGGCCTTGGCTAAATTCATGGCAGCATCCCACTATGCCTACAACACCCTGAAGATGCCTGGGCCACTTGGAGTCCTTACCATCCCATCAAATGAGAAAGATGCCATCATTTGTGTGGACAAGATGTACCGGGACACGGTCGCGGTAGAGGCAGCAACGACAACCGTTCCCGCCAAGGAGAACAAAGGAAAGAAAAAGGATTGTAGGACCTCCGACAAAGAGTCCGGGAAGCATGCCCCCTGCGAGTGCTCAGAACCCGTCGACGACGGGCCGGAGTGTTCCAATAGCAAGAGATCCAAGGCTGTTGTTCCACAAGTGAAAAAGGTCCTAGTTGTGCTGGCTGGCGTTGATGGTACTTTCGCTATCAGCGCCACCCTTGATGACAACTAGGAAAGCGCGCTCATTGCCTTCCTGCGGGTGAATATCAATGTGTTTGCATGGCAACCATCTGATATCCCCGGTGTTCCTAGGGAGGTAATCGAGCACCACCTTGCTGTCTGCCCACACACCAGACCTGTTAAGCAGAAAGTCCGGAAGCAGGCCTTGGAGAGGCAACAGTTTATTGCAGAAGAGATCAAGAAGCTTGAGGCAGCTTCTTTGGTCAGAGGAGTGCTACATCCCACTTGGCTAGCAAACCCAGTGGTGGTCCGAAAGGCAAACGGGAAGTGGAGGCTGTGCATTGATTTCACAGACCTCAACAAGGCTTGCCTGAAGGACCCGTTTCCCTTGCCGCATATTGATCAGATAGTGGATTCCACTTCAGGTTGTGATTTGCTCTCATTTCTGGATGCATATTCTGGATACCACCAGGTCTTCATGTCCAAATAAGATTAGGAGAAGACATCATTCATCACTCCATGTGGTACATAGTGATTTGTCCGCATGCCATTCGGATTGAAGAACACTGGGTCCACCTTTGCAAGGGCAGTCCAGATTGGCTTTGAAACTCAGCTGCACAGAATCATTGAAGCTTATATGGATGATATTGTGGTCAAAACCAAGGAGAAAGCAACTCTCATCCAGGATTTGGAGGAAACATTTGCAAATTTGTGCAAGCTCAACTTGAAGCTCAACCCAGAGAAATGTGTATTTGGTGTTCCGTCCGGCAAGCTGCTTGGGTACTTTGCGTCCCACATGGGAATCGAAGCTAATCCCAACAAGATGAAGGCCATTGAGCAGATCCAAGCGCCAAGAATAGTTAAAGATGTGAGGAGCCTAACGAGATGTGTTGCCGCGCTAAGCAGATTCATCTCTAAGTCTGCCGAGCGTGCCCTGCCGTTCTTCAAGATTTTGAAGAAGGCAGGTCCTATGAAGTGGACCCCTGAACCAGACACAACTTTGCACGAGTTGAAGACCTAACTGTCCTTTGTGCCTATCCTGGTTGCACCTAAACCCCAGGAGCCGTTGTTGCTATACTTAGCGGCAACCAACCAAGTGGTCAGTGCAGCCTTGGTAGCACAGCGAGAAGTGAATGAGAAAGAGGGTGAGCGGAGGTCGGTAGAGCAAGATAAGGATCAGGATAGCATCAAGCACGACAACGATGACAACCCCAAGGACGCGGCAAGGAAGAAAGTGGTGCAACACCTATTGTACTTTGTCATCTCCTTGTTACACGGTCTAGATCGAGGTACTCTGGCGTGCAAAAGTTGATTTTTGGTCTCATTATGGCCTCAAGGAAACTGCACCACTACTTCCAAGCACATGAGATCACGGTTGTTACTCGTTTCCCGTTGTGGATACTTCGAAACCTAGAGGCTACCGGTAGAATAGTGGAGTGGGCTTTGGAGCTATCCAGCTTTGGTTTGAAGTTTGAGAGCACATCAACTGTCCAGAGCAGGGCATTGGCAGAGTTTATTGCAGAATGGACGCCAACCCCTGATGAGGAAGTGACAGAGACAGTTATCCCCAACAAGGAATCACCCCAAGAATGGATTATGTATTTTGATGGTGCTTTTTCCCTATAGGGTGTAGGGGCTGGCGTGCTTCTTGTTGCCCCCTCCGGGGAGCACTTGAAGTACGTTGTCTAGATGCATTTTGCCCGGGAAGAATCCACCAACAATACAGCAGAGTATGAAGGGCTCCTTGCTGGGCTCAAGATTGCAGTAGAATTGGGAATTAAGAAGCTGATCATTCGAGGAGATTCACAGCGGGTGGTGAGACAAGTTAACAAGGATTATCAAAGTCCATTGATGGAGGCATACGTCGAGGAAGTGACAAGATTGGAGGAGCACTTTGACGGATTGCAAATAGAGCACGTACCCCGTGCGGAAAACAACATAGCTGATCATCTGTCAAAGTGTGCTGCACAGAAGCTTCCTGTGGAACCAGGGACTTTTGTTCTCCGTCTTACTCAGCCCTCCGTATCCCCAGCAACAATGGACCTGAAAAGGAGAAAGTTGGACACTGGTAAGGCTCTCCCGGTAGAGCCGTCCGCTCCCGGCAGAGACCCTGCCGGAAACAATTCCTCGCAGCCTGCCGGACCGCCCCCTCCAGCCAGCCCATGGACCCCGCGTACGAGGCTGCTGCTCCCGCAGCAGAGGAGTTCCCGCTAGTCCTCGTTGCCGAGCCACAGGCTCCAACTTGGGCAAGGCACATTGTCCGCTTCCTCCAAACCGGAGAGCTTCCCGGCAACCAAGGCGAAGCTGAAAAAGTAGCCCGAAGGGCCAGTATGTATCAGTTTGTCGATGACACTTTGTATAGAAGGAGGCCTAACGGTGTGAAATTGAAGTGTGTCTGCCGGGAAGAAGGAAAGGAACCGCTGGCTGAGATACACAAAGGAATGTGCGGCTCCCACATTGGTTCAAGGGCGTTAGTTGGGAAAGCATTCCAACAAGGATTCTATTGGCCCACAGCCCTCCAAGATGCGGTCGAGCTCATCACTAAGTGTGAAGCCTGCCAGTTCCATTCCAAGAAAACCCACCTGCCTGCCCAAGCACTTTAGACAATACCTCTATCATGGCCATTTTCGGTCTAGGGGCTCGATATCCTCGGCCCCTTCCCCCCGAGCAATCGGGGGCTTTGAATTCTTGTTCGTTGCCATCGACAAGTTTACAAAGTGGCCGGAAGTGACTGCCGTGAGGAAGGTGACTGCTCAGTCAGCTATCAAGTCTTGAAAGATCTGGTGTGTCATTTTGGAGTTCCGACAAGGATCATCACCGACTACGGCACCCAGTTCACGAGCCACGCCTTCATGCAATATGTTCATGCCCTCGGATGCAAAATCTCATTTGCCTCTATGGCACACCCCTGGAACAATGGACAAGCTGAGAGGGCGAACGCTGAAGTGCTACGTGGGCTCAAGACAAGAACCTTTGATACACTGGAGAAGTATGGTAGGTAGTGGATCGAGGAGCTGCCGGTGGTTCTCTGGTCCCTCAGAATGACACCAAACCGAGCCACCGGGCAGACTCCCTTCTCCCTGGTCTACAGGGCAGAAGCATTTATCCCCACGGGACTCATTTACGAGTTGCCTCGAGTACTTGATTATGATGAAATCGTGCAAGATCAGCACCGGCATGACAACGCTATGCTACTCAAGGAGAACCGTCTCTGGGCTGCTACACGTGCTGCACACTATTAGCAAGCCCCGCGTAGCTATCATAGCCGCAGGGTTCATGCCCGGTGTTTTGAGGAAGGTGACCTTGTCCTTAGGCACGTTTAGTCTGCCAAGGGTACACACAAGTTATCACCAAAGTGGGAAGGCCCTTACTGGGTAGTACGAGTCACCAGACCCGGCGCAGTCTAGCTGGAGACCGGAGA
This sequence comes from Aegilops bicornis, assembly GCA_021605145.1. NCBI lineage: Eukaryota > Viridiplantae > Streptophyta > Magnoliopsida > Poales > Poaceae > Aegilops > Aegilops bicornis. Next base: position 185,560,765 of record CM038674.1, read on the forward strand.
TGGCCCTTTGTTGCAAAACTCGCATGGAATATTGAGCATCTCTGCAAGTTCTACCCGTAAGGCATGAGGCTGCCAGGCCCTGCCCGGCAGCCACCCATTTGTATAGGCCTTGCCTCAGCTGCATGTAACCCCTTGTACAAAGCCGGGGCGATGACCCCGTGCAAGAGAAAATAAAGAAGCGCTCTAGGGGGGCCCCCAACCTAGATTGCATGCATGCATGAGCATTCCAGATCACTGCATAAGCATTTTCATGAGCATTTTCATATGCATATAGATAGGATCGCATCTTGCATTGACTCTCATCTGCATGAAGCTGCAGGTTCTTAGCATGGACTGGGCTTCGACAAGGGGGTGAGAAGATTGCCCGGCACTGCGATCCCTGATAGGCCAAACAGATAAGTTCTATCTCTTGTCCATTTGTGTTCTGTAGGCTATAGCTTATGCATTAGAAAATCTCGCTGCCTCTTTTTAGACTTAGGTGCTCCCATTCCTAACACAAACGTTGCTTCGGTCAGAATGGTCTCAGTGGACTTTGGTAAAAATAAGTTGGCGGGGGGCTGGCCCCTCTGTCTGTAACCCGGCAGATATGGCTCTCCGACAGACAAAAAGGGTGCTGGCAAGATAACCTGCAGGGACAAACTCATTTATTTACACTAAAGAGGCGTCTCACCTCTGCATGGACATACCCATGTACGGGTTCCCGGCAAGGTCTATCTTTTTCATTAAACATGCTGATACAAGTACAAGCATTACGGAACACAAGCATGGACATGAGAGATTACATTACTTGAATTAAAATTTGGCAAGTGCCTACAGTTTAAGATTGAAAAAAGATAAGTGCCCCTAATCCCCTTTCTTGTCCCTCTCCTCCCAGGCACGACACGTGAAGGCTAAAAGGACAAAGGGGGAGCATCGGGGAACGCGTCGATGGAGAGCACGGCGGAGGCGGCCCATCGACCACCGCCACTAGGGCCAGCAGGGCACGACAGGGCTAACAGAGTTGCGACCCGAGAGGAAGCCTACCGGAGCCCAGCTGGAAGCCTGCTAGAGGAGCCCGGGAGCACCATCCCCACCTCTGCATCCAACTCCACGGCAAATCGTGTTGCCGGGGAGGGGATGCGGATGCAGATGATGGTGATGCCGCCTGATGAAGATGGTGCGGGCGGCGGTCAGCCGGAGTCAGAGTCGTCGTCCCCCTGCCTGCCGGCGTTGTCATCACCATCATGGCCCTCCTCATCACTGCCGCTCAAGGAGGAGCTTCCGTCATCGGTAGAGATCTTCACGCAACACCCTTAGCAAATTCCCGAGCGCCCAAAGACCTTGACGGAGAGCAAGCCGCTCTCCATTAATTTGAACTGGAGAACGTGCCCCTCCAACAAGTTATGGGCATGAGCTAAGGTCTTCCAGCCACGGCGGAGGTACATAACATGAGAAGCGGGGAAGTCGACGTCGATCCACATACTACCATTCCCACAACCCCTCATGTGCAGCCTCAAAGCGTGGAGCGGATCGAGCTCCATTACACGGGCGAATGGGGTAGAAGACGAAGATGGCCACACAAAGGCTTGTACACCTGATGAAGAATTCTCGGGGCTGATCTCCAGCATGGCCTTCCATCGGTGGGGGAGCTGCCGGCGGAGGCACAATGCCGCCTCGTCCTCCTCCTCCTCGAGTGCCATGACGAGCTCGACCTCACCCCTCCCTCCTCCTCTTATGATGGGCTCCACCGCTGCAAGCTCAGGAGGAGGAGGGATGCGCTATCAAGTAGAAGCCCTCGTCGCCGCCATTGGAGTACCAGCGTGCCCTCGCCCCCTCACCTTGACAAGCGAAGGAAGGCTCCAAAGAAAGAAGGATGAAGAGGTGCATATGGAAGAACACCGTTCTTGCCCCCTTTTATTGGAGGGCGAGGCCAGGGGCCGGCCCTTCATCCCTAGGGCGGCTGCCTCGCTCATCCAATACGGTCTCCCCTCCCCATCCAGAGACGCGGGGAATCAGGACCGACCCGCTGCTCCAACCAGCGACGCCTGGTTTCCCGCCGTGGCACTAACACTCGTGCCCTCCGCATCCACCATCTACCCTTCCTGAGGCATGGGGGACACGTGGCGGACGCGCCAGAAGCACAGAAGCAAGTGGGATGGCCGTTTCCGCCCCGTGATCGTGGGGTGTTAACGCCATGCATGCCACGATCCGAGCTTTTTTGTAACGTCGCGCACGATGAGCGAAGAAACTGGAAACTGGCCCAAAATCACAAATAACAAAGAAGCAAAGAAGATCTCAAGAGACCAGCTTCTTCAGCAACTCTGCCTATGCACTTGTTAGGCCCTACCCCGACGATGCTCGGCAGCACGTTCGGGGCAGACCCGGGGGCTTCTGTCGGTGCAACAGACCCTGTGCCTATTGCCCTAACTGTGCACATGCACAAGATCAAGATTAGCCTCAGACCAATATGAACAAGAGACCAAGTGACTCGAGGAACCAACAAGCAGATCAGAGAGACCAAGACCAAGCCAGAAGAACAAGATGTCATCGAGAAAGAGGCCTCCCTTGCTGGGCAGGCGAGCCCGACAAGGGGCGAGGCCACCCTCGGAAGAAGATGGCCAAGGCATCCTAGCAGGGCCTGAGGGAATCGCGGAGGCTAGATTACCTCACCAACTACTCCACCACGACCCACGTTGTCGATCAGTGCGGTGTCAAGTCGCGGAGTGATTAAGTGGCAACCATTCGCCACATGGCGGCCACTTCCTACCAAGGAAACCCACAGATGACACCCGTCCTATGACGTGTCGAATGAGCAGGCGTGGAGCTGGCAAGATAGCCCGACAAGCCTTGCCGGGTAACCAACGACATGACACTAAGCGATGCATTAAATGCGCACTACCAGCCTGCAGAGTTAGGTATGATAGCACTATTTGCTATCATATCAGTGTCTAATGACTAATTTGCCACTGTAGCGACCCCTTAGCCTATAAAAGGAGGCCCATGGCAACAATTTGAGAGGTTGGAAAGTTAGATCACTCGCACCCTCATATGCGCGTAGTCATTATTGCCCCGAAGCTACCCCTGCGGGGCAAGTGTACTACGCACCGCCACCACTTTTCCACCATCAGTCCACCAAAGCAAGTGTAGGTTTTATGCCTCACGGCGGCCCGAACCTGGGTAAAACTGCCCGTGTGATCTCTGCCGTGCTGCACCATGTTGGTCCGCTCTTTGTGCAACATGACTCCCCCTGCCGAACTAACAAGGGGCCTTCCTGATCCTATAGGTGGCCGTGGTTTCTCGTGGCACCTGACGGCTCGACCCAGGCTTGTCCAGTGTGGTGGCCCGCGTGAAAGCCTTGGGGCTCCCTCCACTTCTTCTTTTGCCATCTAGTGATGGAAATATGCCCTAGAGGCAATAATAAAGTTATTATTATTATTATTATTATTTCTGATTCATGACAAACATTTATTATTCATGCCAGAATTTTATTGACCGGAAACTTAAATACATGTGTGGATACATAAACAAATAACGTGTCCCTAGTGGGCCTCTACTAGACTAGCTTGTTGATCAAAAGATGGTTAAGGTTTCCTAACCATAGACATGAGTTGTCATTTGATAACGGGATCACATCATTAGGAGAAAGATGTGATGGACAATACCCAACCATTAGCATAGCATATGGTCATTTAGTTTATTGCTACTACTTTCTTAATGTCAAATACATGTTTCATCGACCATGAGATCATGCAACTCCCAAACTCCGGAGGAATGCCTTGTGTGCCATCAAACGTGACAACGTAACTGGGTGATCATAAAGGTGCTCTGTAGGTATCTCCAAAGGTGTTTGTTGAGTTGGCATGGATCGAGAATGGGATTTGTCACTCCGTATGACGGAGAGGTATCTCTGGGCCCTCTCGGTAATACAACATCACAAGAAGCTTGCAAGCAAAGTGACTAAGGATTTAGTTACAGGATGATGTATTACGAAACGAGTAAAGAGAATTGCCAGTAACGAGATTGAACTAGGTATGGAGATGTCGATGAGCGAATCTCGGGCAAGTAACATACCGATGAACAAAAGGAACTACGTATGTTGTCATAAAGGTTCGACCGATAAAGATCTTCGTAGAATATGTAGGAACCAATATGGGCATCTAGGTCCCGCTATTGGCTATTAACAGGAGAAGCGTCTCGGTCATGTATACATCATTATCGAACCCATTGGGTCCGCACGCTTAACGTTCGTTGACGATAAAGTATTATATGATTTATGTATGTTGGTGACCGTTTGTTGTTCGGACTCCCGGATGATTTCATGGACATGGCGAGGAGCTCCGGAATGGTCCAGGGGTAAAGATCGATATATAGGATGATATGGTTAGCACAAGGGATAAGGCCCACGAGGCTTTAGGTCGGTGCAAAAGGAAGTTTTGCGAAGGTCAGGGACCAGACTCCAGGGACCCTGACGTCTAGCCCTCGGCTAGATGCCGAGGCCCATGGCGTCTAGGCTAGACACCAAGAACTGTGGCGTCTGGTCCTGGAGTCTGAGAAGGACTCTTGTCTTGCGGGCTAAACCGACTTTGAGGAGGTTCTTTCTCCAAGAAACGACCATAGGGCTCAACATATAAATAGAGGGGCATGGCTAGCACCTGGAACAGATCAAGATTCACCAAGCCGTGTGCCGGCAACCCTGCCCCCTAGTTTATCCTCCGTCATAGTTTCTGTTGTGCTTGGTGAAGCCCTGCCGAGATTGTTCTTCACCAACACCGTCAGCATGCCGTTGTGCTGCCGGAACTCATCTACTACTTCGCCCCTCTTGCTGGATCACGAAGGCGAGGACGTCATCGAGCTGAACGTGTGCTGAACGCGGAGGTGCCGTATGTTCAGTACTTTATCGGGATGAATCGTGAAGGTGTGCGATTACATGAACCGCGTTGATAAACGCTTCCGCTTAGCAATCTTCAAAGATATGAAGATGCTCTCCCCTCTTGTAGCTACGCGCCTCCATGGATAGATCTTGCATGTGCATAGATTTTTTTTGTTTTCCATGCAACATTCCCCAACAGTGGTATCATGAGCCAGGTCTATGCATAGATGATATGCACGAGTAGAACACAAAGGAGTTGTGGCGGTGATGTTAATACTGCTTACGACCAACGTCTTATTGTGATTCGGCAGTATTGTGGGATGAAGCGGCCCAAACCAACCTTACATGTGCATGTACATGAGACCGGTTCCACCGACTGATGCAACTTGTTTTGCATAAGGTGGCTGGCGGGTGTCTGTTTCTCTCACTTTAGTTGCATCGAATTTGACTATGGCCGGTCCTTGCAGAAGGTTAAAACAACAAACTTGATAATCACCATTGTGGTTTTGTGTAGGTAAGAACGGTTCTTGCTAGTTACCCATAGCAGCCGCGTAAAACTTGCAACAACAAAGTAGAAGACGTCTAACTTGTTTTTGGAGGGAATGTTGTGACGTGATATTGTTAAGACGTGATGTTATAAGTTGTTGTATGAGATGATCATGTCTTGTAATATCGACAACCGGCAGGAGCCTTAGGGTTGTCTTTTAATTATTGTATGAATTGCGAGTCAACATTAAGAGCCATGTAATTTCTTTACTTTATCACTATATGTTAGCAATAGTTGTAGAAGAAATAGTTGGCGAGACGACCCCGACGCAACGATGAAGATCAAGGTGTCGCGCCGGTGATGATGGAGATCATGATGTTGCTTTGAAGATGGAGATCAAAAGCACAAGATGGTGATGGCCATATCATGTCACATTTTTTGGTTGGATGTGATGTTTATCCTTTATGCATCTTATTTTGCTTAGAATGACGGTAGCATTATAATATGATCCCTTCACTTAATTTCAAGATAAAAGTGTTCTCCCCAAGTATGCACCATTGCTAAAGTTCATCGTTTCGAAGCACCTCATGATGATTGGGTGTGATAGACTCTACGTTCACATACAATGGGTGTAAGCCAGTTTTGCACATGCAGAATACTTGGGTTAAACTTGATGAGCCTAGCATGTACATACATGGTGTCGGAACACTGGAGACCAAAAGGTTGAACATTAGTCATATAGTAGATATGATCAACATGAAGATGTTCACCATTGAAGACTACTCCATCTCACGTGACGATCGGATATGGTTTAGTTGATTTGGATCATGTATCACTTAGATAACTTGAGGGATGTTAATTTAAGTGGGAATTCATTAGTAATTTTATTAATTGAACTTAATTTAACATGAACATAGTCCTAATAGTCTTTGCAAATCTATGTTGTAGATAAATGGCTTGTGCTACTATTCCGTTGAATTTTAATGCGTTCCTAGAGAAAGCTAAGTTGAAAGATGATGGTAGCAATTACACGGACTAGGTGTGTAACTTGAGGATTATCCTCATTGCTGCATAGAAGAATTATGTCCTTGATGCATTGCTAGGTGACAGACCTGCTGCAGGAGCTGCTGCAGATGTTGTGAATGTCTGGCAAACTATATCTAATGACTACTCGATAGTTCAGTGTGCCATGCTTTACGGCTTGGATCCGGGACTTAAAAAGCTTTTTGTATGCCACGGAGCATATGAGATGTTCCAAGAGTTGAAATTGATATTTCAAGCTAATGCCCGGGTTGAGAGATATGAAGTTTCCAACAAGTTCTTTAGCTGTTAGATGGAGGGATCAGTTCTGTCAGTGAACACATACTCAAAATGTCTGGGTATCATAACCACTTGACTCAGCTAGGAATTGAGCTTCCACATGAGTATGCTATTGATAGAGTTCTTCAATCACTGCCACCAAGCTATAAAGGCTTTGTGATGAACTATAATATGCAAGGAATGACGAAAATGGTTTCTGAGCTCTTCGCAATGCCGAAATGGCGGAGTTAAAAATCAAGAAAGAGCATCAAGTGTTGATGGTTAACCAGACCACCAGTTTCAAGAAAAAGGGCAAGGGAAAGAAATTCAAGAAGAACGACAAGCAAGTTGCCGCTCCCATGAAGAAACCCAAAGCTGGACCCAAGCCTAAGACTGAGTGCTTCTACTGCAAGGGTAATGGTCACTGGAAGCAGAACTGCCCCAAATATTTGGCGAATAAGAAGGATGGCAAAGTGAACAAAGGTAGATTTGATATACATGTTATTGATGTGTTCCTTACTAATGCTCGTAGTAGTGCTTCGGTATTTGATACCGGTTCTGTTGGTCATATCTGTAACTCGAAATAGGAGCCATGGAATAAACGAAGATTGGCTAAGGACGAGGTGATGATACACGTTGGAAATGGTTACAAGGTTGATGTGATCGCCGTCGGCACGCTACCTCTACATCTACCTTCCAGATTAGTTGTAGACCTCAATAATTGTTATTTGGTGCTAGCGTTGAGCATGAACATTACATCTAGATCTTGTTTATTGTGAGACGGTTATTAATTGAAGTCAGAGAATAATGGTTGTTCTATTTGTATGAGTAACAACTTTTATTGGCATGCACCCTTAGTGAATGGTCTATTCTTGTTAAATCTTGATTGCAGTGATAAACATATTCATAATATTGATGCCAAAAGATGCAACATTGATAATGATAGTGCAACATACTTGCGGCACTGCCGTTTAGGTCATATTGGTGTAAAGTGCACGAAGAAACTCCATGTGGATGGACTTTTGGAATCGCTTCATTATGAATCATTTGATACTTGTGAACCATGCCTCATGGGAAAGATAAAACTCTGTTCTCTGGAACAATGGGGCGAGCTAATGACTTATTGGAAATAATACATACCGATGTATGCGGTCCAATGAGTGTTGAAGCATGCGGCGGGTATCGTTATTTTATCACCTTCACAGATGATTTGAGTAGGTATGGGTATATCTACTTGATGAAACACAAGTTTGAAATGCTTGAAAAGTTCAAAGAATTTCAGAGTGAAGTGGAGAATCATCATAACAAGAAAATAAAGTTTCTATGATCTGATCGCGGAGGCGAATATTTGAGTTAGAGTTTGGCCTTCATTTAAAACAATGTGGAATAGTTTCACAACTCACACCACCTGGAACACCACAACATAATGGTGTGTTCAAACGTCGTAACCGTACTTTATTAGATATGGTGCGTTTTATGATGTCTCTTACCGATTTACCAGTATTGTTTTCAGGTTATGCATTAGAGTCAGCCGCATTCACGTTAAATAGGGCACCGTCTAAATCCGTTGAGGCGACACCGTATGAACTGTAGTTTGGCAAGAAACCTAAGCCGTCATTTCTTAAAGTTTGGGGATGCGACGCTTATGTCAAAAGGCTTCATCCTGATAAGCTCGAACCCAAAGTGGAGAAGTGTGTCTTCATAGGATACCCGAAAGAAACTATTGGGTATACCTTCTACCACAGATCCGAAGGCAAAATCTTTTTTCTAAGAATGGGTTCTTTCTAGAGAAGGAGTTACTCTCGATAGAAGTGAGTGGGAGGAAAGTAGAACTTGATGAGGTAGTTGTACATTCTCTCAAGTTGGAAAGTAGTACATCAGAGAAAACCGTTACTGTGATGCCTACATCAACCAAAGAGGAACACTACTGGAATCAGGGAATTTGCCATCAGCCAGTTCTTTGCCGTCTGCTAGTTGACGACAAAGAAGGTCTTTGCCGTCTGCTTACATAAAATAGACGGCAAAGAACAAGCTGATGGCAAATATGATGTTTGCCATCAACCAATTCTTTGTCGTCTGCTAGCTGACAGCAAAGTGCCCAAAAGCAGACGACAAAAAGGTGGGGTGGGGTCCACTGGAGGCCAGCACAGGGAGACTGGCTCACCCCCTCTTTGTTGTCTTCTAGCTGACGACAAAGATTCTTTGCCGTCCGCTAGCAGACGGCATACAAAAATCCTGCTAACGGTCAACCTCCAGCCCGCACTCCTCTCTCTCTCTCTCTCTCTCTTCTCTCTCTCTGTACCTCTCTCCCCCGTTCCCCGCACCCGTCGCCCCTAACCCCCCGCCGCACCGGGCGCCGCCCCCGAGAGGAACCCGCCGCCCGTCGCTGCCCCCGCCTCGCTGCCCCTCCCACACTGCACCCGTCGCCCCTGACCCCCCATCACCCCCGCCGCCCCCGACCCCCCGCCGCCCCGGCCCTCCGTCCCTGAGCCCCGCTGCCCCGACTCGCCGCCCGCCCCCCGTACGTGTCGGATATCGGGTTCCGGCAAAACCCTTAAGGTTTGAGCTGGCAGCTGACATCGTCCCGTGCATCAGGTAGTCCTTGAATTCCGTGGTCCAGCATCCCTCCTGAGGCTCCAGCGCCAGGAGTAAGCATGCTCCCGAAGTTGGGCCACAGGCCGGGGCTCTTGTGGCAGGTGGCTGAGGGAGTTCCTCCCGAGGTTGCGCTGTGCTTGATAGTGACGCCGCTGCCGATGGCTTGAAGAGTCGTTCCTCGAAAACGCCAGGCTCCTGGGGCAGCCACCTGGATGCCCTCCTAGTAATGTCATCAGCCTCTTGGTTGGTGTCGCGGGGCACATGCTGCAACTCCAGCCCCCAAAACTGCTTTTCCATCCTGCGCACCTCCGCAAGATACACTTCCATGTGCTTGTCCTTCAGCTCATACACCTTGTTGGAGAAGTTGACTAGGAGCTGTGAATCACCCTTGATGATGAGGCGCTTCACCCCCAGTGCTGCTGCAGCTTTCAGGCCTGCAATGAGGCCCTCGTACTCTGCTATGTTGTTGGAGACCTTCTCGCCATGCTGGAAACAGAGCTGCACGGCGTAGTAGAGCTTGTCTTGAGTGGGGGATATAAGCACTGCACCATCCCCCGCGCCATGTCGCGAGAACGCTGCATTGAAGTACATGACCCAACCATATGGTACCTCACTTCCCGGGGAAAGTGATCGTTCCTCGCCTGCCTCGAGCCCTGGCGCCTCTGTCCATTCTGCCACAAAATCTGCAAGTGTGACCCCCTTGACGACCCTGGTTGTGCTGAATTCCAACTGAAACGCTTGTAACTCGATGTTCCATTCGGCGACCCTTCCGGCTGAGTTGGGGCTCCTGAGTACCCTTTCCAATGGGTAGGCCGAGACGACCTTGATGGGGTGACCTTGAGAGTAGTGCCGCAGCTTTCGCGAGGCCACCAATAGTGTGAGCAAGAGCATCTGAGGCACGGGGTATCGTGCCCTTGCATCCCGCAACACCGTACTGACGAAATACACCGGATGCCCGATGAGGGTGGGTGTGCTGACGAGGTCCGTGCCCTCCGGAGGGTTAGGCGCCTCCTAAGACGACGGAGCCCCGAGCACCTGGTTGCCTAGTGAGGCCTCTTCAGCCCTAGGGGCGTCTTCCTGTTGAGGCTGGTCTCCATCTGCCGAGGCTGTGGTCTTCGCGAGGCCTTCTTGGTCTTGTGTTGCCGCGGCCGGGGCCATGGCCGGTCGTGACGCAGCATTGGTCTGGCGCTCTTCCCGAACTGCCACTAGAGCTGCACTGGCGGAGTAGGGTGTGGCGGCGAGGTAGAGCACCAGGGGCTCGAGAGGGCACGGTGCCACCATCACAGGAGGGCTGGTCAGGTACTTCTTGAGGTCTTGAAACGCTTGGTCGGCCTCCTGTGTCCATTCGAACGGACCCTTCTTCTTCATCAGCTTGAAGAAAGGCAAGGCACGCTCCCCCAGCTTGGAGATGAAGCGTCCTAATGCAGTTACGCATGCGGCGAGCTTCTGCATTTCTCTAAGGGTTTGCGGTGGACTCATGTCTTCGATTGCCTTGACCTTCTCCGGGTTGGCCTTGATCCCTCTGTGGGACACGAGGAAGCCCATAAGCTTGCCGGAAGGAACGCCAAACACGCACTTCTCCGGGTTGAGTCGCAGGTCCACTTCACGAAGGCTCGCGAAGGTCTCTTCCAGGTCCTGGATCAAGGACTTCGCCTCCCGGGATTCACCACAATGTCATCGACGTAAGCCTCAGCGTTTTTCCTGAGCTGCCGGCCCAAGGCGATGTGCATCAGTCACTGGAAGGTTGCGCCCGCGTTGCGCAGCCCGAACGGCTTGCAGGTGTAGCAGTATACCCGACATGGGGTCAAGAAGGCCGTCTTCTCCATATCTTCTACCGCCATCTTGATTTTGTGATAGCCCGAAAACGCATCCAGGAAACACAGCAGGTCGCACTTGGCGGTGGAGTCGATGATTTGGTCGATGCGAGGGAGCGGGAACGGGTCTTGAGGGCAGGCTTTGTTGAGGTTGGTGAAGTCGATGCACATGCGCTCCTTCCCCCCTTTTTTGGCACAACAACTGGGTTCGCCAGCCATTCGAGATAGCGAACCTCGCGAATAACACCTGCCGCCTCCAGCTTGCGGGATTCTTGGACGATGAAGGCCTGCTTCTCGGTGGACTGCCGCCTTGCTTTCTGCTTCACGGGACGTACATTGGGGCACACATTCAGGTGATGCTCAATCACCTGCCTTGGGACCCCCGCTAGCTGCTTGGGTTCCCATGCGAACACTTCCTTGTTCGAGCGCAGGAACTTCACTAGCGCCTCCTCTTGGTCGGGGTTGAGATTGGCCCCTATGGTGAAGGTGGCGTCGGAGGACCCGTCCTCCTCAATTGGTACCTGCTTGGTCTCCGCCTTGTCCTGGGTGAACAACTACTTCTTCTTGGTCGGCGCAGCCCCCTTGGCCTTGGAGGTGTCGGTGCCGGCAGGCTGCACTGCCGCGACTGTCTTGAGGGCGAGCTTGAGCGCTAGCAGAGCATCCTTGGTATCCCCGGCTACGGTAAGGACGCCGCTGCTCCCGGGCATCTTCATGAGGTTGTAGGCCGGATGGGTCGCTGCCATGAACTGAGCCAAGGCGGGGTATCTGAGGATGGTGTTGTACGAGAGGCTAATGTGGGCGATGTCGAAGTTGACCAGCTCCGTGCGGAAGTTGTCGTGGGTGCCAAAGGTCATGGGGAGGCGGATCTGCCCCAGGGAGCTGGAGGAACCACCGCCGACACCCGAGAAGGGCTTGCTGGGTTGGAGCCGTTCCAGCGGTACATGGAGGAGGCTGAAGGCCTCCACCGAGAGCACGTTGAGGCTGGCCCCGCCTTTGATGAGGGTCCTGGTGACGGCCACCTGGTAGATGATGGGCGTACAAAGCATTGGGAGCACACCCGAGCGGGCGGTGTTGATGGGGTGATCATCCGAGTTGAAGGTCAGGTCGGCCTTGGGTGCCGCCCATCCTGGAGGAGGTCCTTGCTGCACGAGAGCGGCGCCGATCTGGTGGAAGAACGGCTTGGCGTGGCAGTCTGATGGTGGCGCCTGCGAGCCGCCAAGGAGAGCTGCAACGACCAGGGTGCCGGCGCAGCGTACGGGGTGAGGAAGAGGTTGCGCAGATCCTCCCAGGAGGCCACATAAGATGTTGGCAGGTTGAGAAGCCAAACGCGCGGGACGCCGGTGAGGGCCATGGGAAACCAATTGCCATGACCTTGTCGTCGCCTCCGGCCTTGAGGATGGCCTCCTCGTATGCCAGCAGGAAAGCCAGCGGATCCGCCGCGCCGTTGTAGCGCGGCGGCATCTCTGGCTTGAACTTGTGCGGCCACTGCACCTGCCGCAAGGCGGGGGCCAAGGCTCGCAGCCCCCTGGCCCCAGCGCTGGCATCGGCCGTCGGAGCTGGAGGCGCGTTGCCCACCATGAGGGTGAAGCGCGGTGTTGGTGGAGAGCGAGCCGGCAGACGGGAGAGCTCTGGTGCACCACTACCCGGCGCGCCAAATGTCGGATATCGGGTTCCGACAAAACCCTTAAGGTTCGAACTCTGGGGTGCGCACGAAGATCTTCTCCCTGACAAAATGCTCCCAGAACCTCGCTGCGATTCTAAGCTAGCACGATGAACAACACAAGAGACATGAGGTTTATACTGGTTCCGGCCACCGTTGTGGTGTAATACCCTAATCCAGTGTGTGGTGTGGTGGATTGCCTCTTGGGCTGATGATGAACAGTACAGAGGAAGAACAACCTCATGAGGAGAGGTGTTCTTGTGGTGGTGGTGCTCTCCTTAGGAAGGATTCCCCTTTTCCCTACTATGGTGGCTAGCCCTATTTATAGAGGCCCTGGTCCTCTTCCCAAATATTGAGCGGGAAGGGAGCCAACAACGGCCATTTCGAAAGGGGACAACTAGTACAAGCTATCCTGACTAAAGGTGGTCTTCGACTGCCAAAGGCACTGGTGATGACGCCGTCTTGGGCTCCACGGTGACCTCCGTCCTGCCACTCTGCTGGTCTTGATCTCGTTGCACCAATATGGAAACCTTTGCCTGATGCCTCGGTACTCCGCACCTGCGCTTGCCCCCTTTGCACCAAAGAGGAATCAAGGACACTGCGCAGGCTGGCGCCCGCCTGGTCCTGGTCGTCATGGCTTGCGTCACGAGCACCTCGCGAGGTACCCCTTGCCTTGATCTCTCTGCCTCCTCGCGAGCCTGCCTGGTGAGGCCGCCCCTGATGAGACCTTGTGTCATCCGCCCCGCGAGGCTCGGCCCCTCACGAGGGTCTTGAACTTGGGTCGATGAAGACAGGTCGTACTGGGCCGCTGGTGAGCCACGCTGCAGGCCGCAGGCAGGCAAGTCTGGGGACCCCCGTTCCCAGAATGCCGACACTATGCTCCACCACTCCCGCCCGTCGCCGCCGCCGCCCTGGCCACCCGACGTAGGCACACCCGACTCCCCCGACCCGACTCCGATTACCTCAGCCGCCTCGACCCCGACTCCCCCAGTGAGCATTTTTTCTTTCTTTATTTTTTCTTAAAGTCAAATTGTTTATTTAATTAATTTTGTCATGTTTATACAAAAGGATAATAATATCCACAATACTAAGTAAATTAAATATAAAAATAAATTTGTTTGCAGATACAATTATTTGGTATTATAAATGTTGACAATTTCATTTACAAACATTAGCAAAGATAAAAAGATAGACTTCTTGAAGAAAAAGTTATTTTCTTCTCTGTTTTTTTAGAATAAGTAGAATCAGTAGGATATGTAAAATAGAAAAAGTAGAATAAATATGAAAAAGGAGAAGGAAGAAGATGATGAAAAAAAGAATAATAAGAAAAGAAGGAAGAAGAAGATGAAAAGAAGAAGAAGAAGTAGAAGAAGATGAAAAAGAAGGAAGGAAGAAGATGAAAAATAAGAAGAAGAAGAAGTAGAAAAAGAAGGAAAAGAAGGAAAAGAAGGAAGAAGATGATGAAATAAAGAAGAAGAAAAGAAGGAGTTGAAGAAGATGGAAAAGGAAAAGAAAGGAAGAAGAAGAGGAGGAGGAGGAGGAGAAGAAAAAGAAGAGGAGGAGAAGAATAAAAAGAAGAGGAGGACGAGAAGTTCACCTGATTCCACGTCCGACTCGTGTTGCATGAGCAGCAATACCCAAGCTAGATAGTGGCCATTTAGTCATTGGAGGAACTGATTCATTGTGGGTAGTTTACCGGCGGAGCCACCAGAAGTACCAACCTCCGACGCCACTCACCCCAACCCCCAACACCTCTTCGGCCTCCTATTGACCAAAAAGGAACTCTTTGGCCTTCCAGAGGCCGGCGGGGTCATAGTTTTGTAAATTATGAGTTAGGTCATATATTTTCCAATTTTGTTATAAAAAACATTATATTTGTGTTGATCGGGTGGATTTAAATGTGCTGTTATTTCGTTGATGTGAGGGTCTGGTGTTCGACGACCTCCCCGTGCGTTCAACGAGCTCCGCCCCTGCATTCGTGGGTGAGCACAAATGACATCTCCTCCCCCTTCATTATTTGCTCTGTTCCGGTCTTTATGCCGATGAAACTTGCTAGCTATAGGTGTCTTCACTCATCACTATGCGTGACCAGTATGCGTCTCCAGTTTGAAAGGGTTACAATTATAAATATGCATGCATTTGCATATTTATAACCATGATTCTTTTGAATTGTCCAACGTTATCCATGGATAGCCCGAGTATGTATAGATTGGGTTCGTTTTCCCATATGCTCTATTCCGGATCCGACACATAATTTCGTCAGTGCCTCCCTGTTGTTCTCTGGTTACACATCCTCTCTGTTTATTGCCGAGACGTGTATCAGGAGAAAAGCGGGGAGGTGCCGCCAAAATTTTGCGTCGGATTCTGAGAAGAGAATGGGAAAACGAACCCAATCTACACATACTCAGGTGGGATTAGGACCTATCTTTAACTATTATCGTGTAGGTTGCATGGACATAATAAAATTGACAAACTAGATTAACTGATGAATATACATGCTGAATTATATATATATTTCTTGTGTGTCCAGTAGCTAGGTAAGATGAGTGATCGTGCGTGGATGTACACCGGTCACACTAGTCAGAAACACATGACCAATGAATGGTTAACAAAAACCAAGGGGTTTGTGAGAGCCGCATTTGCAAATGGCAGAGAAAAACCTGGTGCCCATGTGCTAGGTGCGACAACTTTCATAAGAGGACAGAGGATGAAATGGGTAAACACCTGCAGAAGTGGGGTTTTATGCCCGATTATACATCGTGGACATTTCATGGGGAGTCTGCCCAATGTGCCAGAGATGAGGTGGTTCGTTGCCGCATCGACGAGCATGGTACTGGGATGGAAGACATGGTGCAAGACTTTGATGATGCTCGGGATTCAAATGATGAGATGGAGGAATCTGCAAAAGTCTTCAATGAAATGCTGGAGTCTTCAAAATGTCCTCTCCATGAGCACACTGAGCTTTGTCAGCTGGATGCCATCTCACAAGTAATGGCTCTGATGGCTCAGTTCAACTTGGGCAGAGAATGCTACTACACGATGATGACAATATTTGGACGCTTTCTACCCAAAGATCATGTAATGCCTGCAAACCTGTACCAGTCGGACAAAATCCTCCGTGCACTTAAGATGCCCTATGAGAAGATAGATGCATGTGAGAAAGGATGTGCCTTATTTAGCCTTGAGTATGCGGACTTGAACTATTGTCCCATTTGCAAGTCTTGCAGGTATGTTGTGGTAGACAACAGTATGGGTGAGAAGAGGCAGACCAAAATCCCCATTAATGTTTTTTGGTATATGCCAATCATACCAAGACTACAACGTCTTTTCATGGTCGAAGAGACAGCCAGACAGATGACATGGCACAAAATGGGAAAAAGAACTGAACTAGATGCAGATGGGAATCAGATGATGGTACACACATCTGATGGTTCTGCGAGGAAACATCTCGATGCACTACATGAGCAAAAAGCGGCAGATGCAAGGCATCCTCAAGTCGCCATCAGCACAGATGGGTTCAGTGTGTTTGGTCTGATGGCAACCCATTATAGTTGTTGGCCTGTATTTGTCATTCCACTCAATCTCCCCCCGGACAGATTATGCAAAGAAAGAACATTTTCCTGACGTAGATAATTCCATGGCCCAACTATCCGGGGAAGAATATGAATGTGTACATGCAACCGCTTAATGATGAATTGCAAGAAGCTTGGGATAATGGGTTCAAGACATACGACGCTGCTAACAAATAGAACTTCATAATGTGTGTCTTGAGGAGAGGACGGCTAGGTTGTTGGAGGAGGAGAGGGCACGGAATGACATGGCGAACCGGGCCATGTACAAGCTCCTCGTGGTAAGTTTCTTCTGCATATTAGCCAAATCATGCACGTAATGCTTCATTACTAACTAATATGACTGACTCGTCAAAACCAAATGTGCAGTGTGTGTGGGAGAAGACCGGTCAGACCCCTCCGCTGATGCCAGTCATTGCTCCGGGGACCACGGTGAGTTTCATTTGAATGGTCATTAGTTACTAGTCTTAACATTTGACTGTCATCATGCTAACGAGACATTGCAAATGATCTTTGGTGCAGCGTAACTCCAGACAAGCATCACATGAACCTTCTCTAGGTGTAACCGGCACGAGCAACCCCGGTGCTTCTCCTTGGTGATGACGGTAAGTTTTCTCTAGTGCTTTGCTTAACAAATGCATAATGACCTATACTTAGCTTATTTAGTTAACTAAAAATGGCATAATTACCTAGGTAAGCTCAATAATGACCTATACTTAGCTTATTTAGTTCATTTATGACATAATTAGCTTACTTAGGTCAAAAATGGCATAATAACCTTGGTAATCTCATAAATGTCATATACTTAACTTATTGTCCTCTAAAATGACATAGTAAGCTTACTTAGCTCCAAAATGACCTATTTTACCTAAGTTAGCTCTAAAATGACCTATACTTAGCTTTGTTTCCTCCAAAATGACATAATATGCTTAGTTAACTCAAAAATAGCATAATTACCTAGGTTAGCTCAATAATGACCTATACTAAGCTTACTTATGTCAAAAATGACATAATTAGTTTACTTAGGTCAAAAATAGCATCATAACCTTGGTAACCTCATAAATGTCATATACTTCTTCTTCTTCTTCTTCTTCTTCTTCTTCTTCTTCTAGCTTTCTTATTTCCCATTTTGCAGATTTGATTCACTTCACGGAAGCTTGCATTGATGGAGTGCTTGTTTTTACTTTCTGTTTTGATTTTGTATCGATGAACAATGTGGAACTTGCTACCTATGGATGAAACTATTGTAATATGGATGAAACTATGTATGTATGGATGAAACTTATGTGTTGGATATCTCATATATTTGATGTGAAACTTGCCCTGTGAAATATATATATATATATATATATATGTATATATATATATAGATCATATATTTGCTGTGAAAATGCTTGGATATAACAAAAGACAAAATAAAATGGTGCAATACAGGCACTTTGCCGTCTGCCACAGACGACAAAGGGGACACGTGGCAGCAACCCGTGCAACCTGGGAGCCTCAGGTCTGACCCATTTGGTCACTTTGCCGTCGGTGGCAAACGACAAAGGCTGGTGTGATTTGCCGCCGGTTGCTGATGGCAAAGTCTGCCAGTAGCCAGCTAAGGTCCGCTTACGTCACCTGGCAGACGACAAAGGTGGTTGTCTCTTTGCCATCTACAGGCAGACGACAAAGTCTGCTGTTAGCCACCTAACGGGGCTAACCCCAGTGCTATGCTGTCCACTAGCTTTGTAGTCTGTTTTCACTGTATGGCTGACGACAAAGATCTTTGTCGTACTATTAATTTATGCAGACGGCAAAGTAGCCCTTTTACCGATATTTTTTGTGCTAGAAGTGGGGCCGTCTACCAGCAGACGTCGAAGACATTTGCCGTCCGTAAACCTGTCCTTTGCCGTCTGTCATGGTAGACGGCAAAGTACTTGATTCCTGTAGTGGAAGAAAATTATGATTATCATGAAACTTCAGACCAAGTTACTACTGAACCCTGTAGGTCGACCAATGCATGTTCTGCACCAGAGTGGTACGGTAATCCTGTCCTGGAAGTCATGTTGTTGGAGAATGGCGAACCTATGAACTATGAAGAAGCTATGATGAGCCCAGATTCCGAAAAATGGCTTGAGGCCATGAAATCTGAGATAGGACCCATATATGAGAACAAAGTGTGTACTTTGGTGGATTTACCCTATGACCGGCAAGCCATTGACAATAAATGGATCTTTAAGAGGAACACACACGCTGACGTTAATATCACTGTCTACAAAGATCGACTTGTTTCTAAAGGTTTTCAACAAGTTCAAGGGGTTGACTACGATGAGACTTTCTCAACCGTAGCAATTCTTAAGTGTGTCCAAATCATGTTAGCAATTCCCGCATTTTATGATTATGAAATATTGTAAATGGATGACAATACTGCATTCCTTAATGGGTTTCTTAAGGAAGAGTTGTATATGATGCAACCGGAAGGTTTTGTCAATCCTAAAGGTGCTAACAAAGTATGCAAGCTCCAGCGATCCACCTATGGACTGGTGCAAGCATCTTGGAGTTGGAATAAACACTTTGACGAGGTGATCAAAGCATTTGGTTTTATATAGACTTATGGTGAAGCCTGTATTTACAAGAAAGTGAGAGGGAGCTCTGTAGCATTTCTAATGCTATATGTGGATGACATATTGCTGATTGGAAATGATATAGAATTTTTGGATAGCATAAAAGGATATTTGAATAAGAATTTTTCAATGAAAGACCTCGGTGAAGCTGCTTACATATTGGGCATCAAGATCTATAGGGATAGATCGAGACGCTTAATAGGACTTTCACAAAGTACATACCTTGACAAAGTATGAAGAAGTTCAAAATGGACCAGTCAAAGAAAGTGTTCTTGCATGTGTTGCAAGGTGTGAAATTGAGTAAGACCTCAAAGCCCGACCACATCAACAGATAGAGAGAGAATGAAATTCATTCCTGTATGCCATGCTGTGTATCAGACTTGATGTGTGCCTTGCCATAAATTTGCCAGGGAGGTACCAAAGGAATCCAGGAGTGGATCACTGGACAGCGGTAATACTCTGAAGTACCTAAAAAGGACCAAGGATATGTTTGTCGTTTATGGAGGTGACAAAGAGCTCGTCGTAAAGGGTTATGTCGATGCTAGCTTCAACACAAATCTGGATGACTCTAAGTCGCAAATCAGATACATGTTTATATTAAACGATAGAGCTGTCAGTTGGTGCAGTTCTATGCAGAGTGTCGTGGCGAGATCTACATGTGAAGCGGAGCACTTAGCTGTTTTAGAAGCAGCACATGAAGGAGTCTGGATGAAGGAGTACATATCCGATCTGGGTGTAATACCCAGTGCATCGGGTCTAATGACAATATTTTGTGACAACACTGGAGCAACTGCCTTAGCGAAGGAATCCATGTTTCACAAGATAACCAAACACATCAAGCGACGCTTCAACTCCATTCGCGAATATGTTGAGGATGGAGACATAGAAATTTCTAATGTACATACATATCTGAATCTAGCAGACCCATTGACTACGCCTCTTCCACGAGCAAAACATGATCATCACCAAGACTCCATGGGTATTAGATTCATTACAATGTAATCTAGATTATTGACTCTAGTGCAAGTGGGAGACTGATGGGAATATGCCCTAGAGGAAATAATAAAGTTTTTATTATTATATTTCCTTATTCATGATAAAGGTTTATAATTCATGCTAGAATTGTACTGAACGGAAACTTAAATACATGTGCGGATACATAAACAAATACCGTGTCCCTAGTGAACCTCTACTAGACAAGCTCATTGATCAAAAGATGGTTAAGGTTTCCTAACCATAGACATGAGTTGTCATTTGATAACGCGGTCTCATCATTAGGAGAATGATGTGAAGGACAAGACCCAACCATTAACATAGCATATGATCGTTTAGTTTATTGCTACTACTTTCTTAATGTCAAATACATGTTTCTTCGACCATGAGATCATGCAACTCCTGGACTCTGGAGGAATTCCTTGTGTGCCATCAAAAGTCACAACGTAACTAGGTGATCATAAAGGTGCTCTACAGGTATCTCCAAAGGTGTCTGTTGAGTTGGCATGGATCGAGAATGGGATTTGTCACTTTGTATGATGGAGAGGTATCTCTGGGCCCTCTCGGTAATACAGCATCACAAGAAGCTTGCAAGAAAAGTGACTAAGGAGTTAGTTACAGGATGATGATGTATTACGAAACGAGTAAAGAGAGTTGCCAGTAACGAGATTGAATTAGGTATGGAGATATCAATGAGTGAATCTCGGGCAAGTAACATACCGACAAACAAAAGGAACTACGCATGTTGTCATAAATGTTCGACCGATAAAGATCTTCGTAGAATATGTAGGAACCAATATGGGCATCCAGGTCCCGCTGTTGGCTATTAACCGGAGAAGCGTCTCGGTCATGTATACATCATTCTCGAACCCATTGGGTCCGCACGCTTAACGTTCGTTGACGATATAGTATCATATGATTTATGTATGTTGATGACCGAATGTTGTTCGGAGTCCCAGATGAGATCACAGACATGGCGAGGAGCTCTGGAATGGTCCGGAGGTAAAGATTGATATATAGGATGATATGGTTAGGACAAGGGATAAGACCCATGAGGCTTTAGGTCAGTGCAAAAGGAAGTTTTGCGAAGGTCAGGGACCAGATGCGAGGGACCCTGACGTCTAGCCCTGGGCTAGACGCCGAGGCCCATGGCGTCTGGGCTAGACACCAAGGACTGTGGCGTCTGGTCCTGGAGTCTGATAAGGACTCTTGCCTTGCGGGCTAAACCGACTTTGAGGAGGCTCTTTCTCCAAGAAACGACCGCAGGGCTCAACATATAAATAGAGGGGCAGGGCTAGCACTCGGAACAAATCAAGATTCACCAAGCCGTGTGCCAGCAACCCCGCCCCTCTAGTTTATCCTCTGTCATAGTTTCCATTGTGCTTGGTGAAGCCCTGTCGAGATTTTTCTTCACCAACACCGTCACCATGTTGTTGTGCTGCCGGAACTCATCTACTACTTCGCCCCTCTTGCTGGATCAAGAAGGCGAGGATGTCATCGAGTTGAACGTGTGCTGAACGCGGAGGTGCCGTATGTTCGGTACTTGATAGGGTCGGATCGTGAAGATGTGCGACTACATCAACCGCGTTGATAAACGCTTCCGCTTAGCAATCTTCAAAGGTACGAAGATGCTCTCCCCTCTCATAGCTATGAATCTCCATGGATATATCTTGCGTGTGCGTAGAATTTTTTTGTTTTCCATGCAACATTCCCCAATATCTAGTACCTCCTGTGTTCAATCTTCATGACATACATCTATTTTATTTTGTAGGTCCCTGAATAAAATTAATTCTACAAACTCCAAAAACAATTAGAAGGTAATAAATGGCATTGAACACTAAATTAATAGGCCAGTCAAGTAAAATGATATAAAGTATACTAAAAATAGTGTAAAAATGATATGAAAGCAACATGAACATAGCGACACGCACACACACACACACACACACACACACACACTTATATGTATCAAATGTAACCATCACTATTTCCAATGAGAGTTTGCATCATTGATGATCGTCATCGTAGGTTTTCATGTCCATGGGACAACGCTAAGTACCACTAGAGAACTGTTGGTTCTCAATTGATATGGACATAACAACGTGTGTTCTCATCCAAAAGAGATTCTTCTTCCATCAAGTTTCTTAGGCGAGATCAAAAGGGGTGGCCAGAGAAGGAGCCATGCATTCTAGAGCAAACCTATGTGTGAGATTGATACCCACAAGTGTAGGGGATAACAACTACCTTTGCTAGGAAGTATTACAACCCTAATTTATATTCGACGCGATGGAAATGAGAGGATACTCTTAAAATTTTGCAGTTAAGATGCCACAATACTTGCTTGAAGAATTATTAGTTGCAATGGCAATTAGTGAATGTACTTGTGTATGTAGCACATTAGCATAAAAGTAAGATAACCTAAAAAATACCCGATCATTTTTGAGTACAAGTAACTCCAAGAGAGCAAGCAGTAGCGGAAAACGTAGGCATAGGAATGGATATCGGGACTTTCCATGGATGACACTGATTATGCGACATAACACTCAACAAGTGTAAAATCACTAGCTCATGTTCTTGAATTGTTGTAGGCATGTTTTACATATGTAGCGAGACATGGTTATTTAACGTCTCCCATCTATAGTCCCACCCTCCCATCCATTGGGGAACTCTATGAACACTAGGTGTAACTATGGTAACCTTTTGGGCCAATTCGAACAACGCATTACGTTCTATGAATACATGTGATCCTCAAACTATAGTTATTTTCGTTGGTATCCGGATTGTCACCACTGAGTCTCTGGTTCAAAGCAAGAGTTGGTGCATCTTGCTTGTAGGTACAATCATTAACAAAAATAGTACAAATAGATAAATAGTTCATATATGAAATCATATTACTCCGACCCTAGTAATATGCATTGGGCACAAGAAAGCCATGTTGGAAATATCCCAAGAGGCAATAATATTATATTATTATATTTCTCTATTAATAATTAAAGATTTTATATTCTTTTCGATAACTGCTATGATCCTGGAATATGCGATTTAGTGGAAAACTCATATGCACGTGTGGAATGATAAACTATAAAATAAGATTCCTAGTCACGCCTCTAAGACTAGCTCAATTGTTGTTGGTGATCACGTTTTCCAGATCTTAGGATATCTTTAAGTGTAATGATAGTCCTAAAACAACATTGAGAGTACGACGTTAGAAGAATGATCATATTGAATCAACCTAAACTTGTTTGATATACTTTGAGATAATATTGTCATCAGTCAATTGTTATAACAGGGAGTGTTAACATGTGTTTTATTTCCTTAGACTAGGAGAGTATCATATTCACTTCTTACCATGTGATGCACTTTGGGGTTGCTCAAACGTCATCTGTAACTAGGTGATCATAACGATAACTTACAGGTGCATCAAAAAGTTTTACAAGGACTAGATAGCTCGAGAATGGAATCTGCTCCTCCAGCGATGGAGAGATATTTTTAGGGCCCTCTCGATGTGATGGCATCCAGAATATCTGGCCAGACATAGGTGACAACTTCATGGGGATGCCGGAATACTTCAATGAGAAAGAAGAACAAAACGTAACAAGGAGACCGATATAGTGAGCATGTGTATGAATCAAGAGGATATCGATATATCTCACCTCCAGTTTTGTAAAGTATCGCAAAGCAAAGGGGACATCACATGATAACCAAAGTTTCACTCGAATGTCATTCGTGTAATCATAGAGATTGATATGGATGTCCGTGGATCCGCTATCGGTCATTGAACAAATGAGTTTCATTCATGTCTATGTTTTACCGAACCTAAAGGGCCACAAGCTTATGGTAATCACGATCTATTGAGTGTTAGTAGGATGAGAGTATTGAGGATTTATTTATGGAATTGTTTCATTAATATTTGGAATAGTTTTGAGAGGAACCGGAAGCATTTCGGGGTCACGAGAAAGGTTTCAGAGTTTATCGGGCAATACTGGGTATTACCGAAAAATAATATATATAGGTGGAAAATGTTTCTGGGGATGTTAAATTAATGATAAAAGGCTCTAGTAATTTTTTGAAGGCTTTTATATTCAATTTATAATCAACGGTCCCTAAAAGTCTAAGTGGTGGAGATGAATTGGGCCACAAGGGCTCAATATAGGTGGCGCCCCTCTCATCATGGAAAGGAGAGAGGGGAGACCGAACTGGAAGGGGAAACCCCCTGCTCTTGGCCGGCCAAGGGACGGAAACTTTCCCTCCCCTTGTGGAGCCCCTGCTCCTCCCCCAACCTATATATACTAGAGGCTTTTGGCACACTTGGACACACAAGTTTTTGCTGCCTCCTCTAGTTCTCTAGTTCAAGTTCTAGTTGGTCCTAGTTGATCAATTAGAGCTTGACCTAGATCCTCTAATCCTCATCATGAGAACACTTCGGTGGTTCTAATCTCCCCCTCTAATTCTCTGGCGACGATTAGCTCTGGACGACAAAGCGCTGCTGGATCGTGAAGACCGTATGCATACAACCAAGTAGAGAGGTCGTGCTTTCGATCTTCTGTTCGAGGGATCGTTCATGGCAGCTTTGCAGGATCGTTCATCTATGGTTCGAGGGATTCCAAGTACGATCTACACCGACTCGTCTAATTTCTCTGCACTCCGGAGTCGGTAACGGTCGTGATCCAAACCTTATATGCATCTTGATACCTCCTTTTATTGATTCGGTAATGGAACATAAAAGTGTATCCTGCACCTATTTCCCCATAGGCGACCCTGGGTTATCAAACCCACAATAGGAAGATTCCCTTGAAGCGATGGTCTCTAGCAAGCTTTTGTCAAAGTGTCAAATCTAGCTTTTGATCGAATCAAGTAAGCAAATAGTGATTCAAACACATATAATAAAAATAGGTACGTGTATGAGGTCTTAATGCTTACAACCTTGTATTTGCGCTGGATCAAATAAGATATTAATTTGTACGCTGGGAGTCACCCATGGAGATGTGCTGGTTACAGATTGAAGTGGGGGGGGGGGGGTGTCCAAATAACATCACAAGAATAAAACAATAAAGAACACATCTTGAAGATTGATTGATTGCAAATATGTCTTACAGTGCATGCCTTGTGTGATGCACGATTACAAGTATGAACTAGATGAGGAAGCACTATGGTGGTGATGGTGGCTATGGAGATGGAAATGGCAGCGGCTAGGGTTTGTGGATGAAGATGATGATGAAGGTGTTCTGGCTTCTGATCACATTCTCCCCATGCTTGTTCTCTTGAAATTTTGATGGGGTCCCCTTTATAAAATTTGTACAGGTGGACGATCTTCCTCGGTTTCCAGGCCAAACGGGCGTGTGCACCCATATGGAACACCGTCTTTTGTGCTGTTTTTGCGCAGACACCTACTACTGATTCCATCTTCTTCCATTCTTCTTCCTTTCCATTGCCACACATGATTTCTTCCCTTTTTAGCCCATTTCCCGTGAGACACATCAAAGAGAGGATTTTCGGAATCCTTTGCATCCATTAGTCATTAGTAGCACTACCAGATCGAATATCTCTTTTTAAATGAAATATTTCGGTTTAAACAAATGTGAATGAGTGTAAAAATATCACTCATCAACTCCCCCAAGCTTGAACTTGATCGTCCTCGAGCAACATAAAGAGAAATTCGAATCATAAGAAACTCAGTTGCTTAAACTAGAATAACAAGAAGGTTTTGGTTCACTTACGATCTGTACGTCTAGTTTGCCCTCTACTTCTTGACCTGAAAACTTCTCATAGGTGTGGCGGTGGCATGGTTATAGTGCAAGTCTTAGTGAAACAAAGATAATCAACACAAAGTTCTTGATCTACTAGATAAAACTTTGTAACACTCTATTCTATTTATTCTAGACAACACTTGCTTGCCAGGAATGCACCGAAGAGTTTTCTTTTGATAGGGCCATAAAAACATATACTGGGGAGTGAAAAGCATGTAGAAAAATATGATGCTCTAGTTCTCATAAGCAGACCCACGATTATTTCCTCCTCAAGTCTCTTAAGCACTTCATTTCAATCATTGTTTGCTGGAACTTTGGTTGTCACGTGAAGGGATTGTGCCAAATAAGTGATCATGCATAGAATTTTGTTGTGGCTTAATGTTTGAGAACTATGGACCTTTGATATATGTCTCTTTCAAGCTCTTTGGATCAATCACCTTTATTTACCAGATACGCACCCATTCAACAGAAAGTCAAATAACATGCGTTTATAGTGTTGCCACTACGTACAGTAACCAACTCATAGCTGAAATCCGAGCTATCACTCTTTGTGGATCGTTCATTGGCTAGCGGAGTCCTCAACATAACATCAAGAAAGCTGACGAGGCCACATTTACACACGTACACGTGAATAGAGTAGCAAGGCCATGGTACTAGTGAGAAGCTGAAGCACCATGTAAAAGATACAATCATACAACACAATTTTTTTAACATAAATAATCTCGTTCACCCTGCAACTAAGTTCCTCTAGACAATTTAATCCACAAGTGCTATCAAGTCTATTAAAGTTAACAACATGGAGTTGAGCATTTCAAACATCATTTCTACTATAATTTTTCTCAACTCTGAAGTCTTTCTATTGTGCATGGTTATTCTTAGTTAAGATCATTTCATTTAAAAACAGTCCCATGACAAGTCTTGGTTGTCTAAACTAAATAGAATAAATGTTACAAAATTATTTTAGATACTAGAACAAAGCTTTTGTCTAAATTATCAAGACTTACTCCCATTTGGACATATAACACATACTACTACTACATCTACTCTAAGTATTTCAAGTGCAAAAGACGAGAGTCGTAGGACATACCTTCACTGTTGGGGATATAACTACTGGGTATGACCCACCCAGGAGGGGCCGGGTCATACCACTGGCGGTTCATAATGACAAGGCCTATGAAGATATTGAAGATGGCGGTTCATGAAGCAGGCTTCCTAAAGGCCGAAGACCCAAAGGCGACTTAAGACCCGCGGGCGTAAACCACCATATGTTAACTTGTATGTTAAGGAAGATGTAGATTCTGTCACTGAGCCGGACATGTTGTGTATGAGCTGGCCGGGACTCTGTAGGCCACCGGTCATTAGCCTATACATATAAAGGGGTGACCCAGCGGCGGTTTAGGGCAGGAAAGAAAGAGATCGAGAACTGGGTCAAGCGTATTCGCTCCCTGGTAACCGAAGCCCAAGCAATAACCACCCTACACTGGATTAGGCTGTTACCTCCACCACGAGGGGCTGAACCAGTATAAAATCTCCGTGTCCCTTGTCCCGTTTAACCCCTTCAAGCTAACTATGTTGCGATGGCTCCACACCCAAGTCCTTACGCTAGGACATCTGACTTGATAATTCCACGACAATTGGCGCCCACCATGGGGACAGCGCACGGTGGTTTCGAGTTCTTGAAGGGCAGCTTTGCAGGGCTCAAGGGGTACGCTGTGGGCTGGATGACCAGGAGTCATCGCGGCAAGCTCTACATCGATGACGAGGGCTGGGGGTCCGAGGCCGACTCAATCGAGTATGGGTACCGGGTCCCCTTTGGGGGAATTCACGTCTTCATCGGCAAGATCGGTGAGTCGGAAGCTGAGTCGGACATCTGCACCGACATCATCCAGTCGGCCCCGCGCGCGTGACCCGCCAAGGCTAAAGCCGCCCCCAAGCATGTTTTTGTCGGTTTCGTTCATGGAGCAGAACTAGAAGGACGATCTGAATCTGGTGGTGAGACGTTTATTTACTCAGGCAGCGAGCCTTCCGCTGGTGAGAGAAACCCCATCTACCAGGTTCAGGATGGCGGGCTTGGGGGCTGTTCCGATGGTGATAGTATTCCGGACCCCTTCGAGCCGCCACACCAGGTCACAGTCTTTATGGCCAGTACACAGCCAGCGCAGGGCTCTACGACTGCAGCATCAATGATCTCCGGGTCAGCAACAGCGACGGCTTCCAAGGCAGGACCTGTGCGCCCGCCGGCTCAAGTTTTGTCTGATCTATTGGATGCTCTAACAGCGTTGTTAACGACAGAGGTTAACCCGGCGAATCAAGCTCAGCATAAAACAGAGGTTACAAAATTGCGTGACGAGATAGCGCAGGCCAAGGAAGAGTTAAATGCAGAGAACACCCGGATGGCAATGGAGCGAGCCGCCTTGCAAAGGGAAGCAGAACGGCTTCAGGCGGAGAGCTTGCGCTTAAGCTTGGACATGGGCGTGTCAAATGCTGTTTTCAACAGAACGCATGTGAGCCGTCTGCCCCCGACTTACGATGCAAGGAATCTTTTGAACACATCTGGGGCAGGTCCCAGTAACCCGCCCGGTGTGAATCGGACCACTAAGGCACCAGCGGCTGGAGAACCGGTTCAGCCACGGGTTACAGATCCCCCATGTTTGAACATAGCCCCTCCTCAGCATGTTCCAACACCTCCGGGGCATTTTTCTAACCCCTTTGATAACATGATAACTGCAGCAACACGGCTAGCGGCTCTTTCGGCCCAGGATGAGTCACGAGCGGTAATGGAAATACGGAGAGCCGGAGAGCTTCTTCAGACGACTGTGGCCCAGCAGGCGGCTTATTCATACAGTCGTGATCATATCCACTCAACACCTCGTCCAAGTAGGAGTTATAACAGGCACATTGATGAACAGGCCGTGTCAAGCAGTGAGCGGCACCGCAACCAGTCTCGCAGGCCTGACCCACCGTGTATCGGCAATGATGCTCAGATTTTGGTAGACCACGGTAGAGCGTGGCATGAGGCGGAGCTGGCGGCTCAGTTGGCAGCTCAACATCAATCTCTGGTTTATCCTTCAACGTTCGTGGAGGCAGGAGTGACCTCTAGAACCTTGGGTGTGCCATGTTTAGTGCCGGCTCTACGCAATGAGCGCTTGCCTAAGGATTTCAAGGGCCCCCGTAAGGTGCCTAATTACACGGCGGATCAGCCCCCAGAGGCTTGGATCGAAAGTTATGAGATGGCCATTTTTGGTGTCAAAACCGGCGGATCTCGGGTAGGGGGTCCCGAACTGTGCGTCTAGGCGGATGGTAACAGGAGACAAGGGACACGATGTTTTTACCCAGGTTCGGGCCCTCTCGATGCAGGTAAAACCTTATTCCTGCTTGATTAATATTGATGATATGGGTAGTACAAGAGTAGATCTACCACGAGATCAGAGAGGCTAGACCCTAGAAGCTAGCCTATGGTATGATTGTTGTTCGTCCTACGGACTAAAACTCTCTGGTTTATATAGGAACCGAAGAGGGTTAGGGTTACACAGAGTCGGTTACAATGGTAGGAGATCTACATATCCGTATCGCCAAGCTTGCCTTCCACACCAAGGAAAGTCCCATCTGGACATGGGATGAAGTCTTCAATCTTGTATCTTCATAGTCCATGAGTCCGACCAAAGGCTATAGTCCGGCTATCCGGACACCCCCTAATCCAGGACTCCCTCAGTAGCCCCTGAACCAGGCTTCAATGACGACGAGTCCGGTGCGCATATTGTCTTCGGCATTGCAAGGCAGGTTCCTCCTCCGAATACTTCATAGAAGATTTTGAACGCAAGGATAGTGTCCAGCTCTGCAAAATAAGTTCCACATACCACCGTAGAGAGGATAATATTTACCCAAATTCAATCTGCTGACGTATTCCGTGGCGTGACATCACACCACGGCCAAGCCTTTATTCGAATCATTTTTACTGTCCCACCTCAGCGCGTTTAGCGAGGCGGTTTCCTTGGCACGTCTTGTCAAAGCAGAGATCGTGTCCCCTTATTCCGGTATTCTCATCAATACGGTTGTCAGTGTCAAAACCGGCGGATCTCGGGTAGGGGGTCCCGAACTGTGCGTCTAGGCGGATGGTAACAGGAGACAAGGGACACGATGTTTTTACCCAGGTTCGGGCCCTCTCGATGGAGGTAAAACCCTACTCCTGCTTGATTGATATTGATGATATGGGTAGTACAAGAGTAGATCTACCACGAGATCAAGGAGGCTAAACCCTAGAAGCTAGCCTATGGTATGATTGTTGTTCGTCCTATGGACTAAACCCTCTGGTTTATATAGACGCCGGAGAGGGCTAGGGTTACACAGAGTCGATTACAATGGTAGGAGATCTACATATCTCAGATAGCCAAGCTTGCCTTCCACGCCAAGGAAAGTCCCATCCGGACACGGGACGAAGTCTTCAATCTTGTATCTTCATAGTCTTGGAGTCCGCCAATGATGATAGTTCGCTATCCGGACACCCCTAGTCCAGACTCCTCAAGAGTCTCCGAACCAGGCTTCAATGACGATGAGTCCTGCGCGTATATTGTCTTCGGCTTTGCAAGGCGGGTTCTCCTCCAAATTCCATGTGCTTGCCGAATAGTGTCCGGCTTCCTTATAAATGTTGCGCTCCTTGGCTTCCACGTCCAATAATGGCCCTCTTCTACGTGTCGTATGAATGCGAAAATCCAGGGTATTTTTACGTTTTACCCCATAGCTGTGCGAATAAGCTGCCTATAAGAGAGGCGAGGATCTAGATCCGAATCACACCATCCTCCTTCCGCGAGTACTCATCGAAGCGCCTCTGACAAAAATCCACTCCATCATGGACAGTCGACGCGACTCCTCCTCTCGCGCCCCCAGCCCTCAGCCCAGCAGATGTCCAGTCCCGCATAGCGAGCTAGTGACGCTCCAAGCAGATGGATACCTTCCCACAGCCTTCATGGTTCCGGTTCGAGCCGGACTGGCCACCTACAAGGGTGGAAAGCAGGCGGAGAGCGTCCCCAATCCCTCCAAATGAGAGCGGGTATGCTTCGTCCCTTATCTAATAAGGGGACTCGGATTTCCCATACATCCGTTTCTCCGGGGGCTCCTGGAGTTCTATGAACTCCAGCTTCACCACCTTACACCTGCCTCCATCTTGCATATCGCGGGCTTTGTAGCCCTTTGCGAGCTGTTATTGGGCATCGAGGCCCATTTTGCGCTGTGGAAGAGATTGTTTTGCCTCGTACCCCGTTCTCACGAGGGGTCGATATATCAAGTGGGCGGAGCCGAAATATGGCGCATCGCCGGGACCGGATATCTATCCGGAACCCCGAAGAAGGCGTCCGAAGACTGGCCTTCGGAATGGTTTTATATGGAAGACGCCCCACTGCCGGACCCAGTTCGGATCGGCCTCCTAGAGTTCAGCAACGCTCCTCTGAAGAAACGCCTGAGCTGGCGCCCGCGGAGCCCTCAACGGGAGAATGATAGGGGCGTCCAATATCTGATGGGCCGGATAAGGTTACTGGCTCATTCCGGATTGACCATGATTGGAGTCATGGCCACGTGCATCATGCGAGGGGTGCAGCCGCTCCAATATAGGGGCCACCCCATGTGGGATTTCAACCGGGAGGATGACGCCACCCGTGATGGCCGCAAGGGGCCGGGATCGGTTGCCGATCTGGTGAAGATTCTGTCCGGCTTGTACAAGGGGGAGAAGGAGGACTTCCTCCGCGCGAGTCCATTGGATGGATTTTCCATGAATAATCCTCGGAGCTGGGTAAGCGGACGTTTATCTATCCGATCCATATTCCCAAAGTTAAGTGTCTCACTTCGTGATTTCGATGCAGGAGCTGCGCCGGGACGTAGAGGGCATACACAGCCTGACTCCACAGCCCGAGAATCCGGGACGATCCCTTTATCTGGCCTCCAAAGAGGATCCGGACATAAAGGTGGAGCTGATCGATGGGGTGTTCCACCAACTTAGCATGGACAATGCTTTGGTCGCCATTACGGCCGACTACCCCGGTTTATCTCCGACTTCCAAGGTAACTGTGACCGGAGTCCTGACATCATTGCTTATCCATGCTTATTTCTGACCACCGTATACCAACGGTGCTCCGCAGGAGGTGCCTTTAAGGCGGGAAGCCGAACCCGCGGCGGCTGACCAACAAGGGTCAGTTCAGCCCAGCAGGCGGAAGAGGAGTGCGGCGCGAATCGAAACGTCGCTGCAACGGTATGACGCACCACCATGTTTAAAGGAAAGGTTCCTGGGAGGTATATTAATGCTAATGATTTTTCCAGGAGAAAGAGCGCTCGCCGGACTATGTCCGGAGAGGTTGCCAATCAAGCCTCCGCCAGCCAGGCTCCAACGCCTGGTCCGGAGGGGGAGGCAAACACAAGGCGTGAGCCGGATGCTCCTCCAACGGAGGATGCCGACAGCCGTCCGCCACCAGTGCGAGGTGGAGAGCGCCATGAATCATAGGCGCCGCCGGACAGTTCTTCGTGACGCGTGTTTCTCCCCGGAGGCATTGAATGCCTTTAATGCGGGAGACACGCACCTCTGTGCCGCTCGAGATGGTCTAACCAGAGCCACGGAGCAGTATGTGAAAGACATACGGGTGAGGAATTTTAATAGTTATATATGCCAGTAGCCCCCGAGACTTAAAATAGTTAGAATAACTGATTTAAGGATCATTTGTTATGCAGGATCTTACGGAGAAGAATACCCACCTGTCCCAGGAGCTTCAAGGGCGCAAGGCCCAACTTGAGGCCGCGCTAGCCGCCGCGGGGGGAGCCACAGAGACCCCCTCTGGTAATACATACTTCGAAAAGATAAGTAGTTTATGAAGTGCGGCGTGTGTAGAAGTCTGACAATAATATTGTAGATGGTGCCGGACTAGATCCGGACAAGCAACATCTATTGCGCTAGCTGAAGGCCGACGAGAAGGTGCTTATGAGGGTGCAGCAGGAGAGGAACAAACTCCAAGATGCCAACACCCAGCTGGGCGAAGAA
This sequence comes from Aegilops bicornis, assembly GCA_021605145.1. Lineage (NCBI taxonomy): Eukaryota > Viridiplantae > Streptophyta > Magnoliopsida > Poales > Poaceae > Aegilops > Aegilops bicornis. The sequence goes on from CM038674.1 coordinate 185,593,402, forward strand.
CTAAAAGATGTTCGGGCCCAGCTGTCTGACTCCGTGAAGGAGAATCGGCGGCTTCGTTGCGGCATTTACAGTAAGTACTTGAGCAAACTCTTTTGAAAAGAAGAGTTCGGCGAGGAAGTCGATTGACAGAAATGTGTCTGTAGGTGTGCTCACAGGTCGTCCTGCGGAGGAAATGCCCGGTTCAACGGGTGACCTACTTCCTGAGCTGCTGCAACTGCACGAACGTGTTCGGCAGGTGATGAGCGGCGTCGTCCAGGCCTTATGGCCGTCCGTCTCCCTACCCGAGTGTCTTGGAGGGCTTGCGGAGAAGCTTCAGGGAGCACGGCAGCGCTTCCGTCTATGGAAGATATCGGCCTGCTGTCAAGGCGCCAGGGAGGCCTGGGCCATGGTGAAGACGCGGTACACGAAGACTGATCCAAACCACATGGCCGAGGTCGGACCTGTGGGGCCCGATGGGAAGGAGATCCCTGTGAGCTTAACGTATGGCCAAGTAGAGTTGGCCGCTAAGTATTCCCAACGGGACTGTAAACTAGACAGCCTGTTAGATGGGATTGAAGAGGAGTACAATCACTCAATTTGACGATGTAATTTAAAATGACATGTAAAATGCCTTCTAGCCGGATTGTAGATCGTTTGTCTTTGCGGACCTTTTCGCTTCAACCTCGGGACCCAAAAGTCTGGAGTGTGTCCGAATACCCTCACGGTTATGTAAAAACCGGGGCATGCATGGAGACCAGGCGTAGGGGTCATTAGTGCTTTATCAGAAAAGTGCCCAACTAGTTATGTTATATTACATGGTTAGTAAGAAACATCTTCCAGGGAGAATAGTTCCATTAGGGGTTCCTTTACCTGGGAGGCATGCCCTAAAGTGCATGTCCGGATTGCGAAAAGAGCAGAAAAGCATCTGGGGGCAGATAAATAAATAAGTAAGAAATCATCTTTCAAGTCACCGACCGAGTATTCCCTTAAGAACGCTAGCTTTCGGCTTCACCCAGTCTGAGGTACACATCCGGCTGACCCGGCAGTAACAATCGTAGAGGTGCTCCCTTTACCTCCTAGCCGAACAATCGGGAACGTAGGGTAAGCACAGGAGCCATGCAACCCAGCTTGGCCAAAACTTAAGTCATATCGATGCATATAATGGTGAATAAAAGGTACATGCGGAAGTTTGACACATGTGTTGGGCATGAAGCCCGTATAAATAAGCTTCTGTTAAAGAAGCCCCCAGGTATAATGAGTGCGAGCAGCACGTCAAGTGTGTGCGAACAATGCGCAGATCAGCCCTCAAAGGCTGTACGAAAAAAGGAGGAAGAAAGAGAGGAACAAAAGACAGCTAAAGTAGAGAATGTGGACGGAGGAAGGAGACGAACTCTGAGTCCGGCGCTAGGCCTAGAATCTTTGGAGACGGGCTGCGTTCCATGGGTTCGGCTCGAGTTGGTTGTCCGATGCGTTTCGCAGACGGTATGCTCCGCCGGTCAGGACTTGGTCGATGATGTAGGGACCTTCCCATTTGGGCTTGAGTTTGTCCTTTTTCTTGTCCGGCAGGCGTAGAACTAGTTCACCAACATTGTAAGTTTTGGCCCGTACTTCTCTGCTTTGATATCTTCGAGCCTGCTGTTGATAGAATGCGGAACGAGCTTTTGCCACATCGCGCTCCTCTTCTAAGGCGTCCAAACTGTCCTGCCGATCCAACTCGGCTTCTCTTTCTTCATACATGCGCACGCGAGGTGAGTCATGAACTATATTGTAGGGCAAAACTGCCTCTGCGCCGTACACCATAAAAAATGGTGTGAATCCGGTAGTGCGGTTTGGCGTGGTCCACAGCCCCCAGAGTATGGAGTCGAGCTCCTCCACCCAATGCGTGTTAGATTCCGTGAGGGACCACACTAATCTGGGTTTGATTCCGCTCATGATTAGACCATTTGCTCGTTCGACTTGACCGTTAGTTTGAGGGTGATAGACTGAAGCGTAGTCGAGCTTGATGCCCATATTTTTGCACCAAAGTTTAACCTCGTCGGCCTTGAAGTTCGTGCCGTTATCAGTGATGATGCTGTGGGGGACGCCATAACGGTGTACTACCCCAGATATGAAGTCTATCACAGGTCCGGATTCAGCCATTTTAACTGGCTTGGCCTCTATCCATTTGGTGAATTTGTCCACCATGACCAATAGGTATTTTTGCTTGTGGGTTCCCCCTTTAAGGGGTCCAACCATGTCAAGCCCCTGCATCATGACGGCCAGTGATGGGTATAGTTTTGAGGGCGGTGGGTGGCATGTGTCTTTGATAGCAAAGAGCTGGCAACCGACGCATCGTTGGACTAAGTCCTGAGCATCTGCCCGGGCCGTCGGCCAATAAAATCCTGTACAGAAGGCCTTGCCTACTAGGGCCCGGGCTGCGGCGTGGTGCCCGCCGAGTCCGGCGTGAATTTCAGCCAGAAGATTTCGCCCCTCCTCTTCGGAGATGCACCTTTGAAGGACTCCGGTTGTGCTTTTCTTATAAAGCTCTCCCTCATGGACCTTGTAGGCTTTAGATCGCCGTACTATGCAGCGGGCCTCATTTTGGTCTTCGGGAAGTTCCTGCCTAATTAAGTAGGCTAGGAATGGTTCCGTCCACGGGGCAATGACTGCCATTATTTCGTAATGAAGGTGTTATTTCATTGGCTGAGCCGCCGATTGTGTCAGAATGTTCGATGTTGGGCGGTGCGGTTGGTTCCGGGTTGTTGTTTCCGGACTCCTCTTCCCATAATATGGATGGCTTAAAAAGCCGCTCCAGGAAGATGTTTGGAGGGACGGCGTCGCGCTTTGCGCCAATGCGCTAACACGCCGTCACCGCCTGGTTATTATCCCGGGCTACATGGTGGAATTCGAGTCCTTTGAACCGAGCTGCCATTTTTAAGACGGCGTTACGGTAGGCTGCCATTTTCGGATCCTTGGCGTCAAAGTCTCCATTTACTTGGGATATTACGAGGTTTGAATCCCCACGGACCTCTAGGCGTTGAATGCCCATGGAGATTGCCATGCGGAGACCGTGTAAAAGGGCCTCGTATTCGGCTGCATTGTTGGCGTCCGTGTACATTATTTGAAGTACGTATTGGACTATGTCTCCAGTTGGGGACGTCAAGACGACGCCAGCCCCCAAGCCGGCCAACATTTTGGAGCCGTCGAAGTGCATGATCCAATTGGAGTATGCGCCGTACTCTTTAGGGAGTTCGGCTTCGGTCCATTCAGCGATGAAGTCGGCCAAAACTTGTGACTTTATAGCTCGCCGTGGTTTGTAGGTTATGTCGAATGGTAGGAGCACAATGGCCCATTTTGCAATCCTGCCCGTTGCGTCGCGGTTGTTTATAATGTCGTTGAGAGGTACTTAGAAGGCTACTATTATTGAACACTCTTGAAAGTAGTGTCGCAGCTTCCGGGATGCCATGAACACCGCATACGCTATCTTTTGATAATGTGGATACTGGGACTTGCATGGAGTTAAGACAGTGGATACGTAGTACACTGGTTTTTGAAGAGGGAATTTGTGTCCTTCTGTTTCTTGTTCGACGACGAGCACCGCGCTTACAACCTGATGTGTTGCCGCGATGTATAATAACATTGGTTCGCCCAAGTTGGGCGCGGCCAGGACCGGATTTGTTGCCAATATGGCCTTTATTTCTTCGAGTCCGGCCGTGGCAGCATCCATCCATTCAAAGTATTCGGTGCGCCGGAGGAGGCGATAAAGGGGCAATGCCTTTTCTCCCAAGTGGGAGATGAAGCGGCTTAAAGCCGCCACGCATCCAATCAATTTTTGTATTTGTTTGAGGTCTTTTGGGATATCCAACTGTGACAGAGCTCGGATCTTGGCTGGGTTTGCTTCAATTCCTCTACCGGATACAATGAAGCCCAAGAGCTGATCTGGGTTGCCAGACATGTATGAATCATGCGCTGATATGTTGCGCCGACGTTTTTGAGCCCGAAGGGCATTGTGTTGAAGCAGAATGGTCCGTATGGAGTAATGAATGCCGTTGCGGCTTGGTCTGCCTCCGCCATTTTGATTTGATGGTAGCCGGAGTATGCGTCGAGGAAGCACAATGAATCGTGCCCTGCGGTAGCATCGATGATTTGATCGATGCAGGGAAGGGGGAAAGGATCCTTTGGACAAGCCTTGTTAAGGTCTTTAAAATCGACACACAGGCGCTAGGATTTGTCCTTTTTGGTACCATTACCAGGTTTGCTAGCCAGTCCAGATGTTTTATGTCTCTGATGAATCCGACTTCTAATAGTTTGGCTAGCTCCTCTCCCATTGCCTATCTTTTGGGTTCGGAAAATCGCCGAAGAGCCTGTTTGACTGGCTTGAATCCTTTTAGGATGTTTAGGCTATGTTCTGCCAACCTGCATGGGATTCCTGGCATATCTGAAGGGTGACAGGCAAAGATGTCCCAATTTTCCCGAAGGAATTCTCGTAGTGCGGCGTCTACATCAGGGTTTAATTGTGCCCCAATGGAGTCCGTCTTTGCGGGGTCCGTTGGATGGACTTGGATTTTGACTATTTCGTCCGCTGGCTTAAAAGAGGTGGACTTGGATCTCTTATCGAGTATCACATCGTCCCTGTTCACCGGGGAGCGCAGCGCAGTGAGTTCCTCTGCCGCTAGGGCTTCGGATAGTGCCTCTAGGGCTAGTGCGGCTGTCTTATTTTCGGCGCGGAGTGCTATGTCCGGATCACTGACAAGAGTGATGATTCCATTGGGCCCGGGCATTTTAAGCTTCATGTACCCGTAATGGGGTATAGCTTGAAAAATTGTGAATGCCTCTCGCCCTAATAAAGCGTGATATCCGCTGCTGAACGGGGCCACTTGGAACGTGACCTCCTCGGACCTGTAATTGTCCGGCGAGACGAACACCACATCCAAGGTAATTTTTCCTGTGCAGCGTGCTTCCCGACTAGGGATTATTCCTCTAAAGGTTGTGCTGCTTCGCTCAATGCGGCTCCAGTCTATTTCCATTTTTCGAAGGGTTTCCTCGTAGATGAGGTTTAATCCGCTGCCGCCATCCATGAGTACCTTAGTAAGACGAAAGCTGTCCACTATTGGACTGAGGACCAATGCGGCTGGTGCTCGGGCTGTTCGGAATTTAGGTTCGTCGCTGGCGTTGAAGGTGATAGCCGTGTCGCTCCATGGATTTATTGTTGCTACTTGGTAGACTTCGGTGAGGCTGCGAAGTGTTCGTTTCCGCATATTATTTGAAGCGAAAGTCTCGAAGACTGTTAATACCGTACTGGTACTGTTGGGCTGGTTCTCTGGGGCTAGAAGCTCTTCGCCACTTTTGGCCACCTGCCGTAGTATCCAACATGCTCGAAGGCTATATGTTGGAGTGGCGCCCTCTGTACTATGGATTTTACAGGGTCCGCTGAGCCATCCCTCCAGTACGGTTTCGTGCCCTTTAGGGGGTTTTTGCTTTTTGGTTTTTGTCCCAGGTGCTTGAGCATGATGCACCCTTTTATTTCGGACTAGGGTTGTGTTCGGAGCCGGATTGTCCCAAAACTTGGTTTCGGTTTTCCAGGCACTCTCCATTGCACAGTACTTTCGTACTATGGACGCTAGGTCAGCGAAGCGTGTAATTTCACGATGACTTATGGCGTTCATGATTCCCTTGTCCGTGCAATTGTTGCAGAAAATTGAGATTGCGCTTTCCTCACGGCAGTCCTTTATCCTGTCCATAACCAGGAGGAATCTGGCCCAGTAATGATGTACTGTTTCAGCGGGCTCTTGCCGTATTTGAGATAGATCGCTTATGTTTGGGTGGGCGGGTGGAATTAAATTCGGAACCCCGCCCAATCTGAGGCTCAAGGGCCGAAAAGTTTCCGAATTTGGAAGCTTGGATTGCTGGATGTTGTCCAACAAATCTGGTCCGCTGCCTGACTTTATGTTCAGTACTTGACTGACGTCCGTCCCTCCGCGGGAATCCGGCAAGGAGGGATCAGGAATCCGAACATAACTGGTCTTTAATATAGAAGAAGAGTCTCTGCGCTGTTCCTCTACCATAGCAACGTGGTGGGTAGCCTGGGGAGAGTTGATCTCTCTCAGATCGGTTTTAAGCCCAATTTGATCGTAGTCTGTAGCAACTCCTAGGGCGGCGATGCGATCCAAGAGCTCGTTTACGGAGGAGAGCTCCATCGGATCTAGCTGCTCGGCGAGTTCCGAGTTGACGTGAAGATCGCTTTTGATGACCCGAGAGGTCATTGTCGGAGCGGCGGCCGAACGGGCGGTCATAAGAAAACCACCCAGCCGGATAGTTTGGCTGGTGGCCAAAGCTCCTTTGGCAACGGTACCGTCTTTAAAGACGGGAAGAGGCATCCTTCCTGATTGCGACGGCACAGAGGAACTCTCAATGAAAGCACCAATGTCGGTGTCAAAACCGGTGGATCTCGGGTAGGGGGTCCCGAATCATGCGTTTAGGGCGGATGGTAATAGGAGACAAGGGACATGATGTTTTTACCTGTGTTCGGGCCCTCTCGATGGAGGTAAAACCCTACTCCTGCTTGATTGATATTGATGATATGGGTAGTACAAGAGTAGATCTACCACGAGATCAAGGAGGCTAAACCCTAGAAGCTAGCCTATGGTGTGATTGTTGTTCGTCCTATGGACTAAAACCCTCTGGTTTATATAGACATCGGAGAGGGCTAGGGTTACACAGAGTCGGTTACAATTGTAGGAGATCTACATATCCGTATAGCCAAGCTTGCCTTCCACGCCAAAGAAAGTCCCATCCGAACACGGGACGAAGTCTTCAATCTTGTATCTTCATAGTCTTGGAGTCCGGCCAATGATGATAGTTTGGCTATCCGGACACCCCCTAGTCCAGGACTCCCTCAACGGGTGTAGGTAACCCAACCGCGCCATTGATTACGGCGCTTGGGAGATAAGCGAGTTTTACCAGGCCGGTGGGGACGCATAGCTTCGTCCGTTCATATAAGGGGATAAGGATCCACCTTTTTACCTACGCCTTTTTCCTCCTTTGCTCATCCATTTCCGCGCACTCGAGCTCCAGCGCCCAAGTCCGCACATCTCGCCTCAACCTTCCCCAGCCATGCCCGGAACGGGAGGCAAGTGGATGGTCTCCTCCGTCACGGAGGGGCACATCAAAAAGCTGCGGAAGGCCGGATACTTGTCCAGCGACATCGCGCATCGGCTCCCCGACAAGGGGCAGCTTATCCCCACCCCCAGGCCCCACGAGAGGGTGGTGTTCCTCACCCACTTCCTTCACGGACTAGGTTTTCCACTTCACCCATTTGTCCGGGGGCTCATGTTCTACTACGGCCTGGATTTCCACGATCTAGCCCCGAACTTCATCCTCAACATCTCGGCGTTCATCGTCGTGTGCAAGGACTTCCTCTACATCCAGCCCCACTTCGGCTTATGGCTGAAGACCTTCAATGTCAAGCCGAAGGTAGTGGGCGGCTGCTGCCGGAGTGCGCAGTGCCATGGTGGGCAAGATGGCCAACGTCCTATGGCTCGAGGGCTCCTTCGTGGAGACCATAAAGGGGTGGCAATCGGGGTGGTTCTACATCACCGAGCCGCGTGACCCTTAATGTGTGGCGGCCCCCGAATTCCGATCTGGCTTCCCTACACGGCTCACCTCCTGGAAGGAGACGGGCCTGACATGGGGTAATTCGGAAGAGCTGACCGGACTCTAAACCTGCGTCCAAAACCTGGTGAACAAGAAGCTCAAGCATGTTAACGTAGTCCCGGTCATGCTCATCCGCCGGATCCTCCCGTGCCAACAACGGGCCTTCAGCTTGTGGGAGTTTGATCCGGCAGAGCACCAAACCTTGAGCAGGCTATTCGACACTACGTACGAAGATGCCTAGAAGGTGCTGTTCAAGGGCGCCGAGGCTCTCGCATCCGCTACCGAAGATCGCGGATTCACCTCGCAGCGTCAAGCCAGCGAGGTAAGCTATTTTACCCTTTACAGGACACTTGTTTTTCATAGTTTGACTCTATGCGGGATCTAAACTCCCTTACCTTTGACAGGACTGGCAAAAGACGTCCGGGCAGGTTAACTGTCCGGCTCCCTTGCCAGAAGACCCAGCGGACGCTCGATTAACGGGGCTGCTGGTTCCGGCACCTCACGTGGTGCCGGAGAAGAAGGCCAAGAAGAAGGCCACGGGAACTCGAAGGAGTTCCTGACGCGAGGTGTTGTCGGACTCATCATCCGATGACTCCGAGGCGTACTCCTCCCGCGAAGACGAGGAGGAGGAAAAAGAGGCCTCTCCCTCAACGGGGGGAGAGAAGAAAAGGAAGGCCGCCCCAACTAGGGCGGCCGGAGGGTCCAAGAAGGGAAGGACCCTTCCTCCGGACTACTCCACCAACGCCGACGACGGCGAAGAGGAGTGGCCACCAAGGGCTAAGCCCCTGGCGAAATCGTAAGTGTCCGGATTCAAGAATAACTCATGGCGTTTCATTTGTCGCACAAAATCTCCTAACACGGAATATAACCCTGCAGCCCGCCCAAGGATGGGCTCGACGCTTCAACGAGCGGCTCCCTGGATTCTTCAAACGTGAATAGCACCTCACTTCCGGCTGCCTCCTCTCCTCGCGTTGCGGATGACGCTGATGTGGGGTCCCAAAGGGCTCTAAGTTTGGCCCTGGGCCGGACTCCGCACCGGAACCTTCAGTGGTTCCGGAGTCCGGCAGGTGGCCCCTTCGTAAGAAGGGCAAGACTGCGACACCGGTGACCTCCGTCCAACCGGAGGCACTGGATAATTTGCTGGAGGCGTTTAACGGCGCCTCCATCGACGAGGAGCACCGCACTGTTATGAGTGTGGTGATCCAGAAAGTTCGATCCGCCAAGAGCGGGCCGATCAAGCTCGTGCCAGCCTTCTAATGTGCTTTGAGGTATGTATTTAAGATATGTAAAAATATTACCGCATAGATAATAGCCTCGATGCTCAGTTTGGTGTTCGGAAGAAAAGCCGAACTAAGGATCTAAAAAGATGTACGCAGGAGTCTAACATAAGTATGTCAATATGGGGAATGCAAGGCTGCGCCTGACCTCTGCTTGTGACCGATCAAGGAGGTCAATGCATTGAAGCAGAGCCTCGAGCGGTCCGAGAACGAGCTCGGCCTTGCCAAAAAGCAGCTCGAGGACAAGGAAGGTAAGTAACACCTTATGGAAGTATATAAAAGATGTGGTTGCAAAAAATGACAGGAATAGCGTGAGTATTGCAGGGGCCACGAACGAGGTGGCGACCCTGAAGGAAACAGTGTCCAAGGCCGAAAGCAATGCAGCCGCGGAGCGCACCGAGCGAGAGAAGCAGGAGGGGCGGGTGGCGGAGGTGCGGCAAGAGCTCCAGGCTCTCGTGGAAAAACACGAGAGTTTGGAGCATGACTCAAAGACTCGAGAGTCCGAGCTTGCCTCGGCCCTTGAGAGCGCCAAAGTCTCTAAGGCCGAAGCCCAAAAAGCCCTCCAGGAAATTGAAGCGATGAAGAAGATAGCGGCGGGTAAGGCATTTTTTATGCAAAGCAGGCACATGAAAGTGAATTACTTGTTACTTACCCGAATCCGGAGCTCTCCAGGAGCATTCGCAGATCTGCCCCGCAGTGTGTCCGATGCTGCCGCGTTCTACCGAGCCGAGGAGGGGAGCTCGATGGAGAAGGTGTTCTGGTCTCAGTATGCTGAGGCCGGACACCCGGTGCCCTTAAGCGACCAGCTGAAGCAGCTGGTCGAGCTCCATAAGGTGGCCGAACAGGCCATGAAGGGCCTCATAGTTCGACTGTGGCCTAAGGAAGCCATGCCTGGGAGCTACTTCGGGCTGGTGAGGCGGCTGGTGGGCGCTTGTCCATGGATTGAAGTCGTCAAGCGCTCCGTCTGCATCGAAGGTGCCCGTAGGACCCTTGCCCGTGCTAAAGTGCACTGGGGCAAGATGGACGCTGAGAAGCTTGTGACTGACAGACCACTGCCGGGCAGGGAGTATCACAAGCCCAAGATGTATTATGAGGGCGTCCTGAAGGGTGCCCGCCTTATAGCGGGTGAATGCTCCAAAGATGTAATTTTTGAGTAAACTCGCATTTGTTATCCTGTACGCTGAAAACTTGTTCATATGCGCTAAGCAACGCTTGTGAATTTAAAATATTACCTTCTGTGCGGCCGTTTATTAAATTTGAGAGATGACGAGTCGTCGGCTTTTGCCCCCATGCCGCGAGTGCTGGGGTGTTCGGGATAAACTTGAGCGCACTTTTTCCCATTCTTGGATCCTTCGAGGGAGGCGCTCAACGCAACGAACGAGGCAACCGGACTATAATGCTTGAACACTCTCACTTAGCCAATGAATTCTATAATTTTAAATTTCGGCGAAGCTCCTAGTATTCGGAAGACCGAGTTTGGGGCGCTATCCACGCCTGGGCCGGACAAAGCCGACTCCTCGCTCTAAGCGGCATAAGTCTTTAGGGACTCGAAAACCTCTTGAATAGCGACCGGCTCTTGCCCTATCATGACGGTCAGTTTTAGCTTTCTCCACTGAGGTGCTTAACCCGGCTCAACCGGGGCACAATCGCAGTGGTTCTCCCAGCGCTACCTTATCTGATATAACGGAACGTAAGGTACCAAAACATGGGAGCCGGGCAAAACCAACTATTGACCCAAGACATGTTGGAAATATGCCCTAGAGGCAATAATAAATTAGTTATTATTATTATATTTCCTTGTTCATGATAATCGTTTATTATCCATGCTATAATTGTATTGATAGGAAACTCAAATACATGTGTGGATACATAGACAACACCATGTCCCTAGCAAGCCTCTATTGGCTAGCTCGTTGATCAATAGATGGTTACGGTTTCCTAACCATGGACATTGGATGTCATTGATAACGGGATCACATCATTAGTAGAATGATGTGATGGACAAGACCCAATCCTAAGCCTAGCACAAAGATCGTAGTTCGTATGTCAAGCTTTTCTAAATGTCAAGTATCATTTCATTAGACCATGAGATTGTGCAACTCCGGATACCGTAGGAATGCTTTGGGTGTACCAAACGTCACAACGTAATCGGGTGGCTATAAAGGTGCATTAAGGTATCTCCGAAAGTATCTGTTGGGTTGGCACGAATCGAGATTGGGATTTGTCGCTCCGTAAACGGAGAGGTATCTCTGGGCCCACTCGGTAAGACATCATCATAATGTGCACAATGTGACCAAGGGGTTGATCACGGGATGATGTGTTACGGAACGAGTAAAGAGACTTGCCGGTAACGAGATTGAACAAGGTATAAGATACCGACGATCGAATCTCGGGCAAGTACAATACCGCTAGACAAAGGGAATTGTATACGGGATTGATTGAGTCCTTGACATCGTGGTTCATCCGATGAGATCATCGTGGAATATGTGGGAGCCAACATGGGTATCCAGATCCCGCTGTTGGTTATTGACCGGAGAACGTCTCGGTCATGTTCAAGCATGGTTCCCGAACCCGTAGGGTCTACACTTAAGGTTCGATGGACGCTAGGGTTATAAAGGAAGTTTGTATGTGGTTACCGAATGTTGTTCGGAGTCCCGGATGAGATCCCGGACGTCACGAGGAGTTCCGGAATGGTCCGGAGGTAAAGATTTATATATGGGAAGTCCTGTTTTGGTCACCGGAAAAGTTTCGGGTTTATCGGTAATGTACCGGGACCACCGGGAGGGTCCCGGGGGTCCACCAAGTGGGGCCACCGGCCCAGAGGGCTGTATGGGCCAAGTGTGGGAGGGGACCAGCCCCAGGTGGGCTGGTGCGCCCCCCCACCAAGGCCCAAGGCGCCTAGGGCTTGGGGAAACCCTAAAGGGGGGCGCCTCCCTTGCCTTGGGGGGCAAGGCAACCTTCGGCCGCCGCCTCCTCAGATTGGATCCGAGGGGGCCGCCCCTCTCCTTTGCCCCTATATATGTGGGGGTGGGAGGGCAGCCGCAGCCCATGTTCCGCGCAGCCCTCCCTCTCTCCCAAGTTCTCCTCCTCCTCCTCTCCCTTGGTGCTTGGGCGAAGCCTGCGGGATTGCCACGCTCCTCCATCACCACCATGCCGTTGTGCTGCTGCTGGATGGAGTCTTCCTCAACCTCTCCCTCTCTCCTTGCTCGATCAAGGTGTGGGAGACGCCACCGGCTGTACGTGTGTTGAACGCGGAGGTGCCGTCTGCTCGGCACTCGGATCTCCGTGATTTGGATCACGACAAGTACGACTCCTTCAACCCCGTTCTCATGAACGCTTCCGCTTAGCGATCTACAAGGGTATGTAGATGCACTCTCCTTCCCTCGTTGCTAGTTTCTCCATAGATAGATCTTGGTGACACGTAGGAAAATTTTGAATTTCTGCTACATTCCCCAACAAGACATGATTCGGAGCCGATGCATATTATGCTATAAGTTTGGGGTGCCACACTTGTGAAAGTGTTTGGACTTATCACACCATATTTTGGGGTACTTAAGCCACTGGTGTATTTGTCCGTACCAAAGTGTACGGATGCAACATGTCATAAGTGAACATATATAGATAAAAATAAAAAAAGGAATGCAATAATAGGCAGAAGCTATGTATTGTTTATTCAAAAAGGTTGCGGTAAAAGCAGAACGATATAAATAGTGCGATAAGCAATGGATGGGACTATTTGACATGTCCCCCTCTAGGGGCGAGCTGCGGGATGATATGTGAAACAAGTATACTGCTCGTTATAGAGACCACCTGGACACTCGACGTAGTTTTCTGCTTCCCTGGCTATTGCATCGTGTGTTCGGCGATTCTATTGCCGGAAAGGGCTTCTTTAGAACGGAGTCCTGAAAGTAAGAAAAAAAAGGAATGACACAATCGGGAGCCCCTGGTGCGGTTGAGCCGCATTCTGGGCCTGCCGTGGTCGTGCCCCTCCCCCTATGCCCATGGTATTTCCAGAGCGTAATTATGTACGCGTAGTACTGGTTTCGCAATTTCGCGAGGGCTGGGGTTGGGGCCGCATTGCTACGCGTGCTCGGAACGTGCCAGGCGGTCTTGTTGTAGGTTACTCCGGGCGCGCTTGACGGTGTCGGGACGTTGAATAGCCGGACTCGAGAATTGCCTTGAGAGGCTGCTTTTTACTTCCGCCGCGAGGGCCGCCGTATGCTCCTTCGTTCGGAGAGAGCGTTTAGTGTTTTCGTTGACCGTAATGACTCCTCGAGGGCCTGGCATCTTGAGCTTGAGGTATGCGTAGTGCGGCACCGCATTGAACTTTGCAAATGCGGTTCGTCCGAGCAAAGGCGTGATAGCCGCTGCGGAACGGGACTATGTCGAAGATTAATTCCTCGCTTCGGAAGTTATCCGGGGATCCAAAGACCACTTCAAGTGTAACTGAGCCTATACAGTTGGCCTCTACACCTGGTATGACGCCTTTAAAGGTCATTTTTGTGGATTTAATCCTTGAGGGGTCTATGCCCATTTTATGCACTATATCCCGATAAAGCAGGTTCAGGCTGCTGCCGCTGTCCATCAGGACTCTGGTGAGGTGAAATCCGTCAATGATTGGGTCTAGAACCAATGCGATGAATCCGCCATGGCGGATGCTAGTGGGGTGGTCCCTTCGATCAAAAGTTCTCGGACAGGAGGACCACAGATTGAACTTTGGGGCGACTGGCTCCATCGCATATACGTCCCTTAGTGCACGCTTCCGCTCCCTTTTGGGTATGTGGGTTGCGTATATCATGTTCACCGTCCGTACTTGTGGGGGAAGCCCTTCTGTCCTCTATTGTTCGGCGGCCGGGGCTCCTCCTCGTCATCGCTATGCAGCCCCTTGTCATTGTATTCAGCATTTAACTTGCCTGCCTGCTTGAACACCCAACAATCCCTGTTGGTGTGGTTGGCTGGTTTTTCGGGGGTGCCGTGTATCTGGCACGACCGATCGAGTATTCGGTCCAAATTGGACGGGCCCGGATTATTCCTTTTGAATGGCTTTTTCTGCTGACCGGGTTTAGAGCCTCTGAATCCGGCATTGACTGCGGTATCCTCAGCATTATCGCCATTAATGCGGCGCTTGTGCTTGTTGCGACGCGACCTGCCGTTGTTGTCCTTGGTATCCGAATTACCAGGGCTCTTGGTCATGTTGTTACTACTAGCTAGCCAGCTGTCCTCTCCAGCGCAAAAGCGGGTCATGAGTGTTGTGAGGGCTGCCATGGATTTCGGCTTTTCCTGTCCTAGGTGCCGGGCAAGCCACTCGTCGCGGATGTTATGTCTGAAGGCTGCAAGGGCCTCTGCATCTGGACAGTCGACGATTTGATTTTTCTTGGTTAGGAACCGTGTCCAGAATTGTTTGGCCGATTCCTCTGGCTGCTGAATTATGTGGCTTAGGTCATCGGCGTCTGGTTGTCGCATGTAGGTGCCTTGGAAGTTGTCGAGGAATGCGGCTTCCAGGTCTTCCCAACAACCTATTGACTCCGCTGGCAAGCTGTTAAGCCAATGCCGAGCTGGTCCTTTAAGCTTGAGTGGGAGGTATTTGATGGCGTGTAGATCATCACCACAGGCCATGTGGATATGAAGGAGGTAGTCCTCGATCCATACCGCAGGATCTGTTGTGCCATCATACGATTCGATGTTTACGGGTTTGAAACCCTCAGGGATTTGATGATCCATTACTTCATCTGTGAAGCATAGTGGGTGTGCGTCGCCCCTGTACTGGGCTATATCACGACGTAGCTGAAATGAGCTTTGTCTGTTGTGTTCGGCTCGGCCGGATTTGCTGTATCCGACATGAAGGTTATCGTCAAGTGTAGTGAGGCGCCCACGCGATCCATAGATCGATCTTGTTTGCCTTGCCTTGTCCTCCAATATATCTCGCAGGTCTGGCGCATTTCCCCGTGCCTTGGTACTTTTTGAGCGGCGCCGGGGTGCGGCTTGAGTGGAGGGCCGAGAGGCCTCTCTGTCGCGGCCACGAGGTGGCCAGTCGGCCGTATGATGCACTGGTGATGTAGGTTTAGGTGCTTCCTCCTCTAATTGGGGTAGCAGCCTGCGTTTTGGGTAGCTCTTGGAGGGGCGTTCGAGTTCATACTCTTCGGCTGCAAGGACTTCAGTCCATCTGTCAGCTAGCAAGTCTTGGTCAGCTCTAAGTCGTTGTCGCTTTTTCTTGAGGCTGCTTGTTGTGGCCATAAGCCTGCGTTTGAAACGCTCTTGTTCGACGGGATCCTCGAGCACGACAAATTCGTAAATAAATCGAGGCTTGCCTCGTCTTCGGAGGGAGGCATGTATTTATCGTCCTCTACCTCTCTATCTCGCCGCTCTCTCATGAGGGCTGGCTTCTCCATCCTCCGCAAACCTGAATCCTGCCGGAGGGGTTGTCTTCGCACCTTTGTCCGGGTGTTATTGTCTCCCGTGCGGAATCGCCGCTTTTTTGTGGCGGGATTTAGAGCGGCCTCACGACGCCGGCGCTTAGGCTGTGTCTTGGAGGGGTCATCCTCTGTTGTTCCATCACCATTCCCATCTTTTGGGATGTCCACCATGTATATGTCGTATGACGAGGTGGCCTTCCAGTGCCCTGTAGGCGCTGGTTCTTGGTCATCTCCTGCATCGTCGTCCATACCGTCGATGTCTTCGGAGTCGAAGTCGAGCATGTCGGTTAAATCATCGATAGTGGCTACGAAGTGGGTGGTGGGTGGGATTTGAATTTCTTCGTCGTCCGCATCCCAACCTTCCTGACCATAGTCCGGCCAGGGCTCTCCTGATAAAGAGAGAGACTTTAGTGAATTCAGGATGTCGCTAAAGGGCGAGTGCCGAAAGATGTCCGTGGCGGTGAACTCCATGATCGGCGCCCAATTGGATTCGATTGGCAAGGGCGCGGAAGGTTCGGAGTCCGGAGAGGAGTCCGGCACCTTGGAGTCACGAGCTTCGCAAAGGACAGGGTTGGTGTTCGGCTCAATCGCCGTAGAGATAGCAGCCCCCGAGGCGGTGTCCAGCCACCCGTCCTCGATCGGCGCAGTCGGCTCCGAGCTAAGGGTCGGAGCGGACACTTGAGCAGCCTGCAGGGCACTGTCCGGCAGCAGAGCTAAATCATGCCCGTCGTGACAGTGCGGCGCGCTTGGCTGTGGGTTGAACCCGTCGAAGATCAAGTCTCCGCGGATGTCAGCCGTATAGTTCAAACTTCCAAATCTGACCTGATGGCCAGGGGCGTAGCTTTCAATCTGCTCCAGATGGCCAAGTGAATTGGCCAGCAGTGCAAAGCCGCCGAATACGAAGATCTGTCCGGGGAGAAAAGTCTCACCCGGGACCGCATCGTCGTTGATGATCGGAGGAGCCATCAGGCCTAAAGATGACGACACAGAGGAACTCTTAGTGAAAGCACCAATGTCGGTGTCAAAACCGGCGGATCTCGGGTAGGGGGTCCCGAACTGTGCATCTAGGCGGATGGTAATAGGAGACAAGGGACACGATGTTTTTACCTAGGTTCGGGCCCTCTCGATGGAGGTAAAACCCTACTCCTGCTTGATTAATATTGATGATATGGGTAGTACAAGAGTAGATCTACCACGAGATCAGAGAGGCTAGACCCTAGAAGCTAGCCTATGGTATGATTGTTGTTCGTCCTACGGACTAAAACCCTCCGGTTTATATAGGCACCAAAGAGGGTTAGGGTTACACAGAGTCGGTTACAACGGTAGGAGATCTACATATCCAGACGCCAAGCTTGCCTTCCACGCCAAGGAAAGTCCCATCTGGACACGGGACAAAGTCTTCAATCTTGTATCTTCATAGTCCAGGATTCCGGCCAAAGGCTATAGTCCGGCTATCCGGACACCCCCTAATCCAGGACTCCCTCAGCCATGGAGATGCTGGATGTCGATGATGCAACATGTGCTAAGTATTTCACCATGATGTTGGATGGGCCGGCTCGTACGTGGTTAAAAACACTGCCAGCTAATTCTATTGGGTCATGGACAGAGTTAAAGAGGCATTTTATTCAAAATTTCAAGGACGCATGCAAGCAACCTATGTCGTTTCTGGATTTGGATTCTTGCATTCAAGGTGAAGGAGAGTCAACAACCCATTGGGTGCGCCGGATCTCGTCAATCATACATTCGTCAGACAGTATCAATGTCGGTTCTGTAGTCTTGATGTTAGAGAAGAATTGCCGTTTCCTCCCTCTTAAGCAGAAGCTGGGGCGGATTAAGCACCACTACGACGATATGGGGGAGCTAATGGCAGCTCTTGGTAAATACGCCAACTCTGACAGTACCAAGGATCCCGAGTTTGATGATATTAAGCCGGGGAAGGGAAAGAAGGGCGACAATACAAAAGGCCAGCAACATAACTCGGTGGTTCAAGCCGGCAACGGTAAGCGTAAGGCTGATGGTGGTTTTGATTTTGTGGTAACACCAACACGTAGAATAATAATCAGCCTCGCAAGGGAAAGCCGCCCCAAGGGTCAAAAATGAACCTTGAAGCAATGCTGAATCAACCTTGTCCAAAGCACGACATGCGTGATAAGCCATCTGGCCATATGTGGAGGGATTGTTACATCCTGAAGGAGTTTAGGAATTCCAATTTTTTCAATCATGGCCCAAATGGCGGCTCAGGATCCGGCTCTCATGGACCTGGCTTTGGTGGTGGCGGTTCAAGCGGGCGGTGAACCCTGTTGAACTGGCGGTGCCCCGATACTTAAGGTGGTCTAAGCAGTCTATTACGTGGAGCAGAGAAGATCACCCGCCCCGGGTTGATAATCCATGCCAGCTGGCTTTGGTGGTTGCTCCACAGGTGGGAGGATATAAACTCACGAAGGTGCTCATGGCTGGAGGTAGCAGTATCAACATTCTTTATCATGAGACCTTTTGTCGTATGAATTTGACTGACAAGGATCTTAGGCCGTCTTCTATTGTCTTTCATGGGGTGGTGCCTGGTAAGTCGGTGTATCCTGTGGGTAGGATAACATTGGAAATGGCTTTTGGCGATGACAATGATTCCAAAGCTGATAAGAGGTGGTGAAACTTAAGAGCCCATACCATGCTTTGTTTGGGCGGCCGGCTTACGCCAAGTTTATAGCATGGCCGTGTTATGTTTATTTGCAGCTTAAGATGCCGGGTCACAAGGGCACCATCACGATGCATGGCAATAGAAAAATCGCTCTGGATTGTGAAGAGGGTGATGCTGCTTATGCTGAGTCGGCTTGCTCCAGTGAAGAATTAAAGTTTTATAAAGACAATGTTGACCCGGCAGATATGACGCCTTTGATGAAGCCAACGATAGAGAATGATCCCTTAATGAAGTTTAAGTCGGTAGATGATACTAAGCTGGTTGATTTTGTCCCTGGCGATTCTTCAAAGCAATTCAGTGTCAGTGCGAATATGGATTCAAAGTAGGAAAGCACGCTTATCTAGTTCATCCGTGAGAACCGGGAGATATTTGCATGGAAGCCTTCTGATATGCCAGGTGTATCGAGGGAACTCGCTGAGCACACTCTTAATGTGGATCCCAAGTTTAAACCGGTCAAACAGTTTCTTCGCCGGTTCAATGAGGAATGGCGCAAGGCAATTGGTGAAGAGGTGGACCGGCTTGGTAGCAGGGTTCATCGTTGAAGTTTTTCATCCTGAATGGTTGGCAAACCCGATGCTAGTACTTAAGGAAAATGGCACTTGGCGTATGTGTGTGAATTATACAAACCTTAACAAGGCCTGTCCAGCTGATCCCTTTGCTCTCCCTCGTATTGATCAGATCATTGATGCTACGGCGGGTTGTCAGCGGTTGAGTTTTTTAGATGCTTATTCTGGTTATCATCAGATCAAAATGGCAGTTAAGGAATAGGAGAAGACAACTTTCATCACTCCCTTTGGAGCCTTCTGCTATGTATCTATGCCTTTTGGGCTCAAGAGTGCCCAGGCGACTGACCAACGGTGTGTCCAGAATTGCCTTCATGGCCAGATTGGGCGTAATGTTCATGCTTATGTGGATGATATTGTTGTGAATCCAGGAAGAAGGAGACATTGATTGAGGATATGAAGGAAACCTTTGACAACCTCCGGGTCTACAAGATGATGCTTAACCCGACCAATTGTGTCTTTGGTGTGCCAGCCGGCCAGTTATTGGGTTTCTTAGTATCTGAGAGAGGCATTGAAGCTAAGCCGGAGAAGATCAAGGCTATAAACTCCTAAGCCGGCGTGTATCAATGACGTCCAGCGTTTGGCGGGTCGTATCGCGGCTTTGAGCCGGTTTATAAGTCGCCTGGGAGAGAAGGCCATCCCTCTGTATTAGATGATGAAGAAGACAGATAATTTTGTGTGGAGCGATGCTGCTAATGAGGCATTTGAGGCACTTAAGAAGCAACTGGCTGAGCCGCCGGTTCTTGCAGCCCCCATTGAGAAGGAGCCTTTGCTGCTATATGTGGCTACAAACAACCGGGCTGTCAGTGTAGCAATTGTGGTTGAAAGGAAGGAGTCAGGCAAGGAGCATCCGGTTGAAAGGCTGGTTTATTATGCCAGTGAGGTCCTCAGTGAGTCTAAGCAGAGATACGCACATTGGTAGAAGCTGGTTTATGGTGTGTTCATGGCTAGTCGTAAATTGAAGCAATATTTCCTTGGTCATCCCATCATTGTGGTTAGCTCTGCCCCTTTGGAAGACATTATTCAAAACAAAGAAGCCACAGGTCGGGTAGCTAAGTGGGCTGCTGAGCTTGGACCCCATGGTCTAAAGAACATGCCTCAGACGGCTATAAAATCTCAAGCACTTGTGGATTTCATCAATGATTGGACAGAGTTGTAGATGGCTGAGGATAAGCCTGATCATACATATTGGACTATTCACTTTGATGGATCCAGGCAGTT
This sequence comes from Aegilops bicornis, assembly GCA_021605145.1. Taxonomy (NCBI): domain Eukaryota; kingdom Viridiplantae; phylum Streptophyta; class Magnoliopsida; order Poales; family Poaceae; genus Aegilops; species Aegilops bicornis. Next base: position 185,613,182 of record CM038674.1, read on the forward strand.
GGAAGGCTCGGGAGCTGTAGTTATATTGACTTCCCCATGAGGTGATAAATTTTGTTATGTTTTAAGGTTGATGTTCCCTTGTACTAATAATGCAGCTGAATATGAAGCCTTACTCCATGGTCTTCAGATGGCTAAAGAGATGAATTTAAGCCGGATAATTTGGCGACTCGGATTTGGTGGTTCAACAAGTGTTAGGGACCTGGGATTCCAAGGATCCACTCATGGCAGCTTATCATCGAGAGGTGGATACTATTGATGGTCACTTCAAAGAATATTAGGTGGAGCATGTTGATCGAAGGAAAAATGAAGCAGCTGATGCATTAAGCTGGCTGGGATCTCAGCGTAAGCTGGTCCCCCCAATATTTTCCTTGATATTTTGCATAACCCACCAGTGAAATTGTCTACGGAGGAAGACTTGGCAGTTCCTGACCCGGAGGCACAATTGGTGGCGGCTCTTCATGCTATCCCTGATTGGACTGTTCCGTATTTGGCTTACATGACCCGGGGCAAGTTACTTGAGGATGAAACTTTGGCCAGGCAGATAACCCGGCGGTCTAAGTCAATGACTATTGTCAAAGGTGAGCTTCACAGATGCAGTGTTACAGGCGTGTTTCAACGATGTGTTTCTCCCGAGGAGGGCCGTGAAATCCTAAAGGAGATTTATGAAGGAGATTGCGGTCATCATGCCGGCTCTAAGTCTCTCATTGCTAAAGCTTTTCATAATGGGTTTTACTAGCTGATGGCTCATGATGATGCAGAAGATCTGGTCAGTAAATGTGATGGTTGTCAGAAATTCTCAAGACGTGCTCATGTGCCGGCTCCAGAGTTGAGGATGATTCCAATTATTTGGCCGTTTGCAGTCTGGGGGTTGGATATGGTTGGGCCTTTCAAAATTTCCAAAGATAAGAAGACCCACCTCTTGGTGGCGGTTGACAAGTTTACAAAGTGGGTTGAGGCTGAGCCGGTCAGCAAATGTGATGCAGCCACGACGGTTCAATTCATCAAAAAAGTGATATTTCGTTTTGAATTTCCTCATAGTATCATCACTGATAATGGTACTTATCTGTCTAAGGGGGCAATGAAAGAATTCTGCCAACAAGAGCATATCCGGCTTGATGTATCATCAATAGCTCACCCCCAGTCTAATGGACAAGCTGAACGAGCAAATGAGGAAATCTTGAGAGGTATCAAGCCCCGGCTTATGGTTCCTTTGGAGAGAACACTGGGTTGTTGGGTGGAAGAGTTGCCATCAGTGCTTTGGAGTATCAATACCACCCCAACAGATCTACGGGTTACACGCCTTTCTTCATGGTTTATGGAGCTGAGGCGGTTCTCCCCAGTGACATACGTCACGATTCTCCTCGTGTGGCGGCTTATGTTGAAGCTGACAATGAGAAAGCACGTCAGGATGCTATTGACTTGTTAGATGAGGAGCGTGACCTTGTAGCGGCTCGTTCGGCGATTTACCAGCAAGACTGGCGGCATTATCACAGCCGTCGGGTTAAAACCAGAACCTTTCAAGAACTCGACTTAGTGCTCCGGCTCATCCAGGATTAAACTGATATGCACAAGTTATCCCCACCTTGGGAAGGACCCTTTGTGGTCAGCAAGAATCTTAACAATGCATCATACTACCTTATCGATGTTTGAGACCATAAGGACTCACACACGTTGGAGGAGGAGACCCGTCGGCCGCAGAATATTGCTCATCTTTGGCCTTATTACACCTGAGCCACCGGCTCTTGTGATGTACATACTTTATCAATGTATATATTATCATGAATATAATAAAGCCGGCATCCCTGATAATTCAGGGCCTCTGTCGTTTCATTTCTGAAAGAATATGAGTCTTTATTGTCAATTCATACGATACTTGGGGATTCCTTCTCATTGAGCATAGCTAAAGATTACTCTCTTGATCTGACTTATATGCCATGGTTGAAATATACTTGGGGGTTTCCTCATGGAGCATAGCTTTGATTCCAGTTTATAGACCTGGAATGAAACTTGGGGGCTCACTAGCATAGCTATGACCCTTTAGGTTTGGACGCCTAGGTGTATTCACCAAAAAATCCAGGTTATCCTGCCTTTGTAAGTTGGCCACTCCGTCCAGGTAATCCTGGAATGACCCGCTGTACTCTTGACAGTTATTCTTATAAAGACACTGAACTTGTGAAGGTTAAAACGCTGATTGGTCATGTGAGGCCTGACTTACAAGGTTTTGAATTAAGGTTTAACTCAGCAGCTGTGCGGCCCATGAAAGCACTTGGGTTTTAGGCTTGGCGGCCTATGAAAGCCTTGTTTTCTGGTTTGTCTTTTGTTTGAACATTTTTTGGAGTTTTATCTCTTATCACATATCAATACATTGTTGAAAAACTGATTAGGGCCATGTTGCCTTATGGTTCATGTATATCTTTATCCAGAGTGTTATTAACCCGACCTGGCTTTGGACTTTAAGTCGCTAGGATAAAATGATCATATGCTTAGAGCTTTCTGCTCAAGTTTTGGGATATCACCCCTTGCTACATGCGGCGTTATAAGCCGGCAGTATGAATATAATGATCATGGCATTGTGCTTCTATCTAGAGGCTATTACCTTTACCACATGACTTATGTTAAGTCGGCAGAGTGAACAAATATCACAGGTATGATATTTATTTCGTTATATAAGGTTTTTTATAGACCGGCTCTGATTATGGACTGTTCAGTCCTCAGTGGTTTTTCATATAGGGTATCATGAGCCGCCCTAGGGTAAACTGCCAGGGCACTTGCTGTCTATTTATATACAGGGAAAAGGACAAACCAGATCTGCATAATTGATCATACCTTTAAGCATAAGGGACGGATTTCCCAATGATGGGTCGGCAGTGTTATGCAAACAAAACATGCACGATGGCACGACAGATCAGTATTTTACTAGCCTATCACAAGGCAGCTGATGGCCCAAAAGAATAATTGTTTTCATAGTTTCACGGAGAACAGACGCTACGCCGGTCTGTGGCTTACTGGTCTTGGCCTTCATGAGTTGAAGGTTGTGGATCATCCAGTGCCAGCTCATCCTGTTCTTCTTCACCTGTTGGTTGGAAATTAGTAGTTGCCTAGTTGATCCCGGTCAAGGCTCTGAATACAGCTTCATCACTTACAAAAGTGGATGGGTCAAGATCAGGGGCGAAAGTATGCTTATGGATGGGCGGAGTCAGATCCTGTGACTCGTGAATCGGCGCCTTGACCTTCTTGTTGTCAGCATCATAAACTGGCTGGTAATGTGTAAGATTGGTATCTTCAGCCAGCTTACTTGCCAGAGGGCGCATTTCCCTTGCTAGGGTGGCAAAGTCTTCTATGCTAAAGGGTGACACGTCTTCTTTGAACTGGAACAACCGATTGCTAGGTTTGCCGGTCAAGATCAGCCTGCCATGCCTTGGCCCGGGTTAGTGCAGTAAGCACACCGACTCTTTCAGCAGATTTCTTCAGCTCTTCGATCCTTAAAGGCATCACAAAAAGCTTCTCCAATGTTTCCTTGATAAGGGTGGAGGGTTGCTTCTTGTGTGCAGCTGTGCAGATGATCTGTTGCGCGCCTGTGTATAATTGCTCTACAAGTGTGTAGGCGGCTTTCAACTTTTTGCGCATATCTGTGCCAAGGTGGGAAACTCTGGAGCCTACATCAACAAGGAATTTATAATCCGGGTGAATAATGATCTAAATGCATTCAAAGCAAGTACTGAGATGAAATTACTTACCAAAGATGGCAGCAGTCATGGCATTGATTTGATATTTTAAACCGGTGAGCTCTTCAGCTACCGGCTTAAGATCGGCTTCAACATTTTCCGCTCTCTTTAACAGAGCTGACTTCTCTATTTCCCAGCCAGCCTGATCAGCTTTGTAATCTTTTTTCAACTTTTCCATATCTGCTAAGGCAGTGGTCAATTCAGCTTTGGCTTTGGAAGTTTCTGCTTGCTGGGATTTAATGTTCTCTTGAAGATCAGCAACTTGGGATTCTTTGCCATTAAGCTCAACCTGAAAGATACATACAATTAGTAAGGATGGTTATGAATTTATTTGATGTCCCAAGCATAATACAAGTATTTTACTTGGCACTTGGGGGCTAATGCACCTTGCTCTTTCCAAGAAAAATTTATGATGACCAGATTGTCATATATTGAGTATAGCCAATTCATGGGGGCTATATAATTAAGTTTCTGCATCTATATAATGTTGAGACCCAGCTTATCTACATAGATTAAGCCGGCCCTTGGGGGCTACAGACGGAAATCAAAGTGTTATTATCCAGAGACCCGGCTTATCTTGACAGATTAAGCCGGCCCTTGGGGCCTACATAGGCAAAGTTGAAGTATTGTTATTGGAAGTCCCGGTTTATGTTGAAAGCATAAACCGGCCCTTAGGGGCTATAGGATTTAATCTATGGAGATTATTGAAGTTTACAACACATGCTATTCTATCATATCCAGTAAACTTGGCGGCTAAGGCAAGCATGATTATATGAATAAGAGTTGCAGTGTTTACCTCAAAATGCTATTCATCAGATTTACCAAGCCGGCTTCATAATCATGAATGGTGTAAAGGCGGTTTAAATACCCGGAATGAATTTCTTGAGCGCTGAATTGAGCATAGCTGTCTAGATTGGTTGACCATTTGCCTTTATGAGCAACAGAGAATTCCTCCTTGGCACCGTGTTTTGACAAAATAGTGGGTTGACCTGGCATTGTATAACCATGCCCGGTTATAGCAACATCATCATCACCAGCCTTATATTCGGTGTGTTTGACAGGGCTTGGCGGCTTAGCAGGGCTTGGTGGATTGATAGTTGCGTCCACATCCATCGGGTCAGCATCAACATTGTGATCAATCAGAGGCGGTTCATCAACTGTGGCTTCAGGAGCTTCATGAGATGTTCCTACTGATTACTGCTCCGGCTCAGAAGAATTCACATGAGTTTTCATCACCTTCGCCTTTTTGCTGGGCTTGGCTATGGCCCTGTAAATGAAACACAAGGCAAGGTTAGCACAACAGTTGAGTATATGATTGAAAGTAAAGGTTCGGTAACATTACCCTGGCACCGGTTTGAAGGCCGAGACATGAGTTCCCGTTGAGTCGCCAGAGGAGGAATGAGATGTTCCATGATAATTTATAATCGGAGGGATGAAGAGGTTCTCGGTAAAGCCCAGCCCTGGGATAAATTAAGTCCGAAGTGGTTGAGACCTTTGGACGACGCTTACGAGGGGCAGGGGTGTTTGGTAAGCCGGAAGAGAGGATCCCGCTTCCGCTGTTCCGAGTTGTACGGCGGGCTTCGTGTTGCTGCTTCTTCAAAATAAAGTTGGGATCCAGATAAGCTAAAGGATGAGAAAACCTTACTTTCCGATTTGCCTTGCGAGTTTTCTGTTTTGGCACAGACATTGAGCCGAAGGAAAGAACAATTACCTCGTCATCACCCGCACGGCTGGCCTCGGCTTCCTCCTGATAACAATCTTGTCAATGAGATGTATAAAAAATGAGCCAAGAGAGTCAAGTTCTACCTCCGACTCATCATCACCACCGTCATCATCCTAGTTTAAATCGGCGGGCTCGGTGGTCTTCTTCTTGGGAGGCTCCTTGGTGACCTTGGTTATGGTACGAGTCGGTTTGGCCGGCTTATCTTGCGGTTTCTTCTTCCAAAAGGAAGAGTCGACCTGTTGAGGTCAAAAAGATCATAAGTGGGCAGTATTAATGAAACTATGATTGAACAAATGTGCAACACTTATAGCAGGCGGTTTGTTGAAAGTGCAAAAAGGACTAAGTCCTGTTTTACAACAATCTGCCCAAGATTCATTCAGCAACGCCTTGGTGGCCTCAGTGATTTCTGCGTCTGAAAATTGAATGTCAAAGTGGCATTGGGGATCTTTCAGATCGCCAGTATACTCGCACATTAAGCCAGGGTGACGGCTTAGCGGCAAGATCCTCCAGGAGACCCAGCATCGTACAAGGTCAACGCCTTTTAAACCATTAGCCATGAAGGCTCTGAGCTTTGAAAAAGTTGGCACATATTTGGCCCATTCCTTCGTGCTGATCCGTGGGGGGAGTGGATGTGCGTTGGTAAGCCAGTGGTCGCGGTAACCCGACAGAGGATTCTCGTCAGCTGGAGATGTGTTTTGAGAGTAGAACCAAGTCTTGTTCCAATCTTTGGGATGACTCGGCGGCTTGGCGTAGGGAAAGCTGGCTTCTTTCCTCTTCTGAATAGAAACTCCACCAAGTTCCAAGCTGGGCCTGTTAGTGAACTCTGTCTGACGGTTTAAGTAGTAGAACTCTCTAAGCAATTCAACTGTTGGCTCCTCTTGAAGATAAGCTTCACAGAATAATTGGAAGTTGCAAATGTTGGACACGGAATTGGGTCCAATATCTTGAGGGTGAAGTTGGAAAAAATGAAATACGTCGCGGAAAAACTTTGAGCCGGGCGGGCTGAATCCCCGGATCAGGTGGTTAGTGAAAACAATCACTTCTCCATCCTTGGGCCCAGGAGGATTTTCTTCACCTGGGACCCTACAGTGGAGGTCCTCTCTCTTGGCTAGGGTGGCAGTTGCAACAAAATTGTTCAGGTCTTCTTTAGTGACCCGGGATCGGACCTAGTTGTAGGAAGTGTATGTCTTAGTCATTTTTTGATGATCTGAAAGGAAGATTATGCTGTTTTAAGATTATATGGTTAAGCCGGCGATTGGTTTAAAGGCAAGTAATAATGAAGCATGCATGAAAAGGTATTAAACTAAGGATAGCATTGAAGCTATAAAGGTGAGCTATTGGAAGCTTAAGAGGGGACTAATGGTATCTGGTGGGTTACGAATTCTGAGCTAAGCCGCCCACACAGTTATTGATTTACAGATCTGAGAGTGGGAAAGTTGCTAAGTGTTGGAAAAACAGATTTCAGAGACTGATACTGTAATTTTGGATCTACGACACTTCAAATAATGGAAAATATCTAGACCTGAGTTGCAGCAGTGGAGTAGTTCATGTGTCTAGATTGGTTTTTCCGCGCAAGGGAGATGCTCTAAATATAAAAAATGAGTAATACAACTGCTATCGTGCAGGAGGAGTATAAAGTTTGGACAAAAATCTCAAACTACAGTGAAGAACAAAGAAAAGTGGAGATGAACTTCGATGAACTCGTGAAAACCCTAATGGGATCTACGGTGAGAGGAAAAAGGAAAAATCACCGGAGCTGCTGAATAGCAGAGGCGCACAGATGGATCCTGGTTAGTTTAGGTTGATGCAGCGGCCGTTGTCGAAGTAGTAGCAAAGGTCGACGGCGGTTGCAGAGCTCGGGCGCTGAGGCGTCGTGAGGTAGAAGGCAGAGACGAGGAGGTAAGGGGGGGGGGGGAAGTGAAAAGGGACCACTGGCCCTATTTGTAAGGCTGAAAGGATAAGTGGTGTGCGCGGGAATAGAGGAGGCCAAAAAATGGTTATGTGACAGCACAAATGCCTCGATTTTTGGAGGTTCATTAAAAGATAAGGTATATTAAGATTGGGGCCTTGTGTGATATTAATGACAGGTGACGTCACGGTGGGTTACCACAATCCTAAGGGATGATGTCATGGTGGGTTAACAGATCTTGCAAGAGCAAATGAGGAAGGATTATTTCTAAGTGTTGAAGATTGATATGAACAAGTTCACATCAACCTGGGGCCTAATGTTGGGGATATAACTACTGGGTATGACCCGCCCAGGAGGGGTCGGGTCATACCATTGGCGGTTCATAATGACAAGGCCTATGAAGATATTGAAGATGGCGTTTCACGAAGCAGGCTTCCTGAAGGCCGAAGACCCAAAGGCAACTTAAGGCCCACGGGCATAAATCGCAGTATGTTAACTTGTATGTTAAGGAAGGTGTAGATTCTGTCACCGAGCCGGACATGTTGTGTATGAGCCTGCCGGGACTCTGTAGGCAGCCGGGCATCATCCTATGTATATAAAGGGTGACCCGGCGGCGGTTTAGCGTAGGAAAGAAAGAGATCGAGAACTAGGTCAAACATATTCGCTCCCTGGTAATCGAAGCCCAAGCAATAACCACCCTACACTGGATTAGGGTGTTACCTCCACCGCGAGGGGCCGAACCAGTATAAACTCTCCGTGTCCCTTTTCTCGTTTAACCCCTTAAAACTAACTACATTGTGATGGCTCCACACGTAAGTCCTTATGCTAGGACTTCTAACCTGATAATTCCACGACATTCACGGTTGTGAAACACACTTCTCTTCTTACTCTTGCATTCTTCGTTGTCCGGTATAGATCAACTCCTCTGAAAACAAAATGCAAATGAACTCCAAGGGGAAAATAAAGAAGAAGAGCAAATCAAAGCTTATTTTTTTTTATTTTTTGGTTTTTGAAAACTAAATTGCAAACAAAAAACCTAAAAGGCAAAAGCAAATAAAAAGCTAAGTGTTGGAACTAACCACATGACTGTTTTGAAGCTCCGCGAGGTTAAGTACAACCTCTTTACAATTTATCAAATAATACCGCTACATCTTAATGTAGAGGTGGTGATGACCTCATCCAAGCTTAAGATTTTGCAAGCCCAAACCAGCAAGATCATTATGGCGGTTGGTCAAGAGCCCATCCTTGGCTCCAGTTGGAGAAATTCATGTTCATGTAGGCGGACATGCCTTGAAGATACTCGGTGAGGTTGCTCATGTCTTGGATAGAGCCCTAGAGGCTGTTGAGGTCAACATAGGTGGTGTTGTCTCCTTGTTGTGGCTGATCCTCTTCTTCGTGGTGGCGATGTCTTCTTCATCTATTTGTTCTAGTTCTGAGCCTTCCTAGTCAAAAGTTTCATCTCCTTCATGCGCAACATAATACAATTGTCCATGTTCTATGGAAAAATGGTTAGGCATAGGAGTAGGCAACAAGTATGCCACTCCAGGAATTCTAATGCAATGATGGCCACCATGAACTACTACCATTCCAGTGCTAGTGAGAACACGGTTATGAACAAGGGTGCTATTGACAATGGGGCGAAAGTGATTGTAGTTGAGATCAAGGGAGTTGGTCAACATGATGATCACTGCTCCACACACGATATTTCCCTGTGCATGATTTGCTTGATGAGTGAGGTGAAGCAAAAGTATTGCCCCTAAATTGGGCGAATAACTGACGTCAAGGTTTGCTGCTTTTCAAAGAACTAGTGTGTTCTCATCATTCACCTTAGAAACTTCTCCTCATGCTTGCAACGACTTAGTGATAACATAATAGAAATAATGTTCGCATGACTTTCAATGCAACCGGCTCTTGACCCACATATGCTCATCATATTGAAGGATTGCCTTGGGTGTGGGTTGATACATCTCCAACGTATCTATAATTTTTTAATGTTTCATGCTATTATATTACCAATCTTGGATGCTTATATGCATTTTTATGCTATTTTATATCATTTTAGGGACTAACCTATTAACCCAGTGCCCAATGTCAGTTCCTTTTTTTGCTTGTTTTTGGCTTTTCAAAAAATCAATACCAAACGAAGTCCAAACACAATGAAACTTTATGGTGAATTTTTCTGGACAAGAAGGAGCCGTAGAAGGTTTGGGAAGAGGCTAGAAGAGCTACGAGAGAGCCACGAGCTCATAGGGCATGCCCTGGGGGTAGGGTGCGCCCCTTGAGCTCGTGGGCCCAATGCAACTCCATTTGACCTAATTCCAAGCCTATAAAATCACATATATTCCCAAATGAACAACTAAATTAACTCGATTACCTAACAAATCTCATCCAACTCCATCGCCATCCAGCAAGCCTATGAAGGAATTACTCACTCTCGGTGGTGAGCATCATGGAATTGTTGATGGAGAAGGGTTGATGTTGACGATGGCGACGAATCCCCCACTCGGGAGCCCCGATCAGACTCTAGATTAGCCCACCCAACGAAGAACAGGAGGTGGTGGAGGTTTTGTCTCATAAAACATGATGATTCTTTCTTCTTGATTTTTTTCTCCATGAGACGGTATTTATGGAGTTGGAATTAGGGCAAACAGAGGCTCGTGGTACCCACGAGTTCACGCGACACGCCCTAAGGTGTGGGCGAGTCCCCTGAGCTTGTGGCTTCTCGGTGCCCCCTTCACTAGTTCTCTTCGCCAATATTTTTATATTTTTTTGGAAATATTCTCCGTAAATTTTTAGCTGAATCCAAGAACTTTTATTTATGCACAAAAATAAAACCATGGCAATTCTGCTGAAAACAACGTTAGTCCGGGTTAGTTTCATTCAAATCATGCAAATTAGAGTCCAAAAAAGGAGCCAAGGTGTTTGGAAAAGTAGATACGTTTGGGATGTATCAACTGCCCCAACCTTAACTCACTGCTATGTAGGGGAATGTAGTAATTTCAAAAAACATTCCTACGCACATGCAAGATCACGGTGATGCATAACAATGAGAGGGGAGAGTGTCGTCCACGTACCCTCATAGACCGTAAGCGGAAGCGTTATGACAACGCGGTTGATGTAGTCGTGCGTCTTCACGATCGACCGATCCGAGTACCGAACGTACGACACCTCCGTGATCTGCACAAGTTCTGCTCAGTGACGTCCCACGAACTCACGATCCAGTAGAGCTTCGAGGGAGAGTTCCGTCAGCACGACGGCGTGATGACGGTGTTGATGAAGCTACCGACGCAGGGCTTCGACTAAGCTCCGCTACGATATGATCGAGGTGGATTATGGTGGAGGGGGGCAGCACACACAACTAAAGATAAATGATCAACTTGTGTGTCTATGGGGTGCCGCCCCTCCATATATAAAGGAGTGGAGGAGGGGGAGGGGCCGGCCCTCCTAGGTGCGCCCCAAGGGGAGTCCTACTCCCACCGGGAGTAGGACTTCAACCCTTCCAAGAGTAGGAGTAGGAGAGAGGGAAGGAGGAGAGAGGGGGAAGGAAAGGGGGCGCCGCCCCCCTCCTTGTCCAATTCATACTAGAGGGGGAGGGGGCACGCGGCCTGCCCTGGACGCCCCTCCTCTTCTCCACTAAGGCCCAATAGGACCATTACACTCCGTGGGGGGTTCCGGTAACCCCCCGGTACTCCGGTATTTGTCCGAACTTGCCCAGAACCCTTCCAAAGTCCAAACGTAGTCATCCGATATATCGAACTTTGTGTCTTGAACATTTCGAGACTCCGCATCATGTCCGCGATCATATCCGGGACTCTGAACTACCTTTGGTACTTCAAGACTCAAAAACTCATATTACCGATCATCACCGAACGTTAAGCGTGCGGACCCTATGTTACTCCCTTTGTCATCGGTATGTTACTTGCCCGAGATTCGACCGTCGGTATCTCAATACCTAGCTCAATCTCGTTACTAGCAAGTCTCTTTACTCGTTCTGTAATGCATGATACCGCAACTAACTCATTAGTCACATTGCTTGCAAGGCTTATAGTGATGTGCATTACCGAGAGGGCCCAGAGATACCTCTCTCGGAGTGACAAATCCTAATCTTGATCTATGCCAACTCAACAAGTACCATCGGAGACACCTATAGAGCACCTTTATAATCACCCAGTTATGTTGTGACGTTTGGTAGCACACAAAGTGTTCCTACGATATTCGGGAGTTGCATAATCTCATAGTCACAGGAACATGCATAAGTCATGAAGAAAGCAATAGCAACATACTAAACGATCAAGTGCTAAGCTAACAGAATGGGTCAAGTCAATCACATCATTCTCTAATGATGTGATCCCATTAATCAAATCACAACTCATGTCTATGGCTAGGAAACTTAACCATCTTTGATTCAACGAGCTAGTCAAGTAGAGGCATACTAGTGACACTCTGGTTGTCTATGTATCCACAAATGTACTAAGTTTCCGATTAATACAATTCTAGCATGAATAATAAATAATTATAATGATATAAGGAAATATAAATAAAAACTTTACTATTGCCTCTAGGGCATATTTCCTTCAGTCTCCCACTTGCACTAGAGTCAATAATCTAGTTCACATCACCATGTGATTTAACACCAATATTCACATCTGTATGTGATTAACGCCCATAGCTCACATCATCATGTGATCAACACCCGAAGGGTTTACTAGAGTCAGTAATCTAGTTCACATTGCTATGTGATTAACACCCAAAGAGTACTAAGGTGTGATCATGTTTTGGTTGTGAGATAAGTTTAGTCAACGGGTCTGTCACATTCAGAGCCATATGTATTTTGCAAATATTTTATGTCTACAATGCTCTGCACGGAGCTACTCTAGCTAATTGCTCCCACTTTCAATATGTATCCAGATTGAGACTTAGAGTCACTTGGATCGGTGTAAAAGCTTGCATCGACGTAACTCTTTATGATGAACTCTTTATCACCCCCATCATCGAGAAACATTTCCTTAGTCCTTACTAAGGATAATTTTGACCGCTATCCAGTGATCTACTCCTAGTGTACTCCCTTGCCAAACTCAGTGTAGGGAATACAATAGATCTGGTACACAACATGACATACTTTATAGAACCTATGGCTGACACTACAAAAAAATACACTTCCGTGATGATACGTATTTCTCACAGTAGGTCGCGTTTTCTGTCATGCATGTACATCCATGACGATTTTATGACAGAATCAAGATAGTCATACCTGTGATGTCATAGAAGTGTTCCATGACATTACCAAAATTATCATCACAGAAGTGTCCACTTCCATGACGATAAATCGCGCGTCACAGAAGTGCTTCCGCCAAGGGTGATCGACACGTGGCATCCACCGTAATGGAACACCGTTAAGCTATCGGGTCGGGTTTTGGATCCGATAACCCGTTAACAGCCCCGACCAATGGGAATTTTCGACGTGTAAAATCATCATTGGCTGGAGGAAACACGTCTCGGCTCATCGCTGGGACAGATGTCATCCACTCATTGGACAGAAGGCGCCTATGATACGTCGACACATGGCACGGCCCAACAGAGGCCCATTCCTGTGAAAAGGCTGGCCCATGTGACTTAGTCAAAAGGTGGCGGGCCGGCCCATGGAAAGCCTGTGAACGGCCTATTCGCATATAGCCCATTTACAGCCTGCTAACCCAAGGCCCGTTACGCCCTATTCGAATTAGGCCCAGTAGCGTCATCTGGGCCATCCAATATGATTCCAGCCCATTTTCACTTCGGGCCCATGTATGGCCCATGACGTCTTTCGGCCCGTATGAGGCCCTATGTAATTCTTGGCCTATTAACGGCCCGTGGTGAAACTGGCCCGTAATGAACAGTGTATCACTTTACACCCATTAACGGCCCGTGGTGAAATTGGCCCGTAAAGAACAGTGTATCACTTTATACTCATTAACGTCCTGTTATTCCATTGGGCCGTTTCCGTCCCATTTTATCTTTCGGCCTTCTCAGAGCCCATTTATTCTTGGGCTCATTTCCAGCATTCGTTTACTTACGACCCGTTACTGTCATTTTTTGCTTGTGGGCCAAATTTAGCCCGTGGTTACAGTCGGCCCGTTTGTGGTCTGTTAATACGTTGGGCCGTTTTCATAGCATCATCAAATACGACCTATTAATGATGGCCCATTATGGTCGGCCCATGAACAGACGATTCCAACTCTAGCCTGTTTACGGCCAGAATGCGGTCTGTTTGGCCCATGTTTGGCCAATCGATCATACGGCCCGTATAAGGCCCATTGATGATACGACCCGTAGAAGGCCCATTGTTTCTATGGCCCGTAGAAGGCCCACTGTTTCTATGGCCCGTAGGAGGCCCAGTGTCACTACAGAAAATATTAGCCCATGATTGTTGTGGCCTAGTTTTAAAAAATAGGTTATTGCAGCCACTAGCAAACCACAGAAAAAGAACTGCACTGACTACAAGCAAACAAATAAACAAGACAACAAGGAAATAAATAAGCAAGCAACTTACACTAGGCTATCACGGCTATTACACATATTACATCCACTGGGCATCAAAGTTCGCCACCATGTAAATATAGGGAACACAACAGCATATAAACGCCAAGACAAAACAAGTCCAGAACTGAAACCACTTCATAAGAGCTCAAGAAACAATATCCTAGGTACCCATAATGCTGGCAAGATGCTTAACAAGCTTATTAACTTTCTCTTGTTTGGCGCTTAAGTCTCCAGCGCTTGCTGTTGCACCAGAAAGTTTGCATCTGAATTCTGCAGGGACTTCCTCAGTCCTTCGGCTTCCTGTCGCATAACATCTGATCGATGTCTTTCAACTTGAAGTTGAGACTCAAGAAGCCGAACTGATTCATGCAATGAGTTCGAAGAGCTGGTGCCAGTAGTGGTAGCCAGTAACTCGAACACTACATCAAGACAGGACTTTTGGGTTGTCTTAGTGTCTTCAATATGTTTTTATCAGCTTTCTTGGAGACCAACAAGGATGTCTCACTATCTTGAACCTTATCTGCATTACTTCCTTTACCATTGCATAACAGGGTACTCTTCTCCAATATTTTATCCGCGTTCTAAAAGAGAAACAAATAAACACATCTCAGGTTTACAATGTAGTATATGAAACTCATTTTGGTAAACCAGTTCAGTAGTAAGGTGGACATGATAGCAGCATGAAACAAACATATATCTATGTAGTATGGTCACTGTATGGTCTATATGATTCTAGTTTATGTTGCCAAATCAAGATAGATACAGTTCGAATCATATCTATTTAAGACAAAGCAGCATAGACAGAATATAAGTGTGGGAAACTACACAGCAATAACAACACTTGTAATGTGCATGGCATGAGAACATAACTGTTTATTCAATTGAAACTGAAATCAACATAGAGCAAGTTACAACAGCAAACAGCCAAACACATTGAAGAAACAGGTTTAAAACATACCTGTTGTGCCATTGGAGTTTCAATTGTATCCTTCAAATTTGAAATTAGTTGGTATCAGTAAATATAGTGATGCAAGAGCAAAGTAGTATGAACCATAGCTACGGAACCCGACACGAGAACAATTCTTCTTACGCTTTAAGCATTAACTTCGGGTTTGGAGTGGTGGTCCTCGTGATTTGGGCACTGCAGTTGCCTTACTAACTGCTCGTGTTTGGGTGCTCTGTGGTGGAGACGGTGCTGTGTCAACGGGAACTGGGTGTCTATTTGCTGGGGTTGGGGTTTGAAGGGGTGTAGCTGGTTCTCTGTCCAACTGGGTAGGGGTACAATCTGCATGAGTGTGTGTTATGTGTGGTGGGGCTGGTTGTTGGGCAAGTACAACCGTGGTTCTATCTGCATCGACAGGTAGCACGATCTTTTCTGAAGACCATGTTTTTACTCCCTCAAATACTACCATCACTCTCTCCAATTGAAATTGCTGATAAACAAGAAAAGTAATTGAATGTACAGACATTGTAAGGTAGACAGGTGCAATGGATAGTAGGGAAGAAAATAGGGCATGAAATAATTCACATTTATGTTGTCTAAGCAAACAGAATAGCAGGACATAATTTCACATATATGATGGATAATTAAACAGGATAGCATGACACAATTTCACATGTATGATGGCTAACTAAAGAGGATAGAATGACATACTTCAAAATATGATGACTATTTAAACATGATGACATGACATAACTATACGATGTGTCTATTAAAGTGGTTGGCATGCCATAAATCACAAACATGCCGTCGATGGAAACATTATGGCATGATATAATTCACGGATAGAATGACATAATTTAAAATATGATGAATATGTAAACAGGATGAGATGATATAACTATATTATGTCTTTAGAAAATGGGTTGGCATGCCATAATTCAGATACATGTTGTCTATGTAAACATCATGGCATGGCATAATTCAAATATATGATTTATATACTAAGGAAGTGAGCAGAGGGCAATCGCATATATGATGTGTCAACTATGGAGATGGCATTCAATATTGTGTATATGATGTAGAAACTAAGCATTGCAATACAACATATGCATTAGATGAGGAATATAACCCTGCCAAGTTTGAGCATACACCTCGGATAATAGGACTGGTCATCTGCCTCTGAATCCTCCTCTGAAGAGCGATCTGTAACCAGCAAGATATCTGCTTCAGCAGGTAGCATCGTCTGCTCCGAAGACCTTGTTTTCACTCCAGATTTCTCCATCACCAATTCAAATGGCTGATGCACAAGAAGAGCAGTTGAATATACAAACATTGTCGACGAAAGCGACAAATACAAAAAAGAATGACATGACATAATTCACATATATGACGCTTGCCTAAACAACATGGCATTGCATAATTCACATACATAATGCCTTGCAACAAGATAACATTGCATAATTCACATATATAATGTCTTGCAACAAGATGGCATTGCATAATTCACATATATGGTAATTAGACACTAAACAGGTGGCATTCATACAAAGCATGTCTAAACTAAGCAAATGACATAGCAATGCAAGATACCATACGCACGATATGAGCAACATAACCCTGCCAAGTTAGGGCATGCACCCGGGGGGGGGGATATGACTGGTCATCTGTCTCTGAATCCTCCTCTGAGGAGCTATCGGTAACCAGCAAGACATGCGCTTCGTCAGATTGCATTGTCTGCTCTGAAGACCTTGTTACTCCAGATTTTTCCATGACCGTGTCGAATGGCTGATGCACAGGAAGAGTAATTGAATGTACTAAAATTGTTGACAAATTTAACACGTAATAAAAAAATGATGGCATGATATAATTCACATATAAGATGACTGGCTAACCAGGGTGGCATTGCAAAATTCACATATATGATGCGTGTCTAGACAAGATGGCATTGCATGATTCACATATACGATAAAGAAACTAAGCAGATGTCATTGACATAAAGCATGTTTAAACTAAGCAGATGACATCTTTAATGTATACAGTAAGCAATGCAAGGCACCATATGCATGATATTACCAACATCAGCATGCCAAGTTAGAGCGAAGACCTCATGGGGTAAATAGGAGTGGTCTTCTCCTTCTGAATCCCCCTCAGAACAGTTATCTTTCTCTTGATTATGATCCGAAATGGGTGGAGGGGGTCTGCCTTTGCTCCCACCATGGAACGACGTCTGCATGAAATTTTATTGCCACACAAGGCTCGTCTCTTTTGCTCTACATGATCAGTTCCATTGTGTACAATAACTGGCATGCATAGGAATAAAACATAGTGAGATTATGTAAGGAGTGCATGCACAAATCCAGAGTGATGGTAGCAAACTGTGGATAGACCCAAAACCAATGATAGCAGGTAGATAATAGCTTTAGTAAAAAATGTAGATAATGGCTCCTTTAATGTTTGTTTGCACCCAACATGAAACTCATAGTAGACACCGGAGATTAACCAGATAGTAGACGGATAGTACTGATTGCTGCCCCAATATGTACCCCACAACCATTTAAAAACTCAAGTTTTAACATTAGTTTGGACCTGATTCGGAGTCTAATAGGTGAACATGACAATAATGTAGCATGTCATCATATTAAGCAACACATAACGTAAGCAGACACGGAAGAGTGAGACCTCCCTTGCGGACCCGTGTAGTCCTCAAGGTCATCTGCTCAGTTGATGATGGTAATGCAGTTGTCGTGGCTGCCGGCGGCGGGGAAGAAGATCTGAGGCGACGAAAGATATTCTGGAGAGCGGATCCCTGCTGTGGTGAACACAGCGCCACAGGAGCAGGACAAACCACACAAGGTTTTCTTTGACACATATCTGTAACAGAAGTAATTGAGTAAGGGCTTGTTTGAATTTTAGGATTCTAACAATACAGGGATAGGAAATAGACAGGAATAGGATTGGAATGCACGTGCAAAACAGAGAATTTAAAAACACAGGATTTCTGCCAATCTGGGTGTTTGATTCACAACAATTGGAAGATCAGAGGATGCAAAAAAGCATGGTGAGATTAAGTCAAACCACAAGAAAATGTACGGTTATAATGCTATTATGCTAATATCTCTTAGTCTTGTGCTTGATGAATAGGAATATGAAAAGGAGGAGAAGTGGAAATTAGATTTCCTACGGTTTTTCTTTCAAGGAGACACTAAAGGAACAAATCCTATAGTTTTCCTTTGCTCCATTCCTTTGCACCAAATTCATGAAAAGTAGTACCATAGGAAACTTTCCAATTCCTATGTTTTTCATTCACTTTTCCTTTCTAGACTGGCGATTCTAGTAGGCAGGCTTGAGCAAGGAAAATCCTACACTAAAAAATGTTTTTCTGCTATTTCTATTACTTTGGACCCAGGCCACTGCCATACTAGCTCAACTCCCAGGCCCATCGACAAATGCACAGCTCAAACACGCAGAGATAAATAATGATGGCATTCAAGAGAGTCCATCACGGATAGCTAAGTTGCCTGGTACCTCACTTCTTATCATATAGTAGGATAAAATAATCGTATTTCCTGTTACTACGAGTGCTCAGTGGACAATATATATAACATGTAGAGTAAAAAAGAGATGCAACAAGTGTACAACCTCTATGGCGAAGCCATGTCGTTCTCAGCGTGATTGGGTTGGCCGGTGAAGATGCTCCGGCTGACTTGGCTGTCGTAGGAGGGGAAGAAGATCTTAGGCGTCTGGAGATGGAGCCCGAGGTACTGCTCCACTGTGATGTAGGGTTTCGTCGTTGGAGCTGCTCCGGTGAGTTGTACGACGCCGAGGTTGAAGCAGGACAAGAGAGACAACCAACAACGTTAACCTGAGTGGAATTGTAATAGCATCTCCAATGCATGACGTAAAATACATAACCACAAAGTGCTAGATGTAAAATACATCAGCCGCTCATCTCTGAACTTAACTGTCGAAACTGAGTTTAACTGCCGAAACTGAACTTAACTGTCGAAACTGAACTTAACTATCGAAACTGAATTTTGCTGTCGAAACCAAGGTAGTCAGACCCGACTCGACTGCTAGAATCCTACGACTTCACGACCCTACAGAAGCATGTCGATCCAAATCCCACTATGAATCCGGATCAGGTAGAATCCATGTTGAGTCGCGATCCAAATCATAGAATCCTATACAAAACTATACAATCCCGGCTATGCTATGGACTATGTCCGATTCTACTAATTTATCTAAACCGTTTGTTTAGTTGTAGCAGAATAGTATGCAATCATCCAAACCCCTTTTCATATACCTCATTTACCTTTATTCCCCTCCCAAGCCCAAATGCTCAACCGCCGACACCTTTGATCTAGCTCTCAGAAACCCTAGATCTAAATTGAGGATCAGGCTTGTCAACAGATGGAATTGGCATGAAAAGGAGGATGCTTCAAGATTGATCGGAGAAGGAGAGGAAGACCCTTCAAGGTTTAGCACTGCAGCTCAAATAGACAAGTGATCGACTATTCACGCACTCCAAAAAGAACCTAAGTAAATTTCGTGCGTTGAAGGTTTAAATGTTCTATATATTTCCATCTCATATATGTTCCATACATGCGAGCTAGATGGTAGGTTAGCCATAAAAAGAAGTGGAATACAACTAGCATTGATGTGTACGTTCTTTGCTCCATATTTAGTGTCAAAACTCTATAGAACCCATATAAATTAGTTGTGTGCATACAAAATATATTATTTGAGTAAATCTAGTAGAATCCTCGATTCCATGACTCGATCTTATGACTCGATTCTATCTGAGCAAAATCGATCCGACTCCGAATCCCGACTCTGACTACCTTGGTCGAAACTGAATTTTGCTGTCGAAACTGAATGCACTAGGAAGGTGAGGCTACACGTCGGTCGACTGACTTTTTCATATCTGGTCAATCGATTTTCCAGCCGTTGGATACGAAATCAAGGGCCTGCGGTTCATCTTAAACCTCCACCCCCCTGAGCCGCCAGCCACCATCGGCCAAACAGCAGCCCCCCGCCGCCCGTGGCCCATGGTGCGCCGCCCCGCCCGCCCCAAAAACACTCGCCACCGCCGGTCCGCCGCCGCCCCGGCCATCCCTCTAGGCCCCCCCGTGCCGAGATTTTTCTCCGGCGATCCCCACGCCATCGCCCCGCCAACGCTTGCCAAAGACCTCGACCACCGCCCCATCCTGAACCCTAAGATAGGTAGTGGGGTACCTCTCCGTGAGCCCCCCCTCCCGCTTCTGGCTAGTTCTTCCTTCACCCGTGAGCCCCCCCACCCCCTGAAAATTGACTGACCCAAAAGTCGATTCAATCGACTGAAGTGTAGCTAAATCGGAGCAGCATCGCAAGCAAGAGCAAGAGCGAGAGCAGCAGCGCGAGCAAGAGCAATAACAAGAGCAGACCAGGCAGGGGACCGAGAGCAAGAGCAGAGCAGCAGTGCGAGCGAGAGCTAAAGTAGCAGCAGCTCCTACTGATGTGGACGTCGCCGCCGAGGGAGCGATGCCGTGGAGGAAGTGGCTGGCGACGCCTCCATGGATGGAGCCATGCCGTGTCGGCTCGGGACCGAGCGCCGGCAGCACTGTGAGATCGAATCAAGAAGAAAATGCGGCGATTAGTGTACAACCTCTTTGGTGGCGCCGATTAGGCCACAGCTTCATCCGAGGAAATGGTGATGATGATGCTCTTCCGGTGGTGCAGGTGAAGACGGCGGTGTGGGATTGGAGGTGGCGTGAAAGACGAGGGGAACATCGGGCAGCTCCTTGGAGGTGGAGGACGGGGTGGCTGAACCAGCAGGACGACGAGATCGATGACGGATCCTCATCCGGTACGATGGATGAGGGACGTCGAGGTGTTGCTGTGGACGACGTCGTCGGGGAAGAGGCTCCGGCTGGGTGGCGGACGGAGCAGGGTGTGGGGTTTCGTCGCGGGTTTTCGCAGCCTCGGTGTACGAATGGGTGGGCGGATGGGATGGCAGTGGGGAACCATAGCTTAGGGACGCGCTTCTCCGAAATGTGGGGTAAGTTACGAAAGTACCCCCACCGATTTGAGGCGCTTCTTTCGGTTCAGGGGTACCACGGGCATTTCGTGTGTCGGGATTTCACAGGAGGTGGGAGTTTTCGCGCGTGTTGTAATTTCAGAATAGCAAGGCACGGGTTGAGATGGAGGGAGTTGTCGGAGCACAACGAGACAAATATATATCTTAAACATTTCGGGCTAACAAGGCGCGGGTTGAAGAGGCGGGAGTTTCGCAGCACGATAGACATAGACGCTAGCGTGAATTTTCGGCATAACAAAGCGCGGCTTGAAATTTCGGAAGAACAAGCTTAACGTGTACCAAAAAAAGACAATTTGCACCTCAACATGCACAACACACACATACAAACACCATTTAGACTAGAGTAAGGTACACGTGCATTGCACATATGAGATTTGGCAACCAAACTATGAATAAATAACACATTATAGCATGCAAGCTTTGAGTGATATATGCATGATGTAGATGTTCGTTTAATTCTTATAGTTCATTTTATTCAAAATCATCTAGTTTTTATAAGAAAGCTAATCTATTTTAAGATTCATGGAATTGCGCGTTGTAAGACATAAAGTAAAAACAAATAATGGCAAATCATGTAGAAAAACATTTGGGCAATTCTAATACGGAAGATTCTAGAACAAATAAGAAGTGCTTGTGTTTTGATATTTGTGCATTATGCTTAAGTTCAACCATGGAGTCTTCTAGATTATACATGTGGCGAAATCTTGTGGAATCTTGATGATATCCAACAGCCAGTAGTGCTCAAATTTGCCATCTTTGGACCATCGGATTCGCCTCATCCAACGACCATCTTTCAAAGTTAAAGTTACCCGCACACAATATAAAAAATATAAAATGTAATATATATATATATATATATATATATATATATATATATATGGGGGTGTAGATATAGATATGTGATGCAAAGCCGACACCATCATCTCCAATTAGAATAGTGTGTCCATGCACGGATGCGACGTGGCCAAATGATGTCGCCATCGGTATCTCAAATTCAAATCAGTCGACCTTGTTCAATGTGTATACATTACAACATGCTCGTTTCCAAACCACACCGCGCAGATCTCCGTTATATTCATGCATGCATGGGTTTCAAACATCATGATCACTTATTCAAATATTTGAATTCAACTTTACATTCATTATGACCTCACCTAGTCTTTTACACCCACACAGTAGTCTTCTCTTTATAATTGTACCCGTAACTTTCTCTCGTGCAAGCGTGCACACACACTACCAGTCGGCATTATCCATCGCACGCATGCAATCTTTTTCTTCAGGTCAGTCTCCCATGAAGGCACACACCCACACACATCCCCCTCTCCATCATATCGGGCATTCTTTATCTCTCACGCGTGCATGCGCAACGATCGATGTTCCTCTATGTATGTGTGTAAATAGCTAGGTCTTTCATAGTTTTCCACACAAACCGATCAATCGATATATACAGTGAGGTCTCACCCTCTTTCCCACGTCCACAACAATCAATCTATACCTCTCTATATAGGATTAACATATATAGCTAATACACCCACATTAATTATATATCCAACGTCCCCCTCTCATCATCCATGCCTTCCGCTTCATCTCTCAGACGCGTGCATAATGGCGAAGACAGGGGGCAGTAAGGGCCCTGCCCCCCCTAAAATCACTATATATCGAGGCTAATATGAATGTGATCATTAGACAATTGCTACTAAAATGGTTTAAGTTCATGAATTAACCCTCCTCGTAAAGGATTAGCAATGCTTGACCCCCTAGCTCATTTATTTTTCATGGCTCCGCCACTGCGTGCAACAGCGCACGTTCTCGCCCCCTCTCTCTAAATATAGATCTCGCACTTGTGCATTCCTTATTAGTCTCCCTCCACTCGGCCCCTCGCACCATCTAGCCCCCACCGGATTTTGCCACATGTACAATCTAGCGGACTCCATGGTTGAACTTAAGCATAATGCACAAACCTCAAAACAATAGTGGTTCTCTTTTGTTCTAGAATCTTCCGTATCATAACTGCCCAAACTTTTTCTAGTTGAATTGCCATTATTTGTTTTTACTTTATGCTTTACAACGCACAATTCCATGAATCATAAAATAGATTAAGGGCTTCTTTGATTCAAAGGACTCTCAAAGGAATTTTGGAGGATTCTAATCATTAGGAATTTTTCCTATCTTGGTTGTTTGATTCGTAGGATTGTAAACCATAGGAATTTTCCCTGTGATTCATTTGCACTAGATTTCATAGGAAACATCCCATCCACTCAAACCTCTTTGAAAGAATTCTGCGTTTTTTCTATGCACAATCAAACACTCGTACAATCCCATAGGATTCAAGACGACATTCCACTATAATCCCATGTTTTTCATATTCCCGCGTTCTTAGCTTTTTTATAAAAACCAATTGATTTTGAATGAGATGAAGTATAAGAATTAAACGAAGGGCTACATCAGGCATATATGACTCAGAGCTTACATGCTATAGTGTGGTATTTATTCATAATTTGGTTGCAAAATCTGATGCATGCAATGCACGTGTACCTTACTAGTACTTGGTATGTGCAAAACACGTAAATTAGAATACCAATGGCACGCTACACGATGTCTCTCTTACAGTTCATGAAGCCACGTGGCACATGTGGAGGCGTTATCGCGACCTCCTTGCGTGGATTGATCACGATGACGTCTTTGCTGGTTCCAGAAGAATGTACTCGTCCTCCCTGAGCCATACTGGCGGTACATGCACGAAGCGAAGATGTGCACGCACGCCACGCACTCACCCATACCCTCGCATGCACACGCAGGTACACGGGCGGACGCAATTTTGTACCATGATCCACCCCATGTGATAATTTGAGGCGTGTAAAATCGTTCACTTCATTGATGATCAATTAATACAGCGCATGCAAATTGAGTGGACGTGAGGGCGGAAGAAAGACATTATTACTCCACTGCGCGCATGTGAGTAGTTAAATCATGGGTTGCTAGTAGTACTTCCATTGGTCTCCTTCGTATTTTGTGCCAATTTTTGACAGTAAAATAATATTTACGCATTTGAGCAGTGTAGCACTTGAAATTTATGTTTCGCTAAACTCATCGGGAGCCGTTTCGGGCCTCGAAACCAAAATCATCAATTAATCTTTACCTTGTTCCCATCACATTCGAAAGCCTTCTCACACCTACTAGTATGTAGCAAACCTGAACATGTTCCCACTATGCAGGTGTTAGTACTAGTGCTAGTACTTAAGTTATAAAAAGGGGAACTACCTAACCGAAAATTACTCTACCTTTCCTCCTCATAAGTGCTTCTTCTTCGTCCGTCGTTGCCATGGCCGGTGAGAAGAGCTCTAGCTCAAAAACTACTCGTAACAAGGGAGTGGCAACCAAGGCTGCAGAAAAAAAGAGAGGGCACGCCACCACACGGAGACCTCGAAAGATCTCTCATGGGCAGGCGATGGGTCCCAGGAGCACCCTAGCCACGGAGGCGAACATGCCGAGCCGACGGAGCTAGAGTTGTTATCCCGTGACGGCATGCCCGATCAGCTCAATAAGCACCTCAATAAGCAGAAGGAGTTCATCCAAGGATTGATGGAGTTGCTGAAGGAGAGCCTCGACGACATGCCCGCTGAGCTGAATAAGCAGGGGGAGTTGACCGCCGGCTTGGTGATGCTGCTGAAGAAGAGCATTGCCTCGGAGAAGAAGGCGACCGGTGAAATCCTGCGACTTTAGGAGGACAAGGCGAAGCTCTGCCACGAGATCGTCCTGTTCAAGGAGAAGAACCCCGGCTGGAAGAAGCTGCATGAGAATAGTAGTTCCTCGATGAAGATGCTGTAGGCCCTCGTCATGGAACAGAAGGAGGAGTTGGAGAAGCTCCGCATCGAGCGCCCGGCTGCTGTCAAGGTACGTAATGCGGCCGTGGAATAGATGATGAAGGCTCGCGTCGAGAAATCCCGCATCATGGACAGAATGAAGAAGATGGCGGAGGAGACGCGCAAGGAGATGGAGGTCGCGGAGGCGATGAAGAAGCAGTTACGACTGATGAAGTCATGTACCTAGGGTAGGATCATGGACCTGCCCAAGGTACCCTCCCCAAGGACATCTTTAGAAGAAACTGCCCTCCAGTCGACCTGGAAGGATTCCACTCGACAGACTCAAAGACACTCGACCATGAAGACTCACCGACCACCAGGAGTTCAAGAGTCACTCAGATCCAAACGGTCTGTAATTAAGGAGTCTTTATGGTCATGATGACACTTTATGTAAGGCGTTACCAGTAACGCCAGGCCTTAATGTACTTTAAACCCTCCGCTACGTAGGCTGGCTGGGGTCCTGGCGCACTCTATATAAGCCACCCCCCTCCACAGGCAGAAGGGTTCGCACCCCTGTAACTCATACACATATAATCCAGTCGACCGCCTCCGGGCTCCGAGACGTAGGGTTGTTACTTCCTCCGAGAAGGGCCTGAACTCGTAAATCCCTTGCGTATACAACTACTCCATAGCTAGGATCTTGCCTCTCCATACCTACCCCCTATTCTCTTTGTCGGGGCTTAGAACCACGGCAGTTGGCGCCCACCGTCTTGGAAGGTGTCTTAGCGACTTATTGGAGAAGTTGCAATTGTTCCGATCGCCTTCACCATGGTTTCTGGCGGAGTTTTGGTTGAGGGCCGCGAGATCCGTCTCGGCGCGCTCACGTTCATCGCCGACGACTCCGCTTGGCTCCAGGAGGCTCCACTCCACATCGACGTGTTTCCAGTCTGCCGCGCGACACACTTTCACGCGTGTGTCCGCGGTGTCCTGCTGCGGCAACCGTCGTCCCCGTATCGGTCGACTCCTGCGTCATCTTCCCTCCCTATCTCCCTCCAGCGCAAGCACTCCGGTCGGTTGAGGCTTCAACGGTGGGTGAGACACGCAGTGGCCCGCCAGTCGGCCACCCCCCAAGTCACGGCGATCGAGCCCGACGAGTCTTTGTACGGCCTGTTCGATCTGTCGACTGGCTCCGTAGAGACTGCATCCGAGTGCGACAGCAGTGATCTAGCGGCGGAGGTCCTGATGGTCAATGGGCCTCGTAGTCCTCCCGGCTTCCCCCGCACCGACGGAGCGGACGTCGGAGACAACCCAGCTGAGGACCACGAGGAGTATCAACCCGAGCCACTCACTTCGCTGCAAAGGGAAGATCTTCGCCATCGGAACATGGATGCTCTGCATACTCCTATCGTAGGAGAAAGCCCCGAGGCCCGTGCCTTGGAGGACGCGCATTTGGCCAACTTGGCTGAGCGCACTCGACTGGAGAACCTCCAGCGAGCACTCGACGAGCGCGCGCGGCAACGAGTACCAGACTACAGTCAATGTCAACTCTTTCCGCCGCCGACTCAGGTATATCGAACCCCAATTCAGAATCTAGCTGCTGCAGCCCGTATAGCGGAGTCAATTCAGCCCTCTCAGTCAGAGGTTGGCAGAGGCTTGATGCAGATCAGAGATTTGCTCCGGGCAGCAGGAGATCCGAATTCAGGCGTATCACAGTCGCGTAATAGGATTCACAGTCGATCCGTCGCTGCGAATACAGTGCAGTCGGCCCATAGCCCAAGATCGCCCCCGCGGCGTGAGGGACATGGGGGTCGACGTGATCAATATGATGACCGATTCGATCGCGATGATCGGTGTCGAGTGCCCACTCCTCCCCCAAGGGGTGGGTCTTATGCCCCTCGACAGCCAGAAGACAAACGGCAGCACAGTGTTGGGCGAAGGGTTCCAGTCGACCCCAGAGAACCAGGCTTTGATGCGAGATCCATTATCGTTCAAGGCTTGGTCAACCGGAACAGAGCTCACCGAGAATGCCATGACAGAGATGTGCCCACCAGCAGCAGAGTTCATGTTTCAGGACCAGAATGTTTTAGCAGAGCCATCAGAGCTGCAGTGATTCCTCCCAACTTCAGGTTGGCGACTGGGGTGAGTAAGTTCACTGGCGAGTCCAAGCCCGATACATGGCTTGAGTACTACCGAGTGGCTATTCAGATTGGCGGCGGCAATGATGAGGTGGCCATGAAACACCTACCGCTTATGTTGGAGGGCTCGGCCAGAGCCTGGCTGAATCAGTTGGCGCCTAGCAGCATTTACACTTGGGAAGATCTTGCCCGAGTGTTTGTCAGGATATTTGAAGGAACTTGCAAGCGACCAGCAGGTTTAACAAAACTGCAGGTTTGCGTGCAAAAGTCGAATGAGACCTTGAGAGATTACATCCAGAGGTGGATCACATTGCATCATACGGTGGAAAACGTATCTGATCACCAAGCAGTCTGTGCCTTCAAGGAAGGCGTTAAGAACAGGGAGTTAAGTTTGAAGTTTGGTCGGACCGGAGACATGACCCTGAGTCGAATGATGGAGATTGCCACCAAATATGCCAATGGTGAAGAAGCGGATCGGCTTCGGAGTGGCAAGTACAAGCCGAGCCAGTCGGAAAAAGGAAACTCCAGTCGGAAGCAGAAGCAGAAAGCCGAGCCAGCTGCTCCTGGTGAAGCCTTGGCCGTGACTCATGGCAAATTTAAAGGGAAGCCCAAAGGATCTTGGAACCCCAAAAAGGTGAAGGACAAGGAAGGAAACGATGTGATGGATTTGCCATGCCACATCCACATGAAGAAAGATGAAGAGGGTAACTTCATTTACCCGAAACATACCACTCGCCAGTGCCGGCTCTTAATCCAGCAGTTTCAAGGGAAACAACCCAAGGATAAAGAAAAGGAGTCGGACAAGGTCGAGGACAAAGAGGACAGTGATGAAGGATACCCCCATGTCAATTCCACCCTGATGATTTTTGCTGATGTTGAGAGCAAAAGTTGATTGAAAGTTATCAACCGCGAGGTAAATATGGTTGCTCCGGCGACACCCAGTTATCTGAAATGGTCTCAGACCGCCATCACATTCGACCAGTCTGATCATCCGACACACATAGCCACCCCTGGGAGCCAAGCTTTGGTGGTCGACCCAGTCATCGAAGGCACTCGACTGACTAAGGCTTTGATGGATGGCGGCAGCGGACTGAATATATTGTATGCAGAGACGCTGAAGGGAATAGGCATTCCGATGTCCAGACAAAGTTCCAGCAACATGAGTTTCCATGGAGTCATTCCTGGGAAGAAGGCTGAGTCACTCGGCCAAATTGCTCTTGATGTGGTTTTCGGCGATTCAAAGCATTTCCGCAAGGAAAAGTTGACATTTGAAGTTGTGGACTTCCAGAGTGCTTACCGCGCTATTTTGGGCAGGCCAGCTTATGCACGATTCATGGCTCGACCGTGTTATGTGTATCTCAAATTGAAGATGCCTGGTCCCAAAGGCGTGATCACCATCACTGGCAATCGGAAAAAGGCAGAAGAGTGCTTTCAGAAAGGCTCAAAGATTGCCAATGCTCATATAACAGTGGTGGAGCTGCAGGAATATCGTAAAAATGCAGATCCGGTGATTTGTTGCGGGCCAAGAAGCCCGCCATGGAGTCAGCGTTCGATGCGTGCGGTGAAAGCGAAGCCCGTTCATCGTTCACCCGACCGACCCGGTCTGCTCCGACTCATATCTCCACAACACTCGACTCTAAATAGGAAGAAGCGCTCATCCAGTTCCTCCGTGAGAACTGGGACATCTTCGCATGGAAGCCTGCTGACATGCTGGGTGTTCCCAGGGGGCTGGCTGAGCGTCGTTTACGAGTCGACTCAAAAGCGAAACCTGTCAAAGAACATCTTCGACGGTCCGCTGTCCAGAAGAGAAAGGCCATTGGCGAGGAGGTGGCTCGGCTCCTGGCAGCAGAGTTTATCCATGAGATTTACCACTCCGAGTGGCTCGCCAATGTTGTCATGGTCCCCAAGAAGGAAAAGTCACTTCGCATGTGCATTGATTTCAAACATATCAATCGGGCCTGCCCGAAAGATCATTTTCCTCTCCCCCGCATCGACCAAATAGTCGACTTGACTGCGGGATGTGAGCGCCTGTCTTTTGTAGACGCCTATTCCGATTATCATCAGATCCGTTTGTATGGACCCGACGAGATCAAAACAGCTTTCATCACCCCATTCGGGTGCTTCTGCTATGTCACCATGCCATTCGGCCTCAAGAATGCCGGAGCCACATTCATGAGGATGATTTAGAAGTGTTTACTCACTCAAATCAGTCGGAATGTGGAAGCATACATGGATGATATTGTGGTCAAATCACGGAAGGGTTCCGACCTGTTGACTGACCTCGCTGAAACATTTGCCAATCTCAGGAGGTATGATATCAAGCTTAATCCATCAAAGTGCACATTCGGAGTTCCTGGCGGGAAGTTACTCGGTTTTCTCGCTTCCGGCGAGGAATCGACGCCAACCCGTAAAAATTTGGCACTATACTCGAGATGAAACGCATACAATGCGTGCACGATGTCGATAAGCTTACTGGATGCTTGGCCGCGTTAAGTCAATTCATCTCTCGCCTCGATGAAAAGGCATTGCCTCTTTACCGACTGATGAAGAAGTCAGACATGTTTGAGTGGACTCCAGAAGTTGATGCAGCGTTTGCAGAGCTAAAAGCTCTGCTCTCCACCCAGCCGGTGCTTGCTACCCCAATCAACAAAGAGACTTTTTTGCTTTACATTGCAGCCACAGGACAAGTCGTCGATAAAGATTTACTACGGTCGGCGGGAAGAAGAAGAAGGAAAGCCTTCAAAGTTCAGCGCCCAGTATATTATCTTTCTGAAGTGTTGACCCCATCGAAGCAAAGATACCCTCATTATCAGAAGCTTGTATATGGGCTTTACATGACCACGAAGAAGGTTGCTCATTATTTCTCTGATCATTCCATTACAGTCGTCAGCGATGCCCCATTGTTAGAGATTCTGCACAACAGAGATGCAACTGGTCGAGTGGCAAAATGGGCGATTGAACTCCTTCCCCTTGATATCAAGTTTGAGGCAAAGAAAGCCATTAAGTCCCAAGCAGTAGCAGATTTCATCGCCGAGTTGATCGAACAACAACAACCGACTCAAGTTCACTCGGAGCACTGGACCATGTTCTTTGACGATTCTCAGATGTTGAATGGTTCCGGTGCTGGGGTCGTATTGGTTTCCCCCCGAGGAGATAAGCTCAGATATGTGCTCCAGATTCACTTTGATTCCTCCAACAATGAAGCAGAATACGAAGCACTTCTGTATGGGTTGCGCATGGCCATTTCACTCGGCGTCCATCGCCTTATGGTTTATGGCGACTCAGATTTGGTGGTCAATCAGGTGATGAAGGAGTGGGACGTCAGAAGCCCAGCCATGACTGGTTACTGCAATGCGGTAAGAAAGTTGGAGAAGAAATTTGAAGGGTTAGAGCTCCATCATATACCCCGACTGAAGAATCAAGCGGCTGATGATTTGGCAAAGATAGGTTCCAAGAGAGAAGCCATTCCCAGTGATGTGTTCTTGGAACATATCCATACTCCATCAGTTCAGGAAGATCCTTTTACCGAAGAAGCTCCGGAGCCAAAAAGTGTCACAGATCCGACTGAAGTAGAAGTTCCAGCGGTGGTCGACCTGATCATGGAAGCATTGGTCATCACTCCTGACTGGACAGTGTCGTACATTGCCTATATCTTAAAGAAAGAGCTCCCAGAGGATGAAGAAGAGGCTCGACAGATCATCCGCCGATCCAAAGCCTTTACCGTGATAAAGGGACAGTTGTATAGAGAAAGCGCGACTGGAGTCGGTCAGAAATGTATAACGCCAGAAGAAGGTTGGATAATCCTTGACAATATCCACTCGGGAACCTGTGGCCATCATGCATCCTCTCGGACCATTGTGGCGAAAGCATACCAAGCCGGATTTTACTGGCCAAGAGCAAATGAAATGGCAAAGGAGATAGTCGACAAGTGTGAAGGATGTCAATTTTACTCCAATATGTCACACAAGCCCGCCTCAGCCTTGAAGACCATCCCACTCGTCTGGCCTTTCACTGTATGGGGATTGGATATGGTTGGACCACTGAGAACAGGCAAAAGCGGCTTTACCCATGTGCTGGTGAAAGTCGACAAGTTCACTAAGTGGATTGTAGCTAAACCCATCAAGAATCTTGATGCCGTCACTGCTGTCAGCTTCATCAGAGAGTTGATATTCAGATATGGGGTTCCACATAGCATCATCACTGATAATGGGTCGAACTTCGATTCCGAGGAATTCAGAGCCTTTTGCACATCTCAGGGCACACGAGTCAACAACGCTTCAGTCGCTCACCCCCAGTCGAACGGACAGGCAGAACGAGCAAATGCTTTAATTCTCAAAGGGTTGAAACCCCGATTGATGTGCGATCTCAAGCACGCAGCTGGTGCATGGGTCGATGAACTTCCGTCAGTACTTTGGGTATTAAGGACCACACCCAATCGGTCGACTGGGAGAACTCCGTTCTTCTTGGTCTACGGAGCTGAAGCAGTCTTGCCGAGTGACCTGCTTCACAACGCACCTCGAGTCGAACTTTACACTGAAGCTGAAGCAGAGCAAGCCCGACAGGACGCAGTCGACCTTCTAGAAGAAGAAAGAGAGATGGCCTTGATCCGATCGACCATTTATCAGCAGGACTTGCGTCGCTTCCATGCCAAAAACCTGAAGAGTCGAGCCTTCCAAGAGGGAGACTTGGTTCTCCGAGTGGATCAGCAGAAGCCACCAAGGTTCTCCACAATGGGGCGTACCGCCTTTACAATGTCGAGCACCAGATCGACGAGCCCCGAGCTTGGAACGCGGAGCTGCTCCACCCCTTTTATACTTAAGTATTCACTCGGATGAGATGTAATAAAAGTACTTCTGTAGTTTATTTATCAAAAACAAGAGTGTTATAATTTTCCCAGCGATTGTTGTCACTTTTGTTCACATAAAGCAGTCCCCTAGTGGGTGGCTTAGCTGCGAATCCGTTTCGCCTAAGTTTGTAAAAAAGTCCTTGCCGAGTGGTGAGTCAGTCTCCTACTCGGGGGCTTAGCTGCGAATCCGTTTCGCCTAAGTTTAACAAAATCCTACCGAGTGGCGAGCCAGCCTCCCACTCGAAGGCTTAGCTGCAGTCCAAGTACTCGCCTAAGTTTAACAAAAATCCTACCGAGTGGTGAGCCAGCCTCCCACTCAGGGGCTTAGCTGCAGTCCAAGTACTCGCCTAAGTTTAGACAAAATCCTGCCGAGTGGGGAGCCAGCCTCCCACTCGGGGGCTTAGCTGCAGCCTAGCGCTCGCCTAAGTATAAATACAATGTGCGCTCCGCAAGGAGGACAAGACGCAGGTCGACTGCTACCTTCTCCTTCCGAGCTACGCGACAAATACAACATGCGCTTCGCAAGGAGGACGAGGTGCAGATCGGCTGCTACCTTCTCCTTCCGAGCTATGCCACAAATACAACGTGCGACCCGCATGGAGGACGAGGCACAGGTCGACTGCTACGTTCTCCTTCAGAGGTACACCGCAAAAATCTTACCGAGTGGAGACCAAACCTCCCACTCGGAGGCTTAGCTGCAGCCCAGTGCTCGCCTAAGTTTTTGGAAATCCTACTGAGTGGAGAGCAAACCTCCCACTCAAAGGCTTAGCTGCAGCCCAGTGCTCGCCTAAGTTTTTGAAAATCCTACCGAGTGGAAAGCAAACCTCCCACTCGGAGGCTTAGCTGCAGCCCAGTGCTCGCCTAAGTTTTTGGAAATCCTACCGAGTGCAGAGCAAACCTCCCACTCGGGGGTTAGCTGCAGCCCAGTGCTCGCCTAAGTTTTTGGAAATCCTACCAAGTGCGGAGCAAACCTCCCACTCGGGGGCTTAGCTGCAGCCCAGTGCTCGCCTAAGTTTTTGAAAATCCTACCGAGTGTAGAGCAAACCTCCCACTCGGGGGCTTAGCTGCAGCCCAATACTCGCCTAAGTTTTTGAAAATCCTACTGAGTGGAGAGCAAACCTCCCACTCGGGGGCTTAGCTGCAGCCCAGTGCTCGCCTAAGTTTTGAAATTCTACCAAGTGGAGAGCAAACCTCCCACTCGGGGGCTTAGCTGCAGCCTAGTGCCAGCCTAAGTATGACGAGGTACAAGTCGATTGTAATCTGTGCTTCATCCCTACCTGCAAAAGTGCATCACAAACACTAGCATATATTCCGAGCGAAGGACGGCAAATGCAAACATATCCAACGGCAAACCCAAGTTCAGATAGCGTCCTACGGATCCAGAAGTGCTCAGGCACCAAGCCTGTTAAAGTTCAACCGGTTACAAAAACCACTCGGCATTCCGAGGCAAATTTAAGGCATCAAGCATAGAAGTTTTTTACTCCTCCTATGGAGGACTAGAAGGCGTGACGAACTCGTCCAGGTCGATTCCATCTGCGATCCGAGTGGCTGCAGCAATGAAGGTCTCCATGAAAGATCAGAAGTCATGCTTCTTGGTATTGGCCACTTTGAGAGACACCAGCTTGTCCTCTCGCGCGTCCTTGCAGTGGACACAGACCAGAGACAGAGCAACATCGGCACCACACCTGGCAGAAGACTTCTTCCATTCTGGCACTCGACTTGGAACTTCGTTCAGTCGAGTCATCAGAGACTCGAGGTCATTCTGAAGTGTTTCTCCTGGCCAGAGTGCTGTGTCAATGCGCGACGTTGCAGCCTTCAGTCTCGCCAGATAGTCGACCACAACAGCCACACGAGACTCAAGATGGAGCATGTTCATGGCGGCTTCATCCTTCACGGGAGAGTTGATGGGATCCAAGCCAGTCTCCACTGGACTAGTCTCCTCTTCAAAGTTTTGGCAGAATTCTGTGGATACAACCCAAGGATAAGCTAACAGTCCTACAATAAGTCAGTGATTACCAGTCGGAGATAAGGGGTTACCTTCGAGCATGAGGAATAACTTCTTGGCGAGCCCACCCAGATAAGCCTCTAAGTCGTTCTTCTTACCCGCTAGCTCGCTAGCCTTATCACTCAGGGCTATCTTGCCATTCTTCAATCGACTGGCCTCCTTGTTGGCCGCGTCGAGAACAGCCTTCAGATTGGTATTCTCCTCTTCAAGTTTGCTGATTGAAGCCAGCTTCTCTTCTGCAAGTTTCGTCTTATCCGAAGCCGCTTAGTGCGCCTAGGCAAGGTCAAGGTCCTTCTTCTACAGAGCATCCCTCAGTTTATCTGCAAAATGATAGTGAGATCAGACTTACGAATGGACAAGAAATAAGGGCAGTCGTCAAGGTCACCAAACATACATTTTGCCTCCTCCTTCGCCTTCGTGAAGTTCTCCTGCACAAGCTTCAGATCAAGTTCGAGCTGGATATGCTTGTTATCCAACTCAGTATAACGAGCCACGAGCTCGCAAGATTTCTGCGAAAGATCAATCGACTGACGTCAAAAGTAGGTCACTTCCGAGTGACTAAGAGAAAAATCATAGTATTTCTAAGACTACAACCGAATCAAAACATTCAACTGTAGTCTCGGGGACTACACCCAGCGGGTGCACTCAGCGTGCCCCCACTAGTTCTATCAGCTCGGGTCGATCAGTCGACCAAAAGAGACAGAAAGGCTAACTGCCATCAGTTTGCCACAGTTTCAAGAAAAAAATGTTCTTCAGACCATATTTGATTGCCAGCAGTCGACCACGGTCTCGGGGACTACACCCAGTGGGTGCACTCAGCGTGCCCCCACTGGTTCCATGATTCCATTCGACTAGATCGAGTGAAGAAAGCAAAAGAGAAAACATTTAAAGTATAAAGACTATGGTCGACTGCCATCAGTCCACCATAGCCTCGGGGACTACAACCAGTGGGTGCACTCAGCGTGCCCCCACCAATCCAGATATTCAATCGACACACCCACTGGGTGTACAACAGATACTAAGATCTTCAGAAAGAAAAAATGTCAGGTATCATATCCTAACAGAACATGCGGTGCTCAATTAACCTGGACATTGCTCTGAAGGGTCGAGATTGCATCATAAGCCGCTTGACTGGCGTCTCTGATCGCCTTCACTTGCTCCATCTTGAGCCCCGCTTGACGTATAGCTTCTTTAGCAGCGCCTGCTTGGTCCTCTGGGACGTGATGGGTGGAAAAAAGAGAAGGCGGATCTGCAATCGACGACGGAGGGCGGGCACTCGTCAGCAGCACAGCAAAGGGCACAGTAGTCCGAGTGGCGTTGCCCCCCTCCGGAACCAGTGCATCAGGTGCTGATACGACCTGAGCAGTCTTGACAGCAGACGAATTCCTGTTCCTCCTCTGCCTCAGTGGCTCCTCGTCGTCATCATCAGGGAGATCAATGATTATATTAGGTGGAGCTGCGTAAAAGATTCAAAAGTTAAAGATGAAGATTCTATCGACCAAAAGCGAAACCATAGGGATCGTACCAGTGTTGGAAGTGGCAGCGTCCTCCATTTCTTGATCTTCACGTCTGATCGAGGTCTCAGAAGTAGCAGCACTACAGTTTCAGAAATCAGTCGGTGAGCGAACGAATCGACCAAGAGTAAATCCATGTGAAACAAGAAAACACAAGTTATGCCATTACCCAGAAATAGTGGGAATCGCCATCCTCATCTTCGGCAGGGCCTTCATCTGTTTTGACAATGCCGCTCGGAGTTGCTTCGACGCTTTCTCAGTCGGCGCCAGAGAAGTCGTCCGAGGATGTTTGGTCGACTGCACAACAGGCACTACCCCCTTGCCGCGCTCGACTGCAGGGTCATGAACGAGCTTGGTTCTCCTTTCAGTACGGGGAGGTGCGACTTCCTCCTCCTCTTCCTCCTCCTCTTCCTCATCAGAGCCAGCATCTTCTTCACCATCATCACCATCCGATTCCCACTCCTCCTGACTTTCGCCTTCGCTTCCTTCCTCCTCCTCGGTCTGTACTTGCGCCCCGTTGGGCATCGAATACATCTCAGTAGTGATCTGGAAGACAACAAAACAAGACAAAAGTCAATCGGCCGATTTGCAGCAAAACAAAATGAATGAAACATGATCACAGTCGGAGATAAGTGGTCAGACCTTGTCTGGTTCGTAAGACTGGTCGAGTGGTGGGATCCTCCTAGCTCCACAGGGGTTATCTTTGTTCCCTGTGATGGCAGTCATCCACCTCTCCAGTGTGGCGTCGTCAACCTCCTCTAGGTGGACCCGAGTGGTGTCTTCGGTACCAGAGTAAAACCACATCGGGTGACCCCGATATTGAAGTGGCTGAATGCGCCATCGAAGAAAAACCTCCAGAAGATCCATGCCAGTCACTCCGCCGCGAATGAGATGGACTACACGCTCCACCAACATCCTAACCTGAGCCTTCTCCTCCGGAAGCACCTTCAGAGAAGATGGCTTGTTCACTCGACCCATGGAGAAAGGAGGGAGTCCAAATGGTCGGCATCGATCGGCTGGTCTTGGCAGTAGAACCAAGTCGACTGCCACCCTCTAACTGACTCGGGAAGGGTCATGGCTAGAAAGGCACTCTTACTCCTCATCTGGACCCCAAGGCCCCCACACATCTGGATTACTTGGGTTCTCTCGTCATTCGGACTAGCCTTTTTCACCGTCTGAGAACGACAAGTGAATATTTGTTTGAAAAGGCCCCAGTGCGGCCGACAACCCAAGAAGTTTTCGCACAAATACACGAAAGCGGCGAGATAGGCAATGGAGTTGGGTGTGAAGTGATGGATTTGTGCCCCAAAGAAGTTCAGAAACCCCCGAAAGAAAATATTCGGCGGTAGAGAAAACCCGCGATCAACATGAGTGGCCAAGAGGACGCACTCACCCTCCTGAGGCTGTGGCTGCCACTCCGTCCCTGGAAGCCTTGCTGACCCGTGGGGGATCAGTCCTTCGTTGGCCAGGTCGTCGAGGTCCTTCTAGGGGATGGTCAAGCGGATCCAGTCTCCCTGGATCCAGCTTTGCGGCAGGCTGGACCGCGATGAGGATCCGCCCCGACTGGTCGCTCTCCCCTTCGCTTTCGCCATCGCCTTATTCGCCTGCTCCAAAGCCGCCGTCTTCTCCTTCACCATTGTCGCCGGCAAAGCAGGCACAGAGCGGCAGCGCTGAGCAGGTGGTGAGCGCAGCAGATGAATCTGAGGACGGAGGAGGAGAAAATGAGGGCGCACTATTCAAAAAACCCACGCCCGACGCCTTATGTGAAGTCGCTTCCGAGTGGCTGACTGGTAGGCCCGGGCAATCCTGTCAAATCCCGCAACAGTCGCGCGCGCGATACGTGGCGAAAAAGGTGGCGCGGATATCAAGGCATCCTTGCCTTATCTCGTCCGAGTACCGCGGCCTTCTCCGCTTCGCGCGCTTCCCGAAATTCGGATCCCGGTAAATCCGCTAACAGCAAAGCAACTTGTCAGACGACAGATTTCCTTCGATCCATCGCTCGGAAATCTCCAAGTTCATAAAGTTCACTCAACAGATGTAAAGTATGGATCAAAGCGACTGAAAGAGAAGTTGACAGCATCACAAAAAGTCATTGATCCAGAGTAAGACGCACTCGCAGCACGAAAAGCAGGTCAGAAAGATTATCAACTCCTTCCTCACTCAAACTCCGATCCATTCGGGGGCTAATGATGAAGTCATGTACCTAGGGTAGGATCATGGACCTGCCCAAGGTACCCTCCCCAAGGACATCTTTAGAAGAAACTGCCCTCCAGTCGACCTGGAAGGATTCCACTCGACAGACTCAAAGACACTCGACCATGAAGACTCACTCGACCACCAGGAGTTCAAGAGTCACTCTGTATCCAAACGGTCTGTAATTAAGTAGTCTTTATGGTCATGATGACACTTTATGTAAGGCGTTACCAGTAACGCCAGGCCTTAATGTACTTTAAACCCTCCGCTACGTGGGCTGGCTGGGGTCCTGGCGCACTCTATATAAGCCACCCCCCTCCACAGGCAGAAGGGTTCGCACCCCTGTAACTCCACTACAAGAAATATGTCAACTAGTGACCTTCTGTCAGTGACCCTGGAAGAATTGGTCATAGATCTATGACCATTTCAGACCAATTGGTCAAAAGCTGTTCGAGGGCTCCGGACCTAAACCATTGCGACCATTTTGGTCAGAAAGGTCGTAATTTCCTTACACGAAATGGTCACAAAGAAAACAGTGCTAGTCCGATGCCTTATTTCTAGTTGTTAATGACAAATATAGATGGTCATAGCCTTGTAGATTGTGGTGGGTTGTGATGACTAGGCGCCATCTCATCAGTTTTGCCTATGTGTCATGTCCATGTGGCAGTTTTTGCCCTAGGTTGTGAAGCAACCTATATTTCTATTATTCCCAAAATTCCCAAAAAATCTCATAAATGTTTTGGATCATATCTTCATCAAATATGTCAAAAACATTCCTTGCCTAGTTCAAAAATAATTCGAAAATATTCATTTTCCTATTACATTCGTAGCGACACTTTGTGAAGGAAGTACCACTTTGGCATGTTCAAATAGTATCCATTTTCTCAAAGGCTTTCCTATGCCCAAATAACCATCCTCCACCAAATGACAGCTCAATCCATTCATTATTTTGAGCCCAGCTTCAACATTCGTATTTATGTCCAGTGTGGTACTTTGTAAAGCAAGTAACACCTAGGCTCCTCCTTTTGAGGTAAAAATTTGTGAAGACGGTCTTCTTAGTAACAGATCATCCTCAGCCAGAACTCACACCCATTAGCCATGTGCATTTCCGTCATAAATCAAACACTTGGCTGCTTATTCATGTTTGAGCATCGATCGGTCTCCTCGTGAGAATCTTATGTTGTGATTTTCTTCCTAGCACCTACCTGGGGAGTGCCCAACCCACTAGACGTACCTAGGCCGCCCAGAACAGATGGCAACGCCACGGTCACGCGGTGACTACTCGGTGGGCATGCGAGTTTACGCGCTCTAGAGTTGGGCCCCTTGGCCACCGCCCAAACCTCGACGTATCGCCACCAAACCATGTATTTATGATTAAATAGGTACTTATGTAACTAGAAATT
Organism: Aegilops bicornis; assembly: GCA_021605145.1. Lineage (NCBI taxonomy): Eukaryota > Viridiplantae > Streptophyta > Magnoliopsida > Poales > Poaceae > Aegilops > Aegilops bicornis. Next base: position 185,651,976 of record CM038674.1, read on the forward strand.
ATTTTTATAAAAAATAAATAGCAAACTATGAGGCAGCTGCAGTTCAAATTTGACCCGCTTCCAGCTGAATCGGCGGAAATTTGTCTTTTTCACGAGGGGTGGATCAAAACTTTTTGCAGCCAACCATTTTGTCAATTGTGCATTAAATATGTCCTAGTATTTTAGAAAATTAATTTGGTCCAATTTTGCAACAATTATTTGGTAGTTCCTTCACAAAAAAACCTCCTTTTGGGCACTCGGAAAATGAAAAATGGTTTTTTCGTCCAAAGAAAATGAAAACTTCCTTAGGCAACATTGTTTGCCATTCCAATATGCACCCTTGTGCACAATGTGAGATCATTTGAACAAACTATGCCACGAATGTGGCCATAAGGTTGATCATTTGGCTTGAAAGTCATGAATCTTCAGAGATGATAGCTCATTTCTGAGAACACTTTTTTAAAATAATTGCCATATTACAAGTTTGTTATTTTTCCTGGGAACTTGGCCACATATAATGACACAATTCGAATGTTTCCCAATTTTTGATTTTTTGAATTTTTATGCCCGTTTCAAAATGCGGTCGAACGGGCGTGAATGACCGTTCCTAGCTAGTGGTTGAATCTTGGAATTTTTTGGTGTTTCTCTGATTAAATAGGTACTTATGTTACTAGAAATGATTTTTGGAAAAAATAAATAGCAAACTATGAGGCAACTGCAGTTCAAATTTGACCCGCTTCCACCTGAATCGGCGGGAATTTGTATTTTTCACGAGAGGTTGATCAAAACTTTTTTCACCCAACCATTTTGTCAATTGTGCATTAAATATGTCCTTATATTTTAGAAAATTGATTTGGTCCAATTTTGCAACAATTATTTGGGAGGTCCCATTCCAATATGCACCATTGTGCACAATATGAGATCATTTGAACAAACTATGCCACGAATGTGGCCATAAGATTGATCATTTGGCTTGAAAGCCATGAATCTTCAGAGATGATAGCTCATTTCTGAGAACACTTTTTAAAATAATTGCCGTATTACAAGTTTGTTATTTTTCCTGGGAACTTGGCCACATATAATGACTCAATGCGAAGGTTTCCCAATTTTTTGATTTTTTTTGAATTTTTTATGCCCGTTTCAAAATGCAGTCAAAACGGCGTGAATGACCGTTCCTAGCTAGTGGTTGAATCTCGGAATTTTTTGGTGTTTCTCTGATTAAATTGGTACTTATGTAACTAGAAATGATTTTTGGAAAAAATAAATAGCAAACTATGAGGCAGCTGCAGTTCAAATTTGACCCGCTTGAAATTTGAATCAAGGAATTTGTCTTTTTCACCAGAGGTGGATCAGAAACTTTTTACACCCAACCATTTGGTCAATTGTGCATTAAATTTGTCCTAGTATTTTATAAAATTGATTAGGTCCAATTTTTCAACAAATATATTATAGGTCCTTCACAAAAAAACTCATTTTGGGCACTCGAAAAAATGGAAAATGAATTTTTCGTCCAAAGAAAATGAAAACTCCCTTAGGCAAAATTGTTTGGAATCCCAAGATGCACCCTTGTACACAATATGTATAATTTTGAAACAAAGAAAACTGATTTTTGGTACTCTGAAAATAGAAAATGATTTTTTGTGTAAAGAAAATAAAAACTCTCTTCAGTAACATTGCTTATCATTTTAAGATGTACCCTTATGCACAATATGAAATGATTTGCAAAAAAGATGGTTGTTTATTCAAGAAAACCTCATTTTTGTTGCCAAAATTTGTCAAAAAAGGAAAAGAAGAAAGAGAGAGAGAGAGAGAGAGAGAGAGAGAGAGAGAGAGAGAGAGAGAAGTGTTGGATCTGGGGAGAGATTTGGAGCGTTGGATGTATGAGAAGCGAATGGTCAAGATTTGTTCTAAAGGAGGGATCCGTGGCCTCGCTTGTGATTGGCTGTTGCCTTTGCATCTAAAATGCCAAGGAAAAAAATTGCCATCTCTCGCGATCCCCCCACCACCCCTCCCCGCAGCCCAACCACCCGAACCCTAACTCAGATCCTCTCCCACTCCAGCCGCTGCTGCCGCCCAGATCCAATCCCTCCCACCCCAGATCCAATTCCTGCATTCTTGCACGCGTCGACCACCTTCCTTCGGCGGAGCTCGCCGCCCTCCTCCTCTCGCCCTCTCCATCGACCCTTTTCTGACCCACTGCGACACACACCAGACCTGCTGAGATTCGCGTCCCAGCACCTGCGCGGAAGGTGGTCATCCTCTCGCCCGCCGCACGCACGCCTCGAACCGCGGAGGGGGAGCCCAAGTGGCGGGGGTTCCGCGAACCGCGGAGGGGGAAGGGCGATGGGCAAGTACTGCGCCGCTGCGGCGATGGCGGCGGAGGGGGAGCAGCCGGTCGCGGTGTTCATGCCGCCGCCGCCGACTAGGTACCTGTACGGCGACTACGACCGCTGCTCCATCAAGCAGGTCTTCGACAACCTCCACGGCAACATCTCCCTCGATCTGGTTTTCCCCCCTTATCCTCTCCTCCTCCTCCTCCCCCCTTTCGCGTTGCTCTCATTCGTCCTAGCTGCTCCTGTTTCGTTGCGGCGGCTCGGCTCGCGGGATTGATTGATTGGGTTTGGTCCGGTGGTTTGGGCTAGCAATCTGTCGGTCTTGGGTTGGCTGGCGATTGATTTGTTTTGGGCCTTCACCGCAGCACTAGTTCCTCCGCTATGACATTGCATTGCTTCCCCACGACGGGACCAAACAGCAATGATAGCGCAAGTCCCTGTCCACCAGATTATCTGCTCCCAAATGTGTTAGCAGTATCTGCGCAGTTTTTCCTCTTCAGATTTTGGGTACTAGTAGTATGCTTGTGTTGTTGTAGCATATCAACTGCTTATTAGCCAGCAAGTACTACTCCCCATGTGCCGCTCCGTTTTAAAATTGAATTTGGTGGCTGCGCCATGTGCCCGGCAGTCTTACCGGGATTGCTTGGCTCAGTTGCTTTCATTGCTTGCTTGCTTGCACAAACATCAATCCACCCACTGTTTTTTGCCTCGCTAGCTCCTCAACAAAGCTAATGCATCACTTGCTTCCACTCACAGTAGGCTGTAGCTCATGAAATTTTCAATCAAGTGAGGATCAGCTGTTAGTTTTACGAACACTAGCTGGTATACATGCAACTTCTTCTGTCCAAGAAAACCCCTTTAAGTCTGTTTTTTAGTCGCCCTCTTGCCCCTTGAATGTTGCCAATCAAGTGTCATATGTGCTTGGCCATCTCGCTGCTGGATATGGACCTTGGGGTCATGGTTTTGTCTTGGCCCCAATAGGATATGGCACTTCAGCCGTGACTCTATCTATGTATGTATCTATCTATGTATGTATCTATTCCTACCAAGAAAATGGAAACAAACAGTGGAACTCTTACCGGGATTTTTATTCTAAGCATTTTTGTCATAGTCAATAAGCTAGTTCCTGAATCAAATTTGTTAACGAAATGTTTCTGTAGCATGCTATAGTTAATTAGTTGGCAAGTGTGATGTCCATTCGCTAGATTCCATCGCCTGATTCCAGGCGCCTCCTCCGTTTTTTGCAGGTCCGGCAGCACTGCCGCGTCGACGGCGAAGGTGGTGACCGCGGCGGCGAGCGGCGCGAGTTGGTGGCTGCGGGACTCGACGACACGGCTCTCGTCAGGGGCGACAGAGGTGGTTGTTAGGTGAGCCGAGCATGCCTCCTCGCTGCCCCCAAAATCGCGTCCCTTTAACGTGTTCCGTTTCGAACAGCCGGCGCATCAGCGCCGTCGGTCCATCGCCTGATTCCGACTAATGCAGCTTCTTTTGGTTTAGCTGGGCATTATTTTGAGTTCATATATGTGCTTGTCACTCCATAGGTTATAGCAATTCCCTCTGTTTCCTTATGTGTTCTTTTAGTTTGGTTGCTTTCCTGTTCATGCATGTTTGTACAACTATATATAGCTTTGCTGTGAATCTGTCGTGCATGTATTGAACTGCAGGAAATGTTGAATACATGTTCAGTCTCAGCTGGGATATTGAATTGTACATAGTTATGTGATTTATTCATGTCTGCTTCTTATCTTATTAAGTGATTATCTTTATGTCCTTGCTACCAGTTGGATGGTCAATAGCTTGTTTTGTAGTTCTCTACTTTATGCGAATCCTTACAAGCAGCAGCCTTCACAACTCTTTCATACCCAATAAGCGGGAAAGAGTGTGGCACAAGAATGTAGCTTTCCTTGTACCAAATGCACGCACATCACGTGGCTGCTCAAGTCCTTCCTTCCTTCTTTTTGGTATAAAAATCTTCAGTTCTGTACATGGTCCCTGGTTCCTTTGATGACATTAGTCAAAATACACTGATGGATAATTATATATTCACACTGGACAACTATTAATTTCTTTTCCTGTAAAATGAGATGACATGATGCAAAGTGCAACCTGGACAATGACATATGGAGTAGTGTTTTTCTTACTAATTTTGGAATAGATCCATTGCATTTATATACTGAACCTAGCCAAATATGAATTCCTTCCACATTGACATAGAAATAATCCGATTCACGCTTGTTGTTTTGTTTCTTGTGTCCTGCGCCACTTTGGACATAATCTCTTCTACTTGATTCACTAGCATAGTTTTGATCTGGTATTTACATTCCTTTGTCTTGTATAGGTAATTAGTGCTTCAGCTATTTCTAAATCAAAATATACTTGCATTTTTACGTATCCAACCATTCACGTTCTCTAAATGTCTGCCGGATATCTTTGCTAAATGCTGGCCCCTCATACGAAATGTTTAGCTTCTCCTTTGGTGGAACAAGTGATAACCTACTTGCTGCTGGTTCTAGTTCCAAGGTAAGGGAATGGAGAGAGGGAGCTGCTCCTCTGTGTCTGAGGACACCATGGTAGGTTCTTTTTGTTCTATCTTTTTCTCTTCTGATCCGAACATGTTGAAGGCTCTATTTTGTGCAGGTTGCTCTCACGAGAAGCTGCTGCTACAGGTTGTTTCAACTTTGAACTGCTTACGCATATGGCCAATCGCAATTGAGATTTAAATTTGTGGTTGTTCCTCTTTTACGATGCTCAAGTGTGAAGTGTGAAGCAAGTGTGAAGCCGTGAAGTGTGAAGCCGTCAAGTTCTACTTAGTGAAGAGTAGCATATTGTAGCATATATGTGTTGTAAAGATTGTAATAGATTTATTTAGTGGTATATTTGATGAACTTTATGTGTTCTTTTTGATTATGTATGTGATCTGAAAACTTGTGAAATGGAAACTTGACCAATGGGTCCACTTATGAAAATAATCATCAAATTTGTATATTTAAACATGTGGGACCAATTTGAGAGATGATCATGACAAGTGGGACCCATTTGACTAGTGGGACCAACTTGAATATATAATGGCTGAAAATAGAAAAGCAATAAATAATAAAAGGCCACAGGCCAACAATAAAAAAGGCTACAACGTTGGGCTTGGCCCATGAAGCCGACCAGAATTACCAAGGAAAAAAATAATAAAAGGCTGAATAAATGGGCTAGGCCCATGTAGAAAACCAAATTGGACCGGGCTGAATCTTGTGCCACATCAGCTTGCCATGCTGGATGCCTACGTGTCCTGGGGAGGTTGCTAGTGACCAAAACGCCACAGTAGGAATATTTTGGTCGTAAACGTCCACGACCTTCTCACAGAGAAGGTCGCTATAGTCAGTTAATGACCCTCAACTTTTGACCTTATGTTTTTGGTCACAAAAAGGTCACAAATTGAAAACAGTGACCTTTCAGTGATCAATAGTGGTGGTCACAAGTTGACATATTTCTTGTAGTGCTCATACGCATATAATCCAGTCGACCGCCTCCGGGCTCCGAGACGTAGGGCTGTTACTTCCTCCGATAAGGGCTTGAACTCGTAAATCCCTTGCGTATACAACTACTCCATAGCTAGGATCTTGCCTCTCCGTACCTACCCCCCTATTCTAGTATCAGGCTTAGAACCATGACAACGACTCCGCGACGAATTAGATCATTTGGGGTGATAATCTTCCTTCTTCTTTTGCTCCTGTGTTTCATCTTTTGCTTCGGGTGTTTCGTCGCACGTGTCACGTTCTCTGCGAGGCATGAATAGAACAATGCTTTTTTTGAGGGAATGAATTGAACAATGCTCACAATGAGATGACTAGCAAATTAGATCATTTTTATCGCCATATGGCACTGGGCTGCCGTGTTTCGTGCTCCTCCATCGCAGTACTACTCCAGTGGAAAACTTGAGTATACCGCACGGTTCTTTGCTCCTCCTCAGGTCGTCGGCGCATTTGTACGAGCAGTCAAATCACAAGGCCCCGCCTTCCAGCAGTAATGAGCCGTCAAATCACAAAGGCCCTCGCCTCTCGTGAAACCGACCAAGCTTGACTGCCCGACCCTCCAGCCTTTTAAAACATGTATACTTTTGTACAACAGTAGTATCGATGGCTTGCGCCAAGGAGCAAAACTTGAAATTAAAAAAAAAGGTGGTACATATAGAGAGCGCTCATCGCCAAATTATGCATATAGTACTATTAAAAAGTCTAGTCACAATAATGGTGTCCAGCACAACCCACCCCTCAAATAAAACTAAGCATTGACAAAACTAAGCACCCTAAAATTCTTTGACAACTCAACTGCTGGCTATATGATGTTGGCCATATATATATTGTACGTATATAATGTGAAGAAACGAGTGGTAGTACTATACCAACTAAAAGATGAAATGTAAGAAATACTAGTATGTACGTACTGAAGAGTTAGAGTAATGAGAAGAAACATAACATAGTTCTGCTGGGGGCTCAGCACAACACACCCCTCAAATTAAATTAAGCACACCTAAAATTAAACTTTGCAACTATTCCGGTAGACATTGCATTAGAACCACCATGAGCAAGGACACTGCCACCTTACTCGGAGTCCTCGTCCACGTCCTCGACTTCGTCCTTGTCCCTCTTCCTCTTGGCTGATACTTATTTGCTTGAACCGCACACTTGGCTGTTGCTCTTCATCCAACCCTTGTATATGTTGAAGTAAAGGTAGCCATCCATTGCAGTGTAGTGGATGTGGTCTATATCTAGTACATTCCGCTACCATGCATGATGATGAAACGTGTATGGAGGTTTCTCCAGTTTACCGTACGAAGGATGAACCATGGCTCCTGCCAGGGTTAGCACTGAAGGCTGACGAGAGGACACCAGCCGATTCTTCCGGAGGTCGAAGGTGTTTCCTACAACGAGGCCTATCCGACCCAGGACTTGTTTGTCGTTACCAAAGTCTACAGTAACGAATTTGACTAGGTTGCTCTCGAGGTAGTCCTTAAAATCCTGGCACTCAACGTCGGCATGGCATATGTGGTAGACCAAGCATAAGTCATGCACGCAAACCTGGATCACGACGGGCTTCTTCCTCTCTTCGTCCTTTAGATCCTTCTCTCGTCCCAGGACTGTGGTGTACTCAACATCTAGCCCAGCGACCCACTCATCATCTGAGTCTTTGAACATGCGTCTGAAGCGAGAAAGGCATCCTTTCACCGTCACGGAAGAACGGGTGTAGATGACATCGAACTCATCGCCGGTGATGGTTATAACCTTGTACTCACCGCCGATCGTGGAGATTTGGGACGCCATAGATTTGGGAGGAGGGTTAGGATTAGTGGAACTGCCGTAATGTGAATGGACGGGACGACTAGGAGCGAACCGCCATAGTATTGAAGGATGTGCAGAGACGAGTAGGAGCGAACTGCCAATGTGCGAACGACATGGTAGTGGCTTTCCATTCTCCCATGATACGGGCTTCCGAGAGCCCTTGGATCTGAGATCGAACGGTTGCATGGCGTGATTCTAGACCTATGGGTGAATATCATATCCTGGAGGGTTATTCTGCAAATTTTCGGCAACTTAGCATGCGGCCGTTTGATCTCAGATCCAAGGGCTGCCAGCAGCCCGTATCATGGTCACGCCTACCATGCCCGTCGTGTCGCTCGCGCGGTCGCGCCCTTGGAGATTTAACACGGTGCATTAGGCTATCTGATGTTGGCATGTCATACATAGTCATCACTTAGTCACTCATACTACAAAAGGGTTGGCTATAAGGTTGGCTATAAGTGTATTTTTTTACTTCTCTTTATCTCTTTCTTCGTACTCCCTCCGTTCCATAATATAAGAACGTTTTTGACACTAGTGTAGTGCCAAAAACGTTCTTATATTATGGGACACATGGAGTACTACTATTTGTTGCATTTGCCAAGGAGTGACCTCTTCCAGTGAAATGGTGTTGCTAAGTTTGCTTCATTTAATTAGCTATAGACTCAAAATTGTCTTTTCACCTAGGTACACGCGTTTAGCACCGTTTCTTCCTTGGGTCACCAAACTAGTCTCTCTCTTCTTGATTAACTTGCCACATCAGACTTTAAGCCTATGTGGCAAGCTTAGCACCTGTAGGAGAAAGTAAAAGTAAGTACAATAGTGCGCTTTACATGGCATTTTTGCATATGTGGAGGAAAGAGAGGCAAGGAAAAAGTGGAGAAGTGGGCTCTCATGCAAGAGCCAACCTCTACTACATGGTGGAGCATTGGGAGAGGCACCTGTATGGAGGTGGTCAGGAATCGGGAGACTCACGCCGGTCGTAGCGTCGTAGTTAAAATGATAATGGCAAGTCAAATCATGGGGCCCCACCTGTCCAGCAGTAACTCGCTGTCAAATCACACAGCCCTACGTTTGCAGCAGCCTACTCCCTCGTCTTGTCGCATCTCTGTCGAACCGACTAGGCGGAACTTCCCCGCCGCCTACCGCGCAGGAAAAGCCCCGCCCTCGACTTTTAAATAGTATGCAATATACTAATTTTGTATCCATGGATTGCGCCATGGAGCAAAGCCTCTAGAAAACGGTGATACACATGTACAGAGTATACAGCATGCCCGTCGCGTTCGCGTCGCACCCCAGACGGTCGGTCGGTCTGGCATGCTGCTCTCCGAATGGAACGCGTTTCATATTGCATTTGCACACACATGTGGGACGGCAATTGAGAACCAACCATAGGCACACTCCCCAGCCCCGCAAGTCAGGTGACTTAATAGAAGAGGGAGACGAGCGATAGTACTTGAGAAGTGTTGTACTACGTTGGTGCCTGGACGATCCCTGCAAGACACGGAAGATCAGTTCGTCCATGCATGTGACCAGACTCCAGCAGACACGCCTGGATTGGCTATCGTCTACATATCGTGCAGGCTATGTTGTACATGGCTGTAATTGTGGTGAGAAATATAAAAAAAGGTTTCTTGTCATCTCGCAAAATTAGGTGTCATGTGCTTCGGATCACTGCGAGGGTTATACAACGACAACTGAGTTGGGCTAGTTATTGGGGGCACATGCACGAAGACTACTCGACTACCACCTAGGTCAAGCCGGCTATGTTAAATAGGACATCTATCGACGGACCCCTTTTCTACGAGTTTATCTTTAATTTGAGCTTTGTTCCTCGTCTAGTTTGTCCGTCGGGATTCATGTTGTCTCCTTCGAGCAGTGAGGTTATGATTTCTTGTCATGTGGCATTTTTTCATGTTATATGTTATAATCCGGCGCTTCAGATGAAAATGACGACAACTGCGCCTCCGGGCCACGCGGATGAAGACTTCTCGACAGTCATTGACGAGGTCAAGCCGGCTCCGGTAGACAAAAGAAAACTAGTACTACTCCACTATATAGGCAGGAGCCTCCGTGCTTGCTTGCTAGTGTTGCTCTTTTCACACTATCTCAACCTCTACAGATCTAAACACGACAGCGGTGGCCACTCTCTCTCTCTCTCTCTCTCTCTCTCTCTCTCTCTCTCTACTCACCGCTGGTCATAGATCCAGACAGATCCGCTCCGTCGGGGAAGGTGAGAAGGTGCAACGTTCACGTGGTCGTACTCGGCGACAGCTCTTACCCACTGCTGGGCGCGTCCCGATCAGCCTGCCTTGCCATTCTCTCCCAAGCACCGCTACCAAGTGAGGGCCTCCGACCCCTTCTTCCTCGCTGCCATAGTGTGGGCAGATCCGGCCTCCCGCCGCCCACCTAGTGACATCCCGGCGACCATCAGGTATAACTTCCTTCGAAACCGGCCTTGCTCTACTTCCCGAGCTCCTAACGTTGCTGCATTTGTATCTTTTACTATTTCTCAGGCCCCCTCATAGATAGGATCGATCGGCTGTTCAAAAACCACCTAATTTTTTTATGTTTAAGAGGTAAAACTAGTTCATGCACTCGAATCTAGTACTACTTGGTTCAAACAAGGAAGAAAGGGGTGGGGGTGGGGAGGATTTGTTACACTGAATCTAGGACTTGGTCGAAAGAGGAAATAATGGGGGCGAAAGGTAGCAGGCGGCTATCCAAGCGGTCTCTAGGTCTAATAGGGAAATAAAGGGAAACGTAGTACAAACTCAATATAAACCCGATCTATTGGTTGAAAAAGGAAAGAAAGTGGGGACTGGGGGACAAGTCAACAGAGTAAGGCCAGCACTAGATTTGCTAGCCTCACACAGTATAAGGTGGCTATACCGAAAAAATGGGACCAACCCAGATATCCTGTTCTGATGTTTGTTGCCCCGAGCCACTCTTATGTAATGCCACTGGTAAAATGCAGCAGTCGCACTATTAAAAGTAAGGACATGTTAAACCAATGTTGTTTTCAATGTAATGCCTCCAGTAATATGAATCAATGGCACTTCTTTACATGTCCTGCTAAAATTTCCCATTAAGATAAGTTGGTTCTTTTCGTTAGAAATGCAAGCATCTGGTCCGCCTACTCTCCCGTGCCCAAAGTAATGTCGTATTTAACGGTTGTCATAGTTAATCCTAATGCCCACATTAATATCTAGCAATGCCACTACTTTAGAAATTGCTACAGTCCTTGTAGGATTGCCATTTAGATAAGGAACATGCTTCTTTTCATTTGATGCATGTTTCATCACTTGTTAGTCACCCTCCTTTCCACCGTTTTTGTGCAAACAGAGATATACATTTCACACTCAATCTTAGTTGAACTGCACAAATGATATCCAAATTATAGCTAAGAATTCCAAGAGCTTCACAACCAACCTTGATGTTGCTCAATTTTATTGCAACTAATGAAGAAGAAGCTCTGTGGGTTTCGTTTTCTGATGGAAATGGAACCGGGGCTGGAGCCCTTTTCTTAAATTTTTTTGAAGAAGCTGCTAGCTCACGGGACATTGCTTCATTTTAGGTGAACTGCACCAAAAGGTCCCATGAATTGAATCATCCATGTTTGTGACTGAAAGAGCCAGCTTCAGCATCCCAGTCTAAGCACCCCCGGCCTCCATCCTTGCGACGCACGGTACACCTTGTTTGCCACCTGCTCGACCCTAGTGTCACTGATAAAATGAAGTAATAATATAGTTAAAATAGAGCGAGTGTCATCTTCTTCATTTCATTTCCAATGTAGGTAAAGAAAGTGCTTCTCTTTGTTAATGTATGTTTCATCAACTAGTCCCATTGTTAATGTTTAAGCGTTTCTGCAAACTGGGGTGCTTAATTTTAGTTGATATGTACAAAAATAGAGATTTGAATGTCTCAAGGTGCCCCCTTGTACTACCGCTGTACACTGATGTTCTTCATTGGCAGAAGGTGTATCTAGGAGACTTGGGACGATGTCCAGTATGAGGCGTACCGTATGAGGCGTTGCAGGGCCCATCTCGCCCTTGCAGCATGGCATTCTATGATACTATCGCAATATTTTCTTCTATTTATTTTGTGTGTTTTACCAACTAGTGCCACTATAATGTAATTGATACGTCCATTTTGCATCATGATTTTATATCAATATTTATTGCATTATGGGCTGTTATTACACATTATATTTCAATACTTATGGCTACCCTCTCTTATTTTACAAGGTTTACCATGAAGAGGGGGAATGCCGGCAGCTGGAATTCTGGCTGGAAAAGGAGCAAACGTTGTTAACCTATTCTGCACAACTCCAAAAGTCATGAAACTCCACGAAACACTTCTTTGGATTTAATAAGAATTTATGAGCGAAAGAAATAGGCCAGGGGGCCCATACCCTGTCCAGGAGACAGGGGGCGCACCCCCCCTGTAGGGCGCGACCCCCTATCTCCTGGGCCCCCTTGTGGGCCTCAGGCATCCATCTTCTGCTATATGAAGGGTTTTGTCCTGGAAAAAATCGTGGGCAAGCTTACGGGACGAAACTCCGCCGCCACGAGGCGGAACCTTGGCGGAATCAATCTAGGGCTCTGGCGGAGCTGTTCTGCCAGGGACACTTCCCTCCGGGAGGGGGAAATCATCACCAACGTCATCACCAATGATCCTCTCATCGGGAGGGGGGCAATCTGCATCAACATCTTCACCAGCACCATCTCCTCTCAAAACCCTAGTTCATCTCTTGAATCCAATCTTGTATCAAAACCATAAATTGGTACATGTGGGTTGCTAGTAGTGTTGATTACTCCTTGTAGTTGATGCTAATTGGTTTACTTGGTGGAAGATCATATGTTCAGATCCTTTATGCATATTATTACTCCTCTGATTATGAACATGAATATGCTTTGTGAGTAGTTACGTTTGTTCCCGAGGACATGGGTGAAGTCCTGCTATTAGTAGTCATGTGGATTTGGTATTCATTCGATATTTTGATGAGATGTATGTTGTCTCTCCTCTAGTGGCGTTATGTGAATGTCGACTACATGACACTTCACCATTATTTGGGCCTAGAGAAAGGCATAGGGAAGTAATTAGTAGATGATGGGTTGCTAGAGTGACAGAAGCTTAAACCCTACTTTATGCGTTGCTTCGTTAGGGGTTGATATGGACCCATATGTTTAATGTTGTGGTTAGGTTTACCTTAATACTCCTTTTTGTAGTTGCGGATGCTTGCAATAGGGGTTAATCATAAGTGGGACGCTTGTCCATGTTAGGGCAGTGCCCAAGTGTCGGTCCACCCACATATCAAATTATCAAAGTACCGAACGCGAATCTTATGAACGTGATGAAATCTAGCTTGACGATAATTCCCAATGTGTCCTCAGGAGCTCCTTCTTCATTATTAGAATTTGTCTAGGCTTATCCTTTGGTACATAAAGGATTGGGCCACCTTGCTGCACTTTATTTACTTTATTTACTTTTTTCTCGTTACTATTTATCTTATCACAAAACTATCTATCACCTACTATTTCAGTGCTTGCAGAGAAAACCTTACAGAAAACCGCTTATCATTTCCTTCTGCTCCTCGTTGGGTTCGACACTCTTACTTATCGAAAGGACTACGATAGATCCCCTATACTTGTGGGCCATCAAGACTCTTTTTGGCACCGTTGTCGGGGAGTGTAGCGCTTTTGGTGAGTGGAACTTGGTAAGGAAACATTTATATAGTGTGCTGAAATTTTCTGTTACTTGTCACTATGGAAACTAATCCTTTGAGGGGCTTGTTTGGGGTATCTTCACCCCAACCAGAAGAGCAAAGAGATGCTCCTCAACATACTGAAGTTTATGAAAATATTCATTTTGAGATTCCTTCGGGTATGATAGAAAAACTGCTAGCTAATCCTTTTGCAGGAGACAGAACATTACATCCCGACTTACACCTTATCTTTGTGGATGAAGTTTGTGGATTATTTAAGCTTGCAGGTATTCCCGATGATGTTGTCAAAAGGAAGGTCTTCCCTTTATCTTTGAAGGGAGATGCAATGACATGGTATAGGCTATGTGATGATACGAGATATTGGAATTATAAGCGATTGAAGTTGGAATTTCACGAGAAGTTCTATCCTATGCATCTTGTTCATCGTGATCGTAATTACATATATAATTTCTGGCCTCATGAAGGAGAAAGCATCGCTCAAGCTTGGGGAGGCTTAAGTCAATGTTATATTCATGCCCCAATCATGAGCTCTCTCGAAATGATTATTCGAATTTTTATGCTCGGCTTTCTCTTGATAATCGCAACTTGCTCGATACTTCTGTCTTTGGTTCCTATATCTTTGAAGACTATTAATTTCAAATGGGACTTATTGGACAAAATTAAACGCAATTATGAAGATTGGGGTTCCGACGATGGTAAGGAGTCAGGTATTACACCTAAGTTTTATTGTGTTAAATCTTTTATGGATACCGATGCTTTCCGTGGATTTAGCTCTAAGTATGTACTTGACTTTGAGATAGTAGCTACTTTTTGTGAAACTTTTGCTACTCACGTTGATCTCCGTAAAGAGAAGTGGTTTAGATATAATCCTCCTGTTGAAGTGAAAGTAGTTGCACCTATTACAGTCGAAGAGAAGACTATTACATATAGTGATCCTATTATTCCTACTGCTTATGTCGAAAAACCTCCTTTTCCTGTTAGGATAAAAGATCATGCTAAAGCTTCGACTGTTGTTCGTAAGAGTAATACTAGGACTTATACACCTCCTGAGCAAATTAATGTTGAACCTGGTATTGCTATGATTAAAGATCTCTTGGATGAGGACTTAGATGGGCATGTTATCTCTTTCTTGGGTGAAACTGGTAATATTGCTAGACCCGATACTAAGACACGTAGACCTATTTTAGGCACGCCTGTTATTTCTGTTAAAATAGGAGATCATTGTTATCATGGATTATGTGATGGGTGCTAGTGCTAGTGCGATACCTTATGATCTTTATAAATAAATTATGCATGATATTGCACCTGTTGAATTAGAAGACATTGATGTTACTATTAAGCTTGCTAATAGGGACACCATTAAACCTATTGGGATTGTTAGAGATTTTGAAGTCTGGTGTGGGAAGATTAAATACCCTGCTGATTTTCTTGTTCTTGGTTCCCCACAAGATGATTTTTGTCCCATTATTTTTGGTAGACCCTTCTTGAATAATGCTAGTGCTAAGATTAATTGTGAAAAGAATATTGTCACTGTTGGCATAGATGGTATGTCTCATCAGTTTAATTTCGCTAAGTTTAGTAGACAACCTCGTGAAAGGGAACCACCTAGTAAGGATGAAATTTCGCTAAGATTAATTATCGCTCGTGAAAGGGAACCAACAATATTTGCTAGACCATGAAAACGATATGTTTATGAAGGAAAGGGAAGATATAGATGAAGTGTTCCTTAAACAAGAACCTATGCTGAAACATAACCTTCCCGTTGAAATTCTTGGGGATCCGCCTCCACCCAAGGGTGATCTCGTGTTTGAACTCAAACCCTTACCCGATAATCTTAAGTATGCTTATCTCGAGGAAAAGAAATATATCCTGTTATTATTAGTGCTAACCTTTCAGAGAAAGAAGAAGAAAGATTATTGAAAACTCTGAAGAAGCACCGAGCTGCTATTGGATACTCTGGACGATCTTAAGGGCATTAGTCCCACATTATGTCAACACAAAATTTCAGTGGAGAAAGATGCCAAACCAGTTAGAGATCCTCAAAGACGATTAAATCCCAAAATGAAGGAAGTGGTAAGAAAGGAGATACTAAAGCTCCTTGAGGCAGGTATTATTTATCCCGTTGCTGATAGTGAATGGGTAAGCCCTGGTCATTGTGTCCCTAAAAAGGGAGGTATTACCGTTGTTCCTAATGATAAAGGTGAATTGATCCCGCGAAGAATTATTACAGGTTATAGGATGGTAATTGATTCCCGTAAGTTAAATAAAGCCACTAAGAAAGATCATTACCCTTTACCTTTTATTGATCAAATACTAGAAAGGCTATCCAAACACACACATTTTTGCTTTCTAGATGGTTATTCTGGCTTCTCTCAAATACCTGTGTCCGCGCAAGATCAATCTAAAACTACGTTTACTTGCCCTTTTGGTACTTTCACTTATAGACGTATGCCTTTTGGTTTATGTAATGCACCTGCTACCTTTCAAAGATGCATGATGGCTATATTTTCTGATTTTTGTGAAAAGATTTGTGAGGTATTCATGGATGACTTCTCCGTCTATGGATCCTATTTTGATGATTGTTTGAGCAACCTTGATCGAGTTTTGCAGAGGTGCGAAGACAGTAGTCTCGTCCTGAATTGGGAAAAGTGTCACTTTATGGTTAATAAAGGCATTGTCTTGGGGCACAAGATCTCCGAGAGAGGTATTGAAGTTGATAAAGCCAAAGTTGATGCTATCGAAAAGATGCCATGTCCCAAGGACATAAAAGGTATAAGAAGTTTCCTTGGTCATGCCGGCTTTGATAGGAGGTTCATTAAGGACTTTTCTAAAATCTCTAGGCCTCTGACTAATTTATTGCAAAAGATATTCCTTTGGTCTTTGATGATGATTGTGTAGAAGCATTTGAAACACTCAAGAAAGCTTTGATCATCGCACCTATTGTTCAGCCACCTGATTGGAATTTTCCTTTTGATATTATGTGCGATGCTATTGATTATTTTTTATGTGCTGTTTTAGGGCAAAGAGTCGATAAGAAATTGAATATTATCCAGTATGCTAGTAAGACTCTTGATCTTGCCCGGAGAAATTATGCTACTACTGAAAAAGAGTTCTTAGCAGTTGTGTTTGCATGTGATAAGTTTAGACCTTATATTGTTGATTCCAAAGTTACTATTCACACTTGATCATGCTGCTATTAAATATCTCATGGAAAAGAAAGATGCTAAGCCTAGACTCATTAGATGGGTTCTCTTGCTCCAAGAATTTGACTTGCATATTATTGATAGAAAGGAGCGAGAACCCGTTCTGGAACAACTTGTCTAGGCTAGAGAATGTTCTTGATGACCCACCGCCTATTAATGATAGCTTTCACGATGAAAAATTAGCGGTTGACAATGCTTCTCGTCTTTGCTCCTTGGTATGCTGATTATGCTAATTACATTGTTGCTAAATATATACCGCCTAGTTTCACATACCAGCAAAAGAAAAAGTTCTTTTACGATTTAAGACATTACTTCTGGGATGATCCACACCTTTATAAAGAAGTTGTAGATGGTATTATTAGACGTTGTGTGCCTGAGCATGAACAGGAACAAATTCTACGCAAGTGTCACTCTGAATCTTATGGAGGTCACCACACTGGAGATAGAACTGCACACCAGGTACTACAATCTGGTTTTTATCGGCCTACTCTCTTCAAAGATGCTCGTAAGTTTGTCTTATCTTGTGATGAATGTCAAAGAATATGTAACATTAGTAGACGTCAAGAAATGCCTATGAATTATTCTCTTGTTATTGAACCGTTTGATGTTTGGGGCTTTGATTATATGGGACATTTTCCTGCCTCCAATGGTTATACACCTATTCTAGTTGTTGTTGATTACGTTACTAAGTGGGTAGAAGCTATTCCAACTAGTAGTGTTGATCATAACACTTCTATTAAAATGCTCAAAGAAGTTATTTTTCCGAGGTTTGGAGTCCCTAGATATCTTTTGACTGATGGTGGTTCACACTTTATCATGGTGCTTTCCGTAAGATGCTTGCTAAGTATGATGTCAATCATAGAATCACATCTCCTTATCACCCGCAATCTAGTGGTCAAGTAGAGTTGAGCAATAGAGAGCTCAAATTAATTTTGCAAAAGACTGAGAATAGATCTAGAAAGAATTGGTCCAAAAAACTTGATGATGCATTATGGGCTATAGAACTGCATACAAAAATCCTATGGGTATGTCTCCATACAAGATGGTTTATGGAAAAGCATGTCATTTACCTCTTGAACTTGAACATAAAGCATATTGGGCTATTAAAGAGCTCAATTATGACTTCAAACTTGCCGGTGAGAAAAGGTTATTTGATATTAGCTCACTTGATGAATGAAGAACCCAAGCATATGAGAATGCCAAGCTTTTCAAAGAAAAAGTCAAACGCTGGCATGATAAGAGGATACAAAAGCCTGAGTTTAACGTAGGAGATTATGTGTTATTATTCAACTCTCGTTTAAGATTTTTTGCAGGAGAACTTCTCTCAAAATGGGAAGGTCCCTACGTTATCGAGGCGGTCTATCATTCTGGTGCTATAAAAATCAACAACTTCGAAGGCACAAATCCGAGGATGGTAAACGGTTAAAGAATTAAACATTATATTTCAGGTAATCCTATCAATGTTGAAACTAATATTATTGAAACCATAACCCCCGAGGAATATATAAGGGACACTTTCAAGAACTTCTAGACTCCGAAAAGGCATAGGTACGTGGTACGGTAAGTAAACCGACTCCAAAACAACTCTAATGGCAATTTCTATCAGTTTCGGATTATTTAAGAATTTTAGGAAGAAAGAAGTAGTCCGAAAGGGACACGAGGCTCCCATGAGAGAGAAGGCCGCGCCCCCCTGTAGGGCGTGCCCCCCTGTCTCGTGGGCACCTCGTGTGCCTCCCGGACTCCGTTTTCTTGTATGTTATGTATTTTGGTCGGTAAAAATTCATTATATATAATCCCGAAGGTTTTGACCAACGTATCACACAAATATCCTCTGTTTTTGTTTCGAGCTGTTTCTGTTTCAGATCTAGAGCATCATGTCGTCTCCAGGCGCTCCCAAGGACAAGTTTTTCAAGAGGGTTATCAACCCCTATCTCGCGGAGGTGATGCGTCACCCTCAAACCATTGAGATGCGTGAGGGGGTGCTGCACATCCATGATGTGGAGGGACTAAGGCGTACCGGGAGCATGGAGACAAAGCTAGAAGCCATGGAGCAAGAAGTTTTCAAGTGTCAAGGGATGGCGGAGCATGGACTCAACGCCAACCAGATGATGATCACGGAGTTCGCCAACAACCACAAGCTGGATGCCAAAGTCATTGGGGAGACCATCTTCAAGCTTCAAGAGAAAATCGAGCACCTCCAAGCCCAGATTTATGACCTGCAAAACCAGAACTGCGAGTATGAATATAGATTCAAACGAATGAGTTTGGCTGCAAATTTAAGGATCCCGGAGACTCGATCATCCTTTTATGATGGAGAGCCTATGCCTTGGAAGATGGACGACAAGCCTACATCATCAACAACTCCTACTTCACCACCTCCGAAGAAATAATCACATGGGTATGGGCACTCCCCTTGGCAACTGCCAAGCTTGGAGGAGGTGCCCCGGTATCGTATCACCATCACACTCTTATCTTTATCACTTTATTTAGTTTGATCCTTTTAGTAGTATCTTGATCTAGTAGATTGAAGTTTTGATATCAAGTAGTTTTGAGTTTTGCATTGTCATATCTTTTTGTAATCGAGTCCGTGTCCTATCTATAATAAAGATTAGTGTTGAGTCAAGGGCTTTGCTATGTTGCTATGATCTTGAGAAAGTAGAAAGAACGAAAGAGTTCATATTGATCTTATGGATAGTGATAACTTCACACATAGAAAGTATGAGGCATAAAAATTGTTGAGAGTTGATGAACGTAGCCTTGGTCATCGTTGCAATTAATAGGAAGTGATAAGGAAAGAGGGGTTCACATATAAATATATTATCTTGGACACCTTTTATGATTGTGAAGCACTCATTAAGTATGACATGCTAAAAGAGTTGACGTTGGACAAGGAAGACAACGTAATGGTTTATGTTTTCCGACATCTCAGTCAAAGTATATTGTCATTGACCTTCCAAACATGTTGAGCTTGCCTTTCCCCCTCATGCTAGCCAAATTCCTTGCACCAAGTAGAGATACTACTTGTGCTTCCAAATATCCTTAAACCTAGTTTTGCCATGAGTGTCCACCATACCTACCTATGGATTGAGTAGGATCCTTCAAGTAAGTTGTCATCGGTGCAAGCAATAAAAATTGCTCTCTAAATATGTATGACTTATTAGTGCAGAGAAAATAAACTTGGTACGAACTTGTTGTGGAAGTAATAAAAGCGACAGATTGCATAATAAAGGTCCATATACAAGGGGCAATATAAAGTGACGTTCTTTTGCACTAAGACTTTATGCATCAACCCTAAACGCGCATGACAACCTCTGCTTCCCTCTGCGAAGGGCCTATCTTTTACTTTATGTTTTTACTTTATGCTTGAGTCAAGGTGATCCTCACCTTTCCCTTTTTATTTTTATCCTTTGGCAAGCTCTTTTTGTTTGAAAGATCATGATACATATATCCAATTGGATGTAAGTTGGCATAGGCTATTATTGTTGACATCACCTAAAGGTGAATATGTTGGGAGGCAACACAATAAGCCCCTATCTTTCTCCGGCTGAAACTCTATAACCACAAGTATTGCGTGAGTGTTAACAATTATAGGAGACTACGAGATAGTTGAGTATGTGAGCTTGCTGAAAAGCTCTATTATTGACTCTTTCTGATGTTACGATAAATTGCAATTGCTTCAATGACTGAGATTACAGTTTGTTAGTTCCTAATGAAGTTTATGAACCATACTTGACATTGTGAATTGCTTATTACCTGAATATAAGAGATCATATGACAAAATCTATATATGTTGCTGTTATTAGAATGATCATGATGCCCTCATGTCCATATTTTATTTTTATCGACACCTCTATCTCTAAACATGTGGACATATTTTTCGATTTTGGCTTCCGCTTGAGGACAAGCGAGGTCTAAGCTTGGGGGAGTTGATACGTCCATTTTGCATCATGCTTTTATATAGATATTTATTGCATTATGGACTGTTATTACACATTATATCTCAATACATATGGCTATTCTCTCTTATTTTGCAAGGTTTACCATGAAGAGGGGGAATGCCGGCAGCTGGGGAATTCTGGCTGGAAAAGGAGCAAACGTTGGAGACCTATTCAGCACAACTCCAAAAGTCCAGAAACTCCACGAACACCTTTTTGGATTTAATAAGAATTTATGAGCGAAAGAAATAGGCCAGGGGCCCACACCCTGTCCAGGAGACAGGGGGCGCCCCCCCGTAGGGCGCGCCCCCTATCTCCTGGGCCCCCTGGTGGGCCTCCATCGTCCATCTTCTGCTATATGAAGGGTTTTGTCCTGGAAAAATTCGTGGGCAATCTTACGGGACGAAACTCCGCCGCCACGAGGCGGAACCTTGGCGGAATCATTCTAGGGCTCTGGCGGAGCTGTTCTGCCGGGGACACTTCCCTCCGAGAGGGGGAAATCATCACCAACGTCATCACCAACGATCCTCTCCTCGGGAGGGTGTCAATCTCCATCAACATCTTCACCAGCACCATCTCCTCTCAAAAGCCTAGTTCATCTCTTGTATCCAACCTTGTATCAAAACCACAAATTGGTACGTGTGGGTTGCTAGTAGTGTTGATTACTCCTTGTAGTTGATGCTAATTGGTTTACTTGGTGGAAGATCATATGTTCAGATCCTTTATGCACATTATTACTCCTCTAATTATGAACATGAATATGCTGTGTGAGTAGTTACGTTTGTTCCTGAGGACATGTGTGAAGCCTTGCTATTAGTAGTCATGTGAATTTGGTATTCGTTCGATATTTTGATGAGATGTATGTTGTCTCTCCTCTAGTGGTGTTATGTGAACGTCAACTACATGACACTTCACCATTATTTGGGCCTAGAGGAAGGCATATGGAAGTAATTAGTAGATGATGGGTTGCTAGAGTGATAGAAGCTTAAACCCTAGTTTATGCGTTGCTTCGTTAGGGGTTGATATGGACCCATATGTTTAATGTTGTGGTTAGGTTTACCTTAATACTCCTTTTTGTAGTTGCAGATGCTTGCAATAGGGGTTAATCATAAGTGGGATGCTTGTCCATGTTAGGGTAGTACCCAAGTGTCGGTCCACCCATATATCAAATTATCAAAGTACCGAACGCGAATCTTATGAACGTGATGAAAACTAGCTTGACGATAATTCCCAATGTGTCCTCGGGAGCTCCTTCTTCATTATTAGAATTTGTCCAGGCTTATCCTTTGCTACATAAAGGATTGGGCCACCTTGCTGCACTTTATTTACTTTATTTACTTTTTGCTCGTTACTATTTATCTTATCACAAAACTATCTATCACCTACTATTTCAGTGCTTGCAGAGAAAACCTTACTGAAAACCGCTTATCATTTCCTTCTGCTCCTCGTTGGGTTCGACACTCTTACTTCTCGAAAGGACTACGATAGATCCCCTATACTTGTGTGTCATCAGTAATCACGCTTTTTCATTATCTGTGCAAACAGGGTTATTCAGCTGCATTTTGGTGGAACTGCACAAATGTACGTATGGAACCGGCATATATGCAGAGTGCGAGGTGTGCCAAGTAAAAATTACCGACACCAACCATGTTGCATGCACGCATTGGCATCCACCACCACTAGTGTGATGTGTGGCTCTCTCTGTGGACAGATCTTTCTCGGCAGCAAATCCTCTAACCAAATACTAGTAGCTTATATTAGCAGTTTTCTAGGGAGTACTATTTTCTGAAAGAAGCACCAATCTATTTTTCTTTATTTGTACACTCTTTCACAACTTTGACCCAAAGGTCCAGAGCTATTTTAGGGTGATTGGCGTAGTACTCGGAGACTGATTGTAAGCATGATTTTCATTAGCTGTCACACTGATTGTAAGCATGAGCAGGTGGAAGATTAGGTTAGTGCGAAGCTTACCTTAAACCCTACCGCCACCGTTGAAATGAGGCAAATGTCGAGGGAACTGTGGAGAACGGCGGGGAAGTGACGTCGCGCCATCCGGCCTCCTCTTGCGGTGGGAGAATGAATAATCCTGTGGCTCCGGATGGCTCTGCACCCTCACGAACGGCACACCATACTCGATCGATTCGTTATCCTCTGGGTGCTCGACCTTGACCTGTCGCCCACCACCTCCGCTTTGGCCCATCGCCTCGGGCGAATCTGCCCCATCGCCCAGAGGAGATACTCGATGAACTCGGAGGACTACGGCGTGACTGCCGCCGAGGAGTACATGTACATCGCCGCCCTCATCGTCGCTGTCTCGCTCTTTCATATACATTGCCACATGGCCCGCACCGTCCTCAAAATCTCCCACTCATTTGTCAAACCAACTAAGGATCTCCTTCAACCTGGCTAACTTTGCCAGGTCACCACCGGCGATCTGCCTGATTCGTTGTTGCATCCTCTGCATAGATGTCCTTCTGAGTGGTCCGGTGCTAGCTTTGGAAGATGGGAGGAGAGACGGTGGTCTTGCAATAGAGAAGAGGGAGAGGCGAGACGATGGTTTTGGAATGGAGATGATGGAGAGGAGAGGAGGTTGTTTGGCAATGGAGAAGATCAGAAGAGGCAGAGGCGAGACGGTGGTTTTGGAATGGAGATGATGGAGAGGAGAGGAGGTGGTTTTGCAATGGAGAAGATTGGAAGAGGGAGAGGCGAGATGGTGGTTTTGGAATGGAGATGATGGAGAGGAGAGGAGGTGGTTTTGCAATGGAGAAGATCAGAAGAGGGAGAGGCGAGACCGTGGTTTTGGAATGGAGATGATGGAGAGGATAGGAGGTGGTTTTGCAATGGAGAAGAGGGAGAGGAGCGTGCAGCAGCGATTTAGGATTGGATGAGAGGGCCGGCGCGCTGTGACTGGATAAAAATCAAAATCAATTTACCCTTCAATTAAGAAAGCGACCCCACATTAACTAGTCTCCCTTTTATTCTGGGTCATAATTGACCATGATTTTCGGACATAAAATATATGTTATACGTTGCAAAACTAATATAATTTCAAAGTACATTCAGATACGAACCAAACGATATAATTTTTGGTGACATGCATTCACATTTTGCTTGTCAAATACAATACGTGGTCAAACTTTGACCCAAAATACGCAAAACAACAAAAAATACTTCCAAGACCAGCGCCGCTCTTCCGCTCTTCTCCTCTTAAACCACAACCACTCCTCTCCTGTTCCAATCTAAATCCAGCACCGCTCCTATCCTCTTGCATTTCAAAACCACCGCCCTCCTCTCCTGTTCCAGTCCAAAACCAGCGTCGCTCCTCTCCTGTTCTAATCCAAAACCAGCGCTGATCCTCTCCTCTTCCATTCAAAAACCACCGCCGGCGAGTGAAGCTGCTATGGAGAAGGAGATCGATGGAGGAGTACAACCGATATGTGAGGATCGCATACGGCGACCCTATGAAGCTAGCTAGGATGTTGGAGATATAGCCTTGGTTTGACAACAAGGACCAACTAGCGGCGACGGCGACATCCATGGCCAAATATATGCAACAGAGTGAAAAGGCGATAATACTCCCGGAGGGAGTCACGCTTGAGTACATAGAGCTGCTCCTCTGGGCCATGGAGCAAACAGATTCACCGAATCCGATCGTGAGGGAGCGGTGGTGGGTGTATCGATCCCAGATGGAGCATCCACCAGAGGTTGAAGGACCGAGCATCTACAGGGTGCCGATTGTGAGGGTGTCCTGCCAGAGTGAGCCGGTGGAGTCTTCGTCGACCGAAGCCAACTGCAAGACGAGAAAAGCAGTTGACCCGACGACGCTTCCCCGCCATCGTCTCCCTCGCCGTTCGCATCATCTCACGGGGCGGCTGTCTGCCGCCGAGGAATAGGAGGGGACTGCCCCCCTCACCCAGCCCAATGGTCAGGCAGGTTGTGAATTGTCAGGAGGAGCTTAGGGTTGTAAGTATTTGCAGGTTGTGAATTGTGTTTTGTGTTGTGTATTTTGAGAGTACTTTCAGATATGAATGTCTTTTGAATTTCAGATTTGCAGTATTAAGCATATGAAGTATTTTATGAATTCTAGAGATCTATTTTTAGCACTTAAAAATGTAGTTTCATAGGAGTATAAAAGTGCACACAATGTGATCTCAGAGAAGAAACTGCAAGTTTCAGTTTTAGATAAGAAACTGCAAGTTCAGTTTTATAAGAAATCGCAACTTTTAGAGGCGTAGCATTTATATTAACACGACCTTTTCAAACAGGGTTAACATCATGTTGGAAGTTTTATTCATGGTCGAAAATGGAACTACCAGCCAGTTAACATCATGCTGATCAACATTCATGCATAGCACATCTTCATATGATGCATAGTCAAAATGCCCACACAATGTCGAGTGTGGAAACACAAAGAAAACGAGGGACGAAGTTTTGCCCCGTCTAGGCTTTCATTTTTAACATGCGTAGCCCACGACCTCGGATGGGAGGTCCATAGGCCTGTTTGTATTTTCTTAGGGCCGTCATGTATCGACCAGCCTATGGACCTCCCATCCGAGGTTTTATTTTTGGCAGCCCAATTTATGTATTTTTTTAAGAAAAGCAGAGGTCTGCATTCTATTTTCTATATAAAATAGGAACGCCAGTCCAACTTATGTTTCCTTCTAACTATATTATATATATTTAAATTTTTTATATGTTATTATATATTATTTTTATTGTCATCATATATTTAACAGATACTTACATATGTAAGAAAACAATATCCCACATCTTATTAATTTATAAAAATAATTTCTTAACAAATAAAATCCTGGATTGTTTTGGCATGAAAATCCTAGTGATTGTGTACAAAAGCTTGGTAATACTTAAGGACGAATGTAATAATATCACTTATTATTTAAATATATTTATAACAAAATGCTGAGCCCCTTTTTATTTTTTGATAACATTGCTGACCCAACCCAACATTATAATTAGAATCAGCCCAGCAGAATCGTGTATTTCGAGAAAGTGCAAATGGCCTGTAATTTTTTAGGAAATAAAATAAATGGGCCGCATGGACGCTACATTATTTGTTCACCCAGCCCAACTAATGGCTGTAATTCAAAAAAAAGGTCAAATTGACTGTAAATTCTACCGCGCAAAAAAAAGACCGTAAATTTTGAAAAAATCGGTTAAATATGTGCCACATTTTTGGAGGCTGAAATGTGGGCCAATAGGTCGAAGCCAACGCACGTCATTGTCAATTTAGTCAACAAATGATTCTGACATGTTAGCCGTTGGATTTACATCCAACGACCGGCATCCATCTTCAATCTCTCGTCTTCTTCCTCCAGCGCCGCCGAGACCACCTCCCGCCTCCTGCTGCTAGCAACTCTGCTTAGCACGCTTCGCTATGAAGCGCTACTCCACCGTTGGCCAGGCCACCCCTCCACCCCTCCACACCTCCTGTTCTTCTCCACCGACTACCGAACCACACCGCACTAGAACCAGTTAACCCTCGTATAGCTCTCCGTCTGTGACTCTACTCCCACGTCTTCCCATCTCAGGCTCGTTGTTATCCGGGGCCTCGCCGTCGTCCACCACCTTGGATGCGCTCGGCGCGGCATGGTCAACGTGGTCAACGAACGACACCATCGGAAGTAGGCTGTGCGTGGAGAGGCTGATAGCTGGGTCCGTGGCTGCACACAAGGAAATGCCTCCTTATTACGCGCAAAATAATGATTCCTCCACCTGACATCTGGGACCCACCGGAAGGGCCTCTGTATTTCGTGAAAAAAACATGCCCCCCGCTGACATGTCGGACCCACCAGCTATCTTCGCACGCAAGGAAGTGCCTCCTTATTACACCAAAAAAATGAATACTCCCCCTACCAGCTGGAATCCAGCATTGTGGGAGGCTGACTTGTGGGCCTACCAAGTTGACGGGGATGGAGGTCTTTGTCAACTTAGTCAATATGAATGATTCTAGCTCCTGTTACCGTACGATGTTCATCCAACGGCCGTAGTGCTTCTTCAACCTCTGGTCTCCTTGCTCCAGCCGCCCAAACCAGCACCGGTCATGCCGCGTGCTCCTGCCTCCCGTGCCCGGCTGTGATGCCGCGGAGGCCTCACCGCCCACCTACTACTCCCACCGCTGGCTAGGCCATCCCTCTACTCAACCACACCCCCTGTTATTCTACGGCGACAACAGCCTCACACCGCAGCAAAACCAGTGAACCCTCATACTCCTCTTCGCATGGGCATCCACTGCTGTGTCTTTGCTGGCTCTGAGTCGTCCCCTTCCTAGGCCTCACCGTCGTCCACCACCGTGGTGCTCTCGGCGCG
This sequence comes from Aegilops bicornis, assembly GCA_021605145.1. Classification (NCBI taxonomy): domain Eukaryota; kingdom Viridiplantae; phylum Streptophyta; class Magnoliopsida; order Poales; family Poaceae; genus Aegilops; species Aegilops bicornis. Next base: position 185,678,808 of record CM038674.1, read on the forward strand.
ACGTGGTCAACGTGGTCAAGGAATGACTTCCATCGGACGTGGGTATGCGTGGAGAGGGCCGACAGCTGGGTCCACGGCCGCAGCAAGGAAGTGCCTCCTTATTACGTGCAAAATAATGATTCCTCCACCTGACAGCGGGGACCCACCAGACGGGCCACCGTATTTCGTGAAAAAAACATTTCCCCTGATTGCTGGGACCCACCAGCTACATCTTCGCACGTAAGGAAGTGTGTCCGCAAAAAAAACAATTCGCCCCACACTGGGACCCACCAGCTACATCTTCGCACGCAAAGAAGTGCGTCCGGCAAAAAACGATTCGCCCCCACATTGCTGGGACCCACTAGCTACATCTTCGCACGCAAGGAAGTGCGTCCGCAAAAAATTGATTCGCCCCACATTGCTGGGACCCACCAGCTACATCTTCGCACGCAAGGAAGTGCCTGACAGTCGGGACCCACTTGGTCGAAGCGTAGGTAGCATTGTCATTCTGGTCGCAAACGTGTACGTACATACTGGTCGATGTAGAGGCGCTCACGTGTCGTAGTAGAGGCGCGCACGTGTCTTAGTAGAGGCGCGCACGTGTCGTAGTAGAGGCGCGCATGTAGCATGTACACGTACGTACAACGGCTAGGGTGCAAGAAAGAAAATACGGCCACGTACGTACACACGGGCGGGGTCTCGAACACCTACTCGCGCATACGTACGACCAGGGCTCGTGTACATGGCTGGGTCGGAACGGAGAAACAGCGACGTCTTCGTGTTCATGGGGAGCCAACCGGCTGGGTCAGAACGGAATGTGTCGTCGTGTTCATCGGAAGGGCTTAGATGGAACATGCGATGGAAACGAGGCCTGGCGTACCGCAGAACGGAGGAAACGACCTTGTGTTCGACCGGCCACGTTCGAAACGGGGGTCCTGTTGATTGGGAGGGGTCTGGCGTACCGCAAAACGGAGGAAATTGACCTCCTATGGTCGAAACAGGGGTCCTGTTGATCGGGAGGGGTGTGGCGTACCGCAAACCGGAGGAAACGGGCCTCCTACGGTCGAAACGGGGGTCCTGTTGATTGGGAGGGGTGTGGCATACCGCAAAACAGACGAAACAGACTTGTGTTGGAGCGCTACGGTTGAAATGGGGGTCCTGTTCATCGGGAGGGGTGTGGCATACCGCAAAACGAGACTCCACGGGATACTGTTCATCTCCACCGTTGACATCCTCCAGCCTCCACGGGCTACCGTCGACCTCCTCCAGCCTCCACGGGCTCCTGTTCATCCAGCCTCCACGGCGCTCTACTCCACCGGCTACTGTTCAACCACCCCTCCACGGGCACCCCTCCACCATCTACTGTTCATCGAGCCCTCCACACCACGGGGTCCTGTTCATCCAGAGGCAACGCCACCGCTCACTGTTCATCGAACCTCCCACCCCCCGCAACGCTCACTGTTCATCCAATCGATCGGCTTCAGTTAACAGTAGTAGCGAAGGAATCGCTCGATTGGGTTCAGTTAACAGCCATCGATCGATCGCTCGGGTTCAGTAACGCATAGCCTGCGGTAATCGCCGGGTTCGATTAGAGCCCAACGCCTTGCTCGGATTCATTAGAGCCAACGCCTACGCACACGCCAGCAGCGTCGTGTACAAGAGAAACGCGCATCGCTCGGCCCCTGACCTCCCATCGTAACCGGGAACTCCCCAAAATTTTCCTCACCCTCGCTTCTACCACGGTTTTTTCCGTCATGGACGGCCCAAAGAATGTCATGCAGCTGCGTCTCCGGCCCGTCTAGGACGAAAAGCCCATTTTTTGTCATAGAAGTAGGAGCCCGCAACATCTATGATGATACCGAGTTTTATCACAATTATCGTCATAGAAGTGTCATATGTATGACATAATTTTTTTTCGTTCGGCCCAAAATGTCACGGATGTGTCTTTTTTTGGTAGTGTGAGGCATAGGGAATGACTTTCATTCTCTTTCTATCTTCTACCTTGGTCGGGCTTTGAGTCTTACTCAATTTCACACCTTGTAACACAGGCAAGAACTCTTTCTTTGACTGTTCCATTTTGAACTACTTCAAAATCTTGTCAAGGTATGTACTCATTGGAAAAACTTATCAAGCGCCTTGTCCAATTCGGACTAGAGGGGGAGGCGGCGCGCGGCCTGCCCTGGCCGCCCATCCTCTTGTCCACTAAGGCCCAATAGGCCCATTACACTCCCTGGGGGGTTCCGGCAACCCCCCGGTACTCCGGTATTTGTCCGAAATTGCCCGGAACCCTTCTGAAGTCCAAACATAGTCATCCAATATATCGATCTTTGTGTCTCGACCATTTTGAGACTCCTTGTCATGTCCATGATCATATCCGGGACTCCGAACTACCTTCGGTACATCAAAACTCATAAACTCATATTACCGATTGTCACCGAACGTTAAGCATGCGGACTCTACGGGTTTGAGAACTATGTAGACATGACCGAGACACGTCTCCGGTCAATAACCAATAGCAGAACCTGGATGTTCATTTTGGGTCCTACATATTCTACGAAGATCTTTATCGGTCAAACCGCATAACAACATACGTTGTTCCCTTTGTCATCGGTATGTTACTTGCCCGAGATTTGATCGTCGGTATCTCAATACCTAGCTCAATCTAGATTCTGGCAAGTCTCTTTACTCGCTCAAGAATGCATCATCCATAACTAACTCATTAGTCACATTGCTTGCAAGGCTTATAGTGATGTGCATTACCGAGAGGGCCCGTAGATACCTCTCCGACAATCTAAGTGACAAATCCTAATCTTGATCTATGCCAACTCAACAAGTACCATCGAGAGACACAGAGAGCACCTTTATAATCACCCGATTACGTTGTGACGTTTGGTAGCACACAAAGTGTTCCTCCGGTATTCGGGAGTTGCATAATCTCATAGTCATAGGAACATGTATAAGTCATGAAAAAGCAATAGCAACATACTAAACGATCAAGTGCTAAGCTAACGGAATGGGTCAAGTCAATCACATAATTCTCTAATGATGTGAACCCGTTAATCAAATGACAACTCATGTCTATGGCTAGGAAACTTAACCATCTTTGATTCAACGAGCTAGTCAAGTAGAGGCATATTAGTAACACTCTGTTTGTCTGTGTATCCACACATGTACTAAGTTTCTGGTTAATACAATTTTAGCATGAATAATAAACTTTTATAATGATATAAGGAAATATAAATAACAACTTTATTATTGCCTCTAGGGCATATTTCCTTCTTGCTAATCCTCAAGCAATTCAGTTGACAAACTGAAAGCGATAAAGAAGAACGTTCACCAACTCTTTTGTTCTCGTTTCTATATATATACTTAACTAGTGTTCAAGTTTTCAGCAAAGAATATGAACTAACCATATGAATGATAACACTTAGGTCTCACATTTACTCATGACAATAACATAACCAATTAGCGAGCAATAATAAGATATCTCAGATGCCAACTTTGTCAAAACAATCATGATATAATATGATAACATGGTATCTTGCTAGCTCTTTCAGAGACCACAAAACATAAATATAGACACTACAAAAAAGACACATCCGTGACATTTTGGCCCGAACAATTTTTCCTATCATAGTTATGACACTTCTATGATAATAATTGTGACAAAACCACGTATCATCATAGATGTGGTGGTCTCCTACTTATATGACAAAAAATCATGATAGAAAATGAGCTTTTCATCCTGGGCGGGCCGGGGACACACCTGCATGAATTGGGCCGTCCATGACATAAAAAATCATGGTAGAAGTGTGGCCGAGGAAATTTTCGCAGAGTTCCTGGTTACGGTGGGTGGTCGGGCAGAGCAATGCAGTGTGGTTTGCGCGTTTTCTCTCGTACATGCCTGTGGTGAGAGCCATGTTCGCTATAACTGAACCCAAGAGAGAGAGGCGTTCTCTTACTGAACCCGAGCAATTGATTGATCCCACTACGTACTGAAGCCGATCGACCAATCTCTTCACTGCTAATTGAACCTGAGCAATTCCTTGGTTGCATGGTGCTTGTAACATCCCAAAATTCTAAATTTTGGAATGTTATATTAAATAAATAACTATTATTGTTGTCTGATTGTTTGTCTGATTGATTTAGTGAAATTTAGTGTAATTTGAAAACTTTTGAAAGTTGAATGAGAGGGAATGAAATGACTATACCAAACTTTCCACTTTTGCCTTTTGGATCCCAATGAGCTCAAGTTCATTGCAACAAAGAAACCCTAGAGTGAAGTTGACATGACTTCTTCCATTTTGAAAAGAAAAGGGTTTTGGAAAAAGATTTGAATTTCATTTGGGAATATTTCAAATTCAAAACTTTACGCAACTCAATGATTTTCATGAGGGAAGATAAAATGACTTCTTCAATTATATGAAATATGAGTTGGAAGTTAAAAAGGACCAAATTGAAAGCCATTTGAAAGTAATTTGAAACCCCCTTTCAAATTTGGAATTATTTGGACTTTACTCAAATTATTTTCCTCCTAAAAATAAATAAATGGAAATATGGGTAAAATGATTCCCTTCAATGAAAAACTAGGAGAAAATAAATTTGAAGCCATTTTGGTATTTTTAAAAATGATTTTATTGGATTTTATTAGGGCAGAAACACTCTTTGTTTTATTTGAATTTACGTAGTTTATTTGAACTTGAAAAATAGTTCATGTTGTAGAAAATCTTTTTCTGATCATTTTGGTATATATATACCCTATATAAAATATTTATATTTTATAAGTTATACCTGTTTTGTTTTTATTTAAAATAAATAAATTCAAAAAAAAAAGGAGAAAGCCCCCCCTGGCCAGGCCCACCGAACCGGCCCAGCCAACGGCCGAGCCAGCCCAGCGAGCCAGCCCATCCCCCCCTCGCGCCCGAACCCCCTCCCGATCGGTCGCCCGCTCGCCTCGCCCCTCTCTCTCTCTCACTGACCGCGGGACCCACCCCCTTCTTCCTCCCCCGCCCCACGCCACGCCGTCGCCGCCGCGGATCGCCGGATCCCGAAGGATCCGGCATGCCGATCCCCTCCCCGATCGCCTCCCTTACCCAGCAGGCCCCCTGGCTATTTAAGCCGTCGCCCGCACCCATTCCCCCTAGCCCTCGCCGGACCCCCTCCCTCTCCCGCTCGAGCTCGCCGGAGCCCGAAGCTTCCGCCGCCGCTTTTCTCGTCGCCGTCGCCGCCCTAGACCACCCCGGTCACCCCCGACTCCACCAAACCCCTCCCCGAGCTCCCCCGCACCCGGCCGGCTACTTCCCCGACCTCCCCGACGCCCGAAGCCCTCACCGCACTCGCGCCGCCGCCGCCGCCGTCAGACCTTGATGAAGTCACCGGAACCCCCCTCCCCGTCCGATCGCCTGGCCCAGATTAGATCACCCCGAAGAATATCTTTTTAAATAAAACCGCCCGGTCCGGCCGGTTCATTATGGTTTATTTTAGTTAGGTTTTTCTGTTTTAGCCCGGCCCGTTTTAGTTTAACCCTAGGCCCGTTTAGGCTATATTACGCTCAGGGCACAGTTTAGGCCCAGTAGGCCTTTTTCTTTTATTTTTGTTTTCCTGTTTTAGCGTAATAGTTTACATTTTGAAAAATTCATATCTTTTATTCTGTTTAATATTTTTAGGTGATTTTTTGTTGGTTTGCAAATTTTCTAAAGTTTCAGAGAATATATATGTAGTTATGTTAAAATTATTTAAAATTGCTTTATTTTAGTTTTAGCTTTAATAGTAAATCTGCTATAACTTGAGTTAGAAAAATTATTTTTATATGATTCTTTTTGTCCCAACTTTAGTTTGACATTGCCAAACCATAAAAATTAATTTGGGTATTTTAGGATTAATAAATAAATAGTTTTAAGCAGAATCTTATTAATCCTAATTAATTAGCTAGCTACTGTTTTCCTATTAATTTAATTAGTAAATAAATTTATTTTTAACATGTGATTGATTATTCTAGGATAGTTTCTGTCACTTTATAGGATGAACTTTTATTTATAATAAATAAAAGTTTTAAATTATTTTCTTAATAGAAATTGAATTAGGCCTAATAGGAGTTTTATAATAGCTTTTAAATTAATTCTTTTTGCTCCTAGTTGCTTAGTGATTTCCTTTCATTAAGTTAACCTAAAACCTTGATTAGGTTATGTTAGAAATTTTTTGTTATATAAATCTATTCTTGTTGTTATTTGAAGTAGGAAAACTTTGAGTTGTTTTTCTTTAAGTTTTCCCTTTGGGTTTTGCTTCGTTGGTTTTGGTGTGTTACTTTGTTATGTTATTGTGTTAAGTGATGTTGTGCTATGTGCTTATTATAGTTATTGTTTGCCTCGGTAGAGTTTAGAGTGCTAAGATTGCTACTCTGAAACCCTAGTTTTCAAGATCGTCAACCGTGCAAGTTCACTTTGATCATTGCTTTCATACCTATGTTTTTATTGCATTTAGTGGCATCCTTGCAACCACCCCTCAGTAGTGTTATTGAGTCCTTGTAGTTGAGTAGTATGCATGAGGTAGGAACCCATCACCCTGTTACCATGCCCGGGACGTTATTTATTTTAATGCTACGCTATAGTAGACGGGGTTTGGTATGAGTGCTCAGGAGTGGTGTGAGAATGAAGGATCTACGTCAATGACGACAACACCATGATGAAAGCTGCAAGGACTGCATCTTCAAGGCCTCAAGACTTCAAGACTCGAGACAAGAATTCAATACACACTCACTGGGTGAAGGACGGTTGTGGGCACCACTGGAGAAACCGATGGTTGGCGGGATGCATGGAGAAGCGCCATGACATCTTGCGGAAAGCTTCACCTGCACCCAAAGAGACGGAAGAATACTTCATGCCCGGAAGCTTACATGCAACCGCAAGTCATTATGGGCTCTGGCTTGGTTGACCTTAGTTGTGACTCTGGCTGGGGACGGTACTAGCAGATGTAGAACTACGGTAGGATGGGTTGAGTACCGGACGGTGGTCGAGAGGAACTCTTTGGAAGACCATGTTTCGGTCATCTTGTTCTCAAACACCACGAAGTGCGAGAACGTAAAGAGAGGGATCGAATCTTGCGGGTAAAGTGTACAAACCTCTGCAGAGGGTTATAACCTAATCGATTAGCCGTGTCCCGATTCACGGACAATTTGAGCCTCTGGACTTGGATCTATCTCGGAACTCTCAACACCGGATTGATAACTTAATTGTGGGCAACATATGATGAATTTTTGGGCTATGAGACATCGGTTGGCGGAACCATGTCATGATAGAAAACTCCTTAGTACAGACTTCATTCTATTCCTTTGATGTAGGTAAAATAAAATCAGCATTTACGCAAACAAAATTCAGATACAGAGCCATAAAGCCAAATTGCATATAGCATAGTTTTACCATCTGTTTATTCATATTGTGATCTTGCGGTACATTCAATGTCTTGACCTACACGGCTGCAACGTATCATGTTGCGTATATTTTCCTCGACGAGTAAGAGTAATGCAGTGCAGGGTTACGGTCTACACTCAACTGCCGATGGCGTTGATGGGACTCCACACCCGTTTGATTGTTTCCGCTGAGTATTATGAGGTATATATCAGTTTTACGTTATTTATGCATGTGATTGCACTTTGATATATACATTGATGTCTTGTGTGTGCCGGATACCGATCCGAGGATGGCATAGATACATAGAGGCTTGACCGTCACGAGGTCGGGTCGCTCTGAGAGATGGTATCGAGCACATGTTGACTGTGGGGCGTAACCCTAGAAATCGGAAAGCCCCTAGGACAGGATGTCTCAAAAAACTTTATTTTCAAAAAGACTCTTACTTCTCATCTTTTCTGATTTTATCAAATAGACACTCTCACCTCAAATAGTTAGAATATACCCCTTTCCCTTTTGACCACATGAAGTATCAATCAAGCCGCTCCAAGAAAGATATCAGACAACTGATGACCTCTTCAAAGTAACAAGGATTTCACCATGCGTTGGAAGAATTGCAGCTGCAACAATTGAAGACTCCGAAGACTTGAAGAATTTGAAGTTCCTGAAGAATTATTTGACCTTTAGAGAACAAACCCTGTTATACACCTACGTTAGATGCGACGATTTGTGAGCTGTCGTTTGTTTGATGTTTTCCGACAGCCACAAAGTAAAACTTGTTTCTTCAAAAACTATCGTTTGTATTGTGTGTATCCCTCCCCACCTCTCTCATATCTCATCCCAAAACTTTTGGACCCCATAGATGATGAATGAAGTTGGTGATATTCTCTGGATCAAGACTTCGGTGAGGCGTAGCTATGGATTCGGAACATGGAGAATCACTTCGGGAGCAATTTGGTTTCAAGGAAGAATGAAGTATCGTACGCTCTTCCGTACTTTGAAGGAAGTGCTGCAACATGGTGGCAGATGCATCAAGCTATACAGGGATGGAATGGAGCAAATACTTGGGAGGAATTCAAGAAGACCCTGTTGAGATCACGTCTCATCCGGAGGCACCATGATAACCCGAAGAAGAAACCTTATGCCTGCAAGATTTGCAGAGGAATAGGACACACCCAGGAGGAACACAAGGATGGATGCCCTCATTGTGAGGAGAAACACCCAGTGAGGAATGCCCAACTAGTCGTGTGACTTGTTTCTTGTGTGAAGGAACCACCCACTACCCGACTCTCAAGGTTACATTTACCCCATGGTGCAACAAACTATTCAGAGCAGGAAGAAGGAATGAAAGAAGCCCTCCGAGAAGTTATGAAAGAACACATGATGAAGGAATGTGTTGAAGACCACGATGGAGAAGGCCTCAACAGATTTTACTCCAATGCACGCTATTCATGTGGAGAAGAAGGACATTTTTCACAGATTGCACCAAGGAAAGAAAAGAGTATCCGGGATATTTCCGACAAGCAGAAGTGAAGTTTGACCCTCGAGAAATAGAAGCTCTGATCATTACAGAGAAATCCAGGAAGAGAAAAAGAAGGCAACCCCATAACAACACAATTTTCGCAGAGAAGGACCTGAGTCATATCACTTGTTACAGGTGCAAGGATTTAGGTCATTACGCTAGTAAATGTCCAGAAAAGAAGCCAAGAATCCAAGGAGCCTACATAATCACAAAGAAGCCCGAGACATGTCGGAAGTCATTTGTTTTCGCTTCAAGGAAGCAGGACATTATGCTACTAAATGTCACAACAAGATGAAAGCGAGGTGGAGTAGTTGGAATTTTGATATTGGATACAAGAATACTAGAAAGCAATTCCATTTTCATGAGTTCGATGAGTTGAGTTATGTAATGGGTGCTCAGAGATTGTAATGAATGCATGAATCAATAAAGTTAAGGTGTGATGATTTCATATGTTGAATTTTATGGGTTGTTACTCCATGAACAAAGAGTTTTGACCATTTTCGAGGATATGAGAAAAATATGGTCTATGGATGGATTTGTGAATTCCATTTTAAGGGTGAAAATACCCTATGGAGAACACTAGACCAATGGAAATGGAAATGTGTCCCACGGGTTGGAGTTTGGAAAAAATGAGTTGAAGTTTTATTTTTGATATGATGGTATGAAGAAAGCAGTACTACTGGATTTAAAGGAGGTGTAATATGGAACATGAGAGTTACTCCAAGGATGAGCTAAAGCTGCACTAGTGTTGAAGTGGACCATAACCCACAGGCCTAGGATTTTGAAAAGGAACAGATGTAACCTTGTTGAAGGAAGAAATTTGGAAGAATCAGTGATCCAATCAGCATAAGTTTCGTAGGAGATTACGCAAAAACTTAAGAGTGGTGAAGTAACGATAGATGTTTTGTTGGCTTGCAGAAACCATGGATTTACTCGAACCCAATTCGTGGACAAGAGAAATTCTGCAATGCTTGTGAGTATGCCCAAGTGTTAGAATACGTGATTCACTGTTTACGTATGTGGTAATGATTCAAGTACGGGATGGATTGGCCCCCATACCGAAGACTTCTATCATGAACTATCATATGTTGATGGAAAATCGTAGAGACTTGAAAACCTTTGAAGAGTGTCGTAGCGATAAGCCATAAAACCATAGAATGGTAGGACGATGGAACCCCTTTATAGGCAACCGTTGCCAATCGTAGGTTATACGGTGAGGTTCAACCCAGACCCGTTTCCTGCAGGAGAAACCATAAATTTTAGACCACCGTGAGTATTTCGATAGTTGTTTAGAATGGACACAGACCGATCAGCTAAGAAGATCCAGTCTCGGACGAACTTCAACTTTGACGAACCGACCCAAGATTCTGAGGAAAACTCTATGCTTCTGACAGAAGAGCTTTAATGAAGGAGCTATTGTAAGATATGTGAAGAGGCATACATTGTCAGCCTCCAGAGGAAGTATCTGAGTTTATTGGAACTGTAACCTTGCATTTTAAGTGTGGTAGCACCCTGACCTTTCTCGACCAAAACAATTGCTAGAAGACCCCAACCCTAACCTTTTCTTGCTAGCCTCTTGAATCTAGGGCGAGATTCATTTTAAGTGTGGTAGGTTTGTAACATCCCAAAATTCTAAATTTTGGAATGTTATATTAAATAAATAACTATGATTGTTGTCGATTGTTTGTCTGATTGATTTAGTGAAATTTAGTGGAATTTGAAAACTTTTGAAAGTTGAATGAGAGGGAATGAAATGACTTTCCCAAACTTTCCCCTTTTGCCTTTTGGATCCCAATGAGCTCAAGTTCATTGCAACAGCAAACCCTAGAGTGAAGTTGACATGACTTCTTCCATTTTGAAAAGAAAAGGGTTTTGGAAAAAGATTTGAATTTCATTTGGGAATATTTCAAATTCAAAACTTTATGCAACTCAATGATTTTCATGAGGGAAGATAAAATGACTTCTTCAATTATATGAAATATGAGTTGGAAGTTAAAAAGTACCAAATTGAAAGCCATTGGAAAGTAATTTGAAACCCCCTTTCAAATTTGGAATTATTTGGACTTTATTCAAATTATTTTCCTCCTAAAAATAAATAAATGGAAATATGGGTAAAATGATTCCCTTCAATGAAAAACTAGGAGAAAATAAGCCATTTTGGTATTTTTAAAAATGATTTTATTGGATTTTATTAGGTCAAAAACACTCTTTGTTTTATTTGAATTTCTGTGTATTTTATTTGAACTTGAAAAATAGTTCATGTTGTAGAAAATCTTTTTCTGATCATTTTGGTATATATATGCCCTATATAAAATATTTATATTTTATAAGTTATACCTGTTTTGTTTTTATTTAAAATAAATAAATTCAAAAAAAAAGGAGAAAGCCCCCCCTGGCAGGCCCAAAGCCCGATAACGGCCGAGCCAGCCAATGAGCCAGCCCATCCCCCTCGCTGAACCCCTCCCGATCGGTCGCCCGCTCGCCTCGCCCCTCTCTCTCTCTCACCGATCATGGACCCACCCCTTCTTCCTCCTCACGCCCCACGTCGCCGCCATGGATCGCCGGATCCCGAAGGATCCGTGATTCCGATCGCCCCCGATCGCCTCCCTTACCCCGACGAGCCCCCACTGGCTATTTAAGCCGTCGCCACCCCATTCCCCTATCCCTCGCCGGACCCCTCCTCTCCCGCTCGAGCTCGCTGGAGCCAGCTTCCGCCCGCTTTTCTGCCGTCGCCGCCTAGACCACCCCGGTCACCCCCGACTCCACCAAACCCCTCCCCGAGCTCCCCCGCACCCGGCCGGCTACTTCCCCGACCTCCCCGACGCCCGAAGCCCTCACCGCACTCGCGCCGCCGCCGCCGCCGCCGTCGGACGCCGGTAAGTCACCGGAACCCCCCTCCCCCGTCCGATGCGCCACCAACGGCCCAGATTAGATCACCCCCGAAGGGGTATCTTTTTAAATAAAACCGCCCGGTCCGGCCGGTTCATTACGGTTTATTTTAGTTAGGTTTTTCTGTTTTCGCCTGCGTTTTAGTTTAACCCTAGGCCCGTTTAGGCTATATTACGCTCGAGAACGCTTTAGGCCCGATGAGGCCTTTTTCTTTTATTTTTGTTTTCCTGTTTTAGCGAATAGTTTACATTTTGAAAAATTCATATATTTTATTCTGTTTAATATTTTTAGGTGATTTTTTTTGTTGGTTTGCAAATTTTCTAAAGTTTCTATAGAATATATATGTAGTTATGTTAAAATTATTTAAAATTGCTTTATTTTAGTTTTAGCCAGAATAGTAAATCTGCTATAACTTGAGTTAGAAAAATTATTTTTATATGATTCTTTTTGTCCCAACTTTAGTTTGACATTGCCAAACCATAAAAATTAATTTGGGTATTTTAGGATTAATAAATAAATAGTTTTAAGCAGAATCTTATTAATCCTAATTAATTAGCTAGCTACTGTTTTCCTATTAATTTAATTAGTAAATAAATTTATTTTAACATGTGATTGATTATTCTAGGATAGTTTCTGTCACTTTATAGGATGAACTTTTATTTATAATAAATAAAAGTTTTAAATTATTTTCTTAATAGAAATTGAATGAGGCCTAATAGGAGTTTTATAATAGCTTTTAAATTAATTCTTTTTGCTCCTAGTTGCTTAGTGATTTACTTTCTGTTAAGTTAACCTAAAACCTTGATTAGGTTATGTTAGAATTTTTTTTTATATAAATCTATTCTTGTTGTTATTTGAAGTAGGAAAACTTTGAGTTGTTTTTCTTTAAGTTTTCCCTTTGGGTTTTGCTTCGTTGGTTTTGGTGTGTTACTTTGTTATGTTATTGTGTTAAGTGATGTTGTGCTATGTGCTTATTATAGTTATTGTTTGCCTCGGTAGAGTTTCCGGAGTGCGAAGATTGCTACTACGAAACCCTAGTGTTCGAAGATCGTCAACCAGGCAAGTTCACTTTGATCATTGCTTTCATACCTATGTTTTTATTGCATTTAGTGGCATCCTTGCAACCACCCCTCGATGAGTGTTATTGAATCCTTGTAGTTGAGTAGTATGCATGAGGTAGGAACCCATCACCCCTGTTACCAAGCCCGGACGTTATTTATTTTAATGCTACGCTATAGTAGACGGGTTTGGTATGAGTGCTCGAAGTGGTGTGAGAATGAAGGATCTACGTCAATGACGACAACACCATGATGAAAGCTGCAAGGACTGCATCTTCAAGGCCTCAAGACTTCAAGACTCGAGACAAGAATTCAATACACACTCTTTGGGTGAAGGACGGTTGTGGGCACCTGGAGAACCCAGTGGTTGGCCGGGATGCATGGAGAAGAGCCATGACATCTTGCGGAAAGCTTCACCCAGACTCAAAGAGACGGAAGAATACTTCATGCCCGGAAGATTACCTGTGCAACCTCAAGTCATTATGGGCTCTGGCTTGGTTGACCTTAGTTGTGAATCTGGCTGGGACGGTACTAGCAGATGTAGAACTATGGTAGGATGGGTTGAGTACCGGACGGTGGTCGAGGAACTCTTTGGAAGACCATGTTTGGTCATCTTGTTCTCAAACACCACGAAGTGCGAGCGTAAAGAGAGGGATCGAATCTTGCGGGTAAAGTGTACAAACCTCTGCAGAGGGTTATAACCTAATCGATTAGCCGTGTCCCCGATTACGGACAATTTGAGCCTCTAGACTTGGATCTATCTCTAACTCTCAACACCGGATTGATAACTTAATTGTGGGCAACATATGATGAATTTTTGGGCTATGAGACATCGGTTGGCGGAACCATGTCATGATAGAAAACTCCTTAGTACAGACTTCATTCTATTCCTTTGATGTAGGTAAAATAAAATCAGCATTTACGCAAACAAAAATCAGAATCTGAGCCATAAAGCCAAATTGCATATAGCATAGTTTTACCATCTGTTTATTCATATTGTGATCTTGCGGTACATTCAATGTCTTGACCTACACGGCTGCAACGTATCATGTTGCAGATATTTTCCTCGGCAGTAAGAGTGCAGTGCAGGGTTATGGTCTACACTCAACCTGCCGATGGCGTTGATGGGACTCCACACCCGTTTGATTGTTTCCATGAGTATTATGAGGTATATATCAGTTTTACGTTATTTATGCATGTGATTGCACTTTGATATATACATTGATGTACCGTGTGCCAAAGACATCTTGATCCGAGGATGGCATAGATACACAGAGGCTTGACCGTCTGAGGTCGGGTCGCTCTGAGAGAGATGGTATCGAGCACATGTTGACCGTAGGACGTGACCCTAGAAATCGGAAAGCCCCTAGGACAGGATGTCTCAAAAACTTTATTTTCAAAAGACTCTTACTTCTCATCTTTTCTGATTTTATCAAATAGACACTCTCACCTCAAATAGTTAGAATATACCCTTTCCTTTTGACCACATGAAGTATCAAGCTGAAGCCGCTCCAAGAAAGATATCGGACAACCGATGACCTCTTCAAAGTAACAAGGATTTCACCATGCGTTGGAAGAATTGCAGCTGCAACAATTGAAGACTCTGAAGACTTGAAGAATTTGAAGTTCCTGAAGAATTATTTGACCTTTAGAGACCAAACCCTGTTATACACCTTCGTTAGATGTGACGATTTGTGAGCTGTCATTTGTTTGATGTTTTCCGACAGCCACAAAGTAAAACTTGTTTCTTCAAAACTATCGTTTGTATTGTGTGTATCCCTCCCCACCTCTCTCATATCTCATCCCAAAACTTTTGGACCCCATAGATGATGAATGAAGTTGGACTGATATTCTCTGGACGAAGACTTCGGTAGGAGGCGAGCTATGGATTGAACATGGAGAATCACTTGGGAGCAATTTGGTTTCAAGGAAGAATGAAGTATCGTGACGCTCTTCCGTACTTTGAAGGAAGTGCTGCAACATGGTGGCAGATGCATCAAGCTATCTGAGGATGGAATGGAGCAAATACTTGGGAGGAATTCAAGAAGACCTGTTGAGATCACAACTCATCCGGAGGCACCATGATAACCGAAGAAGAAACCTTATGCCTGCAAGATTTGCAGAGGAATAGGACACACCAGGAGGAACACAAGGATGGATGCCCTCATTGTGAGGAGAAACACCCAGTGAGGAATGCCCAACTAGTCGGGTGACTTGTTTCTTGTGTGAAGGAACCACCCACTACCCGACTCGGTGTTACATTTACCCCATGGTGCAACTAACTATTCAGGAGCTGGGAGAAGGAATGAAAGAAGCCCTCCGAGAAGTGATGAAAGAACGTGTGTGGAAGGAATGTGTTGAAGACCACGATGGAGAAGGCCTCAACAGATTTTACTCCAATGCACGCTATTCATGTGGAGAAGAAGGACATTTTTCACAGTATTGCACCAAGGAAAGAAAAGAGTATCCGGGATATTTCCCGACAGCGAAGTGAAGTTTGACCCTCGAGAAATAGAAGCTCGATCATTCTGAGAGAAATCCAGGAAGAGAAAAAGAAGGCAACCCTGAACAACACAATTTTCGCAGAGAAGGACCTGAGTCATATCACTTGTTACAGGTGCAAGGATTTAGGTCATTACGCTAGTAAATGTCCGAGAAAGAAGCCAAGAATCCAAGGAGCCTACATAATCACAAAGAAGCCCGAGACATGTCGGAAGTCATTTGTTTTCGCTGCAAGGAAGCAGGACATTATGCTACTAAATGTCACAACAAGATGAAAGCAGGAGTGGAGTAGTTGGAATTTTGATATTGGAAACAAGAGTAATAGAAAGCAATTCCATTTTCATGAGTTCGATGAGTTGAGTTATGTAATGGGTGCTCGAGAGATTGTAATGAATGCATGAATCAATAAAGTTAAGGTGTGATGATTTCATATGTTGAATTTTATGGGTTGTTACTCCATGAACAAAGAGTTTTGACCATTTTCGAGGATATGAGAAAAATATGGTCTATGGATGGATTTGTGACTCTGGCTGGGACGGTACTAGCAGATGTAGAACTACGGTAGGATGGGTTGAGTACCGGACTGTGGTCAGAGGAACTCTTTGGAAGACCATGTTTCGGTCATCTTGTTCTCAAACACCACGAAGTGCGAGAGCGTAAAGAGAGGGATCGAATCTTGCGGGTAAAGTGTACAAACCTCTGCAGAGGGTTATAACCTAATCGATTAGCCGTGTCCCGATTCACGGACAATTTGAGCCTCTAGACTTGGATCTATCTCGGAACTCTCAACACCGGATTGATAACTTAATTGTGGGCAACATATGATGAATTTTTGGGCTATGAGACATCGGTTGGCGGAACCATGTCATGATAGAAAACTCCTTAGTACAGACTTCATTCTATTCCTTTGATGTAGGTAAAATAAAATCAGCATTTACGCAAACAAAATTCAGATACAGAGCCATAAAGCCAAATTGCATATAGCATAGTTTTACCATCTGTTTATTCATATTGTGATCTTGCCGGTACATTCAATGTCTTGACCTACACGGCTGCAACGTATCATGTTGCGGATATTTTCCCCGACGAGTAAGAGTACGGTACAGGGTTACGGTCTACACTCAACCTGCCGATGGCGTTGATGGGACTCCACACCCGTTTGATTGTTTCCGCTGAGTATTATGAGGTATATATCAGTTTCATGTTATTTATGCATGTGATTGCACTTTGATATATACATTGATGTACTGTGTGTGCCAGCATACTGATCCAGGGATGGCATAGATACACAGAGGCTTGACCGTCTGAGGTCGGGTCGCTACAGTGCTGCTATTCGAACCCGAGGGATTACTGAAGCCGATCGAGCACCCGTGCAAGATGTAGCCACCCGGTGTGTTGGGTTGCCTTCGGGTGAACAGTGCCCATTGCTGCCGCGCGCATGATAGGTAGAACGAGTCGAGACATGGTGAGTCGACCTAGCTGGTTGGCTGGCTGTGGATGAACAGTTCCCGGTGGGGTTTGGATATGAATAGGATCCCAGCCATGTGTAGGCAGTTGCCGCTGGATGAACAAGACCCCATGGTAGTAGGCAGTTGCCGCTAGATGAACAGAACCCCGAGGAGGCCGCCACACCCCAGCCGGTTGGGGGTGGATGAACATGACCCCGTGGAGGCTCTACGAATAGTAGCCGGTGGAGTCTAGAGGACGACGGTGGATGAACAGTAGCCCATGGAGTCCCTTTTTGTGGTACGCCACATCCCTCCCGATGAACACGACCCCATTTCAACCCTAGGCGTTCCAACACAAGTCCATTTCTTTTGTTTTGCGGTACACCACACCCAAGGCCCTGTTTCGATCCTAGGCAGTTGAACAGAATCCCGTTTCCTCCATTTTGCGGTACGCTAAACCCTTACCGATTAACAGGATCTAGTTTTAATCGTTGTTAGTCGAACAGAAGGTTGTTTCCTCCATTCTGCCGTACGCCAGACCCCGGCAATTCCGTCCAGCCAGTTGGATCCCGTTGAATAGAACGCTTTTCGACACAGTCTATTGCCTCTCGATGAACAGGATGTTGTTTCTCCATTTCGACCAAGCTGGTTGGCTGCCCGATGAACATAATGCCGTTGCTAGCATCCGTTACCTCTCCATGTACACGAGCCCTGGCCATCCGTATGCATCAGTATGTGTTCAAGACCCCGCCTGTATGTACGTACGTGGCAGTATTTTTTGCCCTGTGGCTGTATGTACGTGTACATGATTTAGATGGGACCGCGTGAAATTCTACGTCGGCTACTCTACTACGACACGTGCTGCTACTTACTCGTCCATGGTTCATACTTGCAGAGGACCGATCGACTAGTACGTACGTACACGTTCACGACCAGATAGACAATGCTACATACGCTTTGACCGGATGGGTCCCAGCTGTCAGGGAGGATAAGGATGCACTTCCTTGCATGCGAAGATATAGCTGTTGGGTCCCAGCTGTTAGGGAAGGAATCATTTTTATTTTGTGAATAATAAGGAGGCACTTCCTTGTGTTCAAAGATGTAACTGGTGGGTCCAGCTGTTAGCCTCACCGACTAAAGTCCTCTTCCGATGACTGTCATTCATTGACCATGTTGACCACGCCGCCGAGAGCATCAAGGTGGTGGACAATGGAGAGGCCTAGGAAGGGAACGTCGCAGAGCTAGGGAAGATGAAGCAGGTGAATGCCCACGCGGAGGGGAGTACGAGGGTTCGCTCGTTCGGCTGCGGTGAAGGCTGCCGTCACCAGAGAATAACAGGGGGTGTGGGTGAGTAGAGGGAAGGCCTGGCCAGCAGTGGGAGTAGGGTGGGGCGCTGAGGCCTGCGCGACAGCATGATAGCTCGTATCCGCATCAGTATTTTCCCCAAAGAGGAATGGATGATGCAGCACAGCTTCAGTAGGTATTTCCCTCAGCTATGAAACCAAGGTTATCGAACCAGTAGGAGAACCAAGCAACACTATGTAAACGGTACCTACACACAAAGAACAAATACTTGCAACCCGACACGTAAGAGGGGTTGTCAATCCTTCTGAAGTAAAAGATTGGTAAATCGATAGATTGGTAGATGCAAATAGAATAACGCCAAATAAAATTTAGCGAGGTATTTTGGGGGTTTTGGTAATATAGATCAAAAAATAAAAGATGCAAATAAACAAAAAGGCAAATAGCAATATAGATTTGAAAATAAATGATGGGAAAATAGACCCGGGGGTCGTAGATTTCACTAGTGTCTTCTCTCGAGAAAATAGCATATGGTGGGTAAACTAATTACTGTTGGGAAATTGATAGAACATCGAATAATTATGATGATATCTAGGCAATGATCATTTTATAGGCATCACATCCAAGATTAGTAGATCGACTCCAGCATGCATCTACTACTATTACTCCAGACATCGACCGCTATCCAGCATGCATCTAGTATATTAAGTTCATTGAGAAACAGAGTAATGCAATAAGAACGATGACATGATGTAGACAAGATCTAATCATTTAGGAATAGCCCCCATATTATTATCCTTAATAGCAATGATACATGCGTGTCTTGCTGATCCTTCTGTCACTTGGAAAGAACACCACACGATCGAACCCATCACAAAGCACCTCTTCCCGTGGCAAGAAAAATCGATCTAGTCAGCCTAACTAAGCCAAAGATTCGAAGGAGAAATACGAGGCTATAAGTAATCATGCATATAAGATATCAGAGAAAACTCAAATAATTGTCATGGGTATAGATCTGATAATAAACTCAAGGTTCATCGGATCCCAACATACACACTGCAAAAAGAGTTACATCAAATAGATCTCTGTTCGTGTCAAACCCGGTGGATCTCGTAGTAGGGGTCCTAAGCTAGGCGTCTTGGAGCGATGGTAACATGGACACATGATTTTACCCAGGTTCGGGCTCTCTCAAGGAGACAATACCCTACGTCCTCCCTTTGATTGTATTGATATGAGGATAGTACATAGTACAAGTATCTACCACGAGATTGTAGTAATGAATATGAGATTGTCTATTGACTAGCCTGGCCTCGGTTTATATATGCATCATAGGCCTAGGGTTTAGAGGAGTCCTTGTCTTGTGCGCCAAGTCTTGTGGAATCCTCCTTGTATTCGGCATGGGCTACCCGAAGTGGCCCATTAGTGAATCATCATGGGGGTCCTCGGCCCGACCCAATGGTTGGGAGACGACATGGTGAGTACCCCCTAGTCCAGGACACCGTCAATAGCCCCCTGAACCGGTCTTCAAGTTTAGGAGGCTCCTCGGTTCTTCTGAATAATTCTTCGTCTTCGATCGTCGGTCTTTTAAACTGGTTCAACAAATCTTCCCATGTCCGATCTTGACGATGACCGAGCTGAATCTGAAGAGTTTACATGTCGGGCATCCGAGGAGCCCCTTTAAGTTATCGTCCTTTATCAATGCCTTGTAAGTTTTTTACGCCACACCTGGGGTTTGAAGTGTTTCCCGTGCGATGGCATCCTCTTGCGTCCGAGCTCTAATGCCGAACTAAATCCGAGGAATCTTTTCACAGCCGAGCTCCAACACTATTCTGCATTCAAGGTATCCTCTTGCATCTGAGCTCCAACGCCGAACTAAATCTGAGGCGTCTTTTCACAGCCGAGCGCCGACGATGGTCGGCATCCGAGGAATCATAGATTACCTTGGCCTCTAAAAATTTGAGTGAGTTCATCTGAGCTTAAATGCCGGAGTAGTCTTCTATGGAACGAGCCATTCGAATCCAAGATTTATGACGAACCGCTTCCGAGCTCCAACACCGGACTGCATCTGAGCTCTAACGATGGTCAGCGTCTGAGGTGTCATAAACTACCTTGGTCTTTAAAAGATTGAGCGAATTCCGTCAGGCTTAAAGCAGGAAATGCCCTCTATGGAGCCAGCCACTAGCGCCCGGGATTTATGCCGGACTGCTTCCCAGGCAGTGCACCACCCCTACCGTGGGATGGTCTTTTGTGAATATTTTCGATTGGTGCAATTTATTCTTTATATAGCTAGTAGCCCTCAAGGTGTGTGTCGGTCTAAAACCTGAGATGCACCTGAAGGATGACATAAGACCGCTGATCCCAGTAGCCCCTGAGACTCAGGTTGATTCGCAAAATCGGCCTGAGGATCAACTCCTAGCTCGGCAGAATACTTCGGGACACAAAAAGCGGTGTGCATAGTCCTCGAGACTCAGGTTGGGTGCGGCCGACCAACCTAAGGATCATAATCTCCTCGGAAACTATATTGCACTTAAATTTTCTACATTAGATTGTCAATGCAGTAGCCCCGGAGAATTGGGTTGGGAAACATGGCTGACCCTAGGATCATACCTCCTCGGGAACTAGTTCAACTATCATGTATGTTTTGACAATACCGAGGTGGAGTTCAGCAGGAAAGATGCCGAACTGTAGTTTTTTAGAAAAGAGTTTCACGCCGAACACCTCAACCAAGAGAATGTCCCGCTTCCTGAAAGGAAAACATAAAATAGGAGAAAGATGTTATAAGCTCAAAAGACCAAAGAACATGCATAAAAACTTTATGTTAGTTTGAATCAAGCTGTTTTGGTGCCAATACGAAATTGGACTTAAAATTGTACTTCCATCATGCTTTGACATAACACATCCGATCCTTAGGCTTCAAGTGGGTCAGCCTTCGACTTGAACCTCCCTATCCCGAAGGCGGAGTGTTTCTCAGACCAGTTTAGCAAACTAAACGCGAGCGGCTTTAGAGAGACACCAGGCTACCTGGCTATTAATCATTGATAACCCACAAGTATAGGGGATCGCAACAATGTTTGAGGGTAGAGTATTCAACCCAAATTTATTGATTCAACACAAGGGGATCCAAAGAATATTCTCATGTATTAGCAGATGAGTATTTAGTAGCAAAGTAGTATGGAAATGCTTGATAGCAATTGGAAAAAAAATGTGATGGCAGTTTTGCAGCAATTGTAATCGTGGCAACGAAAAAGTAACTTACCAAAGATCAATATGTGGAAAACTCGTAGGCAATGGATCAATGATGGATAATTACGTCGGATGCAATTCATCATGCAATAGTTATAACATAGGGTGACACAGAACTAGCTCCAGTTCATCAATGTAATGTAGGCATGTATTCCGAATATAGTCATACATGCTTATGGAAAAGAACTTGCATGACATCTTTTGTCCTACCCTCCTGTGGCAGCGGGGTCCTATTCGAAACTAAGGGATATTAATGCCTCCTTTTGATATAGAACCAGACCAAAGCATTAGCACTTAGTGAATAGATGAACTCCTCAAATTACGGTCATCACCGGGAAGTGTCCCGACTATTGTCACTCCGTGGTTTGCTGGATCATAACATGTAGTAGGTGACTATAACTTGCAAGATAGGATCAAGGACTCTCATATATTCATGAAAACATAATAGGTTCAGATTTGAAATCATGGCACTCAGGCCCTAGTGACAAGCATTAAGCATGGCAAAGTCATAGCAACATCAATATTAGAACATAATGGATACAAGGGATCAAACCCTAACAGAACTAACTCGATTACATGGTAAATCTCATCCAACCCATCACCGTCCAGCAAGCCTACAATGGGATTACTCACGCACGGCGGTGAGCATCATGAAATTGGTGATGGAGGATGGTTGATGATGACGATGGTGACGGATTCCCCTCTCTGGAGAGCCAAACGGACTCCAGATCAGCCCTCTCGAGGAAGAACAGGGCTTGGCGGCGGCTCTGTACCGTAAAATGGGATGAATCCTTCTCCCTGATTTTTTTCTCCCCGAACGTGAATATATGGAGTTGGAGTTGAGGTCGTTGGAGCTCTAGGGGGTCCACGAGGCAGGGGGCGCGCCCTGGGGGCGCCCTCCACTCTCGTGGATAGGGTGTGGGCCCCCTTCTGTTGATTCTTTCGCCAATATTTTTTATTAATTCCAAAACGTGACTCCGTGAAGTTTGAAGTCATTCCGAGAACTTTTATTTCTGCACAAAAATAATACCATGTCAATTCTGCTGAAAAGAGCGTCAGTCCCGGTTAGTTCCATTCAAATCATGAAAATTAGAGTCCAAAACAAGGGCAAAAGTGTATGGAAAAGTAGATACGTTGGAGACGTATCTACTCCCCCAACCTTAAACCTTTGCTTGTCCTCAAGCAATTCAGTTGATAAACTGAAAGTGATAAAGGAAAACTTTTACAAACTCTGTTTGATCTTGTTGTTGCAAATATGTAAAGCCAACATTCAAGTTTTCAGCAAAGATTATGAACTAACCATATTCACAATAACACTTAGGTCTCATTTATTCATATCAATGGAATAATCAACTAGCGAGCAATAATAATAAATCTCGGATGACAACACTTTCTCAAATCAATCATGATATGATATAACAAGATGCTATCTCGCTAGCCCTTTGAGACCGCAAAACATAAATGCAGAGCACCCCTGAAGATCAAGGACTGACTAGACATTGTAATTCATGGCAAGAGAGCTCCAGTCACAGTCGTACTCATTATAAATTAATAACAATGCATACAAATGATAGTGGTGCTCTCCAACTGATGCTTTTTTATAAGAGTGTGATGACTCAACATAAAAGTAAATAGATAGGCCCTTCGTATAGGGAAGCAGAGTTTTGCGGAGGTGCCAGAGCTCGAGTTTTGAAATAGAGATAAATAATATTTTGAGCGGCATACTTTCATTGTCAACATAAAAACCAAGAGATCTCGATATCTTCCATGCTACATACATTATAAGCAGTTCCCAAACAGAATGGTAAAGTTTATACTCCCCCACCACCAACGAGCACATTCCATGGCTAGTCCGAAACAACGGGTACCGTCCAACTAACAACAATCCTGGGGGAGTTTTGTTTGCAATTATTTTGATTTGATTTGAGCATGGGACTGGGCATCCCGGTTACCAGCCATTTTCTGGTGAATGATGAGCGGAGTCCCCTCATCGTGAGAATAACCCACCTAGCATGGAAGATATAGACATCCCTAGTTGATACATGAGCTATTCTAGAATACAAAACAGAATTTCATTTGAAGGTTTAGAGTTTGGCACATGCAATTTACTTGGAACGGCAGGTAAATACCGCATATAGGAAGGTATGGTGGACTCATATGGAACAACTTTTGAGTTTATGGAAGTGGATGCACAAGCAGTATTCCTGTTTAGTACAAGTGAAGGCTAGAAAGAGACTAGGAAGCGACCAACTAGCGAGTGACAACAGTCATGAACATGCATTAAGATTAATCAACAACGAGTGCAAGCATGAGTAGGATATAAATCTCCATGAACATTAATATCGTGGAGGCTATGTTGATCTGTTTCAACTACATGCGTGAACATGTGCCTATTCAAGCCACTCGAATCATTCAAAGGAGGATACCATCCTATCATACCACATCATAACCATTTTAATAGCATGTTGGCACGCAAGGTAAACCATTATAAACTCCTAGCTAATTAAGCATGGCATGAGCAACTAGAATCTCTAATTGTCATTCCAAACATGTTTCATTCATAATAGGCTGAATCAGGAACGATGAACTAATCATATTTACAAAAACAAGATAGGCCGAGTTCATACCAGATTTTCCTCGTCTCAAACTTTTCATCATATATCGTCATTATTGCCTTTCAGGTGCACAACCGAACGGTGTGGGTAATAATAATAGTGCGCATGCATTGTACTAAGCTGGAATCTGCAAACATTCAATTCAAAGGAGAAGACAAGGTAATATGGGCTCTTTGTTAGATCAACAATAATGCATAAGAGCGCCACTCATCAATTTTCATCGTGGTCTTCTCCTCTCGACCCCCAAAAAAAGAAAAGAAAAGAACAGGAAAAACTATTTACATGGGAAAGCTCCCAACAACCAAAAGAATAACGAGAAATCTTTTTGGGTTTTCTTTTAATACTACTACTACAAGCATGGAAAGTAAACTAGCTAAAAGCTACAACTAATTTTTTTGGATTTTGTCAAAATTTTCAAACACACAAGAAGAAAGCAAGAAAAGAAAATAAACTAGCATGGATAGTACAATGGAAAAGTCTGAACACCGATAACTAGAATGAGTGTGTGAACATGAATGTAATGTCGGTGAGAGATTCGTACTCCCCCCAAGCTTAGACTTTTGGCCTAAGTTGGTCTAAGGCCATGGCTGGCCTCGCGGATATCCAAAGTCGTAGTCAGGGTTGTACTCAGTTGCAGCAGCTACTACCTGAAGAGCTGCAGCCTGGAGGCGACCAGCCGCCGTCTTCCTCTCATATTCATTTGCCTCCTCTCTCATTATAAAATATCTCCCATTTACCAGAAAGTTAAAGAAGGCACGAGCAGGAAGGGTAATATGCGTAACACGTTGTCTGTCTAAGATTAGTCGGTACTAGTGGGACTGTTCGTTCCTCTCAAGAAACTAATGGCACACCATAGCATTATAATCTAGGAAAGCAGGTGGCAACTCAATATCATTTCCGCTTATGGACACACCGAGATAATCAGCTAAACGAGTTGCATAAATCCCACCAAATAAATCCTCATCTTTAGCATTAAGATGTAGCCTCCGTGCAACAATGGCCCCCAAGTTATATTGTTTATCACCTAATACCGCACTCTTAAGGACACTAAGATCTGGGACGCAAATGTGGCAAAGCTCATCCTTACCGTTAATGCATCTACCAATAAAGAGAGCAAAGTAATGTATGGAAGGGAAACGAATGCTCCCTATGGTAGCTTGTGTGATATCTCTAGTTTCTCCCACAATGATTTTAGCAAGAAAATCATTATATTCAGATTTGCGAGGTTCACTAAAGATGCCCCACTGTGGGATTTTGCAAGCAGTGTTAAAATCTTCAAGGTCCATTGTATATGATTTATCATAGAGGTCAAATATAACAGTCTGAGTGTTGCGCTTAGATGAAAAGTTAAACCTCCGCACAAGGGAATCTGTGAGGTGATAGTATTGGCGGCACCTATTTGATACGAAGTCCTCAAGATCAGCATTACGCACATACTCATCAAATTCATCCTTGAAGCCAGCTTGGATCATAAATTCATATGACGACCATTCGCAAGGACGCACTGGAGCTTCTCTTCGTGGTTCAAGGTCCGGCTCACGTATCGCGAGCCTCGGTGCTTGCTTCCTTGAAGAACCACCTCGATACATTTTCCTAAACATTTTTCTTCCTCTCAAAAATTTCTAAATTTTTTTTGACTCAAAATAAAAGTGAACCAAACTCAACAATATTGATAACAACTACTCCCACAAGTGCCTAGAGTCTATATCATGCAGTAAAACTACTTTGGACCACATAAATTTGACATGCAAGCTCAAGAACAAGGTCACCTAAGCAGCAAAAATTTGCAATAAATAAAGCACTAGAACAAAAACAAATTGGACCATTGGAGGAGTCACATACCAAAGAACAAGCCCCCAAAGCAGTTTTGTGAATGGAGTGAAAGTTCAACTAATCCCTGGTTGGTTTTGGTAATTCTTAACAACATATAGCTCATTGAACTAATAGTTTTTCAAGACGACCATTTCAGAAAGTTCAATGATTGGCATGGCATGGACTAGACATGTGGACCCCTCAAAATGCTAAGGACACATATTGGCAAAAAGCTCAAGACTCTACATATTCATTTAAGTGATCCAAGATCACATTGAGTCCATAGGAAAGCCAATACTATTAAAAGGGGATGAGGTGTTGCTTAATGGCTTACTTTCTGTTTCCCTTGGTAACGTTTTGGTCTCACCAAAATCAGCGATCGGTCCCATCAAGTTCGTAATGCAAACTCTCTGTTTCCTTTTCGTAACATTTCAGTCTCACCGAAATGAGCGATCGGTCCCACCGAGTTTGCCTGACCAACTCTCTATTTTCCTATTACTGAAATCGGTCCCACCGAGTTCATGTGATCGGTCTCACTGAGATCAAGTTATGCCCTAACCCTAACACATCGGTCCCACCGAGTTGCTCATGTTGGTCCCACCGAAAAGCCTAACGTTCACATTTTGAACCGAATCGGTCTGACCGAGTTTCACTAATTAGTATCATCGAGTTTGGGAATCTGTTTGTAACGGTTAGATTTTGTGTGGAGGCTATATATACCCCTCCACCCATTCTTCATTCATGGAGAGAGCCATCAAAACGTGCCTACACTTCCAGCATTATTTTCTGAGAGAGAACCACCTACTAATGTGTTGAGACCAAGACGTTCCAATCCAACCTCAAGAATCTTGACCTCTAGCCTCCCCCAAGTTGCTTTCCACTTAAATCATCTTTCCACCATAGCCAAATCTATGAGAGAACGTCGAGTGTTGGGGAGACTATCATTTGAAGCACAAGAGCAAGGAGTTTTCATCATCAACACACCATCTATTACCTTTTGGAGAGTGGTGTCTCCTAGATTGGTTAGGTGTCACTTGGGAGCCTCCGTCAAGATTGTGGAGTTGAACCATGGAGTTTGTAAGGGCAAGGAGATCGCCTACTTCGTGAAGATCTACCCAAGTGAGGCAAGTCCTTCGTGGGCGATGGCCATGGTGGGATAGATAAGGTTCCTTCTTCGTGGACCCTTTTTGGGTGGATCCCTTCGTGGACTCATGCAACTGCTACCCTTCGTGTGTTGAAGGCTCCATCAACGTGGATGTACGATAGCACCACCTATCAGAACCACGCCAAAAATCTCCGTGTCTACATTGCGTTTGCTCCCTCCAAACACCTCCCCTTTACCTTCATATGCAATGATTTACATTGCGCTGCTATACTCTTAGGATTGCATGTGTAGGTTGATTGCTTGACTAGTGCTAAGTTGCTAAAATCTGCCAAGACTTAAAATTGGCAAAAGGCTAGGTTTTTATTTGGTCAAGTAGCCTAATCACCCCCCTTTAGACATACTTTCGATCCTACAAGTGGTATCAGAGCTTTGCTCTCCATTTGCCTTGATTTCCATAACTTTGGTGATCATATCCTTGGTTTCACAACCGAGGAACGTATGGTGTCTAGCGAGGGAAATTACCACCGTAGAGGTCCTTACTTCGATGGTACTAATTTTGCTTGTTGGAAACATAAGATGAAAATGCATATTCTTGGACATAACCCCGCCGTTTGGGCTATTGTGTGCATTGGTTTGCAAGGTGAATTCTTCGATGGGATAGAACCAAATCGTGAAGCTACCACAGAAGAATTGAAGATGTTGCAATACAATGCTCAAGCTTGCGATATCCTCGTCAACAGATTTTCCCCGAAGAATTCAACAAAATCAATCGTCTTGAGAATGCAAAGGGAATTTGGGATACTTTGATTGATATGCACGAAGGTACCGACTCCGTCAAGGAATCCAAGTTGGATGTGATTCAAAGTCAGCTTGTCAAGTTCAAAATGAAGGATTGTGAAGGTGTTGCTGAAATGTACTCTAGGCTTGCTCTCATCACCAATGAGATTGCCGGCTTAGGAAGTGAAGAGATGACCGACAAATTCATCATCAAGAAGATCCTAAGAGCCTTAGATGGAAAATATGATACCATGTGCACTTTGATCGAAATGATGCCAAATTACAAAGATCTCAAGCCAACTGAAGTCATTGGAAGAACTGTTGCTCATCAGATGTCACTCAAGGATTAAGAAGAGCTTCACAACAAGTCTAGTGGTGCTACAAAGCCTCATGTGATGCTCCTACTTCATCAAGTGAGAAACAAGCCTTCAATGAAGAATTGAGCTTAATGGTGAAGAATTTCAACAAGTTCTACAAGAGTAGAGGCAAGGAAAGGAGCTCGAAGTCAAGGTCCTACAATGAGAAAAGATCTTCTAGTCGTGAGCGAAATTGCTACAATTGTGGAAGAGCCGGATGAGTGTATGACTCCCTACAAAAGAAGAGATGACTCACCTATAAGGAGAAGCAAAAGAGAAGAATCACCTCCAATAGAGAGAAGGAGTAGAGATGATCGCTATGAACGAAGAACCTCTCGCAGAAGCACGGATTCAGAGAGGAAGGACAAGTCATCAAGGAGCTACACAAAATGAAGACATTAAGCTCATGTTGGTGAATGGTTATCCGACTCCGACTACGACCACCACTCCAAGAGAAGTTATCACTCCGACTCTGAATATACTCAAGATGAAGGTGTAGCCGGTATAGTACTTGTGTCAACCAACTCCTATGACATATTTGAGTCACCAAATGAAGGAATTGGAAGATGCTTCATGTCTAAAGGCCCCAAGGTATCAGACCCCGAGTATGTTGATTTCAATAGTGATGAAGATGATTTGCTAGATGATGATGATTTACTTGTTGACAACACTGGTGATGCTATGATGAAATTGCTATTATCATGCTAATCAAGATGAAATGAATGACAATGATAAGAAGGAGATTGAGCATCTAACTAAAGAACTGAAAACTCTTAAGTTAGCTTATGAAACCACCTTAGAAGATCATCGAGAGCTTTTAAAAAATCATGAGAAACTATGCTTTGAAAAGCTCAATCTTGAGCAAGAGCATGGGTTCTTAAAGGCAATCAATGATGATCTTCGTAAGAAACGTTCTTCTTACATTGCCAAGCGTTTACTCTTGTCTACTTACATGCCACAAGTAAAATCTAGCAACAAGAGTAAGAAAGATTCTTCTTCTAGTAGTAATAATAATCATGTTAAATCCAATATTGTTGCTTCTAGTAGTTCTCTTGATTCCACTAATGATTCTCTTAGCCAAGTTACACTTGAGCAAGAAAATAGCTTATTGAAGGGAATTATAGAGAAATGTGTTTACAAGAGCCTTGCAGGAAGTATACAATTTGAGGAAATTGCACGCAAGCAAGGAAGACACCGGAAGAATCAAGGTGTTGGTTTTGAACAAAAGCTCAATGCCAATGGTGTTGAGTGGGAAGAAGATCAATACCACAAGACAAAGTTTGTTCCTCAACAAGAGAAGTATGATCCTACATCCTTCAAGGGGACACAAGCTCAAGATGATCTTCCACCACAAGACCACAAGCTAAAAGGCAAGGACAAGCTTGAAGAAGAGATTGATGCATTTAAAGATGCTCCAAAGGCCTTGGTCAAGTGGGTTCCCATGTCTACATCAAGTCCATCAACAACCCCAAGGATTCCCATCAAGATGATGTGGATCCCGAAGAAGAAGGACTAGAGAGTTGTTGAGGGTGACTCCGAAAACATTTCTCACTCATATTCATTTGTGCAAAAAACTTCCACATCTTGCACTAGTTCAAGGAGTCACAAACCCTCTTGTTGGTAAGACAAGGGACAAGGTAATCTAATGCTTTCATGGACATCATCGTGTGTGTGCTTTACTCTATGTCTATGGATATCCTTGTTTTTTCCTTATGGGACTAACCCATGTAGGTATTGAAAGTGCAACTCACTCCAATGGATTGCTCAAAACAATCTACATCAACAATGAGCATCCACATCTTCAACACCAACATGAAGTCATCATCGACAAAACCCAAGGTTAGTTCATCCCTCTGAGGGGGAATATCACATCTAGGGGGGGCTTTACTCTAAGAATTGAGCTAAAGCAACTCTAATGGTGTGAACACAACAATGCTTTATGTAAAGTATGACCTACGATCAAATGTTCTCATTTGACTCCTAAGTCAATATACTCATATATAGATGACCTAGTCATCGCCAATTGCTTGATAGATGCTAGAGTGATTGTGCATGCTTTGCCACATATCTCATTTGCCATTTTACTGTGTGAGCATGTTGATTGCATATTTTTCTCATTTGAGAACTTTGTTGCTTTGATTGTTTGGCTCTCTTTCTTTTGCTAAATGGATGGACAAGAAAGCCTAAGGACTCCCTCTAGCTATCTATGCTTTTCTCGTCTCAAACTCTATTCATGCTACATCACAAAGTTTGATCAATCAGATTTTGAACCCTCAGGGTGAGGAGCACTCGGAGTCATCGTTTCATCAAAGATTTATACTTCCAAAACCTGTCTACGCATTTCGGTCTGACTGATTCATTCCTTTCGGTCAAACCGAGTTCATTGAGTTGATCTAGGTTTTCAATCTCGGTGCAATTGATTTGAACAATTCGGTCACATCGAGTTGCAGTAACCGCTTGCGATTCTGCATCTCGGTGCCACCGAGTCATTCCACTCGGTCACACCGACAGGGTCGGGATATAAATACCCACGGGCCAAATTTCAGAAATTCCTCCGAAAACCGTTCGCCTGCGCATATCATGCTCTGCCGACTCAGGTCTCCGGATCGTCTCCTCGTCGCCAGCGACGTCCCGCCGCTAGTCTTCGCCGCCGTCAACGGAAATCTCCACCGCCGTTGCCGCCGTAGCGAGCTCATCGCCAAATTAGGGTATGAGTTCGACCCTCTATGTTTTCTCAATCTGATTCTTAGCTCAGAGACAATTCCATGGTTCTTGACAAGTTTGAGATCATCCTATCCAGAGAAAACATCCTTTAGTCTAGATTTGATTTGAAAATTTAGGGTTAGGTTTCCGTTGAACTCATCTCGGACCGACCGAGTTGTAGTAATCGGTCTCACTGATTTGGCTTAGGCCATTGCACTTGTGATTTTTTGGTCTGACCGAAACTTACAAATCGGTGTGACCGATTTCAGAACTTT
Organism: Aegilops bicornis; assembly: GCA_021605145.1. Taxonomy (NCBI): domain Eukaryota; kingdom Viridiplantae; phylum Streptophyta; class Magnoliopsida; order Poales; family Poaceae; genus Aegilops; species Aegilops bicornis. The sequence goes on from CM038674.1 coordinate 185,709,797, forward strand.
GTGAAACCCTAGCAATATTAGTGTCACCGAACTGTGCCTCAGTCCATCCGAGATCACTAGTTTAGACACAGATTGTTGCTTCGGTGTCACTGAGTTTACAAATTGGTAGCTTTGAAATGCTTTTTGTAGAAAACTAAAACTAAGTTTTTGACTCAATTATTTTGCAAAAACTCTGCACTTTGTGATGCTCATCCATTCTACCTCATCTATAACTATTTACAGGGTCAGCTTGCAGTGTCAGCCATGTCAGATCAGAGTGATAGCCAGAACAAGTCTGCGGAACAATTCAACATGAGTGAGGGCACTAGTCCCTCTGGTAGCTATGATGAGGGGAGCAGAAGCACTCCCAACAACCTACCTAAAGCAACAACAAGGCAGAGGAAGATGAAAACCTCAGATTCAGAGGATGAGGATTTTGAAGTTTAAGAGGTGACCTCAAAGAAGAAAGTGCTCAAAAAGGAATATGGTGTTGCTTCTAACACCAAGCCAGGCATGAAGAAGTAAGCTCCTTCCAAAAGAGTGCCAATGTCAAAAGCTAGAGCATCAACACAAGAAACAATGGAGTTTACTCTTGAGACAGGAGAAGATGGTGATGGAAAGAAAAGAAAGGAAAGGTTCCGGAAAAACTATTGCCAGAGTGATTGGAAAGCCATCTATGGTGAGAGATTCTGTAGAAGAGGAGGAGGAAGAGCAAGATGCACCTCCTAGCAAGTCTCAAAAGCTGATGGGAGATGCCATCAAGTCTGGGGCTGCTCCTTCAAAGCCCAGGACTGCCCCCAAAGCTCCAGCTCAAGCTTCCAAGTCTGCACCAAAGAGAATCACTGGAAACATTCCTGCTGAAGAAAAGAACAAGGCCCCGGTGCCTGAGATTGAAGAAGAAGAAGAGGAAGCCCAAGTGCTCAAAAAATTGAAGCCAAAGATACCTGATCATGATGACAATCATCCAGTGGCTGAGAATATGAAGGAGAGAAAGGATGCAGGTCTCAGATTATGGAGATAAGCTGATCCCTATGACGTGAGGAGAAGAACTGTTGTGGACTATAGGTTTCACACTAAGGAACAACATGACTTCTATGAGACTGTGCTCCTAGATAAGAAGCCCATTGTGTGTGATATGAAGTGGGTGGACTGGAAATACATTGATGCCAATGAAGATCATTTTCCTGGAGTGCATGAGATCTTCAGACTCAATGGAGTTGACACCTTTTTGGGTCAAGAATTGACCAAGTGGAATGATGAGCTTATCATGCAGTTCTATTCAACAACTCACTTCTACCCAGATGGCAAGATTGTTTGGATGTCTGAAGGTACTAGGTACCAGCCTTCTGTTGCTGAGTGGGCCAAGCTCATTAATGCCCTTGAAGAAGCTGAGAAAGATATTGATGTCTATGCTAAGAGAAAGAAGGACCACAACTCCATGGCCAACATGTGCAAGGAGATACCTGACAAGGCCTTGGAGACACATATGCTAGGCTCGGTATACTATCTGATGTCAGGACTGGCCACCATGAACACCATTTTGAGGCACACCTTGTTGCCCAAATAAGGAGATCACAGGATGATCATAGGCCACTCCATCAACTTGCTACAGCTATTTGATGTGCCCCAGAAGTTTAAAGTGATGAGTTTGATTGTTGAGACCATCAAGAGTACAACAACAGACTATAAAAGTTAATGTGGGTATGCTCCACACAACCAGATGCTGATTAAATCCAAGATGAGCAAAGGTGTGTACTTGTTGGATAAAGAACACCTTCCCTTGAGGATTGACTTTGAGTACAACACAGTTGTCATGAATGCTGAAGATCACACATCAGTAGAGGCTCAAGAGAAGAGGGAGAAAGCAAAAGCTGAGAACGCAACCAAGATGCCAAGTGTTGAAGAGGCTTCACAAGTTTTCCTCAAGTCAAAGCAAGATCAACTTGGATATCTTATTCAAGCCACTTTGAGGATTGAGAAAGGATTGGCCACCCTGACTCAGAATCAAGAGAGCCTGGAGAGGATCATTGAAACAAAGTTCTATGATCTTGACTTGAAGGTGATAGAAATGCAAACAGTTGTTGAGTAGCTCTAGGAAGAAGCTGAGGAGAGGAAAGGGAAATCTACCACAAGGCGTTTCAGAGAGTGCCTAGGGCACAGAGATCTACAGCAGTGCATGTGACAGACATAAGAGCTACTGCATCAGCACCTACAGCCACAACTTCAGTTTCCCCTCTGGTTGCAACTCCACCAGATCCAACAACTTCAACAGATGCATTCTTCCTTGGAGTCCTCTCAACGCAACCTCCCGAAGATCAAGTTTAGAGAGCCGCATAGCACTATGCATTTTCAAGCTTTTTGGTAACTTGTTTCCAAAGGGGGAGAAAGTGAATAGATCATAGGCTTCGAGAGAGAGAGAGATAGAGAGAGAGAGATCTTTGCTACTTTTTGGCTCTTTCTTTTTGCTACTTTTTGCTTGCTTGCTTGGATGATACTTTATGGTTATGTGTGTGAGATACTTGTATGGTCATGTGTTTGATCATATCATACTTAATGTTTGTGCTTGGATGATGATATTCTCTATCTCTTATGTATGATCATTCACACTTTGCCTTGGTGATGAGTGCATGTTCCATATTTTACCATTTTGAGCGCTCAACCAAGATGTATGTGACGTGGAAGAGTAACCCATGATCCTAATTGATTGTGCATTTGCATTCAAAAGCAAATTTTATGTAATGCACAAATTTAGGAGGAGCTCTTGCTTATCACATACTTCTCAAAGAGATGATGTATTTCATTCTTATTATGATTTGTCGAAGCATTGATCTAGATGTTGTCATCAATTACAAAAAAGGGGCAGAATAAAAGTGCAATTAATCCCTGGGTGGTTTTGGTAATTCTTAACAACATATAGCTCATTGAACTAATACACTTTCAAGATGATCATTTTAGAAAGTTCAATGATTGGCATGGCATGGACTAGAGATGTGGACCCCTCAAAATGCTAAGGAGAGGTATTGACAAAAAGCTAAAGAATCTATATTTTCATTTAAGTGATCCAAGATCACATTGAGTCCATAGGAAAGTCAATACTATTAAAAGGGGATGAGGTGTTGCTTAATGGCTTACTTGCTCAAAATGCTTAGTGATATGCTGCAAAAACCCTCAACCACTTTATCATATCCACATATGTCCTAAACCTAAAGTCAAACTCGGCCCCACCAATTTGATCTATCCGGCGCCACCGAGTTCATTTGACATAGCCACTGCCGCAAACCCTAATCACTTCGGTCTCATCGATAGGGATCTCGGTCTCACCGAGATGGGATTGCAAACTCTCTGTTTCCCTTCGTAACATTTCAATCTCACCGAAGTGAGCGATCGGCCCCACCGAGTTCGCAATGCAAACTCCCTGTTTCCTTTTCTTAACATTTCGGTCTCACCTAAATGAGCGATCGGTCCCACCGAGTTTGCCTGACCAACTCTCTGTTTGCCTATTACTAAAATCGGTCCCACCGAGTTCATGTGATCGGTCTCACCGAGATCAAGTTATGCCCTAACCCTAACACATCGGTCCCACCGAGTTGATCATGTCTGTCCCACCAAAAATCCTAACGTTCACATTTTTAACCGAATCGGTCTGACTGAGTTTCACTATTAGGTCTCACCGAGTTTGGGAAACTGTGTGTATCAGTTAGATTTTGTGTGGAGGCTATATATACCGCTCCAGCCATTCTTCATTCATGGAGAGAGCCATTAGAACGTGCCTACACTTCCAGCATTCATTTTCTGAGAGAGAACCACCTACTCATGTGTTGAGACCAAGACATTCCAATCCAACCACAAGAATCTTGATCTCTAGCTTTCCCCAAGTTGCTTTCCACTCAAATCATCTTTCCACCGTAGCCAAATCTGTGTGAGAGAGAGTTGTGTGTTGGGGAGACAATCATTTGAAGCACAAGAGCAAGGAGTTCATCTTCAGCACACCATCTATTACCTTTTGGAGAGTGGTGTCTCCTAGATTGGTTAGGTGTCACTTGGTGGGTCTCCCTAGTGTGTTCTAAGTGCCAGAAATTCTCAATTATTCAACAAAAATCATACTCAATTTTCAGGGCATTTGGAGATTTTTTATTTTTGTGGTATTTTTTATTGCACGGATAATTTAGAAAACAGATAGAAAATACTATTTTTTTTCTTTATTTAAACTAAATAACAGAAAGTAAAAGGCGGTACAGAAGGTTGTGCTTTCTGACTTCATCCATCTCATGCTCATCAAAAGGAATCCACTAACAAGGTTGATCAGGCCTTGTTAACAAACCTCTTCCGAATAACATGAAACCGGAGAATTTTCAAATAACACTAGGTTACCTCAACGAGGATATGCATGTGCCCAACAATAAGAATATCATATTTCTTTTTGACAGTAGGAAGAGGGAATTCAAAACCTCCAATAGTAATCGTTGAAAATTTTCCAATAGAATTGATACTATGAACTTGAGGTCGTTTCTTCGGAAAGTGTACCATATGCTCATTACTAGTAACATGAAAAGTGACATTGCGCTTGTTGCAACCAATAACAGCCTCTGCAGTATTCAAAAAGGGTCTACCAAGGATGGTCGACATACTGTCGTCCTCGGGAATATCACGAATAACAAAGTGTTAAAATAGTAACATTTGCAACCACAACAGGCACATCCTGACAAATACTGATGGGTATAGCAATTGATTTATCGGCCATTTGCAAAGAGATTTCAGTAGGTGTCAACTTATTCAAATCAAGTATACGATATAAAGAGAAAGGCATAACACTAACACCGGGTCCAAGATCACATAAAGAAGTTTTAACATAGTTTCTTTTAATGGAGCATGGTATAGTTGGTACTCCTGGATCCCCTAGTTTCTTTGGTATTCCACCCTTAAAAGTATAATTAGCAAGCATGGTGGAAATTTCAGATTCGGTATCCTTATTTTATTTGTAATAATATCTTTCATATAGTTAGCATAGGGATTCATTTTAAGCATATCACCAAACGCATACACAAAAGATAGGTCTAATCATTTCAAAGAAAGCGCTCAAAATCCTCGTCATCCTTTTTCTTGGATGGCTTAGGACGAAAAGGCATGGGTTTCTGAACCCATGGTTCTCTTTCTTTACCGTGCTTCCTAGCAACGAAGTCTCTCTTATCATAATGTTGATTCGCTGATTGTGTCTTATCGAGATCAATAGCAGGTTCAGTCTCTACATCATTATTATTATTAGGTTGAGCATCAACATGAACATCATTATTAACATTATCACTAGGTTCATGTTCATCACTAGATTGTGTTTCGGCATAAAAAATAGAAATATTATTGGGATTCTCAGGTGTGTCTATGACAGGTTCACTAGAAGCATGCAATGTCCTATCATTTTTCTTTTTATTTTTCTTAGTAGGACTAGCTGTATCAGTATTAATTCTTTGAGAATCTTGCTCAACTCTCTTAGGATGGCCCTCATGATACAAAGGTTCCTGGGTCATTTTAGCACCTCTAGTCACAACTCTAACAACATTGTCATTGTTCTTATTATTTAACTCACTGAGCAAATCATCTTGTGCCTTAAGTACTTGTTCTACTTGAGTTGTAACCATGGAAGCATGTTTACAAATACGCTTAAGATCACCTTTAACTCTACATATAATCACTCAAGTGTTCAACCATATAAGCATTACATTTCAATTTTCTACAAAAGTAAGCATTGAAGTCTTCTTGTTTAACAATAAAATTATCAAACTCATCCAAGCATTGACTAGCAAACTTAGTAGATGGGATTTCACACTTATTGTCGGCGTCCTGGATTCGGGGGTATCCAGCCCTACCTGCCTGTAGCCCACCACGTGGCTTCGTCGACGGCCTGGTACAGCCCAGTTTCAACACCAACACCGCAAGACCCTCGCGAGGGGCCAAGCCTCGCGAGGCGGACGATGCCAAGACCCCCGAAGGAAGTGGCCTCCTCAAGAGTGCTCCTAAGGGGCGGAGAGTTCTATGCAAGCTACCTCACGAGGCTCAGCTGACGTGAGCCATGACGACCAAGGCCAGGCGGGCGCCAGGTGGGCGCAGAGTGCAGGTTTCCTCTTCAGTTCAAGGGAGGCAAGCCACAGGCGCGGAGTCCCGAGGAATCAGCCAAAGGTTTCTTTTCTAGTGCAACAAGACCAAGAGCTCCAGGACGGCAGGACGTTGGTCATCAACGAGCCCACCGCAGCGTCACGACCAGTGGATTTTCACAGACGAAGACTACTTTTGTCAGGATAGAGTGTACTACTTGTCCCCTTTCAAATCCCGCCGTTGTGGAATCCCTTCCCGCTCATCTTTGGGAAGAGGACCAAGGATACTACAAATAGGACTAGCCACCACCATAGAAACGGACGGAGATCAGAACAAGTAGAGCACCACACCTGCTCAAGAACACCTCTCCTCCTAAGGCTAGTTCATCCACTGTACTTCTTCATCCATAGCCCTTTGAGGCAATCCACCACACCACACTGGATTAGAGTATTACACTACAACGGTGGCCCGAACCAGTATAAATCCCTGTGTCTTTGTGTCTCTTTGAGCTCGTCGCGCTAGGCTTAGGACGATCGCGAGTAGGCAAGCTATGCAGGTTGAGATCTCCGCACGCACCCCAGAGTTCGAACCTCTCAAGGGTTGACAGATCCCTAAATCCGACATTTGGCACGCCAGGTAGGGGTGCATCGGATCTTCTCTTCCGTCAACCAGTCCTCCGTCGCTCCACCGACACCAGTGCCGACACCCCGAGAGCCCACATCAAGCACTGGGTCATCCAGACCTCCTCGGCAGCACCCACCGGTGAAGAAGACCTCCACTCTACCCTGCTCACCGCCCGCATTCCGCCAGGGGCGACCGGCCGCGGGGGGCACGCGGCGCAACCTTCTCCACTGGCGCCGTGCCGCAGCCGCGCGATCTGTGAACTATGCTGCAACAACCGCTCCTCACTCGCTTAGGGAAAAAGCGAACATGCGGGCAGCGTTCATCGTGGCCTGAGAGATCCTGCGGCGCAGGCTGCTTGAGAGTGGCCATGACGCCTTGCTGGAACGGGTCACTGAGCTGCTGGATGCGGCATGCAAGGGGTTGGCACTGTTCTGCACCCTCCCCACGTTGTAGGCGGTGCTAGGGGCGCGCGCTCATCCCTGACACAACTGCACGCCCCCTCCCAAGGGCCACGGAGAACCTCTCGACGCCGACTAGCCTCGTGGAGTAGCCCGCGCCATCCCGAACATGCCCCCTCGGTGCGGGGCTGCTTTAGGCAACACCACAAGGGGCCGTGCTGAAGTGCCGGCCCCTATCCAACAGGACTAGAGGATGGCAGAAGAAAGCGGGAATGTTAGGCGGCCAGGCGGCGCCTCTGGTGCGAATAGCCCAGAAGCCTACGTCCCCATCGTGATGAATCCAATGCACGTGTTAGTAGAGGGCCCCAGCCGATCCCCCACGCCAGGCTGGGCACTGGACATACATGAGGCCGAGCTCTCCTTCAAACCACTACCAAGCCCTGCCGACGTCCCCAACAGCGGCAGCCTTTGGTAGCAGGGGCACGCTTACACTGACCATGGATCGCAGGTGAACCAAGATGCGGCGACCGCCAGGACCCTCAGGACGGCGGACCCCCCTTAGGAGCACGAAGGACGTTGGGAGCAGCGCGGGGGAAGCCCAATGGCGGGGACTTCCTCGCGCTGCACCGAGCAAGATCCTGCCTAGAGGTAGGTTCCCTGCCGGGGAAGGCGCCGGCGAGCCCTTCTCCTCGGCAGGGGGCCTACGGTCGCTGAGGATGCCGCCAGCGTCCCCTTGGCCCCTTGGTCTTGTCTTGGTTTCCGGTCTGCCCAACGGTGGTCAGAGTTGGCACACGGTGGGGTCCTCGTTGGGCGACATGAAGTAAGGCTCCGGCCTATGTAGGTCTCCGCTCATGACACTCTCACGTAATAATGAGTGGGGCTGTACACGCCCCGGAGTCTCTTGAGTGCCGCCCTGGGGCCTCACGGGGGATCCCACCCACGTCCTAGTGGACGCACCATGCTCTGCGCTGGCCGTCGACACTGTCCCCAATGACTATGCCCAGCCAGTAGAAGCACTTAGCTCCGCGCCGGTGAGAAGACTAAAGACCAGCTAGGCGTCGGACGCGGTCGTCTGCTTTTTGCCTCCTTTTTTGTACTTGCTTGCCAACTTTTTGAAACAGTTTGTTTTTCATGCGTTTATAAATATGCGGGGATTTTTTCTCGTTCGCGTCGCTCTCTTGCCTTCAGTTATTTCTTCCTTTTTTGGAGCTCGAGAGCCCCACCCTGCCCTCAAGCGCCTCGCGAGCAGGGGCTGGGTATGGTGTATGCACTGGTGCCGAACGCCCCCGAGGGCTCAAGGGTGCGGTCACTGTCGGTGTCAAAACCGGCGGATCTCGGGTAGGGGGTCCCGAACTGTGCGTCTAAGGCTAATGGTAAAACGAGGCAGGGGACACAATGTTTTACCCAGGTTCGGGCCCTCTTGATGGAGGTAATACCCTACTTCCTGCTGGATTGATCTTGATGATATGAGTATTACAAGAGTTGATCTACCACGAGATCGTAGAGGCTAAACTCTAGGATCTAGCCTATGATGATTATGATTGTTGTCGTCCTACGGACTAAACCGTCCGGTTTATATAGACACGGAGGAGGCTAGGGTTACACAGAGTCGGTTACAAAGAAGGAGATCTAACATCCGAATCGCCAAGCTTGCCTTCCACGCAAAGGAGAGTCCCATCCGGACACGGCACGAAGTCTTGAGTCTTGTATCTTCATGGTCCAACAGTCCGGCCAAAGGATATAGTCCGCTGTCCGGATACCCCCTTATCCAGGACTCCCTCAGTCACCCTGCGCCCACCTCGCCATAGTCTGGCAGTTCGCTCCTCATGAGACACTCTTTGGCAGGCCAGCAGGCCCCTCGGCAGGCATAGAGCCTCGCGAGCCCGCAGGAGGCTCGCCTAAGGAGAAGGGGCCCGGCCGCGACGCCAGGGCCCAAGTAAGACCCCCTGAAACCCAAGATAAGTCATAAATAATTACCTTGCTCAGCGACCCACAGCCCTGCGGGGCCCCACTCCGGATGTCACATCAAAAGCATTTAGCGATCTCACACATCATAAGGGGCACCCCTTTCCAAAATGCTCTCACAAGAATATGTTTGAGTTTTCGTTATACAGGTTAAAGCGCTCTCATCAGAAATGGCACCCAAGGCGTTGTTGGCTCTGATGCGCAGACCTTGGAGCATGGAACCATGCTCGCGCTCCAATGTCAGGTGGCGACACTTTTCACTCGAAGCCTTCTCCAGCAGGGAGGCGGTGTCTTCGGCTTGCTTCCGGAGAGAGGATATCTCGGCACGAGCAGAATTCAGGGTGGATTCGAAGGAAGTCAGGGCTCCTTGGGCAGTGCTCTCGCGCTGCTCCACAGCCTGCAGTTAGGTCTTCAGAGCAGAGGTCCGGCCCTAAAGCTTAGCCTTAAGGAGCTTCAGGTCCAGGCGGTGCCTTCCATCCACCTCAGCACGTGCCTTCGCTACCCTCTTCTCCACCTCCCCCTGGACCTGAACTTTTCGGGCGGCGACAGCGTCCTCAGCCATGGCGGCCTGTCGCTCCCTCACCTCCAGCCTCTCCAGTGCCAAGCTGTGTTCCACGACGTCCAGCGCCAAGTATTCATGGCGCCTCAGGAGCTCTGCCTCGGCAAGGGCCACCTCGTCTGGTGAGGAGGCCAGCAGGGTGTGATGCTCCTCGACTTTGCGTTGCAGGGCCGCATTTGAAGACAGAAGATCTCGCTCCTGCTCCTCAGCCGCCTCGCGCCGGCGGTTGGCTGCCTCGGCCTCTTCCATGACGTGGGCGCAAGCTTCACAAGAAGCCGCGAGCGAGGCCATCGCGCGCGCTTCAGCTTCGTCATGCTAAAGTTTCCCAAGGTTGATGGCCACCTTCAGCCGCTGCCACTCATCCTCCAGGCAGCGGTTCTCTGCCTCAAGCCTGGTGTCGACATTGGCAAGCGCCCCGCCAAGATGGATCATCGCACGCATCGCTTCGTCGAAGAACCTGAAGCGCCACGCGCTACGCCCGCGGGCAAGCGCGAGCTGATCACCAAAACCCTCGCCGGTCCCGGAGGCCGGTCGGGAGGCGCTGGGTGCTCCGCCAGTTGCCGGCCGGGGGCTGGCAGGTGTAGCCCCATGGTTTGAAGACGAAGGCTGCCCAGGGCGCACCCCCTCCCGACAATGACAAGACGAAGGATCTTCGGTGCACCCTCTGCCTCGCTGCCAGAGTCGCGGGAAGAGGGCGCATGGGGCCCGGTTTCGGGGCACCCTTGCGGCGTCGTGTAGATTGAAGTTGATCCCACGCCCCGCTCAGGGTCGGGGCGCTGGGGGATACGTGCATGCGTCAAGCTGGAGTACGTGGGGGATCCTGCCTCCTGAGGTTTCGCCTCCATGGAGACCCTACAAAACCCCAGCCATGAGACAACGCGGCACGCTTGGAGGTCAAGAGCAAAGGTACTTACTCATCGGCAGCCACGTACCTCCTCGGCTTCAGCGGCCGACGGGTGCCGTTGTCGCAGGACGGGGACCTCTTCCTCTTCGGGAGCGACTCAAGGGACAGGCAGCGCCGACCAGACCCCGACATGCGATCCTCGGGAGGGGGAGCACTCGGCGTGGTGTCCGAAGCAGGGGTCCCAAGGCAGGGGCTCCTGGCGACACCTTCTGGCTCGCGGCTCCGGGGCCGTTGGTAGGCCCCTCGTCGTCATCAGCCACTCTGGAGCCACCATCCCGGGCGTCAAAAGCCCCTGCCTCCGGAGCTTGGGGTGGCTCCGGTTCTGCGGCAGCTCCTTCCTAGGACCCAGCAGCCTCAGACTCCTAAGCCTCTGGCGGGGCTAGGCCTCCGGAGGAGCTCCCGACAGTTGATGGAGGCACACGCCCCCTGCCTCCACACTCGAGGCGCGCGCGGCAGGGTCAACCAGGAGAGGAGCCACGAAGACGGGGTTCTCACGAGGCTCCTCAATAACCTCGGGAAACAACCCCCACTTGTTAAACAGAGGCATCTGACCCGCGAAGGCCACCTTGTTCGAGAATAGATAGAGAAGGCAGCCACCCCCGGAAGGTCAGCAGGCTCGGACTCGCCGGTCAAGAGCTTGAGCACCATGCCCAAGGTATCAGCAGCAAGTGACAGCTTCTGCAGCCTCATCGGATCCCCGGTGCCTGTGAAGTCCCACATCGGGTGAGAATGGCACTGGAGAGGAGCAATGCGCTACTTCACGAATTCCTTCACCACCATTGGCGCTGTCACATCCAACTCCTGGAGCTTCACCAATCTCTTCCAGACGAAAGCAAGACGCCGGTCGGAGAGCTTCTCATGGCACCAGCCGGAGCTAGGCGAGGCCGCCGACCCAGGAATCATGAGCAGGGGGCTGAATGCGCGGGCGTCCATCAGGAGCCACTGCTTCTGGAATCCCTCCGCGACAGGCGAAAGCTCGAAGTCAATCCCTGAGCTAGCGTTTGCAACAACGGCTTCGAAAGTCACGCAGCCAGAGCGTTGGCGGGCGTCCACCAACCGAAGCAGGAAGAAATGGCGAAACAAGGCCATAGAGGGAGTGATCCCCAACATGGCCTCACAGAGGAAGGCAAAGACGACGAGGTGGATGATGAAGTAAGGGTCCCGATGCAGCAGATGGATCTGGTAATCCGACATCACGACATTGAATAAAGGGGAGAAAGGAGGAATCAACCTAGCAAGAAGATCATGGAGATAGATGGGGATCTCAGTGGCACTCATCTCTCTGGTTCGCCAAGATGCAGGGTGGACAGCCGTCGCCCTCCCCTCATTGGAATTAGCGGCGAGCGCATGTCGAACCTTATCCAGCCCCACCTTATTGTCACCGTCGACTGCTCAAGGCATGGCTCCAGGGCCGGTGGAGGATCGGCCGGTGCGAGTGGCTTCCACTTCTTCTTCCTAGGCTTGGGGGCCATGGTGAATACCAAGAGAGGGCAAGGCACGGCACCAGATCTCAGGACGCGGCGGCAAGATTGGGAAGGAGGAAACAAGAGCCGAGCACGGTACTCTGCGAAGGGCGAGTTTCACTGACAACGGGCGGCTGCTGGGCCAACCGGATATCAAGGCGGTGTGGGGAAGTGGAGACGCCCATTGCTACGTCTTGAGCTTGCGTTGGTTTTCCTCGAAGAGGAGAGGGTGATGCAGCAAGTGTAGCGTAAGTATTTCCGTCAGTTTTGAGAACCAAGGTATCAATCCAGTAGGAGGCTCCTCAAAAGTCCCACGCACCTACGCAAACAAACTGAGAACTCGCAACCAACGCAATAAAGGGGTTGTCAATCCCTTCACGGCCACTTGCGAAAGTGAGATCTAATAAAGATAGTATGATAAGATATATATATTTTTGGTATTTGATGATATAGATGCAAAAAGTAAAGATACAAATAAAAGTAGATTGAAAGCAAATATGATAAGAGATAGACCCGGGGGCAATAGCTTTCACTAGAGGCTTCTCTCAAGATGGCATAAGTATTACGGTGGGTGAACAAATTATTGTCGAGCAATTGATAGAAAAGCGCATAGTTATGAGATTATCTAGGCATGATCATGTATATAGGCATCACGTCCATAACAAGTAGACCGACTCCTGCTTGCATCTACTACTATTACTCCACACATCGACCGACTCCTGCCTGCATCTAGAGTAGTAAGTTCATAAGAACAGAGTAACGCATTAAGCAAGATGACATGATGTAGAGGGATAAACTCATGCAATATGATATAAACCCCATCTTGTTATCCTCGATGGCAACAATACAATACGTGCCTTGCAACCCTTTACATCCTTTGGGTAAGGACACATAAGATTGAACCCAAAGCTAAGCACTTCTCCCATGGCAAGAAAGATCAATCTAGTAGGCCAAACCAAACGGATAATTCGAAGAGACTTGCAAAGATAACTCAATCATACATAAAAGAATTCAAAGAAGATTCAAATATTATTCATAGCTAAACTTGATCATAAACCCACAATTCATCGGATCTCGACAAACACACCGCAAAAAGAGTTTACATCGAATAGATCTCCACAAGAGAGGGGGAGAACATTGTATTGAGATCCAAAAAGAGAGAATAAGCCATCTAGCTAATAACTATGGACTCACAACTCATGGAGGGGCGAGGATGTTGATGTAGAGGCCCTCCATGGTGGACTCCCCCTCCGGCGGAGTGCCGGCGAAGGCTCCAAGATAAGATCTCGTGGATACAGAAGGTTACGGCGGTGGAAATTGTGTTTCGTGGTGCCCCTGGATGTTTTCGGGGTACGTAGGTATATATAGGAGGAAGAAGTATGTCGGTGGCCGCCTGAGGGGCCCACATGATAGGGGGCACGGCCTCCTATCTCGTGGGGGCCTCGGGTGCTTCTTGACTTGCACTCCAAGCTCTCCGGATCACGTTCGTTCCAAAAATCACGCTCCTGAAGGTTTCATTCCGTTTGGACTCCGTTTGATATTCCTTTTCTTCGAAATACTGAAATAGGCAAAAAACAGCAATATGGGCTGGGCCTCCGGTTAGTAGGTTAGTCCCAAAAATGATATAAATGTGTAAAATAAATCCCATAAACATCCAAAAGGGATAATTTAATAGCATGAAACAATAAAAAATTACAGATACGTTGGAGACGTATCAAGCATCCCCAAGGTTAATTCCTGCTCGTCCTCGAGTAGGTAAATGATAAAAAAGAGAATTTTTGATGTGGAATGCTACCTAGCATAATTTATAATGTAATTTCCTTTATTGTGGCATGAATGTTCAGATCCAAATGTATACAAAATAAAAGTTCATATTGATAAAATAAATAGTAATACTTCAAGCATACTAATCAAAGTAATCATGTCTTCTCAAAATAACATGGCAAAAGAAAGTTCATCCCTACAAAATCATATAGTTAGGCTATGCTTCATTTTTTTCACACAAAGATGTTCCCAACTTCTATACCCCCGATGACAAGCCAAGCAATTGTTTTATAATTAAATAATCTCAAACTTTTTCAACCTTCACGCAATACATGAGCGTGAGCCATGGATATAGCACTATGGGTGGAATAGAATATGATGATGGGGATTGTGTGGAGAAGACAAAAAAGGAGAAAGTCTCACATTGACGAGGATAATCAACGGGCTATGTAGATGCCCATCAATTGATGTCAACATGAGGAGTAGGGATTGCCATGCAACGGATGCAATAGAGCTATAAATGAATGGTCAACAAAAAAAACTAGTGGGTGTGCATCCAACTTGCTTGCTCACGAAGACCTAGGGCATTTGAGGAGCCAAGTTCTATAATGAAAAATTCCCACTAGTATGAAAAAAAAAACAACTTATGAGACTCACTATATGAATAACATGGTGCTACTTTGAAGCACAATATATGAGACTCACTACATGAAGAACAAGGTGCTACTTTGAAGCACAAGTGTGGAAAAAGAGATAGTAACATTGCCCTTTTTATTTATTTTCTTTTTTCTTCTTTTTTTCTTTCTTTCCTTTCCCCTTTTTTTATTTTTCTTTTTTTGGGCCTTTCCCTTTTTTTCTTTTGGCCTTTTTTTTCTTTGGGCAATGTTCTAATAATGATGATCATCACACTTCTATTGATTACAACAAAAGAATTACAACTCGAAACTAGAAAAAAATATGACTCTATATGAATGCCTCCGACGGTGTACCGGGATGGTGCAATGAATCAAGAGTGACATGTATGAAAAATAATGCATGGTGGCTTTGCCACAAATACGATGTCAACTACATGATCATGCAATGGCAATATGACAAAAGTAAAGTATGTCATGATGATGATGAACGGAACAGTGGAAAGTTGCATGGCAATATATCTCGGAATGGTTATGAAAATGCCATAATAGGTAGGTATGGTGGCAGTTTTGATGAAGATATAAGGAGGTTTATGTGTGATAGAGCGTATTGTATCACGGGGTTTGGATGCACCGGCGAAGTTTTCACCAACTCTCTAGGTGAGAAAGGGCAATGCACGGTATCGAAGAGGCTAGCAAAGGTGGAAAGGTAAAAGTGCGTATAATCCATGGACTGAACATTAGTGAAAATAACTCACATACTTATTGAAAAAATTTAGAAGTCATCAAAAACCAAGTACTACGCGCATGCTCCTAGGGGGATAGATTGGTAGGAAAAGACCATCGCTCGTTCCCGACCGCCACTCATAAGGATGCACAAGCTAGGTACACTTCATGTTTCCAATTTGTTACACAAGTTTAACCATACGTGCATGCTACGGGATTTGCTAACTTCAACACAAGCATTATTTAAATTCATAATCACCCAACTAGCATGACTTAAATATCACTACCTCCATATTTCAAAACAATTATCAAGTATCAAATTGATCATAGCATCCAATTCACTTCCTATGATAGTTTTTATTATACCCAACTTGGATGCTCATCATTCTAGGACCAACTTTATGACCATACAAAATACCATGATGTTATAAAAGACTCTCAAAATAATATAAGTGAAGCATGAGAGACTAGAAATTTCTTCAAAATTAAGACACCACCGTGCTCTAAAAGATATAAGTGAAGCACTAGAGCAAAAACTATCAAGCTCAAAAGATATAAGTGAAGCACATAGAGTATTCTAGCAAATTCTAATCAAATAGGCTTCTCAAAAAAGGTGTGTACAGCATGGATGATTGTGGTAAACTAAAAAGCAAAGACTAATATAATACACGACGCTCCAAGAAAAACACATATCACGTGGCGAATAAAAATATAGCTCCAAGTAAAGTTACCAATGAACGAAGACGAAAGAAGGGATGCCTTCCTGGGGCATCCCCAAGCTTAGGCTTTTGGCTATTCTTGAACATCTTGGGGTGTCTTGGGCATCCCCAAGCTTAGGCTCTTGCCACCCTTTATTCCATAGTCCATAAATGCTTTACCCAAAACTTGAAAACTTCACAACACAAAACTCAACAGGAAATCTTATAAGTTCCGTTAGTGAAAGAAAACAAATCACCACATAAGGTATTGCAATGAACTCATTCTTTATTTAACTTGGTGTTAAACCTACTGTATTCCAACTTCCTTATGGTTTATAAACTAATTTACTAGCCATAGACGCATTGAAATAAGCAAACAACACACGAAAAACAGAATCTGTCAAAAATAGAACAGTCTGTAGCAATCTGTAACTAACGCATACTTCTGGAACTCTAAAAATCCTAAAAAAATAGGAAGTCCTGGACAATTTGATTATTGAACAGCATCAAAAAGAATCAATGCAAAGTAACGTTCCTATGATTTAACAAAATTATATTCGTGCGTGCAAAGTTTCTGTTTTTCAGCAGAATCAAATCAACTATCATCGTAGGTTATCCTATAGGTTCTACTTGCCACAAACACTAATTAAAAGATAAAAACACATATAAAAAGAAGGTAGATGCAAGATTTATTACTAAACAGGAGCAAAAACAAAAAACATAAACAAAATTGGGTTGCCTCCCAACTAGCGCTATCGTTAAACGCCCCTAGCTAGGAATAAAAGCAAAGATAGATTTAACGAGTGTCATCTTGTATTTTCAGTTTTTTAGCGGAGTCATGCTCGAATCCGGGAGGTTCTTTCCGCTTCCACTACTAGGGAAAACCATAGCAGTAGCGCGTGTTTTGTGCCCACTAGTAGCGCCGGGGGGTCAACTAATAAGGCGCCATGACTATTGCTTAGCAAAGAACGATGCCAAGACGCTGCCATCGCTAGGACAAATAGCTGCAACGTTTGTTCAGTACCACGCTACTGCTAAGGTAACTACTTGCAGCGTGTTTTCCTTCCATCGCTACTAGTATTTTTATTTTTTATTTTTTTATTTTTTGTGTATTTATGCGCCATCATTCAAATATTGGTACAATACCAGCTGTTATGAGGTTTACATCATTATGTCCATAACAGTGTGTTAAATGAAGGTGGATTAGGTTCAAGTGGAGGCAATATGTGGTGCATGTCAAAAGTATACTACTAATCCAAACTTGATCTAGTTAGGACTAGTAGTACTTTTGATGTGCACCACATGTTGCCTCCACTTGAATCTAATCCGCCAAAGACAAGCTATTTAATCATCATCATAGTCATTACCACCAACAGTATTTATTTAATCAGCACTAACACTAGCTAATAATAATCATCATAGTCATTACCACCAACACTAGCTATTTTATCATCATAGTAATAGTGTAGCACATCATCATCCTCAATCTCATTTCTAGCTAGCTAATCACTCCTGCTGCTCTCTCTTAGGTAAAATAACATAAAACATGTATAGCTCTCCTCCTCGATCAAACTGGAGCATGCAGATGAACCTGTCTCCTAATCGTGGGTAGCGCATCTGTTTGCTGCCCCCTAGTACTTCTCTGCGCTCCCCCATCACATATTTGGTCCAGTCTTGCACTATTAAGCATCCGTCGCTAATCTTGAATGCACTAAAGTAATCTGTAGGATATCTTGGTCGTAAGCTGATAATACTCATGGTACCTTTAGTCTCGATCCCATAAGGCACAACATTCATCGGGTTTCCCTGTTGAAGAACATCGTACGGTAACATACTTTGCAATGAAGTTTAGCTTAAAAAATAATGTATGGAAAATACGCACCGATGACAAATAGTAAAAATCTTACCATCCTTCCTAAATAGATGTGACCGTAGTTCATTACGAACACTATTGGTCGCACATTTTCAGTACTAACATTTCTAAATGCAGGAAGAAAATTTGTCTTGACAGTATCAAGATCCTCAAGCCACGAAACATAATGACCGAGCTCCTCGCAGCTTGAGTTCAAAGACCGTGACGATATCACGGTCCCTGTCTACCAAGCGCTGGACATGTTTGCTTGCACCGAAATAAGTCGACAATACAAATTAGTTGTCAACTATTTTTGAATAAACAATATCAAAGACATAAATATGGTTGAGAAACTTACATAATGGTATAATCGAGGCATTTGCACATCGACCCAGATGTCGGTATTACCTTCAATATCATCTTCCGGACGAATATCAAAGGTGATAACCATATCAGGCTCAAATGCATAAGTCTTGCATAGTGCTCACCATGTTTTGCATCCAAAATAGGTGTAGTCGTCTGAATTGTATAACTTTGCATGGAAAATATAACCATGCTCGGTCTTCAAGTAAACTTTCTTTTCCTCCATACTATGACTGAAACCTATCTTATCCAATACAAAATCTCTTGCATGGCAGGGGATACGCTAGTAGAATAGTAAAAAAATATAAGTTGAAGCAAATGAAGCAGATGTCATGCTTAATTACGAAAAAAGACTTGTCGTTGTGACTTCATCAGATCCACTTGAAGTTCTCGTCCGACTTGATGTCAAGCGCCTATCATCATCTAGGAAGATTCCGTCAAGACAGCCGCTTCGTCTTTGCAGTATTTGCAAATACCGAAATCCTTCTCGTCGTCAGACATTTCCTATGTTCATAGTTAAAACATTAATTGAAAATTGATCGAAGACAACTACCAAGATACTCAACACACACAAATCCGGGCACTCGATATTTCCTACATATTCTGGCACAAGTCATGCCGAAATTCACGGAAAAATCGGGCATGACCTTTGCTAAAATAGGACATATCGAAGCGCTGAAATTTGCCGGAACGGAAATGAATCAACACTCGGCAAAACATAGGCCACTCGAAGGTGTAACCTGCAAACATGACCGGCCACTTGGATATTGAGCAACACAAGATATAAATTTCAAAATATCTTATAGGACTCAAATTAGCATGCATTCAATAAGCAAAAGTAAATCATCTCATGCGTCAGTACATCGTCGAATATTATCAGTAATACATCATGAATAGTGTCATACATATAACATCACTCATACAACTAAAACTCTAGCACACGACGGGTATAGGCGCAGGCGGTGGACACCCACAGAGAAGGCACCATCACGGGATCATAGCTCCAGTGAGATCCCCGGAGAACCTGCCAGGTATTGGAGAACGGCCTGTGCTCCAACGCAAACAAGTAGCGACGGACGTGCGCGTCCTCCTCATCGACACGATGACGCACCACCTCCGCGGAGTCCTCGAGCCTCTGGATCATCACTGGCCCACGCGACCGCCACCAAAGAAGGTTCGGGTCAACGACAGGCTAGCTCCTCACCAACCTGCGCCCCTCGGTAGGTAGCGCCTCCCAGTACCACCCGGAGCCGGTCCCGGACATGGCCGATCTGGTCAAGCAGGTGTCGTCCTCCGCCGACTCGACGACGTGGATGCGGGATAGGCATCGTCCACGTCGAGGCGGGAAAAATTGCTTTAACTAAAAAATCACCTAATTAGTACCTAGTTCTTACTAACTAGTTCTTACTAACTAAATAGAAGAAGGTCAAATTTTACTCGTTTTATTATGCATTACACTAGTGTTTATTCATCATCTAAGAAAACATCACCTAAGAAAAAATCCAAGCCGCATCTGTATCCAATTCATTTCCACCCATAGATGAACCCTAACTATTTGATGCAACTAAAATTTGAAGAACCCTATCTAGGCAGCGGTAGGGGAGGGGGAGGAGCAGCGTGCTCACCTCGATCGGTGCCTCAAGCAGAGAGGGGCAAAGGCGCCGAGGTCGATCAGCTTGGGGCTCAAGCGCACGACGGAGGGCGCGTCAAGGTCGGGGCGGGCGGCGTCTGGACGGCGTTGAGGTCGGGGGCGGGCGGCGTTGAACTGGGTCGGGGCGGCGTAATGGGTGTAAGTGAGAGGCCAAGACACCGACGGGCGACGGCGGCGGCGAGAGCGGAGGAGTTCGATTTGGGGGAAGTGGTCGTGGGGAAGGACGAATGCGGTGGTTAAGTCAGAAGTAGCAGTAGCGCGTTCCTGTAAGAGCGCTACTGCTACATTAGCTACAGCGCGTTCTGGGATCCGCACTACTGCTACTACTTTCTCCTTTTTCCCTTTTTCATTTATTTTTCTTCACATTTTATTTTTTTCCTTTCACCTTCTTCTATTTCTTTCATTTTCAATTACCTTTCTATTTGCTTTTCATTTAATTTTATATCCTTTAGTAGTAGCGAGTTTAGAGGAAAACGCGCTGCTACAAAGAAAGTAGCAGTAGCGCGGTTCTATATAGATCACTACTACTATGTGTACCATATCGGCTAAGCCGTGAGAATTTTAGTAGTAACGTGTATGCAGCGAGACGCGCTATTGCTACGACGTTATCTGCAGCGCGGTTCCGGCAAGCGCGCTGCTGCTACTTAGCACCAGCGTGCTTATTTGACCCATGCTACTGCTAAAGTTCTGTGTATAAGGTTTTCCCTAGTAGTGTTCCCTTCATACTCGGAAAATTTTAGATCTAAAGAATCCAACCACTTATTGCAAAGAGTAATCAACATATTCATGCGGTGAAGATTTCCGCTAACACTTTTAAGAGGCTCAAGAGACTTTTGTAAAAATTTTGTTACTTCGCAAATCTTTCCAAACACTTGGGTTTCTTCTTGGGTAGGATGTGATCCTCCCTTTTGAGGTAGTGTTCCCACTATTCCCTCTATAATTTCATGCGCAATATTGGAATCAATTTCAATGAAATTTCCCTTGGCAATGCAATCCAAGAGTTGTCTATGCGTCATATTTAACCCAACATAAAAATTACGAAGAAGAATTCCAAAGTTCACCTCTAGGGTGCACTTGCGATAAGATTCCATCATCCTATACCAAGCATCTTTTAAGTTTTCTCCTTGCCTTTGCTTGAAGTGAAGAACTTCAAACTCGGGAGACATAGGAGTGGATAAGGAACTAGACATGCTGACAAGGTAAACGAACTACACACGGCAAACGGAAAAAGGCAAGAAAAACAGAGAGGAGGAGATTGGGAAAGAGAGGGCAAATAAAACGGCAAGGGTGAAGTGGGGGAGAGGAAAACGAGGCAAATGGAAAATAATGTAAATGCGAGGGAGATGGGTTTGTGATGGGTACTTGGTTTGTCTTGACTTGAGCGAAGACCTCCCCGGCAACGGTGCCAGAAATCCTTCTTGTTACGTCTTGAGCTTGCGTTGGTTTTCCTCGAAGAGGAGAGGGTGATGCAGCAAGTGTAGCGTAGTATTTCCTTCAGTTTTTAGAACCAAGGTATCAATCCAGTAGGAGGCTCCTCAAAAGTCCCACGCACCTACACAAACAAACTGAGAACTCGCAACCAACGCAATAAAGGGGTTGTCAATCCCTTCACGGCCACTTGCAAAAGTGAGATCTAATAAAGATAGTATGATAAGATAAATATATTTTTGGTATTTTATGATATAGATGCAAAAAGTAAAGATGCAAATAAAAGTAGATTGAAAGCAAATATGATAAGAGATAGACCCGGGGGCCATAGGTGTCACTAGAGGCTTCTCTCAAGATAGCATAAGTATTACGGTGGGTGAACAAATTACGGTCGAGCAATTGATAGAAAAGCGCATAGTTATGAGATTATCTAGGCATGATCATGTATATAGGCATCACGTCCATAACAAGTAGACCGACTCCTGCTGCATCTACTACTATTACTCCAAACATCGACCGACTCACACGCATCTAGAGTATTAAGTTCATAAGAACAGAGTAACGCATTAAGCATGATGACATGATGTAGAGGGATAAACTCATGCAATATGATATAAACCCCATCTTGTTATCCTCGATGGCAACAATACAATACGTGCCTTGCAACCGCTTTTACATCCTTTGGTAAGGACACCGCAAGATTGAACCCAAAGCTAAGCATTTCTCCCATGGCAAGAAAGATCAATCTAGTAGGCCAAACCAAACTGATAATTCAAAGAGACTTGCAAAGATAACTCAATCATACATAAAAGAATTCAGAGAAGATTCAAATATTTTTCATAGATAAACTTGATCATAAACCCACAATTCATCGGATCTCGACAAACACACCGCAAAAAGAGTTTACATCGAATAGATCTCCACAAGAGATGGGGGGAACATTGTATTGAGATCCAAAAAGAGAGAAGAAGCCATCTAGAAAATAACTATGGACCCAGAGGTCTGTGGTAAACTACTCACAACTCATCGGAGGCGAGGATGTTGATGTAGAGGCCTCCATGGTTGATTCCCTCCGCCAGAGTGCCGCGAAGGCTCCAAGATGAGATCTCGGATCTGTAAGGTTACGGCGGTGGAAATTGTGTTTCGTGGTGCCCCTAGATGTTTTCGGGGTACGTAGGTATATATAGGAGGAAGAAGTACGTCGGTGGCCGCCAGAGGGGCCCACGAGACAAGGGGGTGTGGCCTCCTATCTCGTGGGGGCCTCGGGTGCTTCTTGACTTGCACTCCAAGTTCTCCGGATCACGTTCGTTCCAAAAATCACGCTCCCGAAGGTTTCATTTCGTTTGGACTCAGTTTGATATTCCTTTTCTTCGAAATACTGAAATAGGCAAAAATACAGCAATCTGGGCTGGGCCTCCGGTTAGTAGGTTAGTCCCAAAAATGATATAAATGTGTACAATAAAGCCCATAAACATCCAAAAGGGTTAACATAATATCATGGAACAATAAAAAATTATAGATACATTGGAGACGTATCACCCATGTCCCATCAACCGCCACGTGTCTCCAAGGCCGCGGGCCGACGGGGCACACATCGCTCCACCCTTACCTTCCGGCTTCGCCTGGAAGCCAAGTCCAAGCACGCCTTGGGCCCGGGGGCTATTGTCGGCGTCCTGGATCCGGGGGTATCCAGCCCTGCCTGCCTGCGGCCCACCACATGGCTTCATCGACGGCCTGGTACGGCTCAGCTTCAACACCAACACCGCAACACCCTCGCGAGGGGCCAAGCCTCGCGAGGCGGACGACGCCTAGACCCCCGAAGGAAGTGGCCTCCTCAGGAGGGATCCTGAGGGGCGGAGAGTTCTATGCAAGCTACCTCACAAGGCTCAGCTGATGTGAGCCATGACGACCAAGGCCAGGCGGGCGCCAGGCGGGCGCAGAGCGCAGGTTTCCTCTTTGCTGCAAGGGAGGCAAGCCACAGGCGTGGAGTCCCGAGGAATCTGATACGTCCATTTTGCATCATGCTTTTATATCCATATTTATTGCATTATGGGCTTTTATTACACGTTATGTCACAATACTTATGCCTATTCTCTCTTATTTTACAACGTTTACATGAAGAGGGGGAATACCGGCTGCTGGAATTCTAGGCTGGAAAAGGAGCAAATATTAGTGTTCTGCACAACTCCAAAAGTCCTGAAACTCCACGGAAGTTATTTTTGGAATTAATAAGAAATACTGAGTGAAGAAAATACCAGAGGGGGGCCACCCACCGTCCATGAGGGTTCGGGGCGCGCCCCTGCCTCATGGGCCCCCTGGCAGTCCTCCGGTGGCCATCTTCTGCTATATGAAGTCTTTTACCCTGGAAGAAATCATAAGCAAGCTTTCGGGATGAAACACCGCCGCCATGAGGCGGAACCTTGGCGGAACCAATCTAGGGCTCCGGTGGAGCTGTTCTGCCGAGGAAACATCCCTCCGGGAGGGGGAGATCATCACCATCGTCATCACCATCAATCCTGTCAGCGGGAGGGGGTCAATCTCCATCAACGTCTTCACCAGCACCATCTCCTCTCAAATCCTAGTTCATCTCTTGTATCCAATCTTTGTCCCAAAACCTCACACTACTAGGGAAAAGCCTAGCAGCAGTGCAGGTTTTAGGCCTATCAGTAGCGCGGGGACCGGCGCTACTAATAAGGTGTTATAGCCTAACGATAGCAAGAGCGCCTGTCAGTCCCCACACTACTACTATACATGAATAGCTGTAGCGCTCTTTAGAAAAGGGCTCTACTGATATTATCTCCAGCGCTGTTTACAAGGAAGCGCTACTGGTAAGACGGCGCTACTGCTAAATTTTCACCCCTCGCTACTACTAGTTTTATTAGTTTTTTCCCTCCATATTTGTTTTGTATTTGAATAGGCTTTATACAATAATCTTTAGCATATCATACACATAAAAATGTAATCATAGCATATACATACAAATAGTCTCATCAAATCATGTCATCATCATAATCATCATCCAACACAAAGTGGTCTCTCGTCATCATCTCGAGAATAGCGATACAAGTCTCTATTACTTGCAAATACATCGTCATCCATCTAAACAATGATATACGCGAGAAGAGCTATCACTTTGAGTACATGAGTCTGTATCCCTCTCTAGCAGAAGCGTGAACCTAAACTAACTACACTTTGTCGCCGGAAACCGTAAACCGTACACCGGGCCCGACACTCCGGCCACTCGTCAGATATATACTCCTGGCATATCACTTCTTCTCCATCTATGATCTATGCACCTGCATCGTCACATGAGTCATCGATGATATGCAACATATATAGTTGAGCAACAGAAAGAGACTGACTTGGCAAAAATAGAAACAACATATCATAAGCATAAATAACAAAGTTCATCGTACCCAAAATGCCCTAACTAGAGTGATTTTTGCTAGTCGAGGAGGAGGACGGTTTAATTACATCACAAATAAAGTTTCACCGTGCATAACTCAAAGTTTTGTCATACGGAAAGTATGGACTAAACGGATATATTGTCATATATCAACAATCACTCCACCATGTCGTGCCATCCATCCATGTCAGGGAGATAGTCCTCGAGCTTAGTGAAAGGCTTCATGTCGAGACGCTGAGAAGCTATCCATGTTCGGACGTCTTCCTGTGACATTTGTCCTTCTCCATAGAACATCCCTGTTTTTTCGATGACCTCCTTCATGATGATTTGGTCAAGTTCGCGCTGGATGTTATAGAACTCAGCTCAAAGTCAATGATCCTCGATATCTCCTATGTCCTTTTCCCATTGCAGAATATGGGCATCGCCGGATCTAGGTGACATGCGAAGGTTCTGGTGACCCCGTCTGTACTCCAGCATGTGGTGTAGGACATAGAATCCATCATTAAGAGAATCGTTCAGTTGCTGGATGCAGCAGGAGTCGGTCTTATGGCTGAAGGCAACCCTGCTGCCCCTTCTCTTCTTGTCCTTGACCTCTCCACCCCTTGCTTGGTAGTAAAACATAGCACTGCCAAGAACATCCTTGATGTGGGTGTAATCCTTTTTGTGAATGTTCTTCGACGAGTCCAAGTAAAGAGCGTGGGAGAATCGGGGGTAGAGGATGATGAGGACGGCGTGCCCGCCGCTGAACAAAATAAGTGCACATCAAATTAATTAGCCTCCACCGTGCAAATGAATGATTGAAATCAAAGGAAGGATAGCAGCGCGGATGACTTACAAGGGATGATAAGGCACGAGAATCGCCTCCTTGTCCTTATTGGCAAGAATGAAACTGACGATGTAATCCCTCGCGTATTCACCGTGCTTTGCGCAAACTCCCAAGAAGCCCTCGTGCATGTAGAACGGGTCAGCGACACGGATATGAGGTACCTGCTCAACCCCGATGATGTAGTTCATGTGCAAGGCAAAAAGGCGGATAAACATAAAATCCAGCTTCTTCACGTGAAACATGTCGAATATGTAATCGAATCGGAGGAAGAACTTATCCACGGGGAAGCACTCGACGTAGGACATTTGCCGCGGAACGTTAACCACGTAGAGTGGGTATCCTGGATCTTTCGAGGCGATGCGGCCTTTCTCTACCCGCAGCACATCGTCATGAAGTCTCCTTAGATCGCCGAATCTAGCCCGTAGCGCTGTTGCAGGTAGGATTGGTTGACCAGGGATATGTCATTTATCCGCATCGGGGATATCTATACGGTCCTGAAGCCGAGGCTGCTGAGGCGGCTGGATCATAGAATCAGCTTTTTTGCCTTTCCTCGCTCTCTTCCTAGACTTCTTTACTACCGGAAGGTCGTCCATAGTACGTTGAGACGGCAATTCAGGCACCGACTCATGACGCTCAAACCCTGAGGAGGCGCCAGTATAGACATACTATTCAGCGCCATCGTCATCCTCATCCTCATCCATGGCGACGTCATCAGCGACTAATGGAGCCTCCCCTTACCCCGTCCGCTATCACCCAACCCGACACCCGACGCTAATTGGGTAGGTGGGGTGTTGATGTTCATACCTAGCCGAGGCTGCGTGCTCGTGGGTGTGCTCCCGGCGGCCTCCAGACGAAGCAGACTCTTTGGCCACAACAGTACCCACCCATTGCAACAATCACCAAGCCACCGCGGGGTCTCGTCGTCATCCCCCACTAGTATTAGAGGAGGCAAATTCTCGTGGCCCGGTTTGACACTGGCCACTGAAACCTTGAAGATGTTCGGGGGGATCGGTCGGTTGTGGAACAATGGTTCCTTCGGCTCTATTATCGTCGCCTTCCCCACGTCCACCTTCTGGTCGCCGATGGTGTACAATATGGTGCACGGGGTTTCGTCGGCCAGCAAAGAAAAGTCTGCGACGTGAGACATTCAAAAGGCAACGAAAACGGGAGATTATACATTTATATTGAAGGGGACCGGTGTGACAGATACCGTGAGGGCGTCGAGCTCAGCCAAGGACGAAGCACCGCCGAGCACGTCCGGTGCGGGAGCCGGTGCGGGAGCAGGTGCTGGTGCAACGCTAGTCGAGCTGCTCCCCAAGAAGTCGGCAAGGGGAAAGTCCTCTGCATTTTTTCTGGATTTCGCCTTGTCCAAGTGAAAACGGCCGGAACCAAGGAAGTAGACAAATCTGCAACCACCTGTTTTGCGGCAGCTACCGCTATTGCGACTGTCTGAGATGATTTCTTCTCAACCACAATCTCAACCTTCTTGTCGATGTTTTGTTCAGTTAACCTCCGTCTTTCCTTTCTCTCCTTCGTGGTCTCACGATAGTACTTCTTCCACGTGGCGTCGTCTCCGACACCGTGCACGCGTCCATACGACGGTCGAGTATCCACCAGTTGTCGTTTCAATACGTTCAATGCCCAGTTGAATGGAGTGTCCCACTTAGGCCTCGCCATGCCTCAGACGGTGAGTCGCTTTCGGCCGCAATCCTGTGCTGCTCTCTCTGCAAAAGGCACAAGGATCGTTCACAAATATGACTAAGGTGTGCAGTCGAATTGATCAGAAACTAAAATTACTATTAGTCTCATGAACTCCGTAATGACCGGTTTTGTCTCGTAAACCTTCTTCACTGGGTCCCAACGGTGCCGGGCCCTGAGGACGTCACGCTCCTGAGGGACGGTGAACTCCGCCAAGGGGTCTGGGATGCCCAGACTCGCGGCTTCCGCATCCTCCTTGGCCCATTTCGACCTCTTTCCGCCGTAACCACGGCTTCTGAGGTGGTGGCTCCCAATATTCCTCTCTTCAAGCCCCTTTATGTACTTAGACTTTTTTTGGCAGCTTCGGCCTTGCAAGCCTCCTTGAATATTTGAAACTGCTCTTCCGTGATTGTCGGATTATCCTTTACAATCTCGGAGTAGGGTTCCTCCTTGTCGATGATCTTTGCTTTCACTCAATTTTTCCAGGCAGCCAACGCGTCGCTAAACTTGGTCATGGTATGTTTGTTTATCTTCTTCATTGTCGGGTCCTCATCTGGATCTTCATAATCCTTCTCATTCCGGCCCGGTAACAAGAATATCCGGTGGAACTTCTTTAGGAGGGAGCTCCTCATATTTTCTATCTTCTGTAGTTTCTCATCGTTGATGGTGGCGGTTGTCCGTACGATGCAGCCTATTTGATTGTCGTAGCATGAGCGCGCTTCCTCGGGCGACTTTGGCTCAAAATTGCCGTCGTCCACCTCCGTGACCACCAGTCTAGTAGTCTTGAGTTTCTTAGGAAGCTGTTACCACTTTGCTTTCGGTTCTACACCGGCTCTGCTCCCCGAGGCAGCGCCGGTCTCAGTCTCAGCGCCGGTCTCGATGCCGGTCTGAGTTTCAGCGCCGGTCTCAGTCTTAGCACCGGTCTGTGTGTCGGTCTTAGTCCCCGATGCCACCGGTGGGCCCAGCAACAACATCGGTTGATCATCAGCGAGGCTAAAAAATTCGTCTGCCGCCCGGTAGATGTCAACGCAATCACCAAAACCCCGTCCTTCATCGTTGCTAGCCATGTTTCCTATGATTAAATCTAGTCAATTAATTCTAGACCTAATAAAATGAATAATTACATAAAAAAGGCCTATTGTTTTGCAGGAACGTTGACTCCTTCCTGGTGCGGCAAATCTGGCACTTGATATGTCCTAATTTAGTAGCACAAGTCATGCCGAAATTCACGGAAAATTTCGACATGACCTTTGCTAAAAAGTGGACAAATCAGAACCTGAAATTTGCCTAATGTAAATGAATCAACATTCCGGCAAAACATAGGCCACTCAGCTTCATTCCCTGGAAACAACAAAGCCACTTGGGCACAATCGAACCACTTCAATGAAAAGATATAACATGAGCAAACACTATTAAGGAATTTGCATATAACATGGCCCCTTCAATGAAAAGATATAATCAACAATAATGGAATATGCAAATGAACATCAATGGCATATATCATATAAAAACAATCTTGTTTTTTTTTACATAGCAACAATTAGTTTGACCAAGTTTTTGAAAAGAAAAACAATTCTGTTTTTTGTTTATAGCTAAATGCCATAGCTACTGTTTTTTATTTATACCTAAATACTTTTGTTTTTTGTCTAAAGCTAAAAGTCTAGGAACTCCATTTTCTCTAGCCGTTCTGACCTCACCAAAATTTCCACAGCAAGACCTTAGTACCTACACCCAATTTCTTCAAAAATATTCAGGTCCATAGTCCAAATAATTCAAATTTCATTTGAATGAAATTTGGAACAAATTCAGGTCCGTAGTCCAAATAGTTTTTATATCTAAGTGTTTTTTGTTTATAGCCTCTGTTAATTTAAACCTAAATGCTACTATTATTTATATACCCTCTATTAGTTTAAAGCTAAATGGATTTACTGTTCAGGCATTTTCATAAAAATTGCCCTAGCTAATTTCCTAAAAAAATTGCTAATCATTTTTCCTAAGCTATAAAATGCCTACTGCCCTAAAAAATCTAGGGTTCATATGAACATCAACACAGTATCAACATATATATGAATTGCCCTAGTAGAGAGAGAGGAGGGTAGGGGACAGAGAGGCAGAGCTCACGGCCGGGCGGCGAGGCCTGTGCTGCCTGGGCGGGCGGGGGTGTGGTCGTGGGTGGCGCCGTTGAGCTCGTGGTCTTCGACGATGAGGTCGACGATGGCCTCGAGCGACGGTTGTGAGGTCGAGGGTGGCCTCGGGCGACGGCGGTGTGGTCGAAGATGGCGGGCGGCGGCGGTGTGGTCGAAGGCGGCCTCGGGCGGTGGCGTTCTGGTCGAAGGCGGCAGGGCGGCGGCGGCGATGGGGCAGTTGGGGGACAGGGGGGAGTAGAGAAGGGGGGGGGGGGGACTTAGCGAAATTTTGAGCCCAGGCTGCCGGGATTTGAGTCAAACTAGCAGTAGCGCATTTTACCGAAACGCGCTATAGCTAAGATAGCTATAGCGTGTTCCAGAGAAACGCGCTACAGCTATTCCTCTTTGTTTTATTTTTATTTTTCTTTTGTTTTCTTTACATTTTCTTTTTTTCATTTGTCCTTTTTCTATTTCTTTCATTTTCATTTACTTTTCTACTTATTTTGTATTTATTTTCTTTTTCATAGCAGTAGCGTTGTAAAGCACAAACGCGCTGCAACAAAGTTTTTAGCAGTATCGTGCTTCTGGGAGAACCGCTATTACTATTCCTAGTTTACCGCCATTAGTTAGGGAATTTTAGTAGTAGCACTTTTCTGTGAAGATGCGCTACTGCTAAAACAATGGTTGTAGCGTGGTTTTGCAACAAGCGCTACTACTAAATAGCGCTAGCACCGAGTTTTGACCAACGCTACTGCTATACCTCTGTGTATAATGTTTTCCCTAGTAGTGTCAGATTGGTACCTGTGGGTTACTAGTAGTGTTGACTACTCCTTGTAGTTGATGCTAGTTGGTTTATTCAGTGGAAGATCATATGTTCAGATCCTATATGCATATTAATACCCTTCTGATTATGAACATGAATATGATTTGTGAGTAGTTACGTTTGTTCCTGAGGACATGGGAGAAGTTTTGCTATAAGTAGTCATGTGAATTTTGGTATTCATTCAATATTTTGATGAGATGTAATGTTGTCTCTCCTCTAGTGCTCTTATGTGAATGTCGACTACATGACATTTCACCATTGTCTGGGCCTAGAGGAAGGCATTGGGAAGTAATAAGTATATGATGGGTTGCTAGAGTGACAGAAGCTTAAACCCTAGTTTATGCATTGCTTCGTAAGGGGCTGATTTGGATCCATATGTTTCATGCTATGGTTAGGTTTACCTTAATACTTCTTTTGTAGTTGCGGATGCTTGCAACAGGGGTTAATCATAAGTGGGATGCTTGTCCAAGAAAGGCCAGTACCCAAGCACCGGTCCACCCACATATCAAATTATCAAAGTAACGAACGCGAATCATATGAGCGTGATGAAAACTAGCTTCACGATAATTCCATGTGTCCTCGGGAGCGTTTTTCTCTATATAGGAACTTGTCCAGGCTTGTCCTTTGCTACAAAAAGGATTGGGCCACCTTGCTGCACTTTATTTACTTTTGTTGCTTGTTACCCGTTACGAATTACCTTATCACAAAACTATCTATTACTGATAATTTCAGTGCTTGCAAAGAATAGCTTACTGAAAACCGCTTGTCATTTCCTTCTGCTCCTCATTGGGTTCAACACACTTACTTATCAAAAGGAGTATGATAGATCCCCTACACTTGTGGGTCATCAAGACTCTTTTCTGGCACCATTGCCAGGGAGTGAAGCGCATTTGGGAAGTGGAACTTGGTAAGGAAAAACTTATATAGTGTTCTGAAATTTACTGTCACTTATTACTGTGGAACATAATCCTTTGAGGGGCTTGTTCGGGGTATGATACAGAAACTGCTAGCTAATCCTTTTACAGGATATGGAACATTGCATCCCGATTTGCACCTAATCTATGTGGATGAAGTTTGTGGATTATTTAAGCTTGCAGGTATGCCCGAGGATGTTATCAAGAAGAAGGTCTTCCCTTTATCTTTGAAGGTAGAGGCATTGACATGTTTTAGGCTATGTGATGATATGGTATCGTGGAACTACAACCGATTGAAATTGGAATTTCATCGGAAGTTTTTATCCTATGCATCTTGTTCATCGTGATCGTAATTATATATATAATTTTTTGCCTCACGAAGGAGAAAGCATTGCTCAAGCTTGTGGGAGCCTTAATTCAATGTTATATTCATTCCCCAATCATGAGCTCTCAAGAGAAATGATTATTCAAATTTTTTATGCTCGGGTTTCTGTCAGTAATCGCTCCATGCTCGATACTTCTTGTACTGGTTCTTTTATGATGAAGACTATCGAATTCAGATGGGATTTATTGGAAAGAATTAAACGCAACCCTGAAAATTGGGATCGCGATGAAGGTAATGAGTCAGTATGACACCTAAGTTTGATTAGGTTAAATCTTTTATGGATACCGATGCTTTTCGTGAATTTAGCACTAAATATGGACTTGAGTCTGAGATAGTAGCTTCTTTCTCTGAATCATTTGCTACTCATGTTGACCTCCCTAAGGAGAAGTGGTTTAAATATAAACCTCCCATTAAAGTAAAAGTAGTCGCGCCTACTAAAGTTGAAGAAACGACTATCACTTATCATGATCCTATTGTGCCTACTAGCTATATTGAGAAACCACCTTTCCTTGTTAGGATAAAGGATCATGCTAAAGCTTCAACTGTGGTACGTAAGAGTAATACTAGAACACCTGAACCACCTGAGCAAATTAAAGTTGAACCTAGTATTGCTATGGTTAGATCTCTTGGCTGATAATATTGATGGGCATGTTATTTACTTCTATGATGAAGCTGCTAGAATTGCTAGACCCAATACTAAAAATAAACATAGACCTGTTGTAGGCTGATACATCTCCAACGTATCTATAATTTTTTATTGTTATATTATATTACCCGTTCTGGATGTTTATGGGCTTTACTATACACTTTTATATCATTTTTGGGACTAACCTATTAACCGGAGGCCTAGCCCAAATTGCCGTTTTTGCCTATTTCAGTGTTTCGAAGAAAAGTAATATCAAACGGAGTCCAAACGGAATGAAACCTTTGGGAGAGATATTTTTGGAACAAACACAATCCAGGAGACTTGGAGTGGACGTCAAGAAGCAGCCGAGGAGGCCATGAGGTAGGAGGGCGCGCCATAGGGGGTGTGCGCGCCGCCCACCCTCATGGGCCCCTCGTGGCTCCCTTGACCGACCTCCTTCGCCTATATATATCTACGTACCCCAAAAACATCCAGGGGACCACGAAAACCTTCTGTACCCGTGAGATCCCATCTTGGAGCCTTTTCCGGCGCTCCGCCGGAGGGGGAATTGATCATGGAGGGCTTCTACATCATCGCCAAGGCCTCTCCAATGAGTTGTGAGTAGTTTACCACAGACCTTCGGGACCATAGTTATTAGCTAGATGGCTTCTTCTCTCTCTTTGAATCTCAATACAAAGTTCTCCTTGATCTTCTTGGAGATCTAATCGATGTAACTCTTTTTGCGGTGTGTTTGTTGAGATCCGATGATTGTGGGTTTATGATCAAGTTTATCTATGAGAAATATTTGAATCTTCTCTGAATTCTTTTATGTATGATTGGTTATCTTTGCAAGTCTCTTCGAATTATCAGTTTGATTTGGCCTACTAGATTGATCTTTCTTGCAATGGGAGAAGTGCTTAGCTTTGGGTTCAATCTTGCGGCGTCCTTTCCCAAAGGATTTTAGGGCAGCAAGGCACGTATTGTATTGTTGCCATCGAGGATAAAAAGATGGGGTTTATATCATATTACTTGAGTTTATCCCTCTACATCATGTCATCTTGCCTAATGTGTTACTCTGTTCTTATGAACTTAATACTCTAGATGCATGCTGGATAGCGGTTGATGTGTGGAGTAATAGTAGTAGATGCAGGTGAGTCGGTCTAATTGTTGCGGACGTGATGCCTATATACATGATCATGCCTAGATATTCTCATAACTATGCACTTTTCTATCAATTGCTCGACAGTAATTTGTTCACCCACCGTAATACTTATGCTATCTTGAGAGAAGCCACTAGTGAAACCTATGGCCCCGGGGTCTATTTTCCATCATATAAGTTTCCGATCTACTTTATTTTGTAATCTTTACTTTCCAATCTATATCATAAAAATACCAAAAATATTTATCTTATCTTATTATATCTATCAGATCTCACTTTCGCAAGTGGCCGTGAAGGGATTGACAACCCCTTTATCGTGTTGGTTGCGAGGTTCTTGTTTTGTTTGTGTAGGTACGAGGGACTTACGTGGAGCCTCCTACTGGATTGATACCTTGGTTCTCAAAACTGAGGGAAATACTTACGCTACTTTGCTGCATAACCCTTTCCTCTTCAAGGGAAAACCAACGCAGTACTCAAGAGGTAGCAAGAAGGATTTCTGGCGCCGTTGCCGGGGAGTCTACGCACAAGTCAAGACATACCAAGTACCCATCACAAACTCTTATCCCTCGCATTACATTATTTGCCATTTGCCTCTCGTGTTCCTCTCCCCCACTTCACCCTTGCCGCTTTATTCACCCTTCTTCTGTTCGTCTTTTCGTTTGCTTTGATGTCTTACTTGGCTCGTTTGCTCGTTTGGTTGGAATAGTTGTTTATTTATTGCTAAATAGAGAACCTAAGATCAATGGATCCTCATCCGCTTGCTAATCTTTTTATGAGATCCAATTATGATGAACCAATTGTAAGTGAGTTTTGTGCACTAGATTATCTTTTTGAGGTATTGCTTGAGATTCGTGAATCTGAAAATTGTGATGAAGAAATTTATGAAGAGATTCACGATAGCTCCATGAATAAAAAGAATGATTGCAATGATTTTATTTTAAATTCTCTTGATGTCAATTGTGCTAATAATATCCAAAACCCTAAGCTTGGGGATGCTAGTTTTGCTATGTCTACTACTTGTTGGCTGTTGCAATGATCATGATTTGGGTGATTCTTCTTATGATCTTGAAACTTTATTTAAGCCCCATGATGAATATGAGATTGATAATAGTGTTAATAGTGTTGAAAGTGGGTTTGGAAGACTGTCAACTTTAGATCCCACATATTTGGAGAATGTTCGATCTTATGGTATTTTTGATAAAAGTGGGTTTGGAGAGGTCATAACTTTAGTTAATGATAATCCCACTATGTTGGAAGAGTGTCAACTTCACATGCATGTGGATCGTGTCGAGAATATATTATGTGATAGCTATTTTGTTGAATTTTCCTATGATCCTACATATAATTATTATGAGAGAGGAAAATATGGTCGTAGAAATTTGTATCTTACTAAATTACCTCTCGTCATGTTGAGATTGCTATCGTCTCTTTCTTCTTCCTTGCATATGCTAGTTTTTGCTTGCCTTGCAAATCTGTTTGCGTATAATATGCCTATGCATACGAAGTATGTTAGACTTAGATGTGTTTGTCACGTGTTTCATGACGCTCTCTTTGCGTTTCAATTCTTGTCTTTCATCTGAGCATCATTAAAACTATCAATGCCTAGGTAAAAGGCATTAAAGAAAAGCACTTGTTGGGAGATAACCCGATATTTTTCCTTGCTGTTATTTAATAAATAATTAATCTATCTTCTGTTTAGATGTGGTTTTATGTTCTAATTAGTGTTTGTGCCAAGTAGAACCTATAGGATAACCTACGGTGATAGTTAATTTGATCTTGCTGAAAAACAGAAACTTATGCACGCACGAGAAT
Organism: Aegilops bicornis; assembly: GCA_021605145.1. Lineage (NCBI taxonomy): Eukaryota > Viridiplantae > Streptophyta > Magnoliopsida > Poales > Poaceae > Aegilops > Aegilops bicornis. The sequence continues at coordinate 185,744,664 of CM038674.1, forward strand.
AATTTTAATAAATCACAGAAACGTGATTTTTAGTTGATTATTTTTGCAGTAGATTAATAGACAAATTGCCCAGGACTTCCTATTTTGGTAGGATTTTTAGAGTTCCAGAAGTATTCGAAAGTTACAGATTGCTACAGACTATTCTGTTTTTGACAGATTCTATTTTTCGTGTGTTGTTTCTTATTTTGATGAATCTATGGATAGTATCGGGGGGTATGAACCATATAGAAGTTGGAATACAGTAGGTTTAACACCAATATAAATAAAGAATGAGTTCATTACAGTACCTTAAAGTAGCGGTTTGCTTTCTTGCACTAACGGAGCTTATGAGATTTCCTGTTGAGTTTTGTGTTGTGAAGTTTTCAAGTTTTGGGTAAAGATTTGATGGACTATGTAATAAGGAGTGGCAAGAGACTAAGCTTGGGGATTCCCATGGCGCCCCAAGATAATTCAAGGACAACCAAAAGCCTAAGCTTGGGGATGCCTCGGAAGGCATCCCCTCTTTCGTCTTTGTCTATCGGTAACTTTACTTGGAGCTATATCTTTATTCACCACATGATATGTGTTTTGCTTGGAGCGTCTTGTATGATATGAGTCTTTGATTTTTAGTTTACCACAATCATCCTTGCTGTACACACCTTTTGGGAGAGACACACATGATTTGGAATTTATTAGAATACTCTATGTGCTTCACTTATATCTTTTGAGCTAGACAATTTTGCTCTAGTGCTTCACTTATATCTTTTTAGAGCACGGAGGTGGTTTTATTTTGTGGAAATTATTGATCTCTCTTGCTTCACTTATATTATTTTGAGAGTCTTTTAGAACAACATTGTTGGGGATATAAATATTGAGTGTAAACCGGCCAGGAGGGCCTGGTTCACCCTCAACTATATTGAAGCCCACGAAGATCCAAAAGATGGCATTTTACTAATGTAGTTTAGAGGCCCGGAGCCCAAAGGCGGATTAAGGCCCATAGTGGTAAACCGCCATGGTTATGTAACTTGTGTTGTAAGTTAGGAAAGGAGAGACCGAGTTGGACACTTGTATGAGTCGGCCTCGGGACTCTGTAGATCGGCCGTGCGTCAACCTATGTATATAAAGGGACGACCCGGCGGCGGTTCAGGAACTAAGAACAACAACCGGAGACTCAGGCAAAGCATATTTGCTCCCTGGTCATCGAAACCCAATCAATCCCATCACAACTGGACGTAAGCTTTTACCTTCATCGAAGGGGCCGAACTAGTATAAACTCTAGTGTCCCTTGTCCGGTTTAACCCCGTCAAGCTAAACCGTTGCGATGGCTCTGCGACTAAGTCCTTCCATGAGGACATCTGACGTGTTAATTCCATGATAGTTGGCGCCCACCGTGGGGCTCTCGCACGATGGTTTTGAGTTCTTGAAGGGAAGCTCTGAACGACTCAAGGGGTACGTGGTTGGCCGGATGACGAAGAGTCGTCACGGCAAGCTCTACATCGACGACGAAGGATGGGGCCCCGAGGCCGGTTCAATCGAGTACGGATACTGGGTCCCCTTTGGCGGAATTCATGTCTTCATCGGCAAGATCGGCGAACCGGGCCCTGAGCCGGACATCTGCACCAACCTCATCGAGACGGCTCAGCGTGCGAATCCTGCCCGGGTTAAGCCCACCATGAAGCGTGCGTTCGTAGGATTTGTCCATGCGATCGGATCTGAGCCAGTGTCTGAAGGCGAGACGGCTGTTTATTGCGATGGCGAGTCATCCACTGGTGAAACCGAGTCCCTATACCAAATTCATGATGGTGTGTTCGAAGTATATTCCGATGGCAACAGTATTCTGGACCTCCTTGAACCGCCAAGTCGGGTTACTGTGTACATGGCCGGAACACAGCCCACTTTGCAGTCTTCATCTACAGCGGCAATGAATACCGGATCAGTGGCCGTGGCAGGAGCCCCGGTGCGCCGACCGGCTCAAGTCCTCTCCGGTTTGATGGATGCCTGGGCGACCTTGTTAACCACGGCAGTTACTCCGGAGATGCAGGATCAGCACAATGCGGACGTTGCGAAGCTGAAGGACCAGATAACGCAGGCTAAGGAGGAACTGGCAATTGAGGATGCTAGGATGGCTAAAGAACGGGCCGCTTTGGATGCCCAGTCACAACAGATACAAGCGCAGAATTACCGGCTCATGCTGGATCGGACCGCATCAGATGACGTAATGCGAAAGAAGTACCTGTCTCGTCTGCCGCCGGTCTACGAAGGACTGAACCTCTTTCACACACCAGGCGTTGGGCCGAGCAATTCGGGCAGTACGTGTCCCTAGGGCAGCGCCGGATCAACCACGGATGACGGAACCACCTCGACGAACGGATAACCCGCTGCAGTACGTGTCCATGCTCCCGGGTCACTTCTCGAGCCCTTTGGATAACATGACTGCCGCAGCATCTCGCCTGGCAGCCATTCCATTGGAGGGCGATTCACTGGCGGCGATTGAAACACGGCGGGCTAGGGATCTTCTTCAAACCGCTGTGGTGCAGCAGCAGGCTTATTCCTATAGCCGAGATAGAATTCATTCAACCCCCCGTCCGAGCAAGAGCTATAGCAGGCACATAGATGAACCAGAAGTGTCTAGCAGTGCGCGGCGCCGCAATGGATCCAATCAGGCGCGCGGTGAGGGAAATGCTCAAGACGTGGTGGATAATGGCAGAGCATGAAGGGAGGCTCCTTTGGCAACACAATATATGGGTCGGCATCAAACCGCCCCGGTTCAGCCAGCGGCATCAGTAGACCGAGGCACCGGGCTTTCCTTTAGTTCCTGGGGTGTGCCGTGCCTCATTCCGGCTCTCCGTAATGTGCGACTGCCCAAGGACTTCAAGGGTCCACGTAAGGTGCCTAATTACATTGCGGATCAGCCACCTGAGGCGTGGGTCGAGAGTTATGAGATGACAATGGAGATGCTAGATGTGGATGAAGCGGCCTGTGCCAAGTATTTAACGATGATGTTGGAAGGGACAGCCCGTACTTGGTTGAAAAATTTACCAGCTAACTCCATCGAGTCATGGGATCAGTTGAAGGCCTGGTTTATAGCTAATTTCAAAGACACGTGCAAACAGCCTATGTCCATTGTGGATCTGGATGCTTGTGTTCAAGGGGAGAATGAGTCAACAACTCATTGGGTGCGCCGTGTTTTAGAGGTTTTGCATTCATTCGACCGGATTAACGCTGGTCAAGCGATCATAACGCTGGAGCGTAATTGCCGGTTTAAGTCACTAAAGATGAAGTTGGGACGGCTCAAGCGCCACTGCAATGACATGGGAACCCTTATGGCAGCCTTGGTCAAATATGATGATTCTGATAATACCAAGGATCCCTATTCTGATGAGGAGAAATCGGAGAAGGGAAAGAAGAACAACGGTGCAAAGGGACAGCATCACAGCCAAGGAGGCCATGGGAATAATGGTAAGCGCAAGGCAGATAGTTCAGATCTTGTGGCTAACACCAATATGCAGTGTCGTAAAGGTAAACCGCCCCAGCGCGGTGGAGGGATGAATCTGGAGCGTTTGTTAAACAAGCCCTGCTCAAAGCATGGTACCAAGGAGGCCCCTTCCACACATCTTTGGAAAGATTGTTATATCATGAAGGAGTTCAAGAATTTCGATGTCTTCCGGTATGATCAGGGTCCGTCGGGCGGTTCAGGTCCAGGTTTTCATGGTGGCGGCGGTTCAAGCTCTGGATTTCAGAATAATCAGGGCAACCCGAATAACCAAGGTGGTAATAGCCAACAGAACAATCAAGGAAATCAGCAGCAGTCAGGTTATCAGAGTCACCCCAAGCAGTTGAACGGTGGGCTGTATCATTTGTTCACTACTAGCCTGTGTAAGCGCGATCAGAAGCTTCACAAAAGGGCAGTTAATGTTGTTGAACCGGCAGTACCACGTTATTTACGGTGGTCCGAGCATCCCATTGTGTGGAGTAGAGTGGATCATCCGCCCCGGGTTGACAATCCGAGTCAACTGGCTTTGGTGGTAGCACCTCAGGTGGGGGGTTATAAGTTTACCAAAGTTCTGATGGATGGAGGGAGCAGTATCAACATCTTGTACTATGAAACTTTTCGTCGCATGGGGTTGACAGACAAGAGTCTTAAACCATCCAACACTATTTTTCATGGTGTAGTACCACGTAAATCGGCATATCCCGTTGGCAAGATCGCTTTGGAGGTTGTGTTTGGAGATGAGCATGATTCCAGGTCTGAAAAATTGACCTTTGAAGTGGTGAAAATCGAGATCCCGTATCACGCACTATTTGGGCGGCCGGCTTACGCAAAATTCATGGCGAGACCTTGTTATATCTATTTACAGCTCAAAATGCTGGGTCATAAGGGCACTATAATAGTACATGGATGTCGAAACATCGTTTGGATTGTGAGGAAGGTGATGCGGCTTACGCTGAGTCGGTTTGTGCTACAGAGGAGCTGAAGTTTTATAAGGACAACGTTGATCCGGCAGACATGACTCCTCTGAAGAAGCCCACCACTGAGCATGACCCGACCCTGAAGTTCGAACCGGCTGATGAGACTAAACTTGTTGACTTTGTTCCTGGCGATTCATCTAAACAGTTTAGCATTAGTACCAATCTGGATCCGAAATAGGAAAGCGCGCTCATCAAGTTCATCCGTGAGAACCGGGACAACTTTGCATGGAAGCCTTCTGACATGCCAGGTGTACCGAGGGAACTCGCTGAGCACACTCTCAATATTGATCCCAAGTTTAAACCGGTCAAGCAATTTCTTCGCCGCTTTAACGAGGAAAGACGCAAGGCTATTGGTGAAGAGGTAGCCCCGCTGTTGGCTGCTGGGTTTATCATCGAATTGTTTCACCCCGAGTGGTTGGCTAATCCGGTGCTCGTTCTTAAGAAGAACGGCACTTGGCGTATGTGTGTGGATTACACAGATTTGAACAAGGCTTGTCCGGCAGATCCTTTTGCTCTCCGCCAGACGATCAGATTATTGATGTGACGGCGGGTTGTGAGCGCCTGAGTTTCTTGGATGCTTATTCAGGTTATCATCAGATTAAAATGGCAGTTAAGGACCAGGAGAAGACAACCTTCATCACTCCCTTTGGAGCCTTCTACTATGTTTCAATGCCCTTTGGGCTCAAAAGTGCCCAGGCAACTTATCAGTGTTGTGTGAAAAATTGTCTTCACACGCAGATTGGGCGTAATGTTCATGCTATGTGGATGACATAGTGGTGAAGTCCAGGAAAAAGGAAACCTTGATAGATGACCTTAGGGAAACGTTTGACAATCTTCGGGTTTACAAAATGATGCTTAATCCGGACAAGTGTGTTTTTGGTGTTCCGGCAGGCAAGCTCTTAGGTTTTCTGGTGTCCAACAGAGGCATTGAGGCTAATCCAGAAAAAATCAAAGCAATTACATCTTTGGCTAAACCGAAGTGTATCAATGATGTTCAGCATTTTGCAGGTCGAATTGCAGCCCTTAGCCGGTTTATCAGCCGTTTGGGAGAAAAGGCAATTCCTTTGTACCAGATGTTCAAAAAGACAGACGATTTGGTCTGGAGCGATGCAGCCAATGCGGCGTTTGAGGACTTAAAGCGGCAGTTGGTTGAACCGCCGGTTCTTGCTGCTCCGGTTGACAAAGAGCCCTTGTTATTATACGTGGCTGCTAATGCCCGTGCTATCAGTGTGGCAATTGTGGTGGAGCGCAAAGAGGCTGGTAAGGAATATCCGGTTCAACGACCAATTTACTATATCAGCGAAGTACTTATTGACTCAAAGCAATGGTATCCGCATTGGCAGAAGCTGGTTTATGGGGTTTTTATGGCAAGTCGGAAGCTCAAACAATACTTTCAAGGCCATCCCATTACAGTGGTCAGTTCAGCTCCTTTGGGCGATATAATTCAGAACAGGAAGGTGACTGGCCGGGTTGCAAAATGGGCAATTGAGCTTGGCCCACATGGATTGAAGTATATGCCTTGGACATCAATCAAATCACAGGCGCTTGTTGACTTCATCAATGATTGGACGGAGTTACAGGCACTAGAGGACAAACCGGATAATACATATTGGACTATTCACTTTGATGGATCCAGGCAATTGGAAGGCTCGGGGGCTGGAGTTGTTCTTACTTCCCTTCGAGGTGATAAAATTTGTTATGTTCTCCGCTTAATGTTTCCTTGTACTAACAATGACGCTGAGTACGAGGACTTACTCCACATTCTTCGTGTGGCTAAGGAAATTAACTTAAGCCGGGTTTGCTGTTTTGGAGATTCTGATCTGGTGGCTCAACAAGTTTCTGGTACTTGGGATTCTAAGGATCCACTCATGGCGGCTTCCAGACGGCGGTTCAGGAACAAGGAACAACAACCGGAGACTCAGAGCATATTTGCTCCCTGGTCATCGAAACCCAATAAATCCCATCACAACTAGACGTAGGCTTTTACCTTCACCGAAGGGGCCGAACTAGTATAAACTCCCGTGTCCCTTGTCCGGTTTAACCCCTTCAAGCTAACCAGTTGCGATGGCTCTGCGACTAAGTCCTTCTATGAGGACATCTGACGTGTTAATTCCACGACAAGCATGGTTTGCTATGGTTATAAAATTGGTCCTACAATGGTGGGCATCCAAGTTTGGTATAATAAAACCTATCATAGAAAGTGCATTGAATACTATGAGAAGTTGATTCCTTATGATTGTTTGAGATATGAGGATGGTAATATTAGAGTCATGCTAGTGGAGTAATTGTGAATTTGAGGAATACTTGTGTTGAAGTTTGTGATTCCCGTAGCATGCACGTTTGGTGAACCGTTATGTGATGAAGTTGGAGCATGATTTATTTATTGATTGTCTTCCTTATGAGTGGCGGTCGGGGATGAGCGATGGTCTTTTCCTTCCAATCTATCCCCCTAGGAGCATGCGTGTAGTACTTCATTTCAATAACTTGTAGATTTTTGCAATAAGTATATGAGTTCTTTATGACTAATTGTATTTGTGGCAAAGCCACCTTGATAATTGTTTCATACATGTCATTCTTGATTCGTTGCGTATCCCGGTACACCGCCGGAGGCATCCACATAGAGTCATATTTTGTTCTAAGTATTGACTTGTAATTCTTGAGTTGTAAGTAAATAAAAGTGTGATGATCTTCATTATTAGAGCATTGTTCCAAGTGAAGAAAGGATGATGGAGACTATGATTCCCCCACTAGTCTGGATGAGACTCCGGACTTTATGAAAAATAAAAGAGGCCAAAGAAGCCCAAAATAAAAAAGGCCAAAGAAGCCCACGAAAAAAATAAAAAAATGAGAGAAAATGGGAGAAGGGACAATGTTACTATCCTTTTCCACACTTGTGCTTCAAAGTAGCACCATGATCTTCATGATAGAGAGTCTCCTGTGTTGTCACTTTCATATACTAGTGGGAATTTTACATTATAGAACTTGGCTTGTATATTCCAATGATGGGCTTCTTCAAAATGCCCTAGGTCTTCGTGAGCAAGCAAGTTGGATGCACACCCACTTAGTTTCTTTTGTTGATCTTTCATACACTTATAGCTCTAGTGCATCCGTTGCATGGCAATCCCTTCTCCTTCACATTGATATCTATTAATGGGCATCTCCATAGCCCGTTGATACGCTATCGGGGGTTGGGTGCGACATATGCCAATGGATGGCTTATCATGGTGGGAGCGAGTAGAACGTCGCCGGTGCCTAGAAGCGGGATGAGGCGTAGACACAAACACCGGCGTACTTTACCCAGGTTCGGGGCTCTCCTAGGAGATAACACTCCTATTCCTGTTCTGCGGGGTCTCCGCACGATCACTATGGCACAAGTGATACAAAGGTGCTCCTTGAGTTGTATGCTAGAGGGAGGAGAAGGCAAGGCTAGCTCTCTCCTGCTCTAGGGGAGTGGCTAGTTCTAAAGAGTGGGAACCCTTTGCATGGGTGCCCTGGGGGGTTCATATAGGCCTACCCCCCAGGGGTACAATGGTAATCTGGCCGGATGCTGGGCCCGGCTGTCAGTGTCTCCGGCCTCCGGCTTCTCCACCGACTACTGGGGCCCGTCGCCTGGTGGGCCCCACCGATTGGTCTGGTACGGAACCGACAGGGCGCTCCCGCTGCTGGCGGGTCTGGTTGGTGGCTGCTCACTGTAGCCGTGCTGCTAATGACGCGGGCTTGGTCAGCTCAGTGTGACTACAGTCCCGCCGCCCGGTGGGAGATCACTCTAGCCACACCTAGTCTCATCAGGTTAATGGTGCACTTACTTCGAGGGAAGGGACGGCCGCCTGCTGGAGGCCGACCTTCCCCTGGTCCGACTGGCTCGGCATAAGCCGTCTTTCGAGGTGTCACTGCCCAGTTGGGCCCGCAGCCTGCGGGCCGTACCGACAGGTCGTCGTGGGGAATAGGGCTCCGCCCGTCCGGAGTAACGTCAGGGGGAAGTGGTAACAGTTCCACGTCGTGCGGAGATCTCCGCCTGTACGGAGCACTGTGACCACGCCACGCCCAAGATTCGGGGGTGATGGGCTTTACTGTAGCCATGCCCTATCTCGTCCTCTTGATGGGGGCACAAACTCTAAGGGCGCCAGGTGGTCGCCTTCTTGACGTCTTCCTCTCTAGACGTCGGCTGACTAGAGCCGGCCGCTTGTGGTGCCATCTGTGGGTGGTTGGCCGTCCTTTGGGGGCCAGCCGTTGAGCTAGCCGGCCCTCGGAGGGCGGAGCTTTTAGCTCAAGGTACTGTGAGCCGAAGCCGGCCCAAAGTTTTGATATGTTCAGGGACTCGTGTGAGGCTACCCGTGGCCCATCTCTCCACGAGTAGTCCCCGAAGCCGGCGAGGCGTTGTGGTCGAGGGGCCGAGAAGTCTCAGCGGCTTCCCCCCTCACCGAGCTCCGAGAGAATGTTTGATCCGCCTTGCGGTGGGCCGACTGCTGGAGTCGGCTTTGACTAGGCGGTGTTGTCAGCCGATTTTGAACTCCAAGGCGGGAAAACAGGTGGCGTGCCTACTAAGCTTCCCCGGGCCGCCGCCCGCCACAAGCACGCCACGCGGTGCACCCCAGCCCGGCCAACCTGCCACCCTACACTCCCGATGGGACGTGACAGCGGGTCGGGCCTGCCACTACCGGGCCACGGCACGCGGGCGGATTCGCTGTGCCAAGGTGGGCGGTTGCGATTCCCACGAGCGTTCAAGGTGCACAGTAAACGTGGGGTCGTGGGGTCGTGGGCGCAGTTAATCCCATGATCCCACCCCCCGCCCCCTCGGCTTCGTAGCCAGAGGGCTATAAGTAGGGGGAGGGAGGGGTGTGATGGAGCACGCGCGCCCCCTCCCACACTCTCTTCCTCCTTCTGCTCTCTCCGCCATTATTGTTGCTGCCGTTCCGTGCTTTCCGTGGTGCTGCCGCTACTCGCCACCAATGCACTCCTCCTCCCTTCGCGGCCCCGCCCAAAGCCATGGCGTGCGAGAAGGACGGCTACTGGGACAGGTTGACGGTGATCGAAGACCACATCTCCTTCCTTCGAGACACGCGTCGGATGCCCAACACGGCGTTTGTCAAGGCCTGGGTGCCGTCGGAGGAGGAGATTTCACCGGCGCCAAAGGGGAACGAGCGGGTCGTCTTCCGCTCGCACTTCCTCCGTGGCTTCGGCCTTCCGGTGAGCGGCTTCCTCCGCTCGTTCCTCCACTTCAACCATCTCCAACCGCATCATCTAACGCCCAACACCGTGACCCTGCTCTCTGCCTTCGTCACGGCATGCGAGGGCTACATCAGTATCCTCCCCACACTCGAGCATTGGGGAGGATTCTTCTAGGGAAGCTGGGCACCTCCGCCAAGGACACGGTGGCCGAGTGCGGTGGATTCGTCGTCGTGCGCCGGCCGGCAAAAAGGAACGCCTTCCCCGCCATCAAGCTGTCACAGTCGGTAAAACTGTGGCAGAATTCTTACTTCTATGTTGAGAAAGTCGATCCGGCTGTCGACTTCATCAACCTGCCGGCCTACGAGGCCGGCCCCCCTACCGGGCTTCGGCCCAACTACGACTACAAGCCGAAGCCGGTGTCAGCGGACGCGGTGGCCGCCATCGGCCGACTCCGGGTGCTCCAGGAGTCGGAGGGCCTCGTGGCCTCCGACCTCCTCACCGCCTTCGTCGAGCGCCGGGTCCTCCTGCTCCAGGGACGCCCTCATCCGATCTTCCGGATGAGCGGGCACCGCGACCCAAGCAGGTTGTGAACGAAGGAGATGCCGACTGCTGAGGTCGTGAGGATGGTGAACGAGATCTCCGACCTCAAGGTGTCGGAGGGCGACTGGCGGTACGGGAAGTGGCCGTATTCCCGCGATGACCCACCGCCTGCCATAAGTCCCTTGATTTCTTCCTTTAGCCCTGTCGTTCAGTCTTGTTCTTATCGTGATGTGACTCCCTTCCGGAGTGTAGATTTATATGTCCGAGGCGACGGCCGCCATCGTGGGGCCGGGTGGTGACTACCTGCCGGACAGGGCACTGAGTGATGTGGACGACCCCGACTTGGGGGCGGTTGCCTTGGCAGACGATGCAGCAGGCTGCGGCGACGGAGTAGGCGGCTCCGAGGAGGGCGGCGGCGTGGAGACCTGGCCTGATGATGATGATGACGAAGACAAGCCACGCCCCACCAAGAGCATGGCCAACACCGGCGCAGGCCGCTCTACTGGGCCGCCCAAGCCCGTGGCGGCAAACGCAAGCGGAAGCAAGGCGCTGCCCTGTTTGGCAGCGCGCCGAAGAAGCCCAAGAACCCGGCCGCGGCGACCAGGCGGAAAGAAGCCGTGGCCAAGGTGGCCAAGTACCAGAGGCAGCCGAAGGTGCCGGTCATGGTGTCAGCGTAAGTATCCTTCTCATGCTTCCACCTCTTCGCCGATCCGGCCTAAAAACTCTTTTGCCTTGTCTTCCTATCTCAGGCCCCGTCCACCCTCGAGAAGTCGGGCGCCGCCTCGGTCATCAGGTCGGTGGAGACTCCTCCACCAGCCGGTGAATCGACCCGGCCACCAACCTCCAGGAGGCGAGGGAGCAGAACGCGCGGGAGGCGCGGGAGGAAGAGGCCGACCATCTGGCGAAGCCAGAGGCGGATAAGGCCGCAGCGTCCGCGGCGAGGAAGCTAGCGCAGGCGTAGACCGAAGCCACGGAGAAGGAGCGGCTCGCGGAGGCCGCACGCCGCCAAGAGTCGCTGCTTGTGACGCCTCTAAACACCGCAGCACCTCCGCCGGAGTTTGAGGCGACGACCAGGGGAGCCGGCGACGAGCAGCCGGTCAGGGAGAGGCAGGGGCGACGTGGCCATGCTGGACGTCATCGTGCCGCCGCCGCCACCGACTAGCGGAATGCAGGACGAGCAGTCGGCCGCGCTGCCGGTGCCACCAGTCGGGGACGTGGTGGTGACGGACCTGACTCCTGAGGTCTGCACACCCATGCGCTGCCGTTTTGCGAAGGCGGCCTCGGCGCCGCGGCCGCTAGAAGCCGGTGCTGCGATCTCGTCGGTCCCTGACACCGAAGCGACCAGCACCGCGCCCACTGGCTGGGTACCCGGAGGTGGGACGGGCACCCTGGCCCAGGCGTCCCTTGACGTCCAGGCCAAACTCCGGGCCGAAGCTGCCCTCAAGCGTTGCAAAGAGGCGTTCTTGGAGTCATGGGCAGCCATCCGCGTAAGTTTTCTTTGCTTCTCTTTATTTTTTGGTCTTCTTGCTTTCTTCGTGGGGGCGCGCAAGCGCACCCACTGGGTGTAGTCCCCAAGTTTCGGGCCGGCTGCTGAGTAGGCGGTCCGGAACTTTAACTTGCAAATGTCAAATGCTGACTTCGTCTGACATCCCTTCTACGGGACTACCACAATCTTCGCACGGTCACCTTCAACTCCAGGGTCCGGGAGCTGGAGACACAGACCGCCCATCTGTCCGAGAGCCGGAGTAAGCTTCGACTTCCTTTCTTCGTGGGGGCACGCTGGCGCACCCACGGGCTGTAGTCCCCGAGGTTCGGGATGACTGCTAAGCAGTCGGGCCGAATCTTCCCAGTGACTTTATCTTTGCTAGCTACTCCTTCTCCGCGGGGGCGCGATGGCGCACCCGCGGGCTGTAGTCCCCGAGATTCGGGCCGACTGCTGAGCAGTCGGGCCGGATCTCCCCGGCAACTGCATCCCTCTTTGTTATTTGACAGATGTTCTTTCTTATTTGTTTTTTACAGAGGCTAACACCGGCTTGCAGCAGCAGCTGGGCGAAGCCAACACCGCCCTGTGCGGCAAGGAGGCGGAGTGCAGCAAGCTGGCCGAGGAGCGAGACCGGCTGGTCACTCAGCTCGCCGAGCAGGTGGCGGCCCTCAAGATGGCCCAGCGGGAGGTGAAGGCGAAGGAGACCAACCTGTTCGCCGAGTTGAGATTGAGCGCTCTGCCTGGGCCGACAAGGAGGCGCAGATGACGACCCGCTTCAGCAGCATCGAAGACTTGGTCAATGGTGAGCTTTATTTTCTTTGTTTCTTGTTTTGAGCTGCCGGCCCTTATCTAAGTCGACTGCTTGTTTTTGACTTTGGCTTTTCTTGCCTTCTGCCCAAGCAGACTTCTTCCCGGGCCACTCCGTCGCTGCGAACCAGATCATCGAGGCCCAACGCGAGGAGCGGAGGGCGGAAGGCGTGCAGATTGTCGCTGACGCCCCCCGGACCCTCAACGAGCAAATCCTCAGCATCCAGGCCCATCTTCGGCCCGTCTATCAAATGTTGCGCTGTCTTCAGCGCGTAGGGGCCCAGGCGATTTCCGCCCTCTGGCCAGGCTTGCCGGCTCCGCACACCCCAAGTCGGACTGCCGACTGGCTGAAGGTGGCGGCTGGCCGGCTGGAGGCCTGGAAGGGCTCTGCAGCCCGGGCAGGAGCGCGCCGGGCCCTGGAGTTCGTCAAAGCATGGTATCCTAAGCTAGATTTAGCCCAGTTGGCCACGTTCCGGCTGGAGGCGCAGGAGGAGCTGGTGGCGGTGCAAGCCGAGCTTATCAACAGGGTGGCGGCGATCGCCGACTTCACCAACACTAGCATCTGGATCTCAGAGGTAGTCGAGGAAGGCGCCGAAGCGCCATAGGAGTGGCTCGGGCTGAACCCGGAGGACAGCGAGGATTCGGCTGAAGTCATCGACTCAAGCGATGAAGGAGAGGAGGGGGGAGGAGGAGGAGGAGGAGAGCGAAGACGACGTGTTGGAGGTTGGGCAGATGGTCAGCCTCAACCCGACCGGGCCTCAAGCAACGATCCACGCTCCAAAGCGCTGACTGCTGCTGGAGGTGGCCAGGCGGGGATCGACCAGCCGCCCGTTCCTTCGACGGACACCACCGACTCTCTCACCCAGCCCTCCGCCGTCCCGACTAGTGCTGCCAACTCCAGCGCCCAGCCGGAGCCGCCTACTGCGCCAACCGGCATAGCTGACTCCATCATCCAGCCGGAGCTGCCTACTGCACCAACCGGCACAGCTGACTCCATCATCCAGCAGGATCCGCCTGCCGCGCCAACCCGCACCGCCGACCCCAGCATCTAGCCGGAGTCTTCAGCTGCTCCTCAAGATGTTTTATCTTTTTCTTTCCCTGCTTGCTAGTCTGGACATCTTGATTAAATTCGCACAATTCCACCCGGCCACGGGGTGTATATCAAACTTTGTTGAATGCCGGTCGATTGGCCTTTATCTATGTAAAATATCTTATCGTAATTTATGCTTTGTTTTGCCGACTTCTAACTTTTCTTGCTTTATTGTCCTTGCTTTTTTCCTTTGCCGCCCTCCCTTAGCTACCCTCTTGCCAGCCAAGCAGCCGCTCTGCGGACTACGGCTGGTTTGAGTACTTAGCTTTTTGCGAGTGGGCAAGTACTTAGCTGTTTGGAGATTTGGCAAGGGAAGCAGAAGCCGGCTGGCCGGTTGCTCGGCAGTCGGCCGAAGAGGTGCGGTGCCGGCCTCAACTATATGCGTTTTTTCCTTAGCCATTTTTCATGTGGGCACAGTTTGGCGACCCTTGCCCGCCATTCAGTCGCTCCGTGAGCTGTGGCTTCTGACAGAGGAAGTTTTAGGTGCCAACACATTACTTGTCCGGCTGCAGGAGGTGGCATATAGTAGAAGGCGGCAAACCTCCGGGCCGACTGGTCGAGCCTGGTGCCAGGCGGAAATAATAAAACAATGCACACTCATAGGTATAACACTTATCATGTAGATAAAAGGAGGGTAGTCCCCGAGCTCATCTCGGGGGACCCGGAGTCTTCGTACATAATACAAAAGGTAGCGTGATACATACCGCTTTCAACTATAAAATCTCCGAAGGAGGTTTGCATTCCACGGCCTCTCCGTCTCCTTGCCTGAATCATCCCTTTTGCGCGCTTTCGGCTTCTGAGCGTCGATCAGATAGTAGGAGTCGTTGCCCAACACCTTGCTGATGATGAAAGGGCCTTCCCATGGTGCCGAGAGCTTGTGCTGGCCGGCTGTTCGCTGGATCAGGCGGAGCACAAGGTCTCCCTCTTGGAAGGATCTTGGCCTCTCCTTGTGGTTGTAATACCGGCGCAGGCTCTGCTAGTAAATGGCGGACCAGCTGAGTGCCAGCAGCCGACCCTCCTCCATCAGGTCAACGCCGTCTTCTCGGGCCTCCTTGGCATACGCCTCGGTGTACATGGTGACTCGCGGGGAGTCGAACTCTATGTCCGTCGGGATGACGGCTTCAGCACCGTAGACGAGGAAGAAGGGCGTGAAGCTGGTCGACTTGTTCGGAGTTGTGCGCAGGCTCCAGAGGACGGCCGGCAGCTCATCGAGCCAGCAGCCGGCCGAACGCTCTAGAGGCTTGACCAGTCAGGGCTTGATGCCGGACAAAATGAGGCCATTTGCTCGCTCGACCTAGCCATTTGACTACGGATGGGAAACGGATGCTAAGTCCAGTCGGATGCCCTGCGTCGCGCAGAAACGAGCCAAGGCTCCTGTGGCAAAGTTTGTGCCATTGTCGGTGATGATGCTATGTGGTATGCCGCACCGAGTGGTGATGTCCGCAATGAAAGTCACGTCAGTTTTGGCCCATTCAGTTTCTTGATTGGCTTTGCCTCTATCCACTTGGTGAACTTGTCCAGAACAAGAAGCAGATGAGTCATACCGCCACGGGCCGTCATGAATGGCCCCACCATTTCCAAACCCCAAACAGCAAACGGCCAAGCAATGGGAATGGTCTTGAGTGCAGAAGCTGGCAAGTGTGGCTTGGAGCGGAATCTCTGACACCCTTGGCACTTCTGGACCAATTATTTAGCTTCTTCTAGAGCAGACAGCCAGAAGAAACCATAGCGGAAAGCTTTGGCAACAAGTGATCTTGAGGCCGCGTGGTGACCGCATTCGCCTTGGTGAATATCTCTGAGGATTGCTTGACCCTGGTCCGGCTCCACGCAGCGCTGGTACACACCAGTAACACTACGCCGAACCAGTTCTTTGTTGACTATGGTGTATGCTGCTGCCCGCCGTTGCACTTGTCGGGCCAGGGTCTCGTCGGCCGGCAACTCTTTGTTCACCAGGAAGTTGAGGACGGGTTGAGCCCATGATGGTGCTGCTATCTCTCCGACTGCCAAGATAGCAACTTATACAAGGGCGATTGGGCCGGGAGGCGGTGGGTTGGAGTCGACTGCCGCCTGCTGTCTTGAAGAAGTCCTCGGGCCGATTGCTGCAGTCCCCAAGCCGGGCTCTGGAATCCCCAGGCCGGGTGTGACGGCTGCAGTCCCCGGGCCGCCTGCCGAATTCCCCGCGTCGACTTTTGGTATCCTCAAGTCGGATCCGACAGCTTCAGGAGGGGCCAGCACGAAGATGGAGTCGGACTCTGGTGATGGCTTGACAGACGGCTTGAAGAGGCGCTGCAAGGCGACGCCGGCTAGTATCGCCTGTCGGGTGGAGCCGCTCCGTGCCAAGGCATCCGCTTGCTCATTATCATTTCTTGGCACATGGAGGAACTCGCACCCATCAAAGTATTCGTTGATTTGCTGCATGAGGAAGCGGTAGCTTGCCATATTTGCGTCCATGGCGTCCCAGTCACCTGACGACTATTGGACCACCAAGTCGGAGTCACCATAGCACAGGATCCGGTGAATGCCGAGTTCCTTGGCAAGCCGGAGTCCGTGTATGAGTGCCTTGTATTCTGCTACGTTGATGGAGGCGGCAAAATGGACTTGCAACACATATTTGAGCTTGTCGCCTTTGGGAGAGTTGAGGACGATGCCGGCTCCCAGACCGGTGCGCAATTTGGAACCATCAAAATGCATCCGCCAGTGGGTGGAGTCTGGTGCTGGCGGTAGATACTGGATCTCGGCCCAGTCGACGAGGAAGTCGGCCAGCACTTGCGACTTGATGGCGGTTTGAGGCTGGTAGTAGATGGTGTAAGGGGCCAGATCAATGGCCCACTTGGCCACTCGGCCAGAAGTATCTCGGCTTCCAATGATCTCAGCAAGCGGAGCCGTGCAGACAATAGTTATTGGGTGCTCTTGAAAGTAAGGCTTCAGCTTCTTGGTGGCAAAGTGCACACCATAGCACATCTTCTGATAATGTGGGTAGTTTTGCTTGGAAGCGGACAGTACTTCACTCAAGTAATACACCGGTCTCTGGACCAGCAATGCTCTACCCTCCTCTTTGCGTTCTACCACAATGACTGTGCTGACAACCCGACTGGTGGCAGCGATGTAGAGGAGCATGGGCTGTTTCTCAGTCGGAGCCGCCAAGATAGGCAGGGTTGTCAACATCTTCTTGAGCTGGAGAAAAGCTTCGTCCGCCTTGTCGTTCCACTCAAAAAAAGTGGTCTTCTTCATGAGGTGGTACAGGGGAAGAGCGTTCTCGCCCAGCCAACTGATGAAACAGCTAATTGATGCCAGACAGCCGGTGAATTTCTGCACGTCCAGCAGTCGGGTGGGCACCTCCATCTTCTCAATGGCCTTGATCTTCATAGGGTTGCACTCTATGCCGTGCTCTGAGACCAGAAAGCCGAGAAGCTGGCCGGCTGGTACTCCAAAGACACATTTCTTCGGGTTGAGCTTGATCTGGAATCGGCACAAGTTCTCAAAGTTTTCCTTGAGGTCTTCTAGCAGCGTGCCACGCTTCTCCGTCTTCACCACCACATCATCCACATAAACATGGGCAGTTCTGCCGAGTTGCTTGAGGAGACACTTCTGCATGCAACACTGAAACGTGGCGCCGGTGTTTCGCAAGCCGAACGACATGGTCAGGTAGCAGAAGGCTCCGAATGCCGTGATGAAGGTGGTCTTCAGCCTCTCGGCTGGGTTCAGCTTTATCTGATGGTACCCTGAGTATGCATCCAAGAAACTCAACAGCTCGCATCCGGTTGTGGAGTCTATCACTTGGTCAATTGTTGGTAGGGCAAAGGGATCTTTGGGGCAAGCTTTGTTGAGGCTAGTATAGTGAATACACATGCGCCACTACTTATTCTTCTTCAACACTAGGACTGGGTTGGCCAGCCACTCTGGAAAGAACACTTCCATGATGAATCCGACTGCTAGAAGCCGGGATATTTCTTCTCCGACAACTCTTCTCTTCTCTTCCGACAGGTGGCGCAAAGGTTGCCTCACCGGCTTGGCATCAGGTCGAACATGTAACTTGTGCTCGGCGAAATCTGTCGGAACACCCGGCATGTCTTTGGGAGACCATGCGAAGATGTCTCTATTCTCACGGAGGAAATCGACAAGCTCGCTTTCCTATTTGCTGTCAAGGTTTGCACCTATGACAGCGTGCCTCTCCGGGTGCTCTGGGTCCAAGGTTATCTTCTTTGTTTCCTTTGCCGGCTTGAACGAGCCTTCAACCTCCAACTCCTTGGGGATGGGTGACATTTCCAGCTTCTTGCCTACCATCGCCACCACTCGGTCGAGGAGCCACTTCTCAGCCGCAATCACGAGGGACTCGGCCAGCCGGCTGCTATCCGCGGTGCAGGCGGTCGACTTCTTGTAGTCTCCGACTACGGTCAGGATCCCCTTGGTACTCGGCATCTTCATCCTGAGGTAAGCATAGTGGGGGACTGCCATGAACTTGGCCAGAGCAGGTCGGCTAAGCAGTGCATGGTAGGGGCTTTCAAGGTCCACCACTTCAAACCAAACTGGCTCACGGCGGAAATGATTCTTGTCTCCGAAGAGAACATTGATTTGGGTCTTGCCGATTGGTGAGTGATGTCTACTACACAACCTTATTCTTGTAGACGTTGTTGGGCCTGCAAGTGCACATGTTTGTAGGACAGTAGCAAATTTCCCTCGAGTAGATGACCTAAGATTCATCAATCCGTGGGAGACGTAGGATCAAGATGGTCTCTCTCAAGCAACCCTGCAACCAAATAACAAAGAGTCTCTTGTGTCCCCAACACACCCAATACAATGGTAAATTGTATAGGTGCACTAGTTCGGCGAAGAGATGGTGATACAAGTGCAATATGGATGGTAGATATAGGTATTTGTATTCTGAAATAATAAAAACAGCATGGTAACTAATGATAAAAGTGAGCGTAAACGGTATTGCAATGGTAGGAAACAAGGCATAGGGTTCATACTTTCACTAGTGCAACTTCTCTCAACAATAATAACATAGATAGATCATATAACAATCCCTCAACATGCAACAAAGAGTCACTCCAAAGCCACTAATAGCGGAGAACAAACGAAGAGATTATGGTAGGGTACGTAACCACCTCAAAGTTATTCTTTCGGATCAATCTATTCAATAGTTTGTACTAGAATAACACCTTAAGACACAAATCAACCAAAACCCTAATGTCACCTAGATACTCCATTGTCACCTCAAGTATCCGTCGGCATGATTATACGATATGCATCACACAATCTCAGATTCATCTATTCAACCAACACAAAGTACTTCAAAGAGTGCCCCAAAGTTTCTACCGGAGAGTCAAGAAAACGTGTGCCAACCCCTATGCATTGGTTCATGGGCGGAACCCGCAAGTTGGTCACCAAAACATACATCAAGTGGTACCTGATATCCCATTGTCACCACAGATAAACAAGGAAAGACATACATCAAGTGTTCTCAAATCAAAGACTCAATCCGATAAGATAACTTCAAGAGGGAAACTCAATTCATCACAAGAGAGAAGAGGGGGAGAAACATCATAAGATCCAACTATAATAGCAAAGCTCGCGATACATCAAGATCGTGCCATAGAGAGAACACGAGAGAGAGAGAGATCAAACACATAGCTACCGTACATACCCTCAGCCCCGAGGGTGAACTACTCCCTCCTCGTCATGGAGAGCGCCGAGATGATGAAGATGGCCACGATGATGGGTTCCCCCTCGACGCAGTGCTTAAGCAGGCTCCCGAGAGGTTTTTGGTGGCTACAGAGGCTTGCGGCGGCGGAACTCCCGATCTATCTTCTCCGTGGATGCTTTTAGGGTACATGGGACTATATAGGCGAAAGAATTCGGTCGGGGGGTGCTCGAGGGGCCCACAAGACAGGGATGCGCGCCCAGTAGGGGGGGCCTATCTCCTGGCCTCCTCGAGGATATTCTGACGTGGACTCCAAGTCTCCAGGATCATATTCTTCCAAAAAATCACGCTGCCGAAGGTTTCATTCCGTTTGGACTCCGTTTGATATTCCTTTTCCTCGAAATATCAAACAGCAATAAAAGCGACAATATGGGCTGGGCCTCCGGTTAATAGGTTAGTCCCAAAAGTAATATAAAAGTGTATAATAAAGCCCGTAATCGTTCAAAACAGATAATAAAATAGCATGAATGCTTCATAAATTATAGATACGTTGGAGACGTATCAGCATCCCCAAGCTTAATTCCTACTCGTCCTCGAGTAGGTAAATGATAAAGAAAGAATTTAAGAATTGTCAATTCTACAAGGTGCACAAGTTTGATCACTGATAATTTCAATCACCTTTTCTAGCATGATAATATGTCATAACAGTAGTTCATCTCATAAAACTTCTCAAAGTAACAGGCATTCACATGTCAAAGCATTGACCATAAACTTTCTTGAAAACTAGCAAACTTCATTCTCAGTCATCAAACAATTGCAATTCATCTTATTTTCAGGATTAGCAAACTCCACATACTCAACTATCATATAGTCTTCTAGAATTGCTAACACTCACGCAATACTAGTGGTTATGGAGTTCCAATCGAACACTGAGAAAGATAGGGGCTTATAGTGTTGCCTCCCAACGTATTCACCTTTGGGTGATGTCAACAATAATAGTTCATGCCAACTTACATCCAATTGGATATATATATCAGGATCTTTCCAACACGAGGTGCTTGCCAAAGGATAAAATGAAAAAGGGAAAGGTGAAGATCACCTTGACTCTTGCATGAAGTAAAAGACATAAATTAAACGATAGGCCCTTCGCAGAGGGAAGCAGAGGTTGTCATGCACTTTTAGGGTTGGATGCACAAAATCTTAATGCGAATGAATGTCACTTCATATTGCCACTTGTATATGGACCTTTATTATGTAGTCCGTCGCTTTTATTGCTTCCATAACAGGATTGTATAAAGCTATTTTCTTCACACCAAAAGATCATACATATTTAGAGAGCAATTTTTATTGCTGGCACCGATGACAACTTACTTGAAGGATCTTACTCAATCCATAGGTAGGTATGGTGGACTCTCATGGCAAAACTGGGTTTAGGGAAATTTGGAAGCACAAGTAGTATCTCTACTTGGTGCAAGGAATTTTGGCTAGCATGAGGGGGAAAGGCAAGCTCAACATGTTTGAATGATCCATGACAATATACTTTAACTGAGATGTGAGAAAACATAACCCATTACGTTGTCTTCCTTGTCCAACATCAACTCTTTAGCATGTCATACTTAATGAGTGCTCACAATAATAAAAGATGTCTAAGATAGTATATTTATATGTGGAATCTCTCTTCCTTCAATATTCTTTCATGAATTGTTCAAATGACCAATACAATGCTTGCTCACCTTCAATACATTTACAACCTCTTCCTTCAATATTCTTTCATGAATTGTTCAAATGACCAATACAATGCTTGCTCACCTTCAAGTCATTACTCCCCATGGGATAAGCAAATGAGACATATATAATTTCAGATTTATGACAATCAACTCATTCAACAATTTACTCATAAGATATAAGTGAAGCACATGAGTAAATGACAAACTACTCCAACAAGATATAAGTGAAGATCAATGAGTAGCGAAATAATTATGTAGCTATGTGAAGACTCTCTCTCATTAAAAAAATTCAGATCTTGGTATTGTATTCAAATAGCAAGCAAAATAAAATGACATTGCAAGGACAGCACAACTCATGTGAAGAAGCAAAAACTTAGGTTCAACCGATACTAACCGATAGTTGATGAAGAAGAAAGGTGGGATGCCTACCGGGGCATCCCCAAGGTTAGATGCTTGAGACTTCTTGGAATGTTATCTTGGGGTGCCTTGGGCATCCCCAAACTTTAACTTTTGTGGCTCCTTAATTCCTCTCATATCATGGTTTCTCTTTTTATCAAAAGCTTCATCCACACCAAACTCAACAAGAACTCGTGAGATAGGTTAGTATAAACCAATGCAAAACCTTATCATTTTATACTGTAAAAAATCACTAAAATTATTATTCAACATTGCATACTAAATGCCTCTGCATATTTAATACTCCTATCCTCAAATAGAATCATTAAACAAGCAAATATATGCAAACAATGCAACCATAACAGCAATCTGCCAAAACAGTATAGTCTGTAAATAATGCAAGATTCATCATACTTCCCTAACTCCAAAAATTATGAGAAAACTACTAGGCTGTAGAAGATTTATCAGAGCTCAATATGCAAAAAATTTCAACATTATACCATTCTCTGACTTTTCTAGGGAATTTTTGCAACAGCGGTAAACTTTCTGTTTTCAAACAGCAACATGTATACTAGCAAAATAAGCATGGTAAAGGCTATCCTTGACATTTTTATTGAAACTAAATATGCAAAACATTATTCTAAATAACATCAAACAAATACTAACAAAAGAAAATGACGCTCCAAGCAAAACACATATCATGTGGTGAATAAAAATATAGCTTCAAGTAAGGTTACCGATGAACGAAGACAAAAGAGGGGATGCCTTCCGGGGCATCCCCAAGCTTAGGCTCTTGGTTGTCCTTGAATATTACCTTGGGGTGCCTTGGGCATCCCCAAGATTAGGCTCTTGCCACTCCTTATTCCATAGTACATCGAATCTTTACCCAAAACTTGAAAACTCCACAACACAAAACTCAACAGAAAACTTGTAAGCTCCGTTAGTATAAGAAAATAAAACCACTTGGGTACTGTAATGAACTCATTCTAAATTCATATTGGTGTAATATCAACTGTACTCCAACTTATCTATGGCTCATACCCTTCGATACTGCTCATAGATTCATCAAAATAAGAAAACAACACATAGAAAACATAATCTATCAAAAATAGAACAGTCTGTAGTAATCTGTATCACGTATACTTATGAACTAGAAAATCCTAATAAATGTGTGTACCAATCCAGAGCAAAAAGAATCAGATCAAAAGCAAGTTTCTGTGAATTAACAAAACTAATTTACTGGGTGCAAAAGTTTCTGATTTTCAGCAGGATCAACACAACTATCACCGTAAGCTATCCTAAAGGTCTTACTTGGCACTTTATTGAAACAAAACCTATAAAACATGATTACTACAGTAGCATAATCATTTGAACACACAAAAACAGTAAGGATAAATATTGGGTTGTCTCCCAACAAGCGCTTTTCTTTAATGCCTTTCTAGCTAGGCATGATGATGACACTGATGCTCACATAAAAGATAAGAATTGAAACATAATGGGGGCATCATGAAGCATATGACTAGCACATTTAAGCCTAACCCACTTCCTATGCATAGGGGTTTTGTGAGCAAACAACTTATGGGAACAATAATCAACAAGCATAGGAAGGTAAAACAAGCATAGCTTCAATATTTCAAGCACATAGGGAGGAAACTTGACATTATTGCAATTATTATAAGCATATATTCCTCCCTCATAATAATTTTTAGTAGCATCATGAGTGAATTCAACAATATAACCAGCACCTAAAGCATTCTTTTCATGATCTACTAGCATAGAAAATTTACTACTCTCCACATAAGCAAGTTTCTTCTCATTCGGAATAGTGGGAGTATCATAAAAGACTTGAACACTAAAAATTGTTTCCACATTAAAAGAGTAATGTTCAGAAAAAGGGTAATTATAATCATGACAAGATTTGTAAATATAATCATCACTACTCTTTATAGCATAAGTTTCATCACAATAATCATCATAAGTAGCAACTTCGTTCTCATCATAATCGATTGAAACCTCTCCCAAGATAGTGGAATCACTAAATAAAGTTGACACTCTTCCAAATCCACTTTCGTATTCATCACAATAAAATTCAACATCCTCCAAAATAGTGGGATCACTACTTCCTAAAGTTGACACTCTTCCAAACCCAGTTTCATCAATATAATCATCATAGGTAGGAGGCATGCTATCATCATAACAACTTTGCATATCAAAACTTGGGATGCTAAAAATATCATCTTCGTTAAACATAGCATCCCCAAGCTTGGGACAAACATTAATTTCAGCAAATATATTCTCGAATATTTCATCCTCATCAAACATAGCTTCCCCAAGCTTGGGCCTTTTCATATCATAAGCATAATCACTCTCATCATTAATAGTATGGATAGCACCAATAGTATAGCAATTATCATCATCTCAATGAGTAGTAGGAGCAACATCATTTGGGAGGGATACCTTTTTACTTTTGTTACCCCTTCTTTTCCTTTTGTTTTTCACATTATGTGTGCGTTTAACCTTCCTCTTTGAGCTCCTTATTGATGAGATTGGTTGAATAGAAAGCTCCTCCTCGTTACCTGATTCATCATAAGAAATAATAGGAGGATATTGAGAAGTCTCTTCCCTTTCATTAGTATTCTCATCATCTTCTATTTGCTTTCTTTTCTTTATGTAATTGGCAATATAAGGATTTTCAATGCAATTCACCGCACAATACAAATAAATCTTCTCTAGATCAATATCAAGGAATTTCTTATGGGCAAATTCAGGAAGGTCCTTAATTAAACATTTCAATTCTTCATAACCCAAAAGTAAACTAAGTTCATTGTAATGTGCAAGGGAAATCAAATCATCACAATTTTTGGACACGATTCGATCATGAAATAATTTGCATAGGAGATGTAGATGACCACGTTCATTGCATAGTTCACAAGTACGGCAAAGGAAGTGTAAATTTTCAGCACTCTCATTTAACTTTTCTTGCAACAATTTAGTTTCTAAATGCTTATGCCTCTTGCAATATATATCTTCTCTATTTGGTGTGTTCCTGCAAACATGCACCCCACAAAAGTTGACATGCTTATAAGAGATAATTTCACCATGACTAGAGCAATCATCATTAGTACTATGGATATTCAAGGAGTTCATACTAACAACATTGCAATCATGCTTATCATTCAAAGATTTAGTACCAAGCATTTTAATGCATTATTCTTCTAGCAATTGAGCACAATTTTCCTTTCCATCCAACTCACAAAAGATATTAAAAAGACAAAGCGTATGAGACAAACTTAACTCCATTTTTTTTGTAGTTTTCTTTTATAAACTAAACTAGTGATAAAACAAGAAACAAAAAGATTCCATTGCAAGATATAAAGATATACCTTCAAGCACTCACCTCCCCGGCAACAGCGCCAGAAAAGAGCTTGATGTCTACTACACAGCCTTCGTCTTGTAGACGTTGTTGGGCCTGCAAGTGCACAGGTTTGTAGGACAGTAGCAAATTTCCCTCAAGTGGATGACCTAAGGTTTATCAATCCGTGGGAGGCGTAGGATGAAGATGGTCTCTCTCAAGCAACCCTGCAGCCAAATAACAAAGAGTCTCTTGTGTCCCCAACACACCCAATACAATGGTAAATTGTATAGGTGCACTAGTTCGGCGAAGAGATGGTGATACAAGTGCAATATGGATGGTAGATATAGGTATTTGTAATCTGAAATAATAAAAACAGCATGGTAACTAATCATAAAAGTGACCGTAAACGGTATTAGAATGGTAGGAAACAAGGCATAGGGTTCATACTTTCACTAGTGCAACTTCTCTCAACAATAATAACATAGATAGATCATATAACAATCCCTCAACATGCAACAAAGAGTCACTCCAAAGCCACTAATAGCGGAGAACAAACGAAGTGATTATGGTAGGGTACGAAACCACCTCAAAGTCATTCTTTCGGATCAACCTATTCAATAGTTCGTACTAGAATAACACCTTAAGACACAAATCAACCAAAACCCTAATGTCACCTAGATACTCCATTGTCACCTCAAGTATCCGTGGGCATGATTATACGATATGCATCACACAATCTCAGATTCATCTATTCAACCAACATAAAGTACTTCAAAGATGCCCCAAAGTTTCTACCGGAGAGTCAAGAAATCGTGTGCCAACCCCTATGCATAGGTTCATGGGCGGAACCCGCAAGTTGGTCACCTAACCATACATCAAGTGGTACGTGATATCCCATTGTCGCCACAGATAAACACGGCAAGACATACATCAAGTGTTCTCAAATCAAAGACTCAATCCGATAAGATAACTTGCAGAGGGAAACTCAATTCATCACAAGAGAGTAGAGGGGGAGAAACATCATAAGATCCAACTATAATAGCAAAGCTCGTGATACATCAAAATCATGCCATAGAGAGAACACGAGAGAGAGAGAGAGAGATCAAACACATAGCTACTGGTACATACCCTCAGCCCCGAGGGTGAACTACTCCCTCCTCGTCATGGAGAGCGCCGGGATGATGAAGATGGCCACCGGTGATGGGTTCCCCCTGCACGCAGTGCCGAACGGGCTCCAGAGGTTTTGGTGGCTCTGAGGAGGCTTTGCGGCGGAACTCCCGATCTATCTTCTCCGTGGATGTTTTTAGGGTACGTGGGACTATATAGGCGAAAGAAGTCGGTCGGGGGGTGCTCGAGGGGCCCACAAGACAGGGATGCGCTCCCAGTAGTGGGGCACCCCCCTATCTCCTGGCCTCCTCGAGGATATTCTAACGTGAACTCCAAGTCTCCAGGATCATATTCTTCCAAAAAATCACGCTGCCGAAGGTTTCATTCCGTTTGGACTCCGTTTGATATTCCTTTTCTTCGAAATCTTTGAAGCGAGGCAATAAAACAAAGAATATGGCACGGCCTCCGGTTAATAGTTTTGTCCCAAAAGTAATATAAAAGTGTATAATAAAGCACGTAATCATTCAAAATAGATAATAAAATAGCATGAATGCTTCATAAATTATAGATACGTTGGAGACGTATCAGTGAGCAGGAAAGGCCAGGGACTATGCCATGGAATACAGTCCGACTGGGAAGGAGCTGCTTCTGCTTGATTCCCAACTTCTCCATTGTGTCACACTACAGGATGTTGATGCTGCTGCCGCCATCTATCAAGACTCTGGAGAAACGTGCTGCCCACCTCTCTGTTGCAAAGGTAGCATCTAGGACCAGGGCGTATGAGCCTAGGGAAGGCGTCACTTCCGGGTGGTCGGCCCTGCTCCAACTGATGGGCTTCTCAGACCAATGCATGAACTCTGGAGTATTTGAGGCCACTGCTTGTACTTCTTGCTGTTGCAGCCGTCTGCTGCGTCTATCATCGGCCAAGCTGGTAAACACGACATATGCTCCGTGTTCCTCTGGATACTCGTCTTTTATGGCGCCGATTGGCCGGGCCGTCGGTTGCTGGGGTTGAGGAGGCGGCGGTCCGGTAGGCGGAGGAGGCAGGAGTCCATCCCCCTTGGCAATTATGGTGAGCCAATGACACTTCTGAGTGGTGTGGTTGGACGGCTTTGCGCCGCTATGGAATTTGCAAGGTGCATCCAGGGTCTGCTCATAAGAGAAGGCGGGCAACAATTGGGCTTGCCGCCCTTCTGCCGCTTGGGCGCCGGCTGCCCCTCCTGCTGCTGGTCCTCGACTGTCGCCACCTGCCGGCTGGTGGAAGCCGGCTGAGTGGCCTTCTGCTTGTTGTCGCTTGGATGCTGTCGCCGACTGGTCTCACAAGGCCGAGTCCGAGGGGCCTGAAGTGCCACCTTGCCGGATGCATCAACCAGGATTTCCGCCTTCATGGAAGAGTCGGCCGTGGCGTGCTTGTCGGCGATGATCAACAGCTCGTCGAGCGTTGCAGGCTCGTCGTAGAGGAGTCAATGCTTGAGGAGGGTGCCCTCTCGGCACCCGGCGGTGAAGTACTCGATTGCCTGCACTTCGTGCACGCCTTCGCAGGAGTTGCGCAGCTCGGCCCAGCGCGTGAGATAGTCGCGAGTCGATTCGCTGGTCCCTTGGACACACAAGGAGATCTGTCGGGGCTTTGGAGGCCGTTTGTACATGCTGGTGAAGTTGCGGATGAAGGCCTCGGTGAAATCAACCCAACTGTTGATGCTGCGGGGCTTCAGGCTGTTAAGCCATGTCCGGGCCGTGCCTTGAAGCATGAGCGGGACGTACTTCACGGCAACGCGCTTGTTGCCATTCACTATGCTGACGGGCGTGGAGTAGTCGAGCACCCAGTCCTCTGGCTTCACGAAGCCGGTGTACTTAGGCGTATCTCGCGGGAGGGTGAACCCTTTGGGGAAGGGCTCGTATCGGATTCGTGGGCCGAAGCAAGGTGGGCCCAAGGCGTCTTCTTCTTCAAGCGCCAGGGATCAGTTGAGGTGGTCGATCCGATGGCGGGCGTCGTTCTCTCCAACTCCCTCTCGGCGGCCAAGGCGGTATCCGAGTGTCGGGTGCATGACAGGCGGCGGAGTGGGATGCCATGCTCCGCAAGGCGGACGAGGCGGGTCGCCTCGCCGCTCCACCGCATGAGGGCGGCCGTGTTCATCATGCTCGATGGAAAGGCGAGTCAGCCTTCGGCTGGCAGCCGGCTCGTTGCCTCGTCTTCCACGGGCGCCGCCAGTCGGCGTCTGGGATGTCGCGTCGTGGTCCTGGCGAAGGGGCGGTTCATCGTTCCGCGGAGTGGGAACTTCAGCGCGGCAGCCGGCTTCATGCTGCGCGGCGGCCACGTCTAGGAGCTGCTGGACTCGCTCCGTCAGGTGGCAACGCTCGTCGCCCTCGTACTTATTCAGCTCATCCGTCACCGTCTGGGCAGCCCGGATGTTCTCTGTAGGCGTGGCGTAGACAGGGGGTTCTGCCCCGAACATGCTAGCGATGGTCGCGCCACGCTGCCGGATAGGGGCAATGCGGCTAGGCCCCTCAGGAGCTGGCGTGCCGCCAATGGCCCGGTCCATCTCGCGCCGATAGGCGTCCGAGAGGCGTCGCACGCTGGCCAGTCAGCCAGCGCTCTCGAGGAGCTGGACGCGGCGTTCTTCCAGCGTCTCAGCATCTGCGTCTTCTGGGATGGGCGCCATCAGGTCTCGTAGCGCCGCATCAAGTGGGTCTCGAGCGCCTCCGGCCGAGCGCTCGCCACTGTTGATAACGAGTACCTCTGTGACGGTGCTCCCGCCGCTGTGCTCGCGAGGAGGCGGCTCATCGTAGACCACCATGTTGGTGGGGAACGCGTCGAGCGACGCCGTGTCGGAGTCGACGATCATCGGGTCGGTGGAGCCAATAGATTCCAGGTCCACAGCCGGCTCGCTGGTGACGTGAAGCTAGTCGAGTAGGCTGACGAGATGGCTCTCGGGGCCGCCGGTGCCCGCGTCGGAGGCCGGCTCGTCGGAGAGGTGACCCTCGCCAACAAGGTTAGCAAGGCAGCTCGCCGCACAGGCAATCTCCGCGCCATGCAGGGCTTCGAGGCTGACGCCATCGGGCGTGCTGGGCTGGCTTTGCTCGCCAGGAAGGAACAAGGTTCCCGTCCAGAGCAGGTCTCCGGGAGACGGTGCACCTCGCCCCACGGTGGGTGCCAAATGTCGGGGGTTGGGTGCGACATATGCCAATGGATGGCTTATCATGGTGGGAGCGAGTAGAACATCGGCGGTACCTGGAAGCGGGATGAGGCGTAGACATGAACGCCGGCGTACTTTACCCAGGTTCGGGGCTCTCATAGGAGATAACACCCGTAGTCCTGCTCTGTGGGGTCTCCGTACGCTCACTATGGGACAAGTGATACAAAGGTGCTCCTTGAGTTGTATGCTAGAGGGAGGAGAAGGCAAGGCTAGCTCTCTCCTGCTCCAGGGGAGTGGCTAGTTCTAAAGATTGGGAACCCTTTGCATGGGTGCCCTGGGGGGTTCATAAAGGCCTACCCCCAGGGGTACAATGGTAATCTGGCCGGGCGCTGGGCCCGGCTGTCAGTGTCTCCGGCCTCCAGCTTCTCCGCCGACTACTCGGGCCCACCGCATGGTGGGACCCGCCGACTGGTCTGGTACGGAGCCGACAGGCCGCTCCCGCCGCTGGCAGGTTTGGTCGGTGGCTGGTCACTGTAGTCGTGCTGCTAATGACGCGGGCTTGGTCAGCTCAGTGTGACTACAGTCCCGCCACCTGGTGGGAGATCACATTGGCCACACCTTGTCTCATCAGGTTAATGGTGCACTTGCTTCGAGGAAAGGGACGGCCGCCTGCTGGAGGCCAGCCCTCCCCTGGTCCGACTGGCTCGGCATACGCCGTCTTCCGAGGTGTCACTGCCCAGTTGGGCTCGCAGCCTGCGGGCCGTACCGATAGGTCGTCATGGGGAACAGGGCTCCGCCTGTCCGGAGTGACGTCAGGGGGAAGTGGTAACAGTGCCACGTCGTGCGGAAATCTCCGCCTGTACGGGGCACTGTGACCACGCCACGCCCAAGATTCGGGGGTGATGGGCTTTACTGTAGCCACGCCCTATCTCGTCCTCTTGATGGGGGTACAAACTCTGAGGGCGCCAGGTGGCCGCCTTCTTGACGCCATCCTCTCTAGAGGCCGGCTGACTGGAGTCGGCCGCTCGTGGTGCCGTCTATAGGTGGTTGGCTGTCCTCTGGGGGCCGGCCGTTGAGCTAGCCGGCCTCCAGATGGCGGAGCTTTTGGCTCGGGGCACTGTGAGCCGAAGCCGGCCCCAAAGTTTTGATATGCTCAGGGACTCGGGTGAGGCTACCCATGGCCCATCTCTCCGACATACGCCTAGTTGATGTGAGACTATCTACTCTTTTTTTGTCTTCTCCACAACCACCATTCTATTCCACATATAGTGCTATGTCCATGGCTCACACTCATGTATTGCGTGAAAGTTGAAAAAGTTTGAGAACATCAAAGTATGAAACAATTGCTTTGGGCACTCCTCGGGGCTGTGCATGATTTAAATATTTTGTGTGATGAAGAAAGAGCATAGCCAGACTATACGATTTCGTAGGGATAGCTTTCTTTAGCCATGTTATTTTGAGAAGACATGATTGCTTTGTTTTCATGTCAATATGAACTTTTATCTTGAATCATTTGGATCTAAACATTCATGCCACAATAAAGAAAATTACATTGAGAAATATGCTAGGCAGCATTCCACATCAAAAATTCTGTTTTTATCATTTACCTACTCAAGGACGAGCAGGAATTAAGCTTGGGGATGCTTGATACGTCTCCAATGTATCTATAATTTTTTATTGTTCCATGCTATTATATTACCCGTTTTGGATGTTTATGGGCTTTACTATACAATTTTATATCATTTTTGGGACTAACCAATTAACCGGAGGCCCAGCCCAAGTTGCTGTTTTTTTGCCTATTTCAGTGTTTCGAAGAAAAGGAATATCAAAGGAGTCCAAACAGAATGAGACCTTCGGGAGAGATCTTTTTGGAACAAATGCAATCCAGGAGACTTGGAGTGGACGTCAAGAAGCAGCCTAGGCGGCCACGAGGCGGAGGGCGCGCCCCCCACCCTCGTGGGCCCCTTGTGGCTCCCTTGACCGACCTCCTTCGCCTATATATATCTACGTACCCCAAAAACATCCAGGACCACCACGAAAACCTAATTCCACCGCCGCAACCATTTTTACCTGTGAGATCCCATCTTGGAGCCTTTTCCGGTGCTCCGTCAGAGGGGGAATCGATTACGGAGGGCTTCTACATCATCGCCAAGGCCTCTCGGATGAGTTGTGAGTAGTTTACCACAGACCTTCGGGTCCATAGTTAGTAGCTAGATGGCTTCTTCTCTCTCTTTGAATCTCAATACAAAGTTCTCCTCGATCTTCTTGGAGATCTATTCGATGTAACTCTTTTTGTGGTGTGTTTGTTGAGATCCGATGAATTGTGGGTTTATGATCAAGTTTATCTATGAGAAATATTTGAATCTCCTCTGAATTCTTTTATGTATGGTTGGTTATCTTTGCAAGTCTCTTCGAATTATCAGTTTGATTGGCCTACTAGATTGATCTTTCTTGCAATGGGAGAAGTGCTTAGCTTTGGGTTCAATCTTGTGGTGTCCTTTCCCGATGTGTGAGGGCAACAAGGCACGTATTGTATTGTTGCGATCGAGGATAAAAAGATGGGGTTTATATCATATTGCTTGAGTTTATCCCTCTACATCATGTCATCTTGCCTAATGCGTTACTCTGTTCTTATGAACTTAATACTCTAGATGCATACTGGATAGCGGTCGATGTGTGCAGTAATAGGAGTAGATGCAGGCAGGAGTCGGTCTACTTGTTGCGGACGTGATGCCTATATACACGATCATGCCTAGATATTCTCATAACTATGCATTTTTCTATCAATTGCTCGACAGTAATTTGTTCACCCACCGTAATACTTATGCTATCTTGAGAGAAGCCACGAGTGAAACCTATGGCCCCGGGTCCATTTTCCATTATATAAGTTTCCTATCTACTTTATTTTGCAATCTTTACTTTTGCAATCTTTACTTTCCAATCTATATCATAAAAATACCAAAATTATTTATATTATCTTATTATCTCTATCAGATCTCACTTTCGCAAGTGGCCATGAAGGGATTGACAACCCCTTTATCGCGTTGGTTGCGAGGTTCTTGCTTTGTTTTTTAGGTACGAGGGTATTGCGTGGAGCCTCCTACTGGATTGGTACCTTGGTTCTCAAAACTGAGGGAAATACTTATGCTACTTTGCTGCATCACCCTTTCCTCTTCAAGGGAAAACCAACACAGTGCTCAAGAGGTAGCATAGGCATACCAGTTATTTCTATTAAAATAGGACATCATTGTTATCATGGCTTATGTGATATGGGTGCTAGTGCTAGTGCAATACCTCAATCCTTATACAAAGAAATTATGCATGATATTGCAACTGCTGAGATAGAAGAAATTGATGTTACAATTAAGCTTGCCAATAGAGATACTATTTCACCAGTTGGGATTGTTAGAGATGTTGAAGTCTTGTGTGGGAAAGTTAAATATCCTGCTGATTTTCTTATTCTTGGTTCCCCCCAAGATAGCTTTTGTCCCATCATATTTGGTAGACCCTTCTTAAATACTGTTAATGCTAAGATAGATTGCCAAAAGGATATTGTTACGATTGGTTTAGGGGATATGTCTCATGAGTTTAATTTTGCTAAATTTCGTAGACAACCTCATGATAAAGAATTGCCTAGTAAGGACGAAATTATTGGTCTTGCTTCTATTGTCGTGCCTCCTAATGATCCTTTAGAACAATATTTGCTAGACCATGAAAATGATATGTTTATGAATAAAAGAAGGGAGATAGATGAAGTATTCTTTAAACAGGGACCTATTTTGAAACACAACTTGCCTGTTCAAATCCTTGGGGATCCTCCTCCACCCAAGGGTGATCCCGTGTTTGAGCTTAAACTATTACCTGATACTCTTAAATATGCTTATCTTGATGAAAAGAAGATATATCCTGTTATTATTAGTGCTAACCTTTCAGAACAGGAAGAGGAGAAATTATTGAAAACTACAAGAAGCACCGTCTTTGCTATTGGATATACTCTTGATGATCTTAAGGGCATTAGTCCCACTCTATGCCAACACAAAATAAAATTGGATAAAGAGGCCAAACCAGTTGTTAACCACCAACGACAGTTAAATCCTAAGATGAAAGAAGTGGTAAGAAAAGAAATACTAAAGCTCCTGGAGACAGGTATAATTTATCTCGTTGCTGATAGTCAGTGGGTAAGTCATGTCCATTGTGTCCCTAAGAAGGGAGGTATTACTGTCGTTCCTAATGATAAAGATGAATTGATCCTGCAAAGAATTGTTACAGGTTATAGGATGGTAATTTATTTACGAAAATTAAATAAATCTACTAAAAAGGATCATTACCCTTTGCCTTTTATTGATCAAATGCTAGAAAGATTATCCAAACATACACATTTTTGCTTTCTAGATGGTTACTCTGGTTTCTCTCAAATACATTGCCTCAAAGAGGACCAAGAAAAGACCATCACATTTGCCCTTTCGGTACTTTTGCTTATAGACGTATGCCTTTTGGTTTATGTAATGCACCTGCTACCTTTCAAAGATGCATGATGGCTATATTCTTCGACTTTTGTGAAAAGATTGCTGAGGTTTTCATGGATGATTTCTCCGTTTATGGATCTTCTTTTGATGATTTCTTGAGCAACCTTGATCGAGTTTTGCAGAGATGTGAAGAAACTAGTCTTGTCTTGAATTGGGAGAAGTGCCACTTTATGGTTAATGAAGGTATTGTCTTGGGGCATAAATTTTTTGAAAGAGGTATTGAAGGTGACAAAGCTAAAGTTGATGCTATTGAAAAGATGTCGTGTCCTAAAGACATTAAAGGTATAAGAAATTTCCTTGGTCATGCCAGTTTTTATAGGACGTTCACTAAGGACTTCTCTAAAATTTCTAGGCCTCTGACTAATCTCTTACAAAAAGATATACCTTTTGTCTCCGATGATGATTGTGTAGAAGCATTTGAAATACTTAAGGAAGCTTTGATTTCTGCACCTATTGTTCAGCCACCTGATTGGAATTTACCTTTTGAAATTATGTGTGATGCTAGTGATTATGCCATAGGTGCTATTCTAGGACAAAGAGTTGGTAAGAAACTAAATGTTATTCAATATGCTAGTAAAACTCTAGACAGTGCCCAGAGAAATTATGCCACTACTGAAAAAGAATTTTTATCGGTTGTATTTTCTTGTGATAAGTTTAGACCTTATATTGTTGATTCTAAAGTAACTGTTCACACTGATCATGCTGCTATCAAATATCTTATGAAAAAGAAAGATGCTAAACCTAGACTTATTAGATGGGTTCTCCTACTACAAGAATTTGATTTGGATATTATTGATAGAAAGGGAGCTGAGAACCTCGTTGATGATAGCTTCCCTAATGAACAATTAGCTGTCATAAATGCTGCTCGTACTGCTCCATGCTATGCTGATTATGCTAATTACATTGTTGCTAAATTTATACCACCTAGTTTCACATACCAGCAAAAGAAAATGTTTTTCTATGATTTAATACATTACTTCTGCGATGACCCACACCTTTATAAAGGAGTAGATGGTGTTATTATACCTTGTGTACCTGAGCATGAACAGGAACCGATCCTACGCAAGTGTCACTCCGGGGCTTATGGAGGAAACCACGCTGGAGATAGAACTGCACATAAGTTTGTCTTGTCTTGCGACAAATGTCAAAGAATTGGTAATATTAGTAGAAGTCAAGAAATGCCTATGAATTATTCTCTTGCTATTGAACCATTTTATGTTTGGGGCTTTGATTATATGGGACTGTTTCCTTCCTCTAATGGGTATACACATATTTTTGTAAGTGGGTAGAAGTTATTCTAACTAGTAGTGCTGATCATATCACCTCTATTAAGATGCTTAAAGAAGTTATTTTTCCATGGTTTGGAGTCCCTAGATGCTTGCTAGGTATGATGTTAATCATAGAATTGCATCTCCATGTCACCCACAGTCTAGTGGCCAAGTAGAACTGAGTAACAGAGAGCTTAAATTGATTTTGCAAAAGACTGTTAATAGATCTAGAAAGAATTGGTCCAAGAAACTTGTTGATGCATTATGGGCTTATAGAACTGCATATAAAAATCCTATGGGTATGTCTCCATATAAAATGGTTTATGGAAAAGCATGTCACTTACCTCTCGAACTACAACATAAGGCATATTGGGCCATTAAAGAGCTCAATTATGATTTCAAACTTGCCGGTGAGAAGAGGTTATTTGACATTAGCTCACTTGATGAATGGAGAACTCAAGCCTATGAGAATGCCAAACTGTTTAAGGAAAAAGTTAAAAGATGGCATGACAAAAGGATACAAAAGCGCGAGTTTAACATCGGTGATTATGTGTTGCTTTTCAAAGCTTGTTTAAGATTTTTTTCAGGAAAACTCCTCTCTAAATGGGAAGGTCCTTACGTTATCGAGGAGGTCTATTATTCCGGTGCCATAAAAATCAACAACTTCGAAGGCACACATCCGAAGGTGGTGAACAGTCAAAGAATCAAACATTATATCTCAGGTAACCCCATAAATATTGAAACCAATGTGATTGAAACCGTAACCCCGAATGAATACATAAGGGACACTTTCCAGAACGTTCCAGACTCCGAAAAGGAATAGGTGCGTGGTACGATAAGTAAACCGACTCCAAAACAGTTCTAATAGCAGTTTTTCTCCGTTTTGGAATATTTAAGAAAATAGGAAAATAAGAAGTAGTCCGGAAGGACACGAGGCACCCACGAGGGTGGAGGGCGTGCCCTACCCCCTGGGCACGCCCCCCTGCCTCGTGGGCACCACGTGTGCTCTCCGGACTTCGTTTTCTTGCATGATACCTCTTTTGGTCGGTAAAAATTAATTATATAATCTCCCAAAGGTTTTGACCACCGTATCATGAAAATAACCTCTGTATTTGTTTCCAACTGTTTTCTGTCAGATTTGTCAAGGCCAGGCATCATGTCGTCACCTTCCTCCAACAATGAAGGCAACGATGCTTGGCTAATGAATAAGGAACTGAAGAGAGAAGAACCCGGGGAGATCAAGAAGGATGATAGGATGAAGAAGGTCATGGAGGATCAAGCTCTAGCGGCAGAAGAAGAAGACATTCTTCAACCTTAGCACAACCTCTTTACCCCAACTATGATTGAAGCTTTAAGATGATTGAGTTAGCTCGCATACAAAACAAGTATCTCACACGTGAAAAATATTTTGTTGAAGGAGCATATCACCGCACTCAAGGGCATTATTCGCAAACTGGAGGATCTCCTACGCTTGACGTGCGACTATCCATTATCACCACCACCTTCATCACCTCCGAAGAAGGAGACATAATCACATGGGTATGGGCACTCCCCTTGGCAACTGCCAAGCTTGGGGGAGGTGCCCCGGTATTGTATCACCATCACACTCCTATCTTTACAGTTTTTCTTAGTTTGATCCTTTTAGTAATATCTTTATCTAGTAGAATAGAGTTTTGGTATGATTTTGTTTTGAGTTTTTCTTTTATGATTCCTCTATGTAATTGAGTCCGTGAGCTATATATAATAAAGATTAGTGTAGTCAAGGGCTTGATTATCTTGCTATGATCTTGAGGTAATAAAAGAAAGGAAAGAATAAAAAGAAATAAAAGAGAACATATTGATATTATGGAGAGTAATGACTTCACATATTAAGAGTATGATGAATAAAAGTTGTTGAGAGTTGACAAACATAGTTTTGGCCATCGTTGCAATTAATAGGAAGTAATAAAGAAAGAGAGGTTTTCACATTAAATATACTATCTTGGACATCTTTTATGATTGTGAGCACTCATTAAAATAAGACATGCTAAAGAGTTGCTGTTGGACAAGGAAGACAACGTAATGGGTTATGTTTTCTTATATCCGAAATAAAGTATATTGTCATGGATCATCCAACATGTTGAGCTTGCCTTTCCCCCTCATTGCTAGCCAAATTCTTTGCACCAAGTAGAGATACTACTTGTGCTTCCAAATATCCTTAAACCCAGTTTTGCCATGAGGGTCCACCATATCTACCTATGGATTGAGTAAGATCCTTCAAGTAAGTTGTCATGTTGCATGCAATAAAATTGCTCTTTAAATATGTATGACTTATTAGTGTGGAGAAAATAAGCTTTATACGATCTTGTGATATGGAAGCAATAAAAGCGATCAGACTGTATAATAAAGGTCCATATCACAAGTTGTAATATAAAGTGACATTCTTTTGCATTAAGATTTCGTGCATCCAACCATAAAAGCACATGACAACCTCTGCTTCTCTCTACGAAGGGCCTATCTTTTGTTCTTGTCTTATGCATTATGCAAGAGTCATGGTGATCTTCACCTTCCCTTTTTACATTTTATCCTTTGGCAAGCACCTTGTGTTGGAAAGATCCTGATTTATATATCCAATTGGATGTAAGTTAGCATGAACTATTATTGTTGACATTACCCTTGAGGTAAAAGGTTGGGAGGCAACACTATAAGCCCCTACCTTTCTCTGTGTCCGATTAAAACTCCATACCCATAAGTATTCGTGAGTGTTAGCAATTGTGAAAGACTAAATGATGGTTGAGTATGTGGATTTGCTGAAAAGCTCTTATATTGACTCTTTCCGATGTTTTGATAAATTGCAATTGCTTCAATGACCAAGGGTAGAGTTTGTTAGTTTTTCAATGAAGTTTCTGATTCATACTTGACATTGTGAATAGATTATTACTTGAGCATAAGAAATCATATGACAATATATATATATATATATATATACATATGTTGCTGCTATAAGAATGATCATGATGGCATCATGTCCGTATTTTATTTTATTGACACCTCTATCTCTAAACATGTGGACATATTTCTCGTGATCGGCTTCCGCTTAAGGACAAGCGAGGTCTAAGCTTGGGGGAGCTGATACGTCTATTTTGCATCATGCTTTTATATCGATATTTATTGCATTATGGGCTGTTATTACATGTTATGTCACAATATTATGTCTATTCTCTCTTATTTTAGAAGGTTTACATGAAGAGGGGGAATGCCGGCAGCTGGAATTCTGGGATGGAAAAGGAGCAAATATTAGAAACCTATTCTGCACAACTCCAAAAGTCATGAAACTCCACGGATGTTATTTTTGGAATTAATAAAAAATACTGAGCAAAGAAAATACCAGAGGGGGCCACCCACCGTCGTGGCGCCCTACCCCCCTGGGCGCACCCCCCTGCCTCGTGCTCCCCCCGGCAGTCCTTCGCCTTCGATGGCCATCTTCTGCTATATGAAGTCTTTTACCCTGGAAAAAATCATAAGCAAGCTTTCGGGACGAAACAGCGCCGCCACGAGACGGAACCTTGGCGGAACCAATCTAGGGCTCCGGCGGAGCTGTTCTGCCGGGGAAACATCCCTCCAGGAGGGGGAGATCATCACCATCGTCATCATCGTCGATCCTCTCAGCGGGAGGGGGTCAATCTCCATCAACGTCTACACCAGCACCATCTCCTCTCAAACCCTAGTTCATCTCTTGTATCCAATCTTTGTCCCAAAACCTCAGATTGGTACGTGTGGGTTACTAGTAGTGTTGATTACTCCTTGTAGTTGATTCTAGTTAGTTTATTCGATGGAAGATCATATGTTCAGATCCTATATGCATATTAATACCCCTCTGATTATGAACATGAATATGATCTGTGAGTAGTTCCGTTTGTTCCTGAGGACATGGGAGAAGTATTGCTATAAGTAGTCATGTGAATTTGGTATTCGTTCGATATTTTGATGAAATGTATGTTGTCTCTCCTCTAGTGGTGTTATGTGAACGTAGACTACATGACACTTCACCATTGTTTGGGCCTAGAGGAAGGCATTGGGAAGTAATAATTAGATGATGGGTTTCTAGAGTGACAAAAGCTTAAACCCTAGTTTATGTGTTGCTTCGTAAGGTGCTGATTTGGATCCATATGTTTCATGCTATGGTTAGGTTTACCTTAATACTTCTTTTGTAGTTGCGGATGCTTGCAATAGGGGTTAATCATAAGTGGGATGCTTGTCCAAGAAAGGGCAGTACCCAAGCACCGGTCCACCCACATATCAAATTATCAAAGTAACAGACGTGAATCATATGAGCGTGATGAAAACTAGCTTGACGATAATTCCCATGTGTCTTCGGGAGTGTTTTTCTCTATATAAGAACTTGTCTAGGCTTGTCCTTTGCTACAAAAAGGATTGGGCCACCTTGCTGCACTTTATTTAATTTTGTTGCTTGTTACCCGTTACGAATTGCCTTATCACAAAACTATCTGTTACCGATAAATTCAGTGCTTGCAGAGAACACCTTACTGAAAACCGCTTGTCATTTCCTTCTGCTCCTCGTTAGGTTCGACACTCTTACTTATCGAAAGGACTACGATAGATCCCCTACACTTGTGGGTCACCAGAATCAGCCAAAGGTTTCCGTTCTGGTGCAACAAGACCAAGAGCGCCAGGACGGCAGGACGGAGGTCATCAATGAGCCCACCGCAGTGTCACGACCAGAGGCTTTTCGCAGGCGAAGACTACTTTTGTCAGGATAGATTGTACTACTTGTCCCCTTTCAAATCCCTCCGTTGTGGAATCCCTTCCCGCTCATATTTGGGAAGAGGACCAAGGCCACTATAAATAGGACTAGCCACCACCATACAAAGGGACGAAGATCAGAACAAATAGAGCACCACACCAGCTCAAGAACACATCTCCTCCTGAGGCTAGTTCATCCACTGTACTTTTTCATCCATAGCCCTTTGAGGCAATCCACCACACCACACTGGATTAGGGTATTACACTACAAAGGTGGCCCGAACCAGTATAAATCCCTGTGTCTTTGTGTCTCTTTGAGCTCGTCGTGCTAGGCTTAGGAGGATCGCCAGTAGGCAGGCTGGGCAGGTTGAGATCTCCGCATGCACCCCAGAGTTCAAACCTCTCAAGGGTTGCCGGATCCCTAAATCCGACACTTATCAAATCTATAGAGAGAATTTACCTTTACTACCTGTGTCGGGTTATCAAGACCATGTATCTCTTCAATAGGCGGTAAATTCTTAACATCTTCAGCTTTAATACCTTTTTCTTTCATAGATTTCTTTGCCTCTTGCATATCTTCAGGATTAAGAAATAGAATACCCCTTTTCTTTGGAGTTGGCTTAGGAGTTGGTTCATGAAGTGTGTAATCATTATCATTACTCAATATATTATTCAATAGCAATTTACCTTGCTCAACAGTTCTTTCCCTGAAAACACAACCAACACAACTATCCAGGTGGTCTCTGGAAGCATCGGTTAGTCCATTATAAAAGATATCAAGTATTTCATTTTTCTTGAGAGGCTAATCAGGCAAAGCATTAAGTAATTGGAGAAGCCTCTGCCAAGCTTGTGGGAGACTCTCTTCTTCAATTTGCACAAAATTAAATATTTCCCGCAAGGCAGCTTGTTTCTTATGAGGAGGGAAATATTTTGCAGAGAAGTAATAAACCATATCCTGGGGACTACGCACACAACCAGGAGCAAGAAAATTAAACCATATCTTAGAGTCACCCTCTAATGAGAAAGGAAACAATTTAAGAATGTAGTAATAGCGAATTTTTTCCTCATGAGTAAGTAGGGTGGCTATATCATTCAATTCAGAAAGATGTGCCACAACAGTTTCAGATTCATAACCATGGAAAGGATTAGATTCAACCAAAGTAATTAACTCAGCATCGATCGAGAATTCATAATCCTTATCAGTACAACAGATAGGTGAAGTAGCAAAATCAGGGTCATATTTCATTCTAGAATTCAAAGATTTTTCTTTCAGCTTAGCTAATAGTTTCTTAAGATCATATCTATCATTGCAAGCAAGAAAGTCTCTAGCAGTTTCTTCATCCATAAAATAATCCTCAGGTACAACAGGCAATTCATATCCAGGGGGAGAATCTTCATCATCACTTTCATTAATATCATCTGTTTCAGTAATTTCATTCTCCCTAACCCTAGCAAGTTGTTCATCAAGAAATTCACCTAGTGGCACATTATTATCAAGCAGAGAAGTAGTATCATCATAAGCATCATGCATGGATGAAGTGGCATCATCAATAACATGCGACATATCATAATCAATAGCAGGTGTAGGTGTCGCAAGTTTACTCAAAATAGAAGGTGAATCAAGTGCAAATCTAGATGGTAGTTCCTTACCTCCCCTCGTAGTTGAGGGAAAATCTTTGTTCTTTGATCTTTCAAATTCCTCATAGTGATCAAAAGATATAATCCCAAGTGACTCAAAGAATAGAGCTATGCTCCCCGGCAACGGCGCTAGAAAAAGTTCTTGATAACCCACAAGTATAGGGGATCACAACAGTTTTCAAGGGTAGAGTATTCAACCCCAATTTATTGATTCAACACAAGGGGAGCCAAAGAGTATTAGCAGCTGAATTGCTAATTCAACCACACCTGAAAGATTTAATGTCTGCAGCAAAGTATTTAGTAGCATAGTAGTATGGAAATAACAGTAACGATGGCAAAAGTAGCAATAGCAATTTTGTAGCAATCGTAACAGTGGTAACGGAAAAGTAACTTAGCAAAGATCAATATGGGGAAAGCTCGTAGGCAATGGATCAATGATGGATAATTATGTCGGATGCAATTCATCATGCAACAGTTATAACATAGTGTGACACAGAACTAGCTCCAGTTCATCAATGTAATGTAGGCATGTATTCCGAATTTAGTCATACATGCTTATGGAAAAGAACTTGCATGACATCATTTTTCCTACCCTCCCATGGCAGCGGGGTCCTATTGGAAATTAAGGGATGTTAAGACTCCTTTTAATACAGAACCGGACCAAAGCATTATCACTTAGTGAATACATGAACTCCTCAAACTACGATCATCACTGGGAACTCTGTTGATCTTGTTGTTGCAAATATGTAAAGGCAACATTCAAGTTTTCAGCAAAGATTATGAACTAACCATATTCACAATAACACTTAGGTCTCATATTTATTAATATCAATGGCATAATCAACTAGCAAGCAATAATAATAAATCTTGGATGACGACACTTTCTCAAAGCAATCATGATACGATATAACAAGATGGTATCTCGCTAGCCCTTTCTGAGACCTCAAAACATAAATGCAGAGCACCCCTAAAGATCAAGGACTGACTAGACATTGTAATTCATGGCAGAAGATATCCAGCCAGAGTCATACTCAATATAAATTAATAACAATGCATACAAATGACAGTGGTGCTCTCCAACTGGTGCTTTTTTGTAAGAGAGTGACGACTCAAGATAAAAGTAAATATATTGGTGAGGGAGTCCTGGATTAGGGGGTCCTCGGACAGCCGGACTATGTACTTGTGTCGGACTATTGGACTATAAAGATACAAGATTGAAGACTTCGTCCCATGTCCGGGTGGGACTCTCCTTTGCGTGGAAGGCAAGCTTGGTAATTCGGATATGTAGATCTCCCTCTCTGTAAACGACTCTGTGTAACCCTAGCCCCCTCCGGTGTCTATATAAACCGGAGGGTTTTAGTCTGTAGGACAACAACAATCATAATCATAGGCTAGCTTCTAGGGTTTAGCCTCTACGATCTCGTGGTTGATCAACTCTTGTAATACTCATATCATCAAGATCAATCAAGCAGGAAGTAGGGTATTACCTCCATCGAGCGGGCCCGAACCTGGGTAAACATCGTGTCCCCTGCCTCCTGTTACCATTAGCCTTAGACGCACAGTTCGGGACCCCCTACCCGAGATCCGCCGGTTTTGACACCGACATTGGTGCTTTCATTGAGAGTTCCACTATGTCGTCACGGTAAGGCTTGATGGCTCCTTCAATCATCCACAATGATGCAATCCAGGGTGAGGATTTCCTCCCCCGACATATCTTCGTATTCGGCGGCTTCGCACTACAGGCCAACTCGCTTGGCCGTATGGAGCAGATCGATAGCTACGCCCCTGGCCTTCAGGTCAGTTTTGGAAGCTTGAACTACACCGCCAACATCTGCGGAGACTTGATATTCGACGGATTCGAACCCACGACAGGTGCGCCGTATAGTCGCGATGAGCATGGCTTAGACCTGCCATCGGACGGTGTTCAGGAGAGCAAACCTGCAGCTGCCCTGGCCCTAGATCATGAGCAGATCGTGCCATCCAAGGACGGGTGGATAGACCCCGCCGCGGAGGCCCCACACTCTTCGGCAATAGAGCCGGACACAGACTTCATCTCCAATGAGGTCTGTGTCATTGGACCCTCGGACTCTTCTCCGGCCATAGGCTTCGAACCGCGTACTTCCGTGCATATCGAATCTGATTGGGCACCGATCATGGAGTTTACCTCGGATATCTTTCGGCGCTCGCCCTTGGGTGACGTGCTAAATTCACTGAAATCTCTCTCCCTGTCAAGAGACTCTTGGCCGAACTATGTCCGGCTTGAGTGGGAAGCAGATGACGAAGAAATTCGTTCCCCACCCAGCACCCACTTAATAGCCACTGTCGACGACTTAACCAACATGCTTGATTTCGACTCCGAAGACATCGACGGTATGGACGACGATGCAGGAGAAGAAAAGGAACCACCGCCCATAGGGCGTTGGACAGCCACCTCATCGTATGGTGGACACGCCCAAAGAAAGCAATGGCGATGAGGCAACGGAGGATAATCCCCTCGAGAAGCAATCTAAGCACCGACGGCGCCGCTCTAAGCCTCGCCGTAGTAAAAATGGCGATACCG
This sequence comes from Aegilops bicornis, assembly GCA_021605145.1. Classification (NCBI taxonomy): domain Eukaryota; kingdom Viridiplantae; phylum Streptophyta; class Magnoliopsida; order Poales; family Poaceae; genus Aegilops; species Aegilops bicornis. The sequence continues at coordinate 185,788,300 of CM038674.1, forward strand.
GCACAAGATACAATAGCACTCCGGATGGTGCCGAAGACGAAAACAATCCCACCCAGCCAAGCTTCGAGCAAGCCGGACAGGAGGATGGGCAAGTTATCCCTAATAAACAGGCAATGGATGGAGACTCAGAGGATGATAATTACATGCCCCACTCCGAAGATGAGGTGAGCCTCGACGATGAAGAATTCATCGTGCCTGAGGACCCTGTCGAGCAGGAGCGCTTCAAGCGCCGGATTAGAGCCAGTGCAAAAAGCCTGAAGAAAAAACAGCATCAGCTTCAAGCTGATCAAGATCTATAAGCGATAGATGGATCGAGGTCCCGGCGGCGAGGAATAAGGACTCGAGCACCCAACCAAAAGTTACCAAAAGCGCAGGTTGCTACCTCAACTCGAAGAGGAGGCATTAAAGCTTACACTACCAGCGCAGGATGTGGCTAACCGGCCACCTCGTGGCCGAGACAAATTGGCGTATCAGCCCGAAGTCCAGCCTGCACCCCGTCGCGAAACAAGCAAAAACACGAATGCCCGAGGCTACACGCATGACCTTCAAGACAAATTGGAAAACAAAGCAGGACAGTCAAGATCGACCTATGGATCACGGGGGCGCGCCCCAATGCGTGACGATGACCGTCACGCCGGATATACTAAGAACAAATCCGGCCAGGCCGAATACAACAGACTAGACTCATTTGAACTGCGTCGGGATGTAGCCCGGCATAGAGGCGCCGCACACCCCCTATGCTTCACTGATGAAGTAATGGATCATGAATTCCCAGAAGGGTTTAAACCCGTGAACATTGAATCATATGATGGTACAACAGACCCCGCGGTATGGATTGAAGATTTCCTTCTCCACATCCACGTGGCCCGCGGCGATGATCTACATGCCATCAAGTACCTCCCACTAAAACTCAAAGGACCGGCTCTGTATTGGCTGAATAGCCTGCCGGCAAACTCGATTGGCAGTTGGGAGAACCTGGAAGACGCATTCCTTGACAACTTCCAGGGCACTTATGTGCGACCTCCGGATGCTGATGACTCATAACCCAACAGCCCGGAGAGTCGGCCAGGAAATTCTGGACTCGGTTCCTAACTAAAAAGAACCAAATTGTCGATTGTCCAGATGCCGAATGCCTAGCGGCCTTTAAGCATAACATCCATGACGAGTGGCTCCCCCGACACCTCAGCCAAGAGAAGTCGAAGTCCATGGCAGCCCTCACGACACTCATGACCCGCTTTTGTGCGGGCGAGGACAGCTCACTGGGTCGTAGCAACAACACATCAAGAAATCCTGGCACTTCAGATGCGAGAGATAACAACGGCAAGCCCCGACGCAACAGACACAAGCGTCGCAACAATGGCGATAACGCCGAAGACACGACAGTCAATGCCGAAATCAGTGGCTCTAAGTCCGGTCAGCAGAAAAAGCCATCCAAAAGAAACAATCCGGGTCCGTCCTGTCTGGACCGCATACTGGATCGCTCGTGTCAAATTCACGGCACCCCAGATAAACCAGCCAACCACACCAACAGAGAATGCTGGCTGTTCAAACAGGCCGGCAAGTTGAATCTCAAAAACAAGGAAAAGGGGCTGCATAGCGATGACGACGAGGAGCCCCGGCCGCCGAACACAGGAGGACAGAAGAAATTTCCTCCCCAAGTGAAAACGGTAAACATGATATACGCAACCCATATTCCCAAGCGGGAACGGAAGCGTGCACTAAGGGACGTCTATGCGATGGAGCCAGTCGCCCCAAAGTTAAACCCATGGCCTTCTTGTCCGATCACTTTCGATCGCAGGGACCATCCGACCAGCATCCGTCATGGCGGTTCGGCGGCGTTGGTCCTCGACCCCCATCATTGACAGATTCCACCTTACAAGAGTCCTTATGGACGGTCGTAGCAGCCTGAACCTGCTCTATCAGGATACAGTGCGCAAAATGGGCATCGATCCCTCAAGGATCAATCCCACCAAAACCACCTTTAAAGGTGTCATACCATGTGTAGAGGCCTGTTGCACAGGCTCAATCACACTTGAAGTGGTCTTCGGATCCCTGGACAACTTCCTAAGCAAGTAGTTAATCTTCGATATCGTCCCCTTCCGTAGTGGTTATCATGCACTAGTAGGATGAACTGCATTTGCTCGATTCAATGCGGTGCCTCATTACGCCTATCTCAAGCTCAAGATGCCCGGACCTCGCGGGGTTATAATAGTCAATGGAAACACAGAGCGCTCCCTCCATACAGAGGAGCATACTGCATCCCTCGCTGCAGAAGTATGGAGCAGCCTTCTTAGGCAGATCTCCTACTCGGCAATAAAACCCGCGGACACCACCAAGCGAGTCCGAAGTACTCTGCAACAGGATCATCCGGAGCTCGCCTAGCAATTCGGTCTCCGTCCCAGTCCCAGTCAAGCGATGACATTTGTGCCATGCGCACATAATCACGCACTTAAAATACCATGGGCATAGGCAGAGGCACGACTACAATACGGTCCACAGCGCGGCTCAAACCGACCCAGGAACCGTATACCTTCCCTTTTTTCTTTCTTTCAGGTCCCTATTCTATGGAGGCTCTTCCGATAGCCTGATTATCGGACCCATCACGGGACGGAAACACAAAGGAGGCAAGGAGCTTTGACGTACAAAGTAATCCCGAGGTGGTCTTTGATAACGATCGCTATACCTATTTTACATACCCACACGCAACTCGCCTTTGTTCAGGACATGTCAAATAGTCCTATTTTGCTTATCGCACTTCTTGTATCACTACTAGAAAAAGGCCTGTTAGTGGTGCACCTATTTTTGCCACACCATAGGTGCGCCACTATTATCACGCCATTAGTAATTTTTAGTAATGGCGCACATTTTGGTGCACCATTACTATGACTAGAGGTGCGCCATTACTATCTGATTTAGTAATGGCGCACCACATAGAAGTGTGTCATTACTAACAAATTTTTTCAAATTTTTTTCAGAATTTTTTTTTCAATTTTTTTTCGTTTTTTTCTTAATCTCGGGTCAATATGCTTAATCTCAAGTCAAATCGCACTTCGTGGTCAAACTTCCCAAAAGGTCACCCATCCTGACACTACTCCAACCCACGCACGCTTAACTTTAGAGTTCTATTGAACCCCAGCACTAGCTCACTTAACAGGCACTTGTTGATATATCTAGCATATCAATCCTATTAAAGCTTGTTAATGTTAGGACTTTGTTCATGTTCATGAGTGTGATAAAATTTTGAAAAATATTTCAAACTTCCGTTCATATTATGTATCATATTTTTAACATTTTTTCAAAAAAATCAAAACTATTTTTTTTTCTGTTACTAGTGGCACATCTAGCAAATGGTGCGCCACTACTAAGTTTGAAATTTTTTCCATTTTCCCCCCTCTAGATCTTAAAAGCATCGTATCTTTTTTTCTATTAGGTTTTTAGGGATTCTAAAATTCTTCAACGGGGTTCCTCCGATTGAATTCGGATGTAACTTTTCGAGTAGATGATTTTTCATATAAAAAACTTTTAATCCGAGTTCGTATGCAAAAGTTATGGCCATTTTACAAATTCCAGAGAGGTTTTGCAAATAAAGTCAAAATTCATATTTATAAATTTTTCCAATAAGTAGACCACATATCACATGGGAAAGTTATTTTCTTTTATTTTTTTTGACATTTTCATCATTTTCTTTTATTTTTTTTAAACTAAAAAGGCGGTCCACTTGGGGGTGCATTCGGTGGAATTTTTGGTCAAAGTTAGTAATAGCTCACCGTGGGTGTGGTGCGCCATTACTAGTTAAACTAGTAATGGCGCACAATCCCCAGGTGCGCCATCCCTAGTTTTGAAAAAAAAAATTGTTAGTAGTGGCGCACCGAGGGTGTGGTGCGCCATTACTTATTTTGAAAAAAATTAAAAAAAATTGTTAGTGGTGGCGCACGGAGGGTGTGGTGCGCCATTACTAGTTTAACTAGTAATGGCGCACTATCCCCTGGTGCGCCATTACTAGTTTTGAAAAAAAAATGTTAGTAGTGGCGCATCGTGGATGTGGTGCGCCATTAGTATTTGGAGTTTAATGGTGTACCTATATGTGGTGTGTCACTATTATATAGCAGTGGCGCACCACATACGTGGTGCGCCATTAATGTCCATATTAGCTATAGCCATTTTTCTAGTAGTGTATACATACGCCTTGACGTATTATTCAAATAAAAATGGAAAATAATGTACAGCGTCATCTTATTATTACATTTCTTTATCTTTATCCTTGACTGCTTATTTATTACAAATTGCGCCCGTACATTCTGGTGCGTTCAGTCCGTCAGGGGCTTCAGTGTACCCCATAACATGGCAAGAAAAGTCTGATCACTTTCGATAGTGCGGCACCCCGAACTTATAGCATTATATGCATCAGCTCCGAATCATGTCTTGGGTCAATAGTTGGGTTTGCCCGGCTGCCATGTTTTGCCGCCTTACATTCCGCTAAATCGGCTAAGGTGGCACAGGGAGAACTACTGCGATTGTCTCCCGGTTCTTTCGGACGAGCACCTCAGTAGAGAAAGTCGAAAAGTGAGTGTCATGATGCGGCGAGAGCTGATCGCTGTTCGAGAGGTCTCAAATCCTTCAAGATTTTTTCCGCTTTGGGCGAGGAATCGGCCTTGTCCGATTTAGGCGTATATAGCGCCACAAGCTTGGCCTTCCGAATACCAGGGGCTACGCCAAAATTTAAAACTATAGATTTCTATGGCTAAGTGAGAGTGATAAAGTTGTATAGTCCGATTGGCTTGTTCATTTCCGCTAAACACCTCCTTAAAGGACCAAAAATTTGGATAAAGAGTGTTTAGATTTATCTCGAACACCCCGGTACTAGTTACATGGGGGCAAAAGCCAACGACTGGCCAACTCTCAGATTTATAAACGGCCGCACAGAAGGTAAAATTTTAAATCAACAAGTGTTATATAGCGCAAATGAACTCGTTTTCATATTACAGGATCAAACAAGTACATTCATTCAAATATTACATCCTTAGCACATTCCTCCGCCACAAGGCGAGCGCCCTTCAGGACACTGTCATAATACTTTTTGGGGTGGCGGTGCTCCTTGCCCTTTGGCGGCGCCTCCGTCACCAGCTTCTCAGCATCCATCTTCGCCTAGTGCACTTTCGCGCGGGCGAAGGCCCTGCGCGCACCTTCAATGCAGACTGACCGCTTTATGACTTCAAACCGCGGGCGGGCATTTACAAGCCACTTTATAAGGCCAAAGTAGCTGCTGGGCAAGGGCTCGGCAGGCCACATCCGGACTATAAGGTCCTTCATGGCCAGTTTGGCCGCCTTGTGCAATTCGACCAGTTGCTTCAGCTGGTCGCTCAAGGGCATCGGATGTTCGGTCCCAATGTATTGAGACCAGAACAACTTCTCCGTAGAGCTCCCTTATTCGGCCCGGTAGAACTCTGCGGCATCCGATATGTTGCGCGGCAGATCTGCGAACGCTCCTGGAGAGCTCCGAATTCGGGTAAGTAAAAAGAAAGTCTCCTTCACATTCTTGCTTTGCATAATGAATGCCTTTCCCGCCGATATCTTCTTGGCAGCCTGAATCTCTTGGAGGGCCCTTTGGGCTTCGGCTTTGGCGTCTCGCACGCTCTGGAGGGCCTCAGCAAGCTCGGACTCTCGTGTCTTAGAGTCACGCATTTTTTGACGAAATCCTGGAGCTCTTGCTGGACCTCGTCAACCCGGGCCTCTTGCTTATCGCGCTCGGTGCGCTCCTTGGCCGCTTTGTCTTCGGCCTCAGACAACGCCTTCTTAAGGGCCGCCACTTCGGTCGTGGCCCCTATTAAAATTCATGACGCTTCTATTAGCATCGACAATTTTTCCTTTATAAACATAGAGACGGGGTATTGTGTACCTTTGTTTTCTTCGAGCTGCCGCTTCACGTGGCCGAGATCTCCCTCGTTCCGCTCCAGGTCCTGCTTCAGTCCGGAAACCTCCGCAGTACGAGCGGAAGCAGCCAGCAGCGATGCCTGCTTATCCACATAGACATCTTCTGTTAGAGTCCTGCAGATGTTATTTGATCCTTTGTTCGGCCTTTCTTTCCGAACACCAAACAGAGCATCAGGGGCTAATGTCCATACTGTGATACTTTCTTACAATTTTATTACTTACCTCGAAGCCTGTTATGAGGCTGGCGTAGGCTTCGGTCAATCCGCTTTTAGCAGACCGGAACTTCTCGATCACCGTACCCATGATGGTATGGTGTTCTTCATCAATGGAAGCACCCCGAAGCGCTTCCAGCAAGTTGTCCGATGCCTCTGGATGGACAGAGGTCATCAGCACAGGCGGCTCGCCCCCCTTAGACAGAGGCTGCATGCCTGAATCTGGAACCACTGTGGGTTCTGGCATAGTATCCGACTGGGGGCCAGACTTGTTGCGGCCCCCGTCATCAGAATCCATGGGGGTCTTCCCTCCCATGTGCAAGACGTTTGGGATTTCTCCTTGGGGCGTCTCTAGAACTATCTCCCCCTGGTCCGGTATCCTCCGAGACAACACCTCGCTGTCGTCCGCGGGCCGGGGGGAGTTGGCCGTCGGGAGTGAATTGTTGTTCATCGCCGACTGACCCAAAGACACATCCGAGGAGGATACGTTGATGTGGGCTTTGGCCGGACTGGACGATCATATTTGGCATGATAAGAAGCTATAAAGCAAAACATATCGGAAGTATTATAGTGTCCGGATACTTACGACTTCGCTAGGGGCTTGTCCCTGGGCAACCACTCCTCGCCGCTGTAGGCGGCTGTGGTCGAGTGGTCCGGAGGGAGGGCCTTTCCTTTGTTGGACCCTTCGGCCTCACCAGATGGGGCGGCCTTCCTTTTCTCCCCCCCCCCCCCCCCGGTTGGGGGAGGTATTTCTTCTTCCTCCTCGTTTTCGTTGGAGGAGCGCGCCTCGATGTCTTCGGACTATGAGTCCGATACAACCTTGCTCCGGAGACCTTTCCTGGTCCCCGCGGTCTTCTTCTTGGCCTTCTTCTCCGGCACCTCATAGGGCGCCGGAAACAACATCTTCGTTAAGAGAGTCGATGCTGGATCTTCGGGTAGTGGAGCCGGACAGTCAATCCACTCCGCTATCGCTACACAGTCCTGTTAATTTGGCGTGGAGGCTTAGATTCCTCCCGTGAACATGCTGGGGGAAGGCATACCTTGTAAAATATAAAAACTTACCGGATTGGTGGGGCGCTTTGCGCTGAGTCCGCGATCCTCGGTTATGGGCGGAGGTACCTCAGCGGCCTTGAACAGCACCATCCAGACGTCTTCGTGCGTCATGCCGAAGAGCTCTCGTGGCGTCTGGTATTCGGCCGGGTCGAACTCCCACATATTGAAAGCCCGTCTCTGACATGGAAGGATCCGACGGAAGAGCATGACTTGGACCACGTTGACAAGCTTGATTTTCTTGCTTATCATATTTTTCACGCAGGTCTGAAGTCCGGTCAGCTCCACTGATGAGCCCCAGGCTAGGCCCTTCTCTTTCCAGGAGGTGAGTTGCATGGGGACGCCGGATCGAAATTCGGGGGCCGCTGCCCAGTTGGTGTCACGGGGCTCGGTGATGTAGAACCACCCCAATTGCCACCCCTTCACGGTCTACACATAGGAGCCTTCGGGCCAGGTGACATTGGGCATCTTGCCCACCATGCCGCCTCCGCACTCCGCTTGCTGGCCGACCACCACCTTCGGCTTCACGTTGAAGGTCTTCAGCCATAGGCCGAAGTGGGGTGTACTGCGGAGGAAGGCCTCGTACACGACGATAAACATCGAGATGTTGAGGATGAAATTGGGGCCCAGATCATGGAATTCCAGCCCGTAGTAAAACATTAGCCCGCGGAAAAATGGGTGGAGGGGGAATCCCAGTCCGCGGACAAAGTGAGAGAGAAACACTACCCTCTCCTGAGGCTTCGGGGTAGGGATGATTTGCCCTTCTGTAGGGAGCCGGTGCGCGATGTCTGCAGCCAGGTATCCGGCCTCCCGAAGCTTCGTGATGTCCTCCTCCTTAACGGAGGAGGCCATCCACTTGCCTCCCCTTCCGGACATGCTTGGAATGGCTCTACGGAGAAGGTGAGAACTTGGGCGCTGGAGCTCGAGTGAGGAAGAATGGATGAGCAGGCGTGGGTGAAAAAGGGGAATCCTTATCTCTTTATAGAGACGGTAGAAACCATGCGTCTTCCCACTTGCCCTGTAAACTCGCTTATTCCCCAAGCGCCGCGTTAATGGCGCGGTTGGGTTACCCACACCCGTATTGATGAGAATCCCGTGATAAGGGGACACGATCTCTGCTTCGACAAGACGTGCCAAGGAAACCGCCTCGCAATATGTGCAGTAGCTGGTTGAGAAAACCGGTTCGAATGATGACCGGGCCGTGGCGTGATGTCACGCTGTGAAAAGTTGTCAGCAGATTAGATTTGTGGAATATTGTACTCTCTACGGTGGTATGTGGAATTTGTTTTGCAGAGCCGGACACGACCCTTGTGTTCAAAATCTTCTATGGAGTATTCAGAGAAGGAACCCGCCTTGCAATGCCGAAGACAATCTGCGCGCCGGACTCATCGTCATCGTAGCCTGGTTCAGGACCTACTGAGGGAGTCCTGGATTAGGGGGTCCTCGGACATCCGGACAATGTACTTGTGCCAGACTGTTGGACTATGAAGATACAAGAGTGAAGACTTCGTCTCGTGTCCGGGTGGGACTCTCGTTTGTGTAGAAGGCAAACTTGGTAATTCGGATACATAGATCTCCTTCTCTGTAACCGACTCTATGTAACCCTAGCCCCCTCTGTGTCTATATAAATCGGAGGGTTTTAGTCCGTAGGACAACAACAATCATAATCATAGGCTAGCTTCTAGGGTTTAGCCTCTACGATCTCGTGGTAGATCAACTCTTGTAATACTCATATCATCAATATCAATCAAGCAGGAAGTAGGGTATTACCTCCATCGAGAGGGCCCGAACCTGGGTAAACATCGTGTCCCCTGCCTCATGTTACCATTAGCCTTAGACGCACAGTTCGGGACCCCCTACCCAAGATCCGCCGGTTTTGACACCGACAATAGGCCCTTCGCAGAGGGAAGCAGTGATTTGCAGAGGTGCCAGAGCTCGAGTTTTGAAACAGAGATAAATAATATTTTGAGCGGCATACTTTCATTGTCAACATAACAACCAAGAGATCTCGATATCTTCCATAGTACATACATTATAGGCGGTTCCCAAACAGAATGGTAAAGTTTATACTCCCCCACCACCAACGAGCACATTCCACTGCTGGTCGAAACAACGGGTACCGTCCAACTAACAACTATCCTGGGGGGTGGTTTGTTTGCAATTATTTTTATTTGATTTGAGCATGGGTCTGGGCATCCCGGTTACTGGCCATTTTCTCGTGAATGATGAGCGGAGTCCACTCATCGTGAGAATAACCCACCTAGCATGGAAGATATAGACAGCCCTAGTTGATACATGAGCTATTCGAGCATACAAAACATAATTTTATTTGAAGGTTTAGAGTTTGGCACATGCAAATTTACTTGGAACGGCAGGTAAATACCGCATATAGGAAGGTATGGTGGACTCATATGGAACAACTTTGGAGTTTATGGAAGTGGATGCACAAGCAGTATTCTCGCTTAGTACAAGTGACGGCTAGAAAGAGACTAGGAAGCGACCAACTAGAGAGCGACAACAGTCATGAACATGCATTAAGATTAACAACAATGAGTGCAAGCATGAGTAGGATATAAATCACCATGAACATAAATATCATGGAGGCTTTGTTGATTTTGTTTCAACTACATGCGTGAACATGTGCCAAGTCAAGCCACTCGAATCATTCAAAGGAGGATACCATCCTATCATTCCACATCATAACCATTTTAATAGCATGTTGGCACGCAAGGTAAACCATTATAAACTCCTAGCTAATTAAGCATGGCGTGAGTAACTATAATCTTTAATTGTCATTGCAAGCATGTTTCATTCGTAAAAGGCTGAATCAGGAACGATGAACTAATCATATTTACAAAAACAAGATAGGTCGAGTTCATACCAGAGTTTGCTCATCTCAATCATTTCATCATATATCGTCATTATTGCCTTTCACTTGCAGGACCCAATGGTGTGGGTAATAATAATAGTGCGTGTGCATTGGACTAAGCTGGAATCTGCAAACATTTAATTCAAATGAGAAGACAAGGTAATATGGGCTCTTTGTTAGATCAACAATAGTGCATAAGAGCGCCACTCATCATTTTCATCTTGGTCTTCTCCTCTCAACCCCCAAAGAAAAAAAAGAAAAGAAAAGAATAGGAAAAAGTATTTACACGGGAAAGCTCCCAACAACCAAAAGAAGAATGAGAAATCTTTTTGGGTTTTCTCTTAATACTACTACTACAAGCATGGATAGTAAACTAGCTAAAAGCTACCACTAATTTTTTGGTTTTTCTCAAAGTTTTTCAAACACACAAGAAGAATGCAAGAAAAAGAATAAACTAGCATGGATTGTACAATGGAAAAGTATGAACACCGACAACTAGAATGAGGGTGTGAACACGAATGTAATGTCGGTGAGATATACGTACTCCCCCAAGCTTAGGCTTTTGGCCTAAGTTGGTCTAAGGCCACGGCTGGCTGGCGGATATCCAAAGTTGTAGTCGGGGTTGTACTGGATGCAGCAGCTACTGCCTAAAGAGCTGCAGCGTGGAGGCGAGCAGCCTCCGTCTTCCTCTCATATTCATTTGCCTCATATCTCGTTATAAAATATCTCCCATTTACCTGAAAGTTAAAGAAGGCAGGAGCAGGAAGGGTAATATGGACAGCACGCTGTCTGTCAAAGATTAGTCGGTACTAGAGGGATTGTTCATTCCTCTCAAGAAACTGATGGCGCACCATAGCATTATAATCTAGGAAAGCAAGTGGCAACTGAATATCATTTTTGCTTATGAACACACTAAGATAATCAGCTAAACGAGTTGCATAAATCCCACCAAATAAATCCCCGTCTTTAGCATTAAGATGTAGCCTCCGTGCAACAATGGGCCCCAGGTTATATCGTTTATCACCTAATACTGCACTCTTGAGGACACTAAGATCTGGGACTCAAATGTGGCAAAGCTCATCCTTACCCTTAATGCATCTACCTATAAAGAGAGCAAAGTAATGTATGGAAGGGAAATGAATGCTCCCTATGGTACCTTGTGTGATATCTCTAGTTTCTCCCACATTGATATTAGCAAGAAAATCATTATATTCAGATTTGCGAGATTCACTGAAGATGGCCCACCGTGGGATTTTGCAAGCAGTGTTAAAATCTTCAAGGCCCATTGTATATGATTTATCATAGAGGTCAAATATAACAATGTGAGTGTTGCGCTCAGATGAAAAGTTAAACCTCCGCGCAAGGGAATCAGTGAGGTGATAGTATTGGCGACACTTATGTGATACGAAGTCCTCAAGATCAGCATTACGCACATACTCATCAAATTAATCCTTGAAGCTAGCTTGGATAATAAATTCACCCGGCGGCCATTCGCAAGGCCGCACTGGAGCTTCTCTTCATGGTTGAAGGTCCAGTTCACGTATCGCGATCTTCGGTGCTTGCTTCCTTGAAGAACCACCTTGGTACATTTTCCCAAACATTTTTCTTCCTCTGAAAAATTTCTGAAATTTTTAGTGACTCGAAGTAAAAGTGAACCAAACTCAACAAGATTGGTAGCACTACTCCCACAAGTGCCTAGAGGCTATATCGTGCATCTTCAAAGAAAATAGTGCCCCGACGGTACCTTTCTTTGAACACTCATGATTACTATGAGACTTGTGTGATAGATTTGTGTACACGTGAGTTCCCTCGTGTGCCGACCATAGTTGAAAACAATAAGAGCGCTAGCTTTCGGCTTCACTCGTCTGAGGTACGAGTTCGGATGACCCGGTCGTAACAATCGCAAAGGTGCTCTGTTTACTCCCTAGCCGAACAATCGGGACCGTAGGGGTAAGCACAGGAGCCAGGCAACCCAGCTTTGCAGAACACTTAAGTCAACATGATGCATATTTTGGCCTAATACACGAACAAGGAATGGTGCGATACATTACTAATCATATGCAAGAAGAATGGCTTCATAAAGAAAGCCCCCAAGTAAACGGGGTATTTGAAATTGTTTGTAACAAACAAGGTTCTAACAAAGAAAGTTTTTCTCAAATGACTTTTTTTTAAAAGTATAATGATAGGTCGAACCGAACAAAATTTAAAACTGAAAGTTTTTGAGCATGAAAGCGACTTAGCTAGTTAATGTGCTCGGTGTGACGTGGGCTGAGCTTGTAGCGGCTCAAGGTCCCAACCCCCAAGACGGTCCCGAGGTGGCGGAGCCAAGAGCTCGGCACTCCGAAGTGGCAACATAGCAAGGCCATTGCAGGCCGGCAGTGTGACGTTGAAGTCCTCGACGTGGGTTAATGAAGTGATGACGAAGCCCGCGGTCCAGCCGAGGTGACGTGGTACGTCGATACCCCGAGGTGACAGTGCTGCCCGACCTGGATCATTTACTTGTGCATAGAAAATATTGCAAGCTGGAATAATAGTAATGATAATAAATTAAAAATATCGTTGCATAATTAATAATTTATGCAAAGTGACTAAAAAAAGAAATATGACCCGTGTGCCAAACACCAGATAAGGTAGAGCCCTTTTAGCGATATTGAAGTCCCCGAGGCAACCAAACATGTCGTTATGGCAATTTGACCCACAAGGTGATCACGTGAGCCTATTTATGCCGATTGGGATGACGACGTCGGCTTGCCAAAGTGACCGCATGACCAACTGAAGTCGATTACCTACACATGTAAAATAGTGCAGTCCAAATAATAATAATATAAATATATAAGAAATCTCGCATAGTTAATTGACGCAAAATAATAATAATTTTTTAAAGAGATGTGACCTGGCGCCGAAGTCAATGTCGATGCGGGGTGTCGGCGGGATACGGTAAAGGCGTGACAAAGCCTAAATTCACAGGTCGGTCCGAGTTCCGAATGCAGCGTTCGCCGAACTATGTACGGAAACTGACCGAACCACCTGATGACCCACAAGTATAGGGGATCTATCGTAGTCCTTTCGATAAGTAAGGGTGTCGAACCCAACGAGGAGCAAAAGGAAATGACAAGCGGTTTTCAGTAAGGTATTCTCTGCAAGCACTGAAATTGTCGGTAACAAATAGTTTTGTGATAAGGTAATTCGTAACGGGTAACAAGTACAAAAGTAACTAAGCTGCAGAAAGGTGGCCCAATCCTTTTGGTAGCAAAGGACAAGCCTGGACGAACTCTTATATAAAGAAAAATGCTCCCGAGGACACATGGGAATTATCGTCAAGCTAGTTTTCATCATGCTCATATAATTCGCGTTCGTTACTTTGATAATTTGATATGTGGGTGGACCAGTGCTTGGGTACTAACCTTCCTTGGACAAGCAACCCACTTATGATTAACCCCTCTCGCAAGCATCCGCAACTACGAAAGAAGAATTAAGGTAAACCTAACCATAGCATGAAACATATGGATCCAAATAAGCCACATACGAAGCAAAGCATAAACTAGGGTTTAAGCTTCTATCACTCTAGCACGCCATCATCTACTTATTACCTTACCAATGACTTCCCCTAGGCCCAACTAATGGTGAAGTGTCATGTAGTCGACGTTCACATAACACCACTAGAGGAAAGACAACATACATCTCATCAAAATATCGAACGAATACCAAATTCACAAGACTACTTATAACAAGACGTCTACCATGTCCTCAGGAACAAACGTAACTACTCACAAATCATATTCATGGTCATAATCAAAGGGGTATCAATATGCATAAAGGATCTGAACATATGATCTTACACCGAATAAACCAACTAGCATCAACTACAAGGAGTAATCAACACTACTAGCAACCCACAGGTACCAATCTGAGGTTTTGAGACAATGGTCGGATACAAGAGATGAACTAGGGTTTGAGAGGAGATGGTGCTGGTGAAGATGTTGATGGAGATTGACCCCCTCCCGATGAGAGGATCGATGGTGACGATTTCCCCCTCCCGGAGGGATGTTTCCCTCGGAGAACTGCTCCGCCAAGGTTCCGCCTCGAGACAGCGCGCTTTGTCCTGAAAGCTTCCTTTGATTTTTCCAGCACAAAAGACACCATATACTAGAAGATGGTCATCGGGGTGCTTCCAGGTGGCCCACGAGGCAGGGGGCAGGGCGCGCCCTCCACCCTCGTGGAAAGTGGTCCCCCTCTTGTGCTTTCTTTGCCCAATATTTTTAATATATTCCAAAACTGACTTTTGTGGAGTTTCAGGACTTTTGGAGTTGTAAAGAATAGGTCTCTATATTTGTTCCTTTTCCTGCTCAGAATCCCAGCTACCGACATTCTTCCTCTTCATGTAAACCTGTTAAAATAAGAGAGAAAAGGCACAAGTATTGTGACATAATGTGTAGTAACAGCCCATAATGCAATAAATATCGATATAAAAGCAAGATGCAAAATGGCCGTATCAACTCCCCCAGGCTTAGACCTCGCTTGTCCTCAAGCGGAAGCCGATACCGAAAAATATATCCACATGTTTAGAGATAGAGGTGTCGATAAAATAAAATACGGACATGAGGGCATCATGATCATTCCTAGAACAGCAACATATATATTGTCATATGATTTCTTATGATAAAGTAACAATCTATTCACAACGAAAGTATGAATGTGAAACTTCATTGAAAACTAGCAAACTATAATCTAAGTCACTGAAGCAATTGCAATTTATCATAACATCGGAAAGAGTCAATATAAGAGCTTTTCAGCAAGTCCACATACTCAACTATCATTTAATATTTCACAATTGCTAACACTCATGCAATACTTACGGGTATGAAGTTTTAATCAGACACAGAGAAAGATAGGGGCTTATAATTTCGCCTCCCAACCTCTTACCTCAAGGGTAATGTCAATAATAATACTTTATGAAAACCTACATCCAATATATATATATATATATATATATATATATATATATATATATATATATATATATATATATATATCAGGATCATTCCAACACATAGTGCTTGCCAAAGGATAAAGTGTAAAAAGGAAAGGTGAAGATCACCATGACTCTTGTATAAGGTGGAAGACAAAAATAAAAGATAGGCCCTTCGCAGAGGGAAGCAGAGGTTGTCTTGCGCTTTTATGGATGGATGCACAAAATCTTAATGCCAAAGAACGTCACTTTTTATTGCCACTTGTGATAAGGACCTTTATTATGCAGTCCGTCGATTTTATTTCTTCCATATCACAAGCTCATATCAAGCTTATTTTCTCCACACTTAGATCATACATATTTAAGGAGCAATTTTTATTGCATGCACCGATGACAACTTACTTTAAGGATCTTACTCAATCCATAGGTAGGTATGGTGGAAGCACAAGTAGTATCTCTACTTGGTGCAAAGAATTTGGCTAGCATGAGAGGGAAAGGCAAGCTCAACATGTTGGATGATCCATGACAATATAATTTATTTCGGATGTAGGAAAACATAACCCATTATGTTGTCTTCCTTGTCCAACATCAACTTTTTAGCATGTCATATTTTAATGAGTGCTCACAATCATAAAAGATGTCCAATATAGTATATTTATATGTGAAAACCTCTCTTTCTTTATTACTTCCTATTAATTGCAACGCTGACCAAAACTATGTTTGTCAACTCTTAACAACTTTTATTCATCATACTCTTTATGTGTGAAGTCATTACTCTCCATAAGATCAATATGATCTTTTTATTTCTTTTTGTTCTTTCTTTTTCTTTTATTCCCTCAAGATCATAGCGAGATAGCAAAGCCCTCGTCTCAAAACTAATATTTATTATATATAGCTCACGGACTCAATTACATAGATAGGGATCAACACAAAAACTCAAAGCTAGATCATACTAAAACTTTATTCTACTAGATCAAGATATAACCAAAAGGACCCCAGATGGAGGCAGCCACCGAGCCAACCCCAGATACGCTCACGACCACTACTGAGATGGTCAACGCCCCGTTTGAGGTTACAACCCCCGTGGCACTGCACCAGCAGTTTTCCCCCTTAGAGGATGTGTCCCCCCCCCCCCCCCCGCTGAGCTTCCCAAGGTGGTTTTATTCTTGGGACATTTACATTTATACCCCTAAGTTGCGCCCACTCTCAGATTTACCCCTAATTTTTTGATGTGCTCAAATTTGGCCCTAAAAAGCATTTTAAGTCACAGGAATGCCCTTCCATCTGGTCAAAGTTGTTTGACCAAAACTTTGAAAATTCATAACAAATTTATACGAAGTCAGAAAAATGCAAATAAGATATCAAAATGTTCATAAAAACATCACCTATACTCGCATGTCATTTACGTTCGTCACCTACATGTGCATTTATTTGAATTCACCCTAAATTGTTTTTTAATGTTATAAACCCTAAAAAGCTTTAAAGAGTGCTTTTGTTATGAACGTAAATGACATGTGCATATAGGTGTTGTTTTTATGAGCATTTTGATATCTTATTTTGCATTCTTCTAAGTTCATATGAATTTGTTATGAATTTTCAAAGTTTTGGTCAAACAACTTTGACCAACTGGAGGGGCATTCCTGTGACTTAAAATGCTTTTTAGGGGCAAATTTGAGCACATCAAAAAGTTAGGGGTAAATTTGAGTAGTGGGTTCGAGTTAGGGGCACAAATGTGAATGTCCCTTTATTCTTTGCCGGTCTCGATTGTGGTTTTTCATCTAAGTATGTGGTGATGAATAATGCAAAAATTTATTAGCTTCGATGCCATGCTATACATAGTGGTTTAAATAACATGTGTTTCTTATAATGGAAAGTAATTCAGAATTTGTTTCTATTTCAATTAGAGCCCTAATGCAGACATGGATTGTGTGGTTGTACATGTCACTCGCTATGAGGCGGATGACCTGAATATGCGCACTAGGAAAACAGAGTTCTTAGGCTGTTGAAATCATGGAAGCCATTAGCGCTTATACCAATGTCGAGTTGTATTCCAGCCTCACCGTTGTCAGGCGTGTTTTCCAGAGTGTACTGAAGCACAAGAAGTTCAAAGTTACTCCTTCGTTTGTGAGGCATACTGTTCATGTCAAGCTTACGCAGGAAGATGACGTTGCATGCCTCCACAAACAAGTTTATGAGTGGCAAGGACACAAGGTTGTCTTCATGAAGGTTCATAGGATTGAGATGCTACCGGACGTCCTCGATGATGTTCATGGAAAGGTTCGTCTTGTGTCCATCCCAAATTAGATCGAGGCATGAAATAGTTGCCCCAACTAGTGTTTAATAGTAGTTTGGATTGTGTCTAATTATCCAAACTTTGCATGTTATCGAGCCCTCTGGGGCTTGTACTCTGTTTGAAATTAATCCGTCTATGGGAACTACTGCTACTTTTGTGTGCCCATGAATCATGTGAGAACCATCATAATAGTTGCCAAAACAGATGCGTCCTCACTAGTTTTTTCATGAATATGGCATGGTAAGACATAAGTTGTCATGGTTTATCATACGAGCAGTGTGTGTTTGATGAAATAGAGTACTCGTTCGAGAAGTGTGTGCCGCCGTATACATAAGTACTTGTAAACACTGTTGGTGCTACCCCACTTGTAAGCAGTTGTGCAAAACACGACACATTGGCTCAGCTCACTTCTACACTAGGCTATCGACCAGCTAACAATCAACAATCTACTGTCTGACATATAAGCAACTATGTATCTTGTTACAGTGGTTCATGCAGTTAGCTGAGGCCACAATGTAAATTCCAAACATTCACACGCTAGTCCAGCGTTCATGGGGAACACTCACATTAAACTCGGCTTTATGAAAATCTTGAAAAGCATAAGTTAAGAAAATTATACATCTTAATGATTCATAGGACATAAAAAACATATACTAGTTCACAGCAAAAGACAAAGTTGTGAGAAGGTTTACAAATCAGGAAAAAACAAGCAAGGCTTCTCTGAGCAAAGGGCCTCCCGGCAGGCTTAAATTTCCTGGAGTTCACTCTGGTTTTTTCTTGTTGCCACCATCCAGGGTTAGGTTCTCTCGCTCCAGAATAACCAATTATAATTGTGATCTCAGCTGGAATACTGAACTGAACCATGCAGTGTACTGACCAGCTGAAATTCTTGTGCATGCCACTAAATTTAAGCACCGCTATTTGCAGAAATAAGTAGACCACAATGCCTCTTGTCCGCGCACCTGTCCAAAAAACCGCCGTGCAGCCGTGCTAGCTAGTCCTTGGTCCATGGATGAACTGGTAGAAACTGCATTCCGGACTAGGATGCAGTAGTTTTCGCTCGTCTCTACACTGCAATCAGGAAGTAAAATGTACAAATCAACTTCTTTAAGATTGTGTTAGTCATTCTACCTAGTTACTACCAATGTAGGAATACCTGGAAGACGGGTGGTTAGACAACGGTAGCGAGGGATAGCCATCTCATTTTGCATAGTTCTACTAAAATTGAGCCGTGTGCTTTTGATTGCGCGGATAGAAATGATACGGAGGCAGACATCCCGGAACGATATGGAGACAGACATCCCTGTTTGCGGAAATACAAAATACGGTTATTTAAAGAGTGACAGATATTTGAAGTGGCGTATGATTAACATCAGCATCTATTGTGTTAGAATTGGCACTAGATTGATAGTATGAAAGTGCCCTTAAGTAAGTAGCATCATATCACATCAACACTGCCACTAGATTAACATGGAGAACAATAGCATTAGTATTATTGTCATGCGAGTAGCATATGGTCAGTAAATGTGCAATCAAATTTGTGCAGTTCCACTGGGATGAAGCAATGTTAGCGGTGTGAGATTTAAGTGTAACTGCAAAAACACAATTCATGGGAAATGAAACAAGACAGAAGCACTTCATAAAATGGTGGTGGCATTGCTTCAATTTATCAACGACACTAGACCATTACTTATAGTGATATTAGGTGGCATTGCTTAATGCTTCATGTGATTTTACATTAACGGTAGCGATATGGGCGTAGGGACAGCAGGGCCATGAAGTGGTGAGGCAGATGTGGTTGCCGAGAGCAGCAAACACTCAGGCAACATGTCTGCATTTGTCCCATTTTTTATCTCCTCGGCGACATTTTCCTATGTGAGCAAAGGAAATCTAGACCTGCTCATTCTCATTTGCGTTGTCCCCCAACACCCGTCACTTTCTTTCCTTTTTCAACCAAGAGACAGGTCCACTCCCCCCACCCTTCGCCATGCACCATGCTTTCTTCGTCTTTTCAACCAAGAGACCGGTTGGGTAGCCAGTATCTACTACATTCCCCCGTTTCCTCCTAGAACCAAGTCCTAGATTCATTCTGCAGCTTTCCCACTTTCTTCCCTGTCTGAACCAACTCTTAGAGTCGACTGTATGAACTAGCTTTACCTCTAACAATAGTAAAAGACTAGGTGGCTTTGGAACAGTGAATGGAAGTAGAAAAGGATCCACACGAAGCCAAGTGGGGAGCTGGGGTAGTAGAGCAAGGCAGGTTTCGAAGGAATATATACCTGAGGGTCGTCGGCATGTGGCAAAGACGGCGTCGGGAGGCCGCATCTTGGCCACAATACCGCGGGGAGGAAGAAGGGGTCGGAGGCCCTCCCGAGCTGGCGCTCTCTCGAAGAGAATGGCACGGTCGCCGATCCGGGCGCGCGGGCAGCCGTTGGTCTCCTCCCTAGCTGCCGACAACAGCGTGAACGATGCACCTACAGCCCTGCCCCGGTCGAGGTTGTCCGGCCGGATTTGTGACCAGCCATGAGCAGAGAGAGTTTGGCCACCTATGTCTTGCTTAGATCTGGAGAGCATGAGAGAGTGAAGGAGAGGAACCCTAGTAAAGCACGCGCTAAGGCTCCTGCTTATCTATATAGTGGAGTGATTTTGTTGTAACAGCTTCAAAAAAATGCGCTCCTACATGAGACGTGCGTGCACCGCTTCTCTTCATGAGAGTATAATATACTATGACCAAAGAACGTTCGCCACAAGAGTAATAGTATAAGTGTGTGACGTGTGAGCTAAAAGAAAATGTGTGTGAAATCTTTTGTTTTTTATAAGTTCTGAGGGTAGGGTGTGAAGAGCACATATGTGTGTGACGTCTACCTGCAGATACACGGTGGGTGCGAGAGGACTCGGGAGATTCGTGACTCGTGAAGGTGTGTGCGCGTGAGAGAGAGGGGGGCGCGTAACAATGCAATGCATGTGTCCGTAAATCATTATCAGACAAACGTTCGCCAAAAGCCTTTTCCTGACGAACGCCATAAGAACCATTAGATCGGCATCCGACAATGTCAGTTTTGCCATGTCATTTAACAGAACAGCCACTCCTCCTACACACAAATCTTCCACGCGAGTGTTAGCAACTGCCATATGCTCCCTCCGTTCCAAAATGCAGTGCATATAGCTTTATTGAAAATTCGAACCTCGCAATCTTTTACCGAGTTTTCGTGTACCAAATTGCACATGTAGAATTCCCAGTATATATCATTTCATTCATCTTCAAGAGGTAACTATAAAGATGGGGGAGGAGTCTACAAAGAAAGACCATCTCATCACCTGCACCAATTTCAACCATCCTTTGGTGTGGAGGAATATCATAGGAACTCTATATGATATGATTTTTATAGGATTTTTTCCTTTAGAGCCAATTGGTTCATAGGAATAGATTCATATACTCCACATTTCAAAGGAAATAAACATGATATCATTTTTATAGCTTTAGAGCCACTTGGTTCATATGAATGAATTCCAATACTCAAATAATTTCAAAGGAAAATAAACATTAGAGTATATTCAATAGAAAAGTTCCTATGATATGAACCAAATTATAACTCTTTTCTAATCCCTCCTCATAGGAATTGAGATACATGTCATCTCTAGATTGAATAGAAAAGTTCCTATGATGTGAACCAATGACATCTCCATTCCAATCCCTACTCATAGGAATTGAGATACTCCATGTCATCTCTTTCCCTACAACTTCCATGTATACATATTCTATTCCTAAATAGCTAGTACAACCCACTAGTAGCTTTTTTCTAAGATATGCAACAATGGCACAAGAACTATATAGTGTGCGAATAACTTTTGAAAGATGGTCGCTGGATGAAGCTAATCCGACAGTGCAGAGATGGCGAATCGGAGCACTACTGGCTATTGGATATCATCAACATTCCACCAGATCTGCCACATGTAAAATTTAGAAGACTCCATGGTTGAACTTAAGCACAATGCACAAACCTCAAAACACAAGCACTTCTCCTTTGTTCTAGAATCTTCCGTATCATAATTGCCTGATTTTTTTTCTAAATGAATTGCCATTATTTGTTTTTTACTTTATGCTTTACAATGCACAACCCCATGAATCTTAACATTTTTATAAAACTAATTGATTTTGAATCAGATGAACTATAAGAACTAAACAAACATCTACATCATGCATATCTGACTAAAAGCTTTACGTGCTATAGTGTGTATTTATTCATAATTTGGTTTCGAAATCTCATGTGTTCAATGCATGTGTACCTTACTAGTTTTCTGTAGCGTAGCAAATTTCATGCGGCCCCGGGTATATCAAAATGCACGGCCCATGCATCATTGCCTTTCGATCGAACCTATGTCCACTGGTCCCCGAACCCAAAATGATGCCTCGTTCCCGTAAAACCAAGCGGCACACACATATTTAAGGCATCGACTCAAACTCAATCCCTCTCCCGTTTACGACGTGGCCCCGCACGCCGTAGTACTCCTACAAACCCTACCACCGCACGCATCATAGGTTTTCTTCAAGAGGACGAGGGATAAGCCGATTTGTAGTGGAGGCGCTTTCAAGAAAAAGGATATGTAGTGGAGACCCCCTACCCTAGGGTGCCCTAGGTAGTTGCTGCACGCATCATTGGTTTTCTCTTTTCTTTATGCTGTTGCGCCCTAGAGTGAAATGATAGTTGCTTCGTCCGTCCAGCTTAATGCGGGAAAGGTGGGGCTTTGTGATTTGACCCCTCATCGCTCATTTGCTACTACTGCGACGCTATGACCGGGGTGCCTCCAATTCCAACCGCTGATCCGAACTATAATTTGGTGCATCGCACGTGGAACAGGACGGTGGATAAGCCACATGTCAGCCAAAGGGGTCCTGTTATGTGTGCTGTCATTTCGTCTGCGGACTGACCCTGCTTGAGTTGCTACGCCAACACGACAGGAGCAACCTACCACTTGGTTTTTCTCCTTGGTGAATCCCGACTATATTGATCTAAAAAGATACGTACTATACCCCTCTCCGTCTCTTTTTTTAGGTGTCTCGGTTTATAGGGCATGCACGTAGTTCTAGGTCATCCATTTGACTTACTAAATATGAGTTACATGTCACAAAAAGTATATCATTGGATTCTTAAGCGGATGTAGTTTCTAAACATATACTGTTCATCATATATATAGCCAGTTAAATTCTCAACCTAGAACGACATGCATGCCATGTAAACCAATATCGAGGAAGTAGTAAAAATGAGGTGATTTTACCGAGCGATCGGCTGGGGAGCATGGCCTGTCATGCGGTCCCACGTGTCATGATGTACCAAGGCGATGCGTGAAATAATGGTTGCTTCATCCGTCTGGGAAGGTGCGGCATTGTGATTTGACATCTCATTACTACTACTGGGGCGGTACGACTGGGGTGCGTCCCCCTGCTGTTATGCACTGTTATTTAGTGCTTGACATGTCGCCCCGGTTGCTATATGTGTTCCACATGTTGGTGAGAGGAAGTACAGAATTCATGAAAGCGAGCGTCGACGGAGGAGTACAAGACACGGCTTGGTTTTTGCTGCTTTGCGCGATCCATCGATACAAACCTGGACTAAAAAAGGAGAGGACGGGTCTTTTCCCGCGCGGAAGGCAGGGGAGGTTTGCATAGTCTCTTCGAGGGAAGGAGGCAGGAAGGGAAACAAGCAAATAAGGTTGAGCGACTTAGTTTTGGGAAAACCTGATTTTACGGAGTACGTACCCACTAGGGTTTATATAGCTCATCTAAAAAATTCGTTTTTCCATTTTATAAGTCTCAATTCTACTAGTAGTAGTAGTACCATCACATGTTGGATTTCGAGGTAGGTTAAATCACCCGATGCAAGCAGTGTCAGGAGAAAACTCAACAATGCATGTAGAAGTTCATGGAAATTTAGTGGTCATTCATGCATTCGTTCTAATTAATGCCTTGGTAAACATAACTTCTTGAGAAAACGAGTGTACTAATTACTTGTGCAAACTACGAAATTAATTCCACCACTCACCGTCTACCTTGGTTGGAGAAATTTTGAAATTGAGCCACAAACTGGAAAGGAGGGAGTAATAACTTTTGTCTTGATTACTGTCGGTGTCAAAACCGGCGGATCTCGGGTAGGGGGTCCCGAACTGTGCGTCTAGGCGGATGGTAACAGGAAACAAGGGACACGATGTTTTTACCCAGGTTCGGGCCCTCTCAATGGAGGTAGTACAAGAGTGGATCTACCACGAGATCAAGGAGGCTAAACCCTAGAAGCTAGCCTATGGTATGATGGTTGTTACTGTTCTTGTCCTACGGACTAAAACCCTCCGGTTTATATAGACACCGAAGAGGGCTAGGGTTACACAGAGTCGGTTACAATGGTAGGAGGTCTACATATCCGTATCGCCAAGCTTGCCTTCCACGCCAAGGAAAGTCCCATCCGGACACGGGACGAAGTCTTCAATCTTGTATCTTCATAGTCTTGGAGTCCGCCGATGATGATAGTTCGCTATCCGGACACCCCTAGTCTAGGACTCCTCAAGAGCCCCTGAACCAGGCTTCAATGACGATTTAGTCCGGGCGCGCATATTGTCTTCGGCATTGCAAGGCGGGTTCCTCCTCCGATTAATTCATAGAAGATTGTGAACACCAGGATAGTGTCCGGCTCTGTAAAATAAATTCCACATGCCACCATAGAGAGAATAATATTTACACAAGTTCAATCTGCTGACGTATTTTGTGGCGCGATGTCACACCACAACCAAGCCTTTACTCGAATCATTTTTATTATACCACCTCAGCGCGTTTAGCGAAGCGGTTTCCTTGGCACGTCTTGTCGAAGCAGAGATTGTGTTCCCCTTATTCCGGGATTCCCATCAATACGAACATGGGTAACCCAACCGCGCCATTGACTGCGGTGCTTGGGAGACAAGCGAGTTTTACCAGGCTGGTGGGGACGCCTAGTTTCGTCCGCCCATATATAAGGGGATAGGGATCCACCTTTTTACCTACGCCTTCTTCCTCCTTTGCTTATCCATCTCCGCGCACTCGAGCTCCAGCACCCAAGTCCGCACATCTCACCTCGACCTTCTCCAGCCATGTCCGGAGCGGGAGGCCAGTGGATGGCCTCCTCCGTTACGGAGGGGCACATCAAGAAGCTGCGCGACGCCGGATATCTGTCCAGCGACATCGCGCACCGGCTCCCCGACGAAGGGCAGCTCATCCCCACCCCCGGGCCCCATGAGAGGGTAGTATTCCTTCCCCATTTCCTCCGCGGACTGGACTTCCCACTCCATCCTTTTCTCCGGGGGCTCATGTTCTACTACGGCCTGGATTTCCATGATCTGGCCCCGAATTTCATACTCAACATCTCGGTGTTTATCGTCGTGTGCGAGGCTTTCCTCTGCATCCAGCCCCACTTCGGCTTGTGGCTCAAGACCTTCAATGTCAAGCCGAAGGTTGTGAAGGGCAGCAAAGCGGAGTGCGGAGGCGCCATGGTGGGCAAAATGCCCAACGTCACTTGGCTCGAGGGCGCCTTCATGGAATCCATCAAAGGGTGGCAATCGGGATGGTTCTACATCACCGAGCCGCGTGACCCTAAATGGGCAGCGGCCCCCGAATTCAGATCTGGCATCCCCATGCAGCTCACCTCCTGGAAAGAGAAGGGCTTGCTATGGGGTAGTACGGAGGAGCTGACCGGACTCCAGTCATGTCTCCAAACCCTGGTGAACAAGAAGCTCAAGCTTGTCAACGTGGTCCAGGTCATGCTCGTCCGCCGTATTCTCCCCTGCCAGCAACGGGACTTCAAGTTGTGGGAGTTCAATCCGGCACAGCACCAGACCTTGAGCGGGCTCTTTGGTACTACATGCAAAGACGCCTGGAGGGTGTTGTTCAGGGGCGCCGAAGCCCCCGCATCTGCTACCGAAGATCACGGATTCAGCTCGCAGCGTCCAGCTGACGAGGTAAGCCATGTTATCCTATATGGGACACTTGCTTTTCGTGTTCTGACTTCATGCGGGATCTAAACTCCCAATACCTTTAAGAGGCCTGGCAGACGACGTCCGGACAGGTTAACTGTCCGGCTCCCCTTCCAGAAGACCCAGCGGACGCCCATTTGACAGGGCTGTTGGTCCCGGCACTTTACGTGGTGCTGGAGAAGAAGGCCAAGAAGAAGGCCACGGGAACCCGAAGGAGTTCCCGACGTCAGGTGGTATCGGACTCATCGTCCGATGACTCCGAGGCGGACTCCTCCCACGAGGACGAGGAGGAGAAGAAAGAGGACTCTCCCCCAGCGGGGGGGGGGGGGGGAGAAGAAGAGGAAGGCCTCCCCAACGAGGGAGGCCGAAGGGTCCAAGAAGGGAAGGACCCTTCCCCCAGACTGTTCCGCCAATGTCGGCGACGGCGACGAGGAGTGGCCCTCAAGGGCCAAGCCCCTGGTGAGATCGTAAGTATCCGGACTCCTAGATGATTTATAATTTTTCTTTTTGTCGCATGGTGTCTTTCTAATGCCGCATAAAACCCTGTAGTCCGCCCAATGACGATCTCCCCGCTTTGTCGAGCGGGTCCTTGGGCACGTCGGATATGGATTCTCTTCCGACTGCATCCACCCCCCGTGATGCGGATGATGCCGAGGTGGGATCCTAGGAAGGGACCCATCAGGAGGAGGAGGCCCCGGAGGTGCCGCAAGGCAACCTCCCGGACTTTGCACCGGACTCCGCACCGGAACCTGCAGTGGTTCCGGAGTCCGGCGGGCGGCCCCTTCGTAAGAAGGGCAAGACCGCGACACCGGCGGCCTCTGTCCAAACGGAGGCGCCGGATAACTTGCTGGAGGCGCTCAACGGCGCTTCCATCAAAGAAGTACACCGCACTGTCATGAGTGCGGTGATTCAGAAGGTTCAGCTTGCCAAGAGTGGGTTGACCGAGGCCTGCAGCAGCCTTCTAACAGGCTTTGCGGTAAGAATTTTAAGATATGTAATATAATACCGCATAGACAGTAGCCCCTGATGCTCGGTTCGGTGTTCGGAAAGAAAAGCCGGACTGAGGATCTAAAAAGATATACGCAGGAGTCTTAAAAAATACTCCCTCCGTTCCTTGATATAAGGTGTATAGATTTTTGAGAAAAAGTCTGAAATATAAGGTTATTGCATTGTACCACTCATTTGGATAATTTTTTTTAGGGATTTCTTTACATTTCCTTATATCGGGCAAGCTCCTCTATTTCCTCATGTCAATTAGTCAGGTGTAATCTCGTCCGAAACTTGTGAAATTTTCCCTCCACGTGCGTTCTTTAATTTCCGGGCCAAAAACTATACACCCTATATCTAGGAACGGAGGGAGTATGTCAATATGGGATTGCAGGTTGCGCTGCTGACCTCTGCCGCACTGACTGCGAAGGTCAATGCTTTAAAGCAAGGCCTCGAGCGGTCCGAGAACGAGCTCGACCGTGCCAAGAAGCAGCTCGAGGACAATGAAGGTGAGTAATACCTTATTAAAGTTTGTACCTTACAGAAAAGGATTTGGTTGCAAGAGGAATGACAAGGATAACATGGGTATTCCAGGGGCCACGAACGAGGTGGCGACCCTGAAGGAGGCGGTGTCCGCGGCCAAATGCAATGCGGCTGCGGAACGAGCCGAGCGAGAGAAGCAGGAGGCGCGGGTGGCGGAGGTGCAGCAAGAGCTCCAGGCTCTCGTGGAAAAGGATGAGAGTTTGGAGCGTGACTCGAAGACTCGAGAGTCCGAGCTTGCTTCGGCTCTCGAGAGTGCCAAAGCTGCTAAGGCCGATGCCCACAAGGCTCTCCAGGAAATCGAGGATTTGAAGAAAATTGCGGCGGGTAAGGCATTCTTCATGCAAAGCAAGCATGTTAAAGTGAATTACCTGTTACTTACCCGCATTCGGAGCTCTCCAGGAGCGTTCGCAGATCTGCCCTGCAGCGTGTCCGATGCTGCCGCTTTCTCTGAGGCTGAGGAGGGAGCTCGGACGGGAAGGTATTCTGGTCTCAGTATGCTGAGGCCGGACATCCGGTGCCCCTTAGCGACCAGCTGAAGCAGCTGGTCGAGCTCCACAAGGTGGCCGAACAGGCCATGAGGGGCCTTATAGTTCGGCTATGGCCCAAAGAGGCCATGCCTGGGAGCTACTTCGGCCTGGTGCGGCGGCTGGTGGATGCGTGTCCCTGTGTTGAAGTCGTCAAGCGCTCCGCCTGTATTGAAGGTGCCCGTCAGGCCCTTGCCCGTGACAAAGTGCACTGGGGCAAGATGGATGCTGAGAAGCTTGTGACGGACGCGCCACCGCCGGGCAAGGAGTATCGCACTCCCGAAATGTATTATAAGGGTGTCCTGAAGGGTGCCCGCATTATTGCGGGCGAGTGCTCCAATGATGTAATATTTGAGTAGACTCGCATTTTGTTATCCTGTGCGCTGAAAACTTTGTTCATATGAGCTAAGCAACGCTATTTAATTTAAAATATTACCTTCTGTGCGGCCGTTTATCAAATCTGAGAGATGGCAAGTCGTCGGCTTTAGCCCCCATGCCACGGTCTTTGGGGTGTTCGGGATAAACTTGAGCGCTCTTGTTCCCATTTTTGGGTCCATCTAGGGAGGCGCTCAACACAACGAACAAGGCAACCGGACTTACAATGCTTGAACACTCTCACTTAGCCATAGAATTCTATAATTTTAAATTTCGCGAAGCCCCTAGTGTTCGTAAGACCGAATTGGGGCTATCACGCTGGGCGGACAAAGGCGGTTCCTCGCTCTAAGCGGCATAAGTCTTTAGGGACTCGAAAAAACCTCTCGAACAGCGACCGGCTCTCGCCTCATCATGACGGTCAGTGTCGGTGTCAAAACCGGCGGATCTCGGGTAGGGGGTCCCGAACTGTGCGTCTAGGCGGATGGTAACAGGAGACAAGGGACACAATGTTTTACCTAGGTTCGGGCCCTCTTGATGGAGGTAAAATCCTACGTCCTGCTTGATTAATATTGATGATGTATATTACAAGAGTGGATCTACCACGAGATCAAGGAGGCTAAACCCTAGAAGCTAGCCTATGGTATGATTGTTGTAATGTATGTTGTGTCCCACGGACTAAAGCCCTCCGGTTTATATAGACACCGGGGAGGGCTAGGATTACACAGAGTCGGTTACAATGGTAAGAGATCTACATATCCGTATTGCCTAGCTTGCCTTCCACGCCAAGGAAAGTCCCATACGGACACGGGGCGAAGTCTTCAATCTTGTATCTTCATAGTCTTGGAGTCCGGCGGACGATGATAGTCCGGCTGTCCGGACACCCCCTAGTCTAGGACTCCCTCAGTAGCCCCTGAACTTGGCTTCAATGACAATGAGTCCGGCGCGCATAATGTTCGGCATTGCATGGCGGGTTCCTCCTCCGAATAATCCATAGAAGATTGTGAACACCTGGATAGTGTCCGGCTCTGCAAAATAAATTCCACATTCCACCGTAGAGAGAATAATATATACACAAGTTCAATCTGCTGACGTATTTTGCGGCATGACGTCATACCACTACCAAGCCTTTACTCGAATCATTTTTTTATACCACCTCAGCGCGTTTAGCGAAGCGGTTTCCTTGGCACGTCTTGTCGAAGCAGAGATCGTGTTCCCCTTATTCCGGGATTCTCATCAATACGGACGTGGGTAACCCAACGGCGCCATTGATGGTGGCGCTTGGGAGATAAGCGAGTTTTATCAGGCTAGTGGGGACGCATAGTCTTTGTCCGCCTACATATAAGGGATAAGGATTCACCTTTTCACCTACGCCTTCTTCCTCCTTTGCTTATCCATCTCCGCGCACTCGAGCTCCAGCACCCAAGTCCGCACATCTCACCTCGACCTTCTCCAGCCATGTCCGGAGCGGGAGGTAAATGGTTGGCCTCCACCATTAAGGAGGAGCACATCGCCAAACTGCGCAGCGCCGGATACCTCTCCGGCGACATCGCGCACTGGCTGCCCGACGAGGGGTAGCTCATCCCCACCCCCAGGCCCCATGAGAGGGTCGTTTTCCTTCCCCACTTCCTCCGCGGACTGGGCTTTCCACTTCACCCCTTTGTCCGGGGGCTCATGTTCTACTACGGCCTGGATTTCCATGATCTGGCGCCGAACTTCATCCTCAACATCTCGGCGTTTATCGTCGTGTGCGAGGCCTTCCTCTACATCCAGCCCCACTTGACATGGCTCAAGACCTTCAATGTCAAGCCGAAGGTAGTGAAGGGCACTCAAGTGGAGTGCGGAGGCGCCATGTTGGGCAAGATGCCCAACGTCCTTTGGTTCTAAGGGGCCTTCGTGGAATCCGTCAAGGGGTGGCAATCGGGGTGGTTCTATATGACCGAGCCGCGCGACCCTACGTGGGCGGCGGCCCCCGAGTTCAGATCTGGTATCCCTACGCAGCTCACCTCCAGGAAAGAGAAGGGCTTGCTGTGGGGAAGTTCGGAGGAGCTGACGGGACTCCAAGCCTGTATCCAGAAGCTGGTGAATAAGAAGCTCAGGCTTGTTAACATGGTCCAAGTCATGCTCGTCCGCCGGATTCTCCCATGCCAAGAGTGGGCATTCAATCTGTGGGAGTTTGATCCGGAACAGCACCATACGTTGAGCGGGCTCTTCGACACGACGTACGAAGGCGCCTGGAGGGTGCTGTTTAAGGGTGCCGAAGCCCTCGCATCCGCGACTGAAGATCGCGGATTTCGCTCGCAGCGCCAAGCTGACGAGGTAAGTGATTCTACCCCTTTACGGGACACTTGCTTTTCATAGGTTGACTCTATGCGGGTTTTAATTTCCCCTTTTCCTTTGACAGGACTGGATGAAGAAGGCGGAGCAGCTCGTCTGCCCGGCTCCCATGCCCGAAAAACCCAGTAGACGCCCGTCTAGCGGGGCTGCTGGTTCCGGCACCGCATGTGGTGCCGGAGAAGAAGGCCAAGAAGGTGGCCACGGATACTCGAAAGATTTCCCGCTTTCAGGTCTCCGACGGCTCCTAGGCGGACTCCTCCCCCGAAGATGATGAGGAGGAAGAAGACTCTCTCCCAGGGGAGGGAGAGAGGAAGAGGAAGGCTTCCCCAACAGGGGAGGCCGAAGGGTCCAAGAGGGGAAGAACTATTCCTCCGGACAGCTCTGCCAACACCAACATTGGCAGCGAAGAATGGCCTTCAAGGGCCAGGCCTCCGGCGAGATCGTAAGTATCCGTATTCCTGAATGATTTATAATTTCTTTTTATGTAACATAGCGTCCTTCTAATGCCGCATACTGCCTGCAGTCCGGCCGATGATGATCTCCCCGCTTCATCGAGCGGGTCGTTGGCTCCGTCGGATGTGGATTCCATCCCGACGGCCTGCACCTCTCGCGCCACTGAGGACGCCGAGGTGGGATCCCAGGAAGGGACCCATCAGGAGGAGGCTCCGGAGGCGCCGCAAGGCAGCCTCCCGGACTTTGCGCCAGACTCCACACCGAAACCCGCAGTGGTTCCGGAGTCCGGCAGGCGGCCCCTTCACAAGAAGGGCAAGACCGTGACACCGGCGGCCTCCGTCCAACCGGAGGCGCCGGACAACTTGCTGGTAGCGCTCAAAGGAGCTTCCATCGAGGAAGAACACCGCACTATTATGAGTGCGGTGATTCAGAAGGTTCAGCTCGCCAAGAGCGGGCTGACCGAAGCCTGCAGTAGCCTTCTAACAGGCTTTGAGGTAAGAAGTTAAAATTACGTAATGTAATACTGCATAGACAGTAGCCCCTGATGCTCAGTTCGGTGTTCGGAAAGAAAATCCGGACTGAGGATCGAAAAAGATATACGCAGGGTTGCTAAAAAGTATGTCAATATGGGTTTGCAGGCTGCGCTGCTGACCTCTGCCGCACTGACTGCGGAGGTCGGTGCATTAAAGCAAGATCTCGAGCGGTCCGAGCAAGAGCTCGGCCGTGCCAAGAAGCAGCTCGAGGAAAAAGAAGGTGAGTAACACCACTTTGAATAGTTACCTTACAGAAAAGGATTTAGGTTGCAATAAAAGAATAACAAGGATAACATGGGTACTGCAGGGGCCACGAACGAGGTGGCAACCCTAAAGGAGGTTGTGTCCGCGGCCGAACGCAATGCGACCGCGGAACGGGCAGAGCGAGAGAAGCAGGAGGCGCGGGTGGCGGAGGTGCGGCAAGAGCTCCAGGCTCTCATGGAGAAGCATGAGAGTTTGGAGCGCGACTCAAAGACTCGAGAGTCCGATATCTCCTCGGCTGTCGAAAGTGCCAAGTCCGCCAAGGCCGAGGCCCATAAGGCCCTTCAGGAGGTGGAAGATGTGAAGAAAATAGTGGCGGGTAAGGCATTTTTCATGCAAAGCAAGCATGTTAATGTAAACTACCTGACACTTACCCGAATTCGGAGCTCTACAGGGGCGTTTGCAGATTTGCCTCGCAGTGTATCCGACGCAGCCGCATTCTACCGTGGTGAGGAGGGGAGCTCAACGGAGAAGGTCTTCTGGTCTCGATATCTTTGAGGCGGCCATCCAGTGCCCCTAGCGACCAGTGAAGCGGTGGTCGAACTCCTAAGGTAGCCGAGGAGGCCATGAAGGGCCTCATAGTCCATTTGTGGCTGGAGAGGCCATGCACAGGAGCTACTTCGGCCTCGTCTGGCGGCTGGTGGATGCGTGCCCCACAGGTGGAGGTCATCAAGCGCTCCGCCTGTATTGAAGGTGCTCGTCGGGCCCTTGCCCGCGCAAAGGTGCACTGGGGCAGGCTGGATGCGGAGAGGCTTCTCACTGATCCGCCGCCAGCGGGCAAGGAGTATCGTATGCCCGAAATGTACTATAAGACTATCCTGAAGGGTGCCCGCAATATTGCGGATGAGTGCCCCCGAGATGTAATTATTGAGTAAACTCGCTATGTATTATCCTGTGCGCTGAAAACTTTGTTCATATGCGCTAAGCAACGCTTGTTTAATTTAAAATATTACCTTCTGTGCGGCCGTTTATAAAATCTGAGAGATGGCAAGTCGTTGGCTTCAGCCCCCATGCCACTAGTGCTGGGGTGTTCGGGATAAACTTGAGCACTCTTGTTCCCATTTTTGGGTCCATCTAGGGAGGCGCTCAACACGACGAACAACGCAACCGGACTTATAATGCTTGAACACTCTCACTTAGCCATAGAATTCTATAATTTTAAATTCCGGCGAAGCCCCTAGTATTCGGAAGACCGAATTCGGGGAGCTATCCACGCCTTCGTCGGACATTATCCAGTACTTCGCTCGAAGCGGCGTAAGTCTTTAAGGACCCGAAAAGACCTCTCTAACAGCGACCAGTCTCTCGCCTTATCATGCCAGTCAGTTTCAGCTTTCTCCACTGAGGCGCTCGCCCGGCTCAACCGGGGCGCAATCGCAGTGGTTCTCCCAGTGCCACCTTAGCCGACAGAATGGGCGTAAGGCACCAAAAGCGTGGGAGCCGGGCAAACCCAACTATTGACCCAAGACATGATTCGGAGCCGATTCATATAATGCTATAAGTTCGGGGTGCCGCACTTGTGAAAGTGTTCAGACTTATCACACCATAATGCGGGGAACCTAAGCCCCTGGTGTATTCGGCCGTACCAAAATATACGGGTGCAAGATGTCATTAGTGAACATATATGTAAAGTAATGCGTTTATAGGCAAAAAGTGTTGCATTGTTTATTCAAGGAATTCTGCTATGAGTGCCGAAGGATACAAATAGTGCGGTAAGCAAGGGATTGGACTAAATAAACATGTCCCCCTCCAGGGGTGGGCTGCGGACTGGTGTATATAATCGAATTTAATGCTCGTAATGGAGACCACCTGATTGTTCGTCACAGCCTTTTTCCCTCCCTGGCTGTTGCATCGTGAGTTTGGCGGGTTCGTCGCCTGATAGGGCCTCTGATGAACGGAGTCCTGCGTATACAAAGAAGGAAAATAGAGAAAAAAGAAAAGAGAGACACACTTGTGAGCCCCTGGTGTGGTCGAGCCGCACTCTGGGTCTGTTGTGGTCGTGCCCCTTCCCCTAGACCCATGGTATCTCCAGAGCGTAATGATGTACGCGGAGGGTTGGACTTGCAATCATGCGAGGGCTGGGGTTGGGGCCGCATTGCTACGCGTGCTCGGGACGTGCCAGGTGGTCTTGGTTGATGTTGCTCCGGGTACGTTTGGCCGTGTCCGGCCGTTTAACGGCCAGACTCGAAAATTGCCTTAGAAGGCTGCTCTGTACTTCTGCCGCGAGAGCCACTGTATGTTCCTCCGTTCGGAGGGAGCGTTCTGTATTTCTGTTGACCGTAATGACTCCACGAGGGCCTGGCATCTTGAGCTTGAGGTATGCGTAATGCGGCACCGCATTGAATTTTTCAAACGCGGTTCGTCCGAACAGGGCGTGATAGCCGCTGTGGAACGGGACTATGTCGAAGATTAACTCCTCGCTCCGGAAATTACCCGGGGATCCGAAGACCACTTCCAGCGTGACTGAGCCTGTACAATTAGCTTCAACACCTGGTATGACACCTTTAAAGGTTGTCTTTGTAGGTTTAATCCTTGAGGGGTCTATGCCCATATTGCGCACTGTATCCTGATAAAGCAGGTTCAGGCTACTGCCGCCGTCCATCAGGACTCTCGTGAGGTGAAATCCATCGACGATTGGGTCTAAAACCAATGCGGCGAATCCGCCGTGGCGGATGCTGGTCGGATGGTCTCTTCGATTGAAAGTGATCGGACAAGAGGACCATGGATTGAATTTCGGGGCGACTGGCTCCATCGCGTATACGTCCCTTAGTGCGCGCTTCCGCTCCCTCTTGGGTATGTGGGTTGCGTATATCATGTTTACCTTCCGCACTTGTAGGGGAAAACCCTTCTGTCCTCTACTGTTCGGCGGCCGGGTCTCTTCCTCGTCGTCGCTATGGAGCCCCTTGTCATTGTTTTTGGCAATTAACTTGCCTGCCTGCTTGAATACCCAACAATCTCTGTTAGTGTGGTTAGCTAGCTTTTCGGAGGTGCCATGTATCTGGCATGAGCGGTCGAGTATTCGGTCCAAATTGGACGGACCCGGAGTGGTTCTTTTAAATGGCTTCTTCCGTTAACCGGGTTTAGAGCCTCGGAATCCGGCGTTCATTGCCGTATCCTCCTTGTCGTCGCCGTTAACTCGGCGTTTATTTTTGCTTCAACGCGACCTGCCATTGTGGTCCTTGGTATCCGGACTGCCAGAATTTTTACGAAGGTTGTTGCTACGAGCTAGCCAGCTGTCCTCTCCCGCATAGAAGCGGGTCATTAAGGATGTGAGGGCTGCCATGGATTTCGGCTTTTCCTGTCCTAGGTGCCGGGCTAGCCACTCGTCGCGGATGTTATGTTTGAAGGCCGCGAGGGCCTCTGCATCCGGACAGTCGACGATTTGATTTTTCTTTGTTAAGAACCGAGTCCAGAATTGTCTGGCCAATTCGTCTGGCTGCTGAGTTATGTGGCTTAGGTCATCGGCGTCTGGTGGTCGCACATATGTGCCCTGGAAGTTGTCGAGGAATGCGGCTTCCAGGTCTTCCCAACACCCAATTGACTCTACGGGCAAGCTGTTAAGCCAATGCCGAGCTGGTCCTTTAAGCTTGAGTGGGAGATACTTGATGGCGTGGAGATCGTCGCCGCGGGCCATATGGATGTGAAGGAGATAATCTTCGATCCAAACCGCGGGGTCTGTTGTGCCATCGTAGGATTCAATGTTTACGGGTTTAAACCCTTCCGGGATTTGATGATCCATTACTTCGTCAGTGAAGCATAGCGGGTGTGCGGCGCCTCTATATTGAGCAATATCACGACGTAGCTCGAGTGAGCGTTCTTTGTTGTGTTCGGCCCGGCCGGAGTTGTTGTAGCGGGCACGACGGTATTCGTCGTGAGTCGTGGGGCGCCCCCGTGATCCATAGATGGATCTAGATTGCCTTGCTTTGTCCTCCAATATATCTCGCAAGTCCGGCGCGTTCCCTCTTGGCTTCGCGCTTTTCGAGCGATGCCGGGGTACAGTCATAGTGGAGGGTCTGGATGCCTCTCTGTCGCGACCACGAGGCGGTCGGTCGGCCGTATTATGCGCTAGTGATGAAGGTATGTATGCTTCCTCCTCTAATCGGGGTAGCAACTTGCGTTTTGGGTAGCTCTTGGAGGGGCGTTCGAGTTCATACTCTTCGGTCGCGAGGACCTCGGTCCATCTGTCGGCCAGCAGATCTTGATCAGCTTGAAGCTGCTGCTGCTTTTTCTTTAGGCTATTAGCCGTGGCGATAAGCTTGCGTTTAAAACGCTCTTGTTCGACGGGATCCTCGGGCACGACGAATTCGTCGTCGTCGAGGCTTGCCTCGTCTCCGGAGGGAGGTATGTAATTATCATCCTCGACCTCTTCGTCTGCCGCTCTCTCGTGAGGGCTTGCTTCTGCATCCTCCTGCGCTGAATCTTGCTGGAGGGGATTGTCTTCGGCACTTTCTGGGGTGTTATTATCTCCTGTGCCGGAATCTCCATTCTTGCTGTGGCGGGATTTAGAGTGGCGCCGCTGACGCCGGCGCTTGGGCTGTTTCTTTAGGGAATCTGCCTCCGCTACTTCTTCGCCGTCCCCATCGTTTGGGGTGTCCACCATGTATATGTCATATGACGAGGTGGTCTTCCAGTGCCCTGTGGGCGCTGGTTCTTGTTCGTCTCCGGCATCGTCGTCCATACCTTCGAGGTCTTCGGAGTCGTAGTCTAGCATGTCGGTTAGATCATCGACAGTGGCTACAAAGTGGGTGGTGGGTGGGCTTTGAATTTCTTCATCGTCCGCATCCCAACCATCCTGGCCAGAATCCGGCCGGGGCTCTCCGGATAACGAGAGACGCTTTAATGAATTTAAGATGTCGCCAAAGGGCGAGTGTTGGAAGATGTCCGCGGCGGTGAACTCCATGATCGGCGCCCAATCGGATTCGACTGGCAAGGGCGCAGGAGGTTCGGAGCCCGACAAGGAGTCCGGCACCTCAGAGTCACGAGTTTCACAAGGGACTAGGTTAGTGTTCGGCTCCATCGCCGTGGAAGTTGCAGTCCCCGAGGCGGTGTCTAGCCACCGGTCCTCGATCTGCGCAATCGGCTCCAGACTAAGGGCCGGAGCGGATTCGTGTGCGGCCTCCAAGGTACTGTCCGGCGGCAGAGTTAGATCATACCCATCGTGATAGTGCGGCATGCTCGGCTGCGGCTCGAGTCCCCGCGGATGTCGGCCGTGAAGTTTAGGCTTCCAAATCTGACCTGATGGCCAGGGGCGTAGCTTTCGATCTGCTCCAGATGGCCAAGTGAATTGGCCCGCAGTGCGAAGCCGCCGAATACGAAGATCTGTCCGGGGAGAAAAGTCTCACCCTGGACAGCGTTGTTGTTGATCGAAGAAGCCATCAAGCCTATCGGTGACGACACAGAGGAACTCTCAATGAAAGCACCAATGTCGTTGTCAAAACCGGCGGATCTCGGGTAGGGGGTCCCGAACTGTGCGTCTAGGCAGATGGTAATAGGAGACAAGGGACACGATGTTTTACCCAGGTTCGGGCCCTCTTGATGGAGGTAAAACCCTACGTCCTGCTTGATTAATATTGATGATGTATATTACAAGAGTGGATCTACCACGAGATCAAGGAGGCTAAACCCTAGAAGCTAGCCTATGGTATGATTGTTGTAATGTATGTTGTGTCCTACGGACTGAAGCCCTCCGGTTTATATAGACACCAGGGAGGGCTAGGGTTACACAGAGTCGGTTACAATGGTAGGAGATCTACATATCCGTATTTCCTAGCTTGCCTTCCACGCCAAGGAAAGTCCCATCCGGACACGGGGCGAAGTCTTCAATCTTGTATCTTCATAGTCTTGGAGTCCGGCGGACGATGATAGTCCGGCTGTCCGGACACCCCCTAGTCCAGGACTCCTCGATCAGGTTTAGCTTTCTCCCTTTGAGGCACTCGCCCAGCTCAAGCAAGGCGCAATCGCGATGGTTCTCCCAGTGCTACCTTAGCCGATACAACGGAACGTAAGGTACCAAAACATGGGAACCGGGCAAACCCAACTATTGACCCAAGACATGATTCGGAGCCGATGCATATAATGCTATAAGTTCGGGGTGCCGCACTTGTGAAAGTGTTCGGGCTTATTACACCATAATGTGGGGAACTTAAGCCCCTGGTGTATTTAGCCGTACCAAAGTGTACGGATGCCACATGTCGTAAATGAACATATGTATAAGAAAGGAATGCAATGATAAGCAAAAAAAGGGATGCATTGTTTTTTCAAGAAATACTGCCATGAATGCAGAACGATACAAATAGTGCGGTAAGCAAGGGATGGGACTATTAGACATGTCCCCCTCCAGGGGTAGGCTGCGGAATGGTGTATAAAACAGGTATAATGCTCATAATGGAGACCACTTGGATACTCGTCGTAGCTTTTCTCCTTCCCTGGCTGTTGCATCGTGAGTTCGGCAGGTCTGCTGCCGGACAGGGCCTCTGCTGAATGGAGTCCTGTGGGTAAAAAAAGGAAAAGAGAGAAAAGAATGACACACTTGGGAGCCCCTGGTGTGGTTAAGCCACATTCTGGACCTGTCGTGGTCGTGCCCCTCCCACTAAACCCTAACGGAACGTGCCAGGTGGTCTTGTTGTAGGTTACTCCGGGCGGGCTTAGCAGTGTCCGGTCGCTTAACGGCCGGACTCGAGAATTGCCTTAAAAGGCTGCTCTGCACTTCTGCCGCGAGAGCCG
Source organism: Aegilops bicornis (assembly GCA_021605145.1). NCBI lineage: Eukaryota > Viridiplantae > Streptophyta > Magnoliopsida > Poales > Poaceae > Aegilops > Aegilops bicornis. The sequence continues at coordinate 185,826,346 of CM038674.1, forward strand.
CTGTGTGTTACTCCGTTCGGAGAGAGCGTTCAGTGTTTCCGTTGACCGTGATTACTCCTCAAGCGACTGGCATCTTGAGCTTGAGGTATGCGTAGTGTGGCACCGCGTTTAACTTTGCAAACACGGTCCGTCCGAGCAGAGCATGATAGCCGCTGCTGAACGGAACTATGTCAAAGATTAACTCCTCGCTTCGGTAGTTATCCGGGGATCCGAAGACCACTTCCAGTGTAACTGAGCCTATACAATTGGCCTCCACACCTGGTATGATGCCTTTGAAGGTCGTCTTTGTGGGTTTAATCCTTGAGGGGTCTATGCCCGTCTTGCGCACTGTATCCTCATAAAGCAGATTCTGGCTGCTGCCGCTGTCCATCAGGACTCTGGTGAGGTGAAATCCATCGACGATTGGGTCTAAAACCAATGCGGCGAATCCGCCGTGGCGGATCTTTGAGTGGGTGGTCCCTTCGATCAAAAGTGATCGGGCAGGAGGACCATGGGTTGAACTTCGGGGCGACTGGCTCCATCGCGTATACGTCCCTGAGTGCACGCTTCCGCTCCCTCTTGGGTATGTGGGTTGCGTATATCATGTTCACCGTCCGCACTTGTGGGGGGAAACCCTTCTGTCCTCTATTGTTCGGCGGCCGGGTCTCTTCCTCATCGTCGCTATGCAGCCCCTTGTCATTGTTTTCGGCAATTAGCTTGCCTGCTTGCTTGAAGAACCAACAATCCATGTTAGTGTGATTAGCTGGCTTTTCGGGGGTGCCGTGTATCTGGCACGAGCGGTCGAGTATTCGGTTCAAATTGGACGGACCCGGAGTGGTTCTTTTGAATGGCTTTTTCCACTGACCGGGTTTGGAGCCTCTGAATCCGGCATTGACTGTCGTATCCTCAGTATTGTCGCCGTTAACACGGCGTTTGTTCTTGTTGCGACGCGGCCTGCCATTGTGGTCCTTGGTATCCGAACTGCAAGAATTTTTGCTGAGGTTGTTACTGCGAGCTAGCCAGCTGTCCTCTCCCACGCAGAAGCGGGTCATGAGTGATGTGAGGGCTGCCATGGATTTCGGCTTTTCCTGCGCCAGGTGCCGGGCAAGCCACTCATCGCGGATGTTATGTTTGAAGGCTGCAAGAGCCTCTGCATCCGGACGATCGGCGATTTGATTTTTCTTTATTCTGAACCACGTCCGTAATTATGCGGCGATTCTTCTGGCTGCTGAATTATATGGCTAAGGTCATCGGCGTCTGGTGGTCGCACATATGTGCCCTGGAAGTTATCAAGGAATGCGGCTTCCAGGTCCTCCCAACACCCAATTGATTCTGCTGGCAAGCTGTTAAGCCAATGCCGAGCTGGTCCTTTAAGCTTGAGTGGGAGGTATTTGATGGCGTGAAGATCATCACCGCGGGCCATGTGGATATGAAGGAGATAGTCTTCGATCCAAACCACGGGGTCTGTTGTGCCATCGTAGGATTCGATGTTCATGGGTTTGAACCCTTCGGGGATTTGATGATCCATTACTTCATCTGTGAAGCATAGTGGGTGTGCGGCGCCTCTATATTGGGCTATATCACGACGTAGCTCAAACGAGCTTTGTCTACTGTTTTCGGCCCTGCCGGAGTTGCTATATCCGGCGCGACGGTAGTCATCGCGCATCGTGGGGCTCCCACGCGATCCGTAGATTGATCTTGATTGTCTTGGCTTATCCTCCAATATGTCTCGCAAGTCCAGCGCATTCCCCCGTGGCTTTGTGCTTTTCAAGCGATGCCGGTGTACGGCCTTAGTGGAGGGCCTGAAGGCCTCTCTGTCGCGGCCACGAGGTGGCCGGTCGGCCGTATTGTGCGCTGGTGATGTGGGTTTATATGCTTCCTCCTCTAATCGGGGTAGCAGCTTGCGTTTAGGGTAGTTTTGGAGGGGCGTTCGAGTTCATGCTCTTCGGCTGCAAGGACTTCGGTCCATCTGTCGGCTAGCAGATCTTGATCAGCTCTAAGCTGTTGCTGCTTTTTCTTGAGGCTATTTGTCATGGCCATAAGCCTGCGTTTAAAATGCTCTTGTTCGACGGGATCCTCAGGCACGACGAATTCGGCGTCGTCGAGGCTTGCCTCGTCTCCGAAGGGCGGCATGTAATTATCGTCCTCTACCTCTTCGTCTGCCGCTCTCTCGTGAGGGCTGGCTTCTCAAATCCTCTGTCTTTGAATCTTCTTTGGAGGGGGTTGTCTTGACCTTTATGCAGGGGTGTTATTATCTCCGGTGCCGGAATCTCCATTCTTGCTGTGGCGGGGTTTAGAGCGGCGCCGCTGACGGCGGTGCTTAGGCTGTTTCTTGGAGGGATCCTCCTCCGCTGTTCCATCGCCATTCCCATCCTCCGGGGTGTCCACCATGTATATGTCGTACGATGAGGTGGCTTTCCAGTGCCCCGTGGGCGCAGGTTCTTGGTCGTCTCCGGCATCGTCGTCCATACCGTCGATGTCTTCGGAGTCGAAGTCTAGCATGTCGGTTAGATCATCGATAGTGGCTATAAAGTGGGTGGTGGGTGGGCTTTGAATTTCTTCGTCGTCCGTATCCCAACCATCCTGGCCGCAGTCCGGCCAGGGCTCTCCTGATAACGAGAGATATTTTAGCGAATTCAGAATGTCGCCGAAAGGTGAGTGTTGAAAGATGTCCGCAGCGGTGAACGCCATGATCGGCGCCAAATCGGATTCGATTGGAAGTGGCACGGGAGGTTCGGAGTCCGGCGAGGAGTCCAGCACCTCGGAGTCACGAGCTTCACAAGGGACAAGGTCAGTATTCGGCTCCATCGCTGTAGAGGTAGCAGCCCCCGAGGCGGTGTCTAGCCACCCATCCTCGATTGGCGCGGTCGGCTCCGGGTTAAGGGTCGGAGCGGACTCGTGTGCGGCCTCCGGGGCACTGTCCGGCAGCAGAGCTAAATCATGCTCATCGCGATAGTGCGGCGCGCTCGGCTGTGGCTCGAATCCATCGAAGATCAAGTCTCCGCGGATGTCAGCCATGAAGTTCAGACTTCCAAATCTGACCTGATGGCCAGGGGGGTAGCTTTCGATCTGCTCCAGATGTCCAAGCGAATTGGCCCGCAGTGCAAAGCCGCCGAATACGAAGATCTGTCCGGGGAGGAAAGTCTCACCCTGGACTGCTTCGTTGTTGATGATCGAAGGAGCCATCGAGCCTATCGGGGATGACACAGAGGAACTCTTAATGAAAGCACCAATGTCAGTGTCAAAACCGGCGGATCTCGGGTAGGTGGTCCCGAACTGTGCGTCTAGGCGGATGGTAACAGGAGACAAGGGACACGATGTTTTTACCCAGGTTCGGGCCCTCTCTAAGGAGGTAAAACCCTACTCCTGCTTGATTGATATTGATGATATGGGTAGTACAAGAGTGGATCTACCACGAGATCAAGGAGGCTAAACCCTAGAAGCTAGCCTATGGTATGATGGTTGTTATTGTTCTTGTCCTACGGACTACAACCCTCCGGTTTATATAGACACCGGAGAGGGCTAGGGTTACACAGAGTCGGTTACAATGGTAGGAGATCTACATATCCGTATCGCCAAGCTTGCCTTCCACTCCAAGGAAAGTCCCATCCGGACATGGGGCGAAGTCTTCAATCTTGTATCTTCATAGTCTTGGAGTCCGGCCGATGATGATAGTTCGGCTATCCGGACACCCCCTAGTCCAGGACTCCCTCAATTACTATTTGTGGCCTTGTATAGATGCAAAATGTATTTTTTTATAGTGGCCTTGTATAAGTAAATGGAGGGAGTACTAAAGGACATATATATTCCAAACAATATGATAATCTCTCTAACCAAGGTAGGGACGAGGAGTAAACGGAGGGAGTAGTCCTGCGAGCCACCGCGCGCGTGGGCGAGGGAGCGGGCGTAAGATGTACAATACTAGTAAGCAAGCTTTACCTCATCCTGCGAGCCTCCGCGCCCGTGGGCGGGGGAGACGGTGTACTAAGCAATCTTCTCATCGTTCTGTGAGTTGACGGGACTCATCAAAAGTACTCCAGTGTATAGAGCCTTGCCTCTAAGGTAGGCCCCACATTGTTTGCCTCTTTTTTAACATAACGCGTCAAGTCGCAATTTGTTTGTTCACCCGTGGTAGACGATCCTCCCTCCATCAAGTGGATAACCAGTACATGTGTCAAATTACCACGTGGGCTACCTTTTCGTACAGAAATGAGCTCCACCATGTACCCGTGCGGGTGTGGTTGGGAAAGAGATGCGAGTACATGCGCCGTGCGTGCACCTCTTCTCTTCGTGCACGTCCCCCACTCATACGTCTCCAACGTATCTATAATTTTTTATTGTTCCATGCTATTATATTACCCGTTTTGGATGTTTATGGGCTTTACTTTACACTTTTATATATTATTTTTGGGACTAACCTACTAACCGGAGGCCCAGCCCGAATTGCTGCTTTTTTGCTTATTTTAGTGTTTTGAAGGAAAGGAATATCAAACGGAGTCCAAACGGAATGAAATCTTCGGGAGCAATCTTTTTGGAACAAATGCAATCCGGGACACTTGGAGTGGAGGTCAAGCAATGAACGAGGCGACCACGAGGGTGCCTGGCGTGCCCTAGGCGGGTGGGCGCGGCCCGCACCCTTGTCGGCCCCTCGTGGCTCCCCTGACCTACCTCCTTGAAAAACATCCAGGAGCACCACGAAAAACTATTTCCACTGCCGCAACCTTCTGTATCCGCGAGATCCCATCTTGGAGCCTTCGTCGGTGCTCCGCCGGAGGGGGAATCGACAACGGAGGGCCTCTACATCATCTCCAAGGCCTCTCCCATAAGTTGTGAGTAGTTTACGATAGACCTTCGGGTCCATAGTTATTAGCTAGATGGCTTCTTCTCTCTCTTTGAATCTCAATACAAAGTTCTCCTCGCTCTTCTTGGAGATCTATTTGATGTAACTCTTTTTGCGGTGTGTTTGTCGAGATCCGATCAATTGAGGGTTTATGATCAAGTTTATCCATGAGAAATAATTGAATCTCCTCTGAATTCTTTTATGTGTGATTGGTTATCTTTGCAAGTCTCTTCGAATTATCAGTTTGGTTTGGCCTACTAGATTGATCTTTCTTGCAATGGGAGAAGTGCTTAGCTTTGGGTTCAATCTTGCGGTGTCCTTTCCCAGTGACAGCAGGGGCAGCAAGCCACGTATTGTATTGTTGCCATCGAGGATAAAAAGATGGGGTTTTTATCATATTGCTTGAGTTTATCCCTCAACATCATGTCAATGTTCTTATGAACTTAATACTCTAGATGCAGGTAGGAGTCGGTCGATGTGTGGAGTAATAGCAGTAGATGCAGAATCGTTTCGATCTACTTGTTGTGGACGTGATGCCTATATACATGATCATGCCTAGATAATCTCATAACTATGCACTTTTCTATCAATTGCTTGACAGTAATTTGTTCATCCACCGTAATACTCATGCTACCTTGAGAGAAGCCACTAGTGAAACCTATGGCCCCCGGTTCTATCTTTTATCATATAAGTTTTCCATCTACTTTTATTTGCATCTTTTACTTTCAAATCTATATCATAAAAATACCAAAAATATTTATCTTATCATATTATCCCTATCAGATCTCACTTTTGCAAGTTACCGTGAAGGGATTGACAACCCCTTTATCCGGTTGGTTGCGAGGTTCTTGTTTGTTTGTGTAGATGTGTGGGACTTTTGAGGAGTCTCCCACTGGATTGATACCTTGGTTCTCAAAAACTGAGGGAAATACTTACACTCCTTTGCTACATCACCCTTTCCTCTTCAAGGGAAAACCAACGCAGTGCTCAAGAGGTAGCAAGAAGGATTTCTGGCACCGTTGTTGGGGAGGTCTTCGCTCCAGTCAAGACATACCAAGCACCCATCACAAACTCATCTCCCTCGCATTACATTATTTGCCATTTGCCTCTCGTTTTCCTCTCCCCCACTTCACCTTTGCCTTTTCTTCGCCCCTCTTCCGTTTGATCTTGTGTCTCCATGTGCCTTCCTTTTGCTTGCATCTTTGCTTGCTGGAAGTTTATGGATCCTCATCCACTTGCTAATCTTTTTTAGAGATCCAATTATGTTGAACCAATTGCTAGTGAGTTGTGTGCACTAGATTATCTTTATGAGGTTTTGCTTGAAATTCGTGAATCTGAAAATTGTGATGAAGAAATTTATGAAGAGATTCATGATAGCTCCTTGAATAAAAAACATGATTCCAATGATTTTATTATAAGTTCTATTAATGTCAATTGTGCTAAAATGTGCAAAACCCTAAGCTTGGGGATGCTAGTTTTGCTATGTCTACTACTTGTTGCAATGATCATGATTGGGGTGATTCTTCGTATGATCTTGAAAAATTATTTAAGCTCCATGATGGATATGAGATTGATAATAGTGTTTGCAATAATATTGAAAGTGTGTTTGGAAGAGTGTCAACTTTAGATCTCACATATTTGGAGAATTTTCAATCTTATGAAATTTTTGATAAAAGTGGGTTTGGAGAGGTCATGACTTTAGTTAATGTTAATCCCACTATTTTGGAAGAGTGTCAACTTCGCATGCATGTGGATCGTGTTGAAAATATTTTATGTGATAGCTATTTTGCTGAATTTTTTTATGATCCCACATGTAATTATTATGAGAGAGGAAAATATGGTCGTAGAAATCTTCATGTTACTAAATTACCTCTCTTCACGTTGAGATTGCTATCGTCTCTATCTTCTTCCTTGCATATGCCAGTTTTTGCTTGCTATGATAATTTGTTTGCCTATAAGATGCCTATTCATAGGAAGTATGTTAGACTTAGATGTGTTTTTCACATGTTACATGATGCTCTCTTTTTGTTTCAATTGCTATCTTTTATGTGGGCATCATTGAATTACTTATGCCTAGCTAGCGGCATTAAACGATAGCGCTAGTTGGGAGGCAACCAAATTTTATTTTTGTTTCTTGCTTTTTGCTTCAGTTTAGTAATATATATTTCATATACCCTCTATTTAGATGTGGTTTTATGTTTTAATTAGTGTTTTTGCCAAGTAGAACCTATAGGATAACCTACGGAGATAGTTAATTTGATTCTGCTGAAAAACAGAAACTTTTGCATGCACGAGAATAATTTTAATAAATCACAGAAACGTGATTTTGCATTTATTCTTTTTGCAGTAGATCAATAGACAAATTTCCCAGGACTTCCTATTTTTGTAGGAGTTTTAGGGTTCCATAATTATTCGAAAGTTACAGATTGCTACAGACTGTTCTGTTTTTGACAGATTCTATTTTTGGTGTGTTGTTTGCTTATTTTGATGCATCTATGGCTTGTTTCGGGGGGTATGAACCATAGAGAAGTTGGAATATAGTAGGTTTAACACCAATATAATTAAAGAATGAGTTCATTACAGTACCTTATGTGGTGCTTTTTCTTTCTTGCACTAACGGAGCTTATGAGATTTCCTGTTGAGTTTTGTGTTGTGAAGTTTTCAAGTTTTGGGTAAATATTTGATTGACTATGGAATAAGGAGTGGAAAGAGCCTAAGCTTGGGGATGCCCATGGCACCCCAATATATTCAAGGATAACCAAAATCCTAATCTTGGGGATGCCCCGGAAGGCATCCCCTCTTTCGTCTTCGTCTATCGGTAACTTTACTTGGAGCTATATTTTTATTCGCCACATGATATGTGTTTTGCTTGGAGCGTCTTGTATGATATGATTCTTTGCTTTTGAGAATACCACAATCATCCTTGCTGTACACACCTTTTTGGAGAGACACACTTGATTTGGAATTTATTAGAATACTCTATGTGCTTCACTCATATCTTTTGAGCTAGATAGTTTTGCTCTAGTGCTTCACTTATGTCTTTTAGAGCACGGCGATGACTTTATTTTGTAGAAATTGTTGATCTCTCATGCTTCAATTATATCATTTTGAGAGTCTTGTAGAACAGCATGGTATTTTCTATGGTTATAAATTTGGTCCTAGAATGATGAGCATCCAAGTTGGGTATAATAAAAACTATCATAGAAAGTGCATTAAACACTATGATCAATTTGATGCTTGATAATTGTTTTGAGATATAAAGGTGGTAATGTTAGAGTCATGCTAGTTGGGTAATTGTGAAATTGAGAAATACTTGTGTTGGAGTTCGAAAATCCCGTAGCATGCACGTACGATAAAAGTTGTGTGACAAATTTGTTGCATGGGGTGCTCTTTTAATTGTCTTCCTTATGAGTGGAGGTCGGGATCGCGCGATGGTTAACTCCTACCAACCCTTCCCCTAGAAGCATGCGTAGTAGTACTTTGCTTCGAGGGCAAGTAGGGTTGCAATAAGTAAATGAGTTCTTTATGACTAATGTGAGTCCATGGATTATACGCACTCTCACCCTTCCACCATTGCTAGCCTCTATTATACTGCGCAACTTTCACCGGTATCATGCACCCATCATTTACCTTCCTCAAAACAGCCACCATACCTACCTATTATGGCATTTCCATAGCCATTCGGAGATATATTCCTATGCAACTTTCCACCATTCTGTTTATTATGACACGCTCCATCATTGTCATATTGCTTTTGCATGATCATGTAGTTGACATCGTATTTGTGGCAAAGCCACCTTTATAATTCTTTCATGCATGTCACTCTTGATTCATTGCCCACCCCGGTACACCACCGGAGGCATTCACGTAGAGTCATATTTTGTTCTAAGTATTGAGTTTTAATCCTTGAGTTGTAAATCAATAAAAGTGCGATGATCTTCATTATTAGAGCATTCTCCCAAGTGAGGAAAGGATGATGAAGACTATGGTTCCCCCACAAGTCAGGATGAGGTTTCGGACTTCATAAAAATAAAATAGGCCAAAGAAGCCCAAAAAATTAAAAAAAAGAGAAAGAAAAAAAGAGGCCAAAGAAGCCCACCAAAAGAAAAAAAGAAAAAAATAAGAGAAAAGAGAGAAGGGACAATGTTACTATATTTTTTCCACACTTGTGCTTCAAAGTAGCACCATGATCTTCATGATAGAGAGTCTCCTATGTTGTCACTCTCATATACTAGTGGGAATTTTTCATTCTAGAACTGGGCTTGCATATCCCAATGATGGGCCTCCTCAAAACGCCCTAGGTCTTCGAGAGTAAGCAAGTTGGATGCACACCCACTTAGTTTCTTTTGTTGACCTTTCATACATTTATAGCTCTAGTGCATCCATTGCATGGCAATCCCTACTCACTCACATTGATATCTATTAATGGGCATCTCCATAGCCCGTTGATACGCCTAGTTAATGTGAGACAATCTTCTCCCTTTTTGTCTTCAGAACCACCACCCTATGCCACATATAGTGCTATGTCCATGGCTTGCGCTCATGTATTGCATAAGAGTTGAAAAAGCTGAAGCGCGTTAAAAAGTGTGAACCAATTGCTTGGTTGAAACCAGGATTGTGCATGATGGGAGTATTTTGTGTAATGAAAATGAAGCATGGCCTAACTATATGATTTTGTAGGGATGAGCTTTCTTTGGCTATGCTATTTTGATAAGACATGATTACTTGTTAGTATGCTTGAAGTATTACTATTTTTATGTTTTATGAAATTTTATCTTGAATCATTTGGATCTGAACAATCATGTCACAATAAAGAAAATTACATTGAGAATTATGCTAGGTAGCATTCCACATCAAAAATTCTATTTTTATCATTTACCTACTCGAGGACGAGCAGGAATTAAGCTTGGGATGCTTGATATGTCTCCAACGTATCTATAATTTTTGATTGTTCCATGCTATTATATTACCCGTTTTGGATGTTTATGGGCTTTACTTTACACTTCTATATCATTTTAGTGACTAACCTACTAATCGGAGGCCCGGCCCGAATTGCTGTTTTTTGCCTATTTCAATGATTCGAAGGAAAGGAATATCAAACGGAGTCCAAACGGAATGAAACCTTTGGTAGCGATCTTTTTGGAACAAACGCATTCCAGGAGACTTGGAATGGAGGTCATGCAACGAACAAGGCGGCCACGAGGGTGCCTAGCGTGCCCCAGGGGGGTGGGCGCGCCCCCCACCCTCGTGGGCCCCTCGTGGCTCCCCTGACCTACCTCCTTTGCCTATATATATCCATGTACCCTCAAAAGATACAGGAGCACCACGAAAAACTATTTCCACCGCCGCAACCTTCTGTATCCACGAGATCCCATCTTGGAGCCTTCGTCGGTGCTCCGCCGGAGGGGGAATCGACCATGGAGGGCCTGTATATCATCTCCAAGGCCTCTCCCATGAGTTGTGAGTAGTTTACCACAGACCTTCGGGTCCATAGTTATTAGCTAGATGGCTTCTTCTCTCTCTCTTTGAATCTCAATACAAAGTTCTCCTTGATCTTCTTGGAGATCTATTCGATGTAACTCTTTTTGCGGTGTGTTTGTCGAGATCCGATGAATTGTGGGTTTATGATCAAGTTTATCTATGAGAAATATTTGAATCTCCTCTGAATTCTTTTATGTGTGATTAAGCTATCTTTCCAAGTCTCTTTGAATTATCAGTTTGGTTTGGCCTACTAGATTGATCTTTCTTGCAATGGGAGGAGTGCTTAGCTTTGGGTTCAATCTTGCGGTGTCCTTTCCCAGTGACAGCAGGGGAAGCAAGGCACATATTGTATTGTTACCATCAAGGATAAAAATATGGGGTTTATATCATATTGCTTGAGTTTATCCCTCTACATCATGTCATCTTGCTTAATGTTACTCTGTTCTTATGAACTTAATACTCTAGATGTAGGCAGGAGTCGGTCGATGTGTGGAGTAATAGTAGTAGATGCAGAATCGTTTCGATCTACTTGTTGTGGGCGTGATGCCTATATACATGATCATGCCTAGATAATCTCATAACTATGCACTTTTCTATCAATTGCTCGATAGTAATTTGTTCACCCACCGTAATACTTATGATATCTTGAGAGAAGCCACTAGTGAAACCTATTGCCCCCGGGTCTATCTTTTATCAGATAAGTTTTCCATCTACTTTTATTTGCATCTTTTACTTTCAAAAATATATCATAAAAATACCAAAAATATTTATCTGATCTTTTTTTCAAGGATACGTCAATGAAATGACGTATTGAGATCATAGATAGAAAATGCCACGAAGGCAAAGGTTTTTACAACTCAACCACGGCTAGGCAGCCACACCACGACACCTATCAGTACTACTCGACTCTATCCAACCTGTCCACCCTCATCTGCGTTAATCTTGCCTCAGCAAAGCCGCAGCCTGCCAGTTTTGTCCCTCGGCATTAATCTTGTTCAGCACCACATCCACCGATGGAACCTCGCCATTGAAAACGATGATGTTCATGTGCCTCTTGAGCGTCTGTCGGCATTCTGGGAACGGCGGTCCCCAGACTTGCCTGCCTGCGGCCTGCGGCGTGGCTCGAGGGGTGGCCCAGTAAGGCCCATCTTCTTCAACGCAAGCTCAAGACCCTTGCGAGGGGCCAAGCCTCGCGGGGCGGATGACGCAACGCTTCCTCAGGAACGGCCTCACCAGGCCAGCTCGCGAGGACGCGGAGAAATCAAGGCAAGGGTACCTCGCGAGGTGCTCGTGACGCAAGCCATGACGATAGAGGCCAGGCGGGCGCCGGCCTGCGCAGTGTCGTTGTTTCCCCGTTGGTGCAAAAGGGGCAAGCGCAGGCATGGGGTACCGAGGCATCAAGCAAAGGTTACCATTCCGGTGCAACGAGACCAAGACCAGCAGAGCGGCGGGACGGAGGTCACCGTGGAGCCCAAGACGGCGTCATCGCCAGGGCCTTTGGCAATCGAAGACCAACTTTAGTCAGGATAAGTTGTACTAGATGTTCCCCTTCAAAATAGCCTTTGTTGGTGCCCTTCCCGCTCCTTATTTGGGAAGAGGACCAGGGCCTCTATATATAGAGATAGCCACCACAGTAGAAGGCACCTAGATCTGACCTAGAGCAAACAGAGACGGAGCAATTCCTCTCCAAGCACACCACCACAAGAACATCCCTCCCGAGGTTGTTCTTCCTCTGTACTGTTCATCATCAGCCCCTGAGGCAATCCACCACACCACACACTGGATTTGGGTATTACACCATAACGGTGGCCCGAACCAGTATAAACCTTGTGTCCCCTGAGTTGTTCATCGTGTAGCTTAGATTCTCAACGAGGCGTTGGGCGTCGATCGGTAGGGGGAAGATCTTCGCGCGCACCCCAGAGTTTGAACCTTAAGGGTTTTGCTGGAACCCGATATCCGACATTTGGCGCGCCAGGTAAGGGTGCGCCGGAGCTCTCCCTTCCGTCGACCCGCTCTCCATCGACACCGTGCTTCGCCCTCATGACGGACAACGTGCCGCCCGCTCCGGCTGCCGACGTCGGCACTGGGGCCAGGGGGCTCCGAACCTTGGCCCTTTCCTTGGGACAGGTGCAGTGGCCAAACAAGTTCAAGCCAGAGATGCCACCGCGCTACGACGGCGCGATGGATCCGCTAGATTTCCTGTTGGCTTATGAGGAGGCCATCCTCGAGGCCGGGGGCGATGACAGGGTCATGGCCAACTGGCTTCCCATGGCCCTCACCGGTGTTCCTCGCATGTGGCTGCTCCACCTGCCAACGGCTTTGGTGGCCTCCTGGGAGGAGCTGCGCGGCCTCTTCCTCGCCCATTATACTACGCCGGTGCTCCCGGTCGTCGCAACTCACCTGGGCGGCTCGCAAGCGCCACCCTCGAGCCGCCACGTCAAGCCGTTCGTCCGCCAGATCAGCGCCGCCCTCATGCGCCGCGAAGCCCCTCCGGGTTAGGTGGCACCCAAGGCCGACTTGACCTTCAGCTTGGATGATCACCCCGCCAACACCGCCTGCTTGGGTGCACTCTGGATGCTGTGCACTCCCACCATCTACCAGGTGGCCGTCACCAGGACCCTCATTAACGGCGATGCCGGCCTCAACATGCTCTCGGTGGAAGCCTTCAGCTTGCTCCACGTGCCCCTGGAACGACTCTGACCCAGCAAGTCCTTCTCGGGCGTCGGAGGCAGTTCCACCGGCTCCCTGGGGCAGATCCGCCTCCCGGTGACCTTTGGCACGCACGACAACTTCCGCAAGGAGCTGGTCGACTTCGACATCACCCCCATCAGCCTCCCGTACAACGCCATCCTCGGCTATCCTGCGTTGGCCCAGTTCATGGCGGTGACTCATCCGGCCTACAACCTCATGAAGATGCCTGGGAGCAGCGGCGTCCTCACCATACTTGGAGATACAAAGGATGCTCTGCAGGCATTCAAGCTCGCATTCAAGGCGGCCGCAGTGGCGCAGCCCACCAGCGCCGACACTCTCAATGCCAAGGGGGCTGCGCCAACCAAGAAGAAGCAGATGTTCACCCAAGACAAGGCGGAGACTAAGCAGGTACCAGTCGATGAGGATGGGTCCTCCGACGCCACCTTCACCATAGGCGCCAACCTCGACCCCGAGCAAGAGGAGGCTCTAGTGAAATTCTTGCGCGTGAACAAGGAGGTATTCGCGTGGAAACCCAAGCAGCTAGCAGGGGTCCCGAGGCAGGTGATCAAGCACCACCTGAACGTGTGCCCCAATGTGCGCCCCGTGAAGCAGAAAGCAAGGCGGCAATCCACTGACAAGCAGGCCTTCATCGTCCAAGAAACCCGCAAGCTAGAAGCCGCAGGAGTCATTCGCGAGGTTCACTATTCGGAATGGCCGAGAAACCCTGTTGTTGTGCCGAAGAAGGGAGGAAAGCAGCGCTTGTGTGTCAACTTCACCAACCTCAACAAGGCCTGTCCTCAAGATCCGTTCCCGCTCCCCCGCATCGACCAAATCGTCGACTCCATCGCTGAGTGCGACCTGCTGTGCTTCCTGGATGCCTTCTCTGGCTATCACCAGATCAAGATGGCGGTAGAAGATGTGGAGAAAACGGCTTTCCTCACCCCGTGCGGGGTGTACTGCTACACCTGCATGCCATGCGGATTGCGCAACGCAGGCGCAACCCTTTAGCGACTGATGCATATCGCCTTTGGCCGGCAGCTCGGGAGAAACGTCGAGGCCTACGTCAATGACATCGTGGTGAAGTCTCGGGAGGCCAAGACTCTGATACAGGACCTTGAAGAAACCTTCGCGAGCTTTCGTGAAGTGGACCTACGGCTCAACCTGGAGAAGTGTGTGTTCGGTGTTCCTTCTGGCAAGCTTCTGGGCTTCCTCGTGTCCCACAGAGGTACCGAGGCTAACCCGGAGAAATTCAAGGCAATCGACGACATGAGTCCTCCGCAAACCCTCAGGGAAATGCAGAAGCTCACCGGGTGAGTAACCGCATTAGGGCGCTTCATCTCCAAGCTGGGGGAACGAGCCCTGCCCTTCTTCAAGCTGATGAAGAAGAAGGGTCCGTTTGAATGGACTCAAGAGGCTGACGAAGCGTTCCAAGATCTCAAGAAGTAACTGATCAGCCCTCCGGTGATGGTGGCTCCACGCCCTCGGGAGCCCTTGGTGCTTTACCTCGCCGCCACACCCTACTCCGCCAGCGCAGCTCTGGTGGCGGTTCGGGAGGAGCGCCGGGTGAAGGCCGCATCTGCCACGACCTCGGCAGATGGGGATCAGCCTCAATAGGAAGGCACCTCCGGGGCTGAGGGGACCTCACCAAGCAGTCAGGAGCCGGGGGATCAAGCGCCTCAGGAGGCGCTCGACTCTCTGGAGGGTGCGGGCTCTGTTGGCGCGCCCACCCTCGTCAAGCATCCCGTGTATTTCGTCAGCACGGTGCTGCGGGATGCAAGGGTACGGTACCCCATGCCCCAAAAGCTCTTGCTTGCGCTATTGGTGGCCTCTCAGAAGCTGCGACACTACTTCCAAGGTCACCCCATCGAGGTTGTCTCAGCATACCCATTGGAGAGGGTGCACAGGAGTCCTAACTCTGCTGGAAGGGTCGCTGAGTGGAACATCGAGCTGCAAGCGTTCCAGTTGGAATTTAGCATGACCAGAGTCATCAAGGGAGCCGCACTTGTAGATTTTGTGGCAGAATGGACAGAGGAACCAGGGCTCGAAGCAGGAGAAGATCGATCGCTTTCCCCGGGAAGCGAGGCACCAAACGGCTGGGTTATGCACTTCGATGGAGCATTCTCGCGACATGGCGCAGGGGCAGGTGTAGTGCTTATATCCCCCACTCAGGACAAGCTCTACTACGCCGTGCAACTCTGTTTCCAGCAGCGTGAAAAGGTTTCCAACAACATAGCAGAATACGAGGGCCTCATAGCAGGCTTAAAGGCAGCAGCCGCACTGGGGGTGAAGCGCCTCATCATCAAGGGTGACTCACAGCTCCTCGTCAACTTCTCTAACAAAGTATACGAGCCCGAGGACAAGCACATGGAGGCGTATCTTGCAGAAGTGCGCAAGATGGAAAAGCAGTTTCTGGGGCTGGTGCTGCGGCACCAATCAGGAGGCTGATGACATCGCCAAGAGGGCATCAAGGCGGCTACCTCAGGAGCCTGGCGTTTTCGAGAAACGACTCTTCAAGCCCTCAGCGGCACCGTCACTATCAAGCACAACGCAACCTCGGGAGGAGCTCCCTCAACCGCCTGCCTCAGGAGCCCCGGCCTGTGGCCCGACCTCAGGAGCGCACTTGCTCCTGGCACTGGAAACTCAGGAAGGATGCTGGATGCGGAGCTCAAGGATTACCTGATGCAAGGGACTCTTCCAGAGAAAGAAGAAGACGTGAAACGCGTGGCCCGGCAGGCCACAGCCTACTGCATCCAAGACGGAGAGATCTACCGGAAGCGGCCCAATGGTGTTTCCCTGTGTTGCATCTCCAGGGAACAAGGGAAGGAGTTGCTGGCAGACATTCACGGTGGAGACTATGGGCACCACTCGTCATCACGGACCCTCGTCGGCAAGGCGTTTTGCAGCGGGTTCTATTGGCCTACAGCACTCAACGACGCAATCGAGCTGGTGAAGGCTTGCGAAGCCTGTCAATTCCATGCCAAGCAGATTCATCAGCCAACTCAGGGTTCTGTAGACCATCCCACTCTCGTGGCCGTTCGCGGTTCGGGGGTTGGACATTTTGGGCCCGTTTCCCCGGGCGCCAGGGGCTACCACTACCTCTACGTCGCCATTGACAAGTTCACCAAATGGGCTGAGGTGCAAGCTGTACGCACCATCCCAGCTGGCTCCGCAGTCAAGTTCATCAAGGGCCTCGTGAGCCGATTCGGGGTGCCTAATCGCATCATCACCGACAATAGTTCGTAGTTCACCAGCAATCTCTTCAAAACATATTGTGCTAACCTTGGAATGTAGATATGCTACGCCTTAGTGGCACACCCTCGGAGCAACGGCCAGGCCGAACGCGCCAACGCAGAGGTCCTGAAAGGCCTCAAAACCTGGACCTTCAAGAAGAAGCTGGAGGCCTGCGGCAGGGGCTGGTACGATGAGCTCCTATCCATGCTATGGTCTATCCGCACTACCGCCACTAAGTCGACCGGCAAAACCCTGTTCTTCCACGTCTACGGAGCGAAAGCGGTCCTCCCTCATGAGGTCAGGCATCGCTCCGCGCGGGTCCTAGCGTTTGACAAAGCGTAGTAGGACGCCATGCGGGGGGTTGGATCTCGTGCTGTGGAGGAACACCGTCGGGAGGCCGCGCTTCGAGCGGCAAGATACCAGCAGGCGGTGCATCGGTACCACTGCCGCAACATCCGCCCTAGGACTCTCGAGGTAGGTGACCTCGTGCTCAGGCCGGTGCACTCCAGGGAAGGGCTGCACAAGCTGTCGCCCATGTGGGAGAGCCCGTTCAAGGTTGTTCATGTTTACAGACCTGGCGCCGCACGCTTGGAGACCCAGGAGGGGGCGCCCATCCCGAACGCGTGGAACATTCAGCACCTCCGGAGATTCTACCCTTGGAGTAAGGCCCAATGCCTGTAAAGAAGGCCCGGCGCCTGTGAAGAAGGGCCCAGTGCCTACAAAGAAGACCCGGTGCCTGTGAAGCTCGTCGCCCCAAGAAAAGGCCCGGTGCCTGTGAAGAAGGCCAATGCATGTGAAGCACGCCGCCCGTGACACTCACGTAATAATGAGTTGGGGCTATACACGCCCCGGAGTCTCCGGAGAAGCCGCCCTAGGGCCTCGGGGGCTCCCGCCCATGCCCAGTGGCAGCACTTAGCTCCGCGCTGGTGAGAAGACGTAGAAGACTAGACTAGATTAGGTGGCTTTTCATTTGCTTTCCTCAGTTGGCTTGTTCACCCTTGTTCGAAAATTTATTGGAGTTGCTTTTAGTATTGTTTGCCGTCCCCAACCCATGGTTCTTTGTCTTTGTTTTTCGCCTGACTCAACCTCTCTTTTGCTAGCCTCGCGAGGGGGCTGCACGGGCGCCCTCGCGAGTACCTTCTTGCCTAATTTCGTGAGGCTTCCTCACTCAAGTTCACAGCGGGAGCACCTCTCCCGATTCATGCCCCACGGGCATCGCGACGCGAACATAGGACCTGAGCCGATCACCCTCACAACAAAGGTCAAAAGCTATCCTCCCGGCTAAATTTTGCAGACTCCAAGACGCCCGGCGAGGCCTCAGGCAGGTACCTCGCGAGGCGAAAACGGCAGCGAGCCCCTCGAGCTAAGTTGTTCCTATGCACAAGCACGCAGCCGCAACACCACGACACAGCATGGGAATAATAAATAGCATAATAATTAAGGGCAATAGTCCAGCATGCCCCCACATGGCTCCATACTTCTCTCTCTCTCTCTCTCTCTCTCTCTCTCTCTCTTTATGCAGGAAAAGGAGATAAACAAAATAAACGCGGCATGCCCGGCGACGGCTTGTGAGGGGGGAGTCATGTCGCCCTCCTGAGCTCAATCAGACTCCTCCTCACGCTTCACCAAGGCACGACAGCGGGATGATCCGCTACCACCCTCGAAGTGAGCAAGGCGGCACGGTGGTTGATGGCAGCCACCATTGGAGGAGCTGTCACAAGAGGGGGAGCTGCTGAAGCTTGGCGAGTTACGGGCTCCGCCAGCGGCGGGCTCGCCTTTGTCCTTGTTGCGGCCGTCACCAAGTCCCAGCACCTGATCGCCGTCATCATCTTCAGGGCAGCACCCGACACAGTGGCTGTCTTCACCAAACACCCTCACGTAGAGGGTTGCGTCGCCGTCAAACTTGAAGTGCAGGGTGCATCGCCGGAGTAGGCCACGCGCGCGGGAAAACGTCTGCCAGCCACAGGCCACGGCCACGTTTCCGGTGACGGAGGTCTCCACCAAGACCCAGGAAGCCCTGCTGCAGCAGCCGTCCGCCTGGAGCTAGAGGCCGCCAGGGGCGCCAGCTGGGAGTTCGCTGGCGAAGAAGCGGGGAAGCTGGAGCCAGTTGCCAGCCGGATCCGCCGCCCACACGACAAACTCCGGCAGCACCTCTGTCGAGTGGAAGCCCAGCCTGGGTGGCCGCGCAGCCACAGTGCGCCTTCCCTCACCCACCGGGCGGCCATCACCACGCGAGGGACCACCACCACGACCACAAGGAGCCACCGCAGGAGTCGCGGGGTGCTTACGAGGGCGACCTCGACCGTGCTTGAGCGGAGGGGAGCCGGGCCCTTCCCGGTGAGCCTTCCCCTTCTCCGCGATCGAGAACCTCTTCGTCGGCGCCATGGGGCATGACGGGCGACCGGAGCAGGGAGGAAGAAGAAGCAAGCGTGGGAAGGGAGATGTGCAGTGGGGGCTTGCGCCCACCCAAATTTATAACCCAAGGGAGGCCAACCGTCAGCCTCCACGATCGCAGATCATGACTCTTTTTGCATACAGCAGGGACTCGTCAAATCGGGCAGTTGCCGAGGCAGCGTGGGGAAGCGGAGACGCCCACGTCCAACTAACTGCCATGCGGCAACCAAGGCCACAGGCTGTTGGGGCCCGTGACGCTCCGCACTTGCCCTTTCGCTTCGCTGCTAAGCCAAGTCCGAGCGCGCCTTGGGCTCGGGGGCTACTGTCGGTGTTCTGGGAACGGGGGTCCCGAGACTTGCGTGCCTGCGGCCTGCGGCATGGCTCGAGGGGTGGTCCAGTACGTCCCATCTTCATCAACACAAGCTCACGACCCTCGCGAGGGTCCAAGCCTCGCGGTCCGGACGACGCAAGGCCTCCTCAGGAACGGCCTCACCAGGCCGGCTCGCGAGGAGGCGGAGAGATCAAGGCAAGGGTACCTCGCGAGGTGCTCGTGACGCAAGCCATGACAATCGAGGCCAGGCGGGCGCCGGCCTGCGCAGTGTCCTTGTTTCCCCTTTGGTGCAAAGGGGGCAAGCGCAGGCGTGGAGTACCGAGGCATCAAGCAAAGGTTATCATTTCGGTGCAACGAGACCAAGACCAGCAGAGCGGCAGGACGGAGGTCACCGTGGAGCCCAAGACGGCATAATCGCCAGGGCCTTTGGCAGTCGAAGACCAACTTTAGTCAAGATAACTTGTACTAGATGTTCCCCTTCAAAATGGCCGTTGTTGGCGCCCTTCCCGCTCAATATTTGGGAAGAGGACCAGGGCCTCTATATATAGAGATAGCCACCACAGTAGAAGGCACCTAGATCTGACCTAGAGCCAACAGAGACGGAGCAATTCCTCTCCAAGCACACCACCACAAGAAGATCCCTCCCGAGGCTGTTCTTCCTCTGTACTATTCATCATCAGCCCCTGAGGTAATCCACCACACCACACACTGGATTAGGGTATTACACCACAACGGTGGCCCGAACCAGTATAAACCTTGTGTCCCCTGAGTTGTCCATCGTGTAGCTTAGATTCTCAGCGAGGCGTTGGGCGTGGATCGGTAGGCGGAAGATCTTCGCGCGCACCCCAGAGTTCGAACCTTAAGGGTTTTTCCGGAACCCGTTATCCGGCAGCGTACATGCCACTAAGGCGACGATTGTCCATGTTTCTTTCCTCATATCTCGTTCTGGGTCCAGTGAAGTCCACCAGTCCACCAGATTACTGTCATGCCATGGCACCCATGTCGGCCTAGCCCAGTTGGTAGCTACGACTGTCCACGCTTGCCGAGCCAGGACGCACCCAAGGATTATGTGGTTGATTGTCTCTGGCTCTTGATCACAGAAAGGGCAGGCGGCTGGGTGCGGTAGCTGGCGGCGCTCCAGTCTGTCCGCCGTCCGGCATCTGTTCTTCATGGCCAGCCACGCAAAGAATTTGCAGGCTGGAGTGTACATAATTTCAGATTTGGCGGCGCTGCCACCTCCACTCTAGCAGCGAAGAATGCCCGGTAGGCCGAACTTGAGGAGAAGGATCCTTTGGCCTCCCATAACCATACAATCTCGTCGTCTACCCCTTTCGCATGTCGGACATCTTGTAGTCGATCCACTAAGCCCAGAAATTCAAGCAGTCCCTGGGTGCTCATGTTAGGCGAAACCTCCTGCCACCATCCCCTCAGGAGGGCATGCCGCACCGAGCAATCAGCCACTGCCTCTTTCTTGATGGATGCGAACAGAGTGGGCATTAGATCCTGAATCCTTCCCTCTAGGAGCCACCAATCTGTCTAGAATTTGGCCATGGCCCCGTCTCCCAGAGTACACTTGGTGGCTGCTTTGTATATTCCCATTGACTCCGGCGGCACCTGAACGTTGAATTCCTTCCATGGCCTATCTTGGTCAGTCCTAGTGACCCATGGCCAGCGAGCTCGAAGCGCCAAGTTGAGCAGCCGTAGATTGGGTACCCCGAGCCTACCGTGCTCCTTAGGGGAGCACACCTTCTCCCAGGCCACCAGACAGTGTCCGGCGCCCACATCCCGGCATCCTTTCCAACGGAAACCTCTACAGGTCTAGACCATTGCCTTGAGAGTTTTTGCTAGCAATTCCAATGCAATCATGGTGTGAATGGGCATTGCCGCTAGCGTGGTCTTCAACAGTTCTAGGCTCCCCGATCTGTACAAAAGTCGCACCTGCCAAGCCGGCAGTCTATCTGCCATTTTATCCACCAATGACTGTAGCTGGGTTGACGTGATCTTCCTCGGCCCAAGCGGGAGCCTGAGATAGCGGCACGGCCATCCTAGCACATGGCAACCCAGCTCCTCGACGATCAGCTGTAGGTCTTCATTAGAGCATCTGATCGGGTGCGCCGAGCATTTGGAGAGGTTGGTTCTGAGACCCGAGGCCACGCCTATGTCGGTTAGGAGCAGAGAACACGCCCTCAAGCTATCTCTGTCAGGCGTGATGAAGGTAATGACATCATCGGCGAAGATCGAGGTGCGGCTATGAAAACCGGCTGGTGCGAGCGGCTGCAGAACCCCCTCATCAGCCGCATGCTTAAACAGGTAGTGTAGCCCTTCCATCACCATGACAAACAGCAACGGGGAGAAGGGATCTCCCTGGCACATCCCACATCTGTTATATATCACCTCCCCTGGCACTCCATTGAGCAGCACCCGCGTCGAGGAAGAGGCTAAAAGTCCAGTCACCCACGAGATCCACTTGGTACTGAACCCAATATGTCGAAGGATTTTGAGCAGGAATGCCCAATCCACGGTGTCAAAAGCTTTAGTGATGTCCAGCTTCAACATCACCGCCGGCCGGCCGGCGGCATGTAGCCTTCTAGCCATGCCCTGGACCAGCATGTAGTTGTCATGGAGGCATCGGCCTTTTATGAATGTGCTCTGGTGCGTGCCGACAAGACCAGGCATCTCCAGCATGTAGTTGCCACGCACGCGGAAATTACCTTCGCCACAAGCTTCGGGAAGCTGTGTATCAAGCTTAATAGGCGGTAATCTCGTACGTAGATCGCAGCCGGCGACTTGGGCAGAAGAGTGATGAGTGCCTGATTTATAGATGTTAAGCCCTGAAAATCCATATTGCCAAAAGCCCTGAATGCTTCCATAATGTCCTCCTTGATTATTTGCCAACACGCCATGTAGAATCTAGGTGTGAATCCATCGGGCCCTGGTGACTTATCTAGCCCCTGCGCGCAGACAGCTGCCCATACCTCCTCTTCCGTAAAATCATGGTCAAGATGGGTCAAGTCCTTGGACGGCATGCCGATTTCATCAAGATTGATCGTAAAAGCGCGGTCCGTTGCCCCGCCGAGTAGACCTGCGAAGAATGAGTCAATCCCCTCGGCCATCTCCTCATGCTTGGTGGTTATCACGTCATCCACTTTCAGTTTGGTGATGAAGTTCTTGCGTCGTCGGTGGCTCGTGTCCGCGTGAAAGAACTCGGTGCAAGCGTCCCCCTCTTTAAGCCAAAGCACCCTTGATCGCTGTCGCGCAATTGATCTCTCCATCGATGCCATACCCAACAGCTTTCGCTTTAGCAATCTCCTCAGAGCCACCTCGGCCTCCGAAAGGGATCAGCCTTCCATAGCTACATCCAGTCGTAGAATCGCTTATATTGTGATGCTAATTTGTTGTTTGATGCTGCCAATGTATTTATCATTCCAGCTCTTCAGCGCCTTGGCAGTTGCCTTTAGCCTGATAGCGATTCTTTTGAAGGGATTCTGCACGTATGGCTGTCCATCCAAAGCTTGCCTGACCACCACATGAAACCCATCGACCTTAGTCCAGAAAGCTTCGAAGTGGAACCGCCTGCCCCGGCGCATATTAGTGTCAAGCGCCAAATGCAATGGGCAGCTGTCTGACACGCTGGAGCTCAACGCCGATAAGAAGGCCATGCGGTGCTGCGACTCCCAGTCCACAGAAACAAGAAGTCTATCAAGTTTCTCCAAGGTCGGAGCTTGGTGTCGGGGGTTGGGTGCGACATATGCCAAAGGATGGCTTATCATGGTGGGGGCGAGTAGAACATCGCCGGTGCCTGGAAAAGGGATGAGGCGAAGACATGCACGCCGGCGGAGCTTACCCAGCTTCAGGGCTCTCCGAGGAGATAACACCCCTATTGCTGCTCTGTGGGGTCTCCGCATGATCACTAAGGCAAAGTGAGTACAAGGATGCTCCTAGAGCTATTTCTGGAGGAAGGAGAAGGCAAGGCTAGCTCTTTCCCTCCGGTGTGTTCTGTCTAATGCTACTAGGTGCGAACCCTTTGCATGGGTGCCCTGGGGGGTTTATATAGGCCTACCCCCCAGGGTTACAATGGTAAAACCGTCTGGGCGCGGGTCCCAGCCGTCTGTCTCTCAGGTGCCGTCTTCTCCGCCAACTCCTGGGGCCCGCCGACTGGTGGGCCCTGCCGTATGGCATGGTACGAGGGCGTCAGCCCGTGTCCACCGCGGGCGTGTCCTGCCGGCTGCAGATTACTGTAGCCGTGCTTCTAATGACGCGGGCTTGGTAAGTGGGTCTTGGCAACAGTGCCGCCGCCTGCGGGCGATCACTGTGGCCATTCCCCTGTCGCGTCTGGTTAATGGCGTGTGGGGCCCGTGGGAGGGGCCGGCCGACTCCAAGGGGCCGACTCCCAACGGGTCCGACTCTCAGCGCTCCCGCCATCTTCAATACTCTCGCTGACTGGTAGGCCCCGCCATCGTCGGGCCGTACAGACAAGGCGTCGTGGGCACAGGGCCCTACCTCAAGGACTGATGTCAGGGCTGGCATGGCAGTGATCGCCCGGCCGGAGATCTCCAGCGGAGTGCGGTCTTATTTGTGGCCATGCCCGCCTTTAATCATCGGGTGGTTGGGAGTCGCGGGCCGACTCCCCATAGTCGGCTTCTTCGGAGTCGCCTCCGGGACTCGGCTTGGGTGAGAGTCGCATCCTGGACTCGGCTCAAATGGGAGTCACCTCTGGGACTCGGCCATCTTGGAGTCGCCGTAGATACTTGAGGGGCGCAGTCTGCCCCAATGTCTTGAAAGGTCCTAGGACTCGGGTTAGCCTACCCGTGGCCCATTACTCCGACAGTAGTCCCCGAAGCTGGTGAGTCCCCGAGGCTGATACGTCCTGTGCCTCAGCAGTTTCATTCTTTAGATGGGGGAAAGCAAGCTTTGATGGCCGCCTTCCTCCAAGCCGATTGGCTGGAGTCGGATTCTCTGTGAGCCGTCATGCTCAAGCCGACTGGCTGGAGTCGGATTCGCCGAGAGCCGCCTTGCCCCTTGAGGTGTTTCGAACGTCGTGGCGGGAACTAGGCGGCGTGCCTGATACGCTTCCCGTGGTCGCCCGCTGCGGCCCCGTCGTCTTGAGGCCACGTGGCGAGGCGATCTGCACGCCTTGCGACTGGACAGAGCCGTCGGCGAGGCCCGCCATTACGCGCCTCGGCACGCGAACGGATCCGCCGCGGCCGGGCGGGCGGTTGGGCTTCCCATGTTCTTACTGCATGAAGTAACTTTGTGGGTTCAATCGTGGGGGGCGTGGGGGATCGCACGCAGTTAATCCCCATGCCGCCCATCGGCTTCTCAGTCTTTGAGACTATAAATAGGCAGGGGAAGCGGGACGGCGAAGCGCGCGCTCGTTCTTCCCTGCTTCCCCTACTTCCTCCTTCCTCTCCTTCTTCCTGCCTTCGCCGCACCACACCGCACCGCTCCGCAGCGATGAGCTCTTCCTCCGCTACGGCTTCTGCCGTCCGTTCCGGCGCGTGGGATGGTTCCCAGGTGGATGACGACGCCATCGAGCACCTCCGCAGGACGCCGGCAGCTCCCCGGCCTTTGGTGCAAGCTTCGCGCTGCACGGAGGAGAAAACGCCCGGCGCCCGAAGGAGGCGGCGGGTCATATTCGCGCCGCACCTCATGCGCGGCATGGGCCTGCCGGCGAGCGGCTTCCTCCGCTCGTTCTTAGAGTTCAACGGACTCCAGCCGCACCACCTCACCCCGAACACGGTGGTGCTGCTGGCCGCCTTCGCCACCCTGTGCGAGGGTTTTCTCGGCGTTCTCCCCACCCTCGAGCTGTGGGGAGAGTTCTTCCAATCGAAGCTCGGCACGCACTCTGCCGGCATACCGGCCCAGTGTGGCGCCTTCATCGCCATGCGCAGGTCGACCGCCGACAACCCCTTCCCCTCCATTGCGCTGATCAAGTCGGTGAAGATGTGGCAACGTTCGTACTTCTACGTGAAGAACGTCGCCACGGAAGGCGACTGGGTCAACCTGCCGCACTATGAAACCTGCGCACCGGCTGGGAGGCTTCCCAGCTGATCCAATCGTGCCAAGACGCTGTCTCCTGCCGGCACCGCTGCCGTCGCCCGACTCCGACTGCTGACGCAGTCGGAAGGCCTGGTCGGGGCCGACTTGCTGGCCGCCTTCATGGCGCGCCGAGTCCTCCCACTCCAAGGCCGACCTCATCTGATCTGTCAGATGAGTGACCGCCGAGACCCGAGCCGGATGAGTACCTGGGAGATGCCCCACGCGGAGGTGGCGAACATGGTGAACCACATCGCGAACTGCGAGCTCGCGGAAGACTGGCAGTTCGGCAAGGAGCCGTACTCGCGTGCCAACCCTCCCCCTGTGGTAAGTCGAATCTTTTGTTCCTGTTTTTCTTCATAGCCGACTCCGACTTCTGATCTGCTTGGTTCTCTGAGTCAGAACCCCCTCATCCAGCCTGCAGCCGGCGCCACCGGACAGCCACGCGAGTTCGCTCCAGACCGCACGGAGAGCGACATCGACGACCCCGACTTGGGGGCGGCGGCTATGGAAGCCGACGCCGAAGGCGGGGGAGGAGGAGCGGAAGGCGAACTCCGGCCCTCGGCGACCTTCGCCGACTGGCCGGAGGACGAGGGCGACGGCGAGGTCGTCCCGCGCCGCCAACCGAAAGCCGGCCATCCAGGCGCAAGTTCCTCCATCGGCTTGGCCGGTCAAGTCGGCGCGAAGAAGCGCCGGGCCGTGCCGAGTTCGCTCGGCGGTCGGCCGAAAAATTTCAAGGGAGCGGCCGCCGCGACCAAGCGGGAGGAGGCGATCGTGAAGGCCAACCGATTCCGCAAGGAAGTGAAGAAGCCGCCGCTGGTCTCTGCGTAAGTGCTGACTATCGCTTGTTCTTGTTTCTTTGGACGGATCTGTTCCGAGTCTTTTTCATTCTGTTCTCTACTTCAGGGCCCCTCTTTCTCTTGAGAGGGTCGCCGTCCCCTCTGTCATGGGGTCGACCGAGACGTCCGCCAATACCCGGCGGATTGACCCCGCCGCCGACCTCCGGGAGGCGACAGAGTGCAACGCGCGGGAGAAGCGCGACGAGGAAGAGGCCGACCGTCTAGAGAAGGCGGAGGCCGAGAAGGCGGCGGCCTCCGCCCAGAAGAAGCTGGAGGGAGCCGAAGCCGCCACCACGGCCAAACAGCGGGCCGAGGAGGCCGCGCGCCGCCAGTCGGCGCTGCTTGTCGTTCCGCTGAACTCCGAGCCGCCGCCCCCGGAGTTCACGGGGCAGACTGGAGAAATCGGCGGGGAGCACTCCATCATGGAGAGGGACGGAGGTGAGGCCTCTGCATCGGGCACGGCCTCGCCGCCACCGCCGCCTCCGCCGCATGGCAAGCAGCCGGCGGGCCCTCTAGTGCCACCGGCTGAGGACGAGGCGGTGGCGAGGCTACTTCTTCAAGTCGCCTCACCGGCGCGCCGCCGTCTTGTGAAGGCGGCCTCGGCGCCGCGCCCCTTGGAAGCCGGCGCCGCCGGCTCGGCCATTCCAGATGCTGAGGCATCAAGTGCTGCGCCTACTGGATGGGTGCGAGGAGGTGGCGACGGTCCACTGAACCAAGCGCTCCTGGATGTGCAGGCGAAGCTGCGAGCTGAAGGAGAAGCCATCCAGGGCTGCACCAGGGCGCATCTGGCGTCGCGAGTGTCTATCTGAGTACGTTTTTCTTTTTAGACTTTGTCTTTTCTCATTCTTCTCTGTGAGGCGGCGCCCGACCCTGCTGAGTGTAATCCCGAGTTTTGGGCCGCTCTTCTTGTGACGGCCGGAACTCAATCTGGCGAGTTCCTCATTTTTGTCTTTGTCTAATTTTTATCGCAGGAGTATCACAACCTCCGCGTCACCGCCTTCAACCGTAACATTGAGCGGCTGGAGAAGCGGACTGCCGACTTGGCGGAGAGTCGGAGTAAGTTCTTCTTCTTTTCCGCGGGGGCGCGCTGGCGCACCCGCGGGCTGTAGTCCCCGAGATTAGGGCCGACTGTTGAGCAGTCGGGCCTGATCTTCCCAGCGACCTTTGCTGCTGACTGACTTAACGTCTTTCTCTTTGTTTTTCAGAGGCCAATGCCGCTCTTCAGGAATAGTTGGGCGAAGTCAGCACGGCCCTTCGTGCCAAGGAGGAGGAGTGCGGCAAGCTCGCCAAAAACAACTTCGGCTGGCGAACAGTTGGCGGAAGCGAAGAAGAGTTCTTTGAAAGGCGGCTACGGCGACGCAGGCGGGAAGAAAGAGACCGC
This sequence comes from Aegilops bicornis, assembly GCA_021605145.1. Taxonomy (NCBI): domain Eukaryota; kingdom Viridiplantae; phylum Streptophyta; class Magnoliopsida; order Poales; family Poaceae; genus Aegilops; species Aegilops bicornis. Next base: position 185,853,549 of record CM038674.1, read on the forward strand.
TCTCCTGGCCGAGTTCGAGATGGAGCGCTCCTCCTGGACCGACAGGGAGGCGATGCTGACTTCCGGCTTCCACAAGATCGAGGACATTGTCGATGGTGAGTTCCTTTTCTTTCTTTCCTAGAGCTGTCGACTGCAAGTCAGACCGACTGCTGATTTTGTTTTTGCTTCTTTCTGTTTCGGGCAGACTTCTTCCCTGGCCACTCGCAAGCGGTCACTCGAGCCATCGATGCTGATCACGAGGCGCGGAGGGCGAATAGCGAGGAGATCGCCGCCAACGCCCCCCCATGCCGTCGACGAGCAGCTCCTGAGCATCGAGACCCGTCTGCGGCCTAACCATCAGCTGCTGCGCCGGCTTCAACGTGTCGGGGCACATGCGATCTCTGCCCTGTGGCCAGGCATGCCAGCTCTGCGCACCGCCAGTCGAACTGCCGACTGGCTGGAGGTCGCAGCCGGTCGTCTTGAGGCTTGGAAGGGTTCCTCGGCCCGGGCTGGAGCATGCTGGGCCTTGGAATTCGTCAAGGCTTGGTATCGAGGCTGAACACGGACCGGCTGGCAGCGTTCGGTCGAGGCCTAAGCGGCGAAGCGAGTGGCGTGGAAGGCGCCCTCATTGAGCGCGCGGCGGTGATCGCCGACTACACCGACACCAGCGTCTTCATTCCCGAGCGGGCCCCGAACGGCGAGGAGGTGCCTCCGGAGTGGTTCGGGATGAACCCCGACTACGACGACGACTCGGCGGAGGTGATCGGCTCCAGCACCGAGGAGGAAGACGAGGCGGGGACTTAAGACGAGGACGGAGGCGCCAGAAGATTGGGGCGTGACGATAGCCAGCCTCAGCTCGATCGCGCCTCCAGCAACGAGCTGCGTCGAACCGGACCGGCTGCCGCCGGAGGCGATCAAGCCGAGACTGCCCAGCCGGCCGCTCCAGCGCCTGACACCGCCGTCTCCGCCGACCCGCCGAACCCGTCTGCTGCTCCTTAGGCTGCCGTCTTGTCCTTAATTTATATGTTTTCATAGTCTTTGAAGAACTTGTTAATTTGCACAATTCCACCCGCGGGGTGTATTTTGAACTCGGTCGGAGGCCTTTGCTTATCTATCTGCCTTCTATCTTTTCTTGCTTATTTCTCTTTTTGGCTTTTTCCTTTGCCGCCTTTCCGTAGTCCCTGCTTTGCCAGACGGACAGTCGCTCCGCGAACTGCCGCAAGTCAAATGCTTGGCTACTTTAGGGAAGGCAAGTACTTCGCCTTTTTAGAGTTTTTAACAAGTGGGATAGAAGGCGGTGAGCCGACTATTCGAGAGTCGGCTCCGCAAAGAGAGGCTGGGAGCCGGCTTGGGCTATGCATACGCTTTGAGTCCTTAGCCATTTTTTCGTGTGTGCGCTCGTTCTTGCTTATTCTCTGCCTACCAACAGTCGCTCTGTGAGCTGCGGCTTTCGACAGGAGATGGCTTAAGCGCAACACACTACTTGTCCGACTACAGGAAGCATTTCATAGCGCAAGACGGCAAGTCCCCGGGCCGACTAGTCGAACCCGGTGCCAAGCGGCATGACAGAAGAGTAGCATACTCACAGGCATAATTCCTGTCATACAGATAACAAAAAGGGCAGTCCCCGAGCTCGTCTCGGAGGCCCAAGGTTTCGGTTCTTTAACACAAAGGATAGCGTGGTACATACTGCATTAACTGTAAAATCTTCGGAGGAGATTTGCGTTCCATGGCCGTTCTGACTCCTTGCCGGAGTCGTCCCTCTTGCATGCTCGAGGCTTCTGAGCGTCGATTAGGTAGTAGGAGCCGTTGCCCAGTACTTTGCTAATGATGAAGGGTCCTTCCCAAGGCGCCGACAACTTGTGCTGGCCGGCTGTTCGCTGAATCAGCCGGAGCACATGGTCGCCCTCTTGAAACGATCTCGGCCTGACCTTTTGGTTGTAGTATCGGCGCAGACTCTGCTGGTAGATGCCGGACCGGCTGAGTGCTAACAGGCGGCCCTCTTCCAGCAGGTCGACGCCGTCTTGACGTGCTTCTTCAGCTTCCTCTTCGGTGTACATAGTGACTCGCGGAGAGTCGAACTCTATGTCCGTTGGGATGACGGCTTTGGCACCGTAGACGAGGAAGAAAGGCGTGAAGCCAGTTGACTTGTTTGGAGTCGTGCGTAGACTCGGAAGGGCGGTAGCAGCTCCTCAAGCCAACAGTCGGCGAGCAGCTCGAGTGGTTCGACCAGTCAAGGCTTGATGCGGACAGGATGAGGCCGTTTACTTTCGCTCCACACAGCCGTTTGACTGCGGATGGGCAGCGGACGCTAAGTCCGATCCGGATGCCCAATGTCGGCGAAAGCGTGCCAAAGCGCCTTTAAGCGAAATTTGTGCCGTTATCGGTGATGATGCCGTGCGGTATGCCGTGCCGCCTTTGTGATGTCGGTGATGAAAGTCACTGCAGTCGGACCGTTCAACTTCTTGATGGGCTTTGCTTCTATCCACTTGGTGAACTTGTCCACCGCGACAAGCAGATGAGTTAGGCCGCCTCGGGCCGTCTTGAATGGTCCCACCATGTCCAGGCCCCAAACTGCAAAGGGCCAGGCGATGGGGATTGTCTTCAGCGCGGAAGCCGACTGAAGTGGCTTGGAGCGGAACTTCTGGCACCCCTTGCATTTTTGGACTAAATCTTTAGCCTCTTCCAGGGCAGTCGGCCAGAAGAAACTGTGCCAAAAGGCTTTGGCAACGAGTGCTCTTGAAGCCGCATGGTGGCCGCACTCGCCCTGATGAATGTCTCTGAGAATTGCTTGGCCTTGTTCTGGCTCTACACAGCGCTGGTAGACACTAGTGACGCTGCGCCTGACCAGCTCTCTGTTGATTATGGTGTATGCTGCCGCTCGGCGTTGCACTTGCCGAGCCAAAATCTCATCAGTTGGCAGCTCTCTGTTCACTAGATACTTGAGGATGGGCTGCGCCCATGAGGGTGCTGCTATTTCTTCAACCGCCACCACAGCGACTTGGATAAGGGTGGCTGGGCCGGGAGGCGGCGGGCTGGAGTCTGCGGCTGCTTGCTGGACTGACGAAGTCCCCGGGCCGACTGGCGCAGTCTCCGGGCCGACTGGCGCAGTCCCCGGGCCGGGTTCTGAAGTCGCCGGGCTGGCTTCGACTGTAATTTTCTTGGGGCAGTCTACTGGGGCTCTTGAGTCGGATCTGACTTCTTCGGGAGGAGCCGGCACAAAGATGGAGTCTGATTCTGGCGAAGGCTTGATGGACGGCTTGAGGAGGCGCTGAAGGGCGACGCCGGACGGTATTGCTTGGCGGGTGGAGCCGATTCGTGCCAAGGCGTCTGCTTGATCGTTGTCGTTTCTTGGCACGTGAAGGAACTCGCACCCCTCAAAGTATCCGCTGAGCTGCTGCACCAGGAAACGGTAGCTCGCCATGTTTGCATCTTTTGGCGTCGATCGCCAGATGATCGGCAGACCACCAAATCGGAGTCGCCATAGCACAGAATCCGGCGAATGCTGAGTTCTTTGGCAAGCCGGAGTCCGTGAATGAGTGCCTCGTATTCGGCGACGTTGTTGGAGGCGGCGAAGTGGATCTGCAGCACATACTTGAGCTTGTCGCCTTTGGGGGAGGTGAGGATGACGCTGCCTCCCAGGCCGGTACGCATCTTGGAGCCGTCGAAATGCATCCGCCAATGGGTGGAGTCGGTATTTGGCGGCGGAAATCTTGGGTCTCGGCCCAGTCGACAAGGAAGTAGGCCAGTGCTTGCGACTTGATGGCGGTGCGGGGCTGGTAGTAGATTGTGTAAGGAGCCAGATCTATGGCCCATTTGGCTACTCGGCCAGAGGCGTCTTGGCTTCTGATGATCTCGGCCAGCAGGGCCGTGCAAACCACAGTGATTGGATGCTCTTGAAAATAAGGCTTCAGTTTCTTGGCGGCAAAATGCACACCGTAGCACATCTTCTGGTAGTGGGGGTAGTTCTACTTGGAGGTCGACAGTACCTCGCTCAGGTAATATATCGGTCTCTGGACAGGGAGCGCCTTGCCTTCCTCTTTGCGTTCGACTACAATGACCGTGCTGACTACTCGGGTGGTGGCGGCGATGTACAGGAGCATGGGCTCTTTAGGAGTCGGAGCCGCCAACACAGGGGGAGTAGTCAACATCTTCTTCAGCTGGAGAAATGCTTCATCCGCCTCGTGATTCCATTCAAAAAAGGTGGTCTTCTTCATCAATTGATACAAAGGGAGAGCCTTCTCGCCCGGCCGACTGATGAATCGGCTGATAGACGCCAAGCAGCCGGTGAACTTCTGCACATCTAACAGTCGGCTGGGTACTTCCATTCTCTCGATGGCCTTGATCTTCACGGGGTTGCACTCTATGCCGCGTTCAGAGACCAGGAAGCCAAGGAGTTGGCCGGCTGGTACTCCGAAAAGGCACTTCTCAGGGTTGAGCTTGATCTGGAACCGGCGCAAGTTCTCAAAGGTTTCCTTGAGGTCTTCCAGCAGCGTCCCACGCTTCTCCGTCTTCACCACCACATCATCCACGTAGACATGGGCATTCCTGCCGAGTTGCTTGAGGAGGCACTTCTGCATGCAACGCTGAAAGGTGGCGCCGGCATTCCTCAAACCGAACGTCATGGTCAGGTAGCAGAAGGCTCCGAACGGCGTGATGGAGGCGGTCTTCAGTCTGTCTGCCGGGTTCAGCTTGATCTGGTGATATCCTGAATATGCATCTAAGAAACTCAACAGCTCGCATCTGGCTGTGGAGTCTATCACCTAATCGATTCTTGGCAGGGCAAACGGATCCTTTGGGCAGGCTTTGTTGAGGCTTGTGTAATCAATGTACATCCGCCACTGCTTGTTTTTCTTCAGTACCAAAACCGGGTTTGCCAGCCACTCTGGAAAAAACACTTCCATGATGAAGTCGGCTGCAAGAAGCCGGGCAATCTCTTCTCCAACAACTCTCCTCTTCACTTCTGACAGGCGGCGCAAGGGCTGCCTGACGGGTTTCACATCTGGCCTGACATGCAGCTTGTGCTCGGCGAATTCCGTCGGTACACCTGGCATGTCTTTGGGGGACCATGCAAAGATGTCTCGATTCTCACGGAGGAAATCGACGAGCTCGCCTTCCTATTTACTGTCAAGGTTTGTTCCCATGATAGCGTACCTCTCTGGGTGCTCCGGGTCCAAGGGTAACTTCTTGGTCTCTTTGGCTGGCTTAAACGAACCCTCAACTTCCGACTCCTTGGGGTCAGGCGACATCCCTGGCTGCTTTCCGGCCATCGCCACGACCTGATCAAGGAGCCACTTCTCAGCTGCGATCACCAGGGACTCGGCCAGTCGGCTGCTCTCGGCCGCGCAGGCGGACGACTTCCTGTAGTCGCCGGCTACGGTCAGAATTCCCTTGGAACTCAGCATCTTCATCTTGAGGTAGGCGTAGTGAGGAACCGCCATGAACTTGGCCAATGCAGGTCGGCCAAGCAGCGCGTGGTACGGGCTTTCAAGGTCCACTACTTCAAACCAGACTGGCTCTCGGCGGAAATGATCTTTGTCTCCGAAGAGGACGTCTATCAGGATCTTGCCGATTGGTGAGCAGGAAAGGTCGGGTACAATACCATGGAACACAGTCCGGCTGCTATGCAGTTGTCTTTGCTTGATTCCTAGCTTCTCCATAGTATTTTTGTACAGGATGTTGATGCAACTGCCTCCGTCTATCAGCACTCTCAAAAAGTGGGTGGCCCGCCTATCAGTGGCCAAGGTGGCACCTAGGACCAGGGCATAGGAGCCCGGATTCGGCATCACCTCTGGGTGATCCGCTCTGCTCCAACTGATAGGCCTCTCGGACCAATGCATGAATTCTGGAGTACCTGTCGCCACTGCATTTACTTCTTGCTGCTGCTGCCGTCTGCTGCGTCGATCATCTGCCACGCTAGTGAACACCACATAAGCTCCATGCTCTTCTGGATACTCGTCTTGCACTGCGCCGACTGGCCGAGCGGCCGGCTTCTGGGGCGGCGGTGGAGGCGGCGGCCCAGCACGCGGAGGGGGAAGGAGGTCGTCTCCCTTGGTGATTCTGGTGAGCCAGTGGCACTTTCAGGTGGTATGATTCGACGGCTTCGCGCCACTTTGGAACTTCCAGGGACCATCCAGAGTCTGCTCATAGGAAAAGGCCGGCAACCAATTGGATTTGCCGCCTTTCTGCCGTTTGGCCGGAGGCTGCCCCTCCGGCTGTTGATCTTCGACTGTCGCAACCTGCCGACTGCTGGAAGCCGGCTGTTGGGCCTTGCGCTTGTTGTCGCTCTGCTGTTGTCGCCGACTGGTGTCTCCAGCTGGATTCCTGGGAGCCTGAGGGGCCACTTTGCCAGCCGCATTGACTTGAATCTCTGTCTTCATGGAGGAGTCGGCTGTAGCGTACTTGTCTGCTATGACCAGCAGTTCGTCGAGGGTTTCTGGCTCGTCGCAGAGGAGCTTGTGCTTGAGGAGGGTGCCTTCTCGGCACCCAGCAGTGAAGTACTCGATAGCCTGCACCTCGTGCACGCCATCGCAGGAGTTCCGAAGCTCGCCCCAGCGCGTGAGGTAGTCACGCGTTGACTCATCAGGGCCTTGCACGCACAAGGAAAGCTGGCGCGGCTTGGGAGGTCGCTTGTACGTACTCGTGAAGTTGCGAATGAAGGCTTCGGTGAAGTCGACCCAGCTGTTGATGCCGCGGGGCTTCAGACTGTTCAACCATGTTCGGGCCATGGCCTGGAGCATGAGTGGAACGTACTTCACGGCAACTCGCTTGTTGCCGTTCGCTATACTGACGGCCGTGGAGTAATCAATCAGCCAGTCTTCCGGCTTCACGGAGCCGGTGTACTTGGGTGTGTCTCGGGGGAGCGTGAATCCTTTGGGGAAGGGCTCGTCTCGGATGCGGGGTCCAAAACAAGGCGGACCCAGCTCGTCTTCTTCTTCCAGCGCCAGGGATCGGTGGAGTCGGTCGATCCGATGGCGGGCGTCGTTTTCTCCGACTCCCTCTCGGCGGCCAAGGCGGCCACCGAGAGTCGGATGCTCAACAGGCGGCGGGGAAACTCGCCGTTCTCTTCTGGGTGGGGGAGGCAGGTAGTCGTCCCGCCGCTCCACTGCTCTCGGCCGGCCGTCTTGGTCACGCTCGATGGTGATGCGAGTCCGACTGTGACTGACAGCCGGCTCTTTTTATTTCCTTCTGCGGACTCCGCCAGTCGGCGTCCGAGATGTCGCGCCTTGATCTCGGCGGGGAGGCAAGTCGTCATTCGGTTGCTGCAGCGCATCCGCGCGGCCGCCGGCCGCGTTCTGCGCAGCAACCGCGTCGAGGAGCTACTGGACTCGCTCCGTCATCATGCGGCGCTCTTCGCCCTCGAAGTTCTTCAGCTCGTCAGTCGCCGCTTGGGTGGCGTGGATGTTCTCTGCAGGGGTGGCGTATACGGGGCGTTTAGCCCCGAATAAGTCGGCGATGGTCGCGCCGCATTGCTGGACCACGCCTAGGCGACTCGGCCCAGTCGGAGCCGGCCAGCCACCCATGGCCCGATCCATTTCACGCTGGTAGGCTTCTGACAAGCGCCTCATGCTCGCCAGCCTCTTGGCGCCTTCGATGATCTAAAGGCGGCGTGTCTCCAGCGTCTCGGCGTCTGCATCCTCCCGAATGGGCGCAGTTAGGTCTTGCAGGGCCGCGGCGAGCGGGTCCTGAGCTTCTTCACCGGAGCACTCATCGTGACTGATGATGAGCACCTCCATGACGGCGCTTCCGCCGCTCTCCTCGTGAGGAAGCGGCTCGTCATAGACCACCACGTTGGTGGGGAAAGTGTCGAGCGACACGGCATCGGAGTCGACCAGCATCGGGTCGGTGGAGCCTACGGACTCCAAGTCCACGGTAGGCTCGCCGGTGACGTGGAGCTGGTCGAGGAGGCCCGCGAGGAGGCTCTCGGGGCCACCCGTGCCTGCATCGGATGCTGGCTCGTCGGAGAGGCGAACCTCGCCGACAAGTTCGGCGAGGCTGTTCGCTGCACAGGCGGCCTCAGTGCCGCGCAGCGCGTCGATGCAGACTCCATCTGGCGAGCCTGGCTGGCTGCGCTCGCTAGGGAGGAAGAGGGTTCCCGTGCAGAACAGATCTCCGGACGGCGGTGCACCAGGCCCCACGGTGGGCGCCAAATGTCGGGGGTTGGGTGCGATGTATGCCAAAGGATGGCTTATCATGGTGGGGGCGAGTAGAACATCGCCGGTGCCTGGAAACGGGATGAGGCGAAGACATGCACGCCGGCGGAGCTTACCCAGCTTCAGGGCTCTGCGAGGATATAACACCCCTACTGCTGCTCTGCGGGGTCTCCGCATGATCACTAAGGCAAAGTGAATACAAGGATGCTCCTAGAGCTGTTTCTGGAGGAAGGAGAAGGCAAGGCTAGCTCTTTCCCTCCGGTGTGTTCTGTCTAATGCTACTAGGTGCGAACCCTTTGCATGGGTGCCCTGGGGGGTTTATATAGGCCTACCCCGTGGTTACAATGGTAAAACCGTGCAGGCGCTTGGTCCCGGCCGTCACATCTCTCAGTGCCGTCTTCTCCGCCAACTCCTGGGGCCCGCCGACTGGTGGGCCCTGCCGTATGGCATGGTACGAGGGCGTCAGCCCGTGTCCACCGCGGGCGTGTCCTGCCGGCTGCAGATTACTATAGCCGTGCTTCTAATGACGCGGGCTTGGTAAGTGGGTCTTGGCAACAGTGCCGTCGCCTGCGGGCGATCACTGTGGCCATTCCCCTGTCGCTTCTGGTTAATGGCGTGTGGGGCCCGTGGGAGGGGCCGGCCGACTCCAAGGGGCCGACTCCCAACGGGTCCGACTCTCGGCGCTCCCGCCATCTTCAATACTCTCGCTGACTGGTAGGCCCCGCCGTCGTCGGGCCGTACAGACAAGGTGTCGTGGGCACAGGGCCCTGCCTCAAGGACTGATGTCAGGGCTGGCATGGCAACACTACCACGCCGGGCGGAGATCTCCGCGGGTACGGTGCGATGTGGCCATGCCCGCCTTTAATCATCGGGTGGTTGGGAGTCGCGGGCCGACTCCCCATAGTCGGCTTCTTCGGAGTCACCTCTGGGACTCGGCTTGGGTGAGAGTCGCCTCCTGGACTCGGCTCGAATGGGAGTCGCCTCTGGGACTCGGCCATCTTGGAGTCGCCGTAGATACTTGAGGGGTGCAGTCTGCCCCGATGTCTTGAAAGGTCATGGGACTCGGGTTAGCCTACCCGTGGCCCATTACTCCGACACTTGGCGCTCATTGGACCACGTGTAACGCCTACCGTTCAGATAGATGTCTTGCAGCTCTAGATCAGAGATGCATTTCTAAACCGGCCCATCATGCGTCTGTTTAGCCTGCCGTTGCTCCTGTCTGTGGGGTCCGCTATGAGGTGAAAATCTCCCGCCACCATCCAGGGGCCTGCATGCAAAACCCGAATCTCCCTGAGTTCCTCCATGAAAGAAATCTTGTCTATCTCCTCCTGGGGTCCGTACACCCCGGTAAGCCACCACCCAGAAAGGTCGCTTAACACCACCCTGGCCATGACCTATTATCCATAAAATGTGGGTTTGTTAGGCGAACAATCGCAGATTTGCTAGCCAGCAGAATCCCCCCACAGGTGCCCACCGTCGGCAAGCAGAAAAAGCCATCAAATTCGAAACCTAAGCATTGCTGGACCATGGCCAAGTCCATGTTCTGGACCTTCGTCTCCTGTAAACACACGATGCTAGCACCCGAGCATGAAATGAGATTTTTTATTGCATTGCACCTAGCGGGGTTGTTGATGCCCCTCGCATTCCACACCACAATAGACATGGTAGGGTCAGCCATTAGGAGAGGCCTACCCTAAGACCACCAAGACCAGCCTACTACGCTGCCTCCCCGTCCACCACACATCCCAACAGCAGCACATCCGCCTACCAATCGAATAGGCCGACAATGGCTGCGATGTGCTACTGGCTCAGGGGACGGGAGAAGAGGTCCACGTACGCCTGCATGGCTTCGTCTCCAATCACCTCCCCCTCACGAGCAATGCCAAGTTGTATCATCAGTGTTCATTGTTGTTGCTTGACTGACGAGCCCCCTGTGAAGCGTCCGTTAATCCTGACACTATGCCTCAGCGTGGTGGGGGTGTCCTCTTTCACCTGTTGCGTACCACAGTTGGGCGGTGGAGCAAAGGCTCAGTCCTTTTCTGGCACTTCGATCTCAGGCTCTCAATCTGGCCACCCACCGGGCTCGGGGTCCCACCTGCACGCGAGTTTGATTCAGAACAGGATAAGCTGACCAGGAATATCTCTAGTCCAGCCCACCCACTGGCACCCACGTTCCACGATCCCCTAGCGGTCTTGTTGTTACTCCAGGAGAAAAAGGAGGCGGCAGATTGGCTCGAAATTTGAAAACTTCCCGTCCCCCTGGAGTGAGCAAAAGCTGGTTCCCGCTGCCTAGCGCATGTGGCGGAGTCATCCACTCGCACTGGTTATCCCAACCCAGCGTCTGCCTCGAGCCGCTGGAGCCAGGTGTCACCAGGGCGTCGGCCGACCCGCCCTTTGGAAGCCTCGGATCGGGTCCGGTCGTAACTGCCTCAGTCAAAAGCGGTTCCACTGAGTTCTCAGGCCCCACCACCCTTTGTGCATCATCCTCTGTCGTCACCGTGTCAGCCGCTGTGGGCCCATCTCCCGCCTTGTCCGCATCTGGCTCCATGGGGCTACGGATGCCGGAAACCACGCCGACGGCACCCTCACCGCCCGCCTGCCTTCTCGATGGCTGAATGGACCTGGGTAGATCCACCACCACTCTCCTGTGCCCAGACCCATCACCCTGCCTGTGGGGCGCCTGCCTCGGCCGGCTAGCACCGTCGACCAGTCCGCTAGTGTGTGTGAAACGGCGGCGAGTGTTGCATGCGCCGCCAGGGCCATGGGGATCAGCCTCCGAGAAGTCGAACTCGTCGCCGTCATCATCATCGCCGGAGGACAGGCCGGATCCCTTCTCCATGTTCTCAGTGTGGATCAAATGTATGATCACCTTGTACTCGAGCAAACTCTTCTCCAGTGGCACCAAAGCGTCTGCCAGCAAGACTAGGCCATCGGCAATCTGGACCTCCATGGCCTCATCCGGCTCCTCCACCATGATGAGCTTCTCCCTGGGAATAAGCGAAGGATCATCCGTCCACAGGTAGGCCTCAAAGCAACCCAGGTCTGCCCTACTCGTGGTGAGTGTGCCCAGTCTCTCCACCCATGTCGATAAACCAAGCACAATTTACACCATTCCGCGGCTCCACACATGCGGCTGGATGCCCTCCATGCCGACGCGCACCCGGTAGTTGAACTATCTCCGGGTAGCCTGCAATAGCCTGTTCCACGGCGAGAGCCTCAGCGAGAACCCATCGCCATCCACCACGGCCGCCCTGATTGCCGCATTCTGCGTCGCCCGTGAATCAAACACCAGCAGGAAGTCCTCCGGCCAAAAGCGGTGCACCGAGAACGCACCCACCGCCTCCGGAGCCTCCGCCGCGACCGCCTCGGCCACCCTGCCCACCGCCACCCTAGGCCGACCGCCAATGACGACCGCAACCATGCTCCAACATAGTGCATCCTCCACAGCAGACACCTCCACCTAGTGAGGGATCACACAGCGCTCCACCGCCAGTCTCGACTCTGGCGCGCCCGGCCTGCGCCGCTTGCTCGGCTCACCCACATCCATGGCCGCACCCTCCGCCGGCTCCGAGGGCACCCTGTCAGAGGAAACTGCAGGGTCCAAGCGAGCATGCGGAGGCGCCACGGGACGCCGACCGCCCTCCACATCCTACCGACCGCGCCCCACCAGTGCCCTAGCAGCGGCATGCCTGACCGGACCTAGGTGAGCGTGCACAAGGGTGTTGCGCTATTGAACTAGCGCGGCAGGGCCAGCGGGGACCGAGGGCGCCACAGGCGGAGGCGAAGGGGCAGCGCGCGGACCAAGCCGCTCCCTCACAGGGCGTGCGGCGGCCAGCACAGGTGGTGAGTGAGAGTGCGGCGCGCGGCACTCCCTGGCAATATGGCCCGGACGGCGGCAGCGAAGGAAAACGGTCTCATTGGTACACATGTCGGCGACGTGCTCATCGCTGAGACAGTTGAAGCACAGGCCGGCGAGATCTGGCGGGAGATCAGCCCGAATGAACATGGAGGGAAGGGGGCGCAGGGCGACGGCGGGGGCCGCGACGCTTGCGGCCGGTCGTCTGCCAGCCGCCATGTCCGGCCGCCAGTGGCTCCACTGCCTCAGGACGAAACACGACGGAGGGGAATCTTCGGCCAGGCGAAGGCCGGGCCTAGGGACAGGGGCGCGGCGGCGGCGAAGCCCTAGCCGGAGCCACATGTGAAACAGACGGTGGGGAGGGGGAGGTGAGGGGACGCCGAAGGTGAGCCGCTCCTCAGGACCTCACAATACGAGCGCACCGGCCAGAGGTCGTCCTCGTCGGAAGAGGACATGTCACCCCAAAGCACGGGACAGGCCATGCCGTAGTGGGGCCCGGTAGTGGGAGAGGGGAGACCGGCCTGGGTGGTCACCGGAGCCGGGGTGGCTGTCGGCGAGAGGCTGCAGGGGGTGGACGCCGCTGCTGAAGTGGCAGGCTGCTGTAGGTGGGGACGGTGGGAAGGTGGGAAGGTGGGCACTTCTGTATGCAGTGATATGATATTTATCTTATCATATTATCTCTATCAGATCTCACTTTTGCAAGTTACCGTGAAGGGATTGACAACCCCTTTATCGCGTTGGTTGCGAGGTTCTTGTTTGTTTGTGTAGGTGCGTGGGACTTTTGAGGAGCCTCCTACTGGATTGATACCTTGGTTCTCAAAAATTGAGGGAAATTCTTACGTTACTTTGCTACATCACCCTTTCCTCTTCAAGGGAAAACCAACGCAGTGCTCAAGAGGTAGCACCCACCTACATGGGTGTGTGTGAGAGAGATACAAACCTAAACATAATGAGCTATCCATCCCCATGCCTCCGTCCAGTCCGACCACCAGTCACCACCACGCCCCACTCCTCCTCACCTTATCTCTCATCTTTCTCCCTCCATTTTTATATACAAGGCCACTATCAAAATTACAATTTGCAGATATACAAGGCCACTAACACTAATCGATGCAATATTAATGGTGTTTGCCTCATAGTACTAGCAAAGGAGGGTATTAATTATCCCTTCCATGCATGCGGGAGTGTGAGAATTCGCTTGATGTGCATGAAAGAGAAGAATGCACATTAATTTACACGGCAAACAAGGAAAAAAGGTGGCTTGCAACATTGACTTAGAAGACATTAATTTTGCCTCAGATGCGTGTAATATGGGTTTCTTGACCTTGTATACAAAAATGGAGTCCGATAAAATTCTCAAGATACCACTTTTCCGATAAAATTCTCGAGATATCATTAGCTTTTACAAATGGGATTACTCCTGCATGGGTCAATCACAACAGGTGTTTTTGTAAAAAATGCATCTTGATGTTCTGTGCAATGCACGGGCATCTTGGTAGTCCATGAAAACAACACATGGCAAAATTCCACGGCGAACGAGGGATTTGAATCTGCTGGGAGGGACAGTTTGGATCTTGCCCGGGGTAGCCAAAATATTGGCGACCCTTTTCTCCACCAGTGCCTTTGCCACCGATGAACGAGGAATGGCTCGGGTGCTCATGCATCCTCCAGCGCGCACGTTGGAGACGAGCTCACACGAGCTGTGTTTTTTTGTCCCACCATGCCGCCCGCAGACCGACCGGCGACCCGCAAATTACGCCATCCAACCGTAGCCGCACACATTATGACAGCAACTCAACCAACCGAACGAAATTCATGCAAACATGACGATATTTCATATAAACAACGATGGAAATCATATAAAATGCCGGATTTTCATACAAACATGATGGATTTCATTACATCCAAATGAACTATGCGGTGCTAGTTCTGGACAGCACAGGTATATAATACCTGGCCTAAATGGTTGCCCGCCGATCCATTTGTGTTCCTTATATCTGGCAGCATGATCACTGGACTGCCGGGAGCCCCGGAGGTATATGATTTAGCGCAAAGGACGGCTCGCTTCCCAACTGCCCAACTGATATCATTGGCTGATACCGAAGATGATGGTGGAAGGGGGCTTCCCCGCTTCCGTGGAGCCCATGCGGGGTCGATGAAGGTCCTCGCAACAAAAGGATCCGGCAAGACACCTGTTGTGTATGCCGGTGTCGCCTCCGTGGTGGCCTTCATGGGACCCAAGCGGCGGCGGCCTCCCGTGTTCTACTTCTCCTCGATGATGGCGGAGGCGCTGGCCACCGACTCGTTGCTCTCCGCGCACCTGGCTTCTATCGTTGCTTGCATGGCGCGGCCGCCAGCATGGGAGTCTTGGCCACAGAAACGGGAGACGCGGTACAAGGCGGTGGCGTGGACGGCAGCAACCACGCCCGTGCGCTGCTCCTCGTCGAGCTGTCTTGGAAGCGGCGAAGTTCTTTGAACCGCGCCCGGCTTAGGCGACAAGCCCAGCTCCCGTCAGGCGAGGTAGGAGGTGGACCAGCAAGCTGCATAGCTTCGTATCCGCGGGCTCGGCGGGCCACCCTGCCCGGCTTGGATGCGGATAACTACTCTTCGTAAGCCATTGTAAGAGTGGACAAAATGGTGAAGGAGGAGATAGGGAGTGGCGGAGGTGTGCGATTCTTGGCGGCGTTTGGCCTCGTTTAAATAGGAGATTAAATAGACGATTTGACGGGAGTAGCTTCGGCGGCGCTATGCGTTAATGCCGCCCGGTCATGAACGGACGTGTGTCCAGAGTGGGTTTCTCGGCTTCCACACGGGCGGGTTTCATGGAGGCGTTTGAATGCGGCAAGGAGGCGTGTTCAGCCGGGCATGCAGTGAGTGGCGCCCTCGACTCTGACGTACGACATCACGCCATTCTTCCACTGACGTGTGGGCTCTTTGGGCACATGGCCTACATGTCAGTGACCCAACGCAGGCAGCGCACAGGAGAGTAAGTTTTGGCGGGCCAGGGCGGTCAGAAGCGGGCACTTCATAAACCGATGATTGTTCATTGAGTGTGACATCATCTATTTCATGTAGATAAGCCTACTATGTTGATAGCCCGTTCGATGCATTGTGATTCATAAAGACCGTTGCAAACATCAATGTTCTGCTTACCACAGATAAGATTAATTAATACACGTAACAATCCATGTCCTTAACAAAGGGTGCATGCACGTATAGGTTGAGCGTGTGTTTTGCATCGTGTCCTGCGTGCATGCAAGCGTGCAAGTGTTGCGTGCGTGCAAGGGTATGTTTCAGTGTTGCATGCATGTGTGCGTACGTGTGTGTGTTCGTGAGTGCATGTGTACGTGTCGGTGTTGCACGCATGCGTGCGTGCGTGTGTTCGTTATGTGT
This sequence comes from Aegilops bicornis, assembly GCA_021605145.1. Taxonomy (NCBI): domain Eukaryota; kingdom Viridiplantae; phylum Streptophyta; class Magnoliopsida; order Poales; family Poaceae; genus Aegilops; species Aegilops bicornis. The sequence goes on from CM038674.1 coordinate 185,868,930, forward strand.
AAGTGTCAGTGTTGCACGCCTGCATGCGTGTGTGTGTTGCGTGTGTGCATATGTATGTGCGGGGTGAGGCTACACGTCAGTCGACTGACTTTTTCATCTCTAGTCATTAGATTTTCCAGCCGTTGGATACAAAATCAAGGGCCTGCAGTTTATCTTCAAACTCCACCCCCTGAACCGCCAGCCACCACCGGCCGAACCACCGGGCCCCATCGCCCGCGGCCGGCCGGCGCCGCGACACCACCCCGCCCACCCCGAAACCGCTCCCCACCGCCGGTCCGCCGCCGCACCGGCCATCCCTCTAGGCCCCCCGCGCCGAGCTTTTTCTACGGCGATCCCCACACCACCGCCCAATCACCGGCCCCCCATCGCCGGCGACTGCTAACTAGAGGTCTCACGACTTCAAATACCCACCGACCACTAATTTATTACCATTTATGTCCTTCATATACGCGTTGACGGGTGGGCCCTATGGTAATGTGCGCTGCTGAATGTGGACCGTTTGACTAGTCAATTGATCGTGTCATCAACAAATTACGGAGATGTATGGTGAGCCAGTGACAGTATGATCACCCTAAAATGTATTTTATTAACACAGTACAGACTCAAACTACCGTTTCTTTCTTTTATATACGGGCTGATAGGAGGGCCCCATGGTTACGCGCCCCGATGGTGCAACACTAGTTACGCCACGTGGAACGTTTGACTGGTTAATTGATTGTGTCATCAACAAAATACAGAGTTGTACGGGTGAGCCAGTGACCGTATAATCATGACATGTATTTTTTTAACATGGTACACACGCAAGGGCTCATATATATGCGCAAGCACTCACCACTATAAGCGCACACACGTAGACCCTACCCCTATCAGCACTTTCGAGAGAGTGAGCCAGCATATGATCTTGAGATTTTATGAAGTCACCATAGGTGCCTCGTAGTCGAGTGGAACTTCTCCTCCCACTGAACGCACGCCGCCGGAAAATACTAAAATTAACCTAGGATAAATGCGAGCACCAGGACTTTAACCCTGGTGGGCTCGAGAAACCACTATCCTCCTAACCATCCAACCACATGTTGGTTAGCACGACAAAATGCATGTGGTGACCGTGATGAGCTTATTCTGAAGTCCAGTGACCATATCGTGCTTTCGCTTCAAATACAATGACCGTAAGTGTCGCCAACAAAATACGGAGCACGCATCAAATGCAAAGTCTGTCAGTGTCATCAAGAAAATACAAAGACGTATCGTGAGCTAGATACCGTAAGATCACAACGAGAATGTATACGCTGACCGTAATGAGCATATTTTGAAGTCCAGTGATCGTATAGTGCTTTAGCTTGAAATACAGTGACCATCACATGTGAATGTGTCGTGGGCATGCATACTTTTAGAGGGCCAAGAGATTGTTTGTGTGCGTACGTGAAAGTGGTGTAGAAAGAGGGGGTGTCCTGTGGAGACAAGGAGAGATATGCCCTTCGTTTCTCTTTCCCGTGAATAATATTTTAGGAGAATATATAAACATTCACAATGAAGAACAAATATTTTTGGATGCACCATGCAATTAACTTTCATGTATAACATTGTACTATTGTATATGCTTATTTTCTTAGTGCTCGATTGCGTGTGTGGTGTGGTGGGCACATCATTTCTAGTTGTGGTGGGTCAACATGAGGACTCATGGGTCGGTTCCATCCTACGCCACATAGGTTGGACCGAGACGCGTTATACGAAGACCCATGTGGAGGACTCGGCATACAACACGAAGCTACCAGAGTTGTGGAGGACTCTATCCCCACTGGTGATAAGCCGACTATATATGATTTGTAAACCTAGGCCTCGAGTATGTTATAGAAGCTTGGGGGCTAGTTCGTCGATAGTATACACACACACGCACAATCCCTGGTATTCACGTGTACTTTGTACACACCCCTATCACTAATATACAGTATCAAGAGTAGGCCTTTTCCTCAACTGCAAGGGTCCGAACTTGGGTAAAACATTGCCTCGTATTACCATCCTGCCTAATAGTCAGGTATATCCTACCGAATGATATGATGGAATCATATCTACCAACTGCTAAGAGGGAGGTGTGTTTGGGGAGGGGGTCGGGGGCAATGTGTGCGAGAGAGGCCTAAAGATAATGTGCGTGCAGGAGACACGTAGGCACATATATATGCGCATAGAGGGCTAGTAGAGACCGTGTGTGTGTATATATGCATGTGAGAGAAATAATGTTTTCCAACTAAGATTAGTGAAAAGAGTGGTACATAGTAGTCAGAGAGAGAGAGAGAGACATAGAGAGAGCTTGTGCGTGAGACACCCCGACACCCCGCGAGAGATTGTGAGCATGTGTGAAAGAGAAATGCCGATGCATATAAAGTGTGTGCACTTATGCGTTAGAGAGAGATATATATAGCGCTTTTGTGAGAACGGGCCAAGGCATAGTGCATCTATGTATAAAAGGCAGTTCTACGCATTAAATTAAAATATAAATGGCATTATTATTTCTGGCTGAGATCATGAATTTTGCAAATTGCGTATGGATGAAAATCGGTCTATCAGACACCCATATACTCTATTCAATTCTAGCATGTGCATGTGTTTATTTCATATTATCGATCCATAGAGTGAGAGCGGTTTGAAATACAGGCAATGGATTGCTTTTGCAATTCATATATAAACATTAATTAGTGCACACCATGTTGTTAGTGTGAAGCACTTTATACATTTGTCACTTGCATGGATACATTCCAAATTGCTTGCTACGAAATAGACTACATGTTGAATTCAACATAAAGAGGGTTTTGTCACTTGCTGTACCAGAACCACTCTGACCACGTCGTCCTGCGCCTCACCGCTGCCGCTCAACTGTCGCAACCGTCCACCGCATCGGAGCTGTTCCCGCAATGTTGTCGTGTGCGCCTTGGATCTGGTTCCCCGCCGCGGACAGATGGCCACCGCACCACACTCAACAACTTGGCCATGGGTTCGTCCAAGGCTCCACCGTCCTCCACAACTTCTTGTTTCCAGCGAACCACAAGAAGATCGTTGGAAAAATAGAAGGAGGACACAGCACTGCCAGCAGAAAGAGGTACTCCTCTTCCCTTACTCGTGCAAATCTTACATCTCTACTCACAACGTATTCATCCCACGAAACAAACTAGTTGAGCGCTTCTTACTCCATCTTCTTCGTGATAGTAAATGCACAAGGTTTCCTCCCATTACTATTTCACCTTTGCTAGAGGTCAGTAGCCCGCCTGGATTTCAATTCAGGGTCAGTCGAACCACAATTAAAAGAAGCAGCACCCGCTTAGGCACGCGGAGCATCTAGTACGCCTGTTCGCCCGATATAGAGGCGCCGCACACCTCCTTTGCTTCACTGATGAAGTAATGGAACATGAATTCCCGGAAGGGTTTAAACCCGTGAACATCGAATCATATGATGGGACAACAGACCCGCGGTATGGATCGAGGATTTTCTCCTCCATATTCATATGGCCCGCGGTGATGATCTTCATGCCATCAAATACCTCCCTCTAAAACTCAAGGGACCTGCTCGGCACTGGTTGAATAGTTTGCCCAAAAACTCGATTGGCAGCTGGGAAGACTTGGAGGACGCCTTCCTCGACAACTTCCAGGATACATATGTCCGACCTCTGGATGCCGACGACTTAAGTCACATAGTTCAATAGCCCAAGAGAGTCAGCCAGGAAATTCTGGACTAGGTTCTTAACTAAAAAGAACCAGATCGTCGACTGTCCGGATGCCGAAGCCCTAGAGGCCTTCAAACATAGAATCCGTGACGAATGGCTCGCCCGACACCTCGGCCACGAAAAGCCAAAGTCTGTGGCAGCCCTCACGATGCTTATGACACGCTTCTGCACGGGCGAGGATAGCTGGCTAGCCCGTAGCAATAACAATACAAGCGAACCTGACACTTCTGAAGCCAGAAATAGCAACGGCAAGCCCCGACGCAACAGAAACAAGCGCCAAAGCAATGGTGACAACACCAAGGACACGGCGGTCAACGCCAGATTCAGTGGCTCTAAGTCTGGTCAGCGGAAGAAGCCATATAAAAGAAACAATCCAGGCTCATCCAGCTTGGACCGCATACTCAATCGTCCATGTCAAATCCATGGCACTCCTGATAAACCAGCCAATCATACCAATAGAGACTGTTGGGTTTTTAAACAGTCCGGCAAGTTAAATGCCGAGAACAAGGAGAACGGGTCGCAAAGCGAGGACGGTGACGAGGAGCCCCGACCACCAAAGACAGGGGGACAGAAGAAGTTCCCCCCATGTTAAAACGGTGAACCTGATATACACTACCCATATCCCCAAGAGGGAGCGCAAGCACGCACTCAGGGAGGTCTACGCGATGGAGCCAGTCGCCCCAAAATTCAACCCATGGTCGTCCTGTCCGATCACCTTCGATCGTAGGGACCATCCGACCGGTATCCATCATGGCGGTTCAGCTGCACTGGTCCTTGACCCAATCATTGATGGATTCCATATTACGCGAGTCCTCATGGATGGTGGCAGCAGCCTGAACCTGCTCTATCAGGATACAGTGTGCAAAATGGGTATTGATCCTTCAAGGATCAATCCCATAAAAACCACCTTTAAAGGAGTCATACCAGGTGTAGAGGCCTGCTGTACAGGCTCAATCACACTGGAGGTAGTCTTCGGATGCTCGAACAACTTCCAAAGCAAAGAGCTGATCTTCGATATCGTCCCCTTCCGCAGTGGCTATCACGCATTGCTCAGACGAACCGCATTCGCTCGATTCAATGCGGTGCCACACTACGCTTATCTCAAGCTCAAGATGCCCGGACCACGCGGTGTCATAACAGTCAATGGAAACACGGAACACTCCCTCCGTACCGAGGAGCAGACCGCTGCCCTCGCAGCAGAAGCACAGAGCGGCCTTTCCAGGCAGAACGTTAATTCAACGGCCAAGTTCCCGGACACTGTCAAACAAGTCTGAACTACTCTGCAGCAGGACAGTCCAGCTCGTTAAGAGCTTGACTAGCAATTTAGCCTCCATCCCAGTCCCGACCAAACGGTGGGATTCGTACCGCGCGTACATAACTACGCACTCAAAATACCATGGGCATAGACGGAGGCACATCTAGATCATGATCCACAATACGGCTCAACCTCCCCTGGACCCACATACTTTCACTTTCCTTTTTCTTTTCATGTTTCTTTTTTTCCCAGGCCTTTCCTGATAGCCTGATTGTCGGACCTATCAAGGGACGGATACACCAAGACGGCAAGAAGCATTGACATATAAGGGAATTCCCAGGTGGTCTCTTTAAACGATCGTTATGCCTGTTTTAAGGACCCGCACGCAGCTCTCCCTTGGTCGTGGCATGTTAAATAGCCTTGTTGCTTATCGCACTACTTGTGCAAATAAGCCTTGATGTATTAATCAAATTATAATAAAACAGTTTGCGGCCCAACTTATGTGGCATTAACTTGCTATTTCATTTTATTTCGTTATTCTTATCGATTACACCCGTACACTTTGGTACACTTTAAATTTTCCAGGGGCTTCATTATGCTCCACACTACGGCAACAAAGTCCGAACACTTTTTACAGTACAGTTTGGCACCCCGAGTTATAGCATTATATGCATTCGCTCCGAATCATGTCTTTGGTCAATAGTTGGGTTGCCCGGCTCCTGTACTTACTACCTTATCGTCCGCTATATCAGCTTGGGTAGTAAAGGGAGAACTACTGTGATTCTGTCCTGGTTTATCCGGATGACCACCTCAGTAGAGAAAGCCGAAAACTGACTGTCATGATACGGCGTGAGCCGGTCAGCTGTTCGAGAGGTTACAAATCTTTTGCGATTTTTTCCGCATTATGCGATGAATCGGTTTTTTATCCGATCAGGTGTTTACAGCACCCCAAGTTCGGACTTACGAATACTAGGGATTGCGCCTAAATTTCTATTGTCAAACTCAAATGGCTAAGTGAGGGTGATAAAGCCACATAGTCCGATTGCCTAGTTCGTTGCGCTAAACACCTCCTTTAAGGACCAAACTTTGGGATAAAGAGTGTTTAGATTCATCCCGAACACCCCCGTACTACCTACGTGGGGGCTGAAGCCGACGACTGGCCAACTCTCAGATTTAACAAAACGGCCGCACAGGAGGTAAAATTTTAAATAACAAGCATTATATTACATAACAACTCTGTTTCATAATACAGGAAGGGACAATATGAATGACTTCATTCAAAGACAATGTCTTTTGAACACTGCCCCTCTACAATACAGGATCCCTCCATGACATCTTCAAAATACCGCTCGGGCATGCGGTGCTCCTTGGCCGTGGGCGGTCCCTCGGTCGCAAGCTTCACGGCGCCCATCTTCACCCACTGTATCTTGACTTGGGCGAAGGTCATTCACACGCCTTCGATGCAGACCGACCGCTTGATGGCATCAAGCCGAGGGCAGGCACTGACCAGCTACTTCACGAGCCCAAAGTAGCTGTTGGGTATGGCTTCGGCAGGCCATAGCCGGATTATTAAATCCTTCATGGCTAGTTCGGCCACCCTATGCAGTTCGACCAGCTATTTCAACTGATCACTAAAGGGCATCGGATGTTCTGGCGCAAGGTATTGCGACCAAAACAGCTTCTCTGTGGAGCTCCCCTCTTCGGCTCGGAAGAACTCCACAGCATCTGAAATGTTGTGCGGCAGATCCACAAACGCCCCTGGAGAAACTCCAAATCCAGGTCAGTAAGAGGAACCTTTTCTTCACATATTTGCTCTGCATAATACAGGCCTTACCCGCCACGATTTTTCTGTCCTCCTGGACTTCCTAGAGGGTGCCCCGGGCTTCAACCCGGGCATCGTGTGCAGTTTGGCGGGCCTTGGCAAGTTCGGACTCTTGATCTGCAATGTTGCGCTCCAAGGACTCGCATTTCTTCACGACATCCTGGAGCTCCTGCTGGACCTCCCCGACCCTAGCTTCATGCTTTTCTCGGGCGGCTTGTTCCTTGGCTGCTCTCTCCTCGACCTCGTCCAGCGCCTTCTTGAGGGTCTCCACCTCGGTCGCCGCTCCTAATAAATATCATGGCACTTTAGTCCGCACAAATCATTCATCCTTGCTGAATATAGACAAGGTTATTGCATACCTTGATTGTCTTCCAGCTGTTTTTTCACGCCGCCGAGCTCTTCATCGGCCCGCTCCATACTCTACTTCAGTTCGGAAACCTCAGCAGTATGAGAGGTCGCAGCTAGTAACGACGCCTGCTTGTTCACATTGACTCATCTGGTTAGTGTCCTGCGAGAATTGTTTGATCCTCTGACCGGCTTTTCTTTTCGAACACCGGACAGTGTCTCAGGGGCTACTGTCTATACTGTGACATTCTTTTTACATAATTGTGTTGCTTACCTCAAAGCCTATTAGAAGGCTTGTACAGGCTTTGGTCAGTCCGCTCTTCGCGGACTGAATCCTCTCAACCACGGTACCCATAAGGGTACGGTGTTTCTCAACAATGGAAGCACTTTTTAGCGCTTCCATTAGAGTGTCCGGCGCCTCTGGCTGGGCAGAGGTTACCGGTGGAATTGGCGCACCTCCTCCTTTTGAAGGAGGCTGCTTGCCGGGTTCCGGAGCCGCATAGGTCTCCGGGACCGTATTCGGTTGGGGGCCGAACTAAATATGGCCCCCATCGCTAGTCTCCATGGGGATTTGCTCCACCCCTGTGTCTGACGGCTGAGGTTTCACCCTCCGGCGCCGCCTTGACGGCCTCCTGAGTCTCTCCCTCGCCATGGATCCTTCGGTACAACACCTCGATGTCATCCCATGGCCTTGGGAGAGGAGGCCGCCGGAAGGGGCCCGCTGTCCATCGCCTTCGGGTCCAGCGAATCCCCTAAAGATGAGGATCGCTCGAGGTCGGACCGAGCCGGACTGTAAATGCATGATTCAACATGTTATGGCTATGAAGTAGAGAGGCCGTATATATGAATGTGTCCGGGTTTTTGAGTACTCACGATTTGGCCAGGGGCTTGTCTCGGGGGCGCTGCTCTGGGCTGTCGTCGACGTCCCATGCGGAGTTATCCGCGAGGGAACCCTTACCCCTCTTGGATGCCTCTGCCTCCAGACTTGTGGAGGCCGCCCTCTTCTTCCTTCCCCCCTCAAGGGGAGAGTTGCTTTCCTCCTCCTCTTCGTCCTTGGCGGCCGAGGAGTGAGTCTCGGTGTCTTCGGATGTCATGTCTGAAGCACCCTTGCAACGGAGGCCACCTTTGGTCCGCTTGTCCTTCTTCTCCGGCGCTTGATAGGGCGCCGGAACCTGCATCTTCGTCAGAAGTGGAATTGCTGGGTCTTCGGGCAGCGAAGCCGGAGAGTGAATCCGCTCCGCCTTCTTTGTCCAGCCCAGAGAGAATCAGTAGGGAGGCTTAGGCGTCTTCCTCGAGTATGCCAGTAAAGGATACACCTTGAAAACATGAAAGAAACTTACCGTACTAGCGGGATGGGCCAAGTCATGCCCACGGTCCTCGGTCGTATCCGGCCGTGTCTCGTTGGACTTGAAAAGCACCTTCCAGATGTCTTCGTGCGTAGTACCGAAGAACTGCAGCAAGGTCTGGTGCTTGGTCGTATCGTACTCCCACAAATGGCACATCCGGCTTTGGCACGGAAGGATCCGGCGAACAAGCATCACCTAGATCACATTGACAAGCTTGATATTCTTGTCTGTCATGCTCCTGGTGCGTGTCTGAAGCACTGTCAACTCGTCCGGCGAAGACCAGTCAAGGCCCTTCTCTGGCCAGGAGGTGAGCCGCATCGGGCTCCGGATCGGAATTCGGGAGCCGTGGCCCAGGTGGTGCCGTGCGGCTCTATGACCAAGAACCACTGCTGTTGCCACCCTTTGATGGTCTCCACGAAGGTACCTATTGGCCATGTGGAATTGGGCATATTTCTCACCATGGCACCTCCGCACTCTGCGTGTTGGCCACCCACCACATTCGGCTTCACATTGAAGATCTTTAACCACAATCCGAAGTGGGGCGGGGTGTGGAGGAAAGCCTCGCACACGACAATGAATGCCGAGATGTTGAGGAAATAATTTGGGGCTAGATCATGCAAATCCAGCCCATAGAAGAACATGAGTCCGCGGACGAACGGGTGGAGAGGAAATCCCAACCCGTGGATGAAGTGGGGGATGAATACTACCCTCTCATGGGGCTCCGGGGTGGGGACGATCTATCCTTGGGCCGGAAGCCGATGGGAGATTTCCTTGGCCAAATACCCAGCCTCCCGGAGCTTGGTGATGTCCTTCTCCTTGACGGAGGAGGCCATCCACTTGCCCTGCGCTCCGGATCCGGACATGGTTGGAGTGCTTTCTTGGGGCGGAAAATATGAGAACTTGGGCGCTGGAGCTCGAGAATGGGGGAGGCAGAGAGGGAGAAGGCGTGGGTGAAAGGGGTAAATCCTTATCTCTTTATAAAGGCAGTGAATATCAAGCGCCACCCCACTCGCCTTAAAACTTGCCTATTCTCGAAGGGCCATGCAGACGGCACGGTTGGGTTACCCACGCTCGTATTGATGAGAATCCCGCAATAAGGGGACATGATCTCTGCTTTGACAAGACGTGCCGATGAAACCACATCTCAAAATATGTAGCAGCAGGCTAAAAATGGTTCAAAATAATGGCCGGACGGCGACGTGATGTCACGCTACAAAAAGTTGTCAGCGGATTGGACTCATGAAATACTATAATCTCTATGGTTGTGTGTGGTACTTGTTTTGCAGAGCCGGACATGTTTTCTGTATTCGAAGGATGCTCTGGAGTATTCGAAGGAGGAACCCGCCTTGCAATGTCGAAGACAATCTGCGCGCCGGACACCTCGTCATTGAAGCCTGGTTCAGGGGCTGCTGAGGGAGTCCTAGACTAAGGGGTCCTCGGCCGTCCGGCCTATGTGACATGGGCCGGACTGATGGGCTATGAAGATACAAGACAGCAGACTTCTTCCCATGTTCGGATTGGACTCTCCTTTGCGTGGATGGCAAGCTTGGCATTCGGATATGTAGATTCCTTTCTCTGTAACCGACTTTGTACAACCCTAGTCCCCTCCGGTGTCTATATAAACCGGAGGGCTTAGTTCGTAGAGGCAATCATAATCATATAGGCTAGACTTCTAGGGTTTTAGACATTACGATCTCGTGGTAGATCAACTCTTGTAATACTCATATTCATCAAGATCAATCAAGCAGGAAGTAGGGTTTTACCTCCATAGAGAGGGCCTGAACCTGGGTAAACATCGTGTCCCCCGCCTCCTGTTACCATCAACCTTAGACGCACAGTTCGGGACCCTTTACCCGAGATCCGCCGGTTTTGACACCGACAAGAGGCACATCAGTGTCTATCATAGGGGTGTGGGGCGCAGGAGCTGCTTGCGCCTGATCTGGAGGTCGGCGGGGCTTGAATGAATGGACGAAGGCGGTGCCAAGCATGGCAGTGCAGTGAGGTCGAGGGGAGGGCGGAGGCAGGGGACTGGGCCGGTGGTCACTGGCGTTTCGAGGAAGATCGTCAACACTGACTGGCTGGAGGTAGATGAAGGCGATCTGCCCGTTCTTTGTACATTGGACGGTGCAGAAAAATGGACTGACCTATTTGTTTTCAGTCGACTGTTATTTCCATAGAATCCTGTAGTAATTTAATTTGCCATGCATGTTGTAGAGCTATCATATGTCTCCCATCATTTATTTCCCACCGACCTGCTATCTGCTACCTTAACACTGTACTAATTGTGCACACACTTCACCCAAACTCACACTATAGTTTTTTTTATGCATGGGTATTTCAGACTCTGATGCTGTGTTGATGAATGCAGAAAAGAAAAGCCAGAAGTCGCTCCAGTGTAATTCGAAGATAAGCACTAAGCGTTTCAGCGCTCTAAAGGGTGCGATGTCGTGATTGGAGACACTAAACGTAGCTCTGCAGTTGATGATCTCAATTGCCACACACAACCATCCCAGGTGCTTGCTTTAACTTCGCACTAACAAATGTGGTTCCATGTTGCATATGGTATCTATCTTGTATTGCTTCCAATTTGGTTAAATTGCATCTGCTTACTTTACACATTATACCTTTGATAATGGCATGCCTTCCTGTTTTTGATACATACTACATATGTCTATTAACCATGTTTGTACATCAAACTAATGCTCTTTTGTATCGCCCATCAATCACTTATGATGAGAAAGTCACCCCAATGGGTTACTGTGAGACGCCCTACTCGATTATAGAGTGCAGTGCATCCTCCCCACATGATTCTCAAGAAACAACAAGGCTAAATGAAGATAGTCAACGTAGCTCTCTTGTTGATGACTACAATTCCCCCACACCACCATTGCAGGTGCTTGCTCTTACTTGGCAGTGTGATATGTGGTTGCATGTTGCATATGGTGTCTAACTTGTAATGCTTCTAATCAGGGTAAATTGCATCTTCTTAGTTAACACATTATACCTGTGATGATGACATGCCTTCCTGTTTTTGGTACATACTACGTCTTTCTATTAACCATGTTCTTACATCAAACTAATTTTCTTGTTTATCCCTCATCAATCACTTCTGACGATACACCTTCAAGTTGTGAATGTATTATTGGTTGCATCTTGCTTATCTTTTCAAACATGTATTGCCTCTAATTTGTTGTAGTGCCACTTATAATGAGACACTTCTATCTTGGTAGAGTGATTTTGGTTGGATCTTTCATATGGTGTCTAGATTGCATTGCTTCCAATTTGCTGAAATGCCTTCTGCTTAGCGTTTTTCATACATATTCCATCCACCTACAATGTGGTTGCCATACATAAAAGTTGTGTTCGTCATTATCATGCATCAACGAATTTGGAAGTGTGAATTTCATTCCTTTTTCTTGTGTGTTTACTTGACAAGGCAAAATCTGAAAGTACGAAGGCACGGAATGATGGTGGTCCTCTGGAGCAACCGAAACAGGTGATCTCTGCAGATTCTCCTGCTACTCGTACTGCAGTGCAAGTTCCAAATCTCATCTCCCCTACTCCACAACCCAATGTGCTTGATCTAACATGGCAGTGTGATATCTGGTTGCATGTTGCAAATGGTGTCTAGATTGTATTGCTCCTAATTTGTTAAATAGCATCTCCTTAGCTTACACGTTATACATGTGAATATGACAAGGCTTCCTATTTTGGTACATACTACATCTGCCTATCACACCATGTTCTTACATCAAACTACTATTCTTGTGTATCCTGCATCAATTGCTTATGATGAGACAGTCACGCCCGTGGGTTAGTATGAGACGCGCTACTCTTATAAAGAATGCAGTTTCATGCTCTCCACGTGATTCTCAAGAAACAGCAAGCCTAAATGAAGATATTGAACGTAGCTCTGTACTTGAAGACCGCACTTCCCTACACCACCATCACGGTGCTTGCTCTAACCCAGCGATGTGATATGTGGTTGCATGTTGCATACAGTGTCTAGCTTGTAATGCTTCTAATTAGGGTAAATTGCATCTGCTTAGTTTACACATTATACCTGTCAATATGACATGCCTTCCTATTTGTGGTACACACTACATCTATGTGATAACCTTGTTCTTACATGATACTACCTCTCTTATGTATCCTGCATCAATCACTTATGGTGATTCACCTTTATTCATTGCATATTGCATATTATTTCTAGCCTGTTGCCATGTATTGCTTCTAATTTGGTCAAATACATTTCTTAGGGCACCCTTTTAATTTGGCAGAGTGGTATTGGTTTCATCTTTCATATGGTTTCTAGCTTGCATTGATTCTAACAAGTTCAAACACCTTGTGCTTAGTTTACACTTTATACATCATACATGTCAATACGTCACGCCGTCCTATTTTTCATACATATTCCATCCTCCTATCATGCGGCTGCCTTACATGAGAGTAGTGTTCGTCTTTCATGCATCAATGAGTTCTGAAGAGCAAATTGTATTCCTTTTTCTTGTGGGTTTGACTTGACAAGGCAAAATCAAGAAAGAGGAAGGAAAAGAGTAAGGAAGGCGATGATGGTGGTCCTCTGCAGCAACGTAAATGGAGCATCTGAACCGATTCTCCTTGTACTGCTAGTGCATTACAAGGTCCAAGTCTCTCCTCCCCTACTCCACCATCCAAGGTGCTTACTCTAACTTGGCAGTGTGATATCTGGTTGCATGTTGCATATGGTGTCTAGCTTGTATTGCTCCTAACTAGCGTAAAATGCATCTGCTTAGCTTACACATGATACGTGTGAATATGACACACTTTCCTGTTTTTGGTGCATACTGTATCTGTCTATCACACCATGTTCTTACATGAAACTACTCTTCTTGTGTATCCTGCATCAGTCACTTTTGATGGGACACCTTTAAGTTGGCAGTGTGATATTGTTTTGCGTCTTGAATATGATTTCTAGCTTGTATTGCTTCTAGTTTGATGGACGCCACCTATGACGAAACAATTTTAACTTGGCAGAGTGATATTGATTGCACCTTCCATATGGTGTCTAGCTTGCAGTGCTTCTAATTTGTTGAAGTGCCTTCTGCTTAGTTACCACATCATAGGTGTGAATATGTCAAGCCGTCCAGTTTTTCGTACATATTCCATCCTCGTATCATAAATTTGCCTTTCATCAGAGTGGTGTTCGTCAGTATCATGCTTGAATGAGTTCCGAAGAGTGAATTATATTCCTTTTAATTGTCGGTTTGACCTCACAATGAAAAATCAATGAAGCCGAAGGAAATTGGCAAGGCATTGGATGATGGTGGTCCTTCCGAGCAACTTAAACGGAGGTTCTCACCAGATTCTACTCTGCATCCTCCCAACAAGATTCGCAAGACAGTGCAAGGCTAGACAGTCAACGTAGCCGTGTAGATGATGAGCACATCTCCCCTAGTCCACCATCACAGGTGCTTGCTCTAACTTGGCATTATTGTATGTGGTTGCATGTTGCATATGATGTCTATCTTGTATTGCTTCTAACTTTGTTGAATTGCATTTGCTTACTTTACACATAATGCCTGTGAATATGACACGTGTTCCTGTTTCTAGAACATACATGTACATGATGAGCACATCTCCCCTACTCCACCATTACAAGTGCTTGCTCTAACTTGGAGCTGTTATATGTGGTTGTGTTTTCCGTATGATGTCTAGTTTGTATTGCTTCTGATTATGTTGAATTGCATCTGCGCAGCTTACAACTTATACCTGCAACGATCACTTACCCATAAGACACATTTAACTTCGGACTGTGATGTAGGTTGCATCTTGCATTGTCTTCTAGCTTGTACTGCTTCTAATTTCTTGAAATGGCACTTACGACGAGACACTTTTTACCTGATAGAGTGATATTGGTTGCATGTTCATATGGTGCCTAGCTTTCATTTCTTCGAATTTTGTTGAAATAATGCCTCGCACTTACTGTTTTTTCATACATATTCCATCCTCCTATCGTACGTGTGAATATGCAACGCTGTCTTTTTTGTATATATTCCATCCTCCTATCATGTGCTTGCCTTACATCAAAGTAGGGTTCGTCTGTATCATGCATCAACCAGTTATGCAGAGCTAATTTTATTCATCTTCTTGAGGTTTTGACTTCATAAGGCAATATCAGAAAATAGAAAGGAAAATAGAAAGTTATGGGATGTTGGTGGTCCTCCATAGTGACGCAAACAGAGACTCTCTAGATTTGCCACTGCTACTGCTAATGAAGTTGAAGTCCCAAGTCAACATGATGAGTTCGTCTCCCGTACTCCACCATCGTAGGTGCTTGCTCTAAGTTGACAGTGTGATAATTGGTTTCATGTTGCATATGTTGTCTAGCCTGTATTTCTTCTATTTTGATTAAATTGCACCTGCTGAGTTTATACATTATACATGTGCATATGACATGGCTTTTACGTGTCTAGAATACCTTTGCATTTATCTATCACACCATGTTCTTACATCAAAGTATTGATGTTGTGTATCCCGCATCGATCACTCATTATTGGGCGCTTTTAACATGGCGGTTTGATAGTGGTTGCATCTTGCATTGATTTCTCGTTGTCTTTGCTTCTAATTTTTTGAATTGCCACTTATGACAAGACACTTTTAACTTGGCAGAGAAATATTGGTTGCATCTTTCATATGGTTTCTAGCTTGCATTACTTCTATTTTCTTAAAAATCCTTCTGCTTAGTTTACACATTGTATGTAACGTCCCGGATCCGATGCACCAGGTGTCTTCCAGCTATTCTTCGTTGTTGCCATGCCATTTGCTTGCGTGTTGCATTTTGCCATGTCATCATCAGCATTTCATCTACATGTTTTTCAAAACTTGCATCCGTTCGGGTTCCGCCGGTTCTCTCCGTTGTCCGTTCAGAGCACATACACACTCGCACGCGCCCGTCGCACCTCTCAGACCTTGTTTCATGAGCGGAATAAAAACGTTCTCGGAATGGACCAAGATTTGCCGAGTGTCCTTGGTATATCACCGGCAGACCCCCCGTCAAATTTTGTTCCATTTGGAGGTCGTTTGATGCCCCAACGGCTAACCGAGCTAACCGAGAACCCCTTCTCTTTGCAGCCCAGCACCTCTTCACACATCCCACCTAGCCCACCAAACTCCCCTCCATGCTCTCCGCCGTTCGATCATGATCGTGTGGGCGAAAACCACACCTCATTTGGACTCTCCTAGCTCCCTCTACCTATATATACACCCTCTTCCCAAAAATCCCGCAGTCCAAACCCTAGTCCCGCTCCTCCCCGCGGCCGGACATTTCCGCCTCCGCGCCGGACACGTCCTCCACCGCCCCCCAGCGAATCGCTGCCCGCCACCTGTCCTGGCTGTCGCCCGCTGCCGAGCCAGCAAGCCATCGCGAAACCCGCCTCGGGCAGGCGCGCCGCCGCGGCCAGCGCCCCGCCTCGTCAGCGCCGGCGCCCCTCCAGCCTCGCTGGTGCGCCACCGCGCCGCCCGGCCCGCATCGCGCCACCGACGAAGCCGCCCGGGCCCGGATCATCGCCGCCGCCGAGATCCAGCCCGCGCCTCGCCGTCCTTGCCGCCCGCCGCCCGACGCCGACCCGCCCGCCCACGCCCGCGCCGGCGACCTCGCCCGCCAGCCGCGACCTCCCCTCGCCGCCAGTTGCCTCCCTGCTCCGGCCTCCTTGCCGAGCTTCCCCGCGCCCGGATCCGGCCGGCCCCGACTCCCTCCGGCCTTCCCCGTCGTCGCTGGCGTCCTCGCCGGCCTCCAGCGAGCTCCGGCCATCTTCCCCCTCCACTCCGGCCACTTCTCCGGCGGGGATCCGGCGAGATCCGCCGCCGCCTCAGAATCCGTGCCGTGGTCAAACGCTAGTCCGCGAGGTGAAATTTCATCGTCCCGACATCTCTGATATTCTGGTGCTCAGTTCATCATGCCATAACTTGCATGTAGCTCTGTTTTGTGCGTGTAATATGTCAAAATGTTCATTGTGAGGTGTTCTTCATTTGTCCCATTGTGTCGTGCTTGTTTGAGTCCATATTGATGCCTTAATTGTTGTTTAAAAAGTGCTATATGATGTTAACTGTTGTCTGTCAACAGAACTTGCTGTTTTGTCTTTTTCATTGCATTTTGTGTGTGCATCCTATCAACTTGATGTCTACATGAGTTTTGAGCTCAATCATGCCATATTTACAGTGGTGCAATCCATGTATTTTTGTGAATCTTTTAGTGAGTGCATCAAGCTCGTGAAATAGGGTACTTCTTTATTCTTTGTTTTGCTAAATTTGAATCATTATATCATGATGCTATGTAAACCTGCTGCTACAAGTCATTTTATGCATAATCTGGAGATGTTCACTGAGGATGTTTTGTTACACAAGTTATGATATATTCATCCATCCCCTTGGTTGCAATCATGGCCTACTGTAGCTTATTGTTATCATGCTTCAAAATTGCTAATTAATGTTGGCGTCAGCCTGTTAACATTAAGTTCTGTTTTGGCCATGAGTTTTGCTTGTGATCCATGCATCCTATGAACTTGGTCTTGCTATGTGTAGATTCATAATTATGTCATCTTACTATTGGTTGACTTCATATGCCATGCAAGGCTCTGTGGTGAGTGTTACAAGCTCACCAACATGCCTACTTATCGTTGTTCCTGTCATGTACTGTTATTCTGAATCTGTCATATCACTTGTCATGTTTGCATGAATCCTACCATCTTTTATGTTGATCTTTGGAATTAGTTCAGTAAGGGAGTTTTGTTCTCTGCCTTTATTATAAGCATGACATGCCCTATTTTGCCAAGGTAGCTTGCTGTGACATTATGTTTGATAGCTCTAAACATTGCAATCCGATGTTATTCCTGTCATGCTCAGTGATTTCTGCTAAGTCTGTGAAACTGTTATTATTTGCAATCTTGCCATGTCCGTTTGAGCATGTTATAATGTTTTATGGAGATAGCTCAGTGTTCATGTTTTGTTATGCTTCATCTGTACATCACGTCCATTTCGTTTGTCTTCATGTTGAGGTATTGTAGCATATTTCATGATGTTTGTAAGATGCCTAGTTGCTGTTTTGGACAGCTTGTCCTTTAAACTTGTTTCATGTGTATGTGTGGCATCGTTGCTCCATTTTGAGCATGCTTTATATGAAACTTGCTTAGAATTGCATGTAGTTTCATCTTATCTTGTTGCATCCATTTTCAGGGTGTTTGCTTGATGTTTGAATGCATTTTGCATCTATGCCATGTTTGGCTTGTTTTGCTCATATCTTCTAGGCCGTAGCTCCGAACTAAATGAACTTTATATGTAATTTGACTAGAATTTCGTGTAGATCATCTTGGTGCATCTTAACTTGCTGTTTAACAACTTGAATATAAGGTTTATTCAGATCTGGTCCAATTTCGAAATTTGCATATGACTTGCTGGATTTGTTATATGTTGTTTCCGGCCTCATTTAAACTTGCTTTGATGTGTTGCTCTTGTATGCATCATGTCTTGCCATGAGTAGCCTTTGTCATACATCATGATTGGTTGTGCATCATGTCATGTTTACGTGTTGTGTGTTTACCTTGTTGTTTTCTTCTTTCTGGTTGTGCTCCTTCTCGTTAGTTCCTGTTTCGTTGCGATCGTGAGGATTCGTTCGTCTATGTTTCGTTCATCTTCGTGGCTTCTTCTTCTTCATGGACTCATTCTTCTTCCTTGCGGGATTTCAGGCAAGATGACCGTCACCTTGGATCTCACTACTATCATTGCTATGCTAGTTGCTTCGTTCTATCGCTATGTTGCGCTACCTATCATTTGTTCATCAAGCCTCCCAAATTGCCATGTCAGCCCCTAACCTTTTTCACCCTTCCTAGCAAACCATTGTTCGGCTATGTTACCGCTTTGCTCAGCCCCCTCTTATAGCGTTGCTAGTTGCAGGTTAAGTTGAAGATTGCTCCATGATGGACAGGATTATGTTGGGATATCACAATATCTCTTATTTAATTAATGCACCTATATACTTGGTAAAGGGTGGAAGGCTCGGCCTTATGCAGTATTTTGTTCCACTCTTGCCGCCCTAGTTTCCGTCATACCGGTGTTATGTTCCTTGATTTTGCGTTCCTTACAGCGGTTGGGTGATTTATGGCACCCCTCGACAGATCGCTTTGAATAAAACTCCTCGGCCAAGGCCCAACCTTGGTTTTACCATTTGCCTACCTAAGCCTTTTTTCCCTTGGGTTTCGGAGCCCGAGGGTCATCTTTATTTAACCCCGGGCGGTGCTCCTTGAGTGTTGGTCCGAACCGGCAACTTCTTGAGGCCATCTCGGGGAAACTTGAGGGTTGGTTTTACTCGTAGCTTGTCTCATCCGTTTGTGCCCTGAGAACGAGATATGTGCAGCTCCTATCAGGATTTGTCGGCACATTCGGGCTATCTTGCTGGTCTTGTTTTACCAGTCAAAATGTCTTGTAACCGGGATTCCGAGACTGATCGGGTCTTCCTGGGAGAAGGAATATCCTTCGTTGATCGTGAGAGCTTGTGATGGGCTAAGTTGGGACGCCCCTGCACGGTATAAACTTTCGAGAGCTGTGCCCGCGGTTAGTGGCAGATGGGAATTTGTTAATGTCCGGTTGTAGAGAACTTGACACTTGACTTAATTAAAACGCATCAACCGCGTGTGTAGCCGTGATGGTCTCTTTTCGGCGGTCCGGAAGGCGAACACGGTTTTGGGTTATGTATGATCGTAAGTAGTTTCGGGATCACTTCTAGCTTCTTGACCGTTCCGTTTGCTTCTCTTCTCGCTCTTATTTGCGTATGTTAGCCACCATACTTGCTTAGTCGCTGTCGCAACCTCACCACTTTACCCCTTCCTTACCCATTAAGCTTTGCTAGTATTGATACCCATGGTAATGGGATTGCTGAGTCCTCGTGGCTCATAGATTACTACAACAACAGTTGCAGGTATAGGTTATGCGATGGTCATGATGTGAGAGCGATGTTTTCTTGTCTTGGGGTTCTTCTTCTGCTTCTTCTTCGATCTGGGGATAGGTTCCGGTCGGCAGCACAGGCTAGCGAGGGTGGATGTCGATTGAGTTTCTGTTTGAGTTTCATCCATAGTCGGATGATGCTCTTGTGTATGATGTTGTTGTATTCGTGTGGCTTTGTATACCTCTTATATGTATCCCCAACTATTATGTAATGCTACGATGTAATGATATCCACCTTGCAAAAGTGTCTCAATATGCGCTTCTATCCTTAGTGGGACCTTGAGTTCCTTTAGGATAGGGTCGCATATTGGGCATATTTCAAGTTGGTATGAGAGCCTCGACCGACCATAGGAGCCCCCTTGATTGATCGTGTAGTTTAGCTGCTGTTGAGTCTAGAAGAAAACTATTTTCGGAGTCTAGTTATATCGGACAGTAGGAATTCTTCTTATTCCTCAGCCCCTTCGTCGCTCTGGTGAGGAAACTTGGCGTAGGTGTTTTGAGTTACTCCTCTTCCCCTTCAAATTTTTCTTTAGGATCACGCAGTTGGTTTTCCGGTCGTTGGTTCTCATCTCTTTTCATCCGGTGCATTTCTCGTCGAGTCGACTCGAGCCTCTTCATCGTTGCCAAGTTCAATCCTCAGTTGTTCTCTTTCTCCCACCCGGCCACCCCTTTTTCTCCTCGGAGCCGGAGTCCGTAATCGAGTATCCATCCTACTCGTGCGAAGCATTTGCATTCTTTCAACCGGTGTTTCCTCTTGAAGTTATTCTTCGATTTTTTTCCCTTCCAAGTTGCCTTTGTTTTCCGCCCTCCCACCCTCTTCTTCCCGGAGCCAGAGTCATTTTAGACCATCAATTTCATTCGTGCGGAGCCTCTTCAGTCTTCCGTAAATTATTTCAACCAGTGAATTCTCATCTCGTTTGACAGTCTTCAACTCTTTCTTTCCCGGTGGATTCAATTCAAGTTTTTCGGGTTGATCATATTCTTTTCCATGGATCAAGTGTTTCCCCTGCTCGTTTGCCTCTCGCCAGTTTATCCTTCCGGAGTGCTCAAGACATCTCAGGAGATTCGTCTGTGTTTGAATTAATTCGAGGTTGTCGCCTCATTCAAATATTTTAAGTGTTCCGGCGCATCATCTATCTCTTCAACAATCCTTTTCAACGGTGTTTTCTTTTAGTGGGCCTAACCCACAGGTCTTTTCCCAGGATCTTACCTGACTCTTCTAATTTCCCGGAGCTATTCTCAAATCCTTTTTGAAGTTTGACGTAAGTATGAATTTCATTAGTCAGATCTTTTCCAAGATAAATTTCAAATCATTTTCACTGTTGCCTCAACCTCTTTGCTTTTCGTTCCCCCGGAGTGCCTTAACAATTTCGGTGGTGTTTCTCATTGTCATTTGAAGATCTAAGAAGAGTTCCTCTTAAATCTTGTCCGTTCTCTCGAAGTTTCGTGGTTCTAGCTTCATGTTATCCTCTCGAATTATTCCATTTGTCAGATATTCCTTTTTCTCACCTATCCGGAGTATTTCAGGAGTTGATTTACATTTACATCACGGAGGCCATCATTCGAGAAGAATTCTTCGTCCTCACATTTCATCTACCGTTATCCAATTATCCGGCACTTTGTTCAAGTGCTCTTTAATCGATTGGAGTTCTTCCCGTTCTTTTGCATCTAAATCCCCTCAAGCATATTTGTTCTTCTAATTCTTCCGGTGATTCATTCTCTTTCATCAGTCATTTTCGAATTATTACGGTGGTTAATTCAAAATTCTTATCCATTGTTATCATATCAATTCATTCTTTCTTTCCTAATCCTACCGATGGTTCATGAAGACTTCCTCAAGTTTTGCGCTATATCTTCCCTTAATTTTTTCCAATGAGAATAAGTAGTATGCAATCCATGGCTTCTCATCAATCAATTGGTGAGGGATAAGCATAACATAATTCTTATTCTTCTTTCATCAACTGGACCAATTCTTTCCTTCAGAGATTTTTCATGATGATTAGTCTCTCAGTCCTGAGTTATTCTTTTGTTTTCCGGAGTTCAAATTTTCCTCGATCATTTCGTCGGAGCCTCGATCCAAATAATCGCAAGGCTTGAATCTTTACTCTTTCATCCTTAATTTGTATCTCATCATCCTTTTGTCACTGGAGTTCTTCATGGTGATTCTTCATGATTTAATTCATTCTTCAAGAGTTCATCAAGATTTTGTTGGTGGAGTTCAAGTATATTTTCTTCTCACGTCTCGAAGTGCAATTAATTCTCTGTATTCTTCTGAAGTGGAGTTTTGCATTTTCTTTGTTCTACTCAGCTTTTCAGACACTTGGTTGTGGTATAATTTCACCTCAAGTTTTGAGATGTTTTTGATAGGTCCACAACAAGCTTATTCTTCCGTTGTTGATTTTCTCAACAACTCTGTTCAATCTTTCCTTCTAAGTTCTTTTCATTCCATTCTTTCAATTCTTCCGGAGGCATTGCGTTGTTCATCTCATCAAGTGCCATCCCATCTTGTGAAGTTCATGTTCTATTCCTTCCATTTTCAGCCGGAGTGTTGCAGGAATTCTTATGTTCTCATTCCTTTCCTATCTTATTCAAACCAGAGTGGTTTGAGTCTATCTTGTTTCTTGAGCTTTTCATTCTCGTCATATTAGTCGTTCAACTTTTCTACCCGAGTGCTCTCGACTTTGTTCATCTTTTCTCGTGCGTTCTTACTTCACCTCATCCTCTTTCTCTTCTGTTTCGTTCCTAAGATCTCGGGACGAGATCTCTTTTTAGTGGAGGAGAGTTGTAACGCCCCGGATCTGATGCGCCAGGTGTCTTCTAGCTATTCTTCATTGTTCCCATGTCATTTGCTTGCGTGTCAATTTTGCCATGTCATCATCTGCATTTCATCTCCATGTTTTTCAAAACTTGCATCTGTTCGGGTTCCGCCGGTTCTCTCCGTTGTCCGTTCTGAGAACAAACACACTCGCACGCGCCCGTCGCACCTCTCAGACCTTGTTTCGTGAGCGGGATAAAAACATTCTCGGAATGGACCGAGATTTGCCGAGTGGCCTTGGTATATCACCGGTAGACCGCCCGTCAAATTTCGTTCCATTTGGAGGTTGTTTGATGCCCCAACGGTTAACCGAGCTAACCGAGAACCCCTTCTCTTTGCAGCCCAGCACCACTTCACACAGCCCACCTAGCCCACCAAACTCCCCTCCATGCTATCCGCCTTTCGATCACGATCGTGTGGGCGAAAACCGCACCTCATTTGGACTCTCCTAGCTCCCTCTACCTATATATACACCCTCTTCCCCAAAAACCCGCAGTCCAAACCCTAGCCCCGCTCCTCTCCGCCGCCGGACATGTCCGCCTCCGCGCCGGACACGTCCTCCACCGCCCCCAGCGAATCGCTGCCCGCCACTGTCACAGCCACCGCCCCGCCCGCCCGAGCCAGCAGAACCCATAGCTCCCGCCCGGGCCGCCTCGAACCCAGCGCCACGCCACAGCCCGCACCCGCCTCGCCCAGCGCCGGCGCCCCTCCGCCCGCCTCACCGCTGGTGAGTCACCGCGCCCGGGCCCGCATCACGCCGCCCGGCCGGAAGCTGCGGGCCCAGATCGTCGCCGCCGCCCGGATCGACCTCGCGCCTCGCCGTCCTTACGCCCGCCCGCTCGAGCACCGACCCGCCCGCTGCGCCCTGACCTCGCCCGCCGCGGCCGCGACCTCCCCTTGCCGCCAGCCGCCTCCCTGCTCCGGCCTTCTCGCCGAGCTTCCCCACGCCCGGATCCGGCCGGCCCCGACTCCCTCCGGCCTTCCCCGTCCTCGCTAGCGTCCTCCCCGGCCTCCCGCGAGCTCCGGCCATCTTCCCCCTCCACTCCGGCCACTTCTCCGGCGGGGATCCGGCGGGTTCCGCTGCCGCCTCGGAATCCGTGCCATGGTCAAACGCTAGTCCGTGAGGTGAAATTTCATCCAGTCCCAAAATCCCTGATATTCTGGTGCTCAGTTCGTCATGTCATAACTTCTTGCATGTACCTCCGTTTTGTGTGTGTAATATGCCAAAATGTTCATTGTGAGCTCTTCTTCATTTTGTACCATTGTTCCATGCTTGTTTGAGTCCATATTGATGCCCTAATCGTTGTTGCAAAAGTGGTATATGATGTTAACTACTGTCTGTCAACAGAACTTGTTGTTTTGTCTTTTTCATTGCATTTTATGTGTTCATCCTATGAACTTAATGTCTAGATGAGTTTTGAGCTATATCATGCCATCTTTACAGTGGTGCAATCCATGTATTTTGGTGAGTCTTGTAGTGAGTGCATCAAGCTCGTGAAGTAGGGTACTTGCTATTACTGTTTTGCTAGGCTGAATCTGTTATATCATGATGCTATTTAAACCTGCTGCTACAAGTCATTCTATGCATAATATGGAGATATTCACTAAGGATGATTTGTTATAAATGTTATGTTCTATCCATCCATGGCCTTGGTTGCAATTATTGCCTGTGTAACTTGTTGTTATCATGCTTCAAAATTGCTAAATAATGTTGTTGTCAACCTGTTAACATTTAGTTCAGTTTTGGCCATGAGTTTTGCTAGTGATCCATGCATCCTATGAACTTTTTATTTCCATGTGTAGCTTCACAATTATGTTATCTTACTGTTGGTTGACTTCACATGCCATGAAATTCTCTATGGAGAGTGGTACAAGGTCACCAACATGCCATATCACTTACCATGTTTGCATGGATCCTACCATCTTTTCTGTTGATCTTTGGAATTAGTTCAGTAAGGAAGTTTTATTCTTTGCCTTTAGTATAATAATGCCATGCCCTATTTTTCCATGATATCTTGCTGTAACATGTTGTTTGATAGCTATAACATTGCAATCTGATGTTATTTCTGTCATGCTCGATGATTTCTGCCAAGTCTGTGAAACTGTTATTATTTGCAATCTTGCCATGTCCTTTTGAGCATGTTATATTGTTTTACGGAGATAGCTCAGTGTTCATGTTTTGTTATGCTTCATCTTTACATCACGTCCATGCCATTTTTCTTCATTTTGAGGTGCTGTATCATATTTCATTATGTTTGTAAGATGCCTAGTTGCTGTTTTGGACAACTTGTCCTTTAAACTTGTTTCATGTGTATGTGTGGCACCGTTGCTATGTTTTGAGCATGCTTTATATGAAACTTGCTTAGAATTGCATATAGTTTCATCTTATCTTGTTGCATCTATGTTTTGAGGGTGTTTTCTTGATGTTTGAATGCATTTTGCATCTATGCCATGTTTGGCTTGTTTTGCCCATATCTTCTAGGCGTAGCTCCGAACTAAATGAATTTTATATGTAACTTGACTAGAATTTTGTGTATATCATCTTGGTGCATATTAACTTGCTGTTTAACAACTTGAACATAAGGTTAATTCAGATCTGGACCAATTTCGAAATTTGCATATGAGGACTTACCGGATTTGTTATATGTTGTTTCCGACCTCATTTAAACTTGCTTTGATGTGTTGCTCTTAAATGCATCATCTCTTGCCATGAGTAGCTTCATGTAGCCTTTGTCATTCATCATGATTGGTTGTGCATCATGTCATGTTTATGTGTTGTGTGTTTACCTTGTTGTTTCCTTCTTTCCGGTTGTTCTCCTTCTCGTTAGTTCCTGTTTCGTTGCGATCGTGAGGATTCGTTCGTCTACGCTTGGTTTGTCTTCGTGGCTTCATCTTCTTCATGGACTCGTTCTTCTTCCTTGCGGGATTTCAGGCAAGATGACCATCACCTTGGATCTCACTACTATCATTGCTATGCTAGTTGCTTCGTTCTATCGCTATGCTGCGCTACCTATCACTTGTTCATCAAGCCTCCCAAATTGCTATGTCAGCCCCTAACCTTT
Source organism: Aegilops bicornis (assembly GCA_021605145.1). Classification (NCBI taxonomy): domain Eukaryota; kingdom Viridiplantae; phylum Streptophyta; class Magnoliopsida; order Poales; family Poaceae; genus Aegilops; species Aegilops bicornis. Next base: position 185,894,265 of record CM038674.1, read on the forward strand.
TTCACCCTTCCTAGCAAACCGTTGTTCGGCTATGTTACCGCTTTGCTCAGCCCCTCTTATAGCTTTGTTAGTTGCAGGTGAAGTTGAAGATTGCTCCATGATGGACAGGATTATGTTGGGATATCACAATATCTCTTATTTAATTAATGCACCTATATACTTGGTAAAGGGTGGAAGGCTCGGCCTTATGCCTGGTATTTTGTTCCACTCTTGCCGCCCTAGTTTCCGTCATACCGGTGTTATGTTCCTTGATTTTGCGTTCCTTACGCGGTTGGGTGATTTATGGCACCCCCTCGACAGATCGCTTTGAATAAAACTCCTCCAGCAAGGCCCAACCTTGGTTTTACCATTTGCCTACCTAAGCCTTTTTCCCTTGGGTTTCCGGAGCCCGAGGGTCATCTTTATTTAACCCCGGGCGGTGCTCCTTCGAGTGTTGGTCCGAACCGAGCAACTTCTTGAGGCCATCTCGGGAAACTTGAGGGTTGGTTTTACTCGTAGCTTGTCTCATCCGTTTGTGCCCTGAGAACGAGATATGTGCAGCTCCTATCGGGATTTGTCGGCACATTCGGGCTATCTTGCTGGTCTTGTTTTACCAGTCAAAATGTCTTGTAACCGGGATTCCGAGACTGATCGGGTCTTCCTGGGAGAAGGAATATCCTTCGTTGATCGTGAGAGCTTGTGATGGGCTAAGTTGGGACGCCCCTGCACGGTATAAACTTTCGAGAGCTGTGCCCGCGGTTAGTGGCAGATGGGAATTTGTTAATGTCCGGTTGTAGAGAACTTGACACTTGACTTAATTAAAACGCATCAACCGCGTGTGTAGCCGTGATGGTCTCTTTTCGGCAGAGTCCGGGAAGCGAACACGGTTTTGGGTTATGTATGATCGTAAGTAGTTTCAGGATCACTTCTAGCTTCTTGACCGTTCCGTTTGCTTCTCTTCTCGCTCTTATTTGCGTATGTTAGCCACCATACTTGCTTAGTCGCTGTCGCAACCTCACCACTTTACCCCTTCCTTACCCATTAAGCTTTGCTAGTATTGATACCCATGGTAATGGGATTGCTGAGTCCTCGTGGCTCACAGATTACTACAACAACAGTTGCAGGTATAGGTTATGCGATGGTCATGATGTGAGAGCGATGTTTTCTTGTCTTAGGGTTCTTCTTCTGCTTCTTCTTCGATCTGGGGATAGGTTCCAGGTCGGCAGCCTGGGCTAGCAGGGTGGATGTCGATTGAGTTTCTGTTTGAGTTTCATCCATAGTCGGATGATGCTCTTGTGTATGATGTTGTTGTATTCGTGTGGCTTTGTATACCTCTTATATGTATCCCCAACTATTATGTAATGCTACGATGTAATGATATCCACCTTGCAAAAGTGTCTCCAATATGCGCTTCTATCCTTAGTGGGACCTTCGAGTTCCTTTAGGATAGGGTCGCATATTGGGCATGACAAGTTGGTATGAGAGCCTCGACCGACCATAGGAGCCCCCTTGATTGATCGTGTAGTTTAGCTGCTGTTGAGTCTAGAAGAAAACTATTTTCGGAGTCTAGTTATATCGGACAGTAGGAATTCTTCTTATTCCTCAGCCCCTTCGTCGCTCTGGTGAGGAAACTTGGCGTAGGTGTTTTGAGTTACTCCTCTTCCCCTTCAAATTTTTCTTTAGGATCACGCAGTTGGTTTTCCGGTCGTTGGTTCTCATCTCTTTTCATCCGGTGCATTTCTCGTCGAGTCGACTCGAGCCTCTTCATCGTTGCCAAGTTCAATCCTCGGTTGTTCTCTTTCTCCCACCCGGCCACCTTTTTCTCCTCGGGCGAGTCCGTGTCGAGTATCCATCCTACTCGTGCGAAGCATTTGCATTCTTTCAACCGGTGTTTCCTCTTGAAGTTATTCTTCGATTTTTTTCCCTTCCAAGTTGCCTTTGTTTTCCGCCCTCCCACCCTCTTCTTCCCGGAGCCTGAGTCTTTTTCGACCATCAATTTCATTCGTGCGGAGCCTCTTCAGTCTTCCGTAAATTATTTCAACCAGTGAATTCTCATCTCGTTTGACAGTCTTCAACTCTTTCTTTCCCGGTGGATTCAATTCAAGTTTTTCGGGTTGATCATATTCTTTTCCATGGATCAAGTGTTTCCCCTGCTCGTTTGCCTCTCGCCAGTTTATCCTTCCGAGTGCTCAAGACATCTCAGGAGATTCGTCTGTGTTTGAATTAATTCGAGGTTGTCGCCTCATTCAAATATTTTAAGTGTTCCGGCGCATCATCTATCTCTTCAACAATCCTTTTCAACGGTGTTTTCTTTTAGTGGGCCTAACCCACAGGTCTTTTCCCAGGATCTTACCTGACTCTTCTAATTTCCCGGAGCTATTCTCAAATCCTTTTTGAAGTTTGACGTAAGTATGAATTTCATTAGTCAGATCTTTTCCAAGATAAATTTCAAATCATTTTCACTTTGTTGCCTCAACCTCTTTGCTTTTCGTTTCCCCGAGTGCCTTAACAATTTCGGTGGTGTTTCTCATTGTCATTTGAAGATCTAAGAAGAGTTCCTCTTAAATCTTGTCCGTTCTCTCGAAGTTTCGTGGTTCTAGCTTCATGTTATCCTCTCGAATTATTCCATTTGTCAGATATTCCTTTTTCTCACCTATCCGGAGTATTTCAGGAGTTGATTTCTGTTTCGCATCACCGGAGGCCATCATTCCAGAAGAATTCTTCGTCCTCACATTTCATCTACCGTTATCCAATTATCCCGGCACTTTGTTCAAGTGCTCTTTAATCAGTTGGAGTTCTTCCCGTTCTTTTGCATCTAAATCCCCTCAAGCATATTTGTTCTTCTAATTCTTCCCGGTGATTCATTCTCTTTCATCAGTCATTTTCGAATTATTACGGTGGTTAATTCAAAATTCTTATCCATTGTTATCATATCAATTCATTCATTCTTTCCTAATCCTACCGATGGTTCATGAAGACTTCCTCAAGTTTTGCGCTATATCTTCCCTTAATTTTTTCCAATGAGAATAAGTAGTATGCAATCCATGGCTTCTCATCAATCAATTGGTGAGGGATAAGCATAACATAATTCTTATTCTTCTTTCATCAAGTGGACCAATTCTTTCCTTCAGAGATTTTTCATGATGATTAGTCTCTCAGTCCTGAGTTATTCTTTTGTTTTCCGGAGTTCAAATTTTCCTCGATCATTTCGTCGGAGCCTCGATCCAAATAATCGCAAGGCTTGAATCTTTACTCTTTCATCCTTAATTTGTATCTCATCATCCTTTTGTCACTGGAGTTCTTCATGGTGATTCTTCATGATTTAATTCATTCTTCAAGAGTTCATCAAGATTTTGTTGGTGGAGTTCAAGTATATTTTCTTCTCACGTCTCGAAGTGCAATTAATTCTCCGTATTCTTCTGAAGTGGAGTTTTGCATTTTCTTCGTTCTACTCAGCTTTTCAGACACTTGGTTGTGGTATAATTTCACCTCAAGTTTTGAGATGTTTTTGATAGGTCTACAACAAGCTTATTCTTCCGTTGTTGATTTTCTCAACAACTCTGTTCAATCTTTCCTTCTAAGTTCTTTTCATTCCATTCTTTCAATTCTTCCGGAGGCATTGCGTTGTTCATCTCATCAAGTGCCATCCCATCTTGTGAAGTTCATGTTCTATTCCTTCCATTTTCAGCCGGAGTGTTGCAGGAATTCTTATGTTCTCATTCCTTTCCTATCTTATTCAAACCAGAGTGGTTTCAGAGTCTATCTTGTTTCTTGAGCTTTTCATTCTCGTCATATTAGTCGTTCAACTTTTCTACCCGAGTGCTCTCGACTTTGTTCATCTTTTCTCGTGCGTTCTTACTTCACCTCATCCTCTTTCTCTTCTGTTTCGTTCCTAAGATCTCGGGACGAGATCTCTTTTTAGTGGAGGAGAGTTGTAACGCCCCGGATCTGATGCGCCAGGTGTCTTCTAGCTATTCTTCATTGTTGCCATGTCATTTGCTTGCGTGTGCATTTTGCCATGTCATCATCTGCATTTATCTCCATGTTTTTCAAAACTTGCATCTGTTCGGGTTCCGCCGGTTCTCTCCGTTGTCCGTTCTGAGAACAAACACACTCGCACGCGCCCGTCGCACCTCTCAGACCTTGTTTTGTGAGCGGGATAAAAACATTCTCGGAATGGACCGAGATTTGCCGAGTGGCCTTGGTATATCACCGGTAGACCGCCCGTCAAATTTCGTTCCATTTGGAAGTTGTTTGATGCCCCAACGGTTAACCGAGCTAACCGAGAACCCCTTCTCTTTGCAGCCCAGCACCACTTCACACAGCCCACCTAGCCCACCAAACTCCCCTCCATGCTATCCGCCTTTCGATCACGATCGTGTGGGCGAAAACCGCACCTCATTTGGACTCTCCTAGCTCCCTCTACCTATATATACACCCTCTTCCCCAAAATCCCTTGATCAAACCCTAGCCCCGCTCCTCTCCGCCGCGGACATGTCCGCCTCCCGCGGACGCGTCCTCCGCCGCCCCAGCGAATCGCTGCCGCCACTGTCACAGCCACCGCCCCGCCCGAGCCAGCAGAACGCCATAAGCCCGCCCGGGCCGCCTCGAAGCAGCGCCACCGCCACGACCCGCACCCGCCTCGCCCAGCGCTGGCGCCTCCTCGCCGCCTCACCGCTGGTGAGTCACCCTTGCCCGGCCCGCATCACGCCGCCCGGAAGCCGCCGGGCCCCAGATCCGTCGCCGCCGCCCGGATCCAACCTCGCGCCTCGCCGTCCTTACCGCCCGCCGCTCGAGCACCGACCCGCCATTGCGCCCGCGCGGTGACCCTCGCCCTTGCATGCGCGACCTCCCCTTGCCGCCCGGCCGCCTCCTGCTCCGGCCTTCGCCGATCTTCCCCACGCCAGATCCGGCGGCCCGACTCCCTCCGGCCTTCCCCGTCCTCGCTAGCGTCCTCCCCGGCCTCCCGCGAGCTCCGGCCATCTTCCCCCTCCACTCCGGCCACTTCTCCGGCGGGGACCCGGCGGGTTCCGCTGCCGCCTTGGAATCCGTGCCATGGTCAAACGCTAGTCCGCGAGGTGAAATTTCATCCAGTCCCAAAATCCCTGATATTCTGGTGCTCAGTTCGTCATGTCATAACTTCTTGCATGTACCTCCGTTTTGTGTGTGTAATATGTCAAAATGTTCATTGTGAGCTCTTCTTCATTTTGTACCATTGTTCCATGCTTGTTTGAGTCCATATTGATGCCCTAATCGTTGTTGCAGAAGTGGTATATGATGTTAACTACTGTCTGTCAACAGAACTTGTTGTTTTGTCTTTTTCATTGCATTTTATGTGTGCATCCTATGAACTTAATGTCTAGATGAGTTTTGAGCTATATCATGCCATCTTTACAGTGGTGCAATCCATGTATTTTGGTGAGTCTTGTAAGGAGTGCATCAAGCTCGTGAAGTAGGGTACTTGCTATTACTGTTTTGCTAGGCTGAATCTGTTATATCATGATGCTATTTAAACCTGCTGCTACAAGTCATTCTATGCATAATATGGAGATATTCACTAAGGATGATTTGTTATAAATGTTATGTTCTATCCATCCATGGCCTTGGTTGCAATTATTGCCTGTGTAGCTTGTTGTTATCATGCTTCAAAATTGCTAAATAATGTTGTTGTCAACCTGTTAACATTAAGTTCAGTTTTGGCCATGAGTTTTTCTAGTGATCCATGCATCCTATGAACTTGTTATTTCCATGTGTAGCTTCACAATTATGTTATCTTACTGTTGGTTGACTTCACATGCCATGAAATTCTCTATGGAGAGTGGTACAAGGTCACCAACATGCCATATCACTTACCATGTTTGCATGGATCCTACCATATTTTCTGTTGATCTTTGGAATTAGTTCAGTAAGGAAGTTTTATTCTTTGCCTTTAGTATAATAATGCCATGCCCTATTTTTCCATGATAGCTTGCTGTAACATGTTGTTTGATAGCTATAACATTGCAATCTGATGTTATTTCTGTCATGCTCAGTGATTTCTGCCAAGTCTGTGAAACTGTTATTATTTGCAATCTTGCCATGTCCTTTTGAGCATGTTATATTGTTTTCTGGAGATAGCTCAGTGTTCATGTTTTGTTATGCTTCATCTTTACATCACGTCCATGCCATTTTTCTTCATTTTGAGGTGCTGTATCATATTTCATTATGTTTGTAAGATGCCTAGTTGCTGTTTTGGACAACTTGTCCTTTAAACTTGTTTCATGTGTATGTGTGGCACCGTTGCTACGTTTTGAGCATGCTTTATATGAAACTTGCTTAGAATTGCATATAGTTTCATCTTATCTTGTTGCATCTATGTTTTGAGGGTGTTTTCTTGATGTTTGAATGCATTTTGCATCTATGCCATGTTTGGCTTGTTTTGCCCATATCTTCTAGGCGTAGCTCCGAACTAAATGAATTTTATATGTAACTTTACTAGAATTTTGTGTAGGTCATCTTGGTGCATCTTAACTTGCTGTTTAACAACTTGAACATAAGGTTAATTCAGATCTGGACCAATTTCGAAATTTGCATATGAGGACTTACCGGATTTGTTATATGTTGTTTCCGACCTCATTTAAACTTGCTTTGATGTGTTGCTCTTAAATGCATCATCTCTTGCCATGAGTAGCTTCATGTAGCCTTTGTCATACATCATGATTGGTTGTGCATCATGTCATGTTTATGTGTTGTGTGTTTACCTTGTTGTTTCCTTCTTTCCGGTTGTTCTCCTTCTCGTTAGTTCCTGTTTCGTTGCGATCGTGAGGATTCGTTCGTCTACGCTTGGTTCGTCTTCGTGGCTTCATCTTCTTCATGGACTCGTTCTTCTTCCTTGCGGGATTTCAGGCAAGATGACCATCACCTTGGATCTCACTACTATCATTGCTATGCTAGTTGCTTCGTTCTATCGCTATGCTGCGCTACCTATCACTTGTTCATCAAGCCTCCCAAATTGCTATGTCAGCCCCTAACCTTTTTCACCCTTCCTAGCAAACCGTTGTTCGGCTATGTTACCGCTTTGCTCAGCCCCTCTTATAGCTTTGTTAGTTGCAGGTGAAGTTGAAGATTGCTCCATGATGGACAGGATTATGTTGGGATATCACAATATCTCTTATTTAATTAATGCACCTATATACTTGGTAAAGGGTGGAAGGCTCAGCCTTATGCATGGTGTTTTGTTCCACTCTTGCCGCCCTAGTTTCCGTCATACCAGTGTTATGATCCTTGATTTTGCATTCCTTACGCGGTTGGGTGATTTATGGGACCCCCTTGACAGTTTGCTTTGAATAAAACTCCTCCAGCAAGGCCCAACCTTGGTTTTACCATTTGCCTACCTAAGCCTTTTTCCCTTGGGTTTCCGGCGCCCATGGGTCATTTTTATTTAACCCCCCCGCCCCCCCCCCCCCCGGGCCAGTGCTCCTTCGAGTGTTTGTCCGAACCGAGCAGCCTGCGGGGCCACCTCGGGAAACTTGAGGGTTGGTTTTACTCGTAGCTCGTCTCATCCGTTTGTGCCCTAAGAACGAGATATGTGCAGCTCCTATCAGGATTTGTCGGCACATTCGGACGGTCTTGCTGGTCTTGTTTTAGCATTGTCGTAATTTCTTGTAACCGGGATGACGAGACTGATCGGGTCTTCCTGGGAGAAGGAATATCCTTCGTTGACAGTGAGAGCTTGTGATGGGCTAAGTTGGGATACCCCTACAGGGTATAAACTTTCGAGAGCCGTGCCCGCGGTTATGTGGCAGGTAGGAATTTGTTAATATCCAGTTGTAGAGAACTTGACAGTTGACTTAATTAAAACGCATCAACCGCGTGTGTAGCTGTGATGGTCTCTTTTCGGCGGAGTCCGGGAAGTGAACATGGTTTTGGGTTATGTATGATCGTAAGTAGTTTCAGGATCACTTCTTGATCACTTCTAGCTTCTCGACCATTCTGTTTGCTTCTCTTCTCGCTCTTATTTGCGTATGTTAGCCACCATACTTGCTTAGTTGTTGCTGCAACCTCACCACTTTACCCCTTCCTTACCCATTAAGCTTTGATAGTCTTGATACCCATGGTAATGGGATTGTTGGGTCCTCGTGGCTCATAGATTACTACAACAACAGTTGCTGGTATAGGTTATGCGATGATCATGACGCGAGAACGATGTTTGCTTGTCTTGGGGTTCTTCTTCTTCTTCTTTTTTGATCAGGGGATAGGTTCCAGGTCAGCAACCTGGGCTAGCAGGGTGGATGTCGATTGAGTTTCTGTTTGTGTTTCATCCGTAGTCAGGTGATGCTCTTGTGTATGATGTTGTTGTATTCGTGTGGCTTTGTATACCTCTTATATGTATCCCCAACTATTATGTAACGGTATGATGTAATGATATCCACCTTGCAAAAGTGTCTCCAATATGCGCTTCTATCCTTAGTGGGACCTTCGAGTTCCTTTAGGATAGGGTCGCATATTGGGCGTGCCATCGTAGCTGTGAATATGTCACGCGTCCTGTTTTCTTACATATTGCATCCTCATACGGTTGTCTATCATCAAAGTATTGCTTGTCTGTATCATGCATCAATGAGTTCTGAAGAGCGATTTTATTCTTTTTTATTGTGGGTACGGCTTGACATGGCAATGTCAAAAAAGAGCAAGGAAAATAATATAGTAGGGAGTGGTGTTACTCGTCTGGTGAAACGGAAAAGGATATGCCATCGAGATTCTGCTGGTACTTATAGTGCAGTAGAAGGTCCAAGTCCACCGGCTAAATCTACAAACACAGTATCACCTGCTCCACCAGCTGCAACATCCGTTTCAACTATACCAGCATCTCAATGAGTTACTCGTTCGTTTGCTCCGGAACTGGCCAGCTCCCAAGCTGCCTTCACACCTAACACTACTTCTGAAGCACTGCTGACACAACAGGACTTGGCAAGATCAAATGAACCTCATGAGCATCAACACCAAGACGGTACCTGATCGAGTCAAGTTGCAGTTGCATGCTCCTTTATATGTACTCTCACAGTTTGATGTACAGTAACACTTTCCATATTCGTTGTTGAACTAGCACCACGGTAGCGAGCGAAAAGCAGACATCAGGGATAATGCTTGACAGATTAACAAAATCTAAAGGAGGAAGAATGGAGATCCATTTTGAGGCAGGTTTAAAAAGGCCACGTGATGCTACAGAGTCAGCCAAGTTAGTATCAGAGGCAGTCATTGCTGTTAGGTGTCATGCACGTATCCTCCCAACATGGATCCAGTACAGGAATGAGAAAGACAATACCCAATTTAACACCTTCCTTGACCATTTGTCCATAAGTAATGTTATTCATCGCAATTAGTAATATTGTCTTGCTCTGTCCCATACTTTCTAGCTTCTCCTAATAAGACTCGCATTATTTTTTCAATAGATGAGGTTCAAGTTGGATCCAAAAGATGATGCAACTAAACAAGCATGCACTCATGTTTTTCAGTCTTTCTGCTGACGATGTCGGTACCACCTTAGAAAATCTCACTTTGAAGGCAAGGCTAACAATGAAATCACCCAAACATCTCTAGTGGAATATATTACAGATGAAGACTGGATAGCCCTCGTTAAACACTAGTCTGATCCAAAGTATCAGGTAGGTATATGTATTTGATCAGACCACATATTGAACTTGTATTTATGTACGTGCCTTACAAGTGCATCTTCTTCTAGGCTAACTATTTGAAGAATAAGACCAGCCGTTCTAAAGTGAAATTCCAACAGACAACAGGATCTTGTAACTATATTGCACACTGCGAGGCTCTTGTAAATAGCTGCTACTTCCTTCTTTTTTCTGTGCCATATTATCGTATCTGTATTGACTTGTTCCAAATACAAAGGAAAGCCCGTGCGGACCAAAAAGTTATTCGTAGGATCGGTTCAAAGCGCGGCTGAGTTGACGTTGATAGACTTGTGCGTGCTCTGCCGCTCGTAACCTTTTTTTTCTTCCATCGATCGCCTGAACCGAATGCAGTGAAAATCTTCAAGGATTGCCACACTAGCAAGATGAAGGGCATGAGCACACCAGTTCAAGCCGATGTTGTAAGTCCTTACTCCTCCTGCCTTTGAACTGATTGGTACTGTCATGTGTTCATTTAACTATTTGGTTTGCAGCCAATGTCGATTCTTGTATTCACTTTTATACAGTTGTCTTAATGTATCATTTCACCTTACATGGTTTAAAAGAGATGAAGGATATTCTTTTGGTCTTGATCTGTAATCTAGTTTTTATGTTCACGTCTTTTACAATGATAAAATAGCCTGTTTGTTTTATATCTGTTTGCACATGATATGAATGATGTTATACTATGTTCATCCTACTTTAAACCATGTATCTTTATCCTTAGATGTCAACGAATGTGAGGAAATAGACAATACAGTAGGAATGCTACATGGACATATGTTCCGAAAGTGATTTTATTATTAGTTGGCACTACAATACATGCTAATGTATTACAGTAGTTCACCAAAATAGGTTATGTATAAACGTGTAACCTACTTTGTTTGTTTTTGTCTCATTAGTAACTTATCTGGTACACTAATCTACAAGTTCAAACTTTCAGCAAGCTATGGAACAAATGATTGAACAACCACAACCACCTGAAGGTGACGGGGCTACCACAGGCACAATGTCACCTCTTGTTGTAGTGCATCAATATCTCTCCACTAACAGTGCAAAAAGCACCTTCCTGCGTAATTCTGGGTTGGTTGTCAAGGTAACCTCGTCCAAATCGCCTACTGAACAAAATCTTCCGACTAGACAGAGTGATATATCTGTGCTCCAGACAAAAGTCCAATCCCTAATGGACGTTGTTTCGGAAACAACAATAGTGGTTGACAAATGTCATCAAGATATGAATGGTTTTGAAACCAGACTATCAGACATTCGCTTCATTGTTCAAGAGCAATGGCGGAAAAAGGTGAAGATCATGCTCCTCCATCAGATTCTATAGCCTGAAACATTAGCACTCAGCTTAAATGATCTGTGCTTCTATACATCTGATGGTGCTTTTATCTGCAAGGACTATAAACTTTATGCCAACAGGCCTTTTGTTGTATGGTTGGAATTTATTTTGTTGTGATACAGCATTTATGATGCTGCCAAAGGCTGCAGTAATTACGATGCTATTTTTGTTTAGTGTAGGTTTATCTTAGTAATGTATTCGGCTGAAAGCTTCGTAGGAGCCCAACATGCCAACATTCGTCGGGCCCATTCCAATTGGGCTAAAAACGATTATGGGCCGAAATTTGCATGTAGCCCACTAAAAATATCTGGGCCTAAATCAGCATAAGATTTCATATTTTTCTGGTAGGCCTGTGCCCATAGTGGGCCTTTAACAGGCCTAAACATAATTTGGGCCCTTAGTAATAATAGGTCGTTTACAGGTGTAAATATCTCAAGCCCATAAAACATGGGCCTTTAATAGGCCGAAAGTGAGATTGGGCCCTGATTGTGCCAAATAACCCATTGGTCTTAGCAGGCCGAAATGGTGTCCCATTTACGATGCGGATCTTTCACAGGCCGAAATTCAGACGGGTCGTGTCGTGGAATTAACACGTCAGATGTCCTCATGAAAGGACTTAGTCGTGGAGCCATCGCAGTGGGTTAGCTTGAAGGGGTTAAACCGGACAAGGGACACGAGAGTTTATACTAGTTCGGCCCCTTCGATGAAGGTAAAAGCCTACGTCTAGTTGTGCTCAAATTGATTGGGTTTCGATGACCAGGGAGCAAATATGCTTGCCTGAGTCTCGAGTTGTTGTCTGTTGTCCCTGAACCACTGCCGGGTCGTCCCTTTATATACACAGGTTGACGCCCGGCCGGTCTACAGAGTCCCGAGGCCGGCTCATACAAGGGTCCGGCTCGGTCTCCTTTCCTAACTTACAACACAAGTTACATAACGATGGCGGTTTGTTATCATGGGCCCTAATCCGCCCTTGGGCTTTTAGGCCTCTAAGCTCGTTTAATAACTTCACCATCTTCTGGATTCTTCATGGGCTTTGGCATAGTCGAGGGTGAACCGGGCCCTCCTGGCTGGTTTACACTCAGTAGCTATATTCCTAACATTAGGCCCCAGTTTGATTTGAACCTGTTTATGTCAATCTTCAACATCTTCAAAGACATATTGTAAACGTCCTCTTGTATCTTCATAAACCGCCAGATTGCCTTCTCCTGTAAATCTTGTTAAACCGTCGTGACGTCATCTTCGGGATATAGCAACGGTCCATCATGACGTCATCTCGGTATAAAAATATTAAAAAGATTCCCTTCACTTAATGGTTATCCCGAAAATCGAGGCGACAGGCGCGCCCACTCTGCCGTTTCAGGCTCCTTGATTCTCGCGCCTGCCATTTATTCTTTCCTCTATAAATAAGGCCCGAAGACCCTTTCCCCTTTTTCCCCTTCTGCGCCTTCTTCTTCCTCGCAACACTCCAGCTCTGAAGCTCCGCCGCCGTCTTCGACCTTCGAACGCTGCATCAACAAAGGCCGCTGCATCAACCTGGTTGTACCAGAGACCTTCAGTGTTCCTCCGCTATCCTGCGCGTCCGGTAAACTTTCTTCCTCATAACCCTAGATCTGAATTTTAGGGCTCCTATTTTCACCTGCGTTCATAGGTGTTCATCCCTAGTTCCTTCGTATTCGCTTCTGCCATAGCTTGTTTGGTTCAACTGTAGTATTAATCTCGTGCAGTAATCACTCCATATCACGTTTAATACTTAGTAAGCCTTCCTTGTTGTTTAGAATCCCTTGACAGAATGCACGGACTTCTCTGTTTTTGTTTAGCTCCTTTATAGATCACAGAAAAAATTTCTTTACGGAGGTGCGGTAGATCCAAATAGATTTGATCATTGTGTGAAACCTGTATCTGTCAACACTTAGCAGAAATTTTGAATTCTGGCCCTTCTGCCTATGGGCGGTTTAACCTTTGATAGCCAATCCGCCATATATCATTAGCCCTCTCTTAAACCGACAACTGAACCTTGCATAGTAATTTTCCGGTTTACCACTGAATTGTACACTTTAAACCGTTAAATTGTAAACCGGCATTTATTTTTTCTTTCAGTTCCCCTCTTCCGGGATGACCAAACAATTCTCTGCTTGCAATAGGGTTCCGTCCCGGATCATGGAAACACAAATCAATGGTTATGTCACCACAGGCGCTTTAGCCTCAAAAAGGGTTCTCCATTGGCGGGTTCCGGAATCAGAATGTCCACCTGAACCTCAAGATGGAGAGGTGATTGTATTTACGCAACATTTAGACCGGGGATTCAGTCCGCCCGGATCAAAAAGATTCCGGGATGTCCTCGCAAGCTTCCAACTCCATCCGCAAGATATTGGTCCGAACTCTGTGTCCAATATATGCAACTTTCAAGTATTTTGTGAAGTCTATCTTCAAGAAGAGCCAACCGTGGAGCTGTTCCGGGACTTCTTTCATCTGAACCGCCGTACAGAATTCTCAGACAGTCCCAACACAGAGCTTGGTGGCGTTTCAATTCAGAAAAGGAAAGAAGTTGACTTCCCTCATGCAAAACATCATAGCCATCCTAAAGATTGGAACCAGACCTGGTTTTACTGCAGGAACACTGCCCCTGATGGAGAAAATCCTTTGTCGGGTTATCGCCCTCACCGGCTTCGCAACAGACACCCATTACCTTCACATTTGACCGCCGCAGAACGGAAGTACTTTGCACCTCAACTCTCCAAGCTCCGGGCTCTGATGGCCAATGGTTTGACTGGCATTGATCTTGTCCGCTGCTGGGTTTCTTGGGGCATTTTGCCTTTAAGCCGCCGCCCCGGACTGATGCATGAATATACTGGCGATGTCAAAGACCTTCAACGATATCACGAAATAGTAATGACCGATCTTGAAGTTACTGAATCTGTGAAGAAAATGCTTGATGAACCGATCTCTGCATGCAGCCAAACCGGTCTGCCTCCGTTTTGCGTCTCCAATAAACCGCCAGCGGTAAAGTTCATCTGAATACTTTACTGATTTGCCTCTGTATTAACTGTGTACTAACCTTTCCTTGTCTTAATTTCAGGCTAACAGCTTCTTTTGGAAACGGACTAAACCGGCCCGGGCTCCTCGTGCAAAGACCAAGGCCACCAAGAAAGCTGGCAAGAAGAAAACCACTGAGTCTTCTGATCCGCCAGAAGATGAGGAATCAGACGCTGAGGTAGAACTTGACTCACTTGGTTCCTTTTTCATACATCTTATTGACAATGACTATTCCCAGGATGATGCTGATGCCAGCAACGCAGAACATGTTGAGGTAATCCTTCTTTCTTCTGATTCAGATCTTGTACCGGTTCAAAGAATTCGTCGCACAGTCCAGAAACTAAAACAATCTCACCCCCTTGCCCATTTGGATCCATAATTTTCTTTGAAGACACAGCAAGTTGAAGAGCGTCGCACAACCCGGCATAGTGGTCAACAAATCACTTCGTGCGGTTTAGCCGATACGCCAACCCAGAAACGTCGTCCAGAGGTGACTTGTTCTCCTGAAAAACGTTATCCTTTGAAAGGTTTCTTCCGATGCCCTCTCAATCCGTATGACCCGAATTACCAGGCTTCTTCCAACTCGTCTGGCGGTTCATCAACCACTCAGCTGCCTCCTCTCAAAGTCGTCGCTGGGTAACTATATTACTCCTCAATTTGTTTCTTTTATTTGTCGGTTTACCCTATTCTAACCTTTGATGTTGTAGTGCCAAGGCTCGATTAAGTAAGAAAGCCAAGACCAGCAACCCTACTGATGATGTTGATCCGGAGAAGACTCCAGAGCATCATGGTGAAGATCCAGAAGGTGCCATAGACAGCTCTGCTGGGCAAAACCAAGATGCTGATGCTAACCCGCTAGAGGTTGAACCGAATGTAGAGGTTGATACTTCACATCCTCCTGCCCCTCCAAGCCCAACTGTTGATCAGCGGGATTCAACTGCGGATCTGCCAAGCCCTGCTAACAAACCTCCGAGCCCTGCTGCCAAAGCGCCAAGCCCCGTGAATGTCAATCCATCAAGCTCGGCCAAAGATGATGATGTTGTTGTTACTGGCACTAGGTATACCGCCCCTGGTAATCCGGTTGCTCTATCAAAGCATACTGCCAAGGATGAATTCACTGCTATGAGCAAGGGGAAGGGGAAGACTGACTTGTCAGCTTATGTCGATCTCTCTGATCAAGACCTTCACTCCGGCTTCTTGAACCGGCTTTACACCAGCCGTGATTATGAAGCTGGTTTAGTAAACCTGATGAAGGAGCGCTACGAGGTAAACAGTTTGATCTTTTCTCTATACCTTCATTGTATTGTAGCCCCCAAGGGCCGGTTTGTCTTTAGAAAGTCAAACCGGGACTTTGTATATTCCATACTGTACTGTATGAACCTTCCTTGTGTATTTCTGATCAAACACACATTAGCCCCCAAGTGCAATGATTAAAACTTGTATTAATCCTTGGGACTTCAATAATCAGCAGAAAAATGATCCGCATTAGCCCCCAAGTACCAAGTGTATAACTGGTTATATGCTTGGGACTTTGACAAACATATTGACATGCTCTTCTTCCTGTTGCAGAGGGAGATAAACCAACAAGTCTCGCAAATTGCTGACCTTCAAGAAAATCTGAAATCCCAACAAGCAGAAACCACCAAGGCCAAGGATGAATTGAAAACCGCCTTAACCACCATGGAGCAACTCAAGGAATGGTTCAAGTCTGAGCAGGCCAACTGGGATACCGAAAAGGCTGGATTGCTGAAGCGAGCGGAAGACGCTGAATCAGCTCTTAAACCGGTGACAGAAGAGCTTACTGGATTAAAGCGCCAAGTCAATGCCATGACCTCTGCAATATTTGGTAAGCACTGTTTGCCAAGGCTTTATGAATTTTGCTTTGAAATTTCTCTGATTTAACATGAACTTCTTAAACCGCTATAGGTAGTCGCATTGCTCATCTAGGTTCTGATATGCGGAAGAAACTCAAGGCCGCGTATACGCTGATTGAACAGTTGTATACCGGCGTCCAATGGGTTATCTGCACCACTTCTTATGACAATGCGGCTCCAACACTGATCAAGTACACGTTGGGCCGGCTATCTATGACGCCAGCGCAGATAGAAGAGTTGAAGCGATCCGCTGCCCGGGCTGGCACTTTATTAGCACTGACCCGAGCCAAGGTATGGATAGCTGATCTTGATCCGGCTGATATAGCCAAGTGCTTCCCCAGTGAACAAGAAAACGGCGAAGTATTTGACAACGACGCCCTCAAACGGGTAACAAGGGAGATGCGTCCTCTGGCGAGTCAGTTGGCAGAAGAGGCTAACCTGACGGTTCACTGATCCTTCTATGATGCAAACAACAAACGGGTTGAAGCTGTTATTCCTGAAGTGCAGAATCTTGTTCCACCATTTCGTAAGCACACTTACGCCCCTGACGTTGATCCGGCTGAGCTTATAAGTGAAGAGGCTGTCTTTCAGGCCTTAACCCGGATTGACTGGACGACCAATGACTTCCAGCCATTGGGTGGGGAGGAGGAGTTTGAACCGACGCCAGATGACCCATCTACTTCACATCAACCCGGCGATGAAGCTTAATTCGTCAATCCGGTTAATATGTCAGAAACTGTCGGTTGTGAAACAATTCCATATTTTGGGCCTCTGAGTGCCTTGTAATAGGGTAGCAAAACTATTTTGATCTGCTGCCATCGTGTAAAAGATACTTTATGTGATCCGCCATGCTAATTTCAATGTTGGTTCATATGTCATAGTATGCAATCCCTATGTCTGTATAAAAAGAAATTGTCATGGCGGTTTACCGCCGGACGGGTCATAATGCCCAAGATAATGGCCTGGTCGATAATCAAACCGTAAAAATATGAATTGATTCATACCTGTGATGTAATATCACTTTAGTTGGCTGATCAACTTTGTAATAAGGGTGAAAACCCAAATATGTAATCTTGTATAACACCACGTATAATAAGTCATACCGGGTGATGATAAACATCAGATGATCAAAGCTGGCGACAGGTAATCAAAGCCAGGCCGGGTTAACAAACTCCGGTTTAAGAATAAGGTCTGTCAACGTGTAGTTGCAAACCAAGCCGGTTTAAAGAATACCGGGCTAATAAGATGACTGACCAGGCCAAGAAAATCGGTTTAAAATAAAATTCAGCAAAACGCAAATAAAACCGTGTAGTCGAGGCTTTTTTAGGGCTGCAAGGTCCAAATTCGAGGCTTTTTGTGGGCTGCCAGGCCGCTGAGTTAAACCATTTAACAAAGCCTTTTAAGATGGACCTCCAACTAACCAATCACCGTTTTAACTTTGACAAGTGCAGGGTCTCAATGAGAGTAACTGTCAAACGTTCGGAGGGCCGTGCCAGGATGACCTAGATAGGAGTGTCTTACTTGATGAAGGTAGGTTAACCCGGGGTTTTAGGTAAATATACCAGGCTTCCAAGCCGTGGGTCGATACCCAGCTACAAGGGTCCATTCAAACTCCTTGGTATTTGACACAAGGAGCCCCCAAGTAACGTGATGAGCTGTGCTCATTGGGTGCCTATGTTTGAGTTGTGCATAGCATCCAGACTCTCTTTGGCCCCTTGGGTGTGTAGCTCCCAAGCTATGTTGTGGCGTGATAGCCGGTTTAACAGGTAGTACTCCGCTTTGTCAGCTGAAGCCCCCATGTAACTCAAAGGATATTTGAGAAAAAACAGCAGAGGCCCCGCTTAAAGCAAGGATGCTGATTTATTTATTGATCATAATATATACATTGTCGAAATATGTACATCAGAAGAGCCTATGGCTCAAGTGTAATAAGGCCGGAGGAAAGCTATGTTCCACGACCGCCGAGTCTCCTCCTTAGAGTTGTGTGAGTTGTCTCGAACGTCAATGAGGTAGTATGATCTGTTGTGCAGATTTTTGCTGACCACGAAGGGTCCTTCCCAAGGCGGGGATAACTTGTGCATGTCGGTCTGATCCTGGATGAGCCGGAGCACCAAGTCACCTTCTTGAAAGGTTCGTGTCCTAACCCGGCGGCTGTGACAACACTGTAGGTCTTGTTGATAAACCACCGATCGAGCCAGAGCCATATCCCGTTTCTCATCTAACAGGTCCAATGCCTCTTGGCGAGCTTGCTCGTTGTCCGCTTCAACATAATTAGCAACCCAGGGCGAATCATGACGTATATCACTTGGGAGAACTACCTCTGGCCCGTATACCATAAAGAAAGGCGTGTAACATGTTGACCGATTGGGGGTGGTGTTGATACTCCACAACACAGAAGGTAATTCTTCCACCCAACAACCCGGCGTCCGCTTCAAGGGAATCATGAGCCGGGGTTTAAGACCCTTCAAAATTTCTTGATTAGCTCGCTCTGCTTGACCGTTGGATTGAGGGTGCGCCACAGATGCTAGGTCAAGCCGGATGTGCTCTCTCTGACAGAAATCCTCCATCTCACCTTTGGAAAGGTTGGTACCATTATCCGTGATAATACTGTGTGGAAAGCCAAAACAGAAGATGATCTTTTTGAGAAATTGAACCGCCGTAGCTGCATCGCACTTGCTGACAGGCTCCGCTTCAACCCACTTGGTGAATTTATCAACTGCCACCAACACGTGGGTCTTCTTATCCTAGGAACGTTTAAAGGGCCCCACCATATCAAGCCCCCAAGTAGCAAAAGGCCAAGTGATAGGAATCATCCGTAGTTCCTGAGCCGGAACATGAGCTCTGCGTGAAAATTTCTGACAAGCATCACATCGCTTTACCAGATCCTCCGCATTAGCATGAGCTGTCAACCAGTAAAACCCATGACGAAAAGCTTTTGCAACCAGGGACTTTGAACCGGCATGATAACCACAATCCTCTTCATGAATTTCCCGTAGGATCTCTTGGCCTTCTTCGGAAAAACACAATGCTGAAATACGCCTGAAACGCTACAGCGGTGTAACTCGCCATTGTGAATAACCATGGACTTGGATCGCCGGACTATCTGTCGAGCCAGGACTTTATCATTTGGTAGCTCGCCCCGGTTCATATACGCCAGATATGGAACCGTCCAATCCGGTACAATGTGTAAAGCGGCCACCAACTGAGCCTCCGGATCAGGAACAGCCAAATCCTCTTCTGTAGGCAACTTAACAGACGGATTATGCAAGATATCTAAAAAGGTATTAGGAGGAACCGGTTTACGCTGAGATCCAAGCCGGCTTAAAGCGTCTGCTGCTTCGTTTTTGCGCCGATCGATATGCTCGACCTAATACCCATTGAAGTGACCCGCCACAATATCCACCTCACGCCTGTAAGCCGCCATGAGTGGATCCTTAGAATCCCAAGTACCAGAAACTTGCTGAGCCACCAGATCAGAATCTCCGAAACAACGAACTCGACTTAAGTTCATCTCTTTGGCCACACGGAGACCATGGAGTAAAGCTTCGTACTCAGCTGCATTGTTAGTACAAGGAAACATCAAGCGGAGGACATAGCAAATTTTATCACTTCGAGGGGAAGTAAGGACAACTCCAGCCCCCGAGCCTTCCAACTGCCTGGATCCATCAAAATCAATAGTCCAGTACGTATTATCCGGTTTATCTTCCGGTGTTTGCAACTCAGTCCAGTCATTGATAAAATCCACAAGAGCCTGAGATTTGATGGCTGTTCGAGGTACATACTTTAAACCGTGTGGACCAAGCTCGATTGCCCACTTTGCAACCTGGCCAGTTGCTTCCCTGTTTTGAATTATATCGCCCAAAGGAGCAGAACTAACCACTGTGATGGGATGGCCCTGAAAATATTGCTTAAGTTTTCGACTCGCCATAAAAACCCCGTACACCAACTTCTGCCAATGTGGATAGCGTTATTTTGACTCGATCAGGACTTCACTGATGTAGTATACAGGTCGTTGAACCGGATATTCCTTCCCAGCTTCTTTACACTCAGCCACAATTGCCACACTAACCGCTCGGGCATTGGTAGCCACGTATAATAGCAAAGGCTCATTATCAACTGGGGCTGCAAGAACCGGTGGTTCAACCAACTGCCGCTTTAGCTCCTCAAAGGCTGCATTGGCTGCGTGACTCGCATTTAAATCATCCGTCTTTTCAACATCCGATACAAAGGAATTGCCTTCTCTCCCAAACGATCGATAAACCGCTAAGGGCTGCAATCCGACCTGCTAGACGCTGAACATCATTGATACACTTGACAGCTAGGGATGTGATTGCCTTAATATTTTCCGGATTAGCCTCAATGCCCCTGTTGGACACAAGAAAACCGAGAAGCTTGCCTGCCGGAACACCAGAGACACATTTATCCGGATTAAGCATCATCTTGTAAACACGAAGATTGTCAAACATCTCCTTGATATCATCTATCAATGTCTCCTTCTTTCTGGATTTTACCTCAATGTCATCCACATAGGCATGAACATTACGCCCAATCTGCGTGTGAAGACAATTCTGCACACAACGCTGATAAGTTGGCTGGGCACTCTTGAGCCCAAAGGGCATAGAAACATAGCAGAAGGCTCCGAAGGGAGTGATGAAGGATGTCTTCTCCTGGTCCTTAACTGCCATCTTGATCTAATGATATCCTGAATAAGCATCCAAAAAACTCAGGCGCTCACAACCCGCCGTCGCATCAATGATCTGATCAATACGCGGGAGAGCAAAGGGATCGGCTGGGCAAGCCTTATTCAAGTCCGTGTAGTCTACACACATACGCCAGGTGCCGTTTTTCTTAAGAACAAGCACCGGATTAGCCAACCATTCAGGGTGAAACACTTCGACGATAAACCCAAAGAGCCAACAAATTGGCTACCTCTTCACCAATTGCCTTGCGTCTTTCTTCATTAAAGCGACGAAGAAATTGCTTGACCGGTTTAAACTTCGGACCAATATTAAGAGTGTGCTCAGCGAGTTCCCTCGGTACACCTGGCATGTCAGAAGGCTTCCATGCAAAAATGTCCCAGTTCTCACGGATGAACTCGATGAGCGCGCTTTCCTATTTTGGATCTAGATTGGTGCTGATGTTGAACTGCTTGGACGAATCGCCAGGCACGAAGTCAACAAGCTTAGTCTCGTCAGCCGGTTTGAAATGCAGGGTTGGGTCATGCTCAGTGGTGGGCTTCTTCAGAGGGGTCATATCTGCCGGATCAACATTCTCCTGATAAAACTTTAGCTCCTCTGTAGCACAAACCGACTCAGCATAAGCCGCATCACCTTCCTCGTAATCCAAAGCAAGTTTTCGACTTCCATGAACCATGATAGTCCCTTTATGACCCGGCATCTTGAGCTGCAAATAAATATAACAAGGTCTCGCCATGAATTTTGCATAAGCCGGCCGCCCAAACAGCGCATGATACGGGCTCTGGATTCTCACTACCTCAAAGGTCAATGTCTTAGACCGGGAATCATGGTCAGCACCAAACACTACTTCCAAAGCGATCTTACCTACGGGATATGCCTATTTACCTGGTACCACACCATGAAAAATAGTGTTGGACGGTTTAAGATTCTTGTCTGTCAACCCCATGCGACGGAAAGTCTCATAATACAAAATGTTGATACTGCTTCCTCCATCCATGAGTACTTTGGTGAACTTATAGCCTCCCACCCGAGGTGCCACCACCAAATCTAGTTGACCCGGATTGTCAACCCGGGGCGGATGATCCTCCCTACTCCACACAGTAGGCTGTTCAGACCACCGCAAATAATGTGGAACTGTCGGTTCAATAGCATTGACTGCCCTCTTGTGAAGCTTCTGATCATGCTTGCACAGACTAGTGGTGAACACATGATACTACTGTAGCGACCCGACCTCAGACGGTCAAGCCTCTGTGTATCTGTGCCATCCCTAGATCAGTATGCTGGCACACACAGTACATCAATGTATATATCAAAGTGCAATCACGTGTATAAATAACGTAAAATGATATATACCTCATAATACTCAGCGAAAACAATCAAACGGGTGTGGAGTCCCATCAACGCCATCGGCAGGTTGAGTGTAGACCGTAACCTGTATCGTAACTCTTACTCGTCGAAGAAAATCCTGCAACATGATACGTTGCAGCCGTGTAGGTCGATTACATTGAATGTACCGGCAAGATCACAACATGAATAAACAGATGGTAAAACTATACTATATGCAATTTGGCTTTGTGGCTCATATTCGAGTTTTGTTTGCGTAAAAGCTGATTTTATTTTCCCTACATCAAAGGAATAAATGAAGTCTGTACTATGGAGTTTTCTATCATGACATGGTTCCGCCAACCGATGTCTCATAGCCCAAAATCATCATATGTTGCCCACAATTAAGTTATCAATCCGGTGTTGAGAGTTCCGAGATAGATCCAAGTCCAGATGCTCAAATTGTCCGAAACCGGGGACACGGCTAATCGATTAGGTTTAAACCCTCTGCAGAGGTTTGTACACTTTACCCGCAAGATTCAATCCCTCTTTTATGTTCTCGCACTTCAGGGTGTTTGAGAACAAGACGACCAAACATGGTCTTCCTCAAGAGTTCCTCGACCACCGTCCGGTGCTCATCCAATCCTACCGTAGTTCTACATCTGCTAGCACCGTCCCAGCCAGAGTCACAACTAAGGTCAACCAAGCCAGAGCCCATAGTGACTTGCGGTTGCAGGTAAGCTTCCGGGCATGAAGTATTCTTCCGTCTCTTTGAGTCTGGGTGAAGCTTTCCGCAAGATGTCATGGCGCTTCTCCATGCATCCCGCCAACCACTTGGTTTCTCCAGGTGCCCACAACCGTCCTTCACCCAGTAGTGTGTATTGAATTCTTGTCTCGAGTCTTGAAGTCTTGAGGCCTTGAAGATGCAGTCCTTGCAGGTTCCATCATGGAGTTGTCGCCATTGACGTAGAGTCCTCCTTCTTCACACCACTCTCGAACACTCATACCAAACCCCGTCTACTATAGCGTAGAATTAAAATAAATAGCGTCCGGGCTTGGTAACGAGGGTGATGGGTTCCTACCTCATGCATACTACTCAACTACAAGAATTCAATATCACTACCGGAGGGGTTGTTGCGAAGATAACACTAGATGCAATAAAACACATAGGTATGAAAAACATGGTCAAAGTGAACTTGCCTGGTAAGTTTATGAAGATAACAACACTCTCGAATAATGACTTGGTAGAACTATTCGTCACTCTGTTGAAAATCTATATAGTCATAGCATTCATATAACCAAACATCCTAGCAAATAATTCTAACACTCATAATAAAATCCACAAATAAAAATGCAAATCAAGGGACACCAAATAAAAACAAAGGAAAACTACACAACAAAACTTACCAAAGAAAAACTCGGAGAAAACAATTCAAGGTTTTCACCACATCAAGCATCAATTAAGAAATAGTTTTACACAACTAAAACTTTTCTTAACAGAACCTAAGCATGGGTTTATGCTACCTAACTGAAAATAAATCATCAAGCAACTAGGAGCAAAAAGAATCACCTTAAAAGCTATTATAAAACTCCTATTAGGCCTAAAACAATCCTAGCAAGAAAAAATAAAATAAAAGTTTTATTTATTATAAATAAAAGTTCATGTTCTAAAGTTACAGAAACTAACCTAGAATAAACTATCACATAGGAAAAATAAATTTATTTGCTAATTAAAACAATAGAAAAACAGTAGCTAGTTAAATAAATAAGAAACACATGATTTTGATTAAAACTATTTTTTATTAAATCTAAAATACCCAAATAAATTCCTACGGTTAAGCAATGTCATAACAAAGTTGTGACAAAAGAATCATTAAAAAATATTCCTAACTCCTTTTATAGCAGATTTACTATTCTGTCAAAATCTAAAATAAAGCAATTTTAAATAATTTTAACATGACTAATTATATTTTCTACAGAAACTATAAGAAATTTGCAAACCAAAAAAAAAAGAATCACTTAAAAATATTAAGTAGATTAAAAGATATGGATTTTACAAAACTGAAACTATCCTGTTAAAGACAGAAACGAAAAAAATTACTAAAAGAAAAACTAGGCTAATGGGCCTATCTAACGCAGCGGGCGTTAAATAACTATAATGCTTGAGGTTTAACAGAAAATAACCGCGTCGGCCGGTCTAATAAAAACCTAACTAAACCGAACTAACTGAACTAAAACCGTTCATTAAAAATAAACCTAACCCTTTGCCGAATCTAATCTAAAGCGTCGATTACAGATCGGACGGCGGAGGGGACTCCGGCGACTCACCGCGGGGAAAGACGACAGCGACGGTCGACGGCGGCTCAGGCGACGTTGGCGCGGCGGCTCCGGTGGTCGGGGACGACGACGGAGGCCTACGGCGTGTGCGGCGGAGCAAGGGGAGCTCGGGGGTGGTCTCGGTGGAGCTCGAGGTGGTCGGAGTCGGGCGGGGCGGCGGCAATGGCGCGGCGGCGGCTTCGGGTCTCCGGCGACGGATTGCGGCGAGAGAGAGGGGTCGGGCGAGGGGAGGGTATATATAGGGGGGCACCGACTTGGAGGAGGGGCAGGTCGGGCGAGGGGATCGGGGAGGATCCCGGATCCTGCGGGATTCCGCGACAATGATTCTTGTTGGCGTGGGCGAGGAGAAGAAGAGGGTGGGGCCGGGTGTCGGCGAGAGAGGAGAGAGAGAGATCGGTCAGGCGATCGTGCGGAGGGGATTCGGCTCGGCGCGGCTCGGCGTGGGCTCGGTCGGGCTGGTCATGGGTCACGGGCCCGGGCCTGGCTGGGTTAGCTGGCGCCTGGGGTTTTTTTTTTTTTTGAATTAGGGAGCGAGGGAATATATATATAATATATATTTTTTTATATAGGACATATATATATCAAAATTTTCAGAAAAACATTTCCTACACGATGAACTTTATTCCAGCTTCAAATAAAATACACAAAAATTCAAATAAAACAAATAGTGTTTCTGCTCTAATAAAATCCAATAAAAATCATTTTAAAAATACCAAAATGACTTCAAATTTATTTTCTCCTAATTTTCCATTGAAGGGAATCATTTTACCCATATTTCCATTTATTTATTTTTAGGAGAAAATAATTTGAATAAAATCCAAATAATTGCAAATTTGAAGGGAGTTTCAAAATACCTTCAAATGACTTTCAATTTGATTCTTTTTAACTTCCAACTCATATTTCATATAATTGAAGAAGTCATTTTATCTTCTCTCATGAAAATCATTAAGTTGCATAAAGTTTCTAAAATTTGGAATATTTTCAAACAGAATTCAAATTTGGAATATTTTCAAACAGAATTCAAATCTTTTCAAAAACCTTTTCATTTATTCAAATGGAAGAAGTCATATCATCTTCTCTCTAGGGTTTTGTGTTTGAATTGAATTTGAATTCATGGATATAAAAAGGCAAAGTGAAAGTCATGGAAAGTCATTTCATTCCCTCTCATTCAACTTTCAAAAAGTTTCAAATTCCACTCAATTTCACTCAATCAATCACACAACAAACAATCAATCAATCAAAACTATTTATTTATTATAACATTCTAAAATTTAGAATTTTGGGATGTTACAAATCTACCACACTTAAAATGAATCTCGTCCTCGAGATTCGAAGAGGCTAGCAAGAAAAGGTTAGGGTTTGGGGGTCTTCCAGTAATTCCGTCGACCGGAATGGCCTAGTGTGCTACCACACTTAAAAGCAGAGTTATGGTTCCGACGGAACTCAGATACTCCATCCCTTTGGGTTGACAGTGTCGCTCCGGGTTTCACTGAGGCTCTTTCGGTAGGGTATAACCTTTTCCTCAATTCTTTTGTCTTTTACTCTTGGTAAGGTTATTCCGAGACTGGGTCTTCATAGCTGACGGGTCTGGCGCCAATTCTAAACAAATATCGGTACCTCATGGTGGTCAACGATTTATGGTTTCCCCTGCAGAAAACGGGTCTGGGTTGAACCTCACCGTATAACCTACGGTTGGCAACAACTGCCGTGTACAAGGGAAAAATACCTATACCTTTCTAAGGTTTAAACAAGGTTTTGATCGTCGTCTCTCTACTATAGGTAAGTCACTCAGATTTTACCATCCCATATAGCAAAGCGAATAATAAGAGTAAGTCGGTATGGTGATCAATCCATCCCGCACCCAAATCATTACCTTGTACATGGTTTTGCGAATCTCGCATTCTAACACTCGGTCATCCTCACAAGCATTGCAGAATTTCTCTTGTCGATTTAACCAAGTTCGGAAAATCTATTGATTCTGCAGGCCAAACAAACATCTATCGCTCCTTAACAACTCTCGTGTTTTATGAACTCCTATAGAATCGCCGGTTGATCAAATCGTAGTCTATTCCCAAAATTCCTCCAAAGGGTACTTGACCCTTATTAATTCCTGGGCCTGTGGGTTATGAGCCCACTTCAACACTTGTACCAATTTCACTCATCCTTGGAGTTACAATTGCTCCATTTTCCAACATTACACCACTTTAAATCCAATAACATCTCATTTCTTAATACCATCATATCAAAGATAAAACTTCAACTCATTTTTTTCCAAACTCCAACCTGTGGGACACATTTCCATTTCCATTGGTCTAGTGTTCTTCATAGGGTACTTTCACCCTTAAAATGAAATTCACAAATCCATCCATAGACCATATTTCTCATATCCTCGAAAATGGTCAAAATCTTTGTTCACAGAGTAACAACTCATACAATTAAACATATGAAAACACGTCACCTTAACTTTATTGATTTCATGAATCCATTACAAACTCTGAGCACCCATTACATAACTCAACTCATTAAACTCATGAAAATGAAATTGCTTTCTACTACTCTTGTTTCCAATATTAAAATTCCAACTACTCAATTTCAGCTTTCATCTTGTTGTGACATTTAGTAGCATAATGTCCTGCTTCCTTGCAGCGAAAACAAATGACTTCCGACATGTCTCGGGGCTTCTTTGTGATTATGTAGGCTCCTTGGATTCTTGGCTTCTTTTCTGGACATTTAATAGCGTAATGACCTAAATCCTTGCACCTGTAACAAGTGATATGACTCAGGTCCTTCTCTGCGAAAATTGTGTTGTTCTGGGGTTGCCTTCTTTTTCTCTTCCTGGATTTCTCTATAATGATCAGAGCTTCTATTTCCCGAGGGTCAAACTTCACTTCTGCTGTCGGGAAATATCCCAGATACTCATTTCTTTCCTTGGTGCAATACTGCGAAAAATGTCCTTCTTCTCCACATGAATAGCGGGCATTGGAGTAAAATCTATTGAGGCCTTCTCCATCAGGGTCTTCAACACATTCCTTCATCACAGGTTCTTTCATAACTTCTCGGAGGGCTTCTTTCATTCCTTCTTCCTGCTCCTGGATAGTTTGTTGCACCATGGGGTAAATGTGACACTGGGTCGGGTAGTGGGTGGTTCCTTCACACAAGAAACAAGTCACCTGACTAGTTGGGCATTCCTCAGCTGGGTGTTTCTCCTCACAATAAGAGCATCCATCCTTGTGTTCCTCCTGGGTGTGTCCTATTTCTCCGCAAATCTTGCAGGCGCAAGGTTTATTTCTTGGTGTATCATGGTGCTTCCGGGTAAGACGGGACCTCAAGAGAGTCTTCTTGAATTCTTCCCAAGTCTTTGCTCCATTCCATCCCTGTATAGCTTGATGCATCTGCCACCATGTTGCAGCACTTCCTTCAAAGTAATCTTGAAGAGCGTCGATACTTCATTCTTCCTTGAAACCAAATTGCTCCCGAAGTGATTCTCCATGTTCCGAATCCATAGCTACGCCTCGGCTGAGTCTTGATCCAAAGAATATCAGTCCAACTTCATTCATCATCTATGGGGTCCAAAAGTTTTGGGATGAGATATGAGAGAGGTGGGGAGGGATACACACAATAAAAACGATAGTTTTTGAAGAAACAAGTTTTACTTTGTGGCTGTCGGAAAACATCAAACAAATGACAGCTCACAAATCGTCGCATCTAACGTAGGTGTATAACAGGGTTTGGTCTCTAAAGGTCAAATAATTCTTCAGGAACTTCAAATTCTTCAAGTCTTCGAAGTCTTCAATTGTTGCAGCTGCAATTCTTCCAACGCATGGTGAAATCCTCTTTACTCTGAAATGGCCATCAGTTGTCCGATATCTTTAATTCTTGGAGCGACTTCAGTTGATCTTCCGTGTGGTCAAAAGGGAAAGGTGTATATTCTAACTATTTGAGGTGAGAGTGTCTATTTGATAAAATCGGAAAAGATGAGGAGTAAGATTCTTTTGAAAGTAAAGTTTTGAGATATCCTGTCCAAGGGGCTTTCCGATTTCTAGGGTCACGCCCTACAGTCAACATGTGCTCGATACCATATCTGTAGCGACCCGACCTCGTACGGTCAAGCCTCGTGTATCTATGCCATCCACGGATCGGTATGTCTTTGGCACACAGTACATCAATGTATATATCAAAGTGCAATCACATGTATAAATAATGTAAAATGATATATACCTCATAATACTCAGCGGAAACAATCAAACGGGTGTGGAGTCCCATCAACGCCATCGGCAGGTTGAGTGTAGACCGTAACCCTGTATCGTAACTCTTACTCGTCGAAGAAAATCCTGCAACATGATACGTTGCAGCCGTGTAAATCGATTACATTGAATGTACCGGCAAGATCACAACATGAATAAACAGATGGTAAAACTATACTATATGCAATTTGGCTTTGTGGCTCAGATTCGAGTTTTGTTTATGCGTAAAAGCTGATTTTATTTTCCCTACATCAAAGGAATAAATGAAGTCTGTACTATGGAGTTTTCTATCATGACATGGTTCCGCCAACCGATGTCTCATAGCCCAAAATCATCATATGTTGCCCACAATTAAGTTATCAATCCGGTGTTGAGAGTTCCGAGATTGATCCAAGTCCGGATGCTCAAATTGTCCGTAATCGGGACACGGCTAATCGATTAGGTTTTAACCCTCTGCAGAGGTTTGTACACTTTACCCGCAAGATTCGATCCCTCTTTTACGTTCTCGCACTTCGTGGTGTTTGAGAACAAGACGACCAAACATGGTCTTCCGAAGAGTTCCTCGACCACCGTCCGGTGCTCATCCAATCCTACCGTAGTTCTACATCTGCTAGCACCGCCCCAGCCAGAGTCACAACTAAGGTCAACCAAGTCAGAGCCCATAGTGACTTGCGGTTGCACAGTAAGCTTCCGGGCATGAAGTATTCTTCCGTCTCTTTGAGTCTGGGTGAAGCTTTCCGCAAGATGTCATGGCGCTTCTCCATGCATCCCAGCCAACCACTGGTTTCTCCAGGTGCCCGTCAACCGTCCTTCACCCGATGAGTGTGTATTGAATTCTTGTCTCGAGTCTTGAAGTCTGGAGGCCTTGAAGATGCAGTCCTTGCAGGTTCCATCATGGAGTTGTCGTCATTGACGTAGAGTCCTCCTTCTTCACACCACTCTCGAACACTCATACCAAACCCCGTCTACTATAGCGTAGCATTAAAATAAATAGCGTCCCGGGCTTGGTAACAGGGTGATGGGTTCCTACCTCATGCATACTACTCAACTACAAGAATTCAATATCACTACCGGAGGGGTTGTTGCGAAGATAACACTAGATGCAATAAAACACATAGGTATGAAAAACATGGTCTAAGTGAACTTGCCTGGTAAGTTGATGAAGATAACAACACTCTCGAATAATGACTTGGTAGAACTATTCGTCACTCCGTTGAAAATCTATATAGTCATAGCATTCATATAAGCAAACATCCTAGCAAACAATTCTAACACTCATAATAAAATCAACAAATAAAAATGCAAATCAAGGGACACCAAATAAAAACAAAGGAAAACTACACAACAAAACTTACTAAAGAAAAACTCGGAGAAAACAATTCAAGGTTTTCACCACATCAAGCATCAACTAAGAAATAGTTTTACACAACTAAAACTTTTCTTAACAGAACCTAAGCATGGGTTTATGCTACCTAACTGAAAAGAAATCATCAAGCAACTAGGAGCAAAAAGAATCACCTTAAAAGCTATTATAAAACTCCTATTAGGCCTAAAACAGTCCTAGCAAGAAAAAAATAAAATAGAAGTTTTATTTATTATAAATAAAAGTTCATGTTCTAAAGTTACAGAAACTAACCTAGAATAAACTACCACATAGGAAAAATAAATTTATTTGGTAATTAAAACAATAGAAAAACAGTAGCTAGTTAAATAAATAAGAAACACATGATTTTGATTAAAACTATTTTTTTATTAAATCTAAAATACCCAAATAAATTCCTACGGTTAAGCAATGTCATAACAAAGTTGTGACAAAAAGAATCATTAAAAAAATATTCCTAACTCCTTTTATAGCAGATTTACTATTCTGTCAAAATCTAAAATAAAGCAATTTTAAATAATTTTAACATGACTAATTATATTTTCTACAGAAACTATAAGAAATTTGCAAACCAATAAAAAAAGAATCACTTAAAAATATTAAGTAGATTAAAAGATATGGATTTTACAATCTGAAACTATTCTCATTAAAGATGTAAACGAAAAAAATTACTAAAAGAAAAACTGGGCTAATGGGCCTATCTAACGCATCGGGCGTTAAATAACTATAATGCGCCCGAGGTTTAACAGAAAATAACCGCGTCGGCCGGTCTAATAAAAACCTAACTAAACCGGAACTAACCGGAACTAAAACCGGTTCATTAAAAATAAACCTAACCCTTCGCCGAATCTAATCTAAAGCGTCGATTACAGATCGGACGGCGGAGGGGACTCCGGCGACTCACCGCGGGGAAAGACGACGGCGACGGTCGACGGCGGCTCGGGCGACGTTGGCGCGGCGGCTCCGGTGGTCGGGGACGACGGCGGAGGCCTCCGGTGGGTGCGGCGGAGCAAGGGGAGCTCGGGGGTGGTCTCGGTGGAGCTCGAGGGGGTCGGAGTCGGGAGGGGCGGCGGCAATGAGGCGGGCGGCTTCGGGTCTTGGCGACGGATTGCGGCGAGAGAGGGGTCGGGCGAGGCGAGGGGCGGAACGGGCGAGGGAGGGTATATAGGGGGCACCGACTTGGAGGAGGGGCAGGTCGAGGGGATCGGGAGGATCCCGGATCTCGGGATTCAATGACGGCGGCGGTTGGCGTGGGCAAGGGAAGAAGAGGGTGGGGCCGGGTGTCATGAGAGAGGAGAGAGAGATCGGTCGGGCGACCGTGCGGAGGATTCGGCTCGGGCGCTGGCTCGGGCGTGGGCTCGGTCGGCCGGCGCTGGCTGGTGGCCAGCCGGGCGCTGGCCGGATTGGCCTGGCGGCTGGGGTTTTTGAATTAGGAGAGAGGAATATATATATATAATATATATATTTTTATATAGGACATATATATATCAAAATTTTCAGAAAAACATTTCCTACACGATGAACTTTATTCCAGCTTCAAATAAAATACACAAAAATTCAAATAAAACAAAGAGTGTTTCTGCTCTAATAAAATCCAATAAAAATCATTTTAAAAATACCAAAATGACTTCAAATTTATTTTCTCCTAATTTTCCATTGAAGGGAATCATTTTACCCATATTTCCATTTATTTATTTTTAGGAGAAAAATAATTTGAATAAAATCCAAATAATTCCAAATTTGAAGGGAGTTTCAAAATACCTTCAAATGACTTTCAATTTGATTATTTTTAACTTCCAACTCATATTTCATATAATTGAAGAAGTCATTTTATCTTCTCTCATGAAAATCATTAAGTTGCATAAAGTTTCTAAAATTTGGAATATTTTCAAATAGAATTCAAATCTTTTCAAAACCCTTTTCATTTATTCAAATGGAAGAAGTCATATCATCTTCTCTCTAGGGTTTTGTGTTTGAATTGAATTTGAATTCATGGATATAAAAAGGCAAAGTGAAAGTCGTGGAAAGTCATTTCATTCCCTCTCATTCAACTTTCAAAAAGTTTCAAATTCCACTCAATTTCACTCAATCAATCACACAGCAAACAATCAATCAATCAAAACTATTTATTTATTATAACATTCCAATATTTAGAATTTTGGGATGTTACAAATACCCACCATTCAACTGCTTTGGGTGACTCTGGTAACCCGACTGCTGCTGATTTCCTTGATTATTCTGCTGGTTATTACCACCTTGGTTGTTCTGGTTGCCATGATTATTCTGAAATCCAGAGTTTGAGCCGCCGCCGCCATGAAAACTAGGACATGAACCGCCCGACGAACCCTGATCATACCGGAAAAGATCAGAGTTTTTGAACTCCTTCATAATGTTACAATCCTTCCAGAGATGCCTTGCGGGAGCCTCCTTCGTCCCATGCTTTGGACAGGGTTGATTCAACAAACGCTCGAGATTCATCGCCCCGCCGCGCTGGGGCGGTTTACCTTTTCGGCGCTGCACATTAGCGTTAGCCACAAAATCTAAATCCGCTTTACGCTTACCATTATTCCCATGGCCTCCTTGGTTGTGTTGCTGTCCCTTTGCACCGCCATTCTTCTTTCCCTTCTCCGGTTTCTCATTATCAGAATCGGGATCCTTGGTATTATCAGAATCGGCATACTTGACCAAGGCTGCCATGAGGGTTCCCATGTCGTTGCAGTGGCGCTTGAGCCGTCCCAACTTCATCTTCAGTGAGTTAAACCGGCAATTGCGCTCCAGTGTTATAATCGCTTGACCAGAGTTAATCCGGTCGGACGAGTGCAAAACTTCCGAAACCCGGCGTACCCAATGAGTTGTTGACTCGTTCTCCCTTTGAACACAAGCATCCAGATCCACAATGGACATGGGTTGTTTGCACGTGTCTTTGAAATTGCCTATAAACCGGGCCTTCAACTGATCCCATGACTCGCTGGAATTAGCTGGCAGATTTTTCAACCAAGTACGGGATGTTCCTTCCAACATCATCGTGAAGTACTTTGCACAGGCCGCTTCATCTACATCCAGCATGTCCATTGCCATCTCATAACTCTCAACCCACGCCTCAGGTGGTTGATCCGCCGTGTAGTTAGGTACTTTGCGTGGACCCTTGAAATCTTTGGGCAGACGCACATTACGGAGAGCCGGAATGAGGCAGGGCACTCCCCAGGAACTGAAGGCAAGCCCGGTGCCTCGGTCAACTGACGCTGCTGGCTGAACCGGGGCGGGTTGATAACGACCCAAAGCGGCATCCCTTCGTGCCCTGCCATGATCCACCACATCTTGAGCATTACGATGTCGTGCCTTGCTAGACACCTCCGGTTCATCCATACGCCTGCTATAGCTTGGGCTCGTACGAGGGGTTGAATGAATTCTATCCCGGCTATATGAATAAGCCTGCTGCTGCACCACGGCGGTTTGAAGAAGGTCTCTCGCCCGCCGCGTTTCAATTGCTGCTATTGAATCACCCTCCATCGGAATGGCTGTTGTCGGTGTCAAAACCGGCGGATCTCGGGTAGGGGGTCCCAAGCAGTGCGTCTTAGGATCAATGGTAACAGGAGACAAGGGACACGATGTTTTTACCCAGGTTCGGGCCCTCTTGATGGAGGTAAAACCCTACGTCCTGCTTGATTGATATTGATGATGTGGGTATTACAAGAGTAGATCTACCACGAGATCAAGGAGGCTAAACCCTAGAAGCTAGCCTATGGTATGATTGTTGTTGTATATGTCTATCGACTATCCTGGCCTCGGTTTATATAATGCACCAGAGGCCTAGGATAACAAGAGTCCTAGCCGAATACGCCGGTGGGGGAGGAGTCCTTGTCTTGATCGCCAAGTCTTGTTGATTCTTCCTTGTATGCGGCAGCTGTCCGGACTGGCCCATGAGTGTACGGCCATGGGGGTCCTCGGCCCAATCCAACTGATCGGGAGAGGACATGGTGAGTATCCCCTAGTCCAGGACACCGTCAGTAGCCCCCTGAACCGGTCTTCAAGTTAGGGACGCTCCTCGATTCTTCCGAACTGTTCTTCATCTTCGGTTGTCGGTCTTGAAAACTGGTTCAACAAATCTTCTCATCTTCAATCTTGAGGATCGCCGAAATGCATTCGACGAGTTTATACGTCGGGTATCCGAGGAGCCCCTTTAAGTTTCCGGCCTTTATCAATGCCTTGTTATTTTTATGCCACACCTCGGGTTTGAAGTTGTTCCCGGGCGGCAACGTCCTCCCGCGTCCGAGCTCCAACGCCGGATTGCATTCGAGGTATCTTTCGCAGTCGAGCACCAATGCCGGACTGCTTCCCAGCTCTAACGCCGGACTATGTATCCGAGCTCCAACGCCGGACGGTATCAGAGCTCCAACGCCGGACTACGTATCCGAGGTGTCGTAAATCACCTTGGTTCAAATAAGTTTCAACGAGTTTAGCCGAGCTTAATGTCGGAAGTGCCCTCTATGGAGCCAGCCACTAGCGCCCGAGCTTTACGCCAGACTGCTGCTGAGGTGGTGCACCACCCCAAATGTGGGCCGATTTTTGTCAATATTTTTTATTGATGTAATTTATTCTCTGACGAGATATATAGCCAGCAGCCCTCAAGGTGGTTATCGGTCTAAAACCCGAGATGCACATGAAGGATGACATAAGACCGCTGATCCCCGTAGCCGCTGAGACTCAGGTTGATTTGCAAAATCGGTCTGAGGATCAAGTCCTAGCTCGGCAGAATACTTCAGGACACAAAAAGCGGCGTGCTCAGTCCTCGAGACTCGGGTTGGGTGCGGCCGACCAACCTGAGGATCAAAATCTCCTCGGAATCATATTGCACTTAAAATTTTCTGCATAGAACAGGCAATGCAGTAGCCCCGAGACACCGGTCGGGTGGCAACACCAGATCAGGGGATTGAGGTGCCCCTTTAATATTTGTAAATAATAAGCCCGAAGCCCAGTAGCCCCCGAGCCTTAATGCGGGCACGGGAGGCCGAATTAAGGATCGATATCCATAGTAAAATCAACAATTATGTGTAATGACTCTATGTATCCAAGTACTTTACGTCATTAATGCTCGAATCCGCATTATACAAAACTTTGTTGACCGACCATCGGCTTCCACCTCCTCGGCCAATAGCCGAGGAGTGTTTGTCCTACTTTATAAAGCCTTTATGAGGGCAAAGATTTACAACAAACAAGGCAATCTGGCCATACAGTTTTATAAACAAAGGTACGCGGAGAGACATGTTATATTATTTTTTTAACAAAAGAAATGTCTTCCAGAGAAAATAGTCCCGCTATCGGTTCCTTTCTTTGGGTTGTCATGCTAAGCATGATCATGAAACCTCTGCTCCAATGTAAGAGCAAAATATCGAGGATTTAGTTTGGGAGGCCAATTAATAGCCCCGATAGTGTTCGCGACGATCGAGGTCAAGTCGGAAACACTTCGCCAATGAATGGCCCGTCATTTAATATAGTCATCGGATCGCTGACCAGTTTACACCTATTGTGACAGTCGGTTTTTGGCTTTCTCCACTGAGGTGCTTGACCATGCGAGCTGGAAGCACAATCGCAGTGGTTCTCCCTTTGCACACCTAGCCGAACAAAGCGGAACGTAGGAGGCAAGCGCGGGAGCCGGGTAACCCAACTATTGACCGAAGACACAATTCGAAACTGATGCATATATAGCAATATCCGAGAATGTTTTTTGCCGAATCTCTAAAGGTGTCCGGCGTTGCCTTTGCGAGACTTGTGCTGAAAACACACAAATAGTTTAAAAGTGTCATGGGCTCGAAAAGCCAAAAACTTATTCAAAAGATTAATGTCCGAACTAGATCAAGTGTTCGGTGCCAATCCGAAAATTGGACTTTAGAAAAAAAGGTGCTTCTGCCGTGCTTTAACATGACACATCCTATCTCAAAACTTCAAGCGGGTCAGCCTACGGCTTCAACCTCCTATCCCGAAGGCGGAGTACTCCCCGGCTAGTGACCGCACACTTGTGTCGAAAAAAGGAGTGATAAATAATAAAAACTTTGCGACGGCTAGGAAGAGAAACACTTAGTATGAAACGGCTCAAATAAACATAAGAGCCCCCAAGTGACTTGGGTAAAAGTTGACTATATAATGTAAGGTGACATGTAGAATGCCTTCTAGCCAGATTGTAGATCGTTTGTCATAGCGGACCTTTTCGCTTCAACCTCTGGACCCAATAGTCCGGAGTGTGTCCGAATACCCTCGCGGTTATAAAAACTAGGGCATGCGTGGAGACCAGGCGTAGGGGTCATTAGTGCTTTATCAGACAAGTGCCCAACTAGTTATGTTATATTATATGGTTAGTAAGAAACATCTTCCAGGGAGAATAGTTCCGTTAGGGGTTCCTTTCCCTGGGAGGCATGCCCTAAAGTGCATGTCCGGACTGCGAAAAGAGCAGAAAAACATCTGGGGGCAGGTAAATAAATAGGTAAGAAATCATATTTTAGTTCACCGACCGAGTATTCCCATAAGAACGCTAGCTTTCGGCTTCACCCAGTCTGAGTTACACATCCGCAGACCAGCGATAATAATCGCAGAGGTGCTCCCTTTACCACCTAGCCGAACAATCGGGAACGAGGGGTAAGCACAGGAGCCAGCAACCCAGCTTGGCCAAAACTTAAGTCATATCGATGCATATAATGGTGAATAAAAGGTACATGTGAAAGTGTGACACATGTGTTGGGCATAAAGCCGAATTAATAAGCTTCATTAAAGAAGCCCCCAGGTATAATGAGCGCGGGTAGCGCGTCAAGTGTGTGCGAACAAAGTTTCGACAAGGAAGATTTTTACAAGCAACTTTTTCCCGAGAAAGTATAATGCTTGGTCGAACCGAACACAAGTTAGAAATTTTAAAACTTTGAGCATGAAGGCAACTTAGCTGGTTAATGTGTTTAGTATTGATGATGCGATCCGAGCTTGATGCGGGACAAGGTTCCATCCCCCAAGCCGGTCCCGAGGTGGCGGAGCAAAGAGCTCGGCACTGTGAAGTGGTGACATAGCATGGTCAATGCAGGACGGCAGAGTGATGCCGAAGTCCCTAGCATGGGGTAATGAAGTGTTGACGAAGCCCCCCGTCCAGCCGAGGTGACGTCAAAGGATATAGTCCGGCTGGATCATTTTCCTGTGCACAAAAAATAGTGCAAACCAGAAATAAAAAAAAAGAATCATTTCATAATAAATAATTTATGCAAAATGAGTAATAAAAGAAATATGGCATGGCGCCGAAGTCGATGTCGATGCAGGTCATCGGCGTAATGCAATAAAGGCGTGGCAAAGCCTGGATTCACAGGTCGGTCCGAGTTCAGGATGCGGCGTTTTGCCGGACTATGTACGGAAACTGACCGAACCATCATGCGACCGTCGATAATGCGGCCACCATTTGATAGACCTGTGTACATATAATCGACAAACCAGAGTAGTAATTCCTTGGGACAAATTAACCCAAATAAGCAAAAAGAAATACTAGGATTAATAGCACCTGGTTTATTTGTTGTAGCAATCCGAAGGAAGGTGATTCCCAAAATTGGGACTCGATCCGCGCACCCATTGCCTGGTCGGCTAATGACGCCGAAGTGTCCGGAGTAGGTTGATGAAGAGATGGTGAAGCCCCCGGTCCAGTCGAGATGTCGAAGTAGGTCGGTCGTGATGGACACCAGCTTGAAGAAGCAATAGTGCGGTCCTGCCGATGCAGGTCGTGACGCGGTCGATGCCGGCTTGGTGAAGTCACCGCGTGGCGATGCAGGTGTGCCCGCTCCGTGTAATTCGTGGGGCGGCGATGTTGGTGACGATTTATCCTTCGCGATGCCGAACTATTGTTCGGCTGGCCGAGATGATGTTCCGAAGAAATTGATCTCGGCTCAACAAAGCGACGACGTGTCTAACACAGGTCGGCCGCCGTGGAGTGATGTTGTCGGGCTAGTTTGACACCGGCGCGACGGTGAAGTTCGTATTGCAAAAATACTTTTAATACTACTGGGATGTGTTTAAGAATAAAACACAACACCCCATACAAAAACTTCCTTCAAAAAGGATGTCCGAGATCCCGTTCATAAAGAAGATGAATTCGGGTCGGATTCGTTCTCGCGCAGAAAACCGATCCAAAAAGTGATGCACTAATCGGAAGTTTCCCGGAGTTTGGACGGTCGGATCGAGCTGAATTTTTGGCAGGTGGTAGATATGGGAATTCCGCAGTAAATCAACAGTTAGATCTTCCAAAGAACATCCGAGCTAGATGCTGGATACCACGCCCTAAACTCGTCCGAATTCTCGTCCAGATTCAACAGGGCTCCGGTATATCGGAGATTGCCGGAGATTCCTCCATCGAACTCGATTTAAATTTTTGCAGGGTTGTTGTAGACTTAATTCCGCATAATTCCACCGAAGCAATCGCTTAGGCGACACTCGAGGAGGCGGTGGCGGCGGATACAAGTTTGTTGTCCGTAAAACAGCACGGTCGCTTTGAGGGCAATGTTGGCGTTGAGCCCCCAAGCTCCATGGATGACTCCTCCATGATCTTGATAGAGATCGGAGTTGGTGTTGATGAAGGCCTTCATCCGAACATGACGATCGGAGGTAGGGCGTAGTCCTCGGTCGAGCCAAGGTGACCAATGAAATGGTGACGAAGAAGCCGACGTCGCATGACTGCAATCGAGCCATTGATCCTTTCGCCGATCACACAGCAGAACTCTCAATGAAAGCACCAATGTCGGTGTCAAAACTGGCGGATCTTGGGTAGGGGGTCCCAAGCAGTGCGTCTTAGGATCAATGGTAACAGGAGACAAGGGACACGATGTTTTTACCCAGGTTCGGGCCCTCTTGATGGAGGTAAAACCCTACGTCCTGCTTGATTGATATTGATGATGTGGGTATTACAAGAGTAGATCTACCACGAGATCAAGGAGGCTAAACCCTAGAAGCTAGCCTATGGTATGATTGTTGTTGTATATGTCTATCGACTAGCCTGGCCCCGGTTTATATAATGCACCGCAGGCCTAGGATAACAAGAGTCCTAGCCGAATCACGCCGGTGGGGAGGAGTCCTTGTCTTGATCGCCAAGTCTTGTTGATTCTTCCTTGCGCGGCAGCTGTCCGGACTGGCCCATGAGTATACGGCCATGGGGGTCCTCGGCCCAATCCAACTGATCGGGAGACGACGTGGTGAGTACCCCCTAGTCCAGGACACCGTCAGCTGCCAAGCGTGATGCTGCGGCAATCATGTTATCCAGAGGGCTCGAGAAGTGACCCGGTGGTGTAGACACGTATTGCGGCGGGTTATCTGTTCGTCGGGGTGGCTCTGCTATCCATAGTTGATCCGGAGCTGTCCTAGGCGCATCAGTCCGGTTTGCAGCTGCCAGATTGCTTAGCCCAAATACCGGGCGCTTGAAAGAGATGTAACCCTTCGTAAACTGGCGGCAGACGAGACCGGTACTTCTTTCGCATTACATCCTCTGATGCGGTCCGATCCAGCATGAGCTGGTAATTCTGTGCATGTATCCGCTGTGACTGGGCATCCAAGGCGGCCCGTTCTTCAGCCATCCTAGTATCCTCAGCTGCCAGGTCCTCCTTAGCCTGTGTTATTTAGTCCTTCAGCTTCGCAACATCCACATTGTGCTGATCCCGCGTCTCCAGGGTGACTGCCGTGGTTAACAAGGTCGCCCATGCATCCATCAATCTGGAGAGGACTTGAGCCGGTCGACGCGCCGGGACTCCTGCCGCGGCTGCTGATCTGGTATTCATTGCTGCGGTAGATGAAGACTACAACATGGGCTGTGTTCCGGCCATGTAAACAGCAACCCGACTTGGCGGTTCAAGGAGGTCCGGAATACTGTTGCCATCGGAATATCCTTCGAACACACCACTATGAATCTGGTACAAGGACTTAGTTTCGCCAGTGGATGACTCGCCGTCGGAATATACGGCCGTCTCGCCTTCAGACACCGGTTCAGATCCAATCCCATGGACACATCCTACGAACGCACGCTTCACGGCGGGCTTAACCCGGGCTGGACTCGCACGGTGAGCCGTCTCGACGAGGTCGGTGCAGATGTCCGGCTTAGGGCCCTGTTTGCCGACCTTGTCGATGAAGACATGAATTCCGCCGAAGGGGACCCGGTACCCGTACTCGATCGAGCCGGCCTCGGGACCCCATCCTTCGTCGTCGATGTAGAGCTTGCCGCGGCGACTCTTGGTCATCCGGCCGATCACGTACCCCTTAAGTCCTTTAGAGCAGCCCTTCAAGAACTCGACACCATCGTGTGATAACCCCACGGTGGGCGCCAACTGTCGTGGAATTAACACGTGAGATGTCCTCATGAAAGGACTTAGTCGTGGAGCCATCGCAACGGGTTAGCTTGAAGGGGTTAAACCGGACAAGGGACACGAGAGTCTATACTAGTTCGGTCCCTTCGATGAAGGTAAAAGCCTACGTCTAGTTGTGATGGAATTGATTGGGTTTCGATGACCAGGGAGCAAATATGCTTGCCTGAGTCTCGAGTTATTGTCTGTTGTCCCTGAACCGCCGCTGGGTCGTCCCTTTATATACACAGGTTGACGCCCGGTCGGTCTACAGAGTCCCGAGGCCGACTCATACAAGGGTCCGGCTTGGTCTCCTTTCCTAACTTACAATACAAGTTACATAACGATGGTGGTTTGTTATCATGGGCCCTAATCCGCCCTTGGGCTTTTAGGCCTCTAAGCTCGTTTAATACCTTCACCATCTTCTGGATTCTTCATGGGCTTTGGCATAGTCGAGGGTGAACCGGGCCCTCCTGGCCGGTTTACACTCAGTAGCTATATTCCCAACAGGTCGTAAATGCGCCGACCTAATACACTGGCCTTTAACAGGCCGGAAGTTTGGTCGGGCTTGATTAGCGTCATTTTTATATGGGCCGTTAATGGGCCCGATGTATCGTTGGGCCACATATGGCCCATGGATTTCATCCGACGTTAACAGGCCAAAAATCACAGCAGGCCGAAAGTGGCCTAAATCTATAGTGGGCCTCTAACAGGCCGAATGTCAGACATGGCCGAATATGACCCAAATCCTTCACGATCGTTTATGGGTCGAAAGTTTCAATGGCCTGTAAATGGGCCCAAATGAAGCAGGACCTTTAACAGGCCGGAAATACACCGGGCCGTAATTCGGCCCAAATACTTAGCGGACTGTTAATGGGCCAGAAGTGACCATGGGCCGCAATGATGACAAGTTTAGGATAGGCCATTGATGGGCCGATTTGACACTAGCCGTACGGGCCTTAACTGAGAATGTTGGGCCTTTAGCTGGGCCGACCCATTATGGTCTGCAAAATCTTTTGGGCCTTTAGCTGGGCCGGCCGATTGTGGTCCGCTAAATCTTGTGGGCCTTTAGCTGGGCCAGCCCATTATGGTTCACAAAATCTTGTGGGCCTTTAGCTGGGCCGACCCATTATGGTCCGCTAAATCTTGTGGGCCTTTAGTTGGGCCAGCCCATTTAAACTTTATGGGCCACTTTTGGGCCCGTCCATGTGTCAACATATCATAGGACCATCTCGACCGTTGGATGAGTGACACCTGTGCCAACGCGAAGCTGACACGTGGTTCCATCGGCCAATGAGAAATTTCCACGTGGAAAATCGGGATTGGTCGTGGCTGTTAGCGGGTTATCGGATCCAAAACCGGACCTGATAGCTTAACGACACTTAACGGTGTCCCGTTATAGTGGATACCACGTGTCAGTCACCCTTGATGAAAGCACTTCTATGACGTGCGATTTATCCTCATGGAAGTGGACACTTCCGTGATGATAATTTTGGTAATGTCATGGAACACTTCTACGACAGCATGGGTATGACTATCTTTATTCTGTCATAAAATCGTCATGGATGTACATGCATGAAAGAAAATGTGACCTACT
Organism: Aegilops bicornis; assembly: GCA_021605145.1. Lineage (NCBI taxonomy): Eukaryota > Viridiplantae > Streptophyta > Magnoliopsida > Poales > Poaceae > Aegilops > Aegilops bicornis. Next base: position 185,936,083 of record CM038674.1, read on the forward strand.
GTGACAAAAATGTATCATCACGGAAGTGTGTTTTTTGTAGTGAAGATATGGAAGTTGATTGCATTTGTCCATGCAAAAATGAATGTGAGTGAAGTATGTTGGTGGAGTCACCCTCAAGAACATTCTGGTTCTTCTTCTTTGGGATCCTCATCAACTTGATGGGAATCCTTGGAGTTGTAGTCATACTTGATGAAGTAAAACTTGATGCAGTCTTGGGAACCCACTTGACCATGGCCTTTGGAGCTTCTTCAAATGAATCAATCTCTTCTTGAAGCTTGTCTTTACCTTTTAGCTTGTGGTCTTGTGGTGGAAGGTCATCTTGAGCTTGTGTTCCCTTGAAAGAAGTGGGGTCATACTTCTCTTGCTGAGGAACAAACTTCGTCGTGGGGTATTGATCTTCTTCCCACTCAACTCCATTTGCATTGAACTTTCGTTCAAAACCAACACCTTGATTCTTCCAGTGCCTTCCTTGCTTGCGTACAATTTCCTCAAAATTCCTTACTGCCGGCAAGGCTCTTGTAAACACCTTTATCTATAATTCCCTTCAATAAGATATTTTCTTGCCCAAGTGTAACTTGGCTAAGAGAATCATTAGTGGAATCAAGAGAACTACTAGAAGCAATAATATTGGATTTAGCATGATTATTGTTACTACTAGAAGAAGAATCTTTCTTGCTCTTATTGCTAGATTTTACTTGTGGCATATAAGTAGACAAGAGTAAACGCTTGGCAATGTAAGAAGAACTTTTCTTTCGAATATCATCATTGGTTGCTTTTAAGAACCCATGCTCTTGTTCCAAATTTAGCTTCTCAAAGCGTAGCTTCTCATGAGTCTTTAAAAGCTCTTGATGATCCTCTAAAGTAGTTTCATGAGCTAACTTAAGAGCTTTTAGTTCTTTAGTTAGACGCTCAATCTCCTTCTTATCATTGTCATTCGTTTCATCTTGATTAGCATGATTAATAGCAATTTCATCATAGTTTTCATCACTAATGTTGTCAACAAGTAAAAAATCATCATCACCTAGCAAATCATCTTCATCACTACTGAAATCAACATATTTGGGGTGTGATACCTTATGGCCTTTAGCCATGAAGCAACTTCCAATTCCTTCATTTGGTGAGTCAAATATGTCGTAGGAGTTGGATGACACAAGTGCAAGATCGGCAACACCTTCATCTTGAGTATATTCAGAGTCGGAGTGATAACTTCCCTCAGAGTAGTTGTCAAAGTCGGAACCGAATACCCATTCACCAACGTGAGCTTGATGACTTCGTCTTGTATAGCTCTTTGATGACTTGTCCTTCCTTTCCGTATCCTTGCTTCTACGAGAGGGTCTTCGTTCATAACGATCATCTCTACTTCCTCTCTCTCTTGGTGGTGATTCATCTCTTTTACTTCTCCTTTTAGGTGAATCTTCTCTTCTCTTGTAGGGATCCATACGCTCATTGGAGTAGTGTCCGGGTCTTCCACAATTGTAGCAATTGCAATCACGACTAGAAGATCTTTTGTCATTGTAGGACCTTGACTTGGAACTTCTCTCTTTGCTTCTATTCTTGTAGAATTTGTTGAAGTTCTTCACCATTAAGCTCAATTCTTCATTGAAGACTTGCTTCTCACTTGAAGTTATAGGAGCATCACATGAAGCTTTGTAAGCACCACTTGACTTGTTGTGGAGCTCTTCCTTATCCTTGAGTGACATCTCATGAGCAACAATTCTACCAATGACTTCCGTTGGCTTGAGATCTTTGTAATTTGGCATCATTTGGATTAATGTGCACACGGTATCATATTTTCCATCCAAGGCTCTTATGATCTTCTTGATGATGAATTTGTCAGTCATCTCTTCGCTTCCTAAGCCGGCAATATCATTTGTGATGAGAGCAATCCTAGAGTAAGTCTCATCAACTCCTTCACCATCCTTCATTTTCAACTTGTCAAGTTGACTTTGAAGCACATCCAATTTGGATTCCTAGACGGACTCGGTACCTTCGTGCATATCAACCAAAGTATCCCAAATTTCCTTTTCATTCTCAAGATGGCTGATTTTGTTGATTTCTTTGGGGCACAATCCGTTGAAGAGAATATCGCAAGCTTGAGCATTGTATTGCAACATCTTCAACTCTTCCGCGGACTCATCACGATCCGATTCTCTTCCATCCTCGAAGTACTCACCTTGCAAGCCAATACGCACAATAGCCCAAACGGTGGGGTTATGACCAAGAATATGCATTTTCATCTTATGCTTCCAACTAGCAAAATTAGTACCATCAAAGTAAGGACCTCTATGGTGGTAATTTCCCTCGCTAGACGCCATACTCTCCTAGGTTGTGAAACCAAGGCTATGATCACCAAAGCTATGGAAATCAAGGAAACGGAGATCAAAGCTCTGATACCACTTGTAGGATCGGAAGTAGGTCTTGAGGGGGGTGATTGGACTACTTGAACAAATAAAAATCTAACCTTTTCCCAATTTTAAGTGTTGGCAGATTTTAGCAACTAGCACAAGTCAAGCAATCAACCTACACATGCAATTCTAAGAGTGTAGCAGCGGAAAGTAAAACATTGCATATGAAGGTAAAGGGAAGGGTTTGGAGAAGGCTAACGCAATGTAGACACAGAGATTTTTGGCATGGTTCCGATAGCTAGTGTTATCGTACATCCACATTGATGGAGACTTCAACCCACGAAGGGTAACGGTTGCGCGAGTCCATGGTGGGCTCCACCCATGAAGGGTCCATGAAGAACCAACCTTGTCTATCCCACCATGGCCATCGCCCATGAAGGACTTGCCTCACTCAGGTATATCTTCATGAAGTACGCGATCTCCTTGCCCTTACAAACTTCTTGGTTCAACTCCACAATCTTGTGGGAGGCTCCCAAGCAACACCTAACCAATCTTGGAGACACCAATCTCCAAAAGGTAATATATGGTGTGTTGATGATTAACTCCTTGCTCTTGTGCTTCGAATGATAGTCTCCCCAACACTCAACTCTCTCACACAGATCTGGCTATGGTGGAAAGATGATTTGAGTGGAAAGCAACTTGGGGAAAGCTAGAGATCAAGATTCTTGTGGATGGATTGGAATGTCTTGGTCTCAACACATGAGTAGGTGTTTCTCTCTCAGAAAATGAGTAGTGGAAGTGTAGGCACGTTCTCATGGCTCTCTCACAAATGGAGATGGGGGTGGAGGGGTATATATAGCCTCCTCACAAAATCCAACCGTTACACACATTTGACCCAACTCGGTCGTAATCAATAGGAAGAACTCGGTGAGACCGATTTAGTTCAAAATGTGAACGTTAGGAACAACAACAACAACAACAACAACAACAACAACAACAACAACAACAACAACAACAACAACAACAACAACAACAACAACAACAACAACAACAACAACAACAACAACAACAACAACAACAACAACAACAACAACAACAACAACAACAACAACAACAACAACAACAACAACAACAACAACAACAACAACAACAACAACAACAACAACAACAACAACAACAACAACAACAACAACAACAACAACAACAACAACAACAACAACAACAACAACAACAACAACAACAACAACAACAACAACAACAACAACAACAACAACAACAACAACAACAACAACAACAACAACAACAACAACAACAACAACAACAACAACAACAACAACAACAACAACAACAACAACAACAACAACAACAACAACAACAACAACAACAACAACAACAACAACAACAACAACAACAACAACAACAACAACAACAACAACAACAACAACAACAACAACAACAACAACAACAACAACAACAACAACAACAACAACAACAACAACAACAACAACAACAACAACAACAACAACAACAACAACAACAACAACAACAACAACAACAACAACAACAACAACAACAACAACAACAACAACAACAACAACAACAACAACAACAACAACAACAACAACAACAACAACAACAACAACAACAACAACAACAACAACAACAACAACAACAACAACAACAACAACAACAACAACAACAACAACAACAACAACAACAACAACAACAACAACAACAACAACAACAACAACAACAACAACAACAACAACAACAACAACAACAACAACAACAACAACAACAACAACAACAACAACAACAACAACAACAACAACAACAACAACAACAACAACAACAACAACAACAACAACAACAACAACAACAACAACAACAACAACAACAACAACAACAACAACAACAACAACAACAACAACAACAACAACAACAACAACAACAACAACAACAACAACAACAACAACAACAACAACAACAACAACAACAACAACAACAACAACAACAACAACAACAACAACAACAACAACAACAACAACAACAACAACAACAACAACAACAACAACAACAACAACAACAACAACAACAACAACAACAACAACAACAACAACAACAACAACAACAACAACAACAACAACAACAACAACAACAACAACAACAACAACAACAACAACAACAACAACAACAACAACAACAACAACAACAACAACAACAACAACAACAACAACAACAACAACAACAACAACAACAACAACAACAACAACAACAACAACAACAACAACAACAACAACAACAACAACAACAACAACAACAACAACAACAACAACAACAACAACAACAACAACAACAACAACAACAACAACAACAACAACAACAACAACAACAACAACAACAACAACAACAACAACAACAACAACAACAACAACAACAACAACAACAACAACAACAACAACAACAACAACAACAACAACAACAACAACAACAACAACAACAACAACAACAACAACAACAACAACAACAACAACAACAACAACAACAACAACAACAACAACAACAACAACAACAACAACAACAACAACAACAACAACAACAACAACAACAACAACAACAACAACAACAACAACAACAACAACAACAACAACAACAACAACAACAACAACAACAACAACAACAACAACAACAACAACAACAACAACAACAACAACAACAACAACAACAACAACAACAACAACAACAACAACAACAACAACAACAACAACAACAACAACAACAACAACAACAACAACAACAACAACAACAACAACAACAACAACAACAACAACAACAACAACAACAACAACAACAACAACAACAACAACAACAACAACAACAACAACAACAACAACAACAACAACAACAACAACAACAACAACAACAACAACAACAACAACAACAACAACAACAACAACAACAACAACAACAACAACAACAACAACAACAACAACAACAACAACAACAACAACAACAACAACAACAACAACAACAACAACAACAACAACAACAACAACAACAACAACAACAACAACAACAACAACAACAACAACAACAACAACAACAACAACAACAACAACAACAACAACAACAACAACAACAACAACAACAACAACAACAACAACAACAACAACAATCATACCATAGGCTAGCTTCTAGGGTTTAGCCTCCTTGATCTCGTGGTAGATCCACTCTTGTACTACCCATATCATCAATATCAATCAAGCAGGAGGAGGGTTTTACCTCCATCGAGAGGGCCCGAACCTGGGTAAAAACATCGTGTCCCTTGTCTCCTGTTACCATCCGCCTAGACGCACGCTCGACCCCTACCCGAGATCCGCCGGTTTTGACACCGACATTGGTGCTTTCATTGAGAGTTCCTCTGTGTCGTCCCCAATAGGCTCGATGGCTCCTTCGATCATCAACAACGGAGCAGTCCAGGGTGAGACTTTCCTCCCCGGACAGATCTTCAGATTCGCGGCTTTTAATCGCGGGCCAATTCGCTTGGCCATCCGGAGCAGATCGAAGCTACGCCCGGCCGTCAGTCGATTTGGAAGTCCGAACTTCACGCCGACATCCTCGGAGACTTGATCAACGATGGATTCGAGCCACCAAATTAACGCTACCGCTGTCATGATGGGCATGATTTAGCTCACTGCCGGACAAAGGCTCGAGGTTGCAGGCACGAAGTCTGCTCCGACCCTTAACCCGGAGCCGACTGCGCCAATCGAGGATGGGTGGCTAGACACCGCCTCGGGGGCTGCCACCTCTACGGCGATGGAGCCAAATACTAACCTTGTCCCTTGTGAAGCTCGTGACTCCGAGGTGCCGGACTCCGAACCTCCCGCGCCCCTTCCAATCGAATCCGATTTGGCGCCGATCATGGAGTTCACTGCTTCGGACATCTTTCAACACTCACCTTTCGGCGACATTCTGAGTTCGCTAAAATATCTCTCGTTGTAAGGAGAGCCCTGGCCGGACTGCGGCCAGGACGGTTGGGATACGAACGATGAAGAAATTCAAAGCCCGCCCACCACCCACTTTGTAGCCACTGTCGACGATCTAACCGACATGCTAGACTTCGACTCTGAAGACATCGATGGTATGGACGACGATGCCGGAGACGACCAAGAACCAGCGCCCACTCGGCACTGGAAAGCCACCTCATCATACGACATATACATGGTGGACACCCCAAAGGATGGGAATGGCGATGGACCAGCGGAGGAGGATCCCTCCAAGAACAGCCTTAAGCGACGCCGTCAACAAGCGCCGCTCTAAATCCCGCCACAAAGAAGAATGGAGATTCCGCACCGGAGATAATAACACCCTGCATAAAGGTTAAAGACAACCCCTCCAAAGAAGATTCAAAGACAGAGACGGAGAAGCCAGCCCTCACGAGAGAGCGGCATTTAAGAGGTAGAGGACGATAATTACATGCCTCCCTCCGGAGACGAGGCAAGCCTCGACGACTTAATTCGTCGTGCTCGAGGATCTCGTCGAACAAGAGCGCGAAAACGCAGGGCTTATGGCCACGGCAAATAGCCTCAAGAAAAAGCAAGAACAGCTTAGAGCTGATCAAGATCTGCTAGCCGACAGATGGACCGAAGTCCTTGCGGCCGAAGAGCATGAACTCGAACGCCCCTCCAAAAGCTACCCTAAACGCAAGCTGCTACCCCGATTAGAGGAGGAAGCATATAAACCCACATCAACAGTGCACAATACGGCCGACCGGCCACCTCGTGGCCGCGATAGAGAGGCCTTCCGGCCCTCCACTAGGGCCGTACCCCGGCATCGCTCGAAAAGCACAAAGCCACAGGGGAATACGCCGGACTTGCGAGACATATTGGAGGATAAGGCAAGACAATCAAGATCGATCTACGGATCGCGTGGGCGCCCATTTACGCGTGATTTACTACCGCCGCCACGGATACAAAGAATCTGGCAGGGCCGAACACAGTAGACAAAGCTCGCTTGAGCTACGTCGTGATATAGCCCAATATAGAGGTGTCGCACACCCACTATGCTTCACAGATGAAGTAATGGATCATTAAATCCCCGAAGGGTTCAAACCCGTGAACATCGAATCCTACGACGGCACAACAGAGCCCGCGGTTTGGATCGAAGACTACCTCCTTCATATCCACATGGCCCGCAGTGATGATCTTCACGCCATCAAATACCTCCCACTCAAGCTTAAAGGATCAGCTCGGCGTTGGCTTAATAGCTTGCCAGCAGAGTCAATTGGGTGTTGGGAGGACCTGGAAGCCGCATTCCTTGATAACTTCCAGGGCACATATGTGCGACCACCAGACGCCGATGACCTAAGCCATATAATTCAGCAGCCAGATGAATCGGCCAGACAATTCTGGACGCGGTTCTTAACAAAGAAAAATCAAATCATCGACTGTCCGGATGCAGAGGCTCTCGCGGCCTTCAAACACAACATCCGCGATGAGTGGCTGGCCCGGCACCTGGGACAGGAAAAGCCGAAATCCATGGCAGCCCTCACATCACTCATGACCTGCTTCTGCGTGGGAGAGGACAGCTGGCTAGCTCGTAGTAACAACCTCAGCAAAAATTCTGGCAGCCCGGATACCAAGGACCACAATGGCAGGTCGCGTCGCAATAAGAACAAATGTCGCGTTAACGACGACAATACTGAGGATACGGCAGTTAATGCCGGATTCAGAGACTCCAAACCCGGTCAGCGGAAAAAGCCATTCAAAAGAACTACTCCGGGTCCGTCCAATTTGGACCGAATACTCGACCGCTCGTGCCAGATACACGGCACCCCCGAAAAGCCAGCTAATCACACCAACAGGGATTGTTGGGTCTTCAAGCAAGCAGGCAAGCTAATTGCCGAAAATAATGACAAGGGGCTTCATAGCGACGACGAGGAAGAGACCCGGCCGCCGAACAATAGAGGACAGAAGGGTTTCCCCCCACAAGTGCGGACGGTGAACATGATATACGCAACCCACATACCCAAAAGGGAGCGGAAGCATGCACTCAGGGACGTATATGCAATGGAGCCAGTCGCCCCAAAGTTCAACCCATGGTCCTCCTGCCCGATCACTTTTGATCAAGGGACCACCTCATCAAAGATCCGCCACGGCGGATTCGCCACATTGGTTCTAGACCCAATCGTCGATGGATTTCACCTCACCAGAGTCCTGATGGACGGCGGCAGCAGCCTGAATCTGCTTTATGAGGTAACAGTGTGCAAGATGGGCATAGACCCCTCAAGGATTAAACCCACAAAGACGACCTTCAAAGGCGTCATACCAGGTGTAGAGGCCAATTGTATAGGCTCAGTTACACTGGAAGTGGTCTTCGGATCTCCGGATAACTTCCGAAGCGAGGAGTTAATCTTCGACATAGTTCCGTTCCGCAGCGGCTATCATGCTCTGCTCGGACGGACCGCGTTTGCAAAGTTCAACGCGGTGCCGCACTACGCATATCTCAAGCTCAAGATGCCAGGCCCTCGAGGAGTCATCACGGTCAACAGAAACATGGAACGCTCTCTTCGAACGGAGGAACACACAGCGGCTCTCGCGGCAGAAGTGCAGAGCAGCCTTTTAAGGCAATTCTCAAGTCCGGCCGTTAAGCGACCGGACACCGCTAAGCGCGCCCGGAGTAACCTACAACAAGACCACTGCACGCTCCGAAAGCATCGCCAGAGTAATGCGGCCCCAACCCCAGCCCTTGCAAGATTGCAAGACTGGTCCTTCGCGTACATCATTACGCCCTGAAGATACCATGGGCATAGGGGGAGGGGCACGACCACGACAGGCCCAGAGTGCGTCTTAACCACACCAGGGGCTCCCAAGTGCGTCATTTTATTTCTCTCTTTTCCTTTTTTTTACCCATAGGACTCCATTCACCAGAGGGCCCTATCCCGCAGCAGACCTGCCGAACTCACGATGCAACAGCCAGGGAAGGAGAAAAGCTACGACGAGTATCCAGGTGGTGTCCATTATGAGCATTATACCTGTTTTATACACCATTCCGCAACCTACCCCTGGAGGGGGACATGTCTAATAGTCCCATCCCTTGCTTACCGCACTATTTGTATCGTTCTGCATTCATGGCAGTATTTCTTGAATAAACAATGCATTCCTTTCTTATACATATGTTCATTTACGACATGTGGCATCCGTACACTTTGGTACGGCTAAATACACCAGGGGCTTAAGTTCCCCACATTATGGTGTAATAAGTCCGAACACTTTCACAAGTGTGGCACCCCGAACTTATAGCATTATATGCATCGGCTCTGAATCATGTCTTGGGTCAATAGTTGGGTTTTCCCGGCTCCCATGTTTTGGTACCTTACGTTCTGTTGTATCGGCTAAGGTAGCACTGGGAGAACCACTGCGATTAAGGCCCCAGCTTGAGCCGGGCGAGCGCCAAAGGAGAAAGCTAAACTGACTGGCCATGATGAGGCGAGAGCCGGTCGCTATTCGAGAGGTTTTTTTGAGTCCCTAAAGACTTATGCCGCTTAGAGCGAGGAACCGGCCTTTTGTCCGGCCCAGGCGTGGATAGCGCCCCGAATTCGGTCTTCCGAACACTAGGGGCTTCGCCGAAATTTAAAATTATAGAATTCTATGGCTAAGTGAGAGTGTTCAAGCATTATAAGTCCGGTTGCCTTGTTCGTTGTGTTGTGCGCCTCCTAGATGGACCCAAAATGGGAACAAGGGTGCTCAAGTTTATCCCTAACACCCCAACACTCGTGGCATGGGGGTCAAATTTACGACTTGCCATCTCTCAGATTTGATAAACGGCCGCACAGAAGGTAATATTTTAAATTAAATAGCGTTGCTTAGCGCATATGAACAAAGTTTTCAGCGCACAGTATAACAAAATGTGAGTCTACTCAAATATTACATCATTGGAGAACTCACCCGCAATAATGCGGGCACCCTTCAGGACACCCTTATAATACATTTCGGGTGTGCGATACTCCTTGCCCGGCGGTGGCGCGTCCGTCACAAGCTTCAAGATCCATCTTGCCCCAAAGGCACTTTGTCACGGGCAAGGGCCCGACGGGCACCTTCAATACAAAGCGGAGTGCTTGACGACTTCAACCCGTGGACACGCATCCATCAGCCCGCCGCGACCAGCCAAGTAGCTCCTGTGCATGGCCTCTTTGGGCCATAGCCGAACTATAAGGCCCTTCATGGCCTGTTCGGCCACCTTGTGGAGCTCGGCCAGCTGCTTCAGCTGGTCGCTAAGGGGCACCAGATGTCCGGCCTCAGCATACTGAGACCAGAATACCTTCTCCGTCGAGCTCCCCTCCTCGGCCCTGTAGAAAGCGGCAGCATCGGACACGCTGCGGGGCAGATCTGCGAATGCTCCTGGAGAGCTCCGAATGCGAGTAAGTAACAGGTAATTCACTTTAACATGCTTGCTTTGCATGAAGAATGCCTTACCCGCCGCTATTTTCTTCAAATCCTCAATTTCCTGGAGAGCCTTATGGGCATCGGCCTTAGCGGCTTTGGCACTCTCAAGAGCCGACGCAAGCTCGGACTCTCGAGTCTTCGAGTCACGCTCCAAACTCTCGTGCTTTTCCACGAGAGCCTGGAGCTCTTGCTGCACCTCCGCCACCCGCCTCGCTTGTCTCGCTGCCTGCTCATGGCCGCATTATGCTCGGCCATGACACCGCCTCCTTCAGGGTCGCCACCTCGTTCGTGGCCCCTGGAGTACCCACGTTATCCTTGTCATTCCTCTTGCAACCAAATCCTTTTATGTAAGGTACAAACTTTAATAAGGTATTACTCACCTTCATTGTCCTCGAGATGCTTCTTGGCACGGTCGAGCTCGTTCTCGTACCGCTCGAGGCCTTGCTTCAAAGCATTGACCTTCGTAGTCAGTGCGGCAGAGGTCAGCAGCGCAGCCTGCAATCCCATATTGACATATTTTTTAAGACTCATGTGTATGTCTTTTTAGATCCTCAGTCCGGCTTTTGTTTCCGAACACCGAACCGAGCATCAGGGGCTACTGTCTATGCGGTATTATATTACATATCTTAAAATTCTTACCTCAAAGCCTGTTAGAAGGCTGCTGCAGGCCTCGGTCAGCCCACTCTTGGCGAGCTGAACCTTCTGAATCACCGCACTCATGACAGTGCGGTGTTCTTCTTTGATGGAAGCGCCGTTGAGCGCCTCCAGCAAGTTATCCGGCGCCTCCGTTTGGACGGAGGCCGCTGGTGTCGCGGTCTTGCCCTTCTTACGAAGGGGCCGCCCTCCGAACTCCGGAACCACTGCAAGTTCCGGTGCGGAGTCCGGTGCAAAGTCCGGGAGGTTGTCTTGCGGCACCTCCGGGGCATCCTCCTCCTGATGGGTCCCTTCCCGGGATCCCACCTCGGCGTCATCCGCATCACGGAGGGTGGAGGTAGTCGGAAGAGAATCCATATCCGACGTGCCCAAGGACCCGCTCGACGAAGCGAGGAGATCGTCCTTGGGCGGACTACAGGGTTGTATGCGGCATTAGAAAGACACCATGCGACAAAAAGAAAAATTATAAATCATCTAGGAGTCCGGATACTTACGATCTCGCTAGGGGCTTGGCCCTTGAGGGCCACTCCTCGTCGCCGTTGCTGACGTTGGCGGAACAGTCCGGGGGAAGGGTCCTTCCCTTCTTGGACCCTTCAGCCTCCCTCGTTGGGGAGGCCTTCCTCTTCTTCTCTCCCCCCGCTGGGGGAGAGTCCTCTTTCTTCTCCTCCTTGTCCTCGTGGGAGGAGTCCGCCTCGGAGTCATCGGACGATGAGTCCGACATTACCACGCCGAACTCCTTCGGGTTCCCGTGGCCTTCTTCTTGGCCTTCTTCTCCGGCACCATGTAGAGTGCCGGGACCAGCAGCCCTGTCAAACGGGCGTCCGCTGGGTCTTCTGGAAGGGGAGCCGGACAGTTAACCTGTTCGGACGTTGTCTGCCAGGCCTGTTAAAGGTATTGGGAGTTTAGATCCCGCATGAAGTCAAAACATGAAAAGCAAGTGTCCCATAAAGGATAACATGGCTTACCTCGTCAGCTGGACGCTGCGAGCTGAATCCGTGATCTTCGGTAGCGGATGCGGGGGCTTCGGAGCCCTTGAACAGCACCCTCCATGCGTCTTTGTATGTAGTATCAAAGAGCCCGCTCAAGGTCTGGTGTTGTGCCGGATTGAACTCCCACAAATTGAAGTCCCGTTGCTGGCAGGGGAGAATCCGGCGGACGAGCATGACCTGGACCACGTTGACAAGCTTGAGCTTCTTATTCACCAGGGTTTGGAGACAATACTGGAGTCCGGTCAGCTCCTCCGAACTACCCCATAGCAAGCCTTTCTCTTTCCAGGAGGTGAGCTGCATGGGGATGCCAGATCTGAATTCGGGGGCCGCTGCCCATTTAGGGTCACGCGGCTCGGTGATGTAGAACCACCCCGATTGCCACCCTTTGATGGATTCCACGGCGCCCTCGAGCCAAGTGACGCTGGGCATTTTGCCCACCATGGCGCCTCAAGACTCCGCTTGGCTGCCCTTCACAACCTTCGGCTTGACATTGAAGGTCTTGAGCCACAAGCCGAAGTGGGGCTGGATGCAGAGGAAAGCCTCGCACACGACGATAAACGCCGAGATGTTGAGGATGAAATTCGAGGCCAGATCGTGGAAATCCAGGCCGTAGTATAACATGAGCCCCCGGACAAAAGGATGGAGTGGGAAGCCCAGTCCGCGGAGGAAATGGGGAAGGAATACTACCCTCTCATGGGGCCCAGGGGTGGGGATGAGCTGCCCCTCGTCGGGGAGCCGGTGCGCAATGTCGCTGGACAGATATCCGGCGTCGCGCAGCTTCTTGATGTGCCCCTCCGTAACGGAGGAGGCCATCCACTTGCCTCCCACTCCGGACATGGCTGGAGAAGGTCGAGGTGAGATGTGCGGACTTGGGCGCTGGAGCTCGAGTGCGCGGAGATGGATAAGCAAAGGAGGAAGGAGGCGTAGGTAAAAAAGGTGGATCCTTATCCCCTTATATATGGGCGGAAGAAACTATGCGTCCCCACCAGCCTGGTAAAACTCGCTTGTCTCCCAAGCGCCGCAATCAATGGCGCGGTTGGGTTACCCACGTCCGTATTGATGGGAATCCCGGAATAAGGGGAACACGATCTCTGCTTCGACAAGACGTGCCAAGGAAACTTCTTCGCTAAACGCGCTGAGGTGGTATAATAAAATCGATTCGAGTAAAGGCTTGGTTGTGGTGTGAAGTCACGCCACAAAATACGTCAGTAGATTGAACTTGTGTAAATATTATTCTCTCTACGGTGGCATGTGGAATTTATTTTACAGAGCCGGACACTATCCTGGTGTTCACAATCTTCTATGAATTATTCGGAGGAGGAACCCGCCTTGCAATGCCGAAGACAATATGCGCGCCGGACTCGTCGTCATTGAAGCCTGGTTCAGGGGCTACTGAGGGAGTCCTGGATCAGGGGGTGTCCGGATAGCCGAACTATCATCATCGGCCGGACTCCAAGACTATGAAGATACAAGATTGAAGACTTCGTCCCGTGTCCGGATGGGACTTTCCTTGGCGTGGAAGGCAAGCTTGGCGATACGGATATTTAGATCTCCTACCATTGTAACCGACTCTGTGTAACCCTAGCCCTCTCCGGTGTCTATATAAACCGGAGGGTTTTAGTCCGTAGGACACAACAACAACAACAACAACAACAATAACAACAATCATACCATAGGCTAGCTTCTAGGGTTTAGCCTCCTTGATCTCGTGGTAGATCCACTCTTGTACTACCCATATCATCAATATCAATCAAGCAGGAGTAGGGTTTTACCTCCATCGAGAGGGCCCGAACCTGGGTAAAAACATCGTGTCCCTTGTCTCCTGTTACCATCCGCCTAGACGCACAGTTCGGGACCCCCTACCCGAGATCCGCCGGTTTTGACACCCACAATCGCGTTTTTACGATACGGAACCGCGGCCACCTCATGTTCTTCATCAGGAGGGGTGATCTTGAGTCCGTCGGGGCTCCGGAGAGGGGGATTCGATGACGTCGTCATCATCAACCATCCTCCATAAACAATTCCATGATGCTCACCACCGGGAGTGAGTAATTCCTTCGTAGGCTTGCTGGACGGTGATGAGTGGCATGATATTTGTCATGTAATTGAGTCAATTTTGTTAGAGCCGGATCCCTAGTATCCACTATGTTCTAAGATTTATGTTCCTATGACTTTGCTATGCATAATGCTTGTCACTAAGCCCAAGTGCCATGATTTCAGATCTGAACTCTTTATGTTCTTATTGTAGGACAGAAGATGTCATGCAAGTTCTTATTATAAGCACGTATTACTATATACGGAATACATGCCTACATTACATTGATGAATTGGAGCTATTGTGTATCACTCTAGGTTGTGACTGTTACATGATGAATGTCGTCCAACACAAATATCCATCACGGATCCAATGCCTATGATTTTCACATATTGATCTTTGCTAAGTTACTTTCGTTGTTGCTGCTGTTACAATCACTACAAAGCTGCTACTGTTACTGTTACCGTTTACTATTGCTACTGTTGCTACTGTTATCAAACTATCATACTACTGTGTTGTTAAACACTTTGCTGCAGATATTTAGTTCTCCAGGTATGGTTGAATTGACAACTAAACTGCTAATACTTGCAAATATTCGTTGGCTCCCCTTGTGTTGAATCAATAAATTTGGGTGAAATACTTCCCTCAAAGACAGTCGCGGTCCATTATACTTGTGGGTTATCAATGATTAGCTTTGGATGGCGAAGCGCTACCGGATCGTGAAGACGGTACACTTGCAACCAAGTAAAGAGGTCGTCCTTTTGGTCTTCTGTTTGAGGGATTGTTCATGGGCTGCTCGCGGGATCATTCCTCTATGGTTCGAGGGACTCCAAGTACGATCTACACCAACTCGTCTACTTCTGCTACACTCTGGAGTCGGTAACGATCAGGATCCAAACCTTATATGGATCTTCATATTGTTCCTAGGTGATCGTAGGGCGTTTTTTGTTTACTACTACATTTACCCACAAGCCACATCAACGCCAGTTCTCAAACGACCATGACAATGAAGAGCTTTCCCCCGTCAATCTAGTGTCTATTACATAATGGATCTTATCCAATTCCCATCCATCCCTTGTGCCTATAGTGTATTACTCTCACATGGTTTGGCAGAAGATTAAGTCAATGTTGGATAAGGAGTTGACGCGGGCGATGATTAAGTTTCCCATCCCGGGAGGATAGGGTTTCGCCTCCAACAACCCACTGAGATGATGAATAATGGTGGTGTCGCTTCTGCCTTGAGAAACAAACATCAATGAATATGATGAGTTCTAGGTGAATATATAGCCAAGTGTCCCCAAGAGAGAATCAGAGGTGGCCAGGCGGGCCCAGAAGCCCCGTGTAAGCACTAATACTCTCCGACGTGTCTATATTTTTGTCACGTTCACTGCTATGTTTATATCATTTGTACATCCTTTTGGCACCTTTCTATATCATTTTTATTGGGCTAACATATTAATCCAATGCCAAGCGTGAGTTGATGTTTTCTTGTACTTTTGGTTTCACTAAAAAGTGATACTTTTGGGGTCACAAACTAAAAATAAAAATATGGGTATGACTTTTGTTCCTGAAGAGGGGTCACCAGGGCTCCACACGGAGCCACCTAGCCGCCCAGCTCCACCCGTGTAGGGGCTACGTAACTCCCTAGACATTCCAATTTACCGCAAGTTTTCTCCAGAAGTTTCTAAACCGCCCTATTTTTAGATTTTCCGGAGTTATGGATCTCCCCAGACAAATAAAACAGTAACATGACGATGATTACAACACCTATAAAATTGTTCACCCAAGATAGATCAAATCTCAAAGGGGGTTCTCGCCTTCAGGGGGCATGAAACACCATTGATCAGAGGGGGAACCCTTCCCCCACCTGGGGGAGGTCAATGAAGAATAAGGAGGGGGCTCTCTCCCACTCTTTCGGCGGCACAAGAAGCCGCCAGGGGAACCATCATAACCACCATCATCTCCCATGACTTCAACACCATCTACATCGTCATTTTCTCGCTCTTTACAGTGGTCCACTCATCCATAAACATATGTGGTCCCCTACTTAAATATGTTGTTTATGCAATTAATTATCAATGATCTATTGTGTTGTTGTTATGTCCAAGTAGATTTCTTTGTCCTATGGCTTTGATGATCTATTATGATTGATATGAATTGTATGTCATGATATGGTGTGTCCTTTTGCACCTGAGCATGTACGTATATTGGACCACACTTGAGGTTAATGATATGTTAAGATGATTTTGCATAGGGTGGTCAGAGTGACATATATTACCGAGCCTGATTGTAGGTGTCAAAACATATGGGATAAAGATGACTCATACATCTTAATTCTAAGGTTGGGTTTACCTTAATTATCTCTTGGTATTTTGTGGATGCTTGCTGAGGGTTCAAATCATAATAACATGTCAGTCAATGAAATTTTCTACATGTTAGCATATGCCTCTCCCACATATAAAACGGTAATGCAAGATTATTGGTTATAGCATCGTAGCCAATGCCTAGGGACAATTCTGCAATACCTACGACTCTCGTTCTTTTATTGTATTGCACATTTAAATTTATTACCTAGCTTGCATCTTGTTGTACTCGATAATATTCACATCACATCTTCTATATGTGCAACCTGTCTTTAGTCAGAGAGTCTAGGTAAAGCAATTGTTCGGCGTGCAAAGTCTAGGTAAAGCAATTGTTTGGTGCGCAAAAGGTTGTATCAATAGCAGATAGAGCCTGTGGGAATATGATTACTACAATTAGCTCTCCGGGGATATCAACACTTCATAGTACTACAATATTTATTGGCGATTATCAAGCGATCTAGGGCTCTGGGCGCCTAGGATCCTCGACACCTCCTGCCCATCTCCCCCCACCCTCGGGCGCCATGTGGTGCACATTTTCCCTTGTTATTTTTATTTTGTTTTTCCCTCGATGGTTTTCTGCACAAATAGGTAAAAGCAAGTCGGTTGAGAAAAACATTAGCCCTGTTTAATTTTTATTTACCCGAGCAAGAATTGAGGGCTAATATATGGAAAAGTGTTTAGCAAAGTAGTCACATTTGGCACATATCAGTAATCATTGTCCCTTCCCCCGACATCTTTTATGTTGTTGCGGGGATGAGCCTTGTATTGGGATCGTTCGAAGCTGATGAAGGAGAGGGTGGCACAACAACGACATGTGTGTTGTCGTTGTTGGTGCTACATCTCTCGCTCGAACTCCTTATATTGTTGTTCGGATATAGAGGCGGCAGGCAGGCAGAAGTCAACGAGTGGGGCTAGTGCTTCGTTGTGCTCACACGCGAGGCGGTAGGAAAGAATTAGGGTAGTGAATGGATGTCTATTCTTTATGGAGCATGACTTGGCGAAAGCGAGAAACATGAAAATCTAGGCATTGAAAATTTAGAGGTCAAGAATAGATGTCTCCTCAGCAAGTGGCTATTTAAACTTTCGCCCGAGTCTGAGGCGACTTGGGCTCAGATTTTGCGCAATAAGTATCTTCATTCTAAAACATTGGCACAGATGACTATGCGACCGACGGACTCACAATTTTGGAAAGGGATGATGAGAGTCAAGCCCCTCTTTTTCAACAGGGCAAGGTTCGTAGTCGGCAATGGAGCTAATACGAGGTTCTGGGAGGATACGTGGCTTGGGGAGACGCCCCTCGCACTTCAATATCCTACTCTGTACAACGTTGTTCAATGTCGAGAAGCTTATGTTGCAAACGTTTTACAGTCCACGCCCCTCAATATTAGTTTTCGGAGGACGCTAGTTGGTGATCGTTGGGAGGCCTGGCTTCATCTCGTAAGAAGGTTGATGGATGTCCAGTTGTCTCAACAACCAGATCGGTTGTATTAGAAACTGACTAAGGACGGCGTGTTTTCGGTCAAATCCATGTATCTGGATGTCATAAACTCTAGTGTCATTCCCTCCTCGAAGCATGTCTGGAAAGTAAAGGTGCCTTTGCGAATCAAAGTGTTTATGTGGTTCGTACATAAACAAGTCATTTTGACAAAGGATAATCTGGCAAAACGCAATTGATTGGGTTCTGCTAGGTGTAGTTTTTGTGATCATAACGAAACTATCAGACACCTCTTTCTAAATTGTCCGCTGGCTAAGATTCTTTGGCGTTCGATTCATATTGCTTTTAATATTACTCCACCTACCTCCATTAACATGTTATTTGGAACGTGGCTGGATGGGGTTGACTCGGGTATAGCGAGGCATATTCGTGTTGGAGTTTGTGCCTTATTATGGGCAGCCTGGAACTGCAGAAATGATTTGGTTTTTAACAGAACATCGAACATTCACTTTTTGCAGGTTATCTTCGTGGCCACAAAGATTGATCCGTATGTGGTCGCTACTCACTCCGACGGAGGCCAGGGGCGCTTATTATCGGCTCACCCGATGGGAGATGGTAACTCGGGTTATTTTCAACCGGTTTGGATGGCGGTCATGTAATAGGATAGGCATGTAGTGCTTTTTATTTTATTTGCCAGCCGGTTGTGGCTTTCGAGATGGCTCTTGTGAGCGTTTTGTTTTATTTTTTACTTTGAGATTTGGAGACTTTGTTACTGGATTATTTTTAATAATATAAGCCGTATGCATCTTTCTGATGCAGAGGCTGGGGTAAAACCCTTTTTCGAAAAAGAAAAAAAGTGAATGAATCTAGAGGTTGGAAAGGGGCAAAAGTGAGGGAAAGATTATATATGAGGCACGATCACCATTTGGTTGAAAAACTGGTGTTGATGCTAGGTGATTCTACACTTCACATGAAACCGTGATACCGCATCTTAAAATCCAAATTCGCACTTTTCTGAACATCCCAAAGATATGAATGTACAAACGATAGGTTTACACAAATTTTAAACCCAGATATGACAAATCTAGATGCAAATAGCGTCGTCCTTGCTTTTGTCTTTTAGCGACTATTGGTGTTGTATTTGTCCTTTTTTGTTTCTTTATGTCTATTTCGAGTGTGGGTTTAAAATTTGTAGAGTCTGTAGATACATATCTTATGAACACTCACCACATTTTCTGATTTTTTTTTAGAACTTGTAAATTTAAATTTTAAGAAGTGGTATTATGGCACTGGCATTGCATGCCAATGCTTGGAATTTTGCGCGTTTGAAACAGGGTTGAAAACATGGCATTTCTGCTGTACGCATGCATTATTTAGACGATCATTCATGAAAACGAAGCGATCGACAAGCTTGGGACGCAGATGGACTCGGGAACCTACGTTCGCTCGCTCGCCCGCTCACGGAGACCGATGCCTGAGCCACCTGCACAGGCTGGCTAGCTACAAATGGATGGATGGCAGGCCGGGAAACAAGGAGACGGAGCACATCACACGTCCCCTCACGGGGTCTCAGACCTTCCTCCAGGTCGCATCACCTCACCTCACCTCACGCCTGATGAGGCGTACCGTACGGCCGGGGGAAAGAAAGTCAGTCTGACGACCAAGCGTGCGAGGCAAGCGATGTCCGGCCAAAACTGCGACGCCGAGGGGGCGAAGCAGCGTCGTCAGCGCGCAGCGCTGCTCGTCAGGATGGGGCGGTGCCTGCGGACGTGTGGGGCGAGGACGCCGATGTGACCCGTCGCCGCAGGGCAGCGCTCGTCCACGTGGCGCCTAGCTTCCCGCGCCGTCGCGTCCGCTGGTGTGTCGTCGTGTTTTGCGCCGTCCGGTGTGGTAGTACGAGGCCCTTGGCTGCCCCCGGCTGGTTGACCGCGCGGTTAATCGGAGACCGGGAATCTCCTTTCCAAATTTCCAGTTTGCTACGTGCAAGAATTCGTAGATCTTCGGTTGTGTGCAGTTGAGGTTGTTTAATTTTGATGAAGAATACTAGTTGCTTCGTCTTTCTTCCCGCGGGCTTTAAGAGCAACTCCAACGGGCCGACCCAAACGGACGGCGCTTTTGTCCGTTGTTTTGTCCGTTTGGGTCGGCCGCCCGTCCGTCGTCTGTCCTCTTTTAGATTTGGGTCCGCAGCGCGCCTTACGCGTCGATCCATTTCATGCCAGCGCGCGCTTTAGATCATGCCAGCGCGCGGGAAAGGTTAACGCGCGGGAAAGGTTAACGCGCGGGGGAAATTCGGCCTAGCGCGCTACCGGCTTTATGCTCCAGAGCGTGGGAAATGTTCACAAGATTTTGATACGCCACGGCCGGCGCTCGTTATAAAGATGGCGCTCCCTCCACACTTAGTCCGCCACCGCCGCCCACTCGTCTCGCCCCCTCTCACTAGCATCGCCGCCTGTGCGCCACCATGTCGATGCACATCCTTGACGCTTCGGATTTTCACGGAGTCCGCGAGCGCCCCTCTGTCGCCTTCTCCGCTGAGATCTTGTTTGGCGAGAAGCGGCTCATCCTCGGCACCTTCGACACCGCTAAGCAGGCGGCCCGCGCGTACGACGCGGCGGCGTGGCGCCTCCGGTGGCCGAGACGGGAGATGAATTTTCCTGATGTGTCGAGCCAGCAGGCGCAGGATCTGGCGCCTGTCCTGCGGCTTTTCACCGACGAGGATCGTCGCGTCCACCGGAGGCGGATGCGTCGCCTCACCCTCGCCGAGATGGACGTGCAAGCCTTGGTGCTGTGGCGCGAACGCTTCCCGCAGATATCGCCGATTTAACGCCGGCCTATGAGCAGAGGAGGACGGAGAGGAAGGCCAGGAGGACGAAGCGAGCCGCCTATCGGGAGGGCAAGCGTGCGCGGAAGCTGACCGCTCAAATGAGACTGAGGCTGCGAGAAACATCGGGGTGGGACTTCGCGGACGAGCATGTTGCTGACGCCTATATTCAGACGTCGGAGAAGGACATTGCCGAGTCAGAGTCGGAAAGCGACGAGTAGTTGATCTTTTCTTTTATCTGTGTACGCAAGAACTAGCTATGTATCTTTTTTCATCGGAAAAAATGGCCGGCGGCGTCGGCCACGAAGCTGGCGGTGGAGGTTGTGCACGCGCGGGAAGGAGAGAGGGTGTGCGCGCGCGTCCGTCTTGTGTCCGCGCCGACGCAAATCCAGCTCAAAAATGGGCCGGGAATGGATCGGCGGGCGGACGAAAGCAGACGCGCATCCATTTGGGTCGGCGCGTTGGGCCGTCTTTTCTGTCCGCGCCGATCCAAACGGATGCGGGCGGACGAAATGAATCATCCCATTGAAATTGCTCTAACTAACGAAAATGCCAACTAGACATGTGGTTCCCAGCGAACGCCCTAGCCACCATTGGATGCGAGTAAAAATCTTAAAGCGGGGGTCTACTGCGACGTCAAATAAAAAAGACGTTCGCTTGGGACGGCACGTGAGCCAACTAAACAACCTCTCATCACATACGCGAACCAACATATGGTTGAATGGTTAGAAAGACAATGATGTCCCCAGTCCACTAAGTCCTGATGCTCGCATTATTTCTGAATTTATTTCATTATTTTGCGGTGCGCTTTCAGTAGGAGGAGATGTTTCCGTCGACGACAAGACGCTTACGATGACTACGTAAATCTCAAAATGATATGCTGACTCAGTTTCTCAAATGTGCTCATAAGGATAGGACGTACATGTATGTGTTCATAGGAGTGAGTCAGAGTGTATGCGTGTATATGCGAGCACAAGTTTAACAAATGGCTTAAGAAGCCTTGAACAAGGCAACCGACCATCGAAAGGAACCAGACTGCTGTGTGGATTTTCAAGTTACTCGATCAACGTCAAACTCAATGTAGAAACCATTAGTGAGGCGGTGATCTCCTTGGCAAAACATAATTAAGCAACCGTGGTACTCGCCAAGATTTACATGAGAACTATCTACTCACGCATCGCGTATTAATGAGAAAGATTATAGGGTTTATTGCAGAATGTCAGCTCTGACCTTTGGCTAACCAGTAGTTTTGATTGAGGTAAGATAGCGCACCCGAATCCATCTAGCTAGTCACCATATCAATACACCACCACAGATCATCTCTCGTCCCCTTGCAAGAAGGTCGTCCATAGCACCCACACTTATTTGGATGGTTTTAATGTAACCATTAAAAGTATCTATGCACGGTATAAGTCTTCAAGTAGTCCTTAACCGTGGACCCGACTATTTGAATAGATCATTTACCCTGCATGGATGTACTTCTTCACACATGTGTTCACCACTTACCCCCCATGTACTCGGCAGACTTCAAGCGGAAGTCGGCCAGGGTGTCGCCCGCGACCGTTAACTTACAAAGATTCTAGCCCAAGGCAGTCGCCTATCTGAGTTGGAACCCATAATGGAAGTCCGGCAGAGGTTTCTGGTATGGCCTCAAACGTTGTGAGCAGGGCCCCAAGCCGATCCCGACTGGGTCGTTCATCCACTTCACAGGCCCGCTCACATCCTACTAACATTTTAAACTACAGTGACTACTGGATAGAGAACATGGTGAGTTAACAGGCCGAGCGGGTCAAGGTCACTGAGCTCCCTACGTGTGGTAGTAGCTAGTCTTGGAACACAAACACAAGAATTCGGGTCGTAATTAAGTGCGGCGTCAATGAGACAACCCACCATGTACTCCTAGATCGCCTCTCATATCTGCCTTTACTTGTCCAGTTCACACACATATATTCATTGTTAACTATCATGAACATGCTCACAACCATTCCTGAAACATCACTCATGATGGATCAGACACACACAACTCTAAGCGTAGCAAGCAAGCATGGTGAAGGGCCATAACATGGTTTCAAGCAACTCCTAATCATGTTATGACCATGGTAAGCTTTGTACTCTGGCAATGAAATGCCATGCAAAGAAAAGGGTTCAACTAGCGAAAACATGTAAATCGGTATTCAACCTAATGCATTGAAACGAGAGCAAGAGCGAGTAAGTGGGATTGTATAGAAATGATCAAAGGGTTACTTGTCTGGCACTTCTGAAGATAGAACAACTCTTCATCAGTGACATCGATCTCTACGTCGAAACAACTTCTACCGAGAAGAAGCAAACACATACAAAGAAAAGGGGAATATCAATCAATTCATGGCAATTCACAGTCAAATGTATGTCATGGCATGCTAAGGTACTGGATTGACCTAGTGCAACAATTAACCATTTTAATTGAAGCGAATAAAGCAATATAGCATTTTCCAAACTTCAAAACTAGTTATCTAAATTCCCTTTTCATTATTTGCCCTAAATAGTGGAGGTAAGTTATTCAAACATGCATGAGCATGTCACCAACAGATTCGTTGGATTTTTATGATCATTTTTCATATATAACTTTTCTTCAATTGAGTTATTGATTATTTTCTATGAATTTTAGAAGTTCTAAGTATTTTCTGAATTAAATAAATCATTTCTGATTTATTAAAAAAATTCAAGAATCTTCTTCTACTCCTAATGTCTCAATCCGTACGTCGTTTCGTTCGCTCGTACTCAGCCTCCCACCACCGATAGAGGCTCCCCGATCGAGGCCCCATGCACGGTCTTTTGTTTCCTTTTATCGACCGCATCCTCATGGTAAGTGTTGATTTAATCAAATCAATAGAGATCAATCACCGTAACTGGATTTGGTAATTGGTAATCGAAATCCATACACAAGATCCCTCCTTCCTTCTCACGATGCTTTTCATCTTCGCCTCGGTCATGGGCTCATGGCTCGTTGGCCTCTGGTCCGAGTTCCCCGAAAGACCTCCTCCCATCAAGTGCTGGGACGCCAGGTCACAGCCTCGCAGGCCACCTCTTCTCCCCTTCTCATTGTCATGGCTGCTGTGCAGATGGATGGCCACGCAAGGTTGTTACAGTTGAGGTCGGCGGGAGGGAGACCACCGAAAGAAAGTGTGGGACGAGGCCGCGCAAATCGTGGGCTCCGTAAGCGAATGCTTATGGTGGCCTCAGCGCGCTCTGGGCAATGGTGACTTGAGGCTCTATCCAGCTCCCTCGATTTCATGGCCGGACGCTACCTTATGTCTCCATGTCCACCTGCTCGATCTGAGACCACCATCCGCGATTCGATTAGGAGCTGGCGCTCGAGATCGTCTCGGCATCTCATCTACCCTTGCAGGCATGTGTTCTTCGTCTTCCTCCTCTCATGAGATCATCTGTCCTTGGTAGAGTTGTATGTAAGATCTTTGCAAGGCCTGACCAATAAGCAGTCGTGGCTTAGGTTGCCTTTCGAGACTTGTGGGAAGCGTAGAATTCATTCAGACTATCAGCATAACAGTGTATCAACATCATTCAGATTATGATGATTGAGAAGGTCTGAATGACAAAAAAAATATTGAGTGTATCAGCATCGTATTGAGAAGTGAAGGTCTGAATGACAAAAAAATACTGAATATTCAGTCAAAGAATAGCAAACCAATGTTACTCAAGTATCTGACGGACTGCACATTGAGCCCGTGATTCCGAACTACATGCCCCATCATATCGTCGGAGATGAATGAACTTACTGAGCAGGAGTGTTTGGAGATCAAATATGCGATTTTCTTGCAATCTCCTCTCGAGGCTCTGAATGATAATTTGGAAGCTCACTTTTGAGAAATAGTACCGTTAATTGAAGGGATCCTACTGTGGGTTACCAATACTATTTACTATTTTGATTAGACCGTGGAAGAGCATGATGTATATACTTCTTCTCTTCTACTCCCTCCGTTCCAAATTACTCGTCATGGTTTTAGTTCAAATTTGAACTGAAACCATGACGAGTAATTTGGAACGGAGGGAGTATATCACTAAGAAATTCTTCACATGTTTACCTTTTTCATACTTACTAGGTTCAGGGTCATCACAAGACTATCAGTGGCAGGAATGGGTTGTGCGTGCACATGCTTATTAATTTAAGGCAGGATTATGGTAGATGGTGCATGGTCCAGATGCATAGATGGAACCCGACAGAAAAGAAAATAGAGAAGAAGGTGCCACCAATTCGCATCTGTACATAATTTCTAGAACAAGTACATTGCAGTTCCATGTGCCAATGAATGATTGTTTTTGGTAAACAAGTACATATTATATCATATGTAACCGGAGAATGGTGCCATGTCAAGGGCAGGCAACAACTCTAATGGACTATGTGCACTTGCTGAATAAAGATTACTGTGTTGGCCTTATTGCTTGGATGTGTATGGAGCTTCAACCTGGTATGTAGCTCATTACCTCCTAATTGTGGCGGTTACAAAAAATTATGCACAATGATATATGTGGTCTAATCGGCACCATGCATAATTCCTTCGCTAAACTGAAGTTTTTATTTATTTATTTATTACATTTTCACTACATTAATGATTGGCCAAGTAAATTCCATTCATATGTAAAATACAATTGAGCATCATGAACAAGAAGTACCTCATTGAGATCTATTTGTTACCGAGAATGTGAGGAAGAAAAATCAAATTTATTGACACTGAACTCTTAAAGCTTTCTCCATGTATGTGCAAATCATTTTTTTTTCGAAACGGTGGCAAAAGATTTGCCTCATCGATTAATTAAGAAGAAGAGAATTGCCCAGTTAATTTTCGGAAAACCGGGCGAAAACCGTTACAAACAACCCAAAGGCGTACTACTCACACAACAAGAAACACCATGACCACACATGTGGCCCTCCCAATGCACCACAAACGCAACCCTCGACACTTGTACAACACAATGGAGCTTCACACAAGAACACCGACGACAATAAAAACGAAGCACTCTCCATCATGAAATCGCGGGCGCCTTCCAGATAACACCGCCCTTCTTGCTTTTGTTTCTCTTTGCTTTCTCCCTATTGGGTTTCTTCTTGAGGACGCATCCATTTGTGTTGCCAGATCCAGACTGATCAACCACTCATTTGTCAAGAAAGTCATAGAATTCATTGTACTTCTTGATGTAATAAATCGTCAACCAAGGGGCTCCTAGGGGCAAGCACCAACAAACCATCCACATCGACATCGTCGACCGAGAACCCCCAACACGACATCCTCCACCACAGGAACCATAGACACAATGGACTTCGGCGCCTCCAGTTGCTCACATGACAGAGGCGAAACATGTCCCTCACACAAAGTCGCCGATGAGTCCACCTCCAACCGCTTCAAAGACAGAGGTGAAGCAGGGCTCGAACATATATCCCGAAGCTCGGGCATGAGCCACAGCACCGGAGCCGCAAGCACGGCGATGGAGTCACCCACAGCGGTAGGCACCACAACTGACGGTGCAGACATCGACAATGAATTTTCCCGAACACGAGGGGAGAAACAACCATAGGGCTCTGCCCCTCTGTCCTCCGTGGAGTCAACAACGACCACACCAAGAGGCTGTGGCGTCTGCGTGGCCAGCAATGTAGTCGGCACAAGAGAGAGCCTACTCAAAGCAGCCTCCGCTCGCTCTAGGAAGCTCTCAATTCGTGCCTGCCACCCTTGAAGCAACTCGGTCTGGTCAGCCAGAGCGGTCTGAAGCACCACATTGGATGGGGATGTCGGGCTAGCGGAAGCAGAGACCACAGACGCCCAAGATCCACGACGAATCGCAATGGAGGGGAGCGTGGATTTCATTCGGCCCTCTCTTGGAGCAGGAGGTTGACGATGCTGGGTGTCGAGGCGAGAGACGGGCGGGGCGGTAAGACATGCCAGCGAGCTGAGAGGACGCCATGGGTTGTGGCAGTCGCGAGCACGATGACCGTTCTGCAAGCAACGACAGCATCGGAAGGGATCTCTGCAGACCGCTGCATGGTGCCCAGGGGCTAGGCATCTGCAGCAGCGACCGCGGAGCCAAGCAGGGATAGGCCGGGGAGCCATAACCGAGGTCGGCGGCGCCGGACGACACCGGCCACCAACCTTCACCCATCCCTGCTCTGAAGACGCCTCAGGAGCAGCAGCGACAACAGCAGCAGCAGCCGGATGGCTCACCCCGTTGGAGCACCTGGCAGCCAATGGCGTCAGTGGGGCGAGCTCGCCGTCATCTTCAATGCTGCAGGTGTCGTCGGCGAGGGAAGCCCACGACATGGCCAGCGGCGGCTGCGGGGCCCGCAAAATGGCGTCGGGGACGAGCACCTCGTTGGAGCTCCGGGAGCTTGGCCGCGCTGGAGCAAGCCCCGAAGGGAGAGATGGCTCCTCCCCAACCGCAACATCCGCGACAACCGAGCAGGGGCTCGCCGCAGGCCGCAGCGACCCATCCAGCAGGAGCTCCGGAGGGGCCAAAGTGACCTCGAAGGCGCGCGGTGGAGGACGCAGCTGCATCTCGAGATCCAGAACGGAGCCCTCATAAGCGGGGATGACGAGCTGAGACATCAGCGGCCGGTGGACGTCTCCGGGAACATTGGGTGGTGAGACGGAGGTGGACGCCGGGGTCTCCGCCGCCGGAGAAGGCCGGGACGTCGACAAAGAGCTCATGCTCACATCGCCACACGACCCAATGGTGGAGGCTGCTGACTGCAGGGTTGAAGAAGGGCAGGTGAGGGAGGAGATCTCGCTGATTCTGGATCCAGGCCCGACGAAAGCGGAGGAGGCCGGAGCAGCGAGATCCGGCCGGCGGCGGCCGCACGGTCACTGGACGGCGAGCGTCGCGAGAGCCCTCATACGGTCATGCAGACTAACTTTAAAACTGGGATTTTTTTCACATGCGTATGTGCAAATCATCAAGTCTGAAGTAGTTTTGGTTTATTGTGTATAGGCATTTCCCAGATAGGCACACAAATTTCCTGGTAAATATGTATGGCTAACATTTTACTAAAGTAACATGACACCATCGTAACACTTGTTACTTAGAAAAAGTTTGGTGTGGCTAGGCGGCGACTTCAAATGGTCATCTCCGGAGCTCGATTTGGGAGAGGGGTCCTCAAAGGAATGGTAGTCATAAGCGGTGGTAGTGGCCTGCGGCACGGACAATGGTTGTCGGTGGCGACAAATCGACGGCATGGGAAATGCACGTACTTTAGTGGCGCCTGGGTCTGGCTGGTGGCTCACGTGTTCCTCTAGGCTGAATCATTGGGTTAGAGGAGGAGTAGGTGTCCGAGGGTGCATGAATGGTGCCTCAAGGAATTTCTCGATCGTGATTGGCATCTTGTAGATGGTTCAGTGGATCGTGAAGTTTTTATGTAATGTACTACATGTAGTTAATTTATTTGGTTGGAAGGATGCAAACAATTTTTAGGTTACAACTTCTTTTCTTTAGATATTTTATTAATTTCTCTTGATTGTTTGTGCACAATTACTAGAGAATAGAGGGGAAGGGAACAAGAGAGAGGAGGGGTGCTTGAAAGAAGAATATGAAGAAAATAGAACTGTTTAATCGTGCACGAGGACCTTAAACTCATGTGTTAGACGTGATTGATGTTGAACTACTGAAATAGGTATGCCCCCATTGCAACGCACAGGGCAATTAACTATTTTGGAGATTGCCTTGTGGTTAGTGTTGAAGGAAGAACACACCAAGTTGCAACTCACTTCTTTGAAGATGCTTATGAGAAAATGGAGTATTGTCTTGCTTTGGACTCTCCTGCATCAGGAGCATACTTCCCATAACATGAATAAAAGGTTCCCTTTGCTGAATTTTTATTTTCAATGAGTACACATCGATCAATCGTTGGCGGCCCTTTTTCTGAACCTTACTGTTGGAGCGACTACGGCTGTTTTGTCTCGTTTACTATATCTTGTAGATATCCCTTGTTTCAAACTATACACTATCTTGTAAATATCCCATGTTTTCAAATCATATACTAATCTTGTAAATTGCCCCAATTTTCCATCATATGATATTATTACAACAAAACACACCTTCAGTTTTGTGAGTGCTAGATATGTTTTCCTTGATCCCCTTTATTTGGTCACAGTTGTTTATTTGTTGGTTTTGTGTGCAGGGATCGCAAGATGTGCACATGCTTATGAATTGAAACTTGCAATATGTTATGTATTTCATCGTTTCAATTAATACTTTTGTTATTATCATTGCAGAATTTGACGTGCCATAGCATATTTGGGTGGAAAGAAATTTAAAATATTTTGCACAGGCATTTATATGTAAGAGCACTGATTTACATGGTGAATGTTTTTCGTTGCACATTTGTAGACCTTCCACGTGGGATCTTTGTGCTAACTACATATATTGTTTGGATTGTTATGAGTTGATAAAGAAGTTTTTATTATCTTTCCTTGAATATCGTGTCGATGAAGCTAAAGAATATTTTGATATTTTTCGAGAATATGTTAAGCACATCAAATAGATCTTAATTCATAATAGATTATTGGTTGGATCATCGCTCTTCATGTATACCTCGTCAAATTACCTTTTTATCAACTTAAATTGCAAGTGAAGTGGATTTAAATTATTAATCAATTGTTACTAGCTAGCTTTTCTATACTTTTGAAATTTAACTTGCATTATATTTATATATATCTCCAGCAAAGTATTTCAAATCCCCGCGGCAACGCACGGGCAGTCTACTAGTACCTTTTGTTACTCGCTCAAGGCTAGCCACAGTAACTACCTAGTTGGGCCAGTCAATGCTGAAAAGGCACTGGTCAAACCCGACCAATGGGGCCAGCTGGGTTGTAAATATTAACTGGGCTTACTTAGCAAAAGGACCCACAAATTAGCATCACTGGGTGAACTAAATAGGTCATTAGGCCCTAATTAATCCGTCCATGTCATCACCACCGGCGATTAGCCACTGGTGACCATAGGATGCGGCGGAGGTCCTCGTCCGGCCGTTTTAGGCGATGGATGGACGCGTGGATGGGTGCATTGGGTTGCTAGCAGTGTTGCGCATCCAGACGTGGTGGCGGGTGGTGCTAGGGTGGCGCGTAGCGACTACAGCTATGGGTTTTGTGGCAGCCAGGGCTTAGGTGCATGCGGGCACAAGGCTGTGGTGCGCTAAGGGGTCAACTAACAACTGCCTTGGCCTCCTGATAGTTCCAGGAGATCTTTGTCGTGATCAACAACGATGGACGCGGGCTACAACGGAGGCGCACAACAAGGCAGACGGCGGCGGAGCTCAGCCATGGCGGGTTGGTAGCTAGGGGATGAGCGCGAGAAAGGGGGGGTGAGGGGCAACAAATAGGGGATCACGGGGATCTTAAAGAGAAGCTCGGGAGGCTCGGGGATGGCCTGGTTGTAGCGAATCGACGTCGGCGGTCTTTGCTGCCCGAGGTGGAAGACGATGGCGATTGTGGCGATGCAACGTGTCCGGGCATGCGATCTTTGGCGCAGAGAAGCGCCGAGTCTAGGAAAAGCTCTTGGAACGAAGACGAGGTGAGGCCGTGGTCCTTGCTATGCGGGCGTCGTCGGCATGGCCATGGCACTCTCGGGTGCGAGGTGGAGAGCGAAGGGGAGGAGGGAAAAGCGGGCAAGAGTGAGAGGGTTGGGCACGGGGCGTGCGTGGCGTTGTTAGTCGATATCCAGCATCAGCGGCAAGCAGGAGGTGGCTCGGGCGCGTGTGTGCGCCGCTCTATGTCCTTCTAGTGAGAAGAAGATGACTAGCACTGGCCCAGTTGGGCTGCTACAGTACTGTGCTACATAGGTAACTCTATATTATCTGTTCTCTAATTTTTTCATGTTCTCTATTTTTCCAGTGTGTTTTGAATTTTGTTAACAAACCAATTCAATTTAGTTGCTTCTGATAATTATTGTGGGAACTTAACGGATTATTTCAAAACCCCACAACAAGTTTCAAAAAATTTCGAGCTATAAAATATTTGTAGGAATTTATAGTCCAATTCCAATACTTAGCAACTTAATCCAAAGCCCCAAATAGATGCTTAAAAATATGCAACATTATGGTGCATTTTTTTATAATTTAGCAGAAATGATGAACATTTTTAAGGGCATTTTGGCTTCATTGAAAATATTTGAATTGAATCTTGTTTTAAATTTATCTTCTGAGGCTATAATTCCCTCAATTCAAATTTATTTGAATTTAGACATGATGCATGGATGCTTCAAATGCATTTAATTGCCAGTAATTACACTAAATATTCTAGGGTTGTGACACCCATTCCTCCTGCAGAGCTCAACCAGACCTCATGTGGCAGGTCGATGCATCATCTAGGAGGCCGGAGGACGGCGGGCTACAAATCAAGTTGCCTGCGCCGCGTGGCTCCTGTGCCCAGCTAGGCACTCCTCCTGGCACCAAAGCTTCAAGAGGTCGTGACGGTGGCAGTAGTTGTCAACGACAAGCCCCACAAGTACAAGGACAAGGCTGCTTCTCCGCGCCCTGTGCCACCCGGCTCCTCGTGGTAGAGCTTCATGATGTCACCACGATGGCACCAAGAGGCAGCTATGGTGGACGACAAGTACCCGTGAGGACGGGGACGAGGTGGCATCTCCGTGGCCCACGCACAACTTCAGCGCCCAGCCAGGACGCTCCTCCTTGGAGCAAATCTTTGCAAGGTCGTTGTAGTCACTACAAAAAATACACTTCCGTGATGATACGTGTTTGTCACAGTAGGTCACATTTTCTGTCATGCATGTACATCCATGACGATTTGATGACCGAATCAAGATAGTCATACCTGTGCTGGCGCAGAAGTGTTCCATGACATTACAAAATCATCATCATGAAAGTGTCCACTTCCTTGATGATAAATTGCGCGTCATAGAAGTGCTTTTGTCAAAGGTGACCGACACGTGGCATCCACCGTAATGGGTCGTCGTTAAGCTATCGGGTTCTGGGTTGGATCCGATAACCCATTAACAGCCCGGACCAATGGGGATTTTTCACATTTAAAATTCTCAATGGCCAGAGGAACCACGTGTCGGCTCACTATTGGGACAGATGTCATCCACTCATTGGACCGAAGGCGCCTATGACAACACGTGGCACTATCCAACAGAGTCCCATTCCGGTGAAAAGGTCGGCCCGTTTAACTTGGTCAAAAGGTAGTGGGCCGGCCCACGGAAAGCGTGTTAACGGCATGTTCGCATATAGCCCATTTACAGCCCGCTAAGTCACGACCCGTTACGGCCTATCCGAATTTGGCCCAATAGCGTCATCTGGGCCGACCGATATGATTCCATCCCATTGTAACTTCCGGCCCATGTATGGCCCATGACGTCTTTCGGCCCATATGAGGCCCTTTGTAACTCTTGGCCCATTAACAGCTCATGGTGCCCGTAATGAATGGTATATCGTTTTATACCCATTAACGGCCCATTATTCGATTGGGCCGTTTCCAGCCCGTGTTACCTTTCGGCCTTCTCATGGCCCATTTATTCTTGGGATCATTTCCAGCATTCAGTTACTTACGGCCCGTTACGTGCCTTTTCTGCTTGTGGACCAAATTCAGCCCGTGGTTAGAGTCGGCCCATTTGTGGCCCGTTAATCCGTTGGGTCGTTTTCATAGGTCTTCAAATACGGCCGATTAACGTCGGCCCATTATGGTCAGCGCATGAACAGATGATTCCAACTCTAGCCCGTTTACGGCCCATAATGCAGTTCATTATTGGCCCATGTTTGGCCAATAGATCATACGCCCCGTAGAAGGCCCATTGATGCTACGCCCCGTAGAAGGCCCATTGTTTCTACGACCCTTAGGAGGCCCATTGTTTCTACGACCCTTAGAAGGCCCATGGTCACTATAGTAAATATGTAGCCCATGGTTATTGTGACTTAGTTTTAAAAAATAGGTTATTGCGGCCACTAGCAAATCGTGGAAAAAGAACTGCAGTGACTACAAGCAAACAAATAAACAAGACAACAAGGAAATGAATAATAAAGCAACTTACGCTAGGTTATCACGGTGTCGGTGTACTAAAGTAGGGGCGCTCCTTTGTACCCCTTACTTGTGCACGGGCAGTCAGAGCCACACCTACGGCCACACTCAAGCAGGGCAGAGACAGGAAATCAAAGCCGCGGGACGGCCAAAGCAACGCCAAGACAGAGGCATAAAGAGCAAGAAGGCGAAGTGGTTTCCCCCGGCAAGACCCTTTCCGGGGCGGCTTCCACGGCGCCAGCAAGGACCTTGCCGGGGCAGCCTACCCGACGCCAGTAGGGCGCACCACCCTTGGGCCCCAGTTTTTCCAGCGTCAACAACCACGTTGGGACCAGGGCTCGGGAGGCGCCTCCGTGATGGGATGCAGATCTTTGTGAAGACAAGGAACATTCCAAATCAGAAGAGGATTAGAAGACGACGAACCTCAGCAAGATCCTTACCGAGGAAACACACAAGACCCCCGACAAGATCTTTGCCGGGGACGACCGCAATGCCACGGCAAGACCCTTGCTAAGGACGTCCGCAAGGCCACAGCCAGGCCCGCACCCACCAAGCTTCTGCCACCGCTCCCATGCAGCTGCCATCCCACCAGCTAGGCAGGCGCCTGCGTGTCGGCATGGGCTTCTCGGCCAACTCAGTGCATGCCTACGTGGTGGCATGCAAATCTTCGTGAAAGGCCCTACCACCGCGCCACCTCAGCAGCCTGCCAGCCTACATGGCGCTGGCCACCTCGCTGGCCCAGGCGCGTGTCAAGGCAGGGCGAAGCGGCGGTAAAGTGAAGTGGACACGTCAGAGGCGCATTCAATGTGTCTTGTCCCGTAATAGCTAGCGATAGGCTTAACCACAGTACCCCGATGCCACCTCCTGTGTGCCACTGTGGCGATCCCCTTGCCTATAAAAGGAGGCCTGAGGCATCCAGGAGAGGGATTCTGACCCCTGGACAAGTTACACTCATTGTAACTAGCTCAAGAACTCCAAGAACACAGATATACACATCAAAGCATGACTAGGGTGTTACGCATCCTTGCGGCCCGAACCTGGGTAAACGACCCGCATGCCCGTACTGACTGCTGATCCCGCTCTTCTCACCACCCCGTGCCCCGCAACCGTAGTAGGGATTCTTGTGATCCCATAGGTGTCGTTTCCCACCGACATCTTTGGCGCGCCAGGTAGGGGGCGTAGTAGTGAGAATCTGGTTTAGCAGATGGTTGGGCAGCTCCTCATCGCCATGGTTTCCAAGGAGGGAGGCGACCAAATGAGCAGCTCCATCAGCAGGTGCAGCAAGCGTTCGCACGACAACAAAAAAAAGCTAATTCGTGCACAACTTTGAGTAACTCCTTTTTACATAAGGTTATCCTCCTCGGAGATCTTTCCTTTGTATGAGAAGCCTGCACCCAGTGGGGCCCGTCCATTATTGGCAATGCCCTTGGTCTGTTTCGAGTCTCCTCAACAGATCGAGCAGCTGCGTCGAGAACGGCAGGGTGGCCTTCCACCATTGGCAACACTCTCGCTCTGTCTCGAGTCCGCTCGACAATTCGAGCGGCCGCGTTGAGAATGGCAAGGTGGTTCGCACGACAGCGAGCACACCCTGCCGACCGCTACGGGATCCGTCCTTCGAAGCGTTGCGATCAGGGTTCGCGCGCCGGGAAGCCTACCCAATTGGCGTAGGGTGGACATACAAGGAAGGGTCGAGCAGGAGAATAACATGCATCAAACTTAAAACACTGCAGAGTTATATTACATCAATTGTTGTTTCTAACTAAAGATATGAATTGTCTTGGTAGTGAACCCGCAGTGGCAACAAGAAATGGGGTGCCTAATCCTGGCGCTGGCCCTCTATCCTCTGAATTCCGCCGACGCGGCTGATGATGGGCTCGATGTGCTCCTTGAGCCCCAAGAGGTCTGCATTGCCCGGCAAGCTATCCAGCGCGGCGTCGAAGTTGAGGTCGGGGTTCCAGTATGCCAGCTTGGTGAGGACCTTGGTCATGGCGCCCTGGCAAAGTATCCGGGACTCGTTGGCCAAGGAGCTCGCCCGGTTGGAGTCGAGCCGTTCCAGGGCACCAAGAACGCCCTCGAAGAACAAGGTCAGCTTGGCATTGGGGCTCGTGTCCGGTTCCGGGGCATACCTCACTCCCGACATCTTCATGTCGGCCAACTGCTTGGTGATCCTGTTGGCGATGTTAGCAAGGCGGCCGATCCAGATGTTCTCGCCCTTCACGTAATCTACATGGTTGGCGGTGTCGTTCCTCAGCTGTTGTTTCTCCTCCGCCAGGCTCTTGGTCAGGGCTCCCTCCTGGGCCTTGGCCTCCGTGAGCGTCTTCTCAAGACCCTCCAGCTTCAGCTTCAGGTCATCGATGGAGTCGTTGGCGCGGGAGAGCTGCTCGGCCTTGGCCAGGTTTTTGTCCTGCGCCATCACCAAGGCGCAGCGGGCCGAGTCTCTCTTTGTCACCAGCTGATCGGCCCTGGCCTTCAGGCTGTCTCGCTCCACCTCCAGCTCCTTCACCTTGTTGCCGTGGGCCAGAGCTTGGGCAT
Organism: Aegilops bicornis; assembly: GCA_021605145.1. Taxonomy (NCBI): domain Eukaryota; kingdom Viridiplantae; phylum Streptophyta; class Magnoliopsida; order Poales; family Poaceae; genus Aegilops; species Aegilops bicornis. The sequence goes on from CM038674.1 coordinate 185,971,712, forward strand.
CAAGCGCCTCTTTGTGCTTGTGCTCCAGCCCTCGGGTCCGCATCGCGGCAAGCTTCTCGACCTCCTCATCCTTGCCGCGGAGTGTGACCGCAAGCTTCACCTCGCGGTCGGCAAGGTCCTCCTCCTGGGAGTTCAGCTCGGCCTCGCGCTGGGACCGGACAGCCTCGGCCTTGAGGCCTCCTCCCTCGCTTCCTCCCGGGCCTTCTTGATGTCGGCCTGCTTCAGGAGGAGCTCCAGCTCGCACTGCCCGGTGGCCTTGGGCGGCCTTCAGCTCCTCGTGGGCCTGGTGGAACCAGGCCCGCGCCTCGGCGACGCGCTTCTCGACGTCCGCCTCCGCCTGGCCCGCCACCGCCTCCCTGGACTTCGCCTTGTCCAGGCGAGCGCGACGGAGCACCTGCAGCTTCCAGAAGCTGGCACTCATGGCCCGAAGGAGCTGCTCTTCCTGGGTGCCGCCGCCACCGGTGCCCGGCTCGTCGACGACCTCGAGCCCGGCGGCAGCAAGCACTTCGTCATCGAACACCTCCCCCTCAGCCGGCGCCTTGGTGCTTTCCGTCCCTGGGAGGTGGACGAACAAGTCTTCGCTCACTCTCAGGTATTTTCCTGAGCCGGAGGCAACAAACGAGGAGGGTTGGTCGTCAACCACCTCATCCTCGGCAGCGGCCTTGCTGGCCTCCTCCTCCGCAGCGCCCTTGTCGGCCTCCTCCTCGGTAGCGCCCTTGCCGGCCTCCTCGGCGTCACCCTCGCCGGTCTCTCCGGCAAGCCCCTTGGCGGCATCCTCGGCCGCGGTCTCGGTGGCCTCCTTGTCGGCGACCTTGTCAGCCTCAGCCATGGCGTCCGCGACGACCTCCTTGATGATGGTGTCTGTGTCCTCCTGGTCCGCCGGGGGGGGGGGGGGGAACCTGGATGCTGAAGGAGGAAATAAGGCAGGGCCAAAACCAAAATTTAGGGGAGAAGAAAGAAGAGTAAGAGAAATCAAATGAAGCACCCGTGCCGGGCTGGGAAGAAGTGGCCCCCTCCCCGCCAACATCTGTTGCCGGGACGGGGCCGCTAGTGCCCAAATCCACCTCCCCATCCTTCATGCGTCTGGGCTCGGTGTCTGGCACCCTTGCTGGGGACGCCCCTTGGGGCGGCGTGGTCGATGGGGGCGGCGTGGCGGGGGTGGTCCTTGGCGGCTCCTCCTGCTGTTGCCCTCCTCCCGCAACCACGGCAAGGTCAGTACCAAGAAATCACGCCCTGGCACATGTTGATAGGAGGTGGGTGGCGAACGCACGCTAGGGGCTGAGTCGGGGGCTGCGCCACGGACTGCTGTCCGGACTGCTCTCCACCACCAGCGACACCTTTGAGGTACCCGCCGGGGGCTGGCTGCCCGTCGAAGTTTTGGCCCTCTTTGCCGCCCGCTGGGCCAACGTCTTCGTCTCCCTGCAAGAACAAGTCAAGTCAAAGAAGGCGGCGCGATTTGTGAGGATGGGAACGGCGAGGGGCAGAGTGCTTACTCGTCCTCCCCCTCCTCCTCCTCTGCTGCCTTCCTCTTCCCCCTCGGGCTGAGGGATGAAAAGTCAAAGCCGATCTCCATGTGAGCACCTGCGGGGTGAGGGCGGGGGGCGATGGAGTCCGGTTGCGTTGGGATGAAGAAGAGGCGGTTGTCTTCTTCGCCACCATGGTCTTCTTCTTCGCCACCGCGGCCTCTTTCTTCGCCGCCGTGGCCCTCGTCACGCGCATAGTCTCCCCTGGAGCCCCTTGTCGGTGTCAAAACCGGCGGATCTCGGGTAGGGGGTCCCGAACTTTGCGTCTAAGGCTAATGGTAACAGGAGGCAGGGGACACGATGTTTTACCCAGGTTCGGGCCCTCTCGATGGAGGTAATACCCTACTTCCTGCTTGATTGATCTTGATGATATGAGTATTACAAGAGTAGATCTACCACGAGATCGTAGAGGCTAAACCCTAGAAGCTAGCCTATGATGATTATGATTGTCCTTGTTCTTGTCCTACGGACTAAACCCTCCGGTTTATATAGACACCGAAGGAGGCTAGGGTTACACAGAGTTGGTTACAAAGAAGGAGATCTAACATTCGAATCGCCAAGCTTGTCTTCCACGCAAAGGAGAGTCCCATCCGGACACGGGATGAAGTCTTGAGTCTTGCATCTTCACGGTCCAACAGTCCGGCCAAAGTATATAGTCCGGCTGTCCGGATACCCCCTAATCCAGGACTCCCTCAGTAGCCCCTGAACCAGGCTTCAATGATGATGAGTCTGGCGCGTAGATTGTCTTCGGCATTGCAAGGCGGGTTCCACCTCCAAATACTCCAAAGTAAACCTTGAACACTTAAATCGTGTCTGGCTCTGCAAGACGATTTTCACATACCACCATAGAGAGAACGATATTCCACAAATATAATCTGCTGACACCTTTAGATAACGCGACATCACACCATGGTCGAGTCATTATTCGAACCGTTTTCCCACAACCAGCCACCGTACATATTGCGAGGCGGCTTCCTCGGCACGTCTTGTTGAAGCAGAGATCATGTCCCCTTATCACGGGATTCTCATCAATACAGGTACGGGTAACCCAACCGCGGCATTAATCGTGGTGCTTGGGAAATAAGTGCTTTTTAACAAGCAAGCGGGGAGGCGCACCATTTTCGTCGCCTCTATAAAGAGATAAGGATTCCCCATTTTTACCCACGCCTTCTTCCTCTTTTGCTCATCCATTCTCGCACCCTCGAGCTCCAGTGCCCTAGTTCACGCCTTCTCCGCACAGCCAAACATGTCCGGAGTGGGAGGCAAGTGGGTGGCCTCCACCGTCAAGGAGGAGCACATTACGAAGCTCCGGGCGGCCGGATACTTGGCCGCAGATATCGCGCACCGGCTGCCGGACGCAGGGCAGATTATTCCGACTCCGGGACCCCATGAGAGGGTCGTGTTCCTCGCCCACTTCGTCCGTGGGCTGGGATTCCCCCTCCACCCATTCATCCACAGGCTCATGTTCTATTACGAGCTGGACTTTCATGATCTGGCCCCTAACTTCATCCTCAACATCTCGGTGTTTATCGTCGTGTGCGAGGCCTTTCTCCGCATTAGGCCTCACTTTGGCCTGTGGCTAAAGATCTTCAATGTAAAGCCAAAGATAGTGGTCGGCCAGCAGGCGGAGTGCGGCGGCGCCATGGTGGGCAAGATGCCCAACGTCACGTGGCTTGAAGGCTCCTTTGTGGAGACCATGAAGGGGTGGCAATCGGGGTGGTTCTATATCACCGAGCCGCGCGACGCCAACTGGGTGGCGGCCCCCGAATTCCGATCCGGCATCCATGTGCGGCTCACTTCCTGGAAGAGGAAGGGCCTGGCCTGGGGCGCATCCGCGGAGCTGACCGGACTCCAAAACTGCATCCAAAACATGATAACCAAGAATATCAAGGTGGTCAATGTGGTCCGGGTCATGCTGTTTCGCCGGATTCTCCCGTGTCAGAGACGGGCATTCAACTTGTGGGAGTTCGACACGGCCCAACACCAGACACTGCAAGAGTTCTTTGACACGATGCACAAAGATGCCTTGAAGGTGTTGTTCAAGGCCAGCAAAGTTCCTCCCCCCACTTCTGAGGACCACGGACTCAACGTCAGGCGCCAGGCCAATGCGGTAAGCACTCTACATTTCGCAAGATGTGCCTTTCCTCAGTATATTCATGGGAGAAACTTAGGCCACTGTGTTGATTTTAACAGGAATATGTGGCGACGGCAGAGCGGATAAACTGTCCAGCTCCGTTGCCTGAGGACCCAGCTGACGAACTCCAGACGGAGATGCTGGATCCGGCACCCTATGAGGTGTCGGAGAAGAAGGCCAAGAAAAAGGCCACGGGGACTAGAAGAAGTTCCCGGTGCAACGTGGTGCCAGACTCATCGTCCGAAGACACCAGGGAGCACTCCTCCAGCGACAACGAGGAGGAGGAGGAGGAAAACCCTCTCCCCCAAAATGAAGGGGGGAGGAAGAGGAAGGTCACCCTCTCCGGGGAGGCCGAAGGGTCCAAGAAGGGACGGACCCTCCCTCCGGACCATTCCACAACCACCTCCTATAGCGAGGAGGAGTGGCTACCCAGGGGCAAGCCCCTGGTGAGATCGTAAGTATCCGCACTCTGTAATACTTTTAGTGTGACTTAGCTTCATAGTTTGTTATAACACCAAACACGCATATGCAGTCCGGCCAGGTCCCATCCCGGGGTATCCTCTTCGGATGGGTCTCTGAGTGATTCGGCAATGAACTCACTCCCGACGGCCACCTCCCCTTGGCCTGCGGATGACACGGATGTGTGGTCCCAAAGGATGCTAGAGCAGGGGAGGCGGCTCTGGAGACGCCCCAAGGCGAAATTCCAGACGCCGGGCACATGGGGAGTAAGATCCCCATAGATCATGCTTGTGAGAGCATGACATGTCGGGCTCCCAGCCGGATACTGCACCAGAACCTCCAAAGGTTCTGGATTCGGTTAGGCAGCCCCTCGCTAGGGAGGGTGAGCCGACCGTGCCGATGACCTCCGTTGCGCCAGAGACGTCGGATAATCTGCTGGAAGTGCTTCGCGGCGCTTTCATGGATGAAGAGCACCGTACTCTTATGAGTACGGTGATCAGAAGGTTCGGTCCGCCAAAGGCGGATTGACCCAAGCCTGCACCAGCCTCCTGACAGGCTTTGAGGTAAGTAATCAAAAGTGTGAGAAATCATGACCCAATAGACAGTAGCCCCTGATACTTTGTTTGGTGTTCGGAAAGAAAAGCCAAACGGAGGGTCAACTATAAACCACAGGAATCTAACAGTATGTGCCTATGTGAATAAGCAGGCGGTGCTGCTTGCCGCTGCTGCCCGCACAACACAGGTCGCCGAACTCAAACGGGGCCTGAAGTAGGCCGAAGAGGAGCTCAGCCTCACGAAGAGGTAGCTTGAATAGAACAAAGGTGAGTGATACCCCGTTCATGTGTCGTATAGAGGAGAAAAATTGGTGACACTAACAAAAAGCGTCATGATTTTTTAATAAGGGCCACGCCCGAGGTGGCAGCCCTGAGGAAAAGCGCTATCCGAGGCTGAAGACAAGGCGGCCATGGAGCGCATTGAGCGTGAAAAGCAAGATGCTAGGGTGGGCGAGGTACAGCAAGAGCTCCAGGAGCTCGGCAAGAAGTTCGAGTCCTTGGAGCGTGACTTCAAGACGAAAGAGTCTGAGCTTGCGAAGGCCCTTCTGAGCGCGAAAGACGCCAAGGCCGAAGCCCAAAAGGCCCAACAGGAAATCCAGGCGGCCAAGAAGATAGCGGTGGATAAGGCATTCATTATGCAAAGCAAGCATGTGGAGGAGGCATTTCTTTTACTTACCCGAATTCGGAGCTCTCTAGGGGCATTCGCAGATCTGCCACGCAGCATATTGGATGCCACTGAGTTCTACTGCGTCAAGAGGGGAGCTCAAGTGAGAAGCTGTTCTCGTCCCAAAGATGTCGGAGCCGAACACCCAATGCCTCTGAGTGACCAACTAAAGCAATTGGTTGAACTCCACAGGGCGGCCGAAGTGGCCATGAAGGACTTCATAGTCTGGATGTGGCCTGGTGAGCCCCTGCCCGACAGCTACTTTGGCCTTATAAAGCAGATGGTAAATGCCTGTCCGCGGCTTGAAGTTATCAAGCGATCTGTTTGTATTGAGGGTTCCTGCCGGGCCTTTGCCCGTGCAAAAATGCATTGGGCCAAGCTGGATGCAGAGAAGCTGGTGAAGGATTGATCGCTGGAGGGCAAGGCGCATCGCTACCCCGAGAAATATTATGATGGCGTTATAAAAGGCATTTGTCTCGTGGCCGATTAATGTACCAAGAACACAATCTTTGAGTGAATGTACTCATGTCGTCTTTGTAATATGAGAACGAATTTGTTCGCGCTATATGGCGCTTTGTTGATTTAAAATATTACCTTCTGTGCGGCTGTTTATAAAATTCTAAAAGTAGGCTAGCCGTCGGCTTCTGCCTCCGCGTAACTAGTACTGGGGTGTTTGTGGAAAACCCAAACACTCTTTATCCAAATTTTTGGTCCTTGAAGGAGGTGTTTGGCGCAGCGAACAAGGCAATCGGACTATGCGGCATTATAACTCCCACTTAGCCATAGAAGTCTACAATTTTAAATTTCGGCGAAGCCCCTAGAATTCGGAAAGCCGAATTGGGGCGCTATACACGCCTAAATCGGACAAGGCCGATTCCTCGGCTGAAGCGGAAAAAATCTTTAAGGATTTAAGACCTCTCGAACAGCGACCAGCCCTCGCCGCATCATGATAGTCAGTTTTCGGCTTTCTCTACTGAGGTGCTCGTCCGGAAGAACCGGGACACAATCGCAGTAGTTCTCCCTGCGCTACCTTAGCCGGTATAACGGAACGTAAGGTACCAAAACAAGGGAACCGGTCAAACCCAACTATTGACCCAAGACATGATTCGGAGTTGATGCATATAATGCTATAAGTTCGGGGTGCCGCACTGTTGAAAGTGTTCGGACTTATCTTGCCGTATTATGGGGCACCATAAAAAGCCCCTGGCAAACTGAACGTACCAAAGTGTACGGATTCAATATTAAATAAACATTTTTAGGAAAAATGTGAAGATAGGAATAATAAGCTGACACTATATATTATTTCCCATTGTTAAATAATATGCCCAAGCGTATGTGTACAATTAATGCGTTAAGCAGAAGCAAATAGGACTATTTGACATGTCCTATCCAAGGGCGGGCCGCATGAGGGTATGTAAAACAGGTATAACGATTATTGACAGATACCACCTAGGTATTCCCTGTGTGCGCAAAGCCTTTTAGCTCCTTGGTTTTGTCTCCTATGATAAGCCCGATGATCTGGTTCTCTGAGGGGGCTGCCCGAAAGTAGGGTCTTGAAAGAGAAAGAAGGTTATTTAAAGTATGTGGCGGTTGAACCACACTGTGGACCGCGTCACCATTGCGCCTCCGCCTATGCCCATGGTATTTTGAGTGCGTAATTGTGTACGCGTGGCACGAATGCTGCCTGAATAGGGCTAGGGCGGAGGCCGGATTTCTAGTCGCGCTCTTGGCGTGGCTGGCGATCCTGTTGCAGAGTACTCCGGACTCGCTTGATGGTGTTCGGGGTTGTCGTCGCCGAATTGGCGGTCTGCCGGAGAAGGCTGCTTTGTACTTCTGCCCTGAGGGCCGCAGTGTGCTCTTCTGTACGGAGAGAGCGGTCTGTGTTTCCGTTGACTGTTATAACCCCGCGAGGTCCTGGCATCTTGAGCTTGAGGTATGCATAGTGTGGTACCGCATTGAATCGAGTGAATGCGGTTCGTCTAATTAGTGCATGATAACCACTACGGAAAGGGACGATATCAAAGATTAACTCTTTGCTTTGGAAGTTATCCGGGGATCCGAAGACCACTTCCAGTGTTATGGAGCCCGTATAGCGGGCCTCTACTCCTGGATTTACACCCTTGAAGGTGGTTTTGGTGGGTTTGATCCTTGAAGGATCGATGCCCATTTTGCGCACTGTGTCCTAATAAAGCAGGTTCAGGCTACTGCCACCGTCCACAAGGACTCGCGTGAGGTGGAATCCGTCGATGATTGGGTCAAGGACCAATGCAGCTGAACCGCCATGACGGATGCTGGTAGGGTGGTCCCTACGATCAAAAGTGATCGGACAGGCTGACCATGGGTTGAACTTTGGGGCGACTGGCTCCATCGCATAGATGTCCCTTAGTGCTCGCTTTCGTTCCCATTTGGGAATGTGGGTGGCATAGATCATGTTTACCGTTTTCACCCGAGGAGGAAATTTCTTCTATACCCCAGTGTTCGGACGCCAGCGCTCCTCTTCATCATCGCTGTGCAGCCCCTTGTCCTTGTTTTCGGCATTTATCTTGTTGGCCTGTTTGAACACCCAGCAATCTCTGTTAGTGTGGTTGGCTGGCTTATCAGGGGTGCCATGAATTTGGCACGAGCGATCAAGTATGCGGTCCAGACTAGATGATCCCTGACTGTTTCTTTTGAATGGCTTTTTCCACTGACCAGATTTTGAGCCACTGAATCCGGCATTGACTGCCGTGTCTTCTGTGTTGTCGCCGTTGTTCCGACGCTTGTGTCTGTTGCGTCGTGGCTTGCCGTTACTATCACGGACATCTGAAGTGCCGGAGGGTCTAGGCGTGGTACTACTGCGAGCCAACCAGCTGTCCTCGCCTGCGCAGAAGCGGGTCATGAGTATCGTGAGGGCCGCCATGGACTTCGGTTTTTCTTGGCCGAGGTGTCGAGCGAGCCACTTGTCACGTATATTATGCTTGAAGGCCGCCAAGGCTTCAATGTCCAGACAGTTGACAATTTGGTTCTTTTTAGTTAGGAACCGAGTCCAGAATTTCCTGGCTGACTCTCCGGGCTGTTGAGTAATGTGACTCAAGTCGTCAGCATCCGGTGGTCGCACGTAGGTGCCTTGGAAGTTCTCGAGGAACGCGTCCTCCAGGTTTTCCCAACTGCCGATGGAATTTGCCGGCAGGCTATTCAGCCAGTGTCAGGACGGTCCTTTGAGTTTCAGGGGAAGATACTTGATGGCGTGTAGATCATCACCGCGGGCCATGTGAATGTGGAGAAGGAAATCTTCGATCCATACCGCGGGGTCTGTTGTGCCATCGTATGATTCGATGTTTACAGGTTTAAACCCTTCTGGGAATTCGTGATCCATTACTTTGTCTGTGAAGCAGAGGGTGTGTGCGGCACCTCTATGCCGGGCTATGTTGCTACGCAGTTCGAATAAGTCTGGTCGGCTATGTTCGGCCCGGCCGGACTTGTTGATAGTGTATCTGGCATGACGATCATCTTCACGTGTTGGGGAGCGCCCCCGCGATCCGTAGATCGATCTTGGTTGTCCTACCTTGTTTTCCAGTATGTCTCGCAGGTCCTGCCTATTGCGCCGGGCCGTAGTGTATTGGCGTGGGGGTGCGGGCTGGTATTCAGGCTGATACGCCGTTTTATCCCAGCCACGAGGTGGCTGGTCAGCCTCGTCCTGTGCTGGTAGTATAGGCTCCTCCTCGAGTTGAGGTAGCAACTTGTGCTTTGGGTAACCTTTGGTGTGGAGCTCGAGTCCATATTCCTCGGTTGCCAGGACTTCAGCCCATCTGTCTGTGAGCAGATCTTGATCAGCTTGGAGCTACTGCTGCTTCTTTTTCAGGCTTCTCGCAGTGGTCATAAGCCGGCGCTTGAAGCGCTCCTGCTCTACGGGATCCTTAGGCACACCGAATTTATCGTTGCCGAGGCTCACCTCGTCTTCGGAGGGGGGCATGTAGTTGTCCTCCTCCAGGTATCCGTCCGCCGCCTGTTCGTCTGGGCTGACCTGCCCGTCTTCCTGTTCGGCCTGCTCGAAGGCAGGCTGATCGGGATTGTATTCATCTTCGGCACCATCCGGATTGTTTTCGTCTCCTGTGCCGGTATTGCTGTGGCGGGGCTTGGAGCGGCGCCGATGACGCCCATGCTTTGATTTCTTCCTTGAGGGGTTATCCTCCATTGCCTCATCGCCATTGGTTTCTTTGGGAGTGTCCACCATATATATATCATACGAGGAGGTGGCTGTCCAGCGCCCCGTGGGAGGTGGTTCCTGTTCTTCTCCTGCATCGTCGTCCACACCGCTGATGTCTTCAGAGTCGGAGTCAAGCACGTCGGTCAAATCATCGACAGTGGCAATGAAGTGGGTGGTGGGTGGGTAACGAATTTCCTTGACGCCTGCTTCCAACTCGAGCCAGACATAGTTCGGCCAAGAGTCTCCTGACAAAGAGAGAGACTTTAATGAATTCAGCATGTCGCCAAAGGGCGAGTGATGGAAGATATCCGCAGCGGTGAACTCCATTACCGGAGCCCAACCGGATTCGGCAGGCTCGTGGGTGCGGTCTGGAATCTACAGCCGGACAGAAGTCCGGGGGTCCGGTGACACAGACCTCCTTTGGGGTGGAGTCTGTGTTCGGCTCTACCGCCGATGAGTGTGCGGCCTCCAGGGCGGGGTCCATCCACCCGTCCTCGGACGACGCGATCTGCCCCGGATTTAGGTCCGGAGCTATTGCAGGTGCGATATCCCGAGTATTGTCTGACAGCAGGTCCAAGCCGTGCTCATCGTGACTGTTCGGCGCTCCTGGCATAGGCCCAAATCCATCGAAGATCAAGTCTACGCAGATATCGATCATGTAGTTCAAGTTTCCGAACCTGACACGATGGCGGGCGTGGCTGTCGATGCTCCGGATGGCTGCTTAATTGCCCAAAGCGGCCGCCAACACGAAGATCTGTCCGGGGAGAAAAGTCTCACCCTGGACTGCGTTGTTGATGATTGAAGGAGCCATCGATTCTTGCAGCGACGACACAGAGGAACTCTCAATGAAAGCACCAATGTCAGTGTCAAAACTGGCGGATCTCGGGTAGGGGGTCCCAAACTGTGCGTCTAAGGCTGATGGTAACAGGAGGCAGGGGACACGATGTTTTACCAGGTTCGGGCCCTCTCGATGGAGGTAATACCCTACTTCTTGCTTGATTGATCTTGATGATATGAGTATTACAAGAGTAGATCTACCATGAGATCGTAGAGGCTAAACCCTAGAGACTAGCCTATGATGATTATGATTATCTTCGTTCTTGTCATACAGACTAAACCCTCCGGTTTATATAGACACCGGAAGAGGCTAGGGTTACACAGAGTCGGTTACAAAGAAGGAGATCTAACATCCGAATCGCCAAGCTTGTCTTCCACGCAAAGGAGAGTCCCATCCGGACACGGGACGAAGTCTTGAGTCTTGCATCTTCACGGTCCAACAGTCCGGCCAAAGTATATAGTCCGCTGTCCGGATACCCCCTAATCCAGGACTCCCTCACCCCTTGCCGCGCCTCAGCCCTGCCGGGCTGGACCGGCTCGCTAGAGCTGGCCCGACGCAGGCGTCTCTTCTGCGTAGCCGGGGGGTCGCCGGCCTCGGCCTCCTCCTCGGACGATTCTTCGCCCATGCCCCCGGCAGGGGCGGCCTCAGCGCTGGCGCCACCCGCCTCCTTGGTGTACTTCACCCACTCGGCGAGCTCCTCCTCCTCGGCAGCCACGGCGACTTCATTCTCCATGCTGCCGGCGTCATCGGCCAGCCTGGCGAGCTTCGCCTCCAGCGCCCTGGCGGCGATGTAGTTCAGCTCCTCCTGGGTGGTGTCCTGGATGAGCAGCGGCTCATCATGATCAAGTTCTTCGACCAAGTTGGCAAAGAAGTCTTCCACCTTGCATGCCGGGGGCTCGACCCAGGCCGGGTCGAGACCGTGCGCGTTGAAGGCCGGCATCAAGGCGAGGATTTCAGCCTGCCAGGAGTTGTTGCTCAACGGGACCACTCCTGGCTTTGCCGGTCCTCTCCACCTTGCCGTCAGCGTACACGTCAAGCTGGAAGAGCCTCCGGCAGTACCAGGAGTGCCCCAGCACCGTGAGGTTGTTCTGCAGGCCAGTGCGGAGCCTCATGATGTCGGCCTCGTTCCTGAAATCCCAGGCCGGCCTCCCTTTCTTGTGCAATCATCTCGAGGGAGCCCGGCCTCGGTAAGATGACGAATCCTGGTGGTGGCGATCGAGAACTTTTTGTCGTTGGGGTTGAGGTCGCTCCAGTCTATGCCACGGAGCAGCGGCTCCCGACGAACGCCCTGGCAGAACTGCAGTGGGTTCTCCTCCACGATCCAGCATCACCGGACCCGCCACTCCTCCCATCTCTCCTTCGTGGCGCCCTCTGGGTACGTGCCTTTCTCCTGGCTTCTCGAGATCCAGGCGACGGTTCCAGAGAGGGCGCCCCCGGGCTGGACGCGGGGGTAGAAGTAATGGCGGAAGAGCACCATGCCGGGCACCACCCCGGCGAAGCCCTCACAGAGGTGGGCAAAGCACCCCAGGTACCCCACGGCATTCGGCGTGAGGTCCAGCAAGTAGAGGACAAACATGCGCATGATATCGTTGAAGAAGTCGGAAAAGGGGGGGCAGAGCCCGCCGTAGAAGAAGTCAACGAAAAATGGGTACCGTTTTTGGCCGCCCCTGTTGCAATCCGCAGGGAGGGCGCGTGTGGCGGGATGCGCCTGCGTCGCCGCCCCCACGGAGGCTTGAAGTAGCCCCTGAGCTCGAGGGCGTCGATGGTCGACGGGACGAAATAGGCGGCCTGCGCCCGCCGTGCCGCCGCCTCGCTCTCCGGCACCTCCTTCTCCCTCGTGTCCTTGGCTGCGCCCTTGCCCTTGCCGGATTTGGGTGCCATGGCGGCTTTGAGAAGAGCGAGGAGTTGGAAGCAGTGGGGGGCGCAACAGCAGCGAGAAAGAGCTTGAAGAGGAAGAAGATGGGGACAGCGATGGCAAGATTGGGGAAAGAACGGAGGGTAAATGAGCCGCGCGCCAGCGGTTATTCCTTTTTATGGGGAAGACGCGGGCCACCTCTTTTACCATATATTACGACAAGACGCATGCCTGCTACGACCGCCCCACGCATGCCCCCCACGTCACGCACGACCCCCACCTCGTGCATTCAACGTGGGTTGTGGGGAAGCGCAGCGGACGGAGAGTTACCGCGGTAAAAACCGCCCCGCCTGCCCGCGCACCGTTCTGGGCCTGACCCAACAACGTGTCGCGCTTATGTGTGGCCCAGGTCCGGGGGCTCCTGTTGGTGTACTAAAGTAGGGGCGCTCCTTTGTACCCCTTACTTGTGCACGGGTAGTTAGAGCCACACCTACGACCACACTCAAGCAGGGCAGAGACAGGAAATCAAAGCCACAGGACGGCCAAAGCAATGCCAAGACAGAGACATAAAGAGCAAGAAGGCGAAGTGGTTTCCCCCCGCAAGACCCTTGCCGGGGCGGCTTCCACGGCAGCAGCAAGTACCTTGCTGGGGCATCCTACCCGACGCCAGCAGGGCGCGCCACCCTTGGGCCCCAGTTTTTCTAGCGTCACCAACCACGTTGGGACCAGGGCTCGGGAGGTGACTCCGTGATGGCATGCAGATCTTTGTGAAGACAAGGAACATTCCAAATCAGAAGAGGATTAAAAGACGATGAACCTCGGCAAGATCCTTGCCGAGGACACCCACAAGACCCCTGGCAAGATCCTTGCCGGGGACGACCACAACGCCACGGCAAGACCCTTGCCCGGGCCCCAGCAAGGCCCTTGCCAAGGACGTCCGTGAGGCCACAGCCAGGCCCGCACCCGCCAAGCTTCTGCCACCGCTCCTATGCAGCTGCCAGCCCACCAGCTGGGCAGGCGCCTGCTTGTCGGCATGAGGCTTCTCGGCCAACTCAGCGCATGCCTACGTGGTGGCATGCAAATCTTCGTGAAGGCCCTACCACCGCGCCACCTCAGCAGCCTGCCAGCCTACATGGCGCTGACCGCCTCCGCGGGCCCGGTAGCGTGTCAAGGCACGGCGAAGCGGCGGTAAAGTGAAGGGGACACGTCAGAGGCGCATTAAATGCGTCTTGTCCCGTAATAGCTAGCGATAGGCTTAACCACAGTACCCCGATGCCACCTCCTGCGTGCCACTGTGGCGATCCCCTTGACTATAAAAGAAGGCCCGAGGCATCCAGGAGAGGGATTCGGACCCTTGGACAAGTTATGCTCATTGTAACTAGCTCAAGAACTCCAAGAACACAGATATACACATCAAAGCAGGACTAGGGTGTTAGGCATCCTTGCGGCCGAACTCAGGTAAACGACCAGCGTGCCAGACCGATCACGATCCCGCTCTTCTCACCACCCCGCGCCCCGCAACCATAGTAGGGATTCTTGTGATCCCATAGGTGTCGTTTCCCACCGACACACAGCTATCACACATATTACATCCACTGGGCATAAAGTTCGCCACCAGTGCAAATATAGGGAACAAAGCAGCATATCACATAAACTAGTTGTCAAAGTTGGAGATCAGTGCAAATAAACGCCGCAGCAAAACAAGTCCAGAACTGAAACCACTTCAGAAGAGCTCAAGAAAAAATATCTAGGTACCCATAATGCCGGCAAGATGCTTAGCAAGCATATTAACTTTCTCTTGTTTGGCGCTTAAATCATCCAGCACTTGGTGTTGCATCAGAAAGTATGCATCTGAATTCTACAGGGACTTAGTCCTTCGGCTTCTTGCCACAGCACAGCTGACTGATGCCTTTCAACTTGTAGCTGATACTGAAGAAGCCGAAGTGATTCAAGCAGCGAGTTCGAAGAGCTTGTGCCAGCGGTACTGGCCAGTAACTCGAACACTACATCAACACAGGACCGTGGGGTTGTCTCAATATCTACAAGATCATTTTTATCACCTTTCTTGGAGATCAACAAGGTTGTCTCACTATATTGAACCTTATCTGCATTACTTTCTCTACCAGTGCATAGTGTGGTGCTCTTCTCCAATATTTTGTTCGCATTCTACAAGAAAAACAAGCAGACACATCACAGGTTTAGCTTGTAGTATACAAAACTCATTTTGGTAAACTGGTTCAGTAGTAAGGTGGATAGGATAACAACATGAAACAAACATATATCTGTATACTATGGTCATGTATTGTCCATATCATTCTAGTTTATGTGGCCAAATCAAGATAGAGACACAGTTCAAATCATAAATTTTTAAGACACAACAACATAGATAGAATATAAGTGTCAGAAACTACACAGTACTGGCAACACCTGTAATGTGCATCACATGAGAATAATTGTTTATACAACTGAAACTGAAATCAACATAGAGCAATAAGTTAGAACAACAATCCAGTTAAAGAAATAGGTTTAAAACATACCTGTTGCTCAACTGGAGTTTCAATTGGATCCTTCAAATTGGAAAGTAGTTGGTATGAGTAAATACAGTGATGCAAGAACAAAGGAGTATGGACCATAGCTACAGAGTCTGACCTGAGAACAGTTGCTCTTCTGCTTTAAACGTGGAGTTTGGGTTCGCTGTGGTGGTCTTCGTGCTTTGGGCACTACAGTTGCTTTACAAACTACTCGTGTGGGGGTACTCCGTGGTGGACATGGTGTTGTGTCAACTAGAAGTGGGTTACTATCCGCTGGGTTTGGGGTTAGATGGGTTGTAGCTGGTTCTCTGTCCAACAGTCTAAGTGTGCAATCTGGAAGAGTCCCGATTATGTGTGGTGGGGCTAGTTCGTGGGCCAGTACAACCATGGTTCTATTTGCATCGACGGGTAGCACCATCTTTTGTGAAGAACGGGTTTTTGCTCCCTTAGATACTGCCGTCACCCCCTTCAATTCAAATGGCTGATAAACAAGAAAAGAAATTGAACGTACAGACATTGTATGATAGACAGATGTGGTAATTCACATATATATGATGTCTACTACACAACCTTCTTCTTGTAGACGTTGTTGGGCCTGGAAGTGCACAGGTTTGTAGGACAGTAGCAAATTTCCCTCAAGTGGATGACCTAAGGTTTATCAATCCGTGGGAGGCGTAGGATGAAGATGGTCTCTCTCAAACAACCCTGCAACCAAATAACAAAGAGTCTCTTGTGTCCCCAACACACCCAATACAATGGTATAGGTGCACTAGTTCGGCGAAGAGATGGTGATACAAGTGCAATATGGATAATAGATAGATGTTTTTGTAATCTGAAATTATAAAAACAACAAGGTAACTAATGATAAAAGTGAGTGTAAACGGTATTGCAATTATAGGAAACAAGGCATAGGGTTCATACTTTCACTAGTGCAAGTTCTCTCAACAATAATAACATAGATAGATCATATAACAATCCCTCACCATGCAACAAAGAGTCACTCCAAAGCCACTAATAGTGGAGAACAAACGAAGAGATTATGGTAGGGTATGAAACCACCTCAAAGTTATTCTTTCGGATCAACCTATTCAAGAGTTCGTACTAGAATAACACCTTAAGACACAAATCAACCAAAACCCTAATGTCACCTAGATACTCCATTGTCACCTCAAGTATCCGTGGGCATGATTATACGATATGCATCACACAATCTCAGATTCATCTACTCAACCAACACAAAGTACTTCAAAGAGTGCCCCAAAGTTTCTACCGGAGAGTCAAGACGAAAACGTGTGCCAACCCCTATGCATAGGTTCATGGGCGGAACCCGCAAGTTGATCACCAAAACATACATCAAGTGGCACGTGATATCCCATTGTCACCATAGGTAAACACGGCAAGACATACCTCAAGTGTTCTCAAATCCTTAAAGACTCAATCCGACAAGATAACTTCAAGAGGAAAACTCAATTCATCACAAGAGAGTAGAGGGGGAGAAACATCATAAGATCCAACTATAATAGCAAAGCTCGCAATACATCAAGATCGTGCCATAGAGAGAACACGAGAGAGAGAGATCATACACATAGCTACTGGTGCATACCCTCAGCCTCGAGGGTGAACTACTCCCTCCTCGTCATGGAGAGCACCGGGATGACGAAGATGGCCACCGGTGATGGGTTCCCCCTCCGGCAGGGAGCCGGAACGGTCTCCCGAGAGGTTTTTGGTGGCTACAGAGGCTTGCGGCGGCGGAACTCCTGATCTATCTTCTATTCTGATGTTTTTAGGGTACGTAGGCTTATATAGGCGAAAGAAGTCGGTCGGGGGAGCCTCGAGGGGCCCACGAGAGGGTAGGGCGCGCCCAGGGCTTGTGGCCTCCTCAATGATCCCCTAGCTTGCATTCCAAGTTCCTGGGATTGGTTCTGTTCCAAAAATAACTTTTCCGAAGGTTTCATTCCGTTTGGACTCCGTTTGATATTCCTTTTCTTCAAAATACTGAAACAGGCAAGAAAACAACAATATGGGCTGGGCCTTCGGTTAATAGGTTAGTCCCGAAAGTAATATAAAAGTGTATAATAAAGCCCGTAAACATCCAAAAGGGGTAATATAATAGCATGGAACAATCAAAAATTATAGATACGTTGGAGACGTATCAAGCATCCCCAAGCTTAATTCCTGCTCGTCCTCGAGTAGGTAAATGATAAAAACAGAATTTTTGATGTGGGATGCTACCTAGCATAATTCTCAATGTAATTTTCTTTATTGGGGCATGAATGTTCAGATCCAAATGATTCAAAATAAAAGTTCATATTGACATAAGAAATAGTGATACTTCAAGCATACTAATCAAAGTAATCATGTCTTCTCAAAATAACATGGCCAAAGAAAGTTATCCCTACAAAATCATATAGTCCGTTGTTGCTCTATCTTCATCACACAAAGTATTTAATCATGCACAACCCCGATGACAAGCCAAGCAATTGTTTCATTCTTTAGTAATCTCAAACTTTTTCAACTTTCACGCAATACATGAGTGTGAGCCATCACTACTAGGGAAAACCCTAGCAGTAGCGCTGGTTTTGTGCTCACTAGTAGAGCGGGTAGGCGCGCTACTAATAAGGTGCTACAGCAATTGCTTAGCAAAGAACGCTGCGTTCGCACGCCGCCATCGCTAGGACAAATAGCTGCGGCTTGTTCACTCCCACGCTCTCGCTAATGTAACTACTGGCAGCATGTTTTCTCTCCATCGCTACTAGTATTCTTTTTTATTTTTTATTTTTAGTGTATTTATGCGCCCATCGCATAAATATTGGTACAATACCAGTTATGATCTACATCATTATGTCCATAACGATTATGTCAAATGAAGGTGGATTAGGTTCAAGTGGAGGCAATATGTGGTGCATGTCAAAAGTATACTACTAATCCAAACTTGATCTAGTTTGGACTAGTAGTACTTTCGATGTGCACCA
This sequence comes from Aegilops bicornis, assembly GCA_021605145.1. NCBI lineage: Eukaryota > Viridiplantae > Streptophyta > Magnoliopsida > Poales > Poaceae > Aegilops > Aegilops bicornis. Next base: position 185,989,428 of record CM038674.1, read on the forward strand.
CATGTTGGCTCCACTTGAATCTAATCCGCCAAAGACAAGCTATTTAATCATCATCATAGTCATTACCACCAACAGTATTTATTTAATCACCACTAACACTAGCTAATAATAATCATCATAGTCATTACCACCAACACTAGCTATTTTGTCATCATAGTAATAGTGTAGCACATCATCATCCTCAAACTCATTTCTAGCTAGCTAATCACTCCTGCTGCTCTCTCTTAGATAAAATAACATAAAACATGTATAGCTCTCCTCCTTGATCAAGTTGGAGCATGCAGATGAACATATCTCCTAATCGTGGGTAGCGCATCTGTTTGCTGCCCCCTAGTACTTCTCTGCACTCCCCCATCACATATTTGGTCCAGTCTTGCACTATTAAGCATCCGTCACTAATCTTGAATGCACTAAAGTAATCTGTAGGATATCTTGGCCGTAAGCTGATAATACTCATGGTACCTTTATTCTCGATCCCATAAGGCACAACATTCATCGGAGTCCTCGTCGAAGAACATCGTATGGTAACATACTTAGCAATGAAGTTTAGCTTCAAAAATAATGTATGGAAAAGATGCAATCGAGGACAAATAGTAAAAATCTTACCATCCTTCCTAAATAGATGTGATCGTAGTTCATTGCGAACACTATTGGTCGACATTTTCAGCACTAACATTTCTAAATGCAGGAAGAAAATTTGTCTTGACAGTATCAAGATCCTCAAGCCATGAAACATAATGACCGAGCTCCTCACAGCTTGAGTTCAGCCCCAAGACAAAGATAATGGTCCTGTCTATCAAGCTACCGGACATGTTTGTTTGCACCGAAATAAGTGACAATACAAATTAGTTGTCAACTATTTTTGAATAAACAATATCAAAGACATAAATATGGTTGAGAAACTTACATGATGGTATAACTGGAGGCGTCTGCACATCGACCCAGATGTCGGTATTACCTTCAATATCATCTTCCAGATGTATATCAAAGATGATAACCATATCAGGCTCAAATGCATAAGTCTTGCATAGTGCTTGCCATGTTTTGCATCCAAAATAGTGTAGTCGTCTGAATTGTATAATTTTACGTTGAAAATATAACCATGCTAGGTCTTCAAGTAAAATTTCTTTTCCTCCATAGTACGACTGAAACCTATCTTATCCAATACAAAAACTCTTGCATGGCAGGGGATACGCTAGTAGAATAGTAAAAAAAGACTTGTCATGCTTAATGTCATGCTTAAATTATAAGTTGAAGCAAATGTCATGCTTAATTACGAAAAAAGACTTGTCGTTGTGACTTCATCAGATCCACTTTGAAGTTCTCGTCGGTTTGATGCTGAAGCGCCTATCATCATCTAGGAAGATTCGATTTACGCAGGCCGCTCGTCTTCGCAGATTTGCAAATCTTTGAAATCGTTTTCGTCGTCAGACATTTCCTATGTTCATAGTTAAAACATTAATTGAAAATCGACTGAAGACAACTACCGGGATACTCAACACACAAATCTGGGGCACTCGATATTTTCTACATATTCTGGCACAAGTCATGCCCAAATTCACGGAAAAATCTGGCATGACCTTTGCTAAAATAGGACATATCGAGCGCCTGAAATTTGCCGGAACGGAAATGAATCAACACTCCGGCAAAACATAGGCCACTCGGAGGTGTAACCTGCAAACATGACCGGCCACATGGATATTGAGCAACACAAGATATACATTTCAAAATATCTTATAGGACTCAAATTAGCATGCATTCAATAAGCAAAAGTAAATCATCTCACTGACACGGTGATGCACCACCTCCGCAGAGTCCTCGAGCCTCTGGACCGTCACTGGCCCACGCGACCGCCACCAAAGAAGGTTCGGGCCAACAGGCTGGCTCCTCACCAACCTGCGCTCCCTGGTAGGTAGCGCCTCCCAGTACCACCCCAGCGGAGCCCAGTCCCGGACATGGCCCACCTGGTCAAGCAGGGGTTGTCCTCCACAGACTCGACGACGAGGATGCGGGATAGGCATCATCCACGTCGAGGCGGGAAAAATTGCTTTAACTAAAAAAAAGCAACAAGTTCTTACAAACTAGTTCTATTAATTCAACTAGTTCTTACTAAAAATAAACTTACTATAAAAAAATATTCTAGTACCTAATTAGTACCTAGTTCTTACTAACTAATTATTACCTAGGAACTACTGCCCTAATTGCCATCTAATTTGATGAACCTATAGGGGTGGAAAGTGGTAGCGGATATTTATCCAACTATAAAGTGAAATAAGTGGTCAAATTTTACTCATTTTATGATTCATATTAGAAATTTGATTCGTTTCCACCCTTACATGAACCCTAACTAATTTGATGCAACTAAAATATAAAGAAACCCTAGGCAGAGGTAGGGGAGAGGGAGGAGCGTGCTTACCTCGGGTGCTCGCGACGAGGGAGGGGCAGGCGGCCGAGGTCGTGGTCGGGGCTCGGGCGCGGCGGATGGCGGCGTCAAGGTCGGGTCGAGGCGGCGTCTGGGCGGCGTTGAGGTCGAGGCGGGCGGCGTTGAATCTGGGTCGGGCGGCATAGAGGGTGCGGAGATGCACGGCGTCGACGGGTGATGGTGGCGGCGAGAGTGGAGAGTTGGATTTGGGGAAGTGGCCGTGGGAAGGACGAACCCGTGGTTAAGTCGAAGTAGCAAGATGGGCGTTCCAGGAAGAACGCTGCTGCTACGTTAGCTACAGCACGTTCTGGGATACACTCTACTGCTACTCCTTTCTCTTCCCCCCCCCTTTTCATTTAGTTTTCTTCACATTTTATTTTTTTCCTTTCACCTTATTCTATTTCTTTCATTTTCAATTACCTTTCTATTTTCTTTCCATTTAATTTTATATCCTTTAGCAAGAGCGAAGTTTAGATTAAAACGCTATGCTACAAATAAAGTAGCGGTAGCGCTGTTCGTTATAGGTCGCTACTACTATGTGTAGCCTATCGGCTAAGCCGTGGGAATTTTAGTAGTAACGTGTTTAGAGCAAGACGCTGCCATCGCTAGAACTTTATCTCAAGCGGTTTTTCTCAGGTGCGCTACTGCTACTTAGCACCAGCGTGCTTTTTTGACCCTCGCTACTGCTAAAGTTCTGTGTATAAGGTTTTCCTTAGTAGTGCATGGACATAGCACTATATGTGGAATAGAATGGTGGTTGTGGAGAAGACAAAAAGGAGAAGATAGTCTCACATCAACTAGGCGTATCAACGGGCTATGGAGATGCCCATTAATAGATATCAATGTGAGTGAGTAGGGATTGCCATGCAACGGATGCACTAGAGCTATAAATATATGAAAGCTCAACAAAAGAAACTAAGTGGGTGTGCATCCAACTTGCTTGCTCACGAAGACCTAGGGCATTTTGAGGAAGCCCATCATTGGAATATACAAGCAAAGTTCTATAATGAAAAATTCCCACTAGTATATGAAAGTGACAACATAGGAGACTCTCTATCATGAAGATCATGGTGCTACTTTGAAGCACAAGTGTGGAAAAAGAGATAGTAGCATTGTCCCTTCTCTCTTTTTCTCTTATTTTATTTTTTTCTTTTCTTTTTCTTTTTCTTTTTCTTCTTTTCTTCTTTTTTTCCTTCTTTGGCCTTTCTCTTTTTTTTGGCCTTTTTTTTGTAAAGTCCGAAGTCTCACCCTGACTTGTGGGGGAATCATAGTCTCCATCATCCTTTCCTCACTGGGACAATGCTCTAATAATGAAGATCATCACACTTTTATGGATTTACAACTCAAGAATTACAACTCAAAGCTAGAACAAGATATGACTATATGAATGCCTCTGGCGGTGTACCGGGATATGCAATGAATCAAGAGCAACATGTATGAAGATTATGAAGGTGGCCTTGCCACAAATACGATGTCAACTACATGATCATGGAAAGAGCAATATGACAAAGGTAATGCATGTCATATGAACGGAATGGTGGAAAGTTGCATGGAAATATATCTCGGAATGGCTATGGAAATGCCATAATAGGTAGGTATGGTGGCTGTTTTGAGGAAGGTATATGGTGGGTGTATGGTACCGGTGAAAGTTGCGCGACACAAGAGAGGCTAGCAATGGTGGAAGGGTAAGGGTGCGTATAATCCATGGACTCAACATTAGTCAAAAGAACTCATATACTTATTGCAAAAATCTACAAGTCATCAAAAACAAAGCACTATGCGCATGCTCCTAGGGGGATAGATTGGTAGGAAAAGAACATCGCTCGTCCCCGACCGCCACTCATAAGGAAGACAATCAATAAATAAAATTGTGCTCCAACTTCATCAAAAAGCGGTTCACCATACGTGCATGCTACGGGAATCACAAACCTCAACACAAGCATTTTTCATAATCACCTCAACTAGCATGACTTTAATATCACTACCTCCATATCTCAAAACAATTATCAAGTATCAAATTGATCATGGCATCCAAATCACTTTCTATGATAGTTTTTATTATACCCAACTTGGATGCTCATCATTCTAGGACCAACTTTGTAACCATAGCAAATACCATGCTGTTCTAAAAGACTCTCAAAATAATATAAGTGAAGCATGAGAGACTAGCAATTTCTACAAAATATAACCATCGCCGTGCTCTAAAGGATATAAGTGATGCACTAGATCAAATGACAAACTACTCTGAAAGATATAAGTGAAGATCAATGAGTAGTCGAATAATTGTGCAACTATGTGAAGACTCTCTAACATTGAGGAATTTCAGATCTTGGTATTGTATTCAAACAGCAAGGAAAAAATGACATTGCAAGGATAGCACAACTCATGTGAAGAAGCACAAAACTTAGGTTCAACCGATACTAACCGATAGTTGTTGAAGAAGAAAGGTGGGATGCCTACCGGGGCATCCCCAAGCTTAGATGCTTGAGACTTCTTGAAATATTATCTTGGGGTGCCTTGGGCATCCCCAAGCTTGAACTTTTTGTGTCTCCTTAATTCCTCTCATATCATGGTTTCTCTTTTGATCAAAAGCTTCATCCACACCAAACTCAACAAGAACTCGTGAGATAGGTTAGTATAAACCAATGCAAAACCCTATCATTTTCTAATGTAACAAATTACTAGAATTATTATTCAACATTGCATACTAAATGCCTCTGCATATTTAATACTCCTATCCTCGAATAGACTAATTAAAGAAGCAAACATATGCAAACAATGCAAACATAACAGCAATCTGCCAAAACAGTACAGTCTGTAAAGAATGCAAGAGTATCAATACTTCCCTAACACCAAAAATTATGAGAAAAATACTACGCTGTAGAAGATTTATCAGAGCTCATTATGCAAAAAAATTCAACATTATATCATTCTCTGACTTTTCTAGGGAATTTTTGCAACAGCGGTAAACTTTCTGTTTTCAAACAGCAACATGTATACTAGCAAAATAACCATGGCAAAGGCTATACTTGACTTTTTTATTGAAAATAAAGATGCAAAAAACTATTATAAATAACAGAAATCAAATACTAACAAAATAAAATGATGCTCCAAGCAAAACACATATCATGTGGTGAATAAAAATATAGCTCCAAGTAAAGTTACCGATAGACGAAGACGAAAGAGGGGATGCCATCCGGGGCATCCCCAAGCTTAGGCTCTTGGTTGTCCTTTAATATTACCTTGGGGTGCCTTGGGCATCCCCAAGCTTAGGCTCTTTCCACTCCTTATTCCATGGTCCATCGAATCTTTACCCAAAACTTGAAAACTTCACAACACAAAACTCAACAGAAAACTCAGAAGCTCCGTTAGTATAAGAAAATAAAACCACCACTTAGGTACTGTAATGAACTCATTATAAATTCATATTGGTGTAATATCTACTGTACTCCAACTTATCTATGGTTCATACCCTCTGATACTACTCATAGATTCATCAAAAGAAGCAAACAACACATAGAAAACAGAATCTGTCAAAAACAGAACAGTCTGTAGTAATCTGTATCAAACGTATACTTCTGGAACTCCAAAAATCCTAAAAAATTAGGAAGTCCTCAGAAATTTGCATACCAATCCACAGCAAAAAGAATCAGATCATAATAACGTTTCTGTGAATTAACAAAACTAATTTACTGGGTGCAAATGTTTTTGATTCTCAGCAGGATCAACACAACTATCACCGTAAGCTATCCTAAAGGTCTTACTTGGCACTTTATTGAAACAAAAGCTATAAATATGATTACTACAGTAGCATAATCATGTGAACACACAAAAACAGTAATGGTAAATATTGGTTTGTCTCCCAACAAGCGCTTTTCTTTAATGCCTTTCTAGCTAGGCATGATGATGACAATGATGCTCATATACAAGATAAGAATTGAAACATAACGGGAGCATCATGAAGCATATGACTAGCACATTTAAGTCTATCTCACTTCCTATGCATAGGGATTTTTTGAGCAAACAACTTATGGGAACAATAATCAACAAGCATAGGAAGGTAAAACAAGCATAGCTTCAAAATTTTAAGCACATAGGGAGGAAACTTGATATTATTGCAATTCCTACAAGCATATGTTCCTCCCTCATAATTATTTTCAGTAGCATAATGAACGAATTCAACAATATAACCAACACCTAAAGCATTCTTTTCATGATCTACAAGCATAGAAAATTTACTACTCTCCACATAAGCAAAATTCTTCTCATTCGGAATAGTGGGAGTATCATAAAAGACTTGAATACTATAGATTGTTTCCACATTAAAAGAGTAAAGTTCATAAAAAAGGTAATCATAATCATGACAAGTTTTATAAATATAATCATCACTACTTTTTATAGCATAATTTTCATCACAATAATCATCATAAGTAGCAACTTCGTTCTCATCATAATCGATTGAAACCTCTCCCAAGATAGTGGAATTACTAAATAAAGTTGACACTCTTCCAAATCCACTTTCGTATTCATCACAATAAAATTCAAAATCCTCCAAAATAGTGGGATCACTACTTCCTAAAGTTGACACTCTTCCAAACCCACTTTCATCAATATAATCATCATAGGTAAGAGGCATGCTATCATCATAACAACTTTGCATATCAAAACCTGGGATGCTAAAAATATCATCTTCATTAAACATAGCATCCCCAAGCTTGGGACAAACATTAATTTCAGCAAATATATTCTCAAATATTTCATCCTCATCAAACATAGCTTCCCCAAGCTTGGGCCCTTTCATATCATAAGCATAATCACTCTCATCATTAAAAATATGGATAGCACCAATAGTATAGCAATTATCATCATCACAATGAGTAGTAGGAGCAACATCATTTGGGAGGTATACCTTTCTACCTTTGTTGTTCCTTATTTTCTTTTTCTTCTTCGCATTATGTGTGGGTTCAACCTTCCTCTTTGAGCTCCTTATTGACGAGATTGGTTGAATAGAAAGCTCCTCCTTGTTACTTGATTCATCATAAGAAATAATAGGAGGATATTGGGAAGTCTCTTCCCTTTCATTAGTATTCTCATCATCTTCTATTTGCTTTCTTTTCTTTAGGTAATTGGCAATATAAGGATTTTCAATGCAATTCTTCGCACAAAACATATAAATCGTCTCTAGATCAAAATCAAGAAGGTTATAACGAGCAAATTTTGGAAGGTGCTTAATTAAACGATTCATTTCTTCATAACCCATAAGCAAACTAAGTTCATTATAATGTGCAAGGGAAATCAAATCATCACAATTTTTGGACACGATTCGATCATGAAACAAATTGCATCGGAGATGTAAATGACCACTTTCATTGCAAAGTTCACAAGTACGGCCAAGGAAATATAATTTTTCAGCACTCTTATCTAGCCTTTCTTGTAACAATTTAGTTTCTACATGCTTATGCCTTTTCCAATATCTATCTTCTCTATTTGGTGTATCTATGCAAACCCAATGCTCTCCACAAAAATTTACATGCTTATAGGAGACATTTTCATCATAACTAGTGCAACCATCATTAGTACTAGGGATATTCAAAGAGTTCATACTAACAACATTGCAATCATGCTCATCATTCAAAGATTTAGTACCAAGCATTTTAATGCATTCTTCTTCTAGCACTTGAGCACAATTTTCCTTTCCATCATACTCACGAAAGATATAAAAATATGAAGCGTATGAGACAAACTTAACTCCATTTTTTTTGGAGTTTTCTTTTATAAACTAAACTAGTGATAAAACAAGAAACAAAAAGATTCGATTGCAAGATCTAAAGATATACCTTCGAGCACTCACCTCCCAGGCAACGGCGCCAGAAAAGAGCTTGATGTCTACTACACAACCTTCTTCTTGTAGACATTGTTGGGCCTGCAGGTGCACAGGTTTGTAGGACAGTAGCAAATTTCCCTCAAGTGGATGACCTAAGGTTTATCAATCCGTGGGAGGCGTAGGATGAAGATGGTCTCTCTCAAACAACCCTGCTACCAAATAACAAAGAGTCTCTTGTGTCCCCAACACACCCAATACAATGCTATAGGTGCACTAGTTCGGCGAAGAGATGGTGATACAAGTGCAATATGGATAATAGATAGAGGTTTTTGTAATCTGAAATTATAAAAACAGCAAGGTAACTAATGATAAAAGTGAGCGTAAACGGTATTGCAATGATAGGAAACAAGGCATAGGGTTCATACTTTCACTAATGCAAGTTCTCTCAACAATAATAACATAGATAGATCATATAACAATCCCTCAACATGCAACAAAGAGTCACTCCAAAGCCACTAATAGCGGTGAACAAACGAAGAGATTATTGTAGGGTATGAAACCACCTCAAAGTTATTCTTTCGGATCAATCTATTCAAGAGTTCGTACTAGAATAACACCTTAAGACACAAATCAACCAAAACCCTAATGTCACCTAGATACTCCATTGTCACCTCAAGTATCTGTGGGCATGATTATACAATATGCATCACACAATCTCAGATTCATCTATTCAACCAACACAAAGTACTTCAAAGAGTGCCCCAAAGTTTCTACCGGAGAGTCAAGACGAAAATATGTTCCAACCCCTATGCATAGGTTCATGGGCGGAACCCACAAGTTGATCACCAAAACATACATCAAGTGGCACATGATATCCCATTGTCACCACAGATAAACACGGCAAGACATACATCAAGTGTTCTCAAATCCTTAAAGACTCAATCCAACCAGATAACTTCAAGAGGAAAACTCAATTCATCACAAGAGAGTAGAGGGGGAGAAACATCATAAGATCCAACTATAATAGCAAAGCTCGCGATACATCAAGATCGTGCCATAGAGCGAACACGAGAGAGAGATCAAACACATAGCTACTGGTACATACCCTCAGCCCCGAGGGTGAACTACTCCCTCCTCGTCATGGAGAGCGCCGGGATGATGAAGATGGCCACCGGTGATGGGTTCCCCCTCCGGCAGGGTGCCGGAACTGTCTCCCGAGAGGCTTTTGGTGGCTACAGAGGCTTGCGGGGCGGAACTCCTGATCTATCTTCTGTTCGGGGGATCCTCGAGGGTCCCACGAGAGGTTAGGGTGCGCCTAGGGGGGTGGGCACGCCCCCTATCTCGTGGCCTCCTCGATGATCCCCTGTCTTGCACTCCAAGTTCCTGGGATTGGTTCTGTTCCAAAAGTAACTTTTCCGAAGGTTTCATTCTGTTTGGACTCTGTTTGATATTCCTTTTCTTCGAAATACTGAAACGGGCAAGAAAACAGCAATATGGGCTGGGCCTCTGGTTAATAGGTTAGGCCCAAAAGTAATATAAAAGTGTATAATAAAGCCCGTAAACATCCAAAAGGGGTAATATAATAGCATGGAACAATCAAAAATTATAGATACATTGAAGACGTATCAATATGTTGTCTAACCAAACAGGATAGCTTGACACAATTTCACATATATGATGGCTAACTAAACAAGATAGCACGACACGGTTTCAAATATATGATCGATAACTTTGCACGATATAATGGCATAATTCAACATATGATGAGTATCTAAACAGGATGACATGACAATATGATGTCTTTCTAAAATAGGTTGGGATGAAATAATTCACATAAATGTTGTCTAAGTATACACGATGGCATGATATAATTGACATAATTGATTCATATACTAAGAATTTGGCACTCGCATGTATGATCTCTAAGCTAAGCAGATGGAATTGAATATTGTGCATATGATGTCTACACTAAGTAATGCAAGACACCATATGCATGATATGAGAAATATAAACATTGCAAATTAGAGCATACATCTCAGGTGGGATATACGACTGGTCATCTGTCTTTGAATCCTCCTCTGAGGAGCTACCTATAACCATCGAGATATATGCTTCAATAGGTACCATTGCCTGTGCTGAAGACCTTGTTTTCACTCCTGATTTTTCCATAACCGGCTCAAATGGTTGATACACATGAAGAATAGTTCAATATACACAGATTGTCAACAAATGGAATATGTAATAAAAAAGGGTGGCATGAGGTCATTCACATATATGATGCCTTGCTACATGGCGGTGCATAATTCACATATATGATAACTGGCTGAAAAACATGGCATTGCATAATTCACATATCTGATATAGAAAGCAAGCAGGAGGCATTCACACAAAGCATGTCCAATCTAAGCAGATGGCATGGCAATGCGAGACACCATATGCATGACATGAGCAATATAACCCTGCCAAGTTAGAGCATGCACCTCGGGGGGTATGACTGGTCTTTTGTCTCTGAATCCTCCTCTAAGGAGCTATCTGTAACCAGCAAGAAATCTGCATCGACAGGAAGCACTGACTGCTCAGAAGACCTTGTTTTCACTCCAGATTTTCCCATGACAGGATGCACAAGAAGAGTAGATGAATGTATAAACATTGTTGACAAATGGAATACATTATGAAAAAAAATGGCACAATACAATTCACATATACGATGGCTGGCTAAACAGGATGTCATTGCATTATTCACGTATATGATGCCTGGCTAAAGAAGATGGCATTGCATAATTCCCATATACTCCCTCCATTCCTAAATATTTGTATTTTTAGAGATTTCAAATGGCTACCACATATCAATGTATATAGACATAGTTTAGAGTGTAGATTCACTCATTTTGCTCCGTATGTAGTCACTTGTTGAAATCTCTAAAAAGACAAATATTTATTTAGGAAGGGTGGGAGTATGATATAGAAACCAAACAGGTGGCATTCACAAAAAGCAAATCTAAACTAAGTTGATGACATATAAGATGTATAATTTAAGTAATGCGAGGCGCCATATGCATGATATGACCAACATCAGCATGCCAGGTTAGAGCAAACAACTCAGGAGGTAAATAGGAGTGGTCGGCTCCCTCTGAGTCCCCCTCTGAACAGTTATCTTCATCTAGAGTACAATCTGGAATGGCAGGAGGGGGGGGCACTTCGCCCACCATGGAGCGGCGTCTGCATGACATTATATTCCTACGCAATGGTCTTCTCTTTTTCTCTACATGTTTAGTATGATTGTGTACAATAACTGACATGCATAATAAAAAACATAGTTAGATTATGTAAGGACTAAGGGGTGCATGCAGAAATCAAGACCGATGGTAGCAAACGAGTGATAGATCCAAAACTAATGATAGCAGGTAGATTATAGCTTTAGTTTAAAAAGATAGACGATGGATCATCTAGTGTTTGTTGCCCACCCAACATGAACCACATAGAAGACCCCAGATGAACCAGATAGTAGACATATACTATTCATTGCTGCCTCGATATGTGCCCCACATGCATTTTAAAACTCAAGTTTGCACATTAGTTTGGACCTGACTCGGAGTCTAAGAGGTGAACAGGACAATAAAGTAGCACGTAATAATAACCGATGTATAATGTAAGCAGACATGAAAGAGTGCGACCTCTCTTCTGGAACTATGTAGTCCTCAGGTTCATCTGCTCAGATGATGATGGTAATGTAGTTAGCGTGGCTGCCGGCAATGGGGAAGATGTGAGGCGGCAAAAGAAAGTCTACAAGGGGAATCTCTGTTGTAGTGAACGCTTCCGTCAATGGTGCACCTCAGGTGGGGTGGATGATGGCACGGCAGGAGCAGGACATAACACACAAAGTTTTCTTTGACACCTATCTAAAAATGAAGTAAATCTGTAAGGGCTCCTTAGAATTGGAGGATTATATAAACGTAGGGACAAGAAAAACACACGAATAGGATAGGAATGCATGTGAAAAATAGAGCATTTGCAAAATATATGATTTCTGTCAACCTGGCTGTTTGGTTCACATGAATTGGAAGAACACGGGAATGGAGAAACATGGTCAAATTAAAGTCAAACCACGTGAAAATAAAAAAAATAAGAATCTTATTATGCCAGTAATGCAATTAGTCCTGTTCTCCATGCATATTAATTTTAAAAGGACGTCCAAGTGGATATTAAAATTCCTACGTTTTTCTTTGAAAGAGACACCAAAGGAAAAAAATCCTCTAGTTTTGCTTTGCTCCATTCCTTCTAACCAAATGCACGAATAGTAGTACCATAGTAAAGTTTCCAATTCCTATGTTTTCCTTCCCCTTTTCTTTGAACCAGTGGTGATTCTAGTAGGCGGTCTTCAACAGGCTGAAGCCTGCCCTCGAAATATTTTGTGAGCTTACATTTGGTCCACATTAGTATCATATAGTGGCTATCTTGCTAAACCGATTAAAATTGTGGTTCAAAAGAGCATTTAGTTTTCTCCCTGTTAACTTTGTGATCATGACTCATTTATTTCTAGATTTGCAACTACTTTGAACCAAAGGATCCCTGAGGGATCTACATGAATGCAGAGTAACAAAGTGATGCGGCAAGTGTACAACCTCTTCGGCATAGCCTTGTCGACCTCAGCATCATTGGGTTGGACGTGGAGGATGGTGATGCTAGTCTGACTGTCGGAGGTGGGGAAGAAGATCTGAGGCCTCTCGATACGGTGCCGAGGGTACTGCTCCGCTGTGATGGATGGTTCCGTCGTTGGAGCAGCTCCGGTCAGGTGTATGATGGCGAGGATGAAGCGGGACAAGACAGACAACGCTAATCTGAAGTGGGACTCTAATATCATCTGCAATAGATGATGTAAAATACATCACCAAAAAGTGCTAGATGTAAAATGCATCAGCCGCGCCACGGCCGCTCCGACAGATGCTATAAATACTATTCACTTTGAACTTAACTAAAGAAACTCAACTTTACGGTCGAAACTGGTTTTTATGGTAAGGGGGCGCCACTAGGGAAGGACCCCAAGTAGGATTCAGCCTGCTTGGGGCGCCTCCATGGCTGCTCCTCCCTCCCCCACCTATATATATGTGGGAGGGGGGCGCCACACATAACCACGACAATCTCTTAGCCGTGTACGGTGCCCCCTCCACCGTTTACACCCTCAGTCATATTTTCATAGTGCTTAGGCGAAGCGCTGCGGAGATAGCATCACCATCACCGTCACCACGCTGTCGTGCTGCCGGAACTCATCCACTACCTCGCCGTTTTGCTGGATCAAGAAGGTGTTGATGTCACCGAGCTGAACGTGTGCTGAATGCGGAGGTGTCGTACGTTCGGTACTCGATCAGTTGGATCGTGAAGAAGTTAGACTACATCAACTACGTTACTAAACGCTTCCGCTTACGTTCTACGAGGGTACGTAGACACAGTCTCCCCTCTCGTTGCTATCCATCTCCTTGATAGATCTTGCATGTGCGTAGAATTTTTTTTGGTTTTCCATGCAACGTTTCCCAACACTCCCTCCCAGCCCTCTCCCTCTGACCCTCTCCCTCCCTCCGATCCCTCCTGCATTGCATAGTTAGATGGATAGATAGATGAATGGATAGATGAATAGATAGGTGGTTAGGACTATGATATTATTGATATATTGCATAGATAGACAAATGGATGGATAGATGGATGGATGGGTATACTGATGGATATATAGATAGATAGATAGATAGATAGATGTTAGGGCTAGAACTAGGGTATTTTTAGTAAATGTAGAGGTATTTTCAATTTTTGGGGTTAGAACAAGGTTTTACAAATTTTTAGGGTTAGAACTAGGTTTAGACAAATGGATGGATAGATGGGCAGTACAAATTATTAGGGTTAGAACTAGGTTTTACAAATTTTGTTTCTGTTTTAGACATAGGGTTTCACTAAATCCTAAGATGAGGATAATAATGTTTTTGTTTATATTTTGTTTTTGCAGAAATCAAGGAGCCCCTGCATCATCTCCACCATCGTTCTCTTCACCGACCCCCTCCGACCTCGAGGTGAGACCACCCAAATCCCCATGTCGATGATGATGTAGATGTCTTGATAGATGTAGTAGAGTAGTAGCTAGATGAGTAGCTATGACAATTTCCATGGAATAGAAAATTTTCAATGTAGGTCTTGCCCAAGTGGCCTATGTTTGTAGGGAACACCTCACAGTGGCCTATGTTTTGCCAAAGTGTTGATTAATTTCTATTCCGGCAAATTTCAGATGCTTGATATATGTCCTTTTTAGCAAAGGTCATGCCAGAGTTTTCCGTTACTATTGGCATGACTTGTGCTAGAATATCTGGGAAATATCGAGTGGCCTAGATTTTGTAGAAAGATAATTAAACAACATTTCGTGTTGATTTTAAGTCTGTCGGGACTCTACCATATATATGAGAGAAGAAGAATGTCAACTGTTGTCATGGGGGTCGTTCTTCCTCTTCTTTTTCGTGATAAACCTTTTGCTAATGCACGGGAAGGAAGAGAAGAATGACTATCACCGACGGTCACAAATGTCAGAGAGGAATCAGTGAGGAAGAGTCTCCACCATATATGAGAGGACGAATAATCCCGACTATTATCGTGTGAGTAGCTTCTTCTTCATTCCAATGTGCTAGACATTTTGGTGTAATGCACTTTGGAATGACAGGAGTAGCTACCATCACCGACGGTCGCAAATGTCAGAGATGAAGAATCCCTGCTGTTGTCGTGGGGGTAGCTTCTCCTTCGTTGCCGTGTGCTAGAAAATTTGGTGTAGTGCACTCGGGGACGAAGGGAGGAGCTACCATCACCCACGGTCGAATATATATACCACGAGAACTGAGAGTTTTCAAGAAAAGACTCGATAGACCGATAGTCAACCCGTGATGAATAATAATGATCTAATTTAGTTTTTGTAGTACATATATTGAAGTTTAGAAGTTTAATCTTTGAATTATGAATATAGAAAATGTCTGACAACGATGATAGGATCTCGGAGTGCGACTACTGCGGCGACGACCGGGGTCTGTGCGACAGGCCTCACCTAGTAGACGGTCGGCGCTTTAGTATTAAGCTCGACGAGACCTATAATGTTGAAATGGTACGCAACGATAAGTCTTTTTTCGTAATGAAGCATGACTTTTGCTTCTTCAACATGTAATTTCCGTATTTTACAATTCGACTAGCTTATCCCATGTCATGCAAGACGCTATGTCTTGGAGCATCTGAATTTCGAAGATCATGAAAATATGGAGACAAAGATAGTTCATCTCAGGGCCCATCATGGTTCTTATTTTGTTGTAAAGCTATACAATTCATAAAGTGTATCCCATTTTGGTTGCTTGAATTGGGAAGCACTGTGCAAGGCGTATGATTTTCAGGAAGGAATGTATGTCACCTTCAATCTTGGTGATCCTGAAGATGACATCGACGAAGAGAATATGGACATGTGGGTCCTTGTTGATACGCTTCCACTTCTACCTCTATGTGAGTTTCTCAAACATATTTATTAAGTAATTTATATTGTTTATTTCAAAATGGTTGACAGCTTATTTCCATTGACAACTTATTTCATTCTTCAAAATATGTACGGAAGATGGTAGACAGAACCTACTACACTGATGGCGTTGAATTAACTTATGAGGAGAAAGATCATCTTATCCCATTTATTATTGATGTTGAGAATTACAATATCAATTATGAAACTCCTGCACATTATGGTCAATACGTGCCACTAGTGCACGTGTTGAACTACGGTAACATCCATGGAGATGGCATGGTAAGATTTTTTACTATTATGACATCCGTGCATCTTTTGCATATATTCTTCTAAAACTAAACCACATTGCTAACTACGATGTTATTATTATGTTTTTGAACAAAAAATCCCGAAGGATTGTGTGCCTGATCTGATGTTTCCGAAAGGCCGCCTTGATGTTATTAGCTTACGGCCAAGTCTGCCTAGGCTTCACCGCTGTTCATACCAGATTTCTAAAACCGATGAATATATGAGAATCAAAGAATGAAAAAAAAATGTATGAACAATCATAGGGAACTACTTGAAAGCAACATTGTGCAAAGCGCAAGAATTGGAGACAGGATAATCTCCATTCTCCATAATGGAGCGTCAGGGCCACTCCTGTTTTATGCTATTTTACCTGAGAGAGGGTAGTAGGTCCTAGCTAATACTCCTGATCATGTGATAAGAACAATTAAATAGGGTTGGTTAGATGTCTAAGATGATGATGAGTATGACTTGTTATTATGATAACGAGTAGAAGTTGTATGATGATGAGTATGACTTTTTATTATTAACGAGTAGAAGTTGCTACATGACTATGATGATGATGAGTAGGGCTTGTTATTATAATAACAATGATGAGTTATATATTATTATGATGATGCATGATGCTAAGTTGTTATATGAGCATGATGAGTTATTATATATATCGGTGGCCGAAATGAAGATGGATTAGATTCAAGTGGAGGCAACATGGTGCGAATCAAAAGTACTACTAATCCAAACTAAAGTGATCAAGTTTGGATTAGTAACACTTATGGTGTGCACCATGTTAGTTTGGATTAGTAGTACTTTCAATTCGCACCATGTTGCCTCCACTTGAATCTAATCCATGTTCATTTCACCCACTGGTATATATAATAACTCATCATGGTCATAAAATCATATGATGAAACAACTGCATATATAAAACCTATACAAATACAACGCCAATAAGCTGCAGGAAAAAATACGGGAAAAATTTAGCAGTAGCTTTGTTCATAAGAAACACTACTACTATTTACGGTTATTAGTAGCGTTGTTTTGAAGGGCATGCTGCTGCTAATTAGGTATATCAGTAGTGCTGGAAAACCAGTGCTACTGCTACCAGTAAGTTGTAGCGCCTTCGTGGTAGCGCTTGTACAAGCGCTACTGATAGCTCTAATTCCAGCACTGCTGCTATGGTTATCCCTAGTAGTGAATGGTCAAAGTAATGTGAGTGTAGCAAAAAAACAAGATTGCTTACATATTGGTCAATGGTGACACTTCTAGGAGGAGTGCGCTTCACTTGCTCCAAACAATCCACCCAATGGCTACACATGTCTTGAGTCATACCCCATCAAGGTGTGAGATATTTTAGGCTATGATTCGTTACATGACCAAGATGATCTTTGAAATGCTCCTCGGTGAACTTCCAATAACTCACGGTCGATTGATTCTTACCGACGACTGCGCCAAGAGAAATATCTTCCCATGCGGTGACAAGAGCAATATCCTCAACGGGGTTAAAGTTGGATTCCCGAACTAATTTATTCTTTGACGAGTTGAAGGCCTCGAATTGATCAAATTTCGTATCCTGAATGCACTCATGATCCAAAAGCGACAATGACATACCCTCAAGATTAACATCATTTATCTCGGAATCACCAATCACACTATTGAGAAAAGTTTCTGTATTGAGGGTCGATCCCCAAATTCAGCAAATCCTCACTAAATCACAAACATTGCACATTTGCCAACAATGGTCTATGGCCATATCAAATGCAATGAAACAAACCGAATACAAGGCCAATGATGCCTTCTTTAACATCATGGGGGGGGGGGGGGTGCAAAGACAACGGTGGGGCCCTTCCGCGTCTTCTTCTTTGCTCCCTTCACTGAGGACCACCGTGAGACCACATGGGGGGGGGCGCTTCCTCCACGCGGCGACATAGGAACCATTATGCAGATTCTTCGTCGGTAGGGTCAAGGTCGACTGACGGAGTCCCGGACTAGGGGGTGTCCGGATAGCCGAACTATCATCATCGGCCGGACTCCAAGACTATGAAGATACAAGATTGAAGACTTCGTCCCGTGTCCGGATGGGACTTTCCTTCGCGTGGAAGGCAAGCTTGGTGATACGGACATGTAGATCTCCTACCATTGTAACCGACTTTGTGTAACCCTAGCCCTCTCCGGTGTCTATATAAACCGGAGGGTTTTAGTCCATAGGACAGAACAACAATCATACCATAGGCTGGCTTCTAGGGTTTAGCCTCCTTGATCTCGTGGTAGATCCACTCTTGTACTACCCATATCATCAATATCAATCAAGCAGGAATAGGGTTTTACCTCCATCGAGAGGGCCCGAACCTGGGTAAAAAACATCGTGTTCCTTGTCTCCTGTTACCATCCGCCTAGACGCACAGTTCGGGACCCCCTACCCGAGATCTGCCGGTTTTGACACCGACATTGGTGCTTTCATTGAGAGTTCCTCTGTGTCGTCACCGATAGGCTCGATGGCTCCTTCGATCATCAACAACAACGACGCAGTCCAGGGTGAGACTTTTCTCCCCGGACAGATCTTCGTATTCGGTGGCTTTGCACTACGGGCCAATTAAGCAGCCATCCGGAAGCAGATCAAAAGCTACGCCCCTGGCCGTCAGGTCAGATTTGGAAGTCTGAACTTCACGGCTGACATCCGCGGAGACTTGATCTTCGATGGATTCGAGCCACAGCCGAGCGCGCCGCACTGTCACGATGGGCATGATTTAGCTCTGCTGCCGGACACCCCTAGAGGCCGCACACGAGTCCGCTCCGACCCTCAATTCGGAGCCGGCTGCGCAGATCGAGGACGGGTGGCTAGACACCACCTTGGGGGCTGCAACCTCTACGGCGATGGACCCGAATACTAACCTTGTCCCTTGTGAAGCTCGTGACTCCGAGGTGCCAGACTACTCGCCGGACTCCGAACCTCCCGCGCCCCCTCCAATCGAATCCGATTGGGCGCCGATCATGGAGTTCACCGCTGCGGACATCTTTCAACACTCACCTTTCGGCGACATCCTGAATTCGCTAAGATATCTCTCGTTATCAGGAGAGCCCTGGCCGGACTGCGGTCAGGACGGTTGGGATGCGGACGACGAAGAAATTCAAAGCCCACCCACCACCCACTTAGTAGCCACTGTCGACGATCTAACCAACATGCTAGACTTCGACTCCGAAGACATCGACGGTATGGACGACGATGCCGGAGACGACCAAGAACCAGCGCCCACTGGGCACTGGAAAGCCACCTCGTCATACGATATATACATGGTGGACATCCCAAAGGATGGGAATGGCGATGGAACAGCGGAGGAAGACCCCTCCAGGAAATAGCCTAAGCGCCGGCGTCAGCGGCGCCGCTCTAAATCCCGCCACAGCAAGAATGGAGATTCCGGCGCCGGAGATAATAGCACCCCAGACAGTGCCGAAGACAACCCCCTCCAGCAAGATTTAGCACAGGAGGACGAAGAAGCCAGCCCTCATGAGAGAGCGGCAGACGAAGAGGTAGAGGACGATAATTACATGCCTCCCTCCGGAGACGAGGCAAGCATCGATGACGACGAATTCATCGTGCCTGAGGATCCCGTCGAACAAGAGCGTTTTAAACGCAGGCTTATGGCCACGGCAAACAGCCTCAAGAAAAAGCAGCAACACCTTAGAGCTGATCAAGATCTGCTAGCCGACAGATGGACTAAAGTCCTTGCGGCCGAAGAGCATGAACTCGAACGCCCCTCCAAAAGCTACCCCAAACGCAAGCTGCTCCCCCGATTAGAGGAGGAGGCATATAAACCTGCATCACCAGCGCACAATACGGCTGACCGACCACCTCGTGGCCGTGACAGAGAGGCCTCTAGGCCCTCCACTAGAACCGTACCCCGACATCGCTCGAAAAGCACAAAGCCACAGGGGAACTCTCCGGACTTGTGAGATATATTGGAGGATAAGGCAAGACAATCAAGATCGATCTACGGATCGCGTGGGCGCCCCATGATACGCGACGACATCCGTCACGCCGGACACAGCAAGTCCGGCCGGGCCGAACACAGTAGACAAAGCTCGTTTGAGCTACGTCGTGATATAGCCCAATACAGAGGCGTCGCACACCCACTATGCTTCACATATGAAGTAATGGATCATCAAATCCCCGAAGGGTTTAAACCCGTGAATATTGAATCCTACGATGGCACAACAGACCCCGCGGTTTGGATCGAAGACTATCTCCTTCATATCCACATGGCCCGCGGTGATGATCTTCACGCCATCAAATACCTCCCACTCAAGCTTAAAGGACCAGCTCGGCATTGGCTTAACAGCTTGCCAGCAGAATCAATTGGGTGTTGGGAGGACCTGGAAGCCGCATTCCTTGATAACTTCCAGGGCACGTATGTGCGACCACCAGATGCTGACGACCTAAGCCATATAATTCAGCAGCCAGACGAATCGGCTAGACAATTCTGGACACGGTTCTTAACTAAGAAAAATCAAATCGTCGACTGTGCGGATGCAGAGGCCCTCGCGGCTTTCAAACATAACATCCGCGACGAGTGGCTTGCCCGGCACCTGGGACAGGAAAAGCCGAAATCCATGGCAGCCCTCACATCACTCATGACCCGCTTCTGCACGGGAGAGGACAGCTGGCTAGCCCGCAGCAACAACCTCAGCAAAAATTCTGGCAGTCCGGATACCAAGGATCGCAACGGCAGGTCGCCTCGCAACAAGCACAAACGCCGCATTAACGGCGACAATACTGAGGATACGGCAGTCAATGCCGGATTCAGAGGCTCCAAACCCGGTCAGCGGAAAAAGCCATTCAAAAGAACTACTCCGGGTCCGTCCAATTTGGACCGAATACTCGATTGCTCGTGCCAGATACACGGCACCCCCGAAAAGCCAGCTAACCACACCAACAGGGACTGTTGGGTATTCAAGCAGGCAGGCAAGCTAATTGCCAAAAACAATGACAAGGGGCTGCATAGCGATGACGAGGAAGAGACCCGACCGCCGAACAATAGAGGACAGAAGGGTTTCCCCCCACAAGTGCGGACGGTGAACATGATATACGCAACCCACATACCCAAGAGGGAGCGGAAGTGTGCACTCAGGGACGTATACGCGATGGAGCCAGTCGCCCCGAAGTTGAACCCATGGTCCTCCTGCCCGATCACTTTTGATTGAAGGGACCACCCCACCAGCATCCGCCACGGCGGATTCGCCGCATTGGTTTTAGACCCAATCGTCAATGGATTTCACCTCACCAGAGTCCTGATGGACGGTGGCAGCAGCCTGAACCTGCTTTATCAGGACACAGTGCGAAAGATGGGCATAGACCCCTCAAGGATTAAACCCACAAAGACTACCTTCAAAGGCGTCATACCAGGTGTAGAGGCCAATTATGCGAGCTCGATTACATCGAAGTGGTCTTCGGATCCCGGATAACTTCCGGCGAGGAGTTAATCTTGACATAGTTCCGTTCCGCGGCGTCTATCATGCTCTGCTTTCGGACGGACTGCGTTTGCAAAGTTCAACGCGGTGCCGCTTTCGCATACCTCAAGCTCAAGATGCCAGGCCCTCGAGGAGTCATCACGGTCAATGGAAACATCAACGCTCTCTCCGAACGGAGGAACATCTACAATGACTCTCATGGCGGAAGTCTGATGCAGCCTCTTAAGGAAATTCTCGAGTCCGGCCGTTAAGCGGCCAGGACACGGCTAAACGCGCCGGAGTAACCTACAACAAGACCAACCGCACGTTAGAACGCAGCGTAGCAATGCGGCCCCAACCCCAGCCCTTGCAAAATTGCAAGACTGGTCCTTCGCGTACATCATTACGCTCTGGAGATACCATGGGCATAGGGGGAGGGGCACGACCACGACAGGCCCAGAATGCGGCTTAACCACACCAGGGGCTCCCAAGTGTGTCATTCTTTTTTTTCCTTTTTCTTTTTTTTCTTACCCACAGGACTCCGTTCACCAGAGGCCCTGTCCGGCAGTAGACCTGCCGAACTCACGATGCAACAGCCAGGGAAGGAAAAAGTCTACGACGAGTATCCAGGTGGTCTCCATTACGAGCATTAAATCTGTTTTATACACCATTCCGCAGCCTACCCCTGGAGGGGGACATGTTTAATAGTCCCATCCCTTGCTTACCGCACTATTTGTATCGTTCTGCATTCATGGCAGTATTTCTTGAATAAACAATGCATCGCTTTTTTGCTTATAATTGCATTCCTTTCTTATACATATGTTCATTTATGACATGTTGCATCCGTACACTTTGGTACGGCTAAATACACCAGGGGCTTAAGTTCCCCACATTATGGTGTGATAAGTCCGAACACTTTCACAACTGCGGCACCCGAACTTATAGCATTATATGCATCGGCTCCGAATCATGTCTTGGGTCAATAGTTGGGTTTGCCCGGCTCCCATGTTTTGGTACCTTATGTTCCGTTGTATCGGCTAAGGTAGCGCTGGGAGAACCACTACGATTGCGCCCCAGTTGAGCTGGGCGAGCGCCTCAGTGGAGAAAGCTAAAACTGACCGTCATGATGAGGCGAGAGCCGATCATTGTTCGAGAGGTTTTCCGAGTCCCTAAAGACTTATGCCGCTTAGAGCGAGGAACCGGCTTTGTCCGCCCAGCGTGGATAGCGCCCGAATTCGGCCTTCCGAACACTAGGGGCTTCACCGAAATTTAAAATTATAGAATTCTATGGCTAAGTGAGAGTGTTCAAGCATTATAAGTCCGGTTGCCTCGTTCGTTGTGTTGAGCGCCTCCCTAGATGGACCCAAAAAAGGGAACAAGAGTGCTCAAATTTATCCCGAACACCCCAGCACTCGTGGCATGGGGGCTGAAGCCGACGACTTGCCATCTCTCAAATTTGATAAACGACAGCACAAAAGGTAATATTTGAAATTAACAAGAGTTGCTTAGCGCACATGAACAAAGTTTTCAGCGCACAGGATAACAAAATGCGAGTCTACTCAAATATTACATCTTTGGAGCACTCACCCGCAATAATGCGGGCACCCTTCAGGACACCCTTATAATACATCTCGGGCGTGCGATACTCCTTGCCCGGCGGTGGCGCATCCGTCACAAGCTTCTCAGCGTCCATCTTGCCCCAGTGCACCTTAGCACGGGCAAGGGCCCGACGGGCACCTTCAATGCAAAGTGAGTGCTTGATGACTTCAACCCATGGACAAGCATCCACCAGCCACCGCACCAGTCAAGTAGCTCCTGTGCATGGCCTCCTTGGGCCACACCGAACTATGAGGCCCTTCATGGCTTGTTCGGCCACCTTGTGGAGCTCGACCAGCTGCATCACCGGTCGCTATAAGCACTGATGTCCGGCCTCAGCATACTGAGACCAGAAGACCTTCTCCGTCGAGCTCCCCTCCTCGGCCCTATAGAAAGCGGCAGCATCGGACACGCTGTGGGGCAGATCTGCGAACGCTCCTGTAGAACTCCGAATTTAGGTAAGTAATAGGTAATTCACATTCACATGCTTGCTCTGCATGAAAAATGCCTTACCCGCCGCTATTTTTTTCAACGCCTCGATTTCCTGGAGGGCCTTGTGGGCTTCGGCCTTAGCGGCTTTGGCACTCTCAAGAGCCGATGCAAGCTCGGACTCTCGAGTCTTCAAGTCGCGCTCCAAACTCTCATGTTTTCCCACGAGAGCCTGGAGCTCTTGCTGTACCTTCGCCACCCGCGCCTCCTGCTTCTCTCGCCCAGCATGCTCCGCGGCCGCATTATGTTCGGCCGCGGACACCGCCTCCTTCAGGGTCGCCACCTCGTTCGTGGCCCCTGGAGTACCCACGTTTTATCCTTGTCATTCCTCTTGCAACCAAATCCTTTTCTGTAAGGTACAACTTTAATAAGGTGTTACTCACCTTCCTTGTCCTCGAGCTGCTTCTTGGCACGGCCGAGCTCGCTCTCGGACCGCTCCAGGCTCTGCTTCAAAGAATTGACCTCCGCAGTCAGTGCGGCAGAGGTCAGCAGCGAAGCCTGCAATCCCATATTGACATATTTTTAGAACTCCTGCGTATATCTTTTTAGATCCTCAGTCCGGCTTTTCTTTCCGAACACCGAACCGAGCATCAGGGGCTACTGTCTATGCAGTACTATTTTACATATATTAAAATTCTTACCTCAAATCCTGTTAGAAGGCTGCTGCAGGCCTCGGTCAGCCCGCCTTTGGCGAGCTGAACCTTCTGAATCACCGCACTCATGACAGTGTTGTGTTCCTCTTTGATGGAAGCGCCGTTGAGCGCCTCCAGCAAGTTATCCGGCGCCTCCGGTTGGACGGAGGCCTCTGGCGTCATAGTCTTGCCCTTCTTACGAAGGGCCGCCCGCCGGACTCCGGAACCACTGCAGGTTCCGGTGCGGAGTCTGGTACGAAGTCCGGGAGGTTGCCCTGTGGCACCTCCGGGGCCTCCTCCTCCGGGTGGGTCCCTCTCTGGGATCCCACCTCGGCGTCGTCGGTGTCACGGGGGGTGGAGGCGGTCAGAAGTGAAGTACTATCCATATCCGACGTACCCAAGGACCCGCTCGACGAAGCGGGGAGATCGTCCTTGGGCGGACTGCAGGGTTGTATGCGGCATTAGAAAGACACCGTGTGGCGAAAAGAAAAATCATGAAGTTATTCGGGAGTCCGGATACTTACGATCTCGCCAGGGGCTTGGCCCTTGAGGGACACTCCTCGTCGCCGTCGCCGATGTTGGCGGAACAGTCCGGGGGAAGGGTCCTTTCCTTCTTGGACCCTTCGGCCTCCCTCGTTGGGGAGGCCTTCCTCTTCTTCTCTCCCCCCGCTGGGGGAGAGGCTTCTTTCTTCTCCTCCTCGACCTCGTGGGAGGAGTCCGCCTCGGAGTCATCGGACGATGAGTCCGATACCACCTGACGCCGGGAACTCCTTCGGGTTCCCGTGGCCTTCTTCTTGGCCTTCTTCTCCGGCACTACGTAAAGTGCCGGGACCAGCAGCCCTGTCAAACGGGCATCCGCTGGGTCTTCTGGAAGGGGAGCCGGACAGTTAACCTGTCCGGACGTTGCCTGCCAGGCCTGTTAAAGGTATTGGGAGTTTAGATCCCGCATAAAGTCAAAACATCAAAAGCAAGTGTCCCATAAAGGATAACATGGCTTACCTCGCCAGCCGGACGCTGCGAGCTGAATCCGCGATCTTCGTTAGCGGATGCGGGAGCTTCGGTGCCCTTGAACAGCACCCTCCAGGCATCTTCGTACGTAGTGTCGAAGAGCCCGCTCAAGGTCAGGTGCTGTGCCGGATCAAACTCCCACAAATTGAAATCCCGTTGTTGGCAGGGGAGAATCCGGCGGACGAGCATGACCTGGATCACGTTGACAAGCTTGAGCTTCTTGTTCACCAGGGTTTGGAGACAGGACTGGAGTCCGGTCAGCTCTTCCGAACTACCCCACAGCAGGCCCTTCTCCTTCCAGGAAATGAGCCGCATGGGGACGCCAGATCTGAATTCGGGGACCGCTGCCCATTTAGGGTCACGCGGATCGGTGATGTAGAACCACCCCGATTGCCACCCTTTGATGGTTTCCACGAAGGCGCCCTCGAGCCAAGTGACGTTGGGCATCTTGCCCACCATGGCGCCTCCGCACTCCGCTTGGCTACCCTTCACAATCTTCGGCTTGACGTTGAAGGTCTTGAGCCACAAGCCGAAGTGGAGCTGGATGCAGAGGAAGGCCTCGCACACGACGATAAACGCCGAGATGTTGAGGATGAAATTCGGGGCCAGATCATGGAAATCCAGGCCGTAGTAGAACATGAGCCCCCAGACAAAGGGGTGGAGTGGGAAGCCCAGTCTGCGGAGGAAATGGGGGAAGGAATACCACCCTCTCATGGGGCCCGGGGGTCGGGATGAGCTACGCCTCATCGGGGAGCCGGTGCGCAATATCGCTGGGCAAATATCCGGCGCTGCACAGTTTCTTGATGTGCCCCTCTGTGACGGAGGAGGCCATCCACTTGCCTCCCGCTCCGGACATGATTGGAGAAGGTTGAGGTGAGATGTGCGGACTTGGGCGCTGGAACTCAAGTGCGCGGAGATGGATAAGCAAAGGAGGAAGAAGGCGTAGGTAAAAAGGTGGATCCTTATCCCCTTATATATGGGCGGACGAAACTATGCGTCCCCACCGGCGTGGTAAAACTCGCTTATCTCCCAAGCGCCGCAATCAATGGCGCGGTTGGGTTACCCACGTCCGTATTGACGGGAATCCCGGAATAAGGGGAACATGATCTCTGCTTCGACAAGACGTGCCAAGGAAACCGCTTCGCTAAACGCGCTGAGGTGGTATAATAAAAACGATTCGAGTAAAGTCTTGGTTGTGGTGTGACGTCACGCCACAAAATACGTCAGAAGATTGAACTTGTGTAAATATTATTCTCTCTATAGTGGTATGTGGAATTTATTTTGTAGAGCCGGACACTATCCTGGTGTTCACAATCTTCTATAAATTATTCGGAGGAGGAACCCGCCTTGCAATGCCGAAGACAATATGCGCGCCAGACTAAATGCGTCATTGAAGCCCTGGTTCGAGGCTCTTGAGGGAGTCCCGGACTAGGGGTGTCCGGATAGCCGAACTATCATCATCGGCCGGACTCCAAGACTATGAAGATACAAGATTGAAGACTTCGTCCCGTGTCCGGATGGGACTTTCCTTGGCGTGGAAGGCGAGCTTGGCGATCTGAGATATGTAGATCTCCTACCATTGTAACCGACTACGTAACGCTAGCCCTCTCCGTGTCTATATAAACCGGAGGGTTTTAGTCCATAGGACGTAACAACAATCATACCATAGGCTAGCTTCTAGGGTTTAGCCTCCTTGATCTCGTGGTAGATCCACTCTTGTACTACCCATATCATCAATATCAATCAAGCAGGAGTAGGGTTTTACCTCCATCGAGAGGGCCCGAACCTGGGTAAAAAAACATCGTGTTCCTTGTCTCCTGTTACCATCCGCCTAGACGCACAGTTCGGGACCCCCTACCCGAGATCCGCCGGTTTTTACACCGACATCGACCGTCGAGGCACAGGAGCCTCTGGGGGCGCATCGGCCTTTGAAGTCGCAAGTGTCGACTATGGAGTCAGATGCGCGGGTTGAGGCATCGTCCATGGCATCATTATCGGGGATTGGGGATAACTAGAAGGAGTCAAAGGTGGCGCTACGACGAGGGACGGGAGGCTACGACGGCCACCAAAAGAGTAGTGGGAGGGGGAAATATCATTTGCGCCAACCCATTTTCAAGCTGGTGCGCTTCAAATATCTCCCACGGTCACCAAGTATGGAGCTTCGCAGGCTCGGTTTGGATTGCGCTCCACAAGTTATGGCGATCGAGGGCAGGATGTCGACTCTGTTTTAGTGAATTTTCACCCAAAATCGCCATATTGGTGGCTATTATGCTGGTCAAACCGACATGAAAACTCTACTAGAGTACCTCTTAGAGACGATGCCATGTACTAGGAGATATTCAAAAGAAACACGCAATGCATTAAGATGCATGCAGTGTAGTGGGAACGAAAAATGTTGTATATTACCGCTTACTTGACTCTTGATTAATAAATGTCTACTAGTTATCAAAACATATTTTTTTCGCGAATACGCAACAGCTTGCCTATTATTCATATATAGGAAGAAGGGAGTTGTACAAGAGTACAACAAAGAGTTTTGTTTGTGGGGGGAGGGGTGGCGTTGTTACATGGCGTACACAGGGATGGCGCCAGCCACAACGCGAGCAGAACCTAGGGTTGCTCAGCCCTACAGAGATCTATGGAGAAGTTACAGTGCTAAGATGGCGAGTCCCGTTGCTCCCGCCTTGGCCCAGGTCTTGGCCTCATCCTTGATGATCGCGGCAAGGCGAGAATTAGATGGCTGCTTCCCCTCAAAGATGTAGGCGTTGTGGTGGTTCCAGATGGACCAGGCAACTAGCAGAATGAGAAATGATAGCCCTTTGCGACTTGGCTTGGGAGCCGCTGAATGGGTCGAATGCCACCACTCCGGGAAGTCATCGGCCGGCGTTGGCGGAGGAGATGAGAGATTGCACCAGGCCAGCACTTAAAAGCGTTTTGATACATGATGCTTTACTGGCAAAAGGGACGGCCCTAATCAACATATAATACTCAAATTTTACTAAGGAAACTTTATAAAAACATAATATTTCCATGGACATAAATGTAATTCTTAATTAAATTAAATAAATGCTTTGATATTGATGGCCATTTTCCTTTGTAAGTTTCCTTGCATATCTCGTATCGATTATCATAAAACTCTCACAAGTATTCAACATTTTATATAACATTCAAATGTCTCTTCTCGGTGGTTCTTCGATTTTTTTTAATATTGAACTTGATATGCTAGGGCATCAAGTGTTGGTATAATGTACTGTCCCCGTCCCGGTTTATTGGGCCAGAGGGACATTTTGGCCTCGTATGGCAGGCGTGTGACTATGCCACCGTAGCTTGTGGCCTCAAGGGTGGTTAGTTTAATCACTACAAGCACATTAATTCGTCTAAATCAACTCCAATGCACTCTCTCCCCTGATGCAACTAATGAAAAGGCTAAGATGTAGTCCTTCAGTGACCCGCAAAAAAAAAGATGCAGTCCTTTAGTGCACTTTTAACAATTTTACCTTGTTGGTAAAATCAGCCATGCTTGTCATTAATCATCAACATACCCTACAACTACTCTAGTAAGGTGTATTTAGGGTCTGCTTCGGGACTACTTCGCTTTATAAAATTTAGTCCTACTATAAAAAACACAAGCCAAATGAGGTAGCTCCACGATGTTTTGCTTGAAAAAAAAACTAAAATATGTGGGACAACTCCTTATTTCTCATGAAACTCTTGAGGGGGTGCTCCAAAAACTCTACTTCAAAGAGTCTTTATGGAGTTGGAGGAAAATTACCCACCACTGCCACCAGTAAGTAAATATCCCTTGGTATTATTTCCTCACTTCACCCATCCGAATAGACCTTTCGCACACAAAAATTCCATTCTTAAAGTTAGAGCTAGATGGAAGCCAAACAAAAAAAACTCCTGTTCGGTGATGTTGTGACTCCTAAGTGGAATTATTCCAAACTGGATTTGATGCGGTGAAGCATATTTTGCTAGAGTGGAGCAGTCCTAAATAGACCTTTACTTTACCCAATTGGGTGAGAGAATGCATAAGATTGCTCTCTCAGATCAAGTATAATAAGATGATATAAGCATTGCTGTTATATTGATTGAGTTGGAGGTGAGAGAAGAGAAGCAGACTCTAGATCAATAGTGCAGAACCGGTCTGTATTACCGGTTCGTAAGGCCCTTTAGTGCCGGTTCTGTAACCGACACTAAAGGGTGGAGACTAAAGCCCCCCCCCCCCTTTAGTACCGGTTCAGCACGAACCGCCACTAAAGGGTCACCACGTGGCACGAGCCAGCGCTGGGGGCGGGGAGACCTTTAGTACCGGTTGGTAACACCAACCGGTACTAAAGTTTTTTTTTGAAATAAAGCAAAAACAGCCCACCTACTGGGCTGGCACGGCCTGCATACGACTAGAAACCCAACCTCTAGTTGGGTCAGGATGCAGGCCCGTACGGCCCAGTAGACCCCATAGGGCAGAAGACTTGCAATAGGTCCACAAAGGCCTGCCTAGGGAGGAGCTCGACACGGTAGCCGCGGCGGGGCTTATAAACCGGTGCGAGCTCCTCTCAACTAGCGAGGTGGGACTAAACATTGTGCACTGTGGGTGGCAGCCCACCCCTTTAGTACCGGTTGGCGGCACGAACCCGTACTAAAGGGGGGGGGGTCTTTAGTACCGGTTGGAGCCACCAACCCGTACTAAAGGTCACCACCTCTTTAGTACCGGTTCATGGCAGGAATCGGTACTAAAGGTTCTCCATGAACCAATACTAATGAGCGCCGCCCGACTAGCCGTTGGAACCGGCACTAATGGTCACATTTGTGCCGGTTCAATTACAAACAGAGACTAATGAGCTTCACATTAGGCCCTTTTTTTACTAGCGGATTAAGAGGTAATTGCAACACGTATTCCAAGAAACTTGGGAAGAGTGAGGTGGACCATGCATTAAGAAAGTAATGCATATTTATACCTAATTATTATACTCCTTAGCTATAAGGCTACTCATAGTGGGGAATATCATATATTAGTATCATGCATATGATATTAGTCTACGATAGTACCTTCATTGTGCATAATATCATAGATTAGTATCATATATCATCTTCTTTATTGCCATGCATGACACTAGTAGTATAACACTTATTATGATTCGGTATCTACCTATGTTACTCCAATCCTCTCTCTCTTCTTTAATTGTTCTTTAATTGTGTGCCACATAAGCATGTTTGCTAGTCCCAAATGCATGATATCAGTTAGAGCATGGTTAATAGTATAGCCAACTGCTAGCTATAAGACATTGACATGTCATCTATAGCCCATCTTATAGCCAATATGTACAATAGTTGATTAGAAGAGTGTACTACTTTTTTATTATATGGCCCACCTTTCACTCTCACAAAGTGCCTAGGAGCACGTGCAAGAGTTGGCTCTTCACCAAGAGCTCGCTTACCTTCTCTCTCATCTTCTCTTTCCTCCAACTAAGTAAGAATATACTATTTTATTTCTTATAGTCAGCTGACTCAGCTCTATTATTTTTGCTCTTATGTGCCTAAGATTGAATATGAGGTAATATCACCGATAGTTATAGAACTTGTGTTCAATGTTCAGTTGGTGCTAGAACTTTAAAAATACGGAATTGTAGTCACTTAACTTACTTAGACATGCACATGTGCGGTCAGAGTATGTTTTGGGCATATCCGTATGTATGGGCCCACCTGTCAGTGGCTAATGGTGTTCGGCCAAAGCATTTTTGCAGAAAACACCCTTATATATTTTTTTGTGGAAAAAGCCAACTACCCGCAATGCATTTTTGCACTAAACCTCCTCATATCTTTTATTTGCAGAAAAACTAACCACTGTACTGAGAAAATTAACGGTAAAAAGGGCACCAGGTCCCGAAGACGCACCCTGTAACTAGCCCTTCAGCAAGTACAGCCGCTCCACCCATGATGATGTCTTGTTAGCTAATGATAACAAATTTACATGTATTAACAGTAAGGCATGTCAAGCTTAATTTTTCCCTTGAGGGCTGCATGTCAAGCTCAAATAGGCTGCAGATACAGCGGCCCAGTTTGCACGCGCTATTTTTAAAAAATATTTGCAAACGTAAGTAAAAAAAATGTTATGTCCAAATACGTGTGCATTATAAATAATATACATACAGACTATGATTAGTAAATAAAGACATTTGAATATAAACTTGTGTACTGTATAAAAAACATTAAGTAAAACATAATAAAAAAATATTTAAGATATTTGTAAAATGTAAGTAATAATATTATGTTCAAATATTTATGTGTTAAAAAATAGTTACATACAAACAATTATTAGTAAATAAAAACATTTAAATATAAAACTGCTAATAATATAAAAATTAATAAGATAATAATTACATTAAAAATGTTTAATAGTAAATATGTTTAATGAATCCATACAAAATTATACACTCATGGCTTATATTTAAATTGTACAAAAGGATGAACACAAACATTTACTATTTTTTTGAATATTAACTTGTGTGTAATTTTTACTCATGACTTGTACTGAAGAAATTATATAATTTAAATATTAGAGATGATTGAGTATTCATATAAATATTTTAAATTTTGAATATTTTTAGTTATACAAACAATTTTTAATTCATAAATATTATTTTTAATATATGAATATTTTAAAATAATACATAAACAATTTTTAGTATATTATGTCTTTTTTACATGAGATTAAGACTAGCTATCCCTTTTAAAGTTGTACAGGTGGATGTTGTAGTGGCTAGGGCGGCTTCTGTACTACCGTGTTGTCTTGGGTTCCAGAGTTGACGGCCTCCTGTTTTCATAACAGGTGGGACATTATTCAATACATTTAAACTTGTTATCCTTTATATACTCCCAAGAGAACGTAATGAGTGGAGTGGCATGGCTTGCTAGAGAGATAAACGCATGTCGTTTGTTTGATACCAGGCCTCCCCTTTTTAGGAGTTATTTTTTGCAGTCCAGTGGTTGACTTTTTTGCAGATAAAAAATGCAGGGGTGTTTTGCAAAAAAGCATCGACCAGCGCCATCAGTCGTGATAGGTGGGCCCATATTTACGGATACACCTGAAACGTATTTTGTGATCGTATGTGCACGCTTGGGTTAAATTAAGTGACTGCAATCCTGTATTTTTAAAGTTCTATTATCAAACTGAACATCGAGTGCAAGTTCTATAACTCCCGGTGATATTACCTCATTGAATATATATGACATGACAACTTGGCTATATTATTACCCTTACTCTAATGTGGCATAGGCGGGCTATTAGAGATGCAACATCAGATTTTTGCCTACTTGAATGAGAGATGAGTGGAAAGGGAAGAGAAGCAAGCTATAGATTTATAGCTGGTTGTAACTCGTGCTTCAACACCGTTTGTGAGAGAACGAGGTAGACCAAATACTAATGTCCTTTTGTCTTTTTACAGAAGCCATAGAAAATGTCGGTTTTCTCCAAAATTGGGTGGGCACACATATAATGTCGAGATGTATGCACCAAAATTTTGTTTGAATTTTTTTCACACATTAAAATATATTTTTCGCGTGCAGGAGCACACGCTCCTGGGGGCACCAACGGTTTCCGGCTTTAGATTCACTAACATGACAACTCCTTATAACTAGTTGGTGGCTATATTTTTTTTTACCTTGCTCTTGTAAGGTGATTAAGACGTTAATATTATATATGTGTTCAGTTGAAGGAGAGAGAAGAGAAGCATGTTGTATAATAAGAGACACATGTAGCATACTAACTAGGTGTTGACTTTATTACTATCCTTGGTCTCATTCTATATTGGAGGTTGTGCAAAACATTAAGAATTAATTGTGTGGATAATATCCACTTAATCCCAACCACCATGAAGTTACTCCTCTTAAGGATCACCACTTCTAATTATCTCGTAACAACCGACCTCTGGCCACGTCTCTCTGAATCATCACGTCCATACAAATCATATGCTATCTCCTTCATGAATATATATTTTTGGATATTTCAACATGGAAAATATATGGACTGAAATGTATAGAAACACACTAAAACACGTTTTTATACAGCCGATTCACAAAAAGTCAGAACATATTATATTTATGAACGAAGGGAGTATATGTAACTGA
Organism: Aegilops bicornis; assembly: GCA_021605145.1. NCBI lineage: Eukaryota > Viridiplantae > Streptophyta > Magnoliopsida > Poales > Poaceae > Aegilops > Aegilops bicornis. Next base: position 186,022,778 of record CM038674.1, read on the forward strand.
ATCATCAATAACGAATATTGCTCATTCGTCTCAATTCTCTCTTGATCTACTTTGAACACAAAGTGTTGGTTTATGTACATACATCTTTACTCTTCCTCCTTATTTATTATACGATACATCATCAAAAGTCCTATGTGGTAAAGTCTATCAACAACTATCTTCCAATTATTGGAGATCCCTCCATTGAATTTTCTTCTTAGGTCCATGCACATTAATTTCCAAATGCATTGTCTTATGCATGCAATAATTGAAAGTTGCACTAGAGTGCGGCAAGCATGTGACCCTATGGCACCATGGCTTTGTGACCCCAATAAATTAGGACAAAGGGAGTACCGACAAGCTTATCTAAAAATAAGTTTACTTACGAGGCAGGTTGCATGCGCTTTGGATCAAGAACCCAAACTTCGGGCGCACAAACATATGTTGTTTACTTGTTTTAATTAGTGATTTAGTCTCGCAGTAGAGAATTCCTCCCTCCATTCAAAATTAATTGAGGCATTAAGTTTGTCATGTGTTAAATTTCTCTATATTTGATCAAGTCCATAAAAAGGTAATATTTCCAACATCAATATATATTATTATGAACTAGTAGACCTCATTTGCTGTTGTATATTTCGATATAACTTATAAACTCTAAATTAAAAAACTAACTTAGAACAAAACAATAATTTCTGCAATTTAGATTGGAGGAACTGCAACGGCGTGCAACCTAACGAATACAAGTCTATCTACTAAGTTACTAAGCTCTCTAGGGATGGTGGGATGTAGTGGCTTGGAGCTTTGAGGGTCAATTATGGGGCCCATTTGTAAGAGTGGGTTTGGCTATTCGATGGAGTATGGGTCTACTTGTGGATAATTCTCGCCTCCGTACGAGGCTCACGTGAAACACCGATGTACTCTAACATTGCGGTGTGTAACAATATCATAGTGACCAACCAATAGCTTGCTCCACCATACACACCAATGTCCATTGCACCAAGTAAGACCATATCAACAAAAAGAAACAACACAATCATAATCAACAAGAAGATCAAAATTAAATGCCAATCTAGCGCACGTGAAACACATATCAAACAACCATAGTGGTCCGTGTACAAAACAAAAAGATGGGCGCGTCACGCTCTAATATATTTGCTACGAATACATTGCAATTAGTTGTCAAAGCAATGTGTGTATTGCTAACTACAACGAATTCGACGCATGCGCAAATATCAATGTTCAGTTGCGGTTTCTGCTGACGTGCTCCTTTTCAACCAACTCCTTTTGTTCTCTCGTCGGAAGTCCCACTCTCCTAACTACTCGTGCCTTTGTCGCGCACGTTTTCCGGCACCCACAGCCTTGGTGGGTTGACCCACACATGCAAACGAAATCATTGTTCGGCTTCATTTGGTCCTCCCATATTTTTTTTGCCAAAATTTGATCATACATTGGCATAATCAAAATAAAAGTTATACATAGCAAAAGTAGTACCATTAGAAACTTCTTTTGTATACGAATTCAACAATATAATTTTGTGACACATCAGTAATATTTTTTGAAAAATTAAATATAAGATCAAAATTTGACCAAAATACGAGGGGCCTAATATACCCGAACGAAGGAAGTATGTTCCATGGCACACGCACCATAAACATTTGAGTCTGAATTTCATCGTTTATGGCAAGACGACTGTAAGTTCTCGAGTACAAAATATTTGTGAATCAAAGAAGCCTGGTGGATTTAAAATTTACTAGCTCACCAGTCATGCTGGAAGTCGGCGGATGCGGGAGCGGCTATGTCTCGCCTTTAGCGAGATGGAAGCCGAGCTCGCCTCTGGAGAGTCGGTAGTGGGCCGGCCCATAGCCATGTGGTTAACATGACGTTGACATCACCTATGAAGTCACACACATTTTCTATTTATTTTCATTTGTGAAATTATTAAATAGATATATTCTGATGATTCACTTGATTTTTTGTAATGTGTTCATCGCCCATTTTAAAAATGTTCATGAAGCGTAAAAACTTGTTGGCTCAACTATTGGAAAATATTTGTACCATTCCAAAAAATTGTATGTGACCCGCAAAAAAAATGTATGTGACATTTAAAAAATGTTCATGCATTTCCCCCGATTAATATTACTTGTTAATCAATTGGATATATCTCACCGAAATATGTCTAGATTCATCCGTTTCGGCGATAACTAATATGGATCGAAGGGGATATGTGAATTTTTTGAAAAATTGTTATACAATGTGAAAAGAATGTTCATGTAATTTGAAAAATTCTTTCATAAGATTCAAAAAAATGCATGCTGCATTAAAAAATTCACATGTTTAACAAATAAATAACTTTTTGACATTTAAGAAAATATCTGTACAATATGAAAAAACCTAATAGTTAAAAACATCTTTCCTATCATTCTAAAAAAAATGTTAAAACGCATAATTGAAAAATGTGTAATAGTTAAATAAAAAACTCAGAAAACCAAGGAAAGAAACAAAGAATACCAAAGGTTGAAAAGAAGAAAAAGGAAAAAAATGAAAAAGGAAAAAAGCAAAGAAAACCAAAGAAAAATAAAAAAACCGATGCAAAAAACAATAGAAAAGGAATAAAAAATAAGAGGAAAAAACTCATGCCCAGCTGAAATATTGGGACAGTCCAGTAGCACTGCCATGTTGGCAAGATCTATTACATTATGTACCGGCAAGACATAGCTGTCGCAGACCGCAAATGTTATATCTCAGTTATAGCGAGACTAACATACATCTCGCTGAAGGTTTCAACCCCCACGTGTAGCTGCTAGGCTGGCCCTTTTTTCTCTCTCGTTTGCTAGTTCGATCATGGTTGCTGGTTTCATTCGTTGGGGGGATTTCCCTTCCTTTTCCTTTTTTTTGTTTCTTCAGTACTTGTTTCTTTGTTTTTTCATGGGTTTTCTTTGTCTCTTTCTTGGGCTTCATTGGGTTTTTAGTTTCTTTGCTTTTTTCTTTGTTTTTTCACCGGTTTTCACTGTTTCTTTCTCAGTTTTCCATTGTTTTTATTTCTTTTCTCTGTGTTTTTTATTTGTATGTTTTCTTGATTTTTTTACACACGAATACTTTTATTCTGTATACAAGATACATTTTTAGTATACACACAAAAACAATTTAGTGATACACGTTGAATATTTTTTCGATTCATGATGTACACGTAAAAACAATTTTGTGAACACTTTTTTGAAAACTTGGTTACATTTTCTTAATATACATTGAACATTTCCAATGGTAATAAACAGTTTTCTAAAACTACCTGAATATTTTGAACAATGTAGAAGTATTTTTTTAAGTGTCACATAACTTTTAACTGTTAGAACATTTCTTTAAAATGTCTCTTACATTTTTTATGGTATGGGACATTTTTTATACTATAAAAATCATTTTTTTACATTGTATAAACAGTTTACAATATTTTCACATACATTTTTATTGAAATGTAGGGAAAACAATTCATGTCAGGAACAATTGTTTTAACGCTATCTACATTTTCTATAATTGCGCTAACACTTTTGCAAAACAATCCTTAAAAAATTAAGAACCATTTTTGCAAAAAAGAATTTCACAACATTCAAAAAGTTCTCGGATTCCAAATAAGTTTGCGATTTTGAGAAAAAAACTTTATGAATTTGAAAAAAAATTGGATTTTGAAAAAAACGAAATTTGAAATATAGGTCATAATTGGAACAAAGTTCACGGAATTTGGAAAAAGTTCACGGATTTATGAAAAAAGTTCACGAATTTGATAAAAACAGAAAAGGACAAAAAAAGAAAACTAAAACAGAAAAAAATGAATGTGAGAAGATAAGACAAATGTTGAAAATTCCCAGGGGTGGGAAGCGGTGTACCAGGTCCATGAAGCACGTGTCATGTTCTCGGCGCGGCTTAACACTATGGTATGATCTGTCGGGTGATCTAGAATGTTTTCAAAAAGTTAGTGGGGGAAACAGTCGGGCCACCGATTAGTCAGAAATATATCGGGCGATGAAACGTACTGCACGTCTATTTGAATAAAAAAAATCCAACGATACATCAAGAAAGACGTATCGAGATCATAGATAGTAGATGCCAAGGTGGCAAAAAGTTTGTTTACAACATTACCCACGGTTGTACCGACCAAGACACCACATGCTAACTACTACCCAACTGATCTATCCTAGCTAGGAGCGACCTCGCCTCTTGCAGCAGTGTCGCTGCCCTCCAGTTTTGACCTTCTGCGTCGATCTGCTCAAGCACCTTGTTAGTAGAGGACAATGCTCCTTTGAAGACAATGTCGTTCTTGTGTTTCCACAGGGTCCAAGCCGCCAGAGTGATCACCGTCCAAGTTTCGTTTCTCATCTTTTGTGTATGTTCAGAGATGTCCACCAACCCACCAGCCACGCCTCTTATTTTGGTGTCCAGTGGGGTTTGGCCTATTTGTCTGTGATGACGGACCATAACTGTCGAGCGAGCACGCACCCAAGGAGCAGATGATCATTCGTCTTTGGCTCCTGGTCGCAGAACGGGCAAGCCGCCGGTTGCGGCAATAGCCGTCGCTGCAGTGTGTTGGTTGTCAGTCATCGTTTCTTCGCCGCAAGCCAGGAAAAGACCTTGCATGATGCCGGTGCCCTCGATTTCCGAATTTTTGTGGCTCCTACAGCCTCTGTCCGCCCAACAAAGTTTGCATGGTAAGCTGATCGTGCGGAAAACAAGCCATCTCCTTCCCAAATTCAAGCAATCTTGTCTTCGACTCCATCCACGAGCTCCACGTTCCGAACTCGATCAACCAATCTGAGGAACTCATGAATTGTTTCGGTGGGCATGTTGGGCGATGCATCACGCCATCATTGTCCTGAAATAGCTTGGTCGCGCCACCACTATTTCAATGAATATTGTACGTGCACGTCTCAAAACACGACATAATGCTTTGCTTCGTGTAGGTGCATATGGTGAGAAGCATTATACGCGGGCTTAGAGCAGCACACGTGTAAAGGGGTTGTCTTCCTCCATGGAAAAAAGGAAAAAGAAAAATGTTTTCCTTCGTTTTTGAGTCCAGAGTAATGTTCCCCTCGTCATTCATGAGAGCTCCTGCCCCCATCATATTCCGCGCTTAAGCATCGGTTATAGTGTATTTCACTAATTGACATACTGTTGAAGTATATATATGGATTGACAAGTTTTTTTTATCAGTTCAGACTTTTGATTGCATTGACTAGTGCATGAAGCTTAAATGGTGTTAGAGCTCTAGGCTTTTTTTTATCCAATCTTCCACCGGCCCGTGGTTCTGCTCCTCTGCTCGTGTGGGTGTCCACGCTGCTGATCCCGCTTGCCAGATCAATCGAGCGCTGGGTGCTGCTGATCCCTTTTGCCAGATCGATCCAGCGCTGGGTCTTGGATCCCATCGCTGCTGCTCCTCTCTCGTGTCTTCAATCTCTTTGCTCCACCGCCGATCCTGCTGGTCAGTTCGAGCCGGTGCTCCTGGACGCGTTGCTCCTCCTCCGCCTGCCCGATTCATCGCCAGTTGCCGTCTCGTCTCCATCCGCCAGACCCGACAATGAGGTCGTCGTCTCGTCTCCAACCGCTCGTGGTCCGTCCGCCGCCGCCAGCCTTCGGCTCTCTTAGGCTACCGCACTGTCTTTGGCTGGGGCTCAAGTCCGGTTGCCGCTGCCGACATTCGGCTCTCTCAGGCCGTCACCGCCGCATCTCTATCTGGCGCTCGAGGTCCATCTGCCGATGCATCTGTCTCTGGTGTCTGAGCGCTGCGGGCGCTGCTTCTGCGGATCTACTTCCTCTGGATTGGTTGGTCGGTCATGTGGACTGATGAAAAAAAACAGGAAAAAAGGAGACAGAAAAGTAGCACCATGTCTTCGACATCATCAAGATATGTCGCCATTCCGCGTTGCCCTGTGATATTTGATGGGACTAACATGCGTGGCCTTCGTCTCTGCGAAGTTCTTTCCGGCGAGTTTCCTTGTCCTTCGTGCCCAGTTCCTCCGGTGGCACCCACCCCACCACTGCCTTCACCGTCTCTTGCCGCAGATGCTTCTAATGATGATAGGGCTGCAGCTCCACCGTGTACCCTCGCGGGTGTGGTTGGGAAAGAGACGGGAGTATGTGCACCGTGCGTGCAGCTCTTATTTTCGTGCACGCCCCCCCACCTATGTGGGTGTGTGTGAGAGAGATACAAACCTAGACATATGGCATGTGCGTTCGTCAGTGTTTTTTGTTTGGGGAGGGGAGTATGATTTCGTGAATGTATTTGTGGGAATATGTGTCGATGACATCTCGAACAAAATTTTGCATGCAATGTGTGTGAAATAGAGGCCTATCCATATCATATATAGGGGGGCAGGGGCGGCGCTAGGGGTATTCTTAGGTCTTCATGTGAATACCCATGATTTTTACAAAACAGTGTTGATTTTGGCAAAAGAGTGACAATTTTTGAAAAACAGCAATGATTTTGGCAAAATGAATACACATGAATGCCTGGTTGCAAATTCCTGGAGCCGCCACTATAGAGGGGGCGATCCACGAGAAAGAGGGAGGGGTCATAGATATCGATAGAGTCGGAGAGAGGATCAAGTGGGTGGGTGCGAGATCGATGAAGAGAGTCATCGAAATTGTGTGTGTGCAAGTCAAAGATATAGGGCGGCTGACCTATCAGAACGTCAGAGGGCACAGGGCAAGTTTGTGTGTGGCAGGGAGACATGACTAGAGCGCTCAATGTATTGGTGTGTGTGGGGTGGGGGGTGGGGGAGGGGGAGGCAGAGGCCTAACTAGAGAGGTAGAACGACTCGTATATATGTTGAGAAGGAGAGACCCAACTATGTCTTGAGGGAGATCGGTTGACATCCATACATAACTGAAGGACGGGAAATAGGATGGGATAGAGAGAGAGAGAGAGAGAGAGAGAGAGAGAGAGAGAGAGGAGAGAGAGGGAGGGAGAGGGGTAGAGTGTTAGATTGGTGATGGAGTTGCTTCTCGAAGGTGGTGGGAGAGGCCTACTAGACAAACTGAGGGTAGAACTGCAATATTATCAATAAGAGTGGGGATGTGTTTATGTGTGTGCCTGTGCGTGATAGATCTGTCGGGACACATGCATGGATGATGAAGGGGAACCATGTGTTTGGTAAGCAAACCAAACTACATCGGTAGATCAATTGTTGTTTGTCGGAGGAAGGGAGAGACATAACTAATGAGGTAGATCGATCGACGCGTGGGGGAAAACGAGTTATAAGGACCTAGCTAGCTATATGTATAGCGGGAGATCGGTTAGTGTACATCCATTTGTTAGAGGCAAATAAGGCCCAGTGAGACGGATAGACAGAGAGAATGGAGCTAGGAGGTGGTACTAGAGGCCGAGCTATTAGCTAGATAGGGGGAGGAGTGTGCGGTTGTGAGATCGATGAAAAGAGGGGCGAGAGTTTACACGTGTGTGGGACCGTATGAGAGACACGAGGCATGGACACGGAAAGGAGGAGATGGAAGGTGCGTGTGTATGTTGTAGGCAGACATCGCTGGAGAGGTTTATCGATCGGTGTGTGTCGGAAAGGAGTTGTGGAGACTGTGGGAGAACGACCTAAAGAAAAAAAATGAATGTGCGCGATGGATAGAATGCTGAGGGAGGGGAGGGCGAGGAGGGCGTGTGATTGCACGAGAGAAAGTTAGTGCTAGCTACAAAGGTTAGAGAATTGTATGGGTGTAAGAGACTAACAAAGATCATAATTTGATATGAAAGTGGATTCATATATTTGAATAGGAGATCGTAGTGTTATAAACATATGCATGCATGAATATAGCGGTGATACAGCGTCTTTGTGGTTTTGCACATGTTATACCATAATGTGATAATGCATGGCGTTTGCAACTCATAGCTAAATGTCGAACAATCTAAACCATACTATACATCGAACAATCTCACATTTTCTTTGAATTTGTGATAATGTGTGGTGTTTTCAGCTTACAACTAAATATCGAACAACCTAAACAATACTATATATCGAACAATCTCACATTTTATTTGAATTTGTGGTAATGTGTGGTATTTGCAACTCACATCTAAATACTTGTAGGCATAGGGGGCGGGGCACCATACATTATGTGATAAACACATTATACATATGAGACATGGTTTAGATTATGAATATCTAGCTAGAGCTTGAAATGTACTGTGATTTGAAATCAACATAAAGTGGATTTAAAAAGTCGAGTTCGAGTTCATATAGTACACATAATTCATATCTAACTCGAGAGTAATCATGTGGTGTGCTGTGAGGATAATACACAAACGATGGTTTAACTTGACAATAATCATGATTGTAGATCTTATTAAAATAGAGAAACAAATTCAAATGGTTTGACTTCACAACAATCATTATTGTAGATCTTATTCAAATACAGAAACAAATTCAAATTTAGTTCATATTGAAGCGGTAGTATACACGTTTGGAATGCACTAAAACGTACATTTGAGTAGCAGGTTGCATGCATTATACATGTAGCAAAATATTTTAATTGAACATAACATGAATTCAAAGTTTTGAATGACATTTGTAGTGCGAATTGATTTGGTACAGTACACGGGACTAGACTCTCTTGTGTGATGTGAATTGATTTCTTTTTGTTTTTTCGTGGACGGAAGTGCGAATTGATTTGGTATAATACACGTTAGGCTTGTCCAGAAATTTCAACATGTGCCTTGTTACCCCGAAGTATTTAAAATATATCTTTGTCTCGTTGTGCTCCGACAACTCCCTCCATCTCAACCCGCGCCTTGCTATTCCAAAATTACAATGCGTGCGAAAACTCCCACCTCCTATGAAAGCCCGACACGCGAAATGCCCATGATACCCCTGAACCAAAAGAGCCGCCTAGCTCAAATCGTTGGGGGTACTTTTGTAACTTACCCCACATTTCGGACAAGCGCATCCCTAAGCCATGGTTCCCCACTCCCATCCCATCCGCCCACCCATTCGTACATAGAGGTCGCGAAAACCCGCGAAGCCCCACACCCTCCTTCGTCCGCCACCCAGCCAGAGCCTCTTCCCCAATGACATCGTCCATAGAAACACCTCGACGTCCCTCATCCACCGTACCGGATGAGGATCCTTCGTCGATCTCGTCGTCCCGCCGGTTCAGCCACCACGTCCTCCACCTCCAAGGAGCTTCCCGGACATTCCCCTCGTCTTTCGTGCCACCTCCATTCCCACACCGCCGTCTTCACCTGCACCATCGGAAGAGCAGCATCATCACCGTTTCCTCGGATGAAGTTGCGGCCTAATCAGTGCTACCAGAGAGGTTGTACACTAATCGCCGCATTTTCTTCTTGATTCGATCTCACGGTGCTGCCGGCGCTCGGTCCCGAGCCGACACGGCGTGGCGCCATCCACAGCGCCGTCGCCGACCACTTCCTCCACGGTGTTGCTCCCTCGGCAGTGACGTCCACATCAGTAGGAGCAGTTGCTGCTTTAGCTCTCGTGCGCGCTGCTGCTCTGCTCTTGCTCTCGGTCCCCTGCCTGGTGTGCTTTTGCTATTGCTCTTGCTCTTGCTCGCGCTGCTGCTCTCGCTCTTTCTCTTGCTTGTGATGCTGCTCCGATTTAGCCATACTTTAGTCGACTGAATCGACTTTTGGGTCAGTCGATTTTCAAGGGGGGGGGGGCTCGCTGGAGTTAAGGAAGAACCAGCCGCAGTGGGGAGGGGGGCTCGCCGGAGAGGTACCCCACTATCTATCTTAGGGTTCAGGGTGGGGCCGGTGGTCGACGGTGGTGGTGGGTCGGTGGCGTGGGGATTGCCGGAGAAAAAGCTCGGCACGAGGGGCCTAGAGGGATGGCCGGGGCGGCGGCAGACCGGCGATGGGGAGTGGTTTCGGGGCGGGCAGGGCAGCACCGTGGGTCGCGGGCGGTGGGGGCGGCTGTTTGGCCGGTGGTGGCTGGCGGCTCAGGGGGGTGGAGGTTGAAGATGGACTGCAGGCCCTTGATTTCGTATCCAACGGCTGGAAAATCGACCGACAAGAGATGAAAAAGTCAGTCGACTGACATGTAGCCTTACCTGATGCTGCTACATGACCAGCTGCCCCGGCTCTCGCACGCGCTGCTACTGCTGCTGCTACTGCTTTTCTGCTACTAGTGCGTTCAGTTTTGATAGTACAATTCAGTTTCGACAGCAAAATTCAGTTTCAACAGTTAAGTTAAGTTTCGATAGTACAATTAAGTTCAGAGATGAGCGGCTGGTGTATTTTACATCTAGCACTTTGTGGTTATGTATTTTACGTCATCTATTGGAGATGGTATTAGAATTCCACTCAGGTTAACATTGTCTCTCCTGTCCTGCTTCAGCCTCGGCGTCGTACAACTCACCGGAGCTGCTCCAACGACAAAACCCTCCATCACAGCGGAGCAGTACCTCGGGGTCCATCTCAAGATGCCTAAAATCTTCTTCCCCTCCTCTGACAGCCAAGTCAGTTGGATCATCCTCACCGACCAACCCAATCACGCTGAGATCGACATGGCTTCACCAAAGATGTTGTACACTTGTTGCATCTCTTTTTTACTCTACATGTTATATATATTGTCCACTGAGCACATGCAGTAACGTGAAATACAATTAGTTTCTCCTACTATATGACAAGCAGTGAGGTACCAGGCAACTTAGTTATCTGTGATGGACTCTCTTGAACGCCATCATTATTTATCTCTACGCGTTTGATCTGTGCATTTGTCGATGGGCCTGGGAGTTGAGCTAGTAGGGCAGTGTCCTGGGTCCAAAGTAGTAGAAATAGCACAAAAACATTTTTTGAGTGTAGGCTTTTCCTTGCTCAAGCCTGCCTACTAGAATCGCAAGTGCTTGAAAGGAAAAGTGAAGGAAAAACATAGGAATTGGAAAGTTTCCTATGGTACTACTATTCATGCATTTGGATCAAAGGAATGGAGGAAAGGCAAACTATAGGATTTGTACCTTTAGTGTCTCCTTGAAAGAAAACCCTGTTGGGAGCATGGTAATTTCAAAAAAATTCCTATGATCACGCAAGATCTATCTGTGTGATGCATAGCAATGAGAGGGGAGAGTGTGTCCACGTACCCTCGTAGACCGAAAGCGGAAGCGATTGGTTAACGCCGTTGATGTAGTGGAATGTCTTCGCGATCCAACCGATCCAAGCACCAAACATACGGCACCTCCGCGTTCAGCACACGTTCAGCTCGGAGATGTCCCTCATACTCTTGATCCAGTTGAGGCCGAGGGAGAGTTTTGTCAGCACGACGACATGGTGACGGTGATGATGAAGTTACCGACGCAGGGCTTCTCCTGAGCACTACGGCGATATGACTGAGGTGTGTAATTGTGGAGGGGGGCACCGCACATGGCTAAAACAATTGTCAACTTGTGTGTTCTAGGGTGCCCCTGCACCCGTATATAAAGGAGCAAGGGGGAGGCCGGCTGACCCTCTAGGGCGCGCGGGATGAATCCTCCTCCTAGTAGGAGTAGGACTCCTCCCTTTCCTAGTCCTACTAGGAGAAGAAGGAAGGAGGGGGAGGAGAAGGAAGGAGGGGGCGCCGCCCCTCCCTCTAGTCCAATTCGGACTAGGCCTATGGGGGGGCACGGCCAGCCCCTGGCCACCCCTCTCTCTCTCTCCCTTAGGCCCAATAATGCCTATTACTTCTCCGGTGGTTCCGATAACCCTTCCGGCACTCCGGTTATATCCGAAACTCCTCCGGAACATTTCTGGTGTCCGAATATAGTCGTCCAATATATCAATCTTTATGTCTCGACCATTTCGAGACTCCTCGTCATGTCCGTGATCACATCCGGGACTCCGAACAATCTTCGATACAACATATCACATAAACTCATAATACTAATCGTCATCGAACGTTAAGCGTGCGGACCCTACGGGTTCGAGAACTATGTAGACATGACCGAGACACGTCTCCGGTCAATAACCAATAACGGAACCTGGATGATCATATTGGTTCTTACATATTCTATGAAGATCTTTATCGGTCAAACCGCATAGAAACATACGGTGTTTCCTTTGTCATCGGTATGTTACTTGCCCGAGATTCGATCGTCGGTATCTCAATACCTAGTTCAATCTCGTTAGTGGCAAGTCTCTTTACTCATTCCGTAATACTTAATCCCGCAACTAACTCATTGTCACAATGCTTGCAAGGCTTATAGTGATGAGGTTTACCGAGAGGGCCCAGAGATACCTCTCCGAAACACGGAGTGACAAATCCTAATCTCAATCTATGCCAACCCAACAAATACCTTCAGCGACACCTGTAGAGCACCTTTATAATCACCCATTAACCTTGTGACGTTTGGTAGCACACAAAGTGTTCCTCCGGTATACGGGAGTTGCATAATCTCATAGTCTAAGGAACTTGTATAAGTCATGAAGAAAGCAGTAGCAATGAAACTAACACGATCATAATGCTAAGCTAACGGATGGGTCATGTCCATCACATCATTCTCCTAATGATGTGATCCCGTTCATCAAATGACAACATATGTCTATGGTTAGGAAACATAACCATCTTTGATTAACGAGCTAGTCAAGTAGAGGGATACTAGGGACTATATGTTTTGTCTATGTATTCACACATGTACTAAGTTTTCGGTTAATACAATTCTAGCATGAATAATAAACATTTATCATGAATTAAGGAAATAAATAATAACTTTATTATTACCTCTAGGGCATATTTCCTTCAGTCTCCCACTTGCACTAGAGTCAATAATCTAGATTACATAGTAATGGTTCTAACACCCATGGAGCTTTGGTACTGATCATGTTTTGCTCGTGGAAGAGGATTAGTCAACAGGTCCACAACATTCACATCTGTGTGTATCTTGCAAATCTCTATGTCCCCTTCCGACACTTGATGACGGATGGAATTGAAGCGTCTCTTAATGTGCTTGGTTCTCTTGTGAAATCTGGATTCCTTTGCTAAGGCAATTGCACCAGTATTGTCAGAAAAGATTTTCATTGGACCCGATGCACTAGGTATGGCACCTTCGAATATGAACTCCTTCATCCAAACTCCTTCATTTGCCGCTTCCTAAGTAGCAATGTACTCAGCTTCACACGTAGATCCCGCCACGATGCTCTGCTTGGAAATGCACCAACTGACAGCTCCTCCATTCAATAAAAATACATATTCGGTTTGCAACTTAGAGTCATACGGATCAGTGTCAAAGCTTGCATCGACGTAACCGTTTACGACGAGCTCTTTTTCACTCCATAAATGAGAAACATATCGTTAGTCCTTTAGGATGTTCTTGACCGCTGTCCAGTGCTTCACTCCGGGATTACTTTGGTACCTCCCTGCTATGCTTATAGCAAGATATACATTAGGTCCGGTACATAGCATTGCATACATGATAGAACCTATGGCTGAAGCATAGGGAATGACTTTCATTTTCTCTCTATCTTCTGCGGTGGTCGGGCTTTGAGTCTGACTCAACTTCACACCTTGTAACACAGGCAAGACCCTTTCTTTGACTGATCCATTTTGAACTTCTTCAAAATTTTATCAAGGTATGTGCTTTGTGAAAGTCCAATTAAGCGTTTCGATCTATCTCTATAGACCTTGATGCCCAATATGTAAGCAACTTCTCCGAGGTCTTTCATAGAAAAACTCTTATTCAGGTATCCCTTTATGCTATCCAGAAATTATATATCATTTCCAATCAACAATATGTCATCTACATATAAGATCAGAAATGCTACAGAGCTCCCACTCACTTTCTTGTAAATACAGACTTCTCCAAAAGTCTGTATAAAACCATATGCTTTGGTCACACTATCAAAGCATTTATTCCAACTCCGAGAGGCTTGCACCAGTCCATAAATGGATCGTTGGAGCTTGCACACTTTGCTAGCACCCTTTGGATCAACAAAACCTTCCGGTTGCACCATATACAACTCTTCTTCTAGAAATCCATTGAGGAATGCAGTTTTGACATCCATTTGCCAAATTTCATAATCATAAAATGCAACAATTGCTAACATGATTCGGACAGACTTAAGCATCGCTACGGGTGACAAAGTCTCATCATAGTCAACTCCTTGAACTTGTCGAAAACCTTTCGCAGCAACTCGAGCTTTGTAAATAGTAACATTACCGTCTGCGTGGGTCTTCTTCTTAAAGATCCATTTATTTTCTATGGCTTGCCGATCATCGGGCAAGTCCACCAAAGTCCACACTTTGTTCTCATACATGGATCCCATCTCAGATTTCATGGCCTGAAGCCATTTCACGGAATCTAGGCTCATCATCGCTTCCTCATAGTTCGTAGATTCATCATGGTCTAGTAACATGACTTCCAGAACAGGATTACCATACCACTCTGGTGCGGATCTTACTCTGGAAGACCTATGAGGTTCGGTAGTAACTTGATCTGAAGCTTCAGGATCATCATCATTAGCTTCCTCACTAATTGGTGTAGAAATCACGGGAACTGATTTCTTTGATGAACTACTTTCCAATAAGGGAGAAGGTACAGTTACCTCATCAAGTTCTACTTTCCTCCCACTCACTTCTTTCGAGAGAAACTCCTTCTCTAGAAAGGATCCATTCTTAGCAACAAAGATTTTGCCTTCGGATCTGTGATAGAAGGTGTACCCAACAGTTTCCTTTGGGTATCCTATGAAGACGCATTTCTCCAATTTGGGTTCGAGCTTATCAGGTTGAAGCTTTTTCACATAATCATCGCAGCCCCAAAATTTAAGAAACGACAAATTTGGTTTCTTGCCAAACCACAGTTCATAAGGCGTCGTCTCAACGGGTTTTGATGGTGCCCTATTTAAAGTGAATGCAACCGTCTCTAGAGCATAACCCCAAAACGATAGCGGGAAATCAGTAAGAGACATCATAGATCACACCATATCTGTCGGCGTTCTGGGAACGGGGGTCCCCAGACTTGCTCGCTCATGCTGGCGTGGCTCAAAGGAGGCCCAGACAGCCCATCTTCATCAACACAAGCTTAAGACCCTCGCGAGGCCAAGCCTCATGAGGCGGACGACAAGGAGCTTCCTCGTGCACGGCCTCGTCGGGCTGGCTCATGAGGAGGCGGAGAGTTCAAGGCGGGTACCTCGCGAGGTTCCCATGACGCAAGCCATGACGACCAAGGGCGCCCGATCGGCGCCCGGCGCAGTGTCCTCCTTTCCTCTTTGGTGCAAAGGGGGCAAGCGCAGGCGAGAGCATCAAGCAAAGGCGTCCATTTCGGTGCAACAAGACCAAGACCAGCCAAACGGCCGGAAGGAAGTCATTGTGGAGCCCAAGCCGGCCACCACTCAGAGCCTTTGACAAAGCGAGGACCAACTTTAGTCGATAAGTGTACCACTGTTCCCCTTCAAATGGCCAATTGTTGGCGCCCTTCCCGCTCAATATTTGGGAAGAGGCCTGTGGCCTTTGCCTATAAATAGGACTAGCCACCCCCGTGGTAGAGGCACCTGAATCTGGACCTGACCTAGCAATCGGGATCCTCACCAAGAAACCCGATAGATAGAGCGATTGAACTCCTCCCAGTTCGTCAAGACCTACCAAGAATGCAGACCCTCGCGAGGCTGTTCTGCCTTGTATTGTTCATCATCCGCCCAAGAGGCAATCCACTACACCACACACTGGAGTAGGGTACTACACCACAATGGTGGCCTGAACCAGTATAAAACTTGTGTCTCTTGTGCTGTTCAGTTTGGTAGTTTAGGTCCTAGCGATTCGGCGAGGAGCGAGCCGGTAGAGGGTTGAATCTCCGCGCGCACCCTAGTATTCGAACCTCAAGGGTCTGCCGGAACCCGAAATCCGACATTTGGCGCGCTAGGTAGGGGTGCGCTGGAATTTGCCTTCTGTCGTCTCATTCTTCCCCGACCACCGCATCCATGTCTGACGCTCGTCGGGCTCGCGCCGAGCGCCAAGCCGCCCTCGCTTCCCATGTCGCCCAGACGGCTCCCGTAGGCGGGCGCCCTCGTCGTTCCCCGTCACCTGCCATCAACGCCGCGACCGGCCCGGCGGGGAACGAACAACAAGCATCGTCCCAGCATCCATCCATGAGGCGGGACGGCCGTACTGCCACGCCCTCGCTCACCCCCGCTGGTTCTTCGTCACGCCCGCCCCGCGCGGCCATGGAGGCCCGAGCTGCGCTCATCGCGGCAAACAAGCTCCTGCGCTACCGCCCCATCGATGACGTCTACAAAGAATGGCTCGACCGAGTCACCGAGCTCGTCCGCGCCGCCGGAGGCGCCCCAGCGCCGTCTTTCTCGCTGCACCGCACCCTGCCTTGCGCGGGCAATGAAGCTCCTGGGGTGCCTCAGCCGCCTCCTCCTCAAGAAGGCGCCCTGGTCCCAAGGCGCGCGGCCCCTAGGCGGAACCCGCTCCGTCAGGCGCCAGCGCGGCAAGAGCAGAGCTGCCAATAAGTCCCTCGCCCTCGAGAAGCTGCCCGAGCGCTCCCTACTCCAACACGTCATGACCCTGCGCTGCCCCCAGCCGCGGCGCATGGGGACCCGCAGGACCAAGCTCTCCGTCGCCCAAGGCCCCCTGTGGCCACGGCGGGCTGCTGCGCCTTGACCTCAGAGCCGCGCAGCGTCGCGTGGCCCAGCAAGTTCAAGCCAGACCTGCCTCCTCGCTATGACGTCACGGCTGACCCTGTAGAGTTCCTCCAACTCTACGAGTTGGGCATCGAGGCTGCCAATGGAGACGAAAAGGTCATGGCGAACTGGTTTCCCATGACGCTCATGGACGGAGCCCGCACCTGGCTCCTGAATCTGGCCCCAGGCACGATCTCCTCCTGGGACGAGATGCGCACCCGCTTCATCGCCAACTTCCAGGGTACTCGCGACCGGCCACCCGCCGTGAGCGACATGGTCAGATTCAGCGAGCAACTGTGGGAAACCTCAGAGAAGTACATCCAGCGCTTCAACAACGCGTGCCTCAAGATCCCCAGGATGACGGAGGAGGCCATCATCTCAGCCTTCTCCGACGGTGTGCGCGACGTCAAGATGAAGGAGGAGCTGGCGATGCATGAAGACCTGTGCACCTCCTTAGAGCTGTTCAACTTGGCGACCAAGTGCGCCAGGGCTGAGGAGGGGCGCCTCTCCCTCCTCGAGCTGCCTGCCGCGGACCCCGAAGAGAAGAAGCCCAAGGCCAAGGACGTGAAGCGCAAGGGAGCTGCCGTACTCGCGGCCGAGCCAGACACCAAGCGGGGCAGAGATCAGCCCGAATCCTCCAAGGGCAGTCGGTATTGCGTGTATCACGACCTCCACACCCACAACACCAATTAATGCCAAGAGCTCCGAGCCGTGCGTGAAGGAAGGGTCGGCAGACGTCTCGACCGCAGCGACCGGGGCTACGACCGAGGAGGAGGAAGGAATGCAGGACGTTGGGAAGACCGCGGCCCGCGCCAAGGGTGGCGCGACCAACCTCGCGAGGATCGCTGGCAGGACCCGCCTTGCGAGGGAGGCTGGAGGGATCAGCCTCGCGAGGATCGCCCGCAAGGGAACGCAGGCCTCCCTCCGCTGCCGCCGCAGCCAAGGAGAAATGAAGACCGTCATCGTGGGCGAGGGGCGGGGTTTCAGAACCACGCCTAATCGCTTTGCATCCTGGGCGGAGCTCAAGCCCCAGCCTCTCAGCGCATCTTCAAGCAGTTCGCCCGCGAAGTGAATGCAGTCCTCCCCAAGCTCGAGGCCACGCGCCCTCTCAGGTGGTCGGCATGCGCCATCACATTCAGCTCAGCGGATTAGCTCAAGTGCGCGGCCATAGCCGGAGTCCTCCCGATGCTTTGTTCCCCAATCATCAGCAACGTGCTAGTCACCAAGACCCTCATCGACGGCGGGGCAGGGCTCAACGTCCTGTCCGTGGAAACGTTCAACAAT
This sequence comes from Aegilops bicornis, assembly GCA_021605145.1. Lineage (NCBI taxonomy): Eukaryota > Viridiplantae > Streptophyta > Magnoliopsida > Poales > Poaceae > Aegilops > Aegilops bicornis. Next base: position 186,040,635 of record CM038674.1, read on the forward strand.
CTTCAAGTGCCCTACAGTCAGCTTCAGCCAACCAAGCCCTTCTCCGGAGTCACCGACGGCTCCACGGTCCCGATAGGGCAGGTCCGCCTTCCTGTCACCTTCGGGGCACGTGACAACTACCGCACCGAGCTCATCGACTTCGACGTCGCCCACATTCTCCTGTCGTACAATGCCATCCTCGAGTACCCAGCGCTGGCCAAGTTCATGGCCGTGACCCACCACGGCTACAACGTCCTCAAGACGCCGGGAAGCGGCGGGGTCATCACGGTGCCCTGCGAAGAGAGAGACGCAGTGTGCTCCCTGGAGCGAGCCTTTCAGCCGCATCATTTGGAAGACCTGCATCACAGCGGCAGGAGGCCTCCCGAGGCCGCCCCCAAGAAGAAGAAGACATCGTCCGGCCCGGCCACTCAGGAGGCAGGCCCCTCAGGGCCCGCGCCTGCTCAGGGGAAGCCTCCCTCCATCGCATAGGGAAGCGCGCCCGGCGCCCTCCTCAGGCAGGGCTCTGGGGCTCTCCCCTGGAGGGCCGCCGACCTTGCCAAGGTCACGAGGGAGGCACTTGGGCACCACGTGGAGGCGTGCTTCGGGGCACGTTTCCCTCAAGAAGGAGCAAGGCAAGGAGGGCCGAACCCTCAGGAGTTCGTCAGTAAGGCCATTCGGGAGTTACAAGAGTCAAGGGTCATGAGAGGCAGCCGCCGCCTACCCGCCGTGGCCCCCCATCCAGGTGAGGATGGTGGGCTGCGCATCTGCATCGACATACCGGGGCTCAACCGAGCCGCGTCTCAAGAGCGCCTCTGGCCCTCGCGAGTGGGACGTTGCGAGGGTCCGCCCCACAGCTACGTGCGCATGCCTTACGGCTTGCCGAACGCGGCTGCTGCGCACCAGCATCTCATGAGGGCCATCTTGGAGGCTCAAGAGGTCAGGCGTGCCGCAGCCCTGGCGGAGATGGAGATGGCCCGCGAGGAGCCGCCAGCGCCTCCGGAGCCTCCAGAGGCCCCTGGGCCTGGGGGCTCGTGAGGATCGGCTCCCGCAGCCCACCGGGTCTGCTACACCAACACCCCTTCGTCCCCAACATCATCAGGTGACATCTTTTAAGTTCAACTTCTGGCTGGGAGCGCCCGCAGGGCCGCATTATTCCCAGGCCGCGTGGGTCCGTCCCTGCGGCATGTATCCCTTTTATTTCATGTCCTTAGCTTACCTTATTGGGGGCGCCCCTCGGGCTGCATCATCCCCAAGCCGCTCGGGCCTGTCCCAGCGGCATGTATCCTTCTTGCGTTTATCTTAGGGCTATGCTTTCGATCCACCATGCTTGTTATTTGGTGCCTTTTTCTCCTAGGTGTCGGAATCTTGGGCGTTAAAGGGGGGGGTGCCTGAGCATCGCGACTCAGGGCTCCTACCGGCTCTCTGGCCCTCACACTCTGGTCTTGTCCATGGCATCGAGACCTGGCATGCCAGCAACGGCTGAGACCAGCCCGAGAGCCGGGACCCGAGGACGTAGAGTTTCGTCATCTAACCCAGCTTGCGCGTTAAAGGGGGGTGCACGAGCATCGCGACTCGGGGCTCCTACCGGCTCTCCAGCCCTCACCCTCTGGTCTTGTCCATGGCATCACGACACAGCATGCCAGCACGGCCGAGACCAGCCCGAGAGCCGGGACCCGAGGACGTGAGTTTCATCATCTAACCCAGCTTGCGCGTTAAAGGGGTGCCCGAGCATCACGACTCGGGGCTCCTACCGCTCTCCGGCCCTCACCCTCTGGTCTTGTCCATGGCGTCGCGACTGGCATGCCGGACGGCTGAGACCAGCCCGAGAGCCGGGACCAAGACGAGAAGCACCGCATCCGCCAAATTTGCAGGAACACACTCAAAGATAAGGCCCAGAGCCAGGCGCAACCTGCCTTGAGGTAGGGCCCCGTGAGTCCCGTGCTGGCTCACGGGTACCCCAATACACCTCGCAAGGCCTTTCACGCCCCTCCACATCAACTAACGGCTGACTGTCGATTGTCGCGACAAACCCTCGTTCCTTCTGTGATGAGCCTGCAGGGTCCCTCCAAGGAGCGTCGCCAAGCAACCTCACGTCGGCCAAGGCTAGCGCCGCACCAGGAAGCGTTTTTCTGACCCTCGAGATAAGTCACTTTCCGGAAGCATTGATTATCGCAACACCGCCCCCGCACCAAGTGCAATCCCGTGTTAGCAACGTCGCTCTCCTTTCTCATCGAATTATGGCTGCTTGAGCGCTAAGGGGGACCTCCTGAGCATCGCGACTCAGGGGCTCTTACCGGACCTCGGGCCGCTCACCTTCTGGCCTTGACCACGGCATCGCGACCTGGCATACCAGCGACGGCTGAAGCCGCCTTAGGACTGGGACCTGTCGGCGCAGAGCACCAAGCCCTCGCGAGGTCTGAAAGGAGGAAACTAAGCTAAAACGGAATAAGCATCTCGCACCGCTTCACAATAAGGATCATATTGACAGACGGAGCTACAAACATCTTACAAGCCCCCGTGGGGTGTATTCTTGGCCCCTCGCAGGAACAAAAGGCGCAAATCCTAAGGAGTCCTAACTACAGGGGGCATCGCGGCAGACGCCATCATCAACAGTGGGCCGGCCAGCACCGACGCCAACCCCATCCAGATCAGAGGCGGCGACGGCCTGACGAGCCCACCCTGCTCCGGAAACGGCGCAGGCTCGGGGGCTCGTAGCTGTCGTCACTCGTCTCCGGAGTCGCGAAGAGCTCGGCGGAGTCACTGGATCCTCCGGCGCCTCCGTCGCCTGAGGAGCGGCCAAGGGAGCGGTCGGCCGGCCTCTGTCTCGCCGCAGCAGGGTCCCAACCGCCTCTCCCGGGGCAGCACTCCAGCCGGCAACCCTCCGCATCGAAGACCTTGAAGGACATCACCGAATCACCGTCGTACTCCAGATGGATCGTGAGGGCGCCCCTCGTCCTGCAGACCCAGGCGACCTCGCCCCAGCCTCGAGTCATGAAGACCTCGCCCGGGGCAACGACCGCGACCTCTGCCTCGGTCGCGAGGGTGCCGCAGCTGGCGTGCTGCAGCCAAAGCCCGTGGGGTTCCCCCCGCCGGACCACGGAGGCTAAGAAAGAGGGGAGACGAATCCAAGACTTAGGAGGCATGGCGGCATGAAGCACGAACTCTCGGCAGGAGCCCTCGGCGTGGACTCCAGGGGAAGACGCACACCTTCGTGACCCGTCGGTGTCGGCGGCGGCGCCGCTCGTGGCGTTCGGCGTCGACTCCTTCAGAGCCGCCAATGTGCGCGTACAAGGGAAGAGGGAACCCTGGTGGTGGCCGCTCACACCAGGGTCTTGACGCTTCCTGGCGAGTGCCCTCGCCCTGACACCAGAGGGCAGGCCGGTTCTTTGGGGGAAGCGGGTCAGGATCCTCTTGGGGAGCTTTTCCTTTCTCTTCCGCAGAGAACCGGCGGATCGGAGCCATTGCAGCAAGACGGAGCAAGGCCCAGGAAGGAGGAGAAGCATAGGGATAGACCGGAAGGGTGCGTGCAGTTCCGTACATATAGCCAGCGAAGGCCAACCATCGACCTCCACGATCACAGGTAATCATGACCCGCTTTGCATGCAGGGACCTGTCGAATCCGTGCGGTTACCAAGGCGTCTTGGGGAAGCAGAGGCGCCCACGTCCAATCAACCGCCACGCGGCGCCCAAAAGGCCGGTTTGTTAGGGCTCATGACGCTGAGACTTTCCCCTTCGCCTCTCTGCCGGCCAAGTTCAGCGCCCGTGGGCTCGGGGAGCGCTCTCGGCGTTAACGGGGTCCCCAGACTTGCTTGCTTGCGGCCTGCGGCGTGGCTCAAAGGAGGCCCAGCACAGCCCATCTTCATCAACACAAGCTCAAGACCCTCGCGAGGGGCCAAGCCTCGCGGGGCGGACGACAAGGAGCTTCCTCGGGCACGGCCTCGTCAGGCTGGCTCATGAGGAGGCGGAGAGTTCAAGGCGGGGTACCTCGCGAGGTGCCCATGACGGAAGCCATGATGACCAAGGGCGCCCGATCAGGCGCCCGACCAGTGATGTCCTCCTTTCCTCTTTGGTGCAAAGGGGGCAAGCGCAGGCGAGAGCATCAAGCAAAGGCGTCCATTTTGGTGCAACAAGACCAAGACCAGCCCAACGGCCGGAAGGAAGTCATTGTGGAGCCCAAGCCGGCGTCACCACCAAAGCCTTTGACAGGCGAGGACCAACTTTAGTCAGGATCAGTGTACCCGCTGTTCCCCTTCAAAATGGCCAATTGTTGGCGCCGTTCCCGCTCAATATTTGGGAAGAGGCCCAGGGCCTTTGCCTATAAATAGGACTAGCCACCCCCAGGGTAGAGGCACCTGAATCTGGACCTGACCTAGCAATCGGGATCCTCACCAAGAAACCAGTAGATAGAGCGATTGAACTCCTCCCAGCAGTTCGTCGCACCAGCCAAGAACAGACCCTCGCGAGGCTGTTCTGCCTTGTATTGTTCATCATCCGCCCAAGAGGCAATCCACCACACCACACACTATAGTAGGGTATTACGCCACAATGGTGGCCTGAACCAGTATAAATCTTGTGTCTCTTGTGCTGTTCAGTTTGGTAGTTTAGGTCCTAGCGATTCGGCGAGGAGCGAGCCGGTAGAGGGTTGAATCTCCGCGCGCATCCCAGTGTTCGAACCTCAAGGGTCTGCCGGAACCCAAAATCCGACAATATCTAATAAAGTACGGTTACCACGTTCGGACACACCATTTCGTTGTGGTGTTCCAGGTGGCGTTAATTGTGAAACTATCCCATGTTGTTTCAAATGAAGACCAAACTCGTAACTCAAACATTCTCCTCCACGATCAGAACATAGAAACTTTATTTTCTTGTTACGATGATTTTCCACTTCACTCTGAAATTCTTTGAACTTTTCAAATGTTTCAGACTTATGCTTCATTAAGTAGACATAACCATATCTGCTCAAATCATCTATGAAGGTAAGAAAATAACGATACCCACCACGAGCATCAATACTCATTGGACCGCATACATCGGTATGTATTATTTCCAACAAGTTAGTAGCTTGTTCCATTGTTCCGGAGAATGGAGTTTTAGTCATCTTGCCCATAAGGCCCGGTTCGCAAGCACCAAGTGAGTCATAATCAAGTGATTCCAAAAGTCTATCAGTATGGAGTTTCTTCATGCGCTTTACACCAATATGACCCAAATGACAGTGCCACAAATAAGTTGCACTATCATTATTAAACTTCAATCTTTTGGTTTCAACACTATGAATATGTGTATCACTACTATTGAGATTCAACAAAAATAGACCACTCAGCGGGGGTGCATGACCATAAAAGATATTATTCATATAAACAGAACAACCGTTATTCTCTGATTTAAATGAATAACCGTCTCGCATCAAACAAGATCCAGATATAATGTTCATGCTCAACGCTGGCACCAAATAACAATTATTCAGGTCTAAAACTAATCCCGATGGTAGATGTAGAGGTAGCATGCCAACCGCGATCACATCGACTTTCGAACCATTTCCCACGCACATCATCACCTCATCCTTAGCCAATATCCGCTTAATCCGTAGCCCCTGTTTCGAGTTGCAAATATGAGCAAAAGAACTAGTATCAAATGCCCAGGTGCTACTGCGAGCATTAGTTAAGTACACACCAATAACATGTATATCAAATATACCTTTCACTTTGCCATCCTTCTTATCCGCCAAATACTTGGGTCCGCTTCTAGTGACCAGTCCCTTTGAAGTGGAAGCACCCAGTTTCAAGCTTAGGTCCAGACCTAGATTTCTTCTCTTGAGCAGCAACCTTTTTGCCGTTCTTCTTGAAGTTCCCTTTCTTCCCTTTGCCCTTTTTCTTGAAACTAGTGGTCTTATTGACCATCAACACTTGATGCTCCTTTTTGATTTCTACCTCCACGGCCTTTAGCATTGCGAAGAGCTCGAGAATTGTCTTGTTCATCCCTTGCATATTATAGTTCATCACGAAGCCTTTATAACTTGGTGACAGTGATTGAAGAACTCTGTCAATGACACAATCAACTGGAAGATCAACTCCCAGGTGAGTCAAGTGATTATAATACCCAGACATTTTGAGTATGTGTTCACTGACAGAACTATTCTCCTCCATTTTGCAGCTGTAGAACTTGTTGGAGACTTCATATCTCTCAACTCGGGCATTTTGTTGAAATATTAACTTTAACTCTTGAAACATTTCATATGCTCCATGACATTCAAAACATCTTTGAAGTCCTGATTCTAAGACGTAAAGCATGGCACACTGAACTATCGAGTACTCATCAACTTTGCTCTGCCAGACGTTCTTAACATCGTCAGTAGCATCTGCAGCAGGCCTGGCACCTAGCGGTGCTTCCAGGACGTAATTCTTCTGTGCAACAATGAGGATAATCCACAAGTTACGGACCCAGTCCGTGTAGTTGCTGCCATCATCTTTCAACTTAGCTTTCTCTAGGAACGCATTAAAATTCAAAGGAACGGTAGCACGGACCATTGATCTACAACAACATAGACATGCAAAATACTACCAGTACTAAGTTCATGATAAATTAAAGTTTCAATTAATCATATTACTTAAGAACTCCCACTTAGATAGACATCCCTCTAATCATCTAAGTGATCACATGATCCAAATCAACTAAACCATGTCCGATCATCACGTGAGATGGTGTAGTTTTCAATGGTGAACATCACTATGTTGATCATATCTACTATATGATTCACGCTCGACCTTTCGGTCTCAGTGTTCCGAGGCCATATCTGCATATGCTAGGCTCGTCAAGTTTAACCCGAGTATTCTGCGTGTGCAAAACTGGCTTGCACCCGTTGTATGTGAACATAGAGCTTATCACACCTGATCATCACGTGGTGTCTCGGCACGACGAAATGTAGCAATGGTGCATACTCAGGGAGAACACTTGTACCTTGAAATTTAGTAAGGCATCATCTTATAATGCTACCGATGTTCTAAGCAAAATAAGATGCATAAAGGATAAACATCACATGCAATCAAAATATGAGACATGATATGGCCATCATCATCTTGTGCTCATGATCTCCATCACCGAAGCATCGTCATGATCTCCAACATCACCGGCGCGACACCTTGATCTCCATTGTAGCATCATTGTCGTTTCACCACCTATTGTTACTATGACTATCGCTACAGCTTAGTGATAAAGTAAAACAATTACATGGCGATTGCATTGCATACAAGAAAGCGACAACCATATGGCTCCTTCCAGTTGCCGATAACTTTGTTACAAAACATGATTATCTCATACAACAATTTATATCACATCATGCTTGACCATATCACATCATAGCAAGCCCTGCAAAACAAGTTAGACGTCCTCTACTTTGTTGTTGCAAGTTTTACGTGGGTGCTACGGGCTTCTAGCAAGAACCGTCCGTACCTACGCATCAAAACCACAACGATTTTTCGTCAAGTGTGCTATTTTAACCTTCAACAAGGACCAGGCGTAGCCACACTCGATTCAACTAAAGTTGGAGAAACACACACTCACCAGCCACCTATGTGCAAAGCACGTCGGTAGAACCATTCTCACGTAAGCGTACGTGTCGGGGAAGCTGATCCACGAACACCTATGGGACCAGCGGACCGAGCCCCTTTCGGTTCGGCGGGGGGCGGAGATCGCACGAAGAGCGGATTGAGGCGAAGCACACGAGCAGTTTACCCAGCTTCGGAGCTCTCCAGAGAGATAATACTCCTACTGCTGCATTTCTGATTGTATATTGAGTTCTTGCTCGGGAGCGCTGAGAGCTACAGTACACTCTAGCTGCTAACGAGACCGAGCGTGAGAGTTTTCTGGCCTCGAACCTTTCGAACCTCTTCTACGTTGCGCATGGGCCTCCTTTTATATGCTCAAGGGGTCACCGACAGGTGGCAACGTAGACAAGGGTAAAAACGGAAAAAGAGCTGCGGTAGGTACAACTACCATGTACAGTGTGTCATACCTAACCCTGACGGCAGGGGACAAAGGCATTAAATGCCCGTCTGCGTCGCCCAAACAGCGCAAGACAGGGACCGTCAGGGACGCCACCGCTTGCCACGATGGCTATCTTGTCAGCGCCACTTGCCATCATGCACCGCTGGCTGCATAGCCTCTTGCCACGCGCGCCTGAAAAGGCCCCAGGGCGACACGTTGGTGGATGTGCTGGAGTACGGGTACAGAGTGGTAGCCTGCCGCGGCAAGCGCTTTGCCGCGGTCGTTGTCTTGTCGCGTCCGGAAGCTTGTCGCTCACCTGGCCTCGCCGGGACGCGTGGCCGCGTCATGAAAGTTCCTTGAGATGCCTTGGTTGGCCTTCCCGGCAAGCTCCTCTTGCCGGGGCCTTGTCTCCTTGGTTTGAATACTTTGTTCTTGGATGGCTTCCCGGCAAGCTCCTCTTGCCGGGGCCTTGTCTCCTTGGCTTGAATACTTTGTTCTTGAACGGCTCCAAAGGAACCACGGAGGACCTTGGCGGTCACCCGGCAAGCCTTGCCGCTGGTGTCTGCATTGCCGTGCACAAGTTCGGGATACTAGGGTATCCCTACTCTAGTACACCGACAGGAGCCCCCGGGGCTGGGCCACACACGATGCCGAGCGCTGTTGGGCCAGGCCCAAAACAGGGCACGGGCACGCGCGGCCTGGGTTACGCTGTATCTCACTCCGTATCCACCGTGCCCTCTCCGAACGGCACACATCGAATGCGGCGTCGTGGGAGAGATCGTGGGTGGTTTCTTTATTCGGAAAGACGGAACGTCCGCCCCCTCCCCCTTTATAAGCAGAGGGAACAGGGGCAGTTCGCCCATCTCGCCGGTTGCTACTCCAATCTCAGAAATCTCCGCTGCTCCCCCCTTCTTCCCAAAGCCGAAAGAGAGCAGCGCTCCGCCCCCCATCGCCACCGGCACCACCAGCACCGTCGATCTCCCCCACCACCTCCGCCATGGCTCCGAAAGCCGACAAGGGGAAGGGCATGAAGTCGGCCGAGGTGCAGCGGCTCGCGGCGCTGCGAAAGGAGCGGGCAATCTTCCCCCCATTTCGCCTTGAAGGAGGCTGAGGAGTACTACTACCTTTTCTAGTCGACGGAGACGCGAGCGCATCCGCGCACGAAGGTACTCTCAGCCGCCGCTTCGGCACTAGCTCCGAATGGGTATCCCTTCTTCGCGCCGTTCTTCTACTGCGGGCTCTGCCCGCCTTTCTCTGAATTTTTCTGCGACATCATGAACACCTACGGGCTCCGCCTCCTTGACATCACCCCCAATGCTGTCCTGATCATGGCAGTTTTCGCACATCTCTACGAAAACTTTGTCGGGGTCTACCCAAATGTAGCCCTTTTCCGCCACTTCTTTATGCCTCGAGTTGAGAGAGGAGAGCCCTTATCCGGTGGAATCGCCTGGATCTCGAGGACCGGCAAGAAGGAAGCCTATCTGGAGGGAGAGCTCCGCAGCAAGTGGGATGAATGGAGAGCAGATTGGTGCTGGATTGTCGAGGAGAACCCGCAGCCGTTTACCGCCCAGCGCCAAGCCCTCAGAGGCGCGCAACGATTGGAGCAACGTGGCCCCGGAAGACGCTAGGCTGAAGATTGCCGTCAACTGCATCCTAAGCCTCGGGCTTGCGGGCTCCTTTGTAAGGCGCCGTTGGCGCAGATTTTCTTCGCCGCCGCATCGCCCCCCTGCAGGAGAGGGGGAGACCCTCCTGGGAGTTCCAGAACGCAGCGGACATCATGAGGCTGCGCCCGGGCCTCAACTTCAACTTCACTGTCTTGGAACTGGACGCAATGCTCCTGGAACTGTTCAAGCATGATCCTGAACATCCCGGAGCATTCAGGTTGCCGAGGGGCGTTGTCCCGCTGTGCAACAACTCCTCGCTCGACCGCATCCGTGCAATGATGCTGCTGTGCGATTCACATGGAATCGTCCCAACCTGGCAAGAGCCAGCAGACGACATCGTGCAGGAGTTCTTCGACAGCTTGGTAGAAGTGCCGGTCCGCGCCGACGAGCAGAAGAGCCTCACTCGCGACACCACCGACGATGAGATGCATCGCATCGCCACTAGGCTGGAAGAGGCGGCGGCAGCCGCTGCCGCGGGCGTGTTTGGATTCACCGTGGAGGAGGCAGAGGCAGCAGAGGCGGCAAGCCTTGTCGAGCGAGAAGATATTGCCGGCGAGGAAGAGCTTGCCGGGCCTGAAGCTGAGTCGAGCGAGCCCGCCGAGGGTGCGAGCGACCTGCTGCAGATCGATCCCTCCGCTTCAGACAGCTTGCCGCAAGCGGAGCCCCAAGCTCCACCGAGAAGGCGTCTCCACAAGGCCGGTGACGTAGCGGGGCAGCAGACGAGTCAACAGCCGCCGCGCAGCCGCTCCATCATGCAACACGGTTGCATGGTGCACCGCATGCCACTGCGGCAACTGGAGCGGGGTCTTCCCGGTCCACCGCTTCTGCCCCCGCCAAGCGGATAAGGGAACCTACTCCTCCGCCTCGTCGCACCGGAGGCGAGCCAGACTTCGATCTCTCCGCGCTCAGCTCCGACGAGGAAGAAGAAGAGTAAGATTCTTTGATGTACTTGTAGTTCTTCAATTTTTGCTGTTTTGTTTTGTATCTGATTTGCTTTACTCCGAACTCATTCCTTTTCAGGACTCTGGCCCAGAGAGCGGCGAAGAGAGCCAAGGCCCCGGTGATTGTCATCGAGGACGATCCCACTGCGTCAATAGGGGACGTGTCCGAGACCACCTTGTCGGACCCGGCAATCATTCCCCAAAGCAGCCCCCAGCGCAACCCCCAGTGTAAGTATATGGTTTACTTCTTGCTATGCCGCGCGCATGGGTGCTATTTCTTTGCTGATATCTGATTATTGGTTTGTGTAGGAGCAGAGCAGCCTCACCAGGAGTGCCCGGAAGCCGTTCCCGACGTGCCATCCGCTTCGACTACACCGCCAAGGGAGGATTCCCCGGCAAGGGAGCGTTCTCCGGCAAGGGAGAAGTCTCCGGCAAGGGACAGTTCTCCGGTAAGGGACGGCACCAGCGACCCTCCGGTGGTGGAGACCATGACTGCAGATCCTAGCACAGGTAATCCTCTTGCCTGAGAAACTTCCCTTGGGTTCTTCTTCTTCTGATTTTCTTTCTGAATATTTGCTTGACTTTTCTCCCTTCTTCGGTCTTCAGATCCATCTGCCGCGGAGCCAATGGAAACCAAGGTCGCCGGCGAGGAGAGCGCGCGTGGCAATACCGACGACGCCGCCGACACCGAAGAAGAAGCCGACGCTGATGATCCCGCCGGCGAAGAGGCCGCCAAGGCTACCGCCGCAGGAGCCGGGCGAGGGTCCGCGATCGACCGACGGCCCCGAGGTCAGGAGCGCCAGGCGCTACGCCGACCGCCGATCCCTCCGCCGCTGCTGCAGCGCCAAGCTCCGAGGAGCCCCAGCCCGGCGCCTATTTGAAGGCCGGCGATGGCATCTTCATCAAGCTCCCCTGGGCGTCAAGCTCCAGGGTGCCGGTCGAAGGAGAAATCCTGGATGGAGAGGTGCTCGCCTCCGCTGGGCTGACGCTGGTCGATGCGCCAAGCAGCAGCAGCGGCGAGCCTGAGGAGGAGCGGCTGCTGCGGAAGCAGTTGTCACTCTACCGCGCCCAGCAAGCCAAGCTGGAATCCCGAGAAGCGCTTGTCGCGAAGGCGGGAGTGGACATCGAGAAGCGCGCGGAGGAGCTCTGGGGTCTCGCCAGGAAGCTCTCCGGTCCCTGGCAGAGGAGCGAGAGCAACTCGCCGAGGAGCGGAAAGCCTTCCTCCTCGAGAAGGCTGAAGCTGAAGAGCGACGGCGGCTTGTTGCCGAGAAGCTGTATGCGCAGGAAGGCGAGTTGGCGCAGCGGAAGGTCAATCTTGACAGCCATGAGGAGGAGCTTGCATGGCGAAACAAGCGTTTGGCGGGGCTCTCAAGGAAGCAGAGGATGCTGCCGCAGCTGCCAAGGCCGCCAAGAAGGAGCTGGAGACGAGGGTGGCGCAGCTGGAGGCCGATCTCAAGGCGAGCGGCGAGGAGCTTGCTGCGCTCAAGCGTGAGCGCGAGAAGGACGCCATCGCTCATGGCGAGCTGCAGGGTCTTCTCGTCGAGAGGGGCAAGGAGCTTAGCGCCGCCAAGGACTCCAACGCAGATCTCGAGTTGAAGCTGGCTACTTTGACTCAGAGCTGGACGGCGCCAGGGAGCAGGAGGTGGCCTTGAAGGAGAAGATCAAGGCCGACGAGGCGCTGTTGGCGAGTGCTGCTGCCGCCCAGAACACTTTCAGGGAGAATGTGGAGCACTGGACGGAGGGTCTCGTGGATGTTGCCGCCCGCCATCGGCGAGGCTGGGCGCACTGGGATGGAGGATCTCGGGTACTCCTCCGATGGGCGCCTCCAACCCAGCGCCAAGCTCAGCTTGTTCTTCAAAGGCGTGGCGACGGCCCTCCAGCGGCTCCGGGAGAGGATCCCAAAGCAGCTGATCGACAAGTCGCGCAAGATCTGCGCGGGGGCTCTTCAGAAGGTGCTGGTGAAGGTGGCCTTCCGCAACCCAGGCCTCAACCTCACCAACGTCCTCAGGTCCTTGCCGCCGGATGCTGATCTAGAGGCGCTCAAGGCCCTTGTCGCACCCATTGTGGACAAGGTGAGCGGGATCAAGAGGGTTGAGGGCGATCGCGTAGATTAGGCCGCCCATTCTCTCCTTTTCTTGTCGCTGCTGGTCATATTACGAGAACAATCTGTTAGAGCTGCGACAAGCTATCTTGTAATATAACTTTATTTTGGGTAGCGACTGCTATGTTATTTCCTTTACTTGATTCCTTCCTTTGTATGTTTTTGCCTTACGCTTTTAGGGAACTTGCCGGCGCAGGCACCTTAGCCATGGCCGAGTGCAACGTCGGCCTGCTTTGGCGGTGCCGCTACCGACAAGAAACCTTGTCGCAACTAGCCGCAGCTCACTTAAGTTGTTGAGCGGACTCGAAACAAAGTAAGGGCGCAACTAGCTACGAGTTGGTTCCTCCGCGCACAGGTTTTCCATACAAAGCACGGTCGTTCGAGGAAGATAACTTAAATTTTTTAAAACTAATTGCTCAAACTTTGGCAACTTAGCTTTTCTGTCGTTTGCTTCCTGGTAAGGCGAAACTTCGAACGACGCCTGGTCCACACCATTATGTTCTCCTTTCCCCCCGGCAAACTTGTGTGCGAGAGAACCTTCCCTTTTTTTGAGAAAAAGAAAGAAGAGAAAATAAAGATATGGAGCCTTACGGCTCGTTATCGCTTACCGGGGGTAGGTGCTGCACACAGTGTCAGATAACACATGCAAAAAATAGAAAGCATGAAATTGACAGGATGTGCGGAGCACATGAGCTTTATTTATGCACGGGATCTGCGCCCGGCTTTGTACGAAGGATTGCATGCAACATCGGCAAGACTTGTACAAAAGGTGGTTGCCGGAACAGGTACCGGCAACCGCGCCCTATGGGTAAAACTTACGAAGATGCTCAATGTTCCGAGAGTTGCTCACCGAATGCCATCTTCGGTCTCAAAGCCGGACAACGCCAGGCCTAGTGACTCGTTTCACCCGGTAAGGGCCTTCCCACTTCGGCGTCAACTTGTTGGAATTCTTGGCGGACTGAACGCGCCGAAGAACAAGGTCGCCTTCCTCGAGACTTCTGGCATTAACTTTGCGGCTATGGTAGCGGCGCAAAGCTTGCTGGTATCGAGCAGCTCGTACAGCGGCCTGAAGACGGTCCTCCTCAAGGAGCAGCGCGTCATCTTGTCGCAACTGCTCTTGCTCAAGCTCATCATAAGCGAGCACTCGAGGTGACCCGTATACGAGTTCCGTGGGGAGAACTGCCTCTGCTCCATAGACTAGAGCGAAAGGTGTACGGCGATGGCTCGATTTGGCGTCGTCTGATCGACCAAAGAACCACCGGCAGCTCCTCAATCCGATTCTTACCGCACTTGCGCCTTTGCCGAAAGTTACGGTCTTGAGCCCGCGCAGCACTTCAAAGATTCGCCCTCTCCGCTTGACCGTTGCTTCTCGGATGGGCAGCAGGCGAAGCGAACCTTGGCGCCAAGATCTTGGGCGTCTTGCATGAAGGTGCGGCTCGTGAATTGCGTGCCGTTGTCGGTGATGATCCTGTTAGGGATCCCGGCGGCAAACAATTGACCTGAAGAACTTGACATCGATCGTGTCTTGTCACCTTCCTCATCGGTTCCACTTCCGGCCACTTTGTGAACTTGTCGATTGCAACGTACAAGTACTCAAAGCCCCGACCGCTTTCGGGAAGGGGCCGAGGATGTCGAGCCCCGGACCAAAAATGGCCAGGATAAAGGGATCGTCTGGAGAGCTTGAGTGGCTGGTGTATCTGCTTGGAATGGAACCGCACGCTTCACACTTGGTTACTTGTGCAGTTGCATCACGGAGGGCTGTCGGCCAAAAGAAACCTTGCTTTAACGCTTTGCGGCAAGTGCTCTTGCACCAATGTGGTGACCACATATGCCTCCATGTATCTCTCGCCAACAGCTTTTGTCCGTCTTCCCGGTGAATACACTTCAATTTCACACCGTTGAGTCTTCTTACATGCAGGTGTGTTCGACAAACTTGTACATACTTGACCGCCGGGCTACTCTTTCCGCTTCTTCTTGCTCTTCGGAAGTTCTCCGTCTGAAGGAAATGGACAATCTGCTTTGTGCCCATCTTTGGAGCTTGCGGCTCGACAACAAGGACTAAAGGCGCATCTGCTGCTGCGGAACATCCGCTTCTCTGGCGAGAACCTGCGGCTCGGTAGGAGCTTGATCGTTCCCGGCAAGCTTGCCGGAGCAAAACTTGTCGGGAGCGTCTGCTTCAACGGAACAAACCCTAAGGTTTGCCGGAGCAGACTGCCCCTCAGCACCCTTGGTGTTGATCTTGGGGACCTTCTTGGTGGCTGCTTCGGGGAGCTCTGCCGGAAAATAGTCACCAGAAATCAACTTCCTCTTCTTGCTCTGTCCAGTCGATGGTGTTACAGACGGTTGAGCCATCTTGAGCACAAAAATCCCTGGTTCCACAGGTAACTTAAGTGCGGCGCACTTCGACAAGCCATCGGCGATGTCGTTCTGAGCCCTTGGAACATGTTCCAT
This sequence comes from Aegilops bicornis, assembly GCA_021605145.1. Classification (NCBI taxonomy): domain Eukaryota; kingdom Viridiplantae; phylum Streptophyta; class Magnoliopsida; order Poales; family Poaceae; genus Aegilops; species Aegilops bicornis. The sequence continues at coordinate 186,055,751 of CM038674.1, forward strand.
CTGTAGGCCGTCAAAGTGCTCTTCTAGCTTTCTCACTTCATCAACGTAAGCTTCCATCAATGGACTCTGATAATTCTTGTTCACTTGGCGGACGACAAGCTGTGAGTCACCCCTAACAATGAGCTTCTTGATCCCAAGGTCCGCTGCGATCCTGAGACCGGCAAGCAATCCTTCATACTCTGCAGTATTATTCGTTGCTTGCTCCTTGGGAAAGTGCATCTGGACTACGTACTTGAGGTGCTCTCCGGTGGGTGCAACAAGTAGCACGCCCAAGACCGCGCCTTTGCAGCGAGAAGGCACCATCAAAGTACATAAGCCACTCTTTGCTTGCTTCCTTGACAGGATGCTCGTTTCCTATTTCTTCATCTTGTGTTGGCGTCCATTCTGCTATGAACTCTGCCAATGCTCGCTTTGGATAGTTGAAGTGCTCTCAAACTTGAGGCCAAAGCTTGACAGTTCCAAAGGCCCACTCGACAATCCTGCCTGTTGCTTCGGATTTTGTAGTATCCTCTTCATGAAAACGAGTGGCGATCGTGTGATCTCATGTGCTTGGAAGTAATGGCGCAGCTTTCTCGAGGCCATGAGAAGGCCGAAAAGCAATTTCTGCACACCAGAGTACCTTGACCTAGCCCCCTGCAGAAGGGAACTGACAAAGTAAACTGGGCGCTGCACCATTCTCTTCTGCACCTCCTCACGCGCCTGCACAGATCCATCTTTGTCGGGACCAGAGCTTGTCGGTGAAGCCCCCTGCTTGTCGCTGGATGCATCTGCCGTGGTTGCTGGCTCATCATCCGCCTCCCTCTCCGCTACTAACGCAGCACTAACCACTTGATTGGTTGCCGCTATATATAGCAGCAACTTCTCTTGTGGCTTAGGTGCGACAAGTGTTGGAGTGGAGGACATGTATCTCTTTAAGTCCTGCGGCGCAGCCTCCGTCTCCGAGTCCATTTCATTGGACCTGCCTTTTTCAATATTTTGAAAAATGGCGGTATGCCTTCAGCAGAACCTAGAGATAAACCTGCCGAGAGCAGCCACGCAACCGCAAGTCTTCGTACATCCTTGACGCGCTTTGGTTCTTCAATCTGCTCAATGGCCTTGATCTTGTCGGGATTGGCTTCAATTCCCCGCTGAGACACGTAGATCCCGAGTAGCTTGCCGGAGGGGACTCCAACCACACACTTCTCGGGGTTAAGCTTGAGGTTGATCTTGCGCAGATTTGCAAAGGTTTCATCTAAATCTTGAATCAGAGTAGCCTTGTCTTTGCTCTTGACCAATATGTCATCCATGTAGGCTTCCACATTTCTGTGTATTTGTGGCTCAAAAGCGACATGAACTACTCTTGCAAATGTTGAACCAGCATTCTTTAAACCGAAAGGCATCCGTAGGAAACAGTATGTGCCACATGGGGTGATGAATGCGGTCTTCTCCTCATCCTCTTCTGCCATGAAGATCTGATGGTATCCTGAGTATGCATCAAGAAATGAAAGCAAGTCACATCCGGCTGTGGAGTCAACAATCTGGTCGATGTGCGGCAAGGGAAATGGGTCTTTGGGACAAGCTTTATTGACATCGGTAAAGTCGATACAAAGCCTCCATTTCCCGTTTGCTTTGCGCACGACTACAGGATTGGCCAACCACGTAGGATGGAGCACTCCTCTGACAAGGCCTGTTGCTTCCAATTTCTTGATTTCTTCTGCGATGAACTCTTGGCGCTCCACTGCTTGTTTCCTGACTTTCTGCTTGACGGGCCGCGCATGAGGACAAACGGCAAGATGGTGCTCGATTACTTTCCTGGGAACACCGGGGATGTCAGACGGTTGCCACGCAAATACATCGACATTCACCCGCAGGAAAGCAACGAGCGCGCTTTCCTATTTAGGGTCGAGAGTGGCACTGATGGTGAAGGTACCACCAGTGCCGTCCTCCTTGGCGGACACTTTCTTGGTCTCTGGTGGAGCTGCCATTGCCTTCTTACACTTGCCGGTGGAGCTCGATGGTGCGTTCTCGACGGTAGCGCAGCACTCCGAAGAGGTGCGCTTGCCGGAGTGGGCATCAGAGCTCTTGCCGGACTTGGTCTTCTTCTTCCCCCCCCCCGGAGCTTCAACGGCAAGTGACTTGCGATTCGTTGCGGCTGCTGCCTCCCGGTAGATCTTATCGGCGCAGATAAGAGCATCCTTCTTGTCGCCAGGGACAGAGATGACACTTATCGGGCCTGGCATCTTCAGCATGTTGTATGCGTAGTGAGAGGCTGCCATGAATTTGGCGAGTGCTGGACGGCCGAGTATCCCATTGTAAGGCAATGGAAAGTCAGCAACGTCAAAAGTGACCCTCTCAGTCCTAAAGTTCAACTCGCTGCCAAATGTTACCGGCAACGTGATCTTTCCCTTCGGCTTGCTCCTTCCCGGATTGATTCCTTGGAATGTGCCGGTCTCTTCGAGCTCGCTGTCAGGGATCTGGAGTTTCTGGAGTACCGCGGAGGAGATCAGGTTCAAGCCGCCCGCCGTCAACTAGCATCTTAGTGACCTTGAGGTTGCGGATAGTTGGTGAAACCAACATCGGCAAGCACCCGACCGCAGATTATGCGATCGTGGTGGTCCTCAATATCAAAGATGATAGGCGTGCTGGACCATTTCAGAGGCTTGCGTGACTCGATGGGTTGTTCTGCCGCATTGACTTCCCGCACCCACTGCTTGAGCTGGCGGTGTGAAGTATGCAGAGAAGCTCCACCGTCAACGCATAGGACCTCTGTGGCTTTCTGGAACTCCTGCTCGTCGGTCTCGTCATCATCCATATCTTCATCGTCGTCGTCGTCTTCATCCTTGTCGCGGCCGCGGGGAGGTCTGTCTCCTTGCCGCTGCTTGGCCTTGCCGCGGCGTCCTCCTCGGCCGGGACGTTTCTTGCTGGCTCCTCCAGCACCTTCTTGGGCTTTCTCCTTGTCGCGTCGCTCGTATTCAGCCTTTTGCTGCTCGACAAGCTGCTCGACCTTCTTGCAGCTCTGGAGGTCATGACCCTTGGTGCGGTGGATCTTGCAGTACTGCTTGTTGGTGCCGTCCTGCTTGTCGGCGACCGCCACAGCCTAGTAGTTTGTGCCTGCAGCAATCTCCTTGCCGGAGCTACCAGCGTTGGCTTTCTTGGTGCCACCTCCGTTGCCGGACTGCTCAACAACTAGCACAGCTTTGCCTTTCTTCTTCCTGTTGCTTCGCCGCCGGTTTTTCTTTGCCGGGGCAGCATCCTCACTATCAGATCCTCCTGCTTCTGTATTCTCTCCAGGGAGTTTCCTCCCTTCCTCAGCACGTGCACACTTGTCGGCCAGGGCATATAGCTCACTGACGTCTCTGATCTTGCACATCGCCATCTCCTCCCGCATCCTGCGGTTTCGCACGTTCTGATGGAACGTGCTGATGACCGCGGCAGGATGGACATCTTTGGGATGTTGTGCTGTACATGGCTGAATCTCTGAATATACTTGCGCAGGGGTTCTCCTTCCTTCTGGGCGAGCAGATGAAGGTCGCTCTCTTGGCCATGGGGCTTGTGGCCGCCTGTAAAGGCGCCGACAAACTGATGGCATAGATCCGCCCAGGAGGATATGGAGTTGTCTGGCAAGTGCATGAGCCAGATCTCGACATTGGGTTTCGCATGCAATGGGAAGTAGTTGGCAAGGATCTTGTCGTCCCGTCCCCCGGCAGCTTGCACCGCGATGGTGTAGATGCTGAGGAACTCCGATGGATGCGACTTGCCGTCATACTTCTCTGGCACATCAGGCTTGAAATTCTTCTGGCTGGGCCACTGGACTTGCCGTAGCTCACGAGTGAACGCAGGGCAACCTACCGCGTACGGCAAGTCGCCTGGTTCCCCTGGTGCATGCATGTCAACAGAGGGCCCAGCGCGCTGGTCTGATTGACGCCGCGCTTCTCTTCGGCGCTCGATGCGTGTACGAGCGTCCTCTTGCTGTCGTTCGTGAAGAACTTGGCGCTGATCGCGACGAGCTCGTGGATCTGACGATGCGGTGGAGTCGCTGTCGAGGTGGATCCGGCGAGTCGGCGATCTTGGCCTTCGGGGTGGAGAGTGCATGGTGGTTGCACCCCCACCGGTTTTGTCGCCATCGGCTCGCGCCTGGCAGTCCTGCCGCGGCAGCAATGTACTCAGCTGCCGCGGAGTGTCGCCGTTGGCAAAGCTGATGAGACTCTGAATGGTGGCCCTCCATTCGTCGATCTTGTCTGTTGTTGGAGGGTAATCCAGGAGCAGTTGAGCTCGCGCCAAAGCTTCTGCTGGAGTGGTGGGTGGCAGTGGAAAACGGTGCGAGGAGCGGGATATGCTCGGACTTCTAACTGTGTTAGAAGGAGCGATACCCGCCCAGCGACCGTGCCTCGCTCGTGCCAGCATGTTGGCGTGCATGCTGGTCTTGAGCACCGCGAGATCCACCAGCTCGATCTTGGTCCAACGAGCGTATGGTACTGCGAATACCATGACGCTGCTGGTCCCGCGCCTCCTGAGATGGGCGCGGTGAATGTACGGACGCCGAGGGCTGCGTAGCCTTGTCCTTGGACCTGGCGGCAGCGTGAGCTCCCTCGTCGACGCCCGTTCTTCCGCCGGCGTCTACCCAACCACCCGTCTGCTCCGGTGGCGGTGGGATCGACGTGGACGGAACAGCTGCCTCCGAAGCCTTCTTCTTCGGCGGCATGTTGATGAAGAAGATGGAGATCTAGCTCGTGTGAGCGCCGGATCGGGTTCACACAATCTTGACGCCCCCTACCTAGCGCGCCAAAGATGTCGGGGAAGCTGATCACGAACACCTATGGGACCGGCGGACCGAGCCCCTTTCGGTTCGGCGGGGGGCGGAGATCGCACGAAGAGCGGATCGAGGCGAAGCACATGAGCAGTTTACCCAGCTTTGGAGCTCTCCAGAGAGATAATACTCCTACTGCTGCATGTCTGATTGTATATTGAGTTCTTGCTCGGGAGCGCTGAGAGCTACAGTACACTCTAGCTGCTAACGAGACCGAGCGTGAGAGTTTTCTGGCCTCGAACCTTTCGAACCTCTTCTACGTTGCGCATGGGCCTCCTTTTATATGCTCAAGGGGTCACCGACAGGTGGCAACGTAGACAAGGGTAAAAACGGAAAAAGAGCTGCGGTAGGTACAACTACCATGTACAGTGTATCATACCTAACCCTGACGGCAGGGGACAAAGGCATTAAATGCCCGTCTGCGTCGCCCAAACAACGCAAGACATGGACCGTCAGGGACGCCACCGCTTGCCACGATGGCTATCTTGTCAGTGCCGCTTGCCATCATGCACCGCTGGCTGCACAGCCTCTTGCCATGCGCGCCTGAAAAGTCCCCAGGGCGACACGTTGGTGGATGTGCTGGAGCGTGGGTACAGAGTGGTAGCCTGCCGCGGCAAGCGCTTTGCCGCGGTCGTTGTCTTGTCGCATCCGAAAGCTTGTCGCTCACCTGGCCTCGCCGGGACGCGTGGCGCGTCGCGGCAAGTTCCTTGAGATGCCTTGGTTGGCCTTCCCGGCAAGCTCCTCTTGTCGGGGCCTTGTCTCCTTGGTTTGAATACTTTGTTCTTGGATGGCTTCCCGGCAAGCTCCTCTTGCCGGGGCCTTGTCTCCTTGGCTTGGATACTTTGTTCTTGAACGGCTCCAAAGGAACCACGGAGGACCTTGGCGGTCACCAGCCAAGCCTTGCCGTTGGTGTCTGCGCTTGCCCATACAAGTTCGGGATACTAGGGTATCCCTACTCTAGTACACCGACAGTATGCATAATGTCAGTCTGAGCCACTTCATCCAACAATACCGCCGAATAAAAGGATGACATGCTGGTAAGCAGTATGACTATTATCGCCCACACCTCTTTGTGTTCTACTCGTGCATATAACATCTACGCATAGACCTGGCTCGGATGCCACTGTCGGTGAACGCGGTAATTTAAAAAAAATTCCTACGATCATGCAAGATCTATCTATGTGATGCATAGCAACAAGAGAGGAGAGTGTGTCCACGTACCCTCGTAGACCGAAAGCGGAAGCGTTTAGTTAACGCGGTTGATGTAGTCGAATGTCTTCGTGATCCAACTGATCCAAGCACCGAACGTACGGCACCTCCGCGTTCAGCACACGTTCAGCTCGGAGACGTCCCTCGTACTTTTGATCCAGTTGAGGCCGAGGGAGAGTTTTGTCAGCACGACGGCATGGTGACGGTGATGATGAAATTACAGGCGCAGGGCTTCGCCTAAGCACTACAACGATATGACCGAGGTGTGTAACTATGGAGGGGGGCACCGCACACGGCTAAAACAATTTTCAACTTGTGTGTTCTAGGGGCCCCCTGCCCCCGTATATAAAGGAGCAAGGGGGAGGTCGGGCGGCCCTCTAGGGCGTGCCAAGGGGGAGGAATCCTCCTCCTAGTAGGGGTAGGACTCTCCCCTTTCCTAGTCCTACTAGGAGAAGAAGGAAGGAGGGGGCGCCGTCCCACCCCCTAGTCCAATTCGGACTAGGCCCATGGGGGGTGGGGGCGGCGGCCAGCCCCTGGCCACCCCTCTCTCTCTCCCTTAGGCCCAATTAGGCCCATTACTTCTCCGGTGGTTCCGATAACCCTTCCGACACTCCAGTTATATCCGAAACTCCTCCCAAACATTTCTCGTGTCCGAATATAGTAATACAATATATCAATCTTTATTTTGTTTACCATTTCGAGACTCCTTGTCATGTCCGTAATCACATCCGGGACTCCGAACAATCTTCAGTACAACATATCACATAAACTCATAATACTAATCGTCATCGAACGTTAAGCATGCGGACCCTACGGGTTCGAGAACTATGTAGACATGACCGAGACACGTCTCCGGTCAATAACGAATAGCGGAACCTGGATGCTCATATTGGTTCCTACATATTCTACGAAGATCTTTATCGGTTAAACCGTGTAACAACATACGTTTTCCCCTTTGTCATCGGTATGTTACTTGCCCGAGATTCGATCGTCGGTATCTCAATACCTAGTTCAATCTCATTAACGACAAGTCTATTTACTCGTTCCGTAATACTTCATCCTGCAACTAACTCATTAGTCACAATGCTTGCAAGGCTTATTGTGATGAGTATTACCGAGAGGGCCCAGAGATACCTCTCTGAAACACGGAGTGACAAATCCTAATCTTGATCTATGCCAACCCAACAAATACCTTCGGAGACACCTGTAGAGCACCTTTATAATCACCCATTTATGTTTTGACGTTTGGTAGCACACAAAGTGTTCCTACAGTATTCGGGAGTTGCATAATCTCATAGTCTGATGAACTTGTATAAGTCATGAAGAAAGTAGTAGCAATGAAACTAACACGATCATAATACTAAGCTAACGGATGGGTCATGTCAATCACATAATTTTGCTAATGATGTGATCCCGTTCATCAAATGACAACATATGTCTATGGTTAAGAAACATAACCATGTTTGTTTAACGAGCTAGTCAAGTAGAGGCATACTAGGGACTATATGTTTTGTCTATGTATTCACTCAGGTACTAAGTTTCCGGTTAATACAATTCTAGCATGAATAATAAACATTTATCATGAATTAAGGAAATAAATAATAACTTTATTATTGCCTCTAGGGCATATTTCCTTCAAAACCGTAGGAATTTTAATATCCACTTGTCCTCCTTTTCAAATTCCTATTCATGAAGCACAAGACTAAGAGATAGTAGCATAATAGCATTATAACCGTACATTTTCTTATGGTTTGACTTAATCTCGCCATGCTTCTTTGCATCCTGTGATCTTCCAATTCTTGTGAACCAAACACCCAGATTGGCAGAAATCCTGTGTTTTTATATTCTCTGTTTTACGCGTGTATTCCTATCCTATTACTGTGTATTTCCTATCCCCGCGTTGTTAGAATCCTCCAATTCAAACGAGCCCTTACAGATTTACTTCTCTTATAGATAGTTGTTAAAGAAAACCTTGTGTGGTTTGTCTCGCTCCTGCTGCACCGTCGTCCACCCCAGCTCAGCTGCTCCAACGATGTAAGGGTCCAAAGACAAAGGTATCCGGCCTCCAGACTATCTTTCGCTGCCTCAGATATTCTTCCCCACCACCGGCAGCCATGACAACTGCATTATCATCGTCAACCGAGCAGATGACCTCGAGGACTACACAGGTCCGCAAGAGAGGTCACACTCTTTCGTGTATGCTTACATTATGCATCACTTAATATTACATGCTACTTTATCATGCTATTCACCGATTAGACTCTGAGTTAGCTCCAAACTAATGGTCAAACTTGACTTTTTAAATGGTTGTGGGGTACATATCAGCGCCGCAATCAATATTATCTATCTACTATCTGGTTAATCTCTGGTGTCTACTATGAGTTTCATGTTGGGTGGGAAACAAACAATAAAGAAGCCATTATTTGTATTTTTTAACTGAAGCCATTATCTGTGTGCTATCATTGGTTTTGGGTCTATCCACAGGTTCCTACCATCACTCTGGATTTCTGCATGCACTCCTTATATAATCTCACTTTGTTTTATTCCTATGCATGTCAGTTATTGTACACAATGGAACTGAACATGTAGAGCAAAAGATACGAGCCTTGCGTGGCAATAAAATTTCATGCAGACGTCACTCCATGGTAGGCGCAAAGGCAGCCCCCCTCCACCCATTTCGGATTGTAATCAAGAGGAAGATATCTATTCTGAGGGGGATTCAAAAGGAGAAGACCACTCCTATTTACCCCCTGGGGTCTTTGCTCTAACTTGGCATGCTGATGTTGGTTATATCGTGCATATGGTGCCTTACATTGCTTACTTTATACATCAAATATGTCATCTGCTTAGTTTAGACAGGCTTTGTGTGAATGCCATCTGTTTAGTTTATTCATCGTTTTATGTGAATTATGCAACGCCATCTTGTTTAGTCAGGCATCATATATGTGAATTTTGCAATGCCATCCTGCTTAGCCAGTCATCTTATATGCGAATTATATCAGGCCATCCTTTTTTTCGTTACGTATTACATTTGTCAACAATGTTAGTACATTCAACTAATCTTCATGCGCATCAGCCATTTGACACGGTGATGGAAAATTCTGGAGTGAAAACAAGGTCTTCAGAGCAGACTATGCTATCTGACAAAGTGCATATCTCGCTGGTTACAGATAGCTCCTCAAAGGAGGATTCAGAGATAGATGACCAGTCCTATTTCCCCCCCGAGGTGTATGCTCTAACTTGGCAGGTTATGTTGCTCATATCATGCGTATGGTGTCTTGCATTGCTATGTCATTTGATTAGTTTAGACATGCTTTGTGTAAATGCCACCTGTTTAGTGTCTAATTACCATATATGTGAATTATGCATTGCCATCTTGTTGCAAGACATTATATATGTGAATTATGCAATGCTATCTTGTTGCAAAGGCATTATATATGTGAATTATGCAATGCCATGCTGTTTAGCCAATCATCATATATGTGAATTATATCATGCTATCATTTTTTTTGTATTACGTGTTCCATTTGTCGACAACATTTGTATATTCAACTACTCTTCCTGTGCATCAGCCATTTGAAGCAGTGATGGAAGTAAGTGAAACAAAGTATTCAGAGCAGACAATGCTACCTGCTGAAGCAAACATCTTGCTTTCTACAGAGAGCTCCTCAGAGGAGGATTCAGAGACTGATGACCAGTCCTATTTCCCCCCTGAGGTCTATGCTCAAACTAGGTAGGGTTATATTACCCATGTCATGCATGTTGTCTTGCATTGCTTAGTTTTTACATCATATACGGATTGCCATATGCTTACTTGCTTACTATATAAATCATATATTTGAATTATATCATGCCATCATGTTCACATACATAGCATCTATCTGAATTATGGCATGGCAACCCATTTAATAAATACATCATATAGTTATATCATCTCATCCTGTTTAGTGTTTACAGTCATCATATTTTGAATTATGTCATTCTATCCGTGAACTATATCATGCTATCATGTTTCCATAGGCGGGATGTATGTGAATTATGGCATGCCAACCTATTTAATAAACACATTATATAGTTATATCATGTCATCCTGTTTACATAGTCATCATATTTTGAACTATGTCTTTCCATCTTTTTTAGTTAGCCATCATAATGTGAAATTGTGTCATGCTATCCTGTTTAGTTAGCCATTATATATGTGAAATTGTGTCATGCTATCCTGTTTGGTTAGACAACATAAATGTGAATTATTTCATGCCCTCTTTTATTCCTCACTATCCATTGCACCTGTCTATCATACAATGTCTGTACATTCAATTACTTTTCTTGTTTATCAACCATTTGAATTGGGGAGGGTGATGGCAGTATCTAAAGGAGTAACAACATGGTTTTCAGAAAAGATAGTGCTACCAGTTGATGCAGATAGAACCACGGTTGTACTTGCCCAAGAACCAACCCCACCACACATAACCTAGACTCTCGTTGATTGTACCCCTACCCAGTTGGATAGAGAACTAGCTACACCCTTCTAACCCCAACCCCAGCAGATATTAACCCAGTTCCATTTGACACAACACCGTCTCCACCACAGAGCACCCAAACACAAGCAATTAGTAAGGGAACTGCAGTCCCCAAAGCACGAGGACCACCACTCCGAATCCCGACTCGACGCTTAAAGGAGAAGAAGAATTGTTCTCGGGTCAGGTTCTGTAGCTATGGTTCATACTCCTTTGCTCTTGCATCACTATATTTACTCATACCAACTATTTTCAAATTTGAAGGATGGAATTGAAACTCCAATAGTGCAACAGGTATGTTTTAAACCTATTTGTTTAACTGGTTTGCTGTTGTAACTTGCTCTATGTTGATTTCAGTTTCAATTGAATAAACAGTTATGTTCTCGTGTCATGCACATTACAAGTGTTGTTATTGCTCTGTAGTTTCCCACACTTATATTCTGTCTATTCTGCTTTGTCTTGAACAAATATTATTTGAACTATGTCTCTATCTTGATTTGGCAACAAAAACTAGAATGATATAGACCATAAAGTGACCATGGTACATAGATATGTGTTTGTTTCATGCTGTGATCCTGTCCACTTTACTACTGAACTAATTTACCAAAATGAGTTTCATATACAACATGGTAAACATGTGATGTGTCTACTTGTTTCTCTTTTAGAATGCAGGCAAAATATTGGAGAACAGTACCCTATTATGCAATGGTAAAGGAAGTAATGCTGATAAGGTTCAAGATAGTGAGACATCCCTGTTGGTCTCCAAGAAAGCTGATAAAAACTATCTTGACGACAGTGAGAGAACCCAAAAGTCCTGTCTTGATGTAGTGTTCGAGTTACTGGCCACTACTGCTGGCACAAGCTCTTCGAACTCGTTGCCTGAATCAGTTCGCCTTCTTGAGTCTCAACTTCAAGTTGAAAGACATTGCCCGGATGTGCTGCGATAGGATGCTGCAGGACTGAGGAAGTCCCTACAGAATTCAGAGGCATACTTTTTGGTGCAACAAGCAAGCGCTGGAGGATTTAAGCGCCAAACAAGAGAAAGTTAATAAGCTTGCTAAGTATCTTCCCAACATTATCGGTATCCAGGATATTGTTTCTTGAGATCTTCTGAAGTGGTTTAAGTTTTGGACTTGTTTTGCTGCGGTGTTTATTAGCACTGGTCGCCAACTTTGACAACCAGTGTATATGATATGATGCTTTGTTCCCTATATTTGCATTGTGGTGAACTTTGATGCCCAGTGGATGTAATATGTGTAATAGCCATGATAGCTTAGTGTAAGCTGCTTGCTTACTTATTTCCTTGTTGTGTTGTTTACTTGTTTGCTTGTAGTCAATGCAGTTCTTTTTTCGCGGTTTGCTAGTGGCCGCAATAACCTATGTTTTAAAGCTAGGCCGCAATAACCATGGGCTACATATTTACTGTAGTGACACCGTGCCTCCTACGGGCTGTAGAGACAATGGACCTTCTATGGGCCATAGAAACAATGGGCCTTCTACGGGGCGTAGAAACAATGGGCCTTCTACGGGTCGTAGACACAATGGGCCTTCCACGGGCCATATCATCAATTGGCCTTCTATGGGCCGTATGATCGATTGGCCAAACATGGGCCAATAACAGACCGCATTATGGCCGTAAACGGGCTAGAGTTTGAATCATCCATTCATGGGCCGACCATAACGGGCCGTCGTTAATCGGCCGTATTTGATGACGCTATGAAAATGGCCCAACGTATTAACAAGCCACAAACGGGCCGACTGTAACCATGGGCTGAATTTGCCCCACAAGCAGAAAATTATAGTAACGGGCCACAAGTAACCGAATGCTGGAAATGAGCCCAAGAACAAATGGGCCCTAAGAAGGCCGAAAGATAACATGGGCTGGAAACGGCCCAATGGAATAATGGGCCGTTAATGGGTATAAAGTGATACACTATTCATTACGGGCTAGTTTCACCACAGGCCATTAATGGGCCAAGAGTTACAAATGGCCTCATATGGGCCGGAAGACGTCATGGGCCATACATGGGCCAGAAGTTAAAACAGGCCGGAATTATATTGGATGACCCAGATGACGCTACTGGGCCTAATTTGGATAGGTTGTAACGGGCCCTGGGCTAGCGGGCTATAAATGGGCTATGCGAACAGGCCATTGAGAAGCTTTCCATGGGCCGGCCCGCCACCTTTTTACCAAGTCAAACGGGCCGGCCTTTTCATAGGAATGGGCCTCTCTTGGGCCGTGCCACGTGTTGACGTATCATAGGCGCCTTTGGTCCAATGAGTGGATGACATCTGTCCTAACGGTGAGCCGACACGTGTTTCCTCCAGCCAATGATGATTTTACACGTGGAAAATCCCCAATTGTCAGGGTTGTTAACGGGTTATCGAATCCAAAACTGGACCCGATAGCTTAATGGCGAGCCGTTACGGTGAATGCCACGTGTCAGTCACCCTTGACGAAAGCACTTCTATGACGCGCGATTTATCGTCATGGAAGTGGACACTTCCGTGATAATAATTTTGGTAATGTCATGGAACACTTCTACGACATCACAGGTATGCCTATCTTGATTCTGTCATAAAATCATCATGGATGTACATGCATGACAGAAAACGTGACCTACTGTGACAAACACGAATCATCACAGAAGTGTATTTTTTTAGTGTAGTGCCCCTTAGTTGGTGCTTTATAAGAGAAGATGGAGACTCAAATTCAAAATAAAAATTGCATAAGTAAAAGAAAGTCCCTTCACGGAGGGAAGTTGGGATTTGTAGAGGTGCCAGAGCTCAAAGGTTAAATTGAGAGATAAAAATATTTTTGAGAGGCATACTTTTCCCACCAACGAAAACGACTTAGAGATCCCAACACTTTCCATACTAGATATATCATAGGCGGTTCCCAAACAGAAAATAAAGTTTATTCCTTTTTCCACCATTACTTTCACTTTCCATGGCTAACCGTATCCACGGGTGCCCTCCATACCAACACTTTCCAAGGAATTTATTATTTGACAACATAAATTAAATTCATTATTCATTTCGGGACTGGGCATCCCTAATACCTTTGCCGTACTCTCGTGCAATGGCAAGTGAATAAACACTCATCGTGAGAATAACACATCTAGCATGGAAAATATTGGTCACCCTTCACCGCCTCGCGAGCGGTAGAGCACACAAAAGAGAAATTTATTTTGAAAATTAGAGATGGCACATGCAAATTTGCTTAGAATGGCATGGAAATACCGCATATAGGTAGGTATAGTGGACGCATAAGGAAAAAACTGGTTTAAAGGGTTTTGGATGCACAAGTAGTGATCATACTTAGTGCAAAATGAAGGCTAGCAAAAAGATTGAGAAGCGACCAACCAAAAAGCAAAAAATCTCATACCCAAGCATTAAGCATAAGTAACACGGAATAATGCACCATAAGTAGGATATAAATTTCATTGCATAACTATTGACTTTCGTGCTTGCATAGGGAATCACAGACCTTAACATCAATATTCTTACTAAAGCACAATTACTCATCAACATGACTCACATATCATATCGTCATATCTCAAAACCATTACTATGAATCAAGTTTATTTTTTCCAAGATCTTCATGAAAGTTTTTATTATATCCTCCTTGGATATCTATCACTTTGGGACTATTTTTATATGTTGCTTTTGATAAGCTCAAACAAATATAAGTGAAGATCATGAGCATACTTTTTGTCTTTCTCTCAAAATAATCTAAGTGAAGAAAGAGAGAATTTATGAAAATTTTACTAAATCCCAAATAAATCTAAGTGAAGCATGAGAGCATTTCTACAAAAATAACAAAGCACACCGTGCTCAAAAAGATATAAGTGAAGCAATAGAGCAAATCCATGGCTCTAAAAATTTAAGTGAAGCATAGGAGCAAGCATAGCATAATTGTTGGCTCTCTCAAAAAGGTGTGTTCAGCAAGGATTCCAGACTTAGAACACAAAGCAAAACAAGCAAAGACTCATATCATACAAGATGCTCCAAGCAAAACTCATAATATGTGACGAATAAAAATATAGCTTCAAGTAAAATACCGATGGTTGTTAGAAGAAAGCAGGGATGCCACTCGGGGGATCCCCAAGCTTAGTTGCTTGATACTTCTTTGAATATTATTTTGGGGTGCCTCGGGCATCCGCAAGCTTCTCCTTTTGCTAATCCTTATTCCTTCATCCATCGTAAGATCATCCAAAACTTGAAAACTTCAATCACACAAAACTCCAACAAACCTTCGTGAGATCCGTTAGTATAAGAAAGCAAACCACTACTATAAGTACTGTTGCCAACCTATTCTTTTTTTTGGCATTATATCTGCTGTATTCCAACTTTTCTATGGCAAAAACTCATCAAAGAAAACCATAGAATCATCAAAACAAGCACCCAAGGCAAAGAAAACAGAATCTGTCAAAAACAGAACATTCTGTAGCAATCTGAATATTTCGAATACTTTCGTAACTCCAAAAATTCTGAAGTAAATTTCTGGACGTGAGAAATTTTTCTATTAATCTTCGGAAAAAAGAATCAACTCAAAATCACTCTTATGTTGAAAATAAAAAATAATATTGTGAGTGTAAAAGTTTCTGTTTTTCAGCAAGATCAAATCAACTTTCACCCAAATGTTCCGAAAGGCCATGCTTGGTACAAACGCTTATTAAAACACAAAAAACACGATCATAACAGTAGCCTAATTATTCTAACACACAACAACCGAAAGCAAAAATCAAAAATAAATTTTATTCATTGGGTTGCCTCCCAACAAGCGCTATCGTTTTACGCCCCTAGCTAGGCATAACACGTAGGATCTAAGTGTTGTCATCTTTGGTTCTAGATCCATAAGATGCCCTCATGATTGATTCATATGGTGACCTAATTCCTATTCTAGGGAAGTGTTCCATTCCCTTCCTTAGTGGAAATTGAAATTTAATATTGCCTTCTTTCATATCAATCACGGCACCAATAGTACGTAAAAACGGTCTACCAAGAATAATTGGACAAGACGGATTGCAATCAATATCAAGAACAATAAAATCTACGGGCACATAATTCCTATTTTCAAGAATAATAACATCATTAATTCTTCCCATAGGCTTTTTAATAGTATAATCTGCTAAGTGCAAATTTAAAGAGCATTCTTCAATATTGGTAAGACCAAGCACATCACATAAAGATTTCGGAATTGTAGAAACACTAGCACCCAAGTAACACACAGCAAAACACTCATATATTTTTAATCTTGACTTTGATAGTAGGTTTCCACTCATCATGCAATTTTCTAGTAATTAAAACTTCCAATTCCAACTTTTCTTCAAAAGCTTTCATCATGGCATCAACAATATGTTTAGTAAAAGCTTTATTTTGCTCATAAGCACGGGGTGAATTTATCATGGATTGCAACAAAGAAACACAATCAACCAAAGAGCAACTATCATAATTAAAGTCTTTGTAATCCAAAATAGTGGGCACATCACTAGTTAAAGTCTTGACCTCTTCAAACCCACTTTTATCAATTTTCTCAACAAGATTTTCACCCTTCGAATCATAGGGACGTCTTCTAACTAAAGTTGACTCTTCTTCAGTCCTTTTTCATAAATCTTAAATTTACTAAACAAGGAATCAATAGAAGAAATACCAATCATTTTAAGATCTTCATCATTTTTATGATAGTAATCACTAGAAAACGCTTTTTTAAAAATTCTCTTTTAGCTCTAAGAATATCGATTCTTTTCTTACTTTCATCCATAGAAACATAAAGAGCTTTAATTGATTCTTCAACTTTAGGCACAAATTTTTTCATCTTGAGAGTTTCTACATCATGAGAAATTCTATCAACACTTCTAGACAAGTCATCAATTTTATTCAACTTTTCTTCTATCGAAGTGTTGAAAGCTTTTTGCGTATTGATAAATTATTTGATATTGCTCTCAAGATAAGAGGTGTTTCCATTATTATTATAGGTTGGATTACCATATGAATTACCATAGTTATTAGAGGAATTACAAGGAAAAGGCCTAAGATTAAAATTACCTCTATAAGCATTGTTATTGAAATTGTTTCACGAGACAAAATTCACATCTATGGCATCACTATTTTTCTCAGTCAAAATAGACAAAGGCACATCATTAAAATCAATAGGAGCACTTTTATTAGAAACCAACTTCATAAGAGCATCAACTTTTTCACTCAAAGAATTTATTTCTTCTACTGAATTGAATTTTTTACTAGTAGGAGCTCTTCGGTATGCCATTGTGAGTAATTTGCCATAATATTGTCTAGCAATTAAGTAGCTTCCCCCAAAGTAATTGTCGGCATTCTGGGAACGGGGGTCCCCAGACTTGCCTGCCTGCGGCCTGCGGCGTGGCTCAAAGGAGGCCCAGAACAACCCATCTTCATCTACGCAAGCTCAAGACCCTCGCGAGGGGCCAAGCCTCATGAGGCGGGGCGACAAGGAGCTTCCTTAGGCACGGCCTCGTCAGGCTGGCTCATGAGGGGGCGGAGAGTTCAAGGCAGGGTACCTCGCGAGGTGCCCATGATGCAAGCCATGAGGACCAAGGGCGCCAGACGGGCGCCAGCCAGCCAAGAATGTCCTCCTTTCCTCTTTGGTGCAAAGGGGGCAAGCGTAGGCGAGAGCATCAAGCAAAGGCGTCCATTTCGGTGCAACAAGACCAAGACCAGCCCGACGGCAGGAAGGAAGTCATTGTGGAGTCCAAGCCGGCGTCACCACCAGAGCCTTTGACAGGCGAGGACCAACTTTAGTCAGGATAAGTGTACCCGATGTTCCCCTTCAAAATGGCCAATTGTTGGCGCCCTTCCCGCTCAATATTTGGGGAGAGGCCCAGGGCCTTTGCCTATAAATAGGACTAGCCACCCCCAAGGTAGAGGCATGTTGGTCTGGACACCGTGATCCTCACCAAGAAACCAGTAGATAGAGCGATTGAACTCCTCCCAGCAGTTCGTCGCACCAGCCAAGAACAGACCCTCGCGAGGCTGTTCTGCCTTGTATTGCTCATCATCCAGCCCAAGAGGCAATCTACCACACCACACACTGGAGTAGGGTATTACACCACAATGGTGGCCTGAACCAGTATAAATCTTGTGTCTCTTGCGCTGTTCTATTTAATAGTTTAGGTCCTAGCGATTCGGCGAAGAGCGAGCCGGTAGAGGGTTGAATCTCTGCACGCACCCCAGAGTTCGAACCTCAAGGGTCTGCCGGAACCCGAAATCCGACATTTGGCGCGCCAGGTAGGGGGGTGCCGGGATCTGCCTTCTGCCGCTTCGCGCCCCGTCGCATCGTCATCACCATGTCCGGCGACCAGGCGGGCAACCCTGATCCTTGGGCGGCTTGGCCCGCCCACGCAGAGCCGCTTGCCTCGGGCGACCCCATGCCCCAGGCAGCTCGCGGTCTGCAGGGCGCTGCGGGCCGTGGGCGACGCGGACATGCCTCGATGGCTCTAACACCACGGCAGACGCGGTCGGCAGCAAGGGCCTCCAAC
Source organism: Aegilops bicornis (assembly GCA_021605145.1). Taxonomy (NCBI): domain Eukaryota; kingdom Viridiplantae; phylum Streptophyta; class Magnoliopsida; order Poales; family Poaceae; genus Aegilops; species Aegilops bicornis. Next base: position 186,073,780 of record CM038674.1, read on the forward strand.
CACGCCGCGGCCATGACGCCGTACACCCGCCGGGAGCAGGCGAACTCAAGAGCCGCGCTCACGGTGGCCCGAGAGCTGCTGCAGTGCAGACTGATGGAGGGCGGTCGCGACGTGCTGCTAGAGCGGGTGGCGGAGCTCCTGGGCTTCGCCGCCTCGGGGGCTCACCCCTTCTGCACTCCGCTCCCGTCTCAGGCCCAGGGCGGCCCGCGCGGGGGCCCCACGTGCAACCGCGGGCTCCAAAGCTACTCCAACACCAGCGAAGCCGTCAGCACAGGGCCGGCGGCAGCACCGACTCCGCTCCCCGCCAGCGAAGGACTCGCCGCGACCCACGGCCCCCGTGGGCCGCCGCGCTACCATCACTAGGCTGGCACGTCAAGCAGAGCTGCATGGCACGCGGAGCCCTACGGCGCAGCCTTCGGGGTAACGGCCACGGAAGAGTACGTGCCCCACATGATGGATCAAGGGCACCCGCGCGAGGGCGAACATGGCTCACTCCTCAGCCCGAGCTGGGGGGACGAGGCACCAGAGGCTGAGCTCTTCCAGGAACCCAGGGACGGCCCCACCGGACACGCTGGAAGCGACGATTATCGGGTACCACTAATCCCTCAGGAGCAGGCATACACTAATCATGGGTCGCAGGAGGTGCAGGTCGCCACAGCGAGCAGCTGCCCCGCTCCAGCAGTCTCTTACCCCTCAGGAGGAGGGCGTCGGGGGCTGCAGGAGAGGGGCCGAGATCCGACATCACCACCGCGGCGTTCGGAGCAAGGCGTTCCCAGGAGGTAGGCCCTCCGCTGGGGAGGTGCCTCAGGGCCTGCCCCTGGCGGAGGACCCGTGGTCGTCGGGGGAACCGCTGGCGACCGCTCTACCCATCGGCGGCGTCCTGGTTTCCGATCGTCGTTGATGGCACTAGAGTGTGGCGCAAGGCGGGGCCCTCGTCTGCCGATATGAAGCAAGGCCGGTACCTGTGAAGAAGGCCCAGTGCCTGTGAAGCTCGCCGCCCCGTGACACTCTCACGTAATAATGAGTGGGGTTGTACACGCCACGGAGTCTCAGGGGTGCCGGCCTCAGGCCCTGGGGCTCCCTCCCACGCCCAGTGGCAGCACTTAGCTCTGCGCTGGTGAGAAGAAGTCCAAGACTAGACTAGGTGCCGGACGCGGCCTTTTGTTTGCTTTCATTGCTTTTCTATTGGCTGTTGCTTTCCCTCGCTGGATTTAAGTTGGACTCGAATTTGAGATTTGTGTGTGTTTGGGGAAGGGGTGTTTAGTCTCGTTCGAGCATCTCTCGCATTTCGGTTACCACCTCACCTCAGCTGCCTCCCCTCGCAAGCCCCTCGCGAGCCGGGTCAGGCCTAGCTTGCGTGCAGCCCAGACTGCCGCTGACGTACCCTCTCAGGAGGTTTTTCACCGCAGATCCCACGGATTCAATCAGGAGGCGTACGGGGCACCGCGGCCTCCAACAAGTTATCTCAAGGCTCACTCGAGGCAAAGGTAAACTAACCAGCCGGCTCGTCACCTAGCTAACCACTTGGCACGGGCCTATGAGCAATGTAGCATTGACTAGTGCGCTAAAACATCGGTTTTACATGAGGGGCACCCCCTCCCAAAATGCTCTCACAACCATCAGGACAAAAGCCTGAGTTCTATTCATGCCAGATAAGGAAACAGGAACGGCGTGCTATCAGTCGGATAAATCCCCCAATGCATCCTCAGGAGCGCCGCCCGAGCTGTCGCTGGCGTCGCTGGCCTTGCCATCACCCTCCGCGTTGCCGCCAGCGGCGTCAGGGCCGTTCACCACGCCGCCCTCGTCGGCGGCCACAATCACGCCATCGTTGTCTAAAGCGAAGGCCCTGACAAGGGCGTCCATGTTGTCTTCCACCCAATACACCAGGTCGTCTCGGACGGCCTGGGGGACTGGGGCGATGGCAGCGTCGAAGTCAAAATGAGGATCCATATTCCGGAGATGTCTGAAGACGCGGGAAAAGGCGCGCCCGAGCAGGGCTCGGCTCCTCTCCTCCACCAACCTGTTGGCACGAACCGACCGTGCCTCCAGCTGCGTCACGATGTCGGTGAAGAACCGAAGGTTGCCGGCGTAGTTAATGGCACGCGGCTCGCTGACGGCCGCCTCACAGATGTTACCTAAGGCAGTGTTGGCCCTCTCCCGGAGCGTGGTGAGCATGGGGGCGTGCTCGTGTTCCGAGAGCCGCCGCGGACGCATCTCGTCCGCATTCTGACGGGCGATGGCCTCAGCCTCAACCACCTGTTGGCGAAGAAGAAGCACCTCGGCGTAGGAAGTAGTTGACTCCCCCTGCGCCACCTCGAGCGCGGCTTGTAAGGCATCAACCCGCCGCGTCGCTTCCTCCAGCTTGGTCCTCAGGACGGTGGTCCTACCTTCGGCCTCGATCCAGACCAACTCCAGCCTCTCCGAGAACTCGCGCTCGAGATTCAGGCGCGCCATCGCCACTCGACGTCCAACCTCCTCCGAGACACGGGCTTCCCGCGCAGCGACATCGTCCTCCACCCGTGTCACCCAGCGCTCCCTCGTCCCCAAGCGCTCGTACTCGCGCGCGCGTTCGGCGGCCTCCAGCATCAACGCCTCCTCATGCTTCTGGAGCTCCGCTGGGTCGCCGGAGGCCACCTTCATCGACGCAAGGGCCGCCTCGCGCAGCTCCACTTGCTCCTCCAATGAGCGGCACCGGGCCAAGAGTTCCTGTGCCCGCTCCTCCGTGGCCTCTCGCCGCCGGTCAGCTTCCCAGGCTTCTTCGACGGCCCGGGAATGGGCCTCCCGAGAGGCCGCCAGCGACGCCTTGGCCTCCTCATTATCAAGAGCGCGCCGACGGTGCGCGAGGGGGGCAGCCGCCTCCAGCTCGCGCCTCTCCGCAACCAGCCGAAGGCCCTCAGCCTCAAGGCACGCGTCCTCATCGGCAAGTTCCTCGCCAAGCAGGCTCACCGCATCAGCCGCCCTCCGGAGGAACCCTTGGCGAAGAGCGCGACGCTCCCGGGCGCGCTCAAGTACGACCTCCAAACCATCATCCGCCCCAAGCGAGCGCCGTGGGGTTCGGATCAGCACTCCCCTCTCGGGCAGGGGGCTAGGGGCTGGCGCCCTCGAGATGACCGGGCGCGCCCTGCCGAAGGCCCGACCTAAAGCCAGTCCCTCTCCAAGTGAAGAGCGCCGGGAGTACCCCAGCCAATCATGGTCCATGGCCAGACAAGAAGCCCACGGTAGGCTGGCTATGCCACGAGAAGGCCCGTGAAGGAAGACCGCGGGGAGCGCAGGGCCGCATTGCGCTTTGGGATGACTCGTCTCGCCAGCCGGCCTCACCACAAGGGCCCGACTGCTCGAGATAATCGAAGACGACAAAAGAGGTGGAGGCGAGGGGGATGGCTCCTCATCCACCCCGTGAGCTCGGAAGGAAGGGCCCTGCAGGGCAAGGATCAGAACAAGCAACGAAAGAGTCAGGAGCAGGGAAGGGAGAAGGCTTACTCGTCGATGGCGTAGTACTTCCTGCGCTTCAGCAGGCGACAAGGGTAGTCGTCGCCCAGGGCCTCCCTCCTCTTCCGTAGGGCCTCAAAGTCCACGCGGAAGCGACCCAAGAGTTGAGCGCAGGGGTCAGCTTGCGACGAGGAGGAAGCATCGACGCGACTCGCGTCGGGGGCATCCGCCTGATGCGCGCTGCCGATCGCCTCACCAAGAAGAGCGGCTGGGGCCTCGGGAGCCTCAGCCGCAGGCACCGCGAGCGGCCGCTCGGCACCCTCTACCGCGGCAGCACGGGCCTCGGGAGCCACTCCCTCATGAGCGCCGCCCTGTGCTGTCACCTCGGCGAGGGCACCCTCGGCCTCCGGAGGCTCATGCCTCCCTGCCCCGCCACCTGAGGAAGAGTCGCCCCGGGCGGCTGTGAGGGCGACCACCACCACTAGGTTCTCGCGAGGCCCCTGGAGGCCAGCAGGGTGCGGCCCCCATTCGTCGAAGATGGGCATCTGGCTCACAAAGTCGCCTCTGTTCGAGCAGAGGTACAGCAAGGCCCCCCCTTGACGAATGTCGCCGGGGGAAGGATCCCCATTCAAGACCAAGAGAACCTTCCTCAGAGCCTCAGGCATCAGGTCCTCTTCCTGGAGCCGCATACAGTCCCTACGACCGCTGAAGGCCCACATTCGATGAGAGTGGTGCTGGAGAGGGGCGAAGCGGCGTAGCAAGAACTCCTTCACCACCTTGGGCGCCGTCACGCCAAGCTTCCTCAAGAACTCGAAGCGGTGCCAGACGAAGGCGAGCCGGGGGCTTGCAAGCGTCTCCTGGCCCCAGCCTGAGTTGGGGACGGCAGGTGAAGATGGCTCCGTCAGCAGGGGACTGGGCACCCCTACGTCCACGTACAGCCACCGCTCGTGAAACCCAGGCGCGGGCGGAGGAAGACTGAAGTCAATTCCAGAAGCCGCTGTCTCAGGCGCAGCAATGAAGCTCACGCACCCCGAGCATTGGGTGGGGTCGACAAGGCGCAGAGAGAAGAAGTGGCGCAGCAAGGCAACCGAAGGAAGGATGCCGTCATTGCCTCACAAACGAAGGCAAATACCGCGAGAAGGGTGATGGACTCAGGACCTAGGTGCATCATATGGATCTGATAATGGGAAAGCACGGCGTTGAAGTAATCAGAGAAGGGGGGAACCAAACCCGCCCACAGGGCATCGGCGAAATACCGGACCTCGGTGGGAATCCTGTCAATGGAGAAGCGAGACGCGGGCCAGGCCGTCCTCCTCCCGCACTCGTTGAAGATGGTGGCCAGGGCTGAGCGGACCTTGCCCAGGCCTTCTTGATTGATTATGACCGGCCAATCGACGGCGAGGGCCGCCGTCGACGACGAGCGAGGTGGCGGCACGGGCTTCTTCCCTTTTCCCTTCCTCGGCGGAGCCATGACGGCAGGAAGGGGAAGGGGAAGGTCTGAGATTGGATTGGATGCGAAAGCTGGGGTTCGAGAGAAGAAAGGACAGGGAGCGCTCAAGCAGCAGGAAGGGGAGCGGTTGTGTGCGGCAGCGAGTCCGCCTAGCAAGGCACAAAATAAGGAGGCGTGGGGGAACAGTGCCGCCCACGTCCAATCAACCGCCATGCGGCGCCCAAGGCCGCAGGCTGTTAGGGCCCGCAACGCTTCGCACTTGCCCTTTCGCCTCTCTACTTGGCCAAGTTCGGGCACGCCATGGGCCCGGCTACTGTCGGCGTTCGGGAACGGGGTCCCCAGACTTGCTCGCCATGCCTGCGGCGTGCCTCGAAGGAGGCCCAGCATCGCCCATCTTCATTTACGCAAGCTCAAGACCCTCGCGAGGGGCCAAGCCTCGTGGCGCGGACGACAAGGAGCTTCCTTAGGCACGGCCTCGTTAGGCTGGCTCATGAGGAGGCGGAGAGTTCAAGGCGGGGTACCTCGCGAGGTGCCCATGACGCAAGCCATGACGACCAAGGGCGCCAGACGGGTGCCAGCCCGCGCAGTGTCCTCCTTTCCTCTTTGGTGCAAAGGGGGCAAGCGCAGGCGAGAGCATCAAGCAAATGCGTCCATTTCGGTGCAACAAGACCAAGACCAGCCCAACGGTAGGAAGGAAGTCATTGTGGAGCCCAAGCCAAGGCCACCACCAGAGCCTTTGACAAAGCGAGGAGCAACTTTAGTCAGGATAAGTGTACCCGCTGTTCCCCTTCAAAATGGCCAATTGTTGGCGCCCTTCCCGCTCAATATTTGGGGAGAGGCCCAGGGCCTTTGCCTATAAATAGGACTAGCCACCCCCACGGTAGAGGCATCTTGATCTGGACACCGTGATCCTCACCAAGAAACCAGTAGATAGAGCGATTGAACTCCTCCCAGCAGTTCGTCGCACCAGCCAAGAACAGACCCTCGCGAGGCTGTTCTGCCTTGTATTGCTCATCATCCAGCCCAAGAGGCAATCTACCACACCACACACTGGAGTAGGGTATTACACCACAATGGTGGCCTGAACCAGTATAAATCTTGTGTCTCTTGCGCTGTTCTGTTTAGTAGTTTAGGTCCTAGCGATTCGGCGAAGAGTGAGCCGGTAGAGGGTTGAATCTCCGCGCGCACCCCAGAGTTTGAACCTCAAGGGTCTGCCGGAACCCGAAATCCGACAGTAATTTCCATAAAAGTACACCCCCCACCCCCCGCGGCAGAATCTAGAAGATTATGAGAAACAAAATCCAATCCCGCATAAAAAATTTGTATGATCATCCAAAGATTTAACCCATGAGTTGGGCAATTCCTTAGCATCAATTTCATCCTTTCCTAAGATTACGCAACATGCTCATGTTCAAGTTGCTCGAAATTCATGATCTGGGTTCTAAGGGAAATAAGTTTTGCGGGCAGAAAGTACTTAGTAATAAAAGCATCCTTGCACTTGTTCCAAGAATTGATACTATTGCGAGGCAAAGAAGAAAACCAATTTTTTGCATGACCTCGCAAAGAAAACATAAATAATTTCAACTTCACAACATCATTTTCCACATATTTTTCTTTTGCATATCACATAATTCCACGAATGTGTTCAGATGGGACGCGGCATCCTCATTAGGAGTACCAGCAAATTGATCTTTCATGACAAGATTCAACAAAGCAGTATTAATATCACAAGACTCCACACTAGTGGCGGGAGGAGCAACCAGAGTGCTAATAAAATCATTGTTGTTGGTATTTGAGAAATCACACAACTTGGTGTTCTCTTGAGTCGTGATGACTTCACAACAACATTGCACTCAAAAACAGAACTGACAAGAAAACAGCGAACGTGAAAGGGGGCTACTAAAACGGCAAATTTTTGTGAAGTGGGGGAGAGGAAAACGAGAGGCAAATGGAAAATAATGTAAATTGCGAGCAGATGAGATTTGTGATTAGGAACCTGGTTGATGTTGAAGATCCTCCCTGGCAACGGTGCCATAAATTCCTTTTGATGTCTGCTAGAACTACGTCGGTATTTTCCCAAAGAGGAAGGGATGATGCAGTATAACGACGGTAGGTATTTCCCTCAGTGATGGGACCAAGGTTATCGAACCAGTAGGAGAACCTCCTCACACCAATTAAACAGCACCTGCACACAAATAACAAATACTTGCAACCCGACATGTTAAAGGGGTTGTCAATCCCTTTCGGGTACAACGCCTCAAGATAGGCAAATAACGTGAGGTAAAAGTGGTAGATAGGGTAAATAGATCGCGGAACAAATAAATTGCAGCAAGGTATTTTTGTATTTTTGGTTTAATAGATCTGAAAATAAATGCAAAGGAAAATAGATCACAAAGGCAAATATGATGAAAAGAGACCAGGGGGTCGTAGGTTTCACTAGTGGCTTCTCTCGAGAAAAATAGCAAATGGTGGGAAAACAATTACTGTTGGGCAATTGATAGAACTTCAAATAATCATGATGATATCCAGGCAATGATCACTATATAGGAATCACGTCCAAGATTAGTAGACCGACTCCTGCCTGCATCTACTACTATTACTCCAGACATCGACCGCTATCCAGCATGTATCTAGTGTATTAAGTTCATGGAGAAATGGAGTAATGCAATAAGAACGATGACATGATGTAGACAAGATCTATTTATGTAGAAATAGACCCCATCTTGTTATCCTTAATAGCAACGATACATATGTGTCGTTTCCCCTTCTGTCAGTGGGATCAAACACCGTAAGATCGAACCCATCACAAAGCACCTCTTTCCATTGCAAGATAAATAGATCAAGTTGGCCAAACAAAACCCAAATATCAGAGAAGAAATACGAGGCTATAAGCAATCATGCATATAAGAGATCAAAGAAGACTCAAATAGCTTTCATGGATAAAAACAAAGATCTGATCATATACTCAAAGTTCATTGGATCCCAACAAACACACCGCAAAAAGGCTTACATCATATGGATCTCCAAGAGACCATTGTATTGATAATCAAGAGAGACAGAGAGGAAGCCATCTAGCTACTAACCATGAACCCATAGGTTTACAAAGAACTACTCATGCATCATCGGAGAGGCACCAATGGAAGTGGTGAACCCCTCCGTGATGGTGTCTAGATTGGATCTGCTGGTTCTGGACTCTGCGGCGGCTGGAATTGATTTTCGTCGACTACCCTAGGGTTTCTGGAATATTGGGGGTATTTATAGAGCAAAGAGGCGGTTCAGGGGGCACCCGAGGTGGGCACAACCCACCTAGGCGCGCTTGGGCCCCCATGCGCGCCCTGGTGGGTGCTGCCCTCCTTGAGGCACCCCCAGGTGCTTCCTTGGCCCACTGGATGTCTTTTGGCCCAAAAAATCCTCAAAAAGTTTCGCTGTGTTTGGACTCCGTTTGATATTGATTTCCTGCGATGTAAAAAACATGCAGAAAACAGCAACTAACACTGGGCACTATGTCAATAGGTTAGTTCCAAAAATGATGTAAAACGACTATAAAATTATTGTAAAACATCCAAGAATGATAATATAACAACATGGAACAATCAAAAATTATAGATACGTTGGAGACGTATCAACCATCTACTCCTTCTTTAGGTCACCCAAAAGTAATGTCTTAATCAAAGAAGAACTTTTTCCTTTTGTTGGTATGTGAAACTAGGTGGTATATATTTAGCAAAAATCTAGTTAGTATAATCTGCATACCAAGGAGTAGCACGAGAAGGATTTATAACAGCTAATTGTTCATCAGGAAAATTATCATCAATAGGTAGTGGGTCATCAAGAACCTTTTTCCGATCTAGACAAATTATCAGCTACGGGATTCTCAGCTCCCTTCCTATCAGTTATATGCAAATCAAATTCTTGTAGCAAAAGAAACCACCTAATCAACCTAGGTTTAGCATCTTTCCTTTTCATAAGATATTTGATAGCAGCATGATCGGTGTGCATGGTTACTTTAGAATCAACTATATAAGATCAAAATTTATCACATGCAAACACAACTGCTAGAAATTCTTTCTCAGTAGTAGCATAATTTCTTGAGCACTAGCTAGAGTTTTACTAGCATAATGGATAACATTTAATTTCTTATCAACTCTTTTTCCTAGAACAACACTAACAACATAGTCACTAGCATCACACATCATTTCAAAAGGCAAGTTCCAATCAGGTGGATGAACAATGGGTGCAAAAATTAAGGCTTTCTTAAGTGTTTCAAAGGCTTCTACACAATCATCATCAAAAACAAATGGAACATCCTTTTGCAAGAGATTAGTAAGAGATTAACACAATCAAACTCAAGTTTTATACCTGACTCTTTACCATTGTAAAGTTCCCAATCTTCATAGTTGCGTTTAATTCTTTCCAAAAGATCCCATCTGAATTCAATAGTTTTCTTCATAAAGGAACGAGTAGAAGAATCGAGCATGGTTTGATCATTATGAGAAAGCCGGTCATAAAAAAATTGTAAGATAATTTCTCTTGAGAGTTCATGATTGGGGCATGGGTACATCATATACTTATGCCTCCCCCAATCTTGAGCGATACTTTCTCCTTCACGAGGCTAAAATTAATATATATAATTCCGATCACGATAAACCAGATGCATAGGATAAAATTTTGATGAAATTCCAATGTCAATCGGTTCCAATCCCACGTTCCAAAAATAATCACATAGCTTATACCATGTCTATGGAAGCCTCTACATAAGATGTAGTGATTTTGGTTGAACTTCCAGCTGAACTATATAGGCTGTGAAATTCGTGCAAACCTACGGCGTGTGCAGACAAAATATTGTTGAACATACAATGAACCTATAATTCACAAAGCATTGATGGGCCCATGAATAAAATGTGAACCACCATCAATCATTAAATATCTAGGGATTCCAAACCTCGGGAAAATAACTTATTTAAGCATTTTAATAGAAGTGTTATGATCAACACTACTAGTTGGAATAGCTTCTACCCACTTTGAAATGTAATCAACAACAACTAGAATGTGAATATACCCATTAGAGGAACGGAAAGGTACCCTATAATCAAATCCCCAACATAAAATTGTTCAATAACAAGTGAATAATTCATTGGCATTTCCTGACGTCTACCAATATTACCAATTCTTTTACATTCATCACAAGATAAGACAAACTTACGGGCATCCTTGAAAAGAGTAGCTAGGCCAGTAAAAACCAGATTGTAGTACCTTATGAGCAGTTCTATCTCCCGCATGATGCCCTCCATAAGCTTCGAAATGACATTTCCGTAGGATTTGTTCATGTTCATGCTCAGGTACACAACTTCTAATAATACCATCTACTCCTTCTTTATAAAGATGTGCGTCATCCCAAAAGTAATGTCTTAAGTCATAGAAGAATTTTTTCTTTTGTTGGTAAGTGAAACTAGGTGGTATATATATTTAGGAACAATATAATTAGCATAGTCGGCATACCAAGGAGTGTTACGAGGAGGATTTATTACAGCTAGTTGTTCATCAAGAAAGCTATCATCAATAGGTAGTGGGTCATCAAGAATATTTTCTAACCTAGACAAGTTATCAGCTACGGGGTCCTCAGCTACTTTTCTATTAGTGATATGTAAGTCAAATTCATGTAGCAAGAGAACCCACCTAATGAGTCTAGGTTTAACATCTTTCTTTTCCATGAGATATTTTATAGCAGCATGATCGGTGTGAACAATTACTTTGGAATCAACAATGTAAGATCTGAATTTACCACAAGCAAACACAACTGCTAAAAATTATTTTTCAGTAGAAGCATAATTTCTTTGGGCACTATCTAGAGTTTTGCTAGCATAATGGATAACATTTAATTTCTTATCAACTCTTTCTCCTAGAACAACACCAATAGCATAGTCACTAGTATCACACATAATTTCAAAAGGCAAGTTCCAGTCAAGTGGTTGAACAATAGGTGCAGACGTTAAGGCGTTCTTAAGTGTTTCAAAGGCTTCTACACAATCATCATCAAAAACAAATGGAACATCCTTTTGTAAAAGATTAGTAAGAGGCCTAGAAATATTAGAGAAGTCTTTAATAAACCTCCTAGAAACTAGCATGACCAAGGAAACTACGAATACCTTTAATGTCTTAGGACATGGCATTTTCTCAATTGCATCAACTTTAGCTTTATCCACCTCAATGCCTCATAAAGAAATTGTATGCCCCAAGACAATGCCTTCATTAACCATAAAGTGGCACTTCTCCCAATTCAAGACAAGATTAGTTTGTTCACATCTCTACAAAACTCGATCAAGGTTGCTTAAGCAATCATCAAAAGAAGTTTCGTAAATGGAAAAATCATCCATGAAAACCTCAACAATCTTTTCACAAAATTAGACAATATAACGGTCATACATCTTTTAAAGGTAGCATGTGCATTGCATAAATGAAAAGGCATACGTCTATAAGCATAGGTTCCAAAAGGACAAGTAAAAGTGGGTTTCTCTTGACCAGGTTGTGAAACAGGTATTTGAGAAAAACCAGAATATCCATCACAAAAACAAAAGTGTGTGTGCTTAGATAATATTTCTAGCATTTGATCAATGAAAGGCAAAGGGTAATAGCCAGTAACAATTCTTTATGGGATAAGTACATTTTTTATCATTAGGAACAACAGTAATACCTCCCTTCTTAGGGACACAATGAACAAGACTTACCCATCTACCATCAGCTGGGATAGATTATACCTGCTTCCAGAAGCTTTAGTATTTCACTTCTTACCACTTCCTTCATTTTAGAATCCAAACGTCGTTGGTGATCAACAACAGGTTTAGCATCATGCTCCATATTAATTTTGTGCTGATAGAGAGTGGGGCTAATGTCCTTGAGATCATCAAGAGTATATCCAATAGTTGCACGGTGCTTCCTCACAATTTTTAATAATCTCTCTTCTTCATATTCTGAAAGGTTAACACTAATAATTATAGGATATATCTTTTTTCTCATCAAGATAAGCATACTTCAGATACAGGATCACCTTTAGGTGGAGGAGGTCCTCATAGAGTTTCAATAGGCAAATTGTGTTTAAGGAAAGGTGGTTGTTCAAAGAAAATATTATCTATTTCATTTCTTTCACGTAAATGCATATCATTTTCATGGTCTAGCAAATATTGTTCTAGTGGATCAGTAGGAGGTACGGTAATTGAAGCGAGACCAATTATTTCATCTTTAATAGGTGATTCTTTATCATGAGGTTGTCTACGAAACTTCGAGAAATTAAAATCATGAGACTCATCACCAAAACTAACACTAAAAATTTCTTTATAGCAATCTATCATAGCATCGACAGTGTTCAATAAAGGTCTACAAAAAATTATGGGAAAAAAATCATATTATGGAGAACCAAGAACTAGAAAATTAGTAGGGTATTTTGTTTTCCCACACAAGACTTCAACATCTCTAACAATCCCAAGTGGTGTGATGGTGTCTCTGTTTGCAAGTTTAATAGTGACACCTATGTCTTCAATTTCAGCGGATGCTATGTCATTCATAATTTCTTGGTATAAGGTAAAATGAATAGCACTCACACTAGCACCTAAGTCACATAAACCATGATAGCAATTATCTCTTATTTTAACTGAGACAACAGGATGCCAATTGGTCCATATTTATCTATTTCATCGGGTTTGGCAATTCTAGCAGCTTCATTAAAGAAATAAATAACATGCCCATCAATATTTACTACCGAAAGATCTTTAACCATAGCAACACTAGGTTCTACTTTGATTTGTTCAGAGGGTTTAGGTGCTTTAATATTACTTTTGCGAACCACTATTGATTCCTTAGCATGTTCCTTTATCCTAACAGGGTGAGGTGGATTTTCAATATAAGCAATAGGCACAACTGGATCAACATTGTAAATAATAGTTTCATCTTTAGCTTTTACCGGTTCTTTAATTTCTTATTTAATAGGGGGATGATATTTAAACAACTTCTCCATAGGGAGATCAACATGAGTAGCAAATGATTCACAAAAAGAGGCTACTATCTTAGAGTCATGTCCATATTTAGTGCTAAACTTGTGAAAAGCATCTGTCGGGTGGTAGGTGCGACATATGCCAACAGATGGCTTATCATTGTGGGAGCCAATAAGACATCGCCGGTGCCTGGAAACGGGATAAGGCGAAGACATGCACGCCGGCGAATCTTACCCAGGTTCGGGGCTCTCCGTGGAGATAACACCCCTAATCCTGCTCTACGGGGTCTCCGCATGATCACTAGATCAACAAGTAGCTACAAGAGGCTCCTTGAGCTGTTTGGCGAGAGGAGGAAGAAGGGGCAAGGCTAGCTCTCTTCTCCTCTCAAAGTTGTGTCTAAAACTATCAAAGTCCAACCCTTTTGCATGGGTGCCCTGGGGGTTTATATAGGCCTACCCCCCAGGGGTACAATGGTAATCCGGCTGGGCACGGGGCCAACCGTCAGTGTCTACGCTGGCCGGCTTCTCCGCCGACTGCTGGGGCCCGCCGACTGGTGGGTCCCGCCGGCTGCCGGCCTCCTGGTAGACAGGTAGGTCCCACCGCTTGGGGGTCTTGTCGGGGGCTGGTTACTGTTGCTTCACCCTTGATGACGAGGGCTTTGTCGAGGTAAGCGTGGCTACAGTGCTGCCGCCTTGCAGGCTCTCACTATAGCCTTACCTCGTCTTGTCTCCTTAATGGTGCACACTCTTCGAGGGAGGAAGCGAGCCGGCTGGGGAGAGCCGGCCGCGTCCCTGGACGACTAGGGAAAACGGGGCCGCCTTCGGGTGTCTCTCTGACTGAAGGGGCCCGCCGCCTGTGGGCCGTACTGGCAGCCTGTCGTGGGTGATGTCATGGTCAGCATGGCAATAGTGCCACGCCGGTCGGGTCATGGCTGCCCCGTACAGCGTACTGTAGCCATGCGTATTCCGGGAGTCGGGGGCGGCATGTTTCACTATTGCCACGCCCCATCCCATCGCCATTACGTTGGTGCAAACCTTGAGGGCACGGTCTAGGCCGCCTGCTGGGGGCCGGCTTCTTGGAGTCGGTCGTGATGTGGCCGGCTTCTTGAAGTTGGTCGTGCTGTGGCCGGCTCTCTCAGAGTCGGTCATGCTGTGGCCGGCTTTCTCAGAGTCGGTCATGCTGTGGCCAGCTTTCTTGGAGTCGGCCCTCCTATGGCTTTCTTTATGAGGATTCTAGGGCTGGGCCGCCTTCCAGTAGTCGACTGATGTGGGAGCCGGCCGGGGGAAGGCGGCCCCATGTCTTGGGTGCTCGAAGGCTCGATCGGCCCATTATTTTTTTGAAGAGCCAGGGGGAGCCGGCTAGGCTACCCGTGGTCATTTACTCCGACAGTAGTCCCCGAAGCTGGTTGTGCTTCGTGGCCGAAAAGGGAACTAGAAGCTCAATCCGCTTCCTATCCCGAAGAGCCGGCAGCTTGGAGCCGGCTTCACTTAGGCTTGCCTTCTCGGCGAAGTCTTCTTCGAAATCCGAAGGCGGGAACCAGCTAGCGTGCTAGTCAGGCTGCGGGCTAACCGCCCGCCGCCTGCGCGCCATGTGGCACCCTCCGGCTGGAAAGGCCTGCCAGCCCACGCGCGTGACGGGACGTCGCTGCAGACCAGGGCCCGCCACTACCACGCCTTGGCCCAAGCGCGGATCCTTTGTGGCCCGAACTGGTTGCTCGCCTTCCAGTGGCGGTTTCTACACGCCATTAAGGCGCGGTAATCACGGGACGTGGGGGAGTGGGAGCAGTTAATCCCATGTCCCCCCACGCCTTGCCTCCTCGGCTTCGCCGCGCGAGGCTATAAGTAGGGGGAGGGGGGAGAGCGGCAGACGCACGCACGCTCGCCCCCGCTCCACCTCTCTCTCCTTCTTCTTTCTCTTCGTCGCCACAGCAGCGGTTCTTCGCCGCGCCACCGCTCCGCCATTCTTCTTGGCGCGTCGCAGCCTTGCCGCCGCTGAATCGGGCGCTCTCCGCCGCCGTGCATTTCCTGTCGCCTTCCCGTCCTCATGGATCCAACATCGAGCAACTGGGACGGCTCCAACGTCCGTGAGGACCACATTGATTTCCTCCGCAAGACGCGGCGGCTGCCGGGCAAGGATTACGTGCAGGTCCGGCTCACGCCGGAGGGGGAGATTTCGCCGGCGCCGGAGGAGGGCGAGCGGGTAATCTTCCGCTCGTACTGCCTGCGCGGCGTCGACCTTCCGCGAGCGGCTTCTTTCGCTCGTTTCTCGAGTTCTACCATCTCCAGCTGCACCACCTCACTCCAAACACGGTGGTGCTGCTGTCGGCCTTCGTCACCCTGTGCGAAGGCTTCCTCGGCGTTCTCCCCACCCTCGAGCTGTGGGGGGAGTTCTTCCAGTCCAAGCTCGGCACCGTCGTCGCGGGCGTGCCGGCTCCATGTGGCGCTTTCATCGCCATGTGGCGAACGACGGCCGACAACCCGTTCCCGGCCATCATGCTGATCCAGTCGGTGAAGCTTTGGCAGAAATACTACTTCTATGTGAAGAACGTTGCCCCGCAGGGCGACTACGTCAACCTGCCGGCTTACATTGCCGGCCCGCCAGCTGGGAGGCATCCTTCGTGGTCTTACCGGGCCAGATCGCTGACGCCAGCTAGGGCCAGCGCCGTTGCCCGGCTTCGGGTGCTGATCCAGTCAGAGGGCCTGACCGGGCCCGATCTGATTGTCGCCTTCGTGGAGCACCGGGTGCTCCCACTCCAAGGCCGCATGTCGGTGTCAAAACTGGCGGATCTCGGGTAGGGGGTCCCGAACTGTGCGTCTAGGCGGATGGTAACAGGAGACAAGGGACACGATGTTTTTACCCAGGTTCGGGCCCTCTCGATGGAGGTAAAACCCTACTCTGCTTGATTGATATTGATGATATGGGTAGTACAAGAGTGGATCTACCACGAGATCAAGGAGGCTAAACCCTAGAAGCTAGCCTATGGTATGATTGTTGTAATGGTTGTTCGTCCTACGGACTAAAACCCTCCGGTTTATATAGACACCGGAGAGGGCTAGGGTTACACAGAGTCGGTTACAATGGTAGGAGATCTACATATCCATATCGCCAAGCTTGCTTTCCACGCCAAGGAAAGTCCCATCCGGACACGGGACGAAGTCTTCAATCTTGTATCTTCATAGTCTTGGAGTCCGGCCGATGATGATAGTCCGGCTATCCGGACACCCCCTAGTCCAGGACTCCTCAAGAGCCTCGAACCAGGCTTCAATGACGATGAGTCTGGCGCGCATATTGTTCGGCATTGCAAGGCGGGTTCCTCCTCCGAATAATTCATAGAAGATTGCGAACACCAGGATAGTGTCCGGCTCTGCAAAATAAATTCCACATTCCACCGTAGAGAGAATAATATGTACACAAGTTCAATCTGCTGACGTATTTTGTGGCATGATGTCACACCACCACCAAGCCTTTACTTGAATCATTTTTTATTATACCACCTCAGTGCGTTTAGCGAAGCGGTTTCCTTGGCACGTCTTGTTGAAGCAGAGATCGTGTTCCCCTTATTCTGGGATTCCCATCAATACGGACGTGGGTAACCCAATCGTGCTCGTTGCCACGCCTCCTCTATCGAAGGTGAGTCCCAAACGGTCACGGGGACGGCTCTTGGTATTCTCCCTCTTTATAATGAGACCAAGGCTCGTTTCTTTTCTTCAATCCTCAATCGAATCTACCCCTCGCCCCGAGTTCCAACACCCAGAGCCCCAAATTCAAGCGCTTGGACCTTCAACAATGTCCGGCTCCGACCTTCAGGGCCGGTGGATGCCACGGAGGAGGACGTGCTAAAGCTGCGAGAAGCCAGGTACCTGAACTGCGAGATTTCGCATAGGTTGCCCGCCAAAGGGCAAGTCATTCCTACTCCCGAGCCCGGCGAGAGCGTCGTGTTCGTGTCCCACCTCCGTCGGGGTTTAGGCTTCCCGACGGATCCGTTTGTGAGAGGGCTCATGTTTTACTATGGGCTGGAATTCCACGACCTGGCTGCGGAGTCTATCCTCCACATCTCATCATTCATCGTTGTCTGCGAAGCCTTCCTCCGCACTACTCCCCACTTCGGTTTGTGGCTCAAGACCTTCAACGTGGAGCCGAAGATGATCGAGGGGCGTCAAGCTGAGTGCGGCGGGGCGGTTGTAAGCAGAAGGGCCGATGCTCCATGGCCCAAGGGCTCTTTCCAGGAGGAGCTCGGCTTGTGGCAACAGGAGTGGTTCTATATTACTGCTCCTAGGGGCAACAAGCAGAAGCCGCTGCCCATCTTTCGCTCGGGCCTTCCACAACGGCTGATGTCGTGGGTCAACCAAGGGCTCAACTGGGGGCCGTCAAAGGACGTACCCCTATTGCAGGGCCGGATTCGAGACCTCCAAGAGAGGGAGATCAATCTGGTCATGGTGATGCAGGTTATGCTGATTCGGCGTCTTCTGCCTCAAGAAGCGTCGCCCCCCTCACTGTGGGAATTCAATCCGAGGGGCCACGAGCTCTTCAAAGACTTCATGGGTACAACACCGTGGAGATGTATAAATTGTTCTTCGGATCACAAGAGATGTGTCTGGAATTGACCGAGGATTCCGGCCTAAGCTGCAATCGCCCAGATGCTCAGGTAAGTGGCCCTGCGTCCGGACACACCGTTTGTTTGCGCCTTCTTGAATTTGCCTTTTAACCCATCGTCTCTTGAACAGGAGTGGATAGCGCAAGCGAAACTTATACGGTGTCCGGCCCCCCTCCCGGAGGCCGCGCCGGATCCCGTGCTGGTCAGGATGCTGAAGGTTGCACCTTCCGAGGAAGGCGAAGGGGAGAACAGGGACACTACCGCCTCTACCAAGGAGGCTTTTGAGAAAGGGGGAATCGAGAATCCCTCCTTTCAAGGGGAGAAGAGGATTGCTTCCGAAAACCCGGAGGCCAAGGCCTCGAAGCGGGGGAAGAGATCTTCACCAGAGGGTCCTGCGTCCGGGGAGGCCCCGGCCGCACTATCTCCCCTAAGGAATCAGCCCTCCAGCGAGCCGTAAGTAGAAAAAAGGGGGGTTCTGTAATAAGAGACATCCCTATTTTTGCTTCTGAGGATAACCGAAGTTTTTACCTTGTAGTTCGGATCTCCGTCCTTCTCAGATGAGCTCGTCTTCGGGGGACCTTCGTCCGGAGATGATGGAGAGCGAGACGCCTCCATCTGCCGCACCATCGGATAGGGCGGACGAACCTGAGGTGTCATCACGGAGGGTATCCCCGAGTCCGGCAGGGCCGGAGAGTTCGGCACCAACTGGTGTGCGGCCGGGGGAGCTGAAGGATCTGCTTGAGAGGGCGTCTATCTCAGAAGGTCACCGTACATTGATGAGTATGGTGATTGGAAGAATTTCGTCCGCCGAAGGCGGGTTGCATGATGCCGTCAGGAGCTTGCTAGCGGGGTTTGAGGTACGTAAAAATGACATACCTTTTGACAGTTTTACACATAAAGTGTGCCCTGTATAGATAGTAGCCGCTGAGACTCGGTAGGTTGTCGAGGGCGACAGCGTGCCGAGGATCAAAATTGCAGGTATTGATTTTCGCCTTTCCTATGCAGGTGGCGGATAGTCTGGTGGACAGCCGGACTGATGGAGTTGCCGAACTAAAGCGGCAACTCGACGTTGCGGATGCGGACATCGCGCTGGTCAATAAGCGACTTGACGAGTCACAAGGCAGGTTTTTTCTCCGTGGTCACCTAGTAAGGGAGTCGAAGCCCACTCCTTACAACATGTGTGCTCAATGCAGATGGTGCCGCTACTGTGGAGAGCCTGCGGGCAGAACTTGCTCGAGCCAAGGAGCAGGCCAGAAGGAGTGATGCGGCTGCCTCGAGGGCGGCCGAAGAGCTAGAAGCCAAAAGGGATGCTCACTGCCGAAGCGGGGAGGAGATGGCTGATGGCCGTGAAGTTGAAAGATGTTACCGACCGCTATGAGGTTCTTGAAAAAGAACGCCGAGCGGAGCAAGAAGACCTGAGGAAGGCCACCGCCGAAGCCAAGGATGCCCGTTCTGCAATGAGGGCTATAAAGGAGGAGCTGCGCCAGGCCGGAGATATTGTGGCTGGCAAGCCCTTTCTACTGCGCAGGAGGTTTACAGATCCGGCACGCTCACCTTGGCCAGCTGTGGGGTCCGGAGGATCCTTATATGGACTTAGCGGCGAGTGCGGCAGATGCTGTTGTGCACTTCCGAAGTCAAAAGGATCACGAGACGGAAGAGCTTTTTGGTCTCAATTCCATAGTCCGGAGCGTTCACTTCCGCTGACCGATCGGTTGGCTGAGTGGGCTGAGCTAAATAGATTGTCCGGACTTGCCATGACGGATATCATGGCTCATGTCTGGCCGGATAGGCCCAAGCCGAAGAGTTATTTCGGCTTATTGCAGCAATTCCTTGGGGCGGTGCCACATATAAAGGCGATGAAGCGGTCGGCCTGCATAGAGGGTGCACGGATGGCCCTCGCCCGTGTGAAGACACACTAGACGGAAATGGATGCCACCGATGTTGCAACCCGGGGCTCGGACGAAAGCCGGTTACCCGCCGAGCACTATTTCGGGCAAGTTCTGCGTGATGCTCGTGTAATAGAGTCGCAGTGCTCAAAAAATGTCATGTTCAAACGAACTTTATGGTTTGTAAAACGATGTTTATAATATAAGCGCTTTTTGTACTTGTGCGTTCAAGTATTGAAATATCTCCTGTGCGGCCGTTAATGTATACTTATGTATAACCTGAAAGATGGCAGTCTTCGGCTTCAGCCCCCACGCACATGGTGCGGGGGTGTTTGCGAAATAGCGCATTTTCACACTTAATCCAACGTCTTGGTCCTGTGAAGGAGGTGGTAGCGTAGCAAACGAGGCAACCAGACTATAATGCTTTATCACTTTCACTTAGCCATAGGAGTTGGAAGGTGGGGCTACGATATAGCCCCTAGGGGCACCGCACTCTCCGGATTTGGGGCGCGTGTGTGCCTGACCGGGAAGCGGTCCTTCGTCAAAGCGGAGGAATTCTAAACATTCCAGAGGTCGATCGAGTGGTTGACCAATCTCCCGCTACATCATGACAGTCAGTTTTCGGCTTTCTCTACTGAGGTGCTCACCCGGCCGAACCGGGGCACAATCGCAGTAGTTCTCCTAGTGTCGCGTTAGCCGATGATACGGAATGTAAGGCAGCAAAACACAGGAGTCGGGCAAACCCAACATTTGACCAAAGACATGATTCGGAGCTGATGCATATAAGGCCTAACTCGAGACGCCGAACACTCCCTGAGGTGTTCGGTCTTTATGATGACGGGCAGATCAATGCCCTAAGCCCCTAGTGTCCAGGTACACGCAAGATCCTCTGACGCGGCCGATGCCAAAACGTCAGCCTCCTCTCTGGTTATGATGAGAAACCAGGGGATGTATAGCAACAAGAGACAGTAAAAAAGGTTTACGCAGGGTCTTAATCTGAAAAGAATCCTTGCAACGGGTCCCTATCTTGCGTCTGCGCCTGTGTCTCCGTTGTGCTGTATCCTGGACGGGTGTAACACGCTGTTCATCTGTAGAAGAGAGGAACTTAGTTTGAAAAGAAATCGTGTCAAAAATGTATTTAAAACAGAGTATGAATAAATGAATAAAGTTGAGCTTTTGTTGGCTCTTTATTGCTCATACGCACAGCCTCTTGTGAAGGGGTGTGCAGCTAGGGAACCCCTGGTTTATTTATGCCGAACTCGCCTAGCCGTGTCCGGGGTCTTGAACGACCTTTTAATGAGATGATGCCGCGTGGACCGGGCATTTTAAGTGTAAGAGACGCGTAGTGCAGTATTGTGTTAAAGCGAACAAAAGCTTCACGTCCCAATAGTGCTTAATGGCTACTTTGGAATGGGGCGACATGAAAGATTAGCTTTTCGCGTCGGAAGTTGTCGGGTGACCCGAACACAACTTCTAGTAGTAAGGAGCCCGTGCACTTGGCGTAAGGGCCTGGCGTCACTCCTTTAAAAGAAGTGCGGCTATGTCGAATTTTAGTAAGGTCTACCCCCAACTTGCGGATTGTGTCCGGATATAGCAGGTTTAAATCGCTGCCGCCATCCATCAGGACTTGTGTAAATTGTAGTCCGTCGATTATAGGATCCAATATCGAGCAGTCCATCCTGCGTTTGAATACTTCGAATAGTCCAGGTGGTCGAAAGTAATTGGTTTTGACATCCAATCTCGAGGTTCCGCTGGGGTGGACCGTGCGACACCTACTTTTGCGGGTGCCGCACTGTTGTTCCGTATTATCACATGAAGTGAGTTTACTGTTTTGACTTCTTGTGGGAAAGTCTTTTGTTTTCCGGCGCTCTACTGGTGGGGTTCGTCGTCATCCTCGCTCGGCGCGCCGAGCCCCTTGTGTTCGGCGTTGAGTCGGCCGGACTGTTTGAAAACCCAACAATCTCGGTGTGTGTGGTTTGCAGGCTTCCCGGAAGTACTGTAGATTTGACATATCCGATCCAAAATTTTGTTTAGCTTGGATAGCTCGTCACTGTTGTCCTTAAGAGGCAGTGTTTTATTGTTCGGCCGCGAGCTTTTGAATCCGGCGTTGACCGCCGTGTTCTTTGGGCTTTTTTCTTTATTTTGGCGTTGGTCCTTTCTGCGCCGTGATTTTCCATTTCCATCTCTGATCTCGGATGTACTCAGGTCGCTGGTGCTGCATTTTGCTAGCCAGCTGTCTTCCCCTGCGCAGAAGAGGGTCATGAGGCTTGTTAGCGCAGCCATTGTTCTCGGCTTCTCTTGGCTGAGGTGTCTGGCGAGCCATTCGTCTCGGACATTATGTTTAAAAGCTGCTAAGGCTTCGGCGTCCGGGCAGTCGACTATTTGGTTCTTTTTTGTGAGGAACCTGTTCTGCATTCTTGTGGCTGACTCTCCGGGCTGTTGAGTTATGTGACTTAAATCGTCTGCATCCGGAGGGCGGACATAAGTCCCCTGAAAGTTTGCTCTAAACGCGTCCTCGAGCTCTTCCCAACTTCCAATGGTATTTTCTGGGAGGCTTTTGAGCCAATGCCGAGCTGGCCCCTTGAGCTTGAGGGGTAGATATTTTATGGCGTGGAGATCATCTCCTCTAGCCATATGTATGTGCAGGATGTAATCCTCAATCCAGACTCCGGGGTCTGTTGTTCCGTCGTATGCCTCTATGTTTACGGGCTTGAACCCCGCTGGAAATTCATGATCCAGCACCTCATCGGTGAAACATAGTGGGTGTGCGGCGCCCCTGTATTTAGGTGTGCCGTTATCTTCGAACACTCGGCGTGTTGTGTTGCTTCCTGGGGCCCTCTTCTTTGGCCCGTAAATGGACCTGATCGGGCCGTCCGTTTTGCGAGGATCTTGATGTGTGCCATGTGCCGGCTTATGTGCGGCGCCGCTTGCCGCTATTGGCCTATCATCTGGTCGTCTATCCGGCCAGGCGGCCTCTTCGCTTTTTGCTTGTGGGGGCTCTACGGCCTCCTCGTCGAATTCGGGCAGCAGCTTGCGCTTCGGGTAGCTCTTTATTTGGTGGCTATTGCCATATTTGTCCATGATCTTGAGTACTTTGCTCCACCTCATTACGAGTATGTCTTCCGCTGTTTTGAGCTTCCGTTTCTCCTTCTTCAAACTTCTTGCAGTGGCGACAAGCCTTTTTGGAGGTTCTTATGCTCCGGTGGTGTGTCCGGTGTGAGATCGTCTGGATTGTTCTTTTCGCCGAGGATGAGTTGATTATCCGATTCATCCTGTTCGGATGGCTGCTTGGTTGCATGTTCGTCGCCCACTGGTTTGCCCTGCGCTATGGCTGGGTCATTCTGAGTGCTGCTGTTATCAAGGCGGGACTTGGGGTGGCGCTTGCGTCGCCGTTTTGGTTGTTTTTCGGGGGAATTATTCTTCGCCGCGTCCCGTTGTTCCTTGTTATCGCTCCCCTTTGGGGTGTCCACCATGTATATATCATGAATTGAGGTGGCTTTCCGGTTCCTGGTAGGCGCTGGTTCTGGATCGTCTCCGGCATCGTCGTCCATATCGTCCATGTCTTCGGAGTCGTAGTCTAGCATGTCGGTTAGATCGTCGACAGTGGCTACAAAGTGGGTGGTGGGTGGGCTTTGAATTTCTTCGTCGTCCGCATCCCAACCATCCTGACCGCAGTCCGGCCAGGGCTCTCCTGAGAATGAGAGATACTTTAGCGAATTCAGGATGTCGCCAAAGGGTGAGTGCTGAAAGATGTCCGCAGCGGTGAACTCCATGATCGGCGCCCAATCGGATTCGATTGGCAGGGGCGCGGGAGGTTCGGAGTCCGGCAAGGAGTCCGGCACCTCAGAGCCACGAGCTTTGCAAGGGACAAGGTCAGTATTCAGCTCCATCACTGTAGAAGTTGCAGCCCCCGAGGCGGTGTCCAGCCACCTGTCCTCGATCTGCGCAGTCAGCTCTGAATTATGGGTCAGATAGGACTCATGTGCGGCCTCTAGGGTACTGTCCGGTGGCGGAGCTAAATCGTGCCCATCGTGACAGTGCGGCGCGCTCGGCTGTGGCTCGAATCCATCGAAGATCAGGTCTCCGCGGATGTCAGCCGTGAAGTTTAGGCTTCCAAACCTGACCTGATGGCCAGGGGCATAGCTTTCGATCTGCTCTAGATGGCCAAGCGAATTGGCCCGCAGTGCAAAGCCGCCGAACACGAAGATCTGTCCGGGGAGAAAAGTCTCACCCTGGACTGTGTCGTTGGTGATGATCGAAGGAGCCATCAAGCCTATCGGTGACGACATAGAGGAACTCTCAATGAAAGCACCAATGTCGGTGTCAAAACCGGCGGATCTCGGGTAGGGGGTCCCGAACTATGCGTCTAGGCGGATGGTAACAGGAGACAAGGGACACGATGTTTTTACCCAGGTTCGGGCCCTCTCGATGGAGGTAAAACCCTACTCCTGCTTGATTGATATTGATGATATGGGTAGTACAAGAGTGGATCTACCACGAGATCAAGGAGGCTAAACCCTAGAAGCTAGCCTATGGTATGATTGTTGTAATGGTTGTTCGTCCTACGGACTAAAACCCTCCGATTTATATAGACACCAGAGAGGGCTAGGGTTACACAGAGTCGGTTACAATGGTAGGAGATCTACATATCCATATCGCCAAGCTTGCCTTCCACACCAAGGAAAGTCCCATCCGGACACGGGATGAAGTCTTCAATCTTGTATCTTCATTGTCTTGGAGTCCGGCCGATGATGATAGTCCGGCTATCCGGACACCCCCTAGTCCAGGACTCCCTCACCGCCCTCATCTGATTTGCCAGATGAGCGGACGCTTCGACCCGAGCCGGCTAAGCACCAGGGAGATGCCTCACGATGAAGTATCTTACATGGTGAACTACATCGCCAACTGTAAGCTCACCGAGGAGTGGCAGTATGGCAAGGCACCGTATTCTCGCGCTGATCCGCCGCCCATGGTAAACCTTCTTTCTTTCCTTCTTTTCTTGTTGCCGAGGTTTCTTGGGCCGGTTTCCGACCAGTCGGCTTTTTTATTTTAATCAGAATCCCCTCCTTCATCAGCCGGCCGGGACCGCGGGGGCGGAACGCGAGTTCGCTCCTGACCGTGCGACGGACGACTTTGATGACCCTGACTTGGGGGCGGCCGCCTTGGACGACAACGCTGTGGGGGGAGGCGGCGAGACAGGCGGCTCCGGGCTCTCTGCCACCATCGAGGACTGGCCGGACGATGACGAGGCCGAGTCGATTCCGCGTCGCCAACCGGCGTCCGACCATCAAGGCGCGGGCTCATCCGCCGGGCCGGCTGCCCGAGGCGGCGCACAGAAATGTTGGGCGGCGCCGACACTCTTCGGCAGCCGGCCGAAGAAGCCCAAGGGTAACACAGCAGCGACCGAGTGGGACGAGGCGGCCGCGAAGGCCGCCCGCTTTCGCAAGGCGGTGAAGCAGCCGCAGGCAGTTTCGGCGTAAGTATTTAATTCTCGCATGCCTTTCTTCTTTCTTCTCTTCAGTCGGCATCCTTCTGAGCCTTTCTTAATTTACTGAATAGGGCCCCGCTCACTCTTGAGCGGACTTCGGCCGCCTGCATAGTCGGAGGGGCGGGAGGATCTTCAAGCTCCCGCCGCGTGGACCCCTGTGCCGAGCTCCAGGCGGCGACGGAGCGGAACGCGCGAGAGGCGTGGGAGGAGCGGGAGGCGGAGGAGCAGAGGGCGGCCGCCGCCAGGGCGGCCCAGGTGACGACGGCGGAGTCGGCGGAGACGCAGGCCGACGCGGCGGCCAAGGCTCAGGCGGAGGCCGCGGCCGCGGAGAGGGCGGCGGAGGCCCTGCGTAACCAGCCTCCGCAACTCATCATCCCCCTCCGCACCGTGGCCCCCGATATCTCGGTGCCCCCGCCAGAGGAAGCCGGCCACAACCAGCCGGCGATGGAGAGGGAGGGGGAGACATAGTCGTCCCAGAGGGCGAAGCGGTGCCGCCGCCGTCGGCCGGGACGGGCCAAGGCGGCCAGCCAGAAGCTCCGCTTGTACAGCCGGCTGGAGGCGAGCCGGTCGTGGGGGCGGACCTTGTAGTCCTCTCGCCGACTCGTTGGCGCGCAGGGAAGGCGACTTCCGAGCCGGAGCCGTAGAGGGCCGCGGGCTCCAGCTCGTGGTCTCATGACCTGGAGACGGATAGCGTCAGCTCGCCGGGGTGGACGCCGGGCGGTGGGACGGTGGTGCTGAATGTGGCGGCGCAGGACGTCCGGACCCGGCTTCAGTCCCAGGCCGCCGCGCTGAAGCAGTATACCCAAGAATTCCTCGCAACGCGGTCGGCCATTCGAGTGAGTCCTCTTGCTCTTGATTTCTTTCGTGGGGGCACGTCAGCGCACCCACTGCGTGTAGTCCCTGAGTTCCGAGTCGGCTGCTGAGCAGGCGGCTTGGAACTTCTCAGCTGACTTTTATTTATTGACTTGTCCTTGTTTGCACCTTTGTCCTATTCACAGGACTATCGCAACCTCCATGCTACTACCTTCAACTCCCAGGCTCAGGAGATGGGCCAGAAGGCCGCTGATCTGACGGAGAGCCGGAGTAAGTGTTTCATTTTTTATCTCATGTGGGGGCGCGTCAGCGCACCCACTGGGTGTAGTCCCCGAGATTCGGGCCGACTGCTGAGCAGTCGGGTCGGATCTTTCCTGATGACTTCTTCCTCATTTTCTTCTTCTTTATGTATGCAGGGGCCAATGCCGACTTGAGAGAGCAGCTCGGCATAGCTCAGACCGCCCTTCGCGCCAAGGAGACTGAGTGCAGCGCCTTGGCCCAGGAGTGTGATCGCCTGGCCAAGAAGCTGGCCGGCCAGGAGGAGAGCCACAAGGCGGCCCTGAAGATGGCGCAGGATAGCGAGGCCGCCCTCAAGGTCGAGTACGAGACGGAGGCGGCGAGCTGGGCCGAGGCGAGGCATGCGCTGAGCAAGGGCTACGGCCGGGTTGAGGATTTGATCGATGGTAGTCCACCTTCCTCCTCGTCCCTTTTCTTGCCCCCGTCATCTAATCCGTCTTCTAACTTATTTTACTTCTTTTTTCTTTGTGCAGAATACTTCCCCGGCTACTCCGTTGCCGCCAACCAGGCCATCGAAGCTCACCGCAAGGCCCGTCGTCAAGCTGGGACCGATTGCACCGGGTGCCAACCGGACGCTTGAAGAGCAGCTTCTGGCGATTCAAGCCCGGCTCCAGCCGGCCTACCGCATGCTTCGCCGTCTTCAGCGTGCCGGAGCGCAAGTGCTGACCGCCCTCTGGCCCGGCGAGGTGACTCCCCGCACCCCTAGTCGGACTGCCGACTGGCTGGAGGTGGCAGTCGGCCGCTTCGAGGCCTGGAAGGCTTCTGCAGCTCGGTGCGGGGCTCGGCGGGCGCTGGAGTTCGTCCGGACCTGGTATCCTGGGCTGAGCTTGGACCAGCTGCGCACCTAGCGGCATGAGGCTGACGAGGAGCTGGAGGCGTTACAGCCGGCTATCATCCAGTGCGCCTCGACAATCGCCGACTTCACCGACACCAGCGCCTTTGCTCCTGAGGTGAACGAAGATGGCGTTGCTCAGCCGGAGGAGTGGTTTTTGGCTGAACCCGGCAGAGGGAGAGGACTCTGCGGAGGAGATCGACTCCAGCGACGAGGGCGAAGAGGAGGAGGAGGATGGTGGAGAAGCCGTGCCGGACGGTGGGGCGACCGGCCAGCCTCAGCCTGACCGTGCCTCTAGCAACAAGGCGCGCGCGAGCATGCTGACTGCAGCAGGCGGCGACCAAGCCGAGACTCGCCAGCCGGCCACTCCTCTAGCCGACACTGCCGTCTCCACCAACCTACCCGACACGCCTGTTGCTCTCCTGGCTTGACTTGTCGTCCTAGCTTTCCTGCCCGTTACTTCTTGAACAATTTTTGTTAATTTTGCGCAGTTCCACCCACTGGGGGTGTATTCAAACTTCGTTGAATGCTGGCCTTTCAAAGGCCTTTTGTGTAAATATAATTATGCATGTGCTTGGCTTCCATTCCTAATTGCTTTTCATCTTTTGGTTGTTTTCCTTTGTCGCCCTCCCTTGGTCGCCGCCTTCCCAGCCGAACAGCTGCTCTGCAGTCTGTGGTCGGGTAAGGACTTGGCTGTCTGGGAGGGCAAGTAATCGAGCTTTCTTAGATTGTAGCAAAGTAAGAAAGGAAGCCGGCCAGCCGACTGCTTTGATAGCCGGTTGGCGGGGGGGGGGGGGGAGCTGGCTTGAGTTATATAAGTTCATTTAGTCCTTAGCCATTTTTCATGTGGGCATCCTTTCCTGCCTTTGACTCTTGTTAGTCGGACAGTCGATTCTTCGAGCTGCGACTTTCAACAAGAGAGGGCTTGGGTGCCGGCACACTACTTGTCTGACTGCAGGTAGATCTTAAATATAACCCAAGGCGGCAAGTCCCCGGGCCGACTGATCGAACCTGGTGCCGGATGAGATAATGAATGTGATAACATAAACATGGGCATGATCCTCATCATTCATAGATAAAAGAGGGTAGTCCCCGAGTACTCCTCGGGGAGCCCGTTGTCTCATACTTTAGTACAAAAGGTAGCGTGGTACATACAACATTTTAACTGTAAAATCTTCGGAGGAGATTGGCATTCCATGGTTGTTCCAACTCCTTGCCGGAGTTGTCCCTCTTGCGTGCCTTCGGCTTCTGTGCGTTGATCAGGTAGTAGGAGTCGTTGCCTAGAGCTCGGCTGATGACGAATGGGCCTTCCCAAGGGGCCGAGAGCTTGTGCTGGCCGGCTGTTCGTTGGATCAGCCGGAGCAAAAGGTCGCCCTCTTGGAAAGATATCGGCTTGACCTTCCGGCTGTGGTAACGGCGTAGACCCTGCTGGTAGATGGCGGACCGGCTGAGGGCTAACAGCCGGCCCTCTTCCAGCAGGTCAACGTCGTCTTCTCGCGCTTCCTTCGCCTCCGCCTCCGTGTACATGGTGACCCGAGGTGAGTCGAACTCAATGCCAGTTGGGATGACAGCCTCGGCACCATATACAAGGAAGAAAGGGGTGAAGCCGGTTGACTTGTTTCGGGTAGTGCGTAAGCTCCAGAGGAGAGCCGGCAGCTCGTCGAGACAACAGCCGGCCGAACGCTCCAGTGGTACGACCAATCGGGGCTTGATGCCGGAGAGGATGAGGCCGTTTGCTCGCCCGACTTGGTCGTTTATTTGCGGTGGGCAGCGGACGCTAAGTCCGATCGGATGCCACAGTCGGCGCAGAAGCGTGCGATGCTCCCTTGGCAAAATTCGTGCCACTGTCGGTGATGATGCTATGTGGTATACCATACCGGGCTGTGATATCTGCAATGAATGTCACGGCAGTCGGCCCATTCAGCTTCTTGATCGGCTTCGCTTCAATCCACTTGGTAAATTTGTCCACGGCGACAAGCAGATGTGTCATGCCGCCGTGCGCCGTCTTGAATGGGCCCACCATGTCCAACCCCCAAACGGCAAAGGGCCAAGTGAGGGGGATGGTCTTGAGTGTAGAAGCCGACAGGTGTTGTTTGGAGCTGAAGTCTTGGCACCCTTTGCAGTGTTTGACTAGTTCCTTGGCGTCGTCCAAAGCAGTCGGCCAGAAGAATCCATGGCGGAAAGCCTTGGCGACGAGAGATCTTGAGGCTGTGTGGTGGCCGCATTCGCCTTGGTGTATGTCCTTGAGGATTGCTATGCCCTTCTCTGGCTCGACGCAGCGCTGGAAGACTCCAGTGACACTACGCCTAACAAGCTCTCGGTTTACTATTGTGTATGCTCCGGCTCGGCCTTGGACTTGTCTTGCCGAGATCTCGTCAGTTGGCAGCTCTCTGTTAACCAAGGAATTGAGGATGGGCTGGGCCCATGATTGAGCTGTGACTTCTTCTATTGTCAAAACGGCTACTGCAACCAGGGCGGGTGGACTGGGTGGTGAAGAGTTGGAGTCGGCCACCGCCTGCTGTGTCGAGGCAGTCCCCGGGCAGACTGCAGTAATCCCCGGGCCGGGTTCTGAAGTCCCTGGGCCGGGTACGACAACAGCAGTCCCCGAGCCCCCTGTCGAAGTCCCCGAGCCGCCTGCTTGGCTCCCCAAGCCGGCTCCGACTACGTCAGGGTCAGGCGGCACGAAGATGGAATCAGACTCCGGAGACGGCTTGACAGACGGCTTGAGGAGGCGTTGGAGGGAGACGCCGGTTGGTATGGCTTGTCGGGTGGAGCCTATTCGTGCCAGGGCATCTGCTTGCTCGTTGTCGGCTCGTGGCACGTGGAGGAACTCGCACCCTTCAAAATACCCGCTGAGTTAATGAACGAGGAAGCGGTAGCTCGCCATGTTTGCATCCTTGGCATCCTAGTCGCCGGATGATGGTTGGACTACCAAGTCTGAGTCGCCATAGCACAGGATCCGGTGGATGCCAAGTTCTTTGGCTAGCCGGAGTCCGTGTATGAGCGCCTCGTACTCGGCCACATTGTTGGAGGCGGCAAAATGAATTTGCAATGTGTATCTGAGCTTGTCGCCTTTGGGAGAGGTGAGGACGATGTCGGCTCCCAAGCCGGTGCGCATCTTGGATCCATCAAAGTGCATCCTCCAATGAGTGGAGTCGGGCGCAGGCGGCAGGTACTGGGTCTCGGCCCAGTCGACAAGGAAGTCGGCCAATGCCTGGGACTTAATGGCGGTGCGAGGTTGGTAGAAGATCGTGTAAGGAGCCAGCGTAATGGCCCATTTTGCCACCCGGCCGGATGCATCCCGGCTGCCTATGATCTCGGCCAGCGGGGCAGTGCATACGACCGTGATGGGGTGCTCTTGAAAATAGGGCTTGAGCTTCTTGGCGACAAAGTACACGCTATAGCACATCTTCTGATAGTGTGGGTAGTTCTGCTTCGAGGTGGACAACACTTCACTCAGATAATACACCGGCCTCTGGACTAGCTGAATTCGGCCTTCTTCTGGGCGTTGAACCACGATGACGGTGCTGACCACCCGGCTAGTGGCGGCAATGTAAAGGAGCATGGGCTCTTTTTCAGTCGGTGCTGCCAAGACAGGCGGCGTGGACAACATCTTCTTTAACTCATGGAAAGCTTGGTTTGCTTGGTCGTTCCACTCAAAGTGAGTGGATTTCTTCATGAGTCGGTAGAGGGGGAGAGCCTTCTCTCCGAGCCGGTTGATGAAGCGGTTGAGGGAGGCCAAGCATCCGGTAAATTTCTGGACGTCTCTCAGCTTGGTAGGAATCTCCATTCTCTCTATGGCCTTGATCTTCACTGGGTTGCATTCGATGCCGCGTTCGGAGACCAGGAAGCCTAGGAGCTGGCCGGCTGGCACTCCGAACAGGCATTTCTCTGGATTGAGCTTGATCTGAAACCAGTGCAAGTTCTCAAATGTCTCTTTGAGGTCTTCCAGTAGGGTACCGCGCTTCTCTGTCTTCACCACAATATCGTCTACATAGACGTGGGCATTTCTGCCGAGTTGCTTGAGGAGGCATTTCTGCATGCAACGCTGAAAAGTGGCACCGGCATTTCTCAGGCCGAATGTCATAGTCAGGTAACAGAAAGCTCCGAATGGTGTGATGAAGGCGGTCTTCAGGCGGTCAGCTGGGTCCAACTTTATCTGGTGGTAACCCGAGTAAGCATCCAAGAAGCTCAACAGCTCGCATCCGGCTGTGGAGTCTATCACTTGATCAATCCTTGGCAGGGTAAAAGGATCCTTGGGGCAGGCTTTGTTGAGGCTGGTGTAGTCAATGCACATGCGCCACTGTTTGTTCTTCTTTAACACCAGGACCGGGTTGGCAAGCCACTTAGGGAAGAAAACTTCCATAATGAAGCCAGCTGCCAGGAGCCGGGCTATTTCTTCTCCGACTACTCTTCTCTTCTCTTCTGATAGGCGGTGCAAGGGCTGCTTGACCGGCTTGGCATCTGATCGGACGTGTAGCTTGTGCTCGGCAAAATCCATCGGAACACCCGACATGTCTTGGGGAGACATGCGAAGATGTCCCGATTCTCACGGAGGAAATCGACGAGCTTGCTTTCCTATTTGTTGTCAAGGCCGGTTCCCATGACAGCGTACCTCTCCGGGTGCTCTGGGTCCAGAGGTATTTTTTTTGTTTCTTTGGCCGGCTGGAAAGAACACCGAGCCTCGTATTCCTTGGGGTCGGGGGACAAAGCCGGCTACTTGTCGGCCATGGCTACGTCTCAGTCCAGCATCTTCTTCTCTTCAACAATCACGAGGGACTCAGCCAGCCGGCTGCTGGCAGCCGCACACTCAGCGGACTTCCTGTAGTCTCCGGATATGGTGATGACGCCCTTGGAGCTTGGCATCTTCTTGAGGTAGGCGTAGTGGGGCACAGCCATGAACTTGGCTAAAGCAGGTCGGCCAAGCAGCGTGTGGTAAGGGCTCTCCAGATCCACTACCTCAAACCATATTGCTTCTCGGAGGAAATGATCTTTGTCTCCAAAGAGAACATCTATCCTGATCTTGCCGATTGGCGCACAAGGCAGGCCGGGTATGATGCCATGGAACACAGTCCGACTCGGCATGAGCTGCTTCGTCTTGATATTCAGCTTCTCCATGGTGTCGCGGTACAGTATGTTGATGCTGCTTCCGCCGTCTATCAGCACACGGGAGAATCGGGCAGCTCGCCTGTCTGTCGCGAGGGTGGCATCCAAAACCAGTGCATAAGAGCGGGGCGAAGGCATGACCTCTAGGTGATCGGCCCGACTCCAGCTGATGGGCTTCTCCGACCAGTGCATGAACTCGGGGTTGTTGGAGGCGACCGCATTGACTTCTTGCTGTTGTCGGCGCCGGCTTCGCCGGTCTTCAGGCTGGCTTGTAAAGACGATGTAGGCGGCATGCTCATCAGGGAACTCATCTTGAACAGCTCCGACTGCTGGTCGAGCGGCCGGTTGCTGAGGAGCCGGAGGCGGCTGACCAGCAGGTGGAGGCGGCACCAGCCCTTCGCCCTTCGAGATTCGCATGAGCCAATGGCATTTCCGAGTAGTGTGGCTGGAGGCCTTCGTGCCGCTGTGGAACTTGCAGGGGGCATCAAGGGCTTGCTCGTAGGAGAAAGCCGGCTGCCAAGCCGGCCTGCCACCCTTCTGCTTCTTGGGCGTGGGCCGCCCTTCGGGTTGTTCGTCTTCGACTGTGTCCACTTGCCGACTGGTGGAAGTCGGCATAGGAGCCTTGCGCTTGTTGTCGTTCTGGTACAGGCGTCGGTTGGAGTCTCCAGCCGGCGTCTTGGGAGCCGGCGCAAGCACCTTCCCGGAAGCGTCTACTCGAAGCTCGGTCTTCATTGAGGAGTCGGCCGTGGCGTACTTGTCTGCGATGACCAGCAGCTCGTCGAGGGTAGTCGGCTTGTCGCAGAGGAGTCGGTGTTTGAGGAGAGTGCCTTCTCGGCACCCGGCTGTGAAGTACTCTATAGCTTGAACCTCGTGCACCCCTTCGCAGGAGTTTCGGAGCTCGGCCCGATGCGTAAGATAATCGCGGGTTGACTCGTTGGGCCCTTGAACGCACAAGGAGAGCTGTCGGGGCTTCGGAGCCCGTTTGTAGGTGCTGGTGAAGTTGCGGATGAAGGCTTCCGTGAAGTCTAGCCAGCTGTTGATGCTGTAAGGCTTGAGGCTGTTGAGCCAGGTGTGCGCCGTGCCTTGGAGCATCAGGGGAACATATTTCATGGCAACACGCCTGTTGCCATTTGCTATGCGGACTGCGGTGGAGTAGTCGATCAGCCAATCTTCCGGCTTCACGGAGCAGTTGTATTTGGGCGTGTCTCTTGGGAGTGAGAACCCTTTGGGGAAGGGCTCGTCACGAATGCGGGGGCCGAAGCAAGGCGGGCCGACATCGTCTTCTTCTTCTAACGCCAGGGATCGCGCAAGGCGGTCGATCCGATGGCGGGCATCGTTTTCGCCGACTCCTTCGCGTCAACCTAGCCGGCCGCTGAGAGTCGGATGCGTGACAGACGGCGGGGTGGGATATCTCTCTCCACGATGCAGAGGAGGCGGCGGTTCGCCTCGTCGCTCCACAGCTCGAGGACGGCCTTCTGCGTCGCGCTCGATGGTGACTCGAGTCCGACTGCGGCTAGCAGCCGGCTCCTTCTCTTGCCTCGTGCGGGCCCCGCCCGCAGTCGTCGTTCGTGATGTTATGCTGTGCTCTCGGCGTGGGGGAGGGCTTTCGACGCGGACGCCGGCTTCGTGCCGCTTTGCGGTCGCGTCGATCGGCTGCTGGATTCGCTTGGTCATGTAGGGGAGCTCGTCGGCCCTACTCCGTTCAGCTCGTCTACGACCGACTAGGCGGCGCGTAGGTTCTCAAGAGGCGTGGCGTAAACTGAGCGTTCCGCTCCCAGCATGTCGGCGATGGCCGCGCCGCGTTTCTGGACGATGCTAGCCCGGCTTGGCCCGTCGGGAGGCGGCGTGCCGAAGGCGGCGCGGTCGACCTCGCGCTGGCGAGCCTCGGTGAGGCGTCTCATGGTGGCTAACTTCTGGCCCTCCGCGATGAGTGCAAGGCGGCGTGCCTCCAGCGCCTCGGATGGGGGCGGACAAATCCTGCAGCGCCGCTTGTAGGGCGTCGTGGGTGTTCTCACCAGAGGTGACTCCGTGGCTGATGACCAGCACCTCGGTGACGGTGCTGCCGCCACTGTCGGCTCGAGGGAGAGGATCATCGAAGACCACCACATTGGTGGGGAAAGCGTCGAGCGATGCGGTGTCGGAGTCGACAAGCATCGGGTCGGTGGAGCCGACCGACTCCAAATCCACAGCGGGCTCGCTGGAGACGTGGAGTTGGTCCAGGAGGCTGACGAGGCGGTTCTCGAGGCAGCCAGTGCCCGCGTCAGACGCAGGCTCGTCGGAGATGCAAGCCTCGCCGAGAAGATCGGCGAGGCTGCTCGCCGCGCAGGCGTCGTCGACACCTTGCAGCGCGTTGGGGCAAGCGCCATTGGGCGTGCCGAGATGGCTATGCTCGCGGGGGAGGAAGAGGTTTCCCGTCCAGAACAGGTCTCCGGACGACGGTGCACCTGGCCCCACGGTGGGCGCCAAATGTCGGGTGGTAGGTGCGACATATGCCAACGGATGTCTTATCATTGTGGGAGCCAATAAGACATCGCCGGTGCCTGGAAACGGGATAAGGTGAAGACATGCACGCCGGCGAATCTTACCCAGGTTCGGGGCTCTCCGTGGAGATAACACCCCTAGTCCTACTCTGCGGGGTCTCCGCATGATCACTAGATCAACAAGTAGCCACAAGAGGCTCCTTGAGCTGTTTGGCGAGAGGAGGAAGAAGGGGCAAGGCTAGCTCTCTTCTCCTCTCAAAGTTGTGTCTAAAACTATCAAAGTCCAACCCTTTGCATGGGTGCCCTGGGGGGTTTATATAGGCCTACCCCCCAGG
Source organism: Aegilops bicornis (assembly GCA_021605145.1). Classification (NCBI taxonomy): domain Eukaryota; kingdom Viridiplantae; phylum Streptophyta; class Magnoliopsida; order Poales; family Poaceae; genus Aegilops; species Aegilops bicornis. The sequence goes on from CM038674.1 coordinate 186,108,475, forward strand.
GGTACAATGGTAATCCGGCTAGGCGGGCCCCGCCGTCATGTCTATCTTGGCCGGCTTCTCCGTCATTCTTTGAGGCCCGCCGGTGGTAGGTCCCGCCGGCTGCCGGCCTCCTGGTAGACAGGTAGGTCCCACCGCTTGGGGGTCTTGTCGGGGACTGGTTACTGTTGCTTGACCCTTGATGACGAGGGCTTTGTCGAGGTAAGCGTGGCTACAGTGCCGCCACCTTGCGGGCGCTCACTGTAGCCTTACCTCGTCTTGTCTCCTTAATGGTGCACACTCTTCGAGGGAGGAAGCGATCCGGCTGGGGAGAGCCGGCCGCGTCCCTGGCGGACTAGGGAAAACGGGGCCGCCTTCGGGTGTCTCTCTGACTGAAGGGGCCCGCCACCTGCGGGCCGTACTGGCAGCCTGCCGTGGGTGATGTCATGGTCAGCATGGCAAAAGTGCCACGCCGGTTGGGTCATGGCTGCCCCGTACGACGTACTGTAGCCATGCGTATTCCGGGATTCGGGGGCGGCAATGTTTCACTGTTGCCACGCCCCGTCCCATCGCCATTACGTTGGTGCAAACTTTGAGGGCACGTTCTAGGCCGCCTACTGGGGGCCGGCTTCTTGGAGTCGGTCGTGATGTGGCCGGCTTCTTGGAGTCGGTCGTGCTATAGCCGGCTCTCTCAGAGTCGGTCATCTTTGTGGCCCCTTTCTCGAGTCGATCATGTTGTGGCCGGCTTTCTTGGAGTCGGCCCTCCTATGGCTTTCTTTATGAGGATTCTAGGGCTGGGCCGCCTTCCAGTAGTCGGCTGATGTAGGAGCTGGCCGGGGGAAGGCGGCCCCGTGTCTTGGGTGCTCGAAGGCTCGATCGGCCCATTATTTTTTTGAAGAGCTAGGGGGAGCCGACTAGGCTACCCGTGGTCATTTACTCCGACAACATCGGTATTCATAAAAGATCTATCACAATCAAACTCAAGCTTAATACCTGACTCTTTACCTTCATCGAGTTCCCAATCTTCAGAGTTGCATTTAATTCTTTCTAAAATATCCCACTTGAATTCAATAGTCTTCTTTATAAAAGAACCAGTACAAGAAGTATCGAGCATGGATTGATCATCACGAGAAAGCCGAGCATAAATTTTTTGAATGATAATTTCTCTTGAGAGATCATGATTGGGGCATGAATATAACATTGAATTAAGCCTCCCCCAAGCTAAAGCGATACTTTCTCCTTCACGAGGCCAAAAATTATATATATAATTCGGATCATGATGAACTAGATGCATATGATAATTTTTTTGGTGAAATTCCAATTCAATCGATTCCAGTTCGAAGATCCAATATCATCGCATAGCCTATACCATGTCAATGTTTTTCCCTTCAAATATAAAGGAAAAATCTTCTTTTTAAGTTCATCTCCGGGTAAACCTGCAAGCTTAAACAATCTACAAATTTGATCCACATGTATCAAATGCATATCATGATGTTTAGTTCTGTCTCCTGCATAAAGATTAGCTAGCTATCAGTTGCTCTATCATACGCGAAGGAATTCCGTAACCAACATTTTCAGTAGGTGCAGTAGGTTGATGGGCAACTCTTTGTGTTTCCAATCGAGGTGAAGATACCCCGAACAAACACCTCAAAGGATCGTTTTCCATAATAACAAGTGACAATAAATTTCAGCACGTAGTATAAGTTTTTTCCTTACTGATTTCCATTTACTAAGAGCGCTTCACTCCGCGACAACGGCGCCAGAAAAGAGTCTTGATGACCTACAAGTATAGGGGTTCAATCATAGTCCTTTCGATAAGTAAGAGTGTCGAACCCAACAAGGAGCAGAAGTAATTGACAAGTGGTTTTCATCAAGGTAATTTCGGCAAGCATTGAAATTGTCGGTAACAAGTAGTTTGATAGCAAGATATTTTGTAGCGAGCAAGTAATGGTAATGGTAAATAAAGTGCAGCAAGGTAGACTAATCCTTTTTCTAGCAAAGGACAGGCCAAAACGGTCTTGTATAATAAGAAAATCGTTCTTGAGGGCACACGGGAATTTCATCTAGCCACTTTCATCATGTTGGTTTGATTTGCGTTCGCTACTTTCACTACAACATGAACCCTGCTTCAGCAAAGCATCGATGCGTTGTCCTATGTCCATTTATGCATTGCTAAGGGCTACACCAACGGATTAGTATGTGTTGTCGTTGGTGGCATTACTAGGGTCTACAACAACATATATACATGCGTTGGTAAACCACATATAGAAGCGTTGTAAGGTAGCAACATAGTTAAAGCCTAACAACACTTCATATGCGTTGGTGGCAACCTTGCACAATTATATAACATATCATTGCAACGACTAGAGGCTTCGCTACATAGCATGAATATTTGATGATATTTTATACATTGCCATCCAGAACTATTCGGTCAATATAGAGAGTGGATAGGAGTCACAATATAATAAATAGGAAGGTCTCATATATTAAATCAACTATGTTGCATTACAAAGAACATGATTCAAAGATTACAAGATGTGAAAATATCTAATAATAGCCAAATTGTCAACCTTGCAATCAACTATAATGTTCATTATCCTAAAAATGACATTCTAATTATCTAGTACTCCCTCCGTAAAGAAATATAAGAGCGTTTAGATCACTAAAATAATTATCTAAACACTCTTATATTTCTTTACAAAAGGGGTACTAGTGGTAGCCCCATATATTCACGCCCTTGAAATCAACACCCGAGCCATGCATCATTCATTTATCTTGGCAATCTACAAAAAACAATGAAATGGGATGAGTAACTTGCTGTAGAGAAAATGAGGTTAATAGAGCAACAAAATGTAAAGAAGGAGCAACATACAAAGGTTGAAGGTTGATACGTCTCCGTCGTATCTACTTTTCCTAATGCTTTTCCTCTTGTTCAGGACTCTAATTTGCATGATTTGGGTGAAACTAACGCGGACTGACGCTGTTGTCAGCAGAACTACCATGGTGTTGTTTTTGTGCAGAAATAAAAGTTCTTGAAATGGAATGAAACTTTGCAAGGATTTTTTATACAATAAAAGAGAATTTCTGGAGCCAAGAACCACCTAAGGAGGGCACCTGGATGGGCACAACCCACCAGGGCGCGCCACCCCCTCCAGGCGCGCCCAGGTGGGTTGTCCCCACCAGGGCGCGCCACCCCCTCCAGGCACGCCCAGGTGGGTTGTCCCCACCTGGTGGCCCCGCAGACCCGGAGACCAACGCTATAAAATCCTATTTTTTCAGAAAAAATCAGGGAGAATGAATTATTGTGTTTCACGAGACGGAGTCGCCGCGGTCTCCATTTCTTCATCGGGAGGCCAGATCTGGAGTACGTTTGGGGCTCCGGAGAGAGGGATCTTCGATCTTCGTTCTTCGTCATCACCAACCCTTCTCTATCGCTAATTCCATGATGCTCCTCACTAGGAGTGAGTAATTCCTTCGTAGGCTCGCTGGTCGGTGAGGAGTTGGATGAGATTCATCATGTAATCACTATAAAAAAAGATACATCCGTGACATTTTGGACCGAACGAATTTTTTTCCTGTCATACTTATGACACTTCTATGATGATAATTGTGACAAAACCCGGTATCATCATAGATGTGGCGGGCTCCTACTTTTATGACAAAAAATTATAAGAGAAAATGGACTTTTCATCCTTGGGAGGCGGAGACGCCGCAGCTGCATGACATTTTTTGGGCCGTCACTACTAGGGAAAACCTTATACACAGAATTTTATCAGTAGCGCGGTCTAAAAACGGGCGCTACTGCTAATTAGTAGCAGCGTGGGGTATAAAAACCGCGCTACTACTAAGTTGATAGTAGCATCGAGGGGTATAAAACTGCGCTACTACTAGATAATCTTCATCATATACCTGAAACAGGACATAGTAGTAGCGAGGGGTATAAAACCCGCGCTACTACTAAATAGGTAGCTATAGCGCAGGTAAGGCCCCCACGCTATTACTAACCGTGTCCACTACTGCACCATCTACCCCCGCCCGATCCACTCCCACCCCACCACTAAAAAAACTCTCTCACATCCCTAAAAAAAACTCTCGCACGATCTCCTCGGTACACCCCACCCCGGCTCCTCTCCCCACGATCTCCTCGCCGCCGCCCCACCCACGCCGGCCGGTTCCGGCGAGCACCGGCCGCGCACAACACCCCACCTCCTCCTCCTCCCTTCCTTCCCCTTTCTCCTCCGCCCGACCTTCTCTCTCCTCTTTCCTCCCGGCGGCTGGCGATGGGCGCGGACGAGGAGGAGTACCAGTCCCCCGCCCGGAAGCGTGAGCGCGAGGAAGGGGAGGAGCTCGTGGCCGCCGTCCCAAATCTGCATCAGTTCGTCGAACAGCAGCGGCCGTGCTGTTCCTTCGCCAGCGAGATGTCTACCAATGGCGTCGAGATTAACGGGTACGTTTTGTTCCCCTCTCCGGCAAACAGCCATTGGTAGAAACTGGCACAGATTTTAGGGATTTCTGACTGGTTTGCCGGCTCCGTCGATTCACTGGATGTGTGCTGCGCCCGGGGCGAGGAGCAGTTCCTTCTTCCCAGCGGAGTCACAGGATTCATGAGCGTCCCAAACGGCGCGGTCTGTGCCGCCGGCTGTGCGCGGCCGCCTGTGGATGCAGTGGTGGGCGAGGTGTGCTCTGAAGCCACCAGCAGCTGGACGCGCAGGTCAGTTAAAATCAATCACCTCTATTTTCTTTGTATCTATTGTTCTGCAATCTCATATCTGGACCATATTTACGTTCTTAGTCACAGAAACGTGTTGATTGGGGCCTGCGTGGTATATGTTGTTGTTGGGGTTCATGAACGAGTCATAGTATATTCGGATGTAGCGGTGAAGCAGTTTATTTCCATATTTGTTAGGTTCCCAGGCACGTAAAATCTTGGCATTGAGCTATGGGGTTCCCTGTTGCTGAATTTGTTCATGAAGCATTAGTATTTGATTCAGGACTGCTTTGGCCGGTTTGATTAGTTTGAGAGAGAGTCTGTACTACTGATGTTTTTGCAAGGCACTTTTTTTGGTTGGACTGCATAGTTGATTATTTTTATATGGATGCCAGCTGATTAGTCTAGATGATGCCGGGAGCTGCAATGGAGTGGCCTAAGATTGTTGGCGATGCAGTGGTCTCTTACTAGTCACTAAGATATCATTCCATAAGCTGTAATCAGTCATATCCAAAACACAAATTATTATCCCCACTTCTGTCCCTGTTTATTTTCTTGGATTTAAACAATGGATTGACCTCTTAGCCACCAATATATCATTCTGTGAGCTGTAATCAATAGTATCCAAATGGAATGGGACCTTTCTTTTATTTGAAACTTCCAAATCAAGGGTTTTCCTTGAAATATATTCACGGTGGTGTAAGTGATTTAGCTTTTGAACAGAAACTTTTACAAGGTTGTGGTTGCTTTGACAGTACAATATGTTACTGTACATTATATTTCCATATCTATATAATTTAGTTTGAGAAAATAACTTAAGGAGGTGTGTCCCTTTTTATAATTCCTCTACACTACTCAATCGCTATCTGCCTCTAATTATTATAGTGACATCACTTATGGGTGCGGCGCTAAATTCTTGAGAACCTGCTCTAATCATCATATTTTTCGCTATCTTAATTCTTGTGAGGAATTATTACTACACCTATTTGTGGTGTCCTTCCTCTAGCTGCTGACTATTATTGGGAATTATTACTAGTTCATGAACTATTATTGAATGAATCATTAAGTAGTATGTGTGTGTATGACAGGCCTGTTGTTGTGTTCATGTGAATATCATCATACTGTCGTGTGGCAATGTGTTTATTTTATATTAATTCGGCATAGCATATAGAGGTTTATGTCTGGCCTATTCATGTAATGTGTTTATTTTAACTCAGTTCAGTCCATTTTATTTTTTGCAGATAACGGATTGTAAACAATTTTGAGTTGCCCACAAGAGAAATAGAGGTTTGGAGTGACAATTGAAGCCGGCACAAACTGAAACTACCACAGGTTGCATGTGAAAATCCACCTTATGCATATATTCATTATTTTTTAAGTTACTATTAAGAAAAACTCGAATATGAAAAAATCCACCTTCATTTTAATATTCTGCACAATATTGGATCATAGTTCACTTGTCATTTTATAGTTGTTTGCTTTGTGCTATTTAAATTACATATTGTAGTAAACTGAAAGATGCTCTTGTCTGGTCCTTGAATAAAATTCCACTAGGCCTATGCACCGTTGGACGGGGGTCATCCTCCTGTTCTAAAAAAATGCGCAGTTGGACTAGGTTTCCTTTTGTTCAGTTAGAATCTTGAGGAAACCATGACGGCGACGGAGGCTGCCAGGGCGGAGCCGATGGCTCCGGCCAGCGAAGGGAAGGCAGATGGCGAGTGGGTCAATGTATGTGGGTGAGGAAACCATGATGCTCTTCTTTACTTGTTTTTTGAGGAAGCTGTAGCCTCCCGCATGCGCATGGTAGATTCAGTTGTGCAAGTGGGTAGTATCTTGATTTCCACTGGACATGTTGCCATGGAGCTGAAAACAATTGATGCTTTGCATAGGTTCATGGCCCTGCCATGTGCTTGCTCATGTCTATGTCCATGAGCAACAGCAAAATCAATCATTTAGTAGCATATCGTCTTAGACCTTAGTACTTGCCCTAGCAACTGGATATACCGGACTCTATAGTGCTAGTGCACTTTCATTTTTGTTAAATGTGTACACCTTGCCTGAGAAAACAGTAGCCGTCACTTAGCTTTTTGTTGGGTGCCTTATATAGGATGCACTTCCTCTATTACCGGACGACATCCACTAGGTTGATGATCCTAAACAGCCTAGGAGAGTGAATGCTTCAATGCTCATCACATACGTGTATGTAGAGTCTGTATGTAGAGTCTGGACTAGTTCATAATCTGTTTTCAACATTTGTACTACTAGATAAGTAGTAATTCTGAACAACTTTGTGGCTTGCAAAAACCAGATTGCAAGTAATTCTGAACATCTTTGTAGCTTGCAAGAACATACTTGAAATCAGTTGACACATGACCCCCGCGACAGAAGGCACTGATTAATGCTAATGATTTAGTAACTACAAACTTTTTCTTTCCCTTGTCCCGCTTAGCAATGTATTGTATTTGTCTTCCAAGACTGAACTTGGTGCCAAACAATGCGGCGCGAAGTAAACACATCACCCTGCCTGATGTGGTACTATATATAGCGAATAACCTAACAAGAAATCTGCTAACACACAAAGTAATTTAGTTCACATATGCATTTCTGTGTTTCTTTTGGACTTTATGTTTTGCTATGCATTTGCCAAATCTATATATTTAGTTTGAATAAGAAGTGAGGAATTAAGCATATATATTCGCATGAGCCCCTTTAAATTGCTAGATGATAAGGAATCTTAACTTAATGGGTCTTGTGAATTGTAATATACTATTTAGTTTAACGATGCAATTTATGTACTAACAAGTTTTCACTTTCCGGCGTGGGCGTTAGGGTGATCGGCCGACTAGCGTGGCCCGGTGGGCGTTGTGCTCTTCAGCCACTTGGAGGCGGACTTTGCTGTGAAGCATGGTGGCCACGTCGAACAGATGATCGTCCAGGTGATTTTGACACCGGAGGTCTTCGAAGTGGAGGTCCTTGACGCCATCGTCCAGGGGAAGGAGGATTCGGGTACATTGGCGTCTGAACTCCGAGCCTTGGTAGATACTTTTAGAGAAGTGATTTGTTTAGGTTGGTGGTGGACCACTAGGGGAGGTACTTCGATGATGGTTTTGTGTCTGATGTTAAATGGAATCTTGAGATGGTTATGTGACGTTGGTTTGCTTTGGAATGGACGTATTACCATTCATGAATACCACATCTAACTTTTATTTTTTTTAATTCCTAAATTGTTAGTAGTAGCGTGGGGTAAAAGTGAGCGCTACTAGTAGTTAGGTTAGTTGTAGCGTGGGTGTTAGCTTAGTAGTAGCGCGGGTGCACCCGCGCTACTACTAATCATTTAGTAGTAGCGCGGGTTTAGCCCACGCTACTAGTAACAGTTAGCTGTAGCGCCTTATTGGTAGCGTGGCTGACCGCGCTGCTGATAGCCTAAAAACCTGCGCTGCTGCTAGCCTTTTCCGTAGTAGTGCGTCCATGATGGAAAAAACCGTGGTAGAAGTGAGGGCGAGGAAAATTTCGGCGAGTTCCCGGTTACGGTGGGTGGCCGGGGGCCGAGCGATGCGCGTTTCTCTCATACACGCACGCTGCGGCGTGTAGGCGGCTTTAACTCAACCCGAAGCGAGACATTGGGCTCTAATCAACCCGGCGATTGCACTACAAAGTTACGCTGCCATCGAACCCGGCGTTCGGTCGATGGCTGTTAATGGAACCCGATCGAGCGATTCATTCGCTACTTACGCTAAATGAAGCCGATCGATGCCGCCTCTGGATGAGCAGTGAGCATTGCGCAGCGAAGTGTTGGATGCATAGTGAGCGGTTGGGGTGGATGAACAGGACCCCGTGGTGTTGCCTCTGGATGAACAGGACCCCGACCGATCGAGCCGGTTGGGGCTGGATGAACATGGCCCCGTGGAGGGCTGGATGAACAGGACGACCCCGTGGAGGGCTGGATGAACAGTAGATGGCGGAGGGGTGGATGAACAGTAGCCCGTGGAGGGGTGGTTGAGCGATGGCGGTGGAGTAAGCGCGCGGTGGAGGCTGGATGAGCAGGAGCCCGTGGATGAGCGATGCCGCGTGGAGGCTGGAGGAGGTCGACGGTGGATGAAAAGTAGTCTGTGGAGGCTGGAGGAGGTCGACGGTGGAGATGAACAGTAGCCCGTGGAGTCCCGTTTTGCGGTACGCCACACCCCTCCTGATGAACAGGACCCCTGTTTCGACCGTAGAGCTCCAATACAAGTCCGTTTCATTTGTTCTGCTGTACACCACACCCCTCCCGATCAACAGAACCCCGTTTCGACTGTGGGAGGTCCAAGGCAAGTCCGTTTCCTCCGTTTTGCGGTACGCCAGACCCCTCCCGATGAACATGATCCCATTTTGAACGTGGCCGGTCGAACACAAGGCCGTTTCCTCCGTTCTGCGGTATGTCAGGCCTCGTTTCCATCGCCTGTTCCGTCCAAGCCGATTGGCTACCACGCGTTCCGTTGCCTCCCGATGAACACGACGCTTTCCGTTGCCTCTCGATGAACACGACGCATTCCGTTGCCTCCCCATGAACACGACGATGATGCAATTTCTCCGTTCTGTCCCAGCCATGTACACGAGCCCTGGCCGTATGTATGCGCGAGTAGGCGTTTGATACCCCGCTGGTATGTACGTACGTGGCCGTATTTTCTTTCTTGCACACTGGCCTCTGTATGTACGTGTACATGCTACATGCGCGCCTCTATTGCGACACGTGTACGCCTCTACATCCACCAGTATGTACGTGAACATTCATGACCAGAATGGCAACACTACGTACGCTTCGACCAGGTGGGTCCCGACTGTCAGGCACTTCCTTGCGAGCGAAGATGCAGCTAGTGGGTCCTAGCAGTCAAGGGAGCGAATCATTTTTGTTTTTTTTGCCCGGACGCACTTCCTTGCATGCAAAGATGTAGCTGGTGGGTCCCAGCAGTCAGGGGGGCAACGTTTTTCTCACGAAATACAGTGGCCCGTCCGATGGGTCCCCGCTGTCAGGTGAAGGAATAATTATTTTGCGCGTAATAAGGAGGCACTTCCTTGCGGCCGCCGTGGACCCAGCTGTTAGCCTCTCCACGTACAATACTCTTTTGATGGAAGTCGTTCCTTGACCACTTGACCATGCCGCGCGGAGAGCACCAGAGCGGTGGACGACGACGAGGCCTAGGAAGGGGACGACGCGGAGCCGGGGAAGACGCGGCAGCGGAAGCCCGCGCAGAGAGGAGTACGAGGGTTCACTGGTTCACCTGCGGTGTGAGGCTGCCGTCGCCCCAGGGCCTGGCCAGCGGTGGGAATAGTAGGGGGCAGTGAGGCCTCCGCGGTAGCACCACCGCCACGGGAGACAGGAGCATGTGGCACGACCGGCGCTGCATTGGGCGGCTGGAGCAAGAACACCAGAGGTTGAAGAAGCACTACGGCCGTTGGATGGACATCGTACGGTCACTGGAGCTAGAATCGTTCATATTGACTAAGTTGACAAAGCCCTCCGTCCCTGTCAACTTAGTAGGCCCACAAGTCAGCCTCTCACAAAGGTGGGTCCCAGCTAGCAGGGGGAGTATTCATTTTTTTGTGCGTAATAAGGAGGCACTTCCGGTGGGTCCGAGCTGACAGCGGGGGGAACGTTTTTTCGCGAAATACAGAGGCCCTTCCGGTGGGTCCCAGCTATCAGGTGGAGGAATCATTATTTTGCGCGTAATAAGGAGGTATTTCCCTGTGTGGCCCCCTCTGTTAGCCTCTTCCGATGGCTGTTGTTTGTTGACCATGTTGACCTCGCCGCGCCGAGAGCACAAATGCGGAGGACGAGGGCGAGGCCCAGGAAGAGAACCACCCGGAGCCGGCGAAGCCACCGCACCGGATGCCCATGCTAAGGGGAGTAGGAACGCTGACTGGTGGGCTGCGGGGTGAGGGTGACGTTGCCAGAAAATAACAGGATGTGTGGGTAGTTAGAGGGATGGCCTGGCGGCAGCACAACCAGCCACGGGAGGAGGGAGCTGGCAGTCCCGCCGGCGCTGGTTTGGGCGGCTGGAGCAGGAAGATCAGAGATTGAAGAAGCACGGCGGCCGCTGGATGGACATCCAATAGTCACTATTTTTTGTTGACTAAGTTGACAAAGCCTTGCGTACGCGTCAAAAAAAAAAATTAGGACATCGTCATCGTCAACTTAGTAGGCCCAGAAGTCAGCCTCGAAATCTGTGGAAAACATCATACAACCCATTAGCCATTATTTCCAATAATTTACAACCCATTTGCTAATTCTTAAGGATATTTGAAGCCCATATTCTTTTTATTAGCATTACAGACCATATATTACGCAGCCTTTGCTAAAAAATCAATGAAATTTTGCATATTTCGGTGGGGTCCGAACTCTTTTAATCATGAAATTTCGAGTCACGTTTAAAATAATTTTCAAAAATTTATATCAAAATAGAATTCAAAAACAATTCTCCGCAAAAAAATGAATGAAATTTAGAATCTTAACTAGCAAGATGCCCGTTCGTTGCACGGAACATGAAGATGCATTTGTATGAGTAGTTTATCTTGTGGGAGAAAAGATGATATTTTAATGTAATTGCCAGTTGGCTTTGGTTTTTATAAGAGTAGAACGTAGAGAAATCCTGAAAAAAATGATATTTTAATGCAATTGCCAGTTGGCTTTGGTTTAAAAATTTATAGCCCATTTCTTATAACTTATAGCCCATTTTCTGGGGATGCCCATTTCTTACTACTTACATAACTCCTCGTCTTGAAATATTTGCAGCCCAGCAAGGCTGAGAAAAGCAAGTAGACCTCGGTTTTGGTATTCTCAAAAAAAAAAGAACTGGGCTAGCCAATTTCAGACAAAAAAAATATATCAACTGGGCTCGTCATGTGCTTAATAAAAGCGTAAACGTGGGCTAGATGGGCCACAGCCCCCGCACATCGCATAGTTGAGCTCCATCTCTGAAACTAAAAAACAACTGGGCGAGCTGCTGGGTCCCTGGTGTTATCCGCTCGTTGTGTAATTTTCTCGTTTATTGACTACATTGACAATGGCGTGGGACCTAGTTGTCAAACAATTAGGAGGAAGTATTTTTTTGGCTTGTAATAACGAGGCAGCTGCTTGTGAAATGCAATGACCCTGGTGGGTCCCTACTGTCAGCCTCTCCACATACAGTCATCTCCTGATTCCTCTTAATTGTTGACCATGTTGACAACGCCAGACGGCAGCGGGCACAGCGAGTGAACCAAGTCGGAGAACGACGGCGAGGCCTCGGACGGGAACGAACAGCAGCCGTGGAAGATGCGGCAGTGTAGTGGCAGGTGGAGGGGAGTACGAGGGAAACAACATGGAACTCAAGCATACAAATGGTACAAAAAGCCCAAGGATTAATTGTTCATCAAATTTTTAGACAAAACCCAGATTGAACATGACAGTAACATCTAACCCAACCACTCTTTTTTGTAGTCACAAACAAATGGATCGGTCTGATCCATAAAATCAACATCCCGTGCAAAAAAATTTATTTCAGGATGACTACAACTTGTTGTAAATAGAAGCCGAGCATGTTTAGAAGCCCATTTGTCCATCTGAAACTTCTTTTTTTGCTGTTCATCATGTCCGTCCGTGAGAAATCTCTTGCGGTAAAAATTAAGCCTCATGGACAATAGTAACCTCGCATTCAACAGGAAGAATGTGACAAAGCTTCTGTTTACCTGGTTGGATGCATATCATTCCATCGTTATTGTCCCCAAACGAATGTCATGAGAACAGAGAAAATCCTGGTGCTTATTACGCCACCGATTGGTTATACATTTTTCTCCATGTGGTTCTGCCTAAGTAGACATGAAGATTGAAAACAGTTAAGGTCTAAAAAAAGAGTATGTCGAAAGAACGACAGCTGAATAGTTAATTCTAGTACAATATATACGGGCTTTCAATGTGCATGAAATCATCACCTCTATATATAAATTCTCCAAAGATCGAAAGCATCGCAGCAAGCCAATAATTATGTCCAGATCAAAACTATACATTTTGATATATATGATCTTGATAGAATCCAGCAGCATTGATAGGCTATCTATGGACCAACTCTTCATTGAGCATATAACATAATATTATTATCCAAAGTGTAGTCCAAGATGATATAAAACTTATGTGCACAAATGAAAAATGCAGCATATGATTACAAATGTGTAGATGATAATATACGGTACCTGAAAAAGTGAGGAGCCAAACACCAACTCCTTGTGATTATTAAACGGGTCACGAATTACACCCAAGGTCTCTAGTTTGGGCGAAGAGACGATAGTTATTTGTGAAGGTGTATAAAAATTATCAAGGAACAACCTTTCAAGTGAAGGGGCATCTTCGATGATGAGCTTCTGTCCTTCAAAACAAATTCCAATGCTTTTAAGGTGAGGCGACTTTATTTGGAGACAACTGATACAAATTTCTATTCCCAAAACAATCAACAAGCGCTCCAGGGCGGGGCAACTGGAGTGGATGATGTTGTGCAGCGAGGCCTCCGACAGATAAACCACCACAAGCAAAAGTTTTTTTAGCAGTGGGAGTCGAAGCTTTTGTACCAGATCGTCTGGTAGATGGCATCGGGCGAAGGTGGCGGTGTGGAGAGAGGAGGAAAACCGTGAGATGGACAAGGGTGTTGTGGGCACGAATTCTTGGTGTGTTCGTGGTATGAAACTTTTGTGGTAATGGTACAACTCAAACTGCTGGAGTTTTCCGAATTCAGGGGATGTCAGCCAAGCGTCCACCTTGCCGGGTATGGACAACAGGTAGTGTGTCGGGATGCAGAGGCATTGAACGGGGCCCTGCTGGTGAGAAGACACGGTGGCTCTGAGGAGATCAAATTCAGGAAGGACAGATATCTGATGACAGTCGAGATTGAGGGGCGCGGTGCGCCATAGAGGGCGCCACCGAGTTGAGAGGACTTGTGTGCGGCAGCAATCCTTGGTGGGGAGAAGCAAGATGATCTCCTCAAGGATGATGTCTGGGAGATCGCCGATGCGGTCCACCGGATATTCTACCAGTTCCTCAGATCCGGGTGGGGGGGGGGGGCTCTCCGCTTCACCCCGCGCTACCGGGTGCGGGATCTACAACCTGCGTCGCCGCTGGCGGGAGCCTCATCTTCTTGGCACTAGGGCCAGCCAACTCCATTTTCCTTGTGGGCGTAGCACCGAGCTCACGGGTTTGAGCAGAGTAGCCAGAGACAAGCCTGGTGGCAGCGCGAGTGGGGAAGAAGGAGGGTTGGGGATTTCTGTAGGAGTGGAAGAAGAGGAGTAGGCGTTTTCTGTACAAGTGAGGAAGAAGTGAGCGGGGGTTTTCTGGACGAGTGAGGAAGATTGGGGAGCGGGGGGAATTGGGGGGAGATGGAAGCGGGAGAGTGAGCTGTTCATGTTTATAAGGCCCGCTGCACTAACTACTCGCTTTTCCCAAGAACCACTCTCTTCTTTTGTGTTTCTGCATTGGAGCTGGCGCATGGGCTTGGCTGACTGGCCATGCATGCAGGATGCATGTGCCCGCGGGCCACTGCATGCGCCTGGTTTGTTACTGGGCCTATTTAATAGGGTGGTTATGGAGTAAATTAAGGAGATTTATTTTCTTTGTGTGCATCCACCAAATTAGAGGATGCGGTACTAGATGCAGACACTCACATTAAACTAAGCTTCAGAAGATACGGTATGCATACTAACATTCAGAAGAACAAAAGTCCAGCATGTCTATGCATCTCAATGATTCACCATACTATAACCAATACAAAGCTATGAGAAGGTGTGGAAATAAAGAAAATCGGTCGATGCTTCTCTGAGCAAAGGGCCTCCCTGCGCACACATTAATTTCCTGGGCATTCTTGTTTCTTCTCAATGTTGCGAGCACTTTGAGCATGTTGGCAACTCCAAAGCTAGCTAGCCGCCTCATCTTGCAATTGATGCTGACACATTTGCGGCAAACACATGAGGCAATAGAGATGACTCAATGTGAGTCCATATTGTGCAGTTCCCCTGAAATCATATTCATTGTCCTGAATCTGAAAAGATAGGAAAACTGTAGCTATACTTAAACGGTGTTGCAAAACAGTAGCACATATCAATAGCTCGGCATGACAAAACACGATCATCTGGAGAAGGGGATACTGACCTGCCTGAGGAGGATTATATATAATTTCATAAGTCCTTGGTTGATTTCCACCTTCGGCTGCACTGCTTGTTTGCTTCTCCTCACATGACATTATTTTTCCGCACTGCTTTCAGCAAGTCAACGTACGAATAAGCTAATTTCATCTTGTGGTGGTCATTGTACCTAGTTACGAATGTAGGAATACCTGGAGCACCATGAGGTTAGCTGACAGCTGGTAGATGCAACCATATAAATTTTGTGCGGTGCTACCAAAATTGAGGTTTGTATCCCTTCCCGTTATGAGAATTCTTCTTGAAGTTGGTAGAATGTGATGGCTTGTTCTTTGCATCAAACTTGCCTTTCCCCTGATATCTGTTCTTCTTATTTTGAGGCTGGTTGGGCTGGAAGTTCTTCTTGTGTACCATGTGGGCACTAGAAGCTCCCTCAGCGACCCGAGCACGTGTGTCTTTTGCTCTCACCTTCTCCTCAAAATCAAGAGTGCTAATGAGATCCAAAACAGAAAACTCATGTCTCTTGTTTTTTAGAGAAGTAGCAAAATCGTTCCACGAAGGTGGAAGCTTGGCAATGATGGTCCCAGCAACAAATTTGTCCAACAACACACACTTAAAGTACTCAAGTTCCTTAGAGAGTGACTGTATCTCATGAGTCTGCTGAACAACAGAGCGCTCATCAGTCATCCTGTAGTCACAAAATTGCTCCATGATGTATAACTCGTTGCCAACGCCCGAGGGCCCAAACATGGCCTCGAGCGCAGCCCACATGTCTTTGCCGCTGTCAAACGACATATATGAATCCACAATGGAATCGTCAAGAACACTCAGCAGGGCGGTTTTGAAGAGGGTATCCATGTTCTGAAAAGCTTCCTGCTGTGTAGGATTAAGATCGCCCTCAGGCTTAGCCTTAGTGGCATCATAGCAGTACATGATCTGAAACCAAGATACTGCTCTTGTGCGCCACCTTTTATATTGCACCCCCTTAAAAGTAGGCGGCTTCAAAAGCAGCAAAACCACTCGGAGTAAATTGCCTATAATCAGGATTTTGGATTGGATTGTTGAATATATGAGCAATTTAGTATGAGATTTAATCTGAATCAGTAGTAAATAGATCATGACGACAATTTCAAACATCAAAGTAATGATGCGGACTAAACCAGGAGGACAGAATCACATACTGTACAGCGGGAGCAGAACCGCTATGGTTGATGTTGTCACTCATGTTGTTGATGAAGAGGTTACCGAGGTCGGGGAAGAAGTCGTCGCTGGCAGCAGTCACAGGAGTGTGCTCCCCAAAAACATGATCGCCCCTCTCCCGTACAGGAGCACGAAAGGCAGGGTTCGGAGGACCGCTGTCCCTTCTCGTGGTGCACGCCGGAAGGAGGGCTGGAGAAGAATTGCGTGGCAGCGCTAAGATCTAGAACGTTGCGAAACCATATGATACAACGACGGCTAGGGTAGAGCATGTCAGGTCGGTCATGCGAGTATAATAGTAGGCCTTTGGCCGCCAAACCCCACGTCTAAGTCAATAATAGCCCCACCAAGGTTTGTCTCAAAAAATGGAGTAATTAAAGTGTCCGTTAGTCCCTTTAGTATAAATACTATATCATCAATAATGGCCCCACCTTTTGTCTCACAAAGTATGTTGGAGTACAACCGGCTACACGTTTACAATCCGCTTCTCTTCTCTCTCCTCTTCTCTCTCCTTCAACTATGCACAAATACTATATTTAAATCCTTATAACCTGCTTATGTCATCTAATTGTACTACTTGCTCTAAAGTTACTCTCCACTGTGTAGTCTGAAATGCCGGGCATGCAGCGGGCAGTGCCCTTGATCGGCGTGCCGCTTCAACGGCGGAAGCAGTGAGAGGTCGCGTCACCCTGACTTGCCATCAATGTGGAGCGGCGGGCTCAGCTGGCTCAGGGCAGGAAGCGCGCGCGGGAGGGGGGAGGGGTTTTTGTTAGGCCAAGAAGGTGAGAAGCCAACTTGGGATCGGTCCGGACGGGGAAATATCATGTGCTCCCATACTCTGCATATGACACTAGTATATGTTACTACTCCCTCCTTTCCAGTTTATAGAGATGTTTAGAGTAACATAGTAATATGTTATAGTATAAGTTACTCCCCACTATGACCAGCCTTGGCCTCTCCCAGTGCTCCACCATGTATAGCTGCTAAGCCTACCACGTAGGCATAAAATATGATGTGGCAAGTTAATTAAGAAGAGAGAGACTAGTTTGGTGACCGCAGGAAGAAGCGGACGTCGCCGCAGATGGCGCACGCCTCCATGCAGCCGAGTGTGTGCGCATGCATGTGCTATTCACGTGCATTCTGCAGCTGAGTGTGTGTGCATGCACGTGTTGTGTACGTGCGTTGTGTGCTCCATGCTGTGCGCGTATGTGCATGAGTTGGATCAGATGGAGTTAGTGCGTTGGCTTGTGTACATGCATGGCTGCATGCGTCCTGTACATGCGTGGCTTGTTGCATGGTTATCAATATAAACTATAAAACATCTTCAACTTAGCATCTTGATGTACCATTTCTAATGGTTAGAGAAGAGTTCATGTTCTTTTATTTGTTTATAGATGGGCAAGTGGCAAAAAACAGGGGAAAACGTGCAAGGTTCCCTGCAGATGCTCCACTGTGAGGTTCCTTGCTCCTTCTCGGTCGTCGGGAATCTATGCTCTTCAACTCTTTTCTTTTACGTGAGCTTTGTTCATCCTTTTCCCAGCACGCGAGACATCAAGCATCAAGGTGTACGTGTCATGCAAGAAAATGGAGATAATCAGATAAGCAGTGCGTAAGTGAGTCATGCACTTTGATGGCACCTACACAATATTTTTTCTCCTCGATGGCACGTGAATAGTGCACACACTCAACGACGGAGCACGGGATGGTAGCAATGACATGGTCAGCCCTTTTTTTGGAGAGAGTACATACTAAATAACTTTGATGTGTCCCGTCAACTCACAGAACGACGAGAAGCTTGATTACACCTTCTCCCTCGCCAACGCGTGCGTGGTGGCTCGCAGCACGAGGAGAAACTTTTGCTTCTGGCGGTGGGACGTGCAGCAGCTCATTTGGTGTCAGATTGCCAGAAGTACTACTATAGAACCATCGACTTCCGGAAGAGGCGAAGAGCCAAGCGCAAGGTCACCTACTAACCTTAGGCTAGGCGTAGTGGGAGTATCATAAGTAGGGGTACCTCCTTTTTTTATTCTAGAAACAACCACACACGAATATCGAGGTGCTGGTTACGTAGAACAAATTTCCTGGAGTCGTTGCTCAGCCCTCCTCTATCTCTCTTCTCAGCCAGCCAGCGGACGCGTGGAGCCCATCGTCTGTTTGCTCATATGCGGTCCCACATGTCAGTGAAAACACAAGAGGACCCACTGAACCTGCACATCTTTCACCTCGGCGTCTTTGGTGATGAAAAACAAATCCAATAAAGATCTTTGGTGGCCGCTTTTGGAGTTACTAAAGAGTAGTAAGATTCTATTCTGATTTAACCCAAGATGCACATCATGTGGCTTCAACTACCACTCTATTTTCTTGCATGACACGACCTGGATGCTGGATGTCCCACGTGTCGGCAAAAGGAGGAAGAACCCAACCAAATCTTCGGTTGTGCTCTCGGATTAGACTAGTTGTGCTAACTTAAAAATTTTATCGTGTAGAATGGATGCAAGTTTTGGTATTGGGAAGAAGAGTACATCGATATATTGATAGAGCGCAATTTAGTAGGTGTTCTAGCACTTTTAGCTAGCATAGAGGCTAGAGATGAGACCAGTGCACTTGTTGATACTCCTACTAGAATAGAGGCTAGACATGAGACTAGATGCGAGGAAGGAACGTCTACTTCTTTACACTCGAAGAAGAAAGAAGCACGCAAGATCGAGCCTCTGCAGATCAACACTGAATGCATCGAGAAGGCATTAATCCAACTTACAGGAGCAGTTATGGAAGTTGGATATCTTCTAAAATGTATTCTTGTGGTTCTTTTTTCTTTGGTCTTGCTTGTCTAGTCAAAATTATCGTTGGAGTTCGTGCAAAATGGAGGTCCGTTTGGGTTCGTGCGTTGAAGTTGGCCTTACAAGTGGGATCGAGGTTGAGGAAACCGACTATCGGCAAACCCCCACCTCGCCCGCCGCGTGATGGCTGAGTTAGAGAAACGACAAGGTTGAAGAGATTGCTCTAGCACGGACTCCAAGAAATATGGTGTCAGATGGAGGTCGTGCTGGTGGTGTGTGCCGTACTCCTGGACGTGAATGCTTGTTCTGGCCCATGCCACCCTACTACTCCTACTACTTATATAGTACTCCTACTAGTAGTATCGAGGATTCGAGGTGCTGATTACGTACAACGAACACATTAAGATATGGCTATAGTAAAAATACCCGCCCGACGCGCAAAGCATGTGAAGCTAGTACAAATAGTGTATTACTATTCTTGATTGGCCTCATCCAATAACCTATTGCAATGCACGTACAATTATGTATTCGGAAAATATTTTTTTGCCTCGTCGCACCACTCACTCAGAGAAGCGACTCGAAGGCCATTCATAAATTTAGTAAGTTTATCATAGGCGTATCATTTTATTACATACAACAGGTCATCAACCCACATCGACAACAAGGATACATTATAAATACTAAAGTTTTCATCACACAACAAATAATGAACTTCAACTCAACCAATCCTCGGCATTGGAAACACTTGCTTTGAACCACAAGTGATTCTCTGGGACGGGCCATCTATTTTCAATCTCGAGACCAACACAGGACTGATCATCCAGGCTGAAGCGGCTTACTATATCAGTACCAGGGTAGGGAACCACCCAAATGTCCGAGGTATAGATACAGTTGCTTCTCATAAATGGTACTGGTAACGTTGTGTCAACAGCAGTTGGATCGCCTTTCACCATCATCGGATAGTTTTGTCCAAGGAAGAGTGAGTTTTCTCCAAGACTATCAATTCTGTACCAGGGAGAAGGTGTTGGCGCTAGCACACTAGTATCCATCCCGAATACCATGTAACAAGTGTTGGAATAGGTCCGGAGAGTGCGACCATGGGAGACAATACGTGCTCCCTTAGTAGTAACAAACTCAGTGCGCTGTATACAGACAAGAAGAGGTGATCCATTGGAATTAGTTGCCAGGTGCCACTGAGTATATAAGTTCTGCTCGTCCTCATGCTCGTGATCATCACCATCGTCATCTCCCCCTTGGTTATAAAAAATTTCAAGTATAGGTGGTGGAATGTTCATAGGACCTTGGAAACACAAGAAGAAGGTTAACTAGTAAAGGGAAACTTGCTAACCCGCATGCATGTGGATGAAACAATTATAATTATGGTGGAAGGCAAACGTACCAAAACTATGAGGATCCCATGTAAAAACAATGCCATGAGTGGTGGAAGCAAACACAAGACCCTCGTATTGAATTGCATCACAGTACACATCCGCGTATAGAAACTGATTATTGAGCAATATCCATCGAGTCGAACCACAAACGACGACAACAAGCTTGTCGAAGATAGCAACAACTTCATAGTTCTTGTAATTCCAAGAGTGGCTGGGAACTCGACAAATTGCTCCCTTCCGTAGAAGACAGTCACCATGATCGTATTTGAACGTGCGTGAAATACCGGTGTGCTCAACCTCTGGGCAGTCTACTGAGATTTTTCAAAGTGGAACCCGGTGACGAGTGTACACTCTCACAAGTTCCCACTCGCAGTTGGACCCAATATAAACAACCCAATCTCCATTTGTGCCTACCCAATCCTTGCCCTCAAGCGATGGCATCTTAACATCATACGTATCATTATCAAGCGGCATCAACTTGCACAAGGCGAGGCCTCCGTCGTCCCCGCGCTAGGCATCAGGGTCACGGCGAAGAAGATAGGGGAGATCAAACCGCTCCTTGACCCTTGGGTTCCTTGTAATGATGTTATTAGTTGAGTCGAGAATGGTCTTGAACGAACCTGCCATGCTAGCCGAGGTGACGATGTCGCACCGATCAATGAGTTCCTCCACCACGTCATCTTTTAGATCAGGGAAAGAATAATGGGGTCGTTTCCGGCCTGTTCCCTCCATGGAGAAGACGATCGAACAATGGCAGAAGGAGGGGTGAAGGCAAATGGAGGAGGGAGGAAGAGCGTGCGATAGTAGTTCCATATCGAGAGGGAAAGGCGAAGAGTCGGTGGACGGTTGCCAGTTTGCCACGATACACGAAGAGGCGCCCCGGCCTACACGTCCGTTCGGAAATACTAGTACTAGTAGAAAAGGACTCGCCGTCTCACTGACATGTTGGAACGGGACCACATGTCAACGAAACATAGTGTGTAATTTCTCGTGCAAAATGCGATCTGGCCGCATTGGCCCGAGGTGCCGCATTAGTTTTTTTTGAAAGTTTGCCGCATTAGTTATCGACCTTTATTTTTTTAACATACAATCTGAATGGATAGCTCCTGTGGTCATCACACATGAGCGGATATATAGGTGGGCTAGGTGGGCAGGCGGTTGAGCAGGCGACAACAATCTGAGTGCTAAAAGAGTTGATCCAATGCTTGGTTTTGTTTTGATTTTCCAACTATGACCATCTGATAGAGTGATTCAGTTGCTGTGCTGCTACCGTCCAATATTCGCATGTGGTTGTTTCTAGAGTAAAAAAAGGAGGTACTAGTACTTACTGTAGGAAAGGTGAAGTGATGGTTGATTCGCCCGGGCAACTTATTATTGTGGGAATATGGGAGTACCAGCGGATTCAAGGAACAGAGAAATGATGGTTGCTCCGTCCGAGCAACTTGCTGTGGTGAAGGTGGGGCTCTGTGATTTGACTGCTCATCAGTCATTACTACTGCGGCGCAACAACCAGGGTGAATCTTTCCCTGAAGTTGTGTTGTGCACTCAATGTTTCTGCATGGCAGGGGGAGCCGGATGAAGGATGTCCAACATGTTGGTGAAACAAAGTTGAATTGTTTCTGGCATTGCTATCAATCCTTCAGGATTTGTTTATATGTACGCATAATTTTAATGAAATTGTACTGTGATGCTATGAAGATTTCAACTTTGGTTCCTTGAAAAAAGGTTTCAACTTAGGATTCATGTGTCTTGCCTCGAGATTATCTCGTTACAACATTCCATCAAAAACAAATTAAACTACCATGGCTACCATGGCTAATGCATCTCAATGGTTCGCAGATCAGCGCTAATATTCACATCTGGCCCGAAGACAAAGTTGTGAGAAGGTGTACAAATAAACAAAAAAATATAATTGATCGATGTTGTTCGTAGGCATGGCTCCATTTCCTTGGCACAATGTTCATTGCTTGGCAGCTAGTTTCACCCAGCTCTGTAGCCAAAAAAGAGGTGTATGGAGGACACCCCAATCCGATCATTTTGTGCAGCTCCACTAAAATCGAGCGGACCATCCCTGTTTGCAAAGATATCCAGTCAGTATGATTACAATAATAGTGGAACTAGATGATGAAACATAACACACATAAATAGAAGCCGATCACCTCTACGATCTCTCTTTGGGACTAACTTCTTGTTGGAGAAGATTAGGCACGGAGTTGGATGAGGAGGATAGCAAAACCAATCTCCCTTTCTGCAGTCCCACAGAAATGTAAAAATGTTTCCCGTGTGACATTTTGGCGGAACTGCACAAAACACTCATAAGAAAAAAGTGATTTGTGCAGTTCACCAAAAGGTCGCAATAACAACGGGGTGAAAATGGATAGCCCTGTTTGCAAAATGAGGTAGAAAGGAAACAACCACTGCCCAATAACACGAGTTGAAGACACATACGCCGACAAAAAAGAAGCATATTCCATGTAATAAGGGAAAGATAGCACATGGTGGTTTATCAAAAATGGTTTGAGGACGAGATTGCAAGATGGAAAGTACGCCGGCCGAGATACGATTTAAGCAAACAACTAAAGAAGATCCACATGCAGCAACGTGGGAAGATGGGCAGTGGAGCAAAGCCGGAGGAAGCTGTACCTGAGGATCGTCGGGATGTTACTAGGAGGGCGCCGGCCGCTGGGATCTGCCCATACTGCGGCAGCGAGCAAGTGGCGAATGCTCTACTGCGCTGGAGCTTGGTCAGAGAGAACGGCGGGTACCGCAGATCGGGACATGCTGCCTCAACGCCGTCGAACGGAGAGACGATGCACATCCTCCCTTTCCACCGGCGGATGGGATGCGGCCGGATCACTGACCAACGCTGAGAGAGAGAGGCCACGGCCGCCTTGTGTGAGATGGTGTGATGAGAGACAAAGCCATTTTTCCATTTTCCCCACGGCAATCGTTTTATATTTTGTACGTGCCATTGAGGAATATATAACTTTATTTAATACTAACGCGTCAAGTTGAACTTTGTTCCGTCTAGGCGTGGTACCTAACCCTCCTTCGAGTAAACAACCGCTACACGCGTCAAATTATCGCGTGGGCTGCCTTTTCGTACAGAAACGAACTCCACCGTGTACCCGCGTGGGTGTGGCCGGGAACGAGACATGAGTACGTGCGTCCTGCGTGCACTTCTTCTTTAGGTGCAGGTACATACGTGGATGGGTGTGAGAGAGATGGTTTATGCGAAACAGAGGCAACGTGTTGATGATATCTCAAATAGAAAAACGTAACATATGCAATGTGTGTGAAACAGAGTCATGGACGTGAGATATCAATAGAATTGAAAACAGGGATGAAGTGTGTGGCTGCGCGATCAATAAAGAGTGCCATCGAATTTGTGTTTGCCCACATCAAAGATACATGGTGGCTGGCCTACTGGAATTTGAGAGGGCAGAGGTGCAGTTTTTCTCCGTGGCATGGATACCTACCTACAACGTTCGACTATCGGGGTGTGTGTGTGTGTGGGGGGGGCAGAGACCGATCGACTACTATATGTGTGGGGAAGGAGAGAGACCTAGCTATGTATTGAGGGGGATCGATCGACATCCAAGGATATGTGTAGCAGAGGAATAAGATTAGGAGAAAGACAAAGGTAGAGCGTTAGAGGGTTGGTGGTGGAGTGGCATCTCACAAATGTTGGGAGAGGCTTGCTAGACAAACGGAGGGTATGAGTGCAATATCAATAAGAGAGGGAGGGGGATGTCTGTCGGTCTATGCACGTGCGTGTGAGAGACGGGTCGGGAGGTATGCAAGGATGATGAGGGGAGACGATATGGTTGTGGTAAGCATATGTAACTA
This sequence comes from Aegilops bicornis, assembly GCA_021605145.1. NCBI lineage: Eukaryota > Viridiplantae > Streptophyta > Magnoliopsida > Poales > Poaceae > Aegilops > Aegilops bicornis. The sequence continues at coordinate 186,132,513 of CM038674.1, forward strand.
CATAGGAAGATCAACCGTCGTGTGTCCGAGAAAGGGAGAGACATAACTAGCAAGGTAAGTGTATCGGTGCGTGGGGAAAACGAATTATAGTCGACCTGGCTATATGTAGGGAGATCAGTTCATATACACGCCTGCATGTGTTAGAAGCAAATAAGGTCCGGAGACATAGACGGGGCAGAGGGCTGCGGCTAGGAGGTGGTGCGAGAGGCCTACCATGTCGAGGGGGGAGGAGTGTGTGAGTATGTGATCAATGAAAAGAGGGGCGGGAGTGTGCACCTGCGTGGAACCGTATTGGACATAGGGGGCATGGACAGTGAGAAGAGAAGAGGGGAAGTATATATGTGTTTGTTGTAGGCACACTTGGCTAGAGAGGTATATCGACCAGTGTGTGCCGGAAAGAAGGAGTCGGGGGCCTACACACACCGCTGGTGGACGACCTAAAGAGAAATAATGAGCGTCTTGCGATGGAGGGACACTAAGGGTGGGTGAGAGGGCGGGCGTGTGCATGCACTATAGAAAGTTAGCGCTAGCTAGCTACAAATAGAAGAGGACCGTGAAGGTGTAAAAAGACGAGCGAAGATCATAATTCATTATAAAAAGTGGATACGGATACTTGAAGAAGATATCATAATGTAGAACATTGATTATAATTTGGGCTAATGTGTGGCTTTTGCAACTCAGGTCTAAATACTTGTCATAATGTAGGGGGCGGGGCACTATACTTTGTGTGATAAACACGATGTACGTATGGAACATGGTTTAGATTATGAATATAGTTAGTACATCAAATGTACTATTATTTGGAATCAACACCAGGTGTATTCAAAATATAGAATTCGAGTTCATGTAGTACACATAGTTCATATCTATCTCTATAGTAATCATGTGGTGTGTTATTAAGGTAATACACGAATGATGGTTGAAGTTGGCAACAATCATGATTGTAGATTCTTATTTAAATAGAGAAACGAATTCAAATTTAGTTCGAATTGTAGCGGTAGTATAGACATTTGGAATGCACTAAAATGTTGGTATGAGTAGGTTACATGCATTATACAGCAAGCGAAAAAAATTAATTGGACATAACATGGATTCATACTCCCTCATTCCATCTGTATAGGGTGTAATGAGTTTTTTAAGACCGCCTTTAACTATTGACAAGATTAATAGTAAATGACATGCACAATGTGAAAATTATATCATTGAAAGAACCTTTCACAGACAAATTTAACGGTGTGCTTTGTGTAAGTTGCATGTCATATATTATTGCTCTAATATTTGGGAAAAGTTAGCATCAAAAAACGCATTAGGCTCTATATAGATGGAAGGAGGGAGTAGCTTTGAATAGCATTTGTATAGTAAAACGGGGAAAGACTCTCTTTGTGTGGTGTGAATAGTTTTATTTTTTTGTTTTCTTTTTGGTTGAGGGAAGTGCAAATTGATTTGGTACGTACAAGTACAATAATATTACTACACGTTAGGCTTGTCCCTAAAATTCAACCCGCGCCTTGTTATATCCCGAAAATTCAGATATCGTGCTCCCAAAACTGGCGCCTTCACAACCCGCGCCTTGCTATCCCGAAATTACAACGCGCGTGAAAATTCCCTCCAGCTGCCAAATCCCGACACGCGAAATCCCCCTTCTATCCCTGAGCCAAAACGGCCGCTAGTTCAAATCGGTGTGTGGGGGGTACTTTTGTAACACACCCTACATTTTGGACAAGCGCGTCCCTTAGTCATGGTTCACCCCCTCCCATCGCCCCCTTTTCACCATTCGAAATCCCAGGCCGCCATAACCTCTCCGCTCCAGCCGCGAAACCCCACCCTCCTCCGTCCGCCACCTCACCGCTGCCCAGCCGTAGCCTCTTCCCCGATGATGTCGTCCACCGCAACAGCTCGACGTCCCTCATCCACCTACCCGGATGAGGATCCGTCGTCCATCTCATCATCTCGCCGGTTCAGCCGCCCCGTCCTCCACCTCCAAGGAGCTGCTCCGACGATTGCCTCGTCTATCACGACTGCTCCATCCCCACAGCATCGCCTTAACCTGCTCCACCGGAACCGCAACATCCTCATCGACTCCTGGGACGAAGCCGAGGCCTACTCGGCGCCACCAAAGAGGTTGTACACTCATCGCATCGCACCTTCTCCTTAACTCGACCTCCCAGCGCCGACGGTGCTCCATCCCGCACCCCCATGGAGTGGCTACCTTGAAGCCGGCGCTGCACGCGACATCTCCACGGCGGCTCTCCCCGGTCTGAGGCCCCTTGGCGGCATCCATACCAGCCGGTTCTTTCTTTGCTGCTCCGTCTCTCGCTTCATTCTTTGTTGCTGCTCCCCTCGCTCGTCTTTCTTTGCTCTGCTCCGATTTAGCCACACTTCAATCGTTGAATCGATTTTTGGGTCGACGATTTTCGGGGTTGGGGGCTCTCGGAGTTAAGGAAGAACCACCAGCAGGCGGGGGCTCATGGGAGAGGTACCCCACTATCTATCTTAGGGTTCGTGGTGGGGGCGAGGGGGCTAGAGGGCTGGCCAGGCGGCGGCCGGTGGGGAGTTGTTTGAGGCGGCGGCGGGGCAGCGATTCGACCGGTGGTGGCTGGCGGCTCAGGGCGGTGCAGGTTGAAGATGAACTTTAGGCCCTCCCTAAACTACATGTCAAGTGCCTCTCTACTACCGTTGCGTTCAGTTTCGGCAGTAACATTCAGATTCCACAGTAAATTTCAGTTTCAATAGTTAAGTTCAGAGTCAACAGTTTTTACCTCATCTGTTGTAGTCAGGTGGTTTTTAGTGATGTAAATTTTACATCTATTTTACATCATCTATTGGAGATGCTATTAGAATCCCACTTGAGATTGACGATGTACGTCTGTCTTGCTTCAGCCTTGGCGTCTTCTGACTCACCAGAGCTGCTCCAACGACAGAACGATCCATCACAATAGAGCAGTGCCCTGGACATCGTCTATAGATTCCTCAGATCTTCCTCCACACCTCCGACAGCCACCTCTGCCTCAACTACTTCAGCGACCAACCCAATGATGCTGAGGTCTACATGACTACAGCAAAGAGGTTGTACACTTGTTGCATCACCTATTACCATACATTCATGTCGATCCATTAGGGCTATTTTGGTTCAACGTAAAAACATAGCAATAGGGAATTTTCCAATGGCACTCTACTATTCAATTATTCATGCATTTTGTTGAAAGCAATGAAGCAAAACATCCACCTGGACCTACTTTTCAAAATCCTATGCATGAAAACAAGACCAAGTGCATTAGTGGCAGAATAACATTCTAAGCATACTGCACGCTTTCATATGGTTTCACTTTATTTTGGCCATGTTTCTTTGCATTCCTCAGCTCTTCCAATTCCTGTAAACCAAACACCCAAGTTGACAGAAATCCTGTGTTTACAAATGCTCTGTTTACCATGTGCATTCCTATCCTATTTTGGTGTTTTTCCTATCCCTGCGTTTTTTGAATCATGCAAGCGAAATGAGCCCTTACAAAATTACTTCAGTTACAGGTAGGTGTCGAAGGGAACTTTGTGTGGTTTGTCCTGCTCCTGCCGCGACGTCGTCCACCTCACCTGAGCTGCTCCATCGACAGAAGCATCCACCAAATCAGACATCACGACTCCTGACCGTCTTTCGCCGCCTCAGATCTCCTTCCCTGCTGCCGGCACCCACTGCAACGACATCACCATCATCGACTCAGCAGATGAACCTGAGGAGTGCACGGGTCCACAAGAGAGGTCGCACTCTTTTGTTTCTGCTTATGTTATGCATTGCTTAAAACTACCTGCTACTTTATCGTCCTATTCACCTCTTGGACTCCAAGTCAGGTCCAAATTAATGTTCAAACTTGAGTTCTAAATTAGTTGTGGGGCACATATCAAGGCAGCAATGAATAGTATGTCTGTCTAATATCTGGTTCACCTAGGGTATGCCTATGTTGTTCATCTTGGGTGAGAAACAAATAGTAAAGCAATCATCATCTATCTTTTTATTAAATTAAAGCAATCATTAGCCTGCTATCGTTATTTTTGGATCCATCCACTGGTTGTTACCATCACTCTAAATTTTTGCATGCTCTCCTTACATAATCTCACCATATTTTTTTGTATGCATGTCAGATATTGTACACAGTCATCTTTGAACATGTAGAGAAAAAGAGAAGAGTTTTCTTGTGGCAATACAATGTCATGCAGACATCGCTCCATGGTGGGTTCAATGGCAAACCCTCCCCACCCCTCTCCAGATTGTAATCCAGAGGAAGATATCTGTTCTGAGGCGGATTCAGACGCCGCTGACCACTCCTATCTACCCCAAAGGTGTTTGCTCTACCCTGGCATGATGATGTTAGTCATATCATGCATATGTTGCCTTGCAGTGCCTACTTTTGACATCATATATGTCATCTGCTTAGTTTAGACATGTTCTGTAATGCCACCTGTTTAGTTTATATATCATTTATGGGAATTATGCAGTCTCATGTCTTTTAGCTAGCCATAATTTATGTGAAATGTGCAATGCCATCCTGTTTAACCAGGCATCATATATTTGAATCATATCTTGCCCATCCTTTTTTTCATTACATTTCCATTTGTCGACAATGTTTGTACATTAAACTACTCTTCCTGTGAATCAACCATTTGGGTGGGAGATGAAAAAATCTGGAGTGAAAACAAGGCCTTCAGAGCAGACAGTGCTACTTGTCGAAGCAGATCTCTTGTTGGGTCCCGATAGCTCCTCAGAGATGGATTCAGAGACAGATGACCAGTCCTATTCCCCCATCGAGGTGTATGCTCTAACTTGGCATGGTTATATTATTCATATCATGCATATGGTGTCTTGCATTGCATAGTTTAGACATCATATACACAATATTCAACACCATGTTCTTAGTTCAGATATCATATCGAATGCCCTCTATTTAGCATATAAATCACATATGTGAATTAAATGATGCGATCCTGATTACTTAGATAACATGTAGGTGAATTATGTCATGCAATCCTGTTTAGTTATTCATCATATCTTTGAATTATGTTATGCTATGCTATCCAGTTTAGATAGACATCATGTATGTGAAATTATGTCATGCTATCCATTTTAGATAAACAATATACATGTCAACTATTTCATGCCCTCTTTTTTCCACACTATCTATTGCATTTGTCTCTCATACAATGTATGTACATCCAACAATGTTTCCTGTTTATCAGCCATTTGAATTGGAGCGGGTGATGCCAATATCTAGCGGACTAAAAACACGGTCTTTAAATAAAACAGTGCTACCTCTTGGTGGAGATAGCACCCCGGTTGTACATGCACAAGAACCAGCCCTACCACACATAACCCAAACTCTCGCAGATTGTACCCCTACTGCGATGGACGAAGAACCAGCTTCACCCAATCTAACCCCAACCCCAGCCGATAGTAACCCAGTTCCTGTTGACATAACACCATCTCCTCCATAGAGCTCCCAAACAAGAGCAGTTAGTAAGGCAGCTCCAGTGCCCAAAGGGCCAGTACTATCACGACGAACCCCAACTCCACCAGTTAGTACGCCTATTCCTGTGGAGGAAGCACAACCAGCTAGTCGTAGTTTAGTATCTATTGCATTTAATGTTGTCAAATCATATGTGCGTATCTTCCCATCTTGGAAATATTATACTGAAGATGAAGGAAAATGCCAGTTGCAGGTGTTTGTCCAGGAGTTATTATGTAAGTAATGTTATTCATGGCAATTACTTTGCTTTGTCCCATACATCCTACCTCCATGATGGTTATAATACAGCAAATTTTCCCATTTTAGTAAGGACTGATTTGGAAACTCAGGATGAGGTAACCTGTGCTAATACCTTTGCTATCTTCAAGAATGCTTGGTGGCAGTATCAGAATTACCTGAAGAAAACATACTTCACCGAAAAAGAAACTCATCAAATTCCCTTACATTCTCCTGAGACACATTTACTGGACAATGACTGGGAACGCCTTGTTCTGTACTGATCCCGAACCAAGAACGTGGTAAGGTCTATGAGCTCATTTTCTATTTTTAAGTATTATATTCTTGCGTCTTACTGTACTCTGTTCATGTAGAACAAGTGCCTAAACCTGAAGAATATCTGTTCTAATTTAAGATTCCATTGCTATCATAGTTCAAAAAAGTGCTAGGCGTTAATTGTGCGTTTTGCCACCGCCTTGCGCTTTACTGACCAAAGCGCATGCTTATGCGCAGTTATGCATAGATTAAGCATAGTTGTGCGCAATGCGTTTTGCCAACGCCTAGAGCCTAGGCGCGCCTTTTTTAACTATGATTGCTTTGCTCTTGTATCACTGTATTTACTCATACAAACTTATTTTTAAATTGAAGGATCCAATCGAAACTCCAATGGCACAGCTGGTATGTTCACGCATGTTTCTTTAACAGGTTTGCTCTTATCAATAGCTCTGTTGATTTCAATTTCAGTTGTGTATCTGATTGACTTCTCATCTCATGCACATTACTAGCATCACATGAGCCAATAGTGTTGTTGTACATGTAGACCCGTGGTACCCATCTGAAATCTTGTTGTGTCGTGTAGTTTCCCACGCGTTGTATTCTTTCACTGCTGCTTTGTCTTGAACTGATATGATTTGAACCGTGTCTCTATTTTGATTTGGCAAGACAATGCAGTGACCATAGGACATAGATATATGTTTGTTTGATGCTTTTATTATGTACTAGTACTTGGCAATGGAAGACTTGGTAGTTTAATCATGTCCACCTTACTAATGAACTGGTTCACCGAAATGAGTTTCATATACTAGTACATGCTAAACTTGTTATGTGTGCGCTTGTTTCTTCTTTTTAGAATCTTGTGAGAATATTGGGGAAGAGTGCCTTATTAAGCAATGGTAAAGGAAGCAATGCAGATAAGGTTCAGGATAGTGACACATCCTTGTTGGTCTCCAATAAAGCTGATTAAACAGCTAAGGAAGACTATCTTGAAGACAGCAAGACAACCCCAAAGTCCTATCTTGGTTTAGTGTTCGAGTTACTGGCCACTACCGCTTGCACAAGCTATTCAACCTCACTGTCTGAATAAGTTCGTTTTCTCGAGTCTCAACTACAAGCTGAAAGACATCGATCAGCTATGCTTTGCGACAAGAAGCGGAAGGACTACGGAAGTCCCTGGAGCATTCAGATGCATACTTTCTGGTGCAACAGCAAGTGTTGGAGGATTTTAGCACCAAACAGGACAAAGCTAATAAGCTTGCTAAGCTTATTGCCAGCATGGTGGATACCTAGGATAACGTTTCTTGAGCTCTTCTGAAGTTGTTTCAGTTATGCTCTTGTTTTGCTGCAGCGTTTATTTGCAATGGTGGCCAATTTTGACGGCCAGTGTATGTAATATGCTGCTTTGTTCCCTATATTTGCACTGGTGGTGAACTTTGATGCCCAGTGGATGTAATATGTGTAATATCGGTAATAGGCTAGCGTTAATTGCTTGCTTATTTATTTCCTTATTGTCTTGTTTAGTTGTTTTCTTGTAGTCACTGCAGTTCTTTTTCTGTGTTTTTCTAGTGTCCACAATAGCCTATTTTGGTAACTAGGCCAAAATAATCATGGCAACACTGCAATTTGTTGTAACCATGGGCCTCCTGCGGGCCGTATGATCCATGGGCCTTCTACGGGCCGTAGGATCCATTGGCCTTCTATACGGGCCTTAGGATCCATGGGCCATCTACGGGCCATAGGGTCCATGGGCCTTCTACGGGCCATATGATCCATGGGCCTTCTACTGGCCGTACGATCCATGGGCCTCATACGGGCCGTAGGATCCATGGGCCTTCTACAGGGCGTATCATCATTTCGCCAATCATGGGCCATACTATTCGTCGACCATCACGGGCCGTTAATAGGCCATATTTGATAATTCTATGAAAACAACCCAACGGGTTTTTTTGACATGAAAACGACCCATCGTATTAATGGTCCACAAATGGGCCGACTGTAACGACGGGTTGAATTTGGCCCGCAAGCAGAAAATGACAGTAACGGGCCGTATATAACCAAATGCTACAAATGAGCCCAAGAATAAATGGGCCCTGAGAAGGCCGAAAGATAACCTGGGCTGGAAACGGCCCAATGGAATAACGGGCCGTTAATGGGTATAAAGTGATACACTGTTCATTACGGGCCAGTTTCACCATGGGCCGTTAATGGGCCAAGAGTTACAAAGGGCCTCATATGGGCCGAAAGAAGTCATGGGCCACACATGGGTTGGAAGTTAAAACAGGCTGGAATCATATTGGGCGGCCCAGATGAAGCTACTGGGCCTAATTCGGAGAGGTCGTAACGGGCCCTGGGTTAGTGGGCTGTAAATGGGCTATATGCGAACAAGCCGTTAACAGGCTTTCCGTGGGACGGCCATACCTTTGACCAAGTCAAATGGGCCGGCCTTTTCACAGGAATGGGCCTCTATTGGGTCGTGCCACATGTCGCCGAATCATAGGAGCCTTCGGTCCAATGAGTGGATGACATTTGTCCCAATGGTGAGCCGACACGTGTTTCCTCCAGCCAATGATGATTTTACACGTGGAAAATCCCCATTGGTCGGGGCTGTTAACGGGTTATCGGATCCAAAACCGGACCCGATAGCTTAACGGCATTCCATTACGGTGGATGCCACGTGTCGGTCACCCTGGACAAAAACACTTTTGTGGCGCGCGATTTATCGTCATGGAAGTGGACACTTCCGTGATGATAATTTTGGTAATCTCATGGAACACTTCTATGACATCACAGGTATGACTATCTTGATTCTGTCATAAAATCGTCATGGATGTACATGCATGACAAAAAACGGGACCTACTGTGACAAACACGTATCATCATGGAAGTTTATTTTTTTGTAGTGAATTGAGTTGGTTTTGTTAGGGCCTGATCCCTAGTATCCATTATATTCTGAGATTGATGTTGATATGACTTTGCGATGCTTAATGCTTGTCACTTTGGGCCCGGGTGCCATGATTTCAGATCTGAACCGTTTATGTTATCACCATTATATCCATGTTCTAGATCCGATCTTGCAAGTTATAGTCACCTACTACGTGTTATGATCCGGCAACCCCGGAGTGACAATAGTCGGGATCACTCCCGGTGATGACCGTAGTTTGAGGAGTTCATGTATTCACCATGTGCTAATGCTTTATTCTAGTTCTCTATTAAAAGGAGGCCTTAATATCCCTTAGTTTCCAATAGGAATCCGCTGCCACAAGAGGGTAGGATAAAAGATGTCATGCAAGTTCTTTCCATAAGCACGTATGACTATTTACGGAATACATGCCTACATTATATTTATGAACTGGAGCTAGTGTCGTATCACCCTAGGTTATGACTGTCTCATGATGAATATCATTCAACGAATCACCGATCCAATGCCTATGGATTTCGTATATATTGTTCCTGCTAAGTTACTATTGCTACTGTCACTATTGCACTTGCTACAAAACTACTGCTATCACTGTTACCATTACTGTTGCTGCTGCTACCATTATCAAAACTATCATATTACTGTGCTACTGATCACTTTGCTGCAGATAATTAATCTCCAGGTGTGGTTGAATTGACAACTCAACTTCTAATACTTGCAAATATTCTTGGGCTCCCCTTGTGTCGAATCTATAAATTTGGGTTGAATACTCTACCCTCGAAAACTGTTGCGATCCCATATACTTGTGGGTTATCAAGACCTTTTGTTAGCGCCGTTGCCGGGGAGCATAGCTATATCTGTTGAGTCACTTGGGATTATTATCAATTTATCACTATGAAGAATCTGAAGGATGCTAAGACTAATATTTTTTCCTCTAAGACGAGGGGAGGTAAGGAACTGCCATCCAGCTCCGCTTTAGATTCACCTTATGTTATACGTACACTTTCAACACCACCACATGCTATTAATTATGATATGTCGCAAGTTGTTGATGATTCTGCTATGAATGCTACTCATGATGATGCTAGTACCTTGCTTGATGATGTGCCACTAGGTGAATTTCTTGATGAACAAATTGCTAGAGTAAGACAACATGATATTGTTGGAACTGATGACGAGCTTGAAACTGAAAATCTTGAAACACCTACGAGAACTAGCCCTCCTAGATATGAATTGCCAAAGGTACCGGAAGGTTATGCTATGAGTGAGGAGGCAACTAGAGATATTCTTGATTGTAAGGATAGAGATGATCTAGAAAATTTATTATGCAAGTATAAACAAAGATCTTTGAATGCTTAATGAAATGTGATCCTAAGTTTGCTACTTCACCTATCTTTATTGATGATAAGGATTATGAATTCTCTGTCGACCCAGAGTTAATTACTTTGGTTGAATCTGATCCTTTCCATGGTTATGAAATTGAAACTATTGTGGCACATCTTACTAAATTGAATGACATAGCCACCCTTTTTGCTCATGATGAGAATTCGCTATTACTATATCCTCAAGTTATTACCGTTCTCATTAAAGGGTGATGCTAAAGCTTGGTACAATACGCTTGCTCCTGGTTGTGTGCGTAGTCCGAAGGATATGATTTATTACTTCTCTGAAAAATATTTTCCTGCTCATAAGAAACAAACTGCCTTGCAGGAAATATTTAACTTTGTGCAAATTGAAGAAGAGAGTCTCCCACAAGCTTGGGGGAGGCCTCTCCAATTGCTTAATGCTTTGCCTGATCACCCTCTTAAGAAAAATGAAATACTTGATATATTCTATAATGGACTAACCAACGCTTCTAGGGATTTCCTAGATAGTTGGGCTGGTTGTGTTTTTAGGGAATGAACTATTGAGCAAGCTGAAGAATTATTGAATAACATATTGAAAAATTATGATGATTGGAATCCTCCTGAAACACCGCTTAAACCCACTCCGAAGAAGAGGGGTATCTTATATCTCAGTCCTGAAGATATGCAAGAGGCAAAGAAATCTATGAAGGAAAAAGGTATTAAAGACGAGGATGTTCAAAATTTACCACATATTGAAGAAATACATGGGCTTGAAGCACCACCACCACCTAAGGTGGTAGAGGTAAAATCTTTAATGAAATATAATGATAGTGATGATCCTCGTAATAAACATCCTTGTCAATGCCTTTATGAGTTTGATAATTACATTAGAAAGCAAGATCACTTCAAAGCAAATGTTATGAAACAATTGAAATACAACTCTGATATGATTGCTCATTTAATTGACTTGTTATTTAGAATATCAAATGATGTTAGGGGTGTAGGAAAGCATGCCTCTATGGTTCAAACTCAATTAGAACAAATTTCTAAATCTCAAAGAGAGTTGCTTGATGAAATGAACAATAATATAAGTGACTTTGCTGTTAGAGTAGCAACTAGAGGAGGTAAAATGACTCAGGAATCACTTTATCCCGAGGGACACCCAAAGAGAAGTGAACAAGACTCTCAAAGAATTAACACTAATGCACCTAGTCCTTCTAAAAAGAAAAAGAAGAAGAAAAATGATAGGACTTTGCATGCCTCTAGTGAGCCTGAAATAGAAAAACCTCCTCATAATGATAACGAAGTTTCTATCTCTGATGCTGAAACTCAATATGGTAGTGAACACTCACCTTCCGATAATGAAAAAGATAATGATGAGGTTCATGAAGACACTCAACCTAATAATAAAGAACCAAACAATGATGTTGAGTTAGAACTAGCTGTTGATCTTGATAACCCACAACCCAAGAATAAAAGATATGATAAAGAGACTTTGTTGCTAGAAAACACGGTAAGGAAAGAGAACCATGGGTTCAAAAGCCTATGCCCTTTCCACCTAAGTCAACTAAAATGAAAGATGATGAAGAATTCGAACGCTTTGTTGAAATGCTGAGGCCAGTCTTTTTGCGTACTCGCTTGACTGATATCTTAAAAATGCCTCCTTATGCAAAGTACATGAAAGACATCATCACCAATAAGAGAAAAATACCGGAAGCTGAAATCTCCACTATGCTTTCTAACTATACTTTTAAAGATGGAGTACCTAAAAAACTTGGAGATTCGGGAATACCAACTATACCTTGCTCCGTTAAAAGAAATTATGTGAAAACTGCTTTGTGTGATTTGGGATCTGGTGTTAGTGTTATGCCTTTCTCTTTATATAAAAGACTTGATTTGAATAAACTCACACCTACTGAAATATCTTTGCAAATGGCTGAAAAATCAACCGCCATACCTATCGCTATTTGTGAGGATGTGCCTGTTGTTGTTGCTAACGTTACTATTTTGACTGACTTTGTTATACTTGAGATGTCCGAGGACGACAACATGTCGATTATCCTTGGCTGACCCTTCTTGAATACTGCATGAGCTGTTATTGATTGCAATAAAAGCAAGGTCACTTTTCATATCAATGGTAATGAGCATAAGGTGCACTTTCCGAAGAAACAATTCCAAGTGAATGGTATTAATGTTATTAAAAAATCACCGACAATCACTATTGGAAGTTTTCAGCTACCTCTACCTACTGTTAAAAAGAAATATGAAATGCTTATTGTTGGGGACATTCATATCCCCGTTAAGGTAAGTTAGTGATTTACGAAAGTTCTTCGGTTTCATGCTAATCGAAAGGGGTTGTTAATAAGACTTGATCAACCTTATTAATGGGTCATTTTTTTAGAGGTATGAAGTTGATGAATTTAGTGAGACCTTTTGTTTTATGTTTCTATTAGTTAAATAAAATAAAATGCCATGCTTTATCTGTTTTCTAAGTTTTCCGTGCAACAAAAAATGACCCAAAAATTAAAGTTCTCAGAATGCTCTGAAAATTTAATATGATTTTTTTTTCTGAATATTTAAGAATTTCTGATGCAAATAATATCAGAGGGAGGTGCACCTGGTGGGCACAACCCACCTGGATGCGCCAGGAACCCCAGGCGTGCCCTGGTCGATTGTGGTCCCCACGTGGGCACCCTCACTTACTTCTTCTTCCCACATCACCACATTCATCCCGAAAAAATCACCATTGCTCTCTCTCTTGTGTTCTTGCTCCCGAAACCGCGGATTTCGATCTCTTTCCTCGAAAATCCGTTTCTGAAACTATTTCTGAAACTGTTTCGGGGAATTGTTGCTTGGTATGTGACTCCTCCATGTGTCCAATTAGTTTTTGCTTTAGTGGTTTATATTTTGAATAATTAGCTACTATTGGTGCTGCTGTAGATGAGCTTGCATGTTGAACTCTTAGAGTTCTAAGTAGTTGAATGCTTGCTATGACCTCTATACATCCTTATGAGTAGTTGCTATCATTCTTATGAAGTTTTGTTAACAAATTTTTGTGACCCAAAATAACGATTATATGATGAGTGTGGGCATTAAGGAGGAATTTGAACAATATGTTCACAATGCCGATCTCGGTCCCTACATTCCAGATAAGTGCGACCAACATCTCATCCTCACTGAATCATTTGTTAGAGGATTTAAATTCCATGCCCGTGAATCTAGGGTGTCATTTAAACTGTATGAAAACCCATTTACCATATCTTTAGAGAGATTCGTTCACCACTGCAAAATTCCATTCTGGGGTTCACTCGATGAACCGCTAAGGCATGATTTTGAGATATTCTTGACTAGTCTTTGATATGATGAGACTAGGGGAGTGACGCAAGGCAAGCAAGATTGTAGTACACTTTGTGCTCCAGACTTCAGCCTCATACACACCGCTGTCAACGGTGATAGAAGTTATAATCTTGGAGCGATTGTTGCACGTGGGTTGCAACACAACGTTGGTAGTGGATATTTTTATGGTGGAATTTATGCCACATGACTAGCGAGGGAGCTGGGTGTTTCACCTTTGCCCTATGATCCTATTTTACCCATGTAGTACCTAGACTTTGATGCTATGAAACATCATAAGATCCTTAGAGGAGATCCCCATAATTTCACTTATAAATTGATGTTTAACAAGGAATCCATGGTGGAAACATATTTGCCTGCACCTGCTCTCTTTAATGTTCACAACAGGGGAAGATATTATGTTCTTGAGAGCGAGGCCCGAGCTCATAACGCAGGGTTGGGGCTGCACGGTGGGCTGAGGCATCCGCACCGAGAGCCTCCATGAGCTACCACTCCGACCATAACGCAGGCTACTAACTGATTATGGAGTTGGGCCAAAAGCCTAAGCTTGGGGGAGTACATATTCCCACCGATGTTACATTCATGTTCACACATTTCACTCCAGTTGTCGGTGTTCACACTCTTTCATTGTATTATCCATGTTAAATTTTATTTTCTCGCTTTCTTCTTGTATGTTTGAAAAACTTTGAGAAAATCCAAAAATATATTCCTTGCTTCATTTTGATTTTTCTTCCTAGTTTAAATTGTTGTAGCACTAAAAAGAAAACCCAAAAATATTTCCTTGTTCTTCTTTTACTTGTTGGGAGCTTTCCTGTGTAAATAGTTTTTCTCATTTTTGGTTTTTCTTTTTTTATTTGCTTGTTTATGAAAAAACAATAACTCCAAAAATATTTCAGTGTGTTTCTCTGAATTTCTTTTATTTTTATTGAGTCATACCGAGGAGAAGACCGTGATGAAAATGTTGAGTGGCTCTCATATGCATTATCGTTGATCAGACAAAGAGTCCATATTACCTTGTCTTCTCCTTTTGAATAAAATGTTTGCAGATTCCAGCTTAGTCCACGGCACTCTTGCACTATTATTATTTTCAAATCATTCGGTCGTGCAAGTGAGAGGCAATAAGGATGATATTCGATGAACTGGCCGTGGCAGAGAGAAACGGGTATGAAATCGATTTGTTCTATTTCTGTAAATATGTTTAACCATGATCCATGATTCAACCTATTATGATCAAACATGTTTGCAGAGATTATAGTTTCTCATGCCATGCATAAGTAGCTAGGAGTGGATAATGATTTATCTAGGATGTCAACATTGCGTTAAAATGATTGTGATGTAGTATGATGATATGTTATCCTCCTCTGAATGTTTGAGTGGCTTGACTTGGCACATGTTCATGCATGTAGTTGAATCAAAACCAACATAGTCTCTATGATATTTATGTTTATGGTGTTCATATCCTAGTCATGCTAGTATCCAATGTTACTTATGCATAATGCATGTTCATGACCGTTGTTGCTCTCTAGCTGGCCGCTTCTCAACCTATTTGCTAGCCTTCGCCTGTTCTAAGTGGGAATTATGCTTGTACAGCAAAAACCTGAAATCCAAGTTATTCCAGATGAGTCCACCATACCTGCCTATATGCGGTATTACCCTGCCGTCCTAAGTAAATATGCATGTGCCACCTCTAAAAACTTCAAATATCCTTTTTGTGTTCCTGGATTGTTCATAGAGCGACAAGAGGTAGTTGGTATCTTCCATGCTAAGCGGGTTATTCTCAGGTTGTGTGTTTATTCACTCATCATTGCATGAGAAAAGAGCGGTAATAGGAATTCCCAGTCCCAAATTGCAAAAAGAACTTATCAATAATCAAACAAAAACTCCAATGGAGCAAAAACCTTTACCTTACCGCTTGGGAACCGCTACTAATTTGTTTAGCATGGAAGATATTGATAACTGATGGTCGCGAAGTAAACAAGAAGGGTGCATGTCTCAAAATTTCATTTACCTCTGTCTTAAAAACTTGAGCTCTGGCACCTCTGCAAATCACTCCTTCCCTCTGTCAAGGCACTATCTATTTAATTTTACGTTGTGTCATCACCCTCTCAAATAAGAGCCAGAACATGAGAGCACTGTTGTCATGCTGATGCACTGTGTGTAGCTAATGCTGGGTGCATCATGACTGGATCTTTTTTACCATGAATTACAATGTTTAGTCGTTGCTTAAACTTTTGGGGTGCTCTGCATTTATGTTTTGCGGTCTCAGAAAGGGCTAAAGAGATACCACTATTGTCATATTGCATCATAGTTGTTTTAACAACGTGTTGCTGTTCGAGATGTCTTATTATTGCTCGCTAGTTGATATGAGTTAATATAATTTTTAAGAGTTATTGTCGACATGGTTAGTTATAATCTTTGCTGAAAACCTGGGTGCTGTTTAAGCTTATTTAGGGAAACAAGAGCAAAAGAGTCCGTAAAAGTTTTTCTTTTTCACTTTCAGTTTATCAAGTGAATTGCTTGAGGACAAGCCAAGGTTTAAGCTTGGGGGAGTTGATACGTCTCCGTCGTACCTACTTTTCTTAACACTTTTCCTCTTGTTTTGGACTCTAATTTGCATGATTTGAATGAAACTAACCCGGACCGCACTTTGTTTTATTGAGAACAACCATGGTGTTGTTTTTGTGTAGAAATAAAAAATTTGAATGGAAAAAAACTTTGCGAGGATTTTTATACAATAAAAGAGAATTTACGGAGCCAAGAACCACCAGGAGGGCACAGGTGGGCACAACCCACCGAGGCGCCAGCCCCTCCAAGCACGCACAGGTGGGTTGTCCCCAGCTGGTGGCCCTACAGACCCTGAAACCAATGCTATAAAATCCTATTTTTCCAGAAAAAATTAGGGAGAAAGAATTATCGCGTTTCACGAGACGGAGCGGTCGTCATCTCCTGTTCATCACCAGGAGGCCAGATCTGGAGTCCGTTTGGGGCTCCTGAGAGGGGGATTTTCGATCTTCGTCATCACCAACCCTTCTCCATCGCCAATTCCATGATGCTCCCAACCGGGAGTGAGTAATTCCTTCATAGGCTCGCTGGTCGGTGAGGAGTTGGATGAGATTCATCATGTAATCGAGTTAGTTTTGTTAGGGCCTGCTCCCTAATGTCCATTACGTTCTGAGATTGATGTTGCTATGACTTTGCCATGCTTAATGCTTGTCACTTTGGGCCCGGGTGCCATGATTTCAGATTTGAACCGTTTATGTTATCGCCATTATGTCCATGTTCTAGATACGATCTTGCACTACAAAAAAGACACATCCGTGACATTTTGGGCCGAACGAATTTTTTTCTGTCATACATACGACACTTCTATGACGATAATGGTGACAAAACCCGGAATCATCATAGATGTGGTGGGCTCCTACTTCTATGAAAAAAAATCATGACAGAAAATGGGCTTTTCGTCCTGGGCTGGCCGGAGATGCAGCTGCATGACATTCTTTGGGCCGTCCATGACGGAAAAAACTATGGTAGAAGCGAGGGGGAGGAAAATTTCGAGGAGTTGCCGGTTACGATGGGAGGTCGGGGGCGGCGATGCAGCGTTCTCTTGTACTGCGTCTGTGGCGTGTGTGCGGCGTTAGCTCTAATCGAACTGAGCGAGGCGTTGGGCTCTAACTGAAACCGAGCGATTGCACTGCAGGCTACGCGTTACTGAACCCGAGCAATCAATCGATGGCTGTTAACTGAACCCGATGGAGCGATTCCTTCGCTACTGCTTCTAACTGATAACTGAAGCCGATTGATTGGATGAACAATGAGCGTTACGGGGTGGGGGGGGGGTGGGGCTGGATGAACAGTGAGCGGTGGCGTTGCCTCTGGATGAACAGGACCTCGTGGTGTGGAGGGCTGGATGAACGGTAGACGATGGAGGGGGGGCCGTGGAGGGTGGTTGAGCAGGACCCGTGGTGTGGAGGGCTGGATGAGCTGTAGGCGGTGGAGGGTGCCCGTGGAGGGTGATTGAAGCGATGGCGGTGGAGTAAGCGCAGCGGTGGAGGCTGGATGAGCGAGGAGCCCGTGGAGGCTAGAGGAGGTCGATGGTAGCCCGTGGAGGCTGGAGGCAGTCAACGGTGGAGATGAACAGTATCCCGTGGAGTCCCGTTCTGCGGTACGCCACACCCCTCCGATGAACATGACCCCCGTTTCGACCGTAGCGCTCCAACACAAGTCCGTTTCCTACGTTTTGTGGTACGCCACACCCCTCTCGATAAACAGGACCCCGTTTCGACCGTAGGATGTCCGTTTCCTCCGTTTTGCGGTACGCCACACCCCTCCCGATCAATAGGACCCCCGTTTCGACCGTAGGTGGTCCGTTTCCTCTGTTTTGCGGTACGCCACACCCCTCCCGATCAACAGGACCCCGTTCTGAACGTAGGAGGTCCGTTTCCTCCGTTGTGTGGTATGCCAGGCCTCGTTTCCATCGCGTGTTCTGTCCAAGCCGGTTGGCTCCCACGCGTTCCGTTGCCTCCCGATGAACACGACGCATTCCGTTGCCTCCCCATGAACACGACGCATTCTGTTTCCTCCCCATGAACACGACAACGGCGCTATTTCTCTGTTCTGACCCAGCCATGTACACGAGCCCTGGCCGTACATATGCGCGAGTAGCCATTCGAGACCCTGCCCGTATGTACGTACGTGGCCATATTTTCTTTCTTGCACCCTCACCGCGGTACGTACATATACATGCTACGTGCGCGCCTCTACTATGACACATGAGCGCCTCTACAACGACCAGTATGTACGTACACGTTCGCGACCATAATGACAACACTACGTACGCTTCGACTAGGTGGGTCCCGACTGTCAGGCACTTCCTTGCCTGTGAAGATGTAGCTGGTGGGTCCCGGCGGTCGAGGGTGAATCGTTTTTGCGGATGCACTTCCTTGCATGCGAAGATGTAGCTGGTGGGTCCCGGCGGTCGAGAAACATTTTTTCGCGAAATCGGTGGCCCGTCCGGTGGGTCCCCGCTATCGGTGGAGGAATAATTATTTTGCGGCGTAATAAGGAGGCACTTCCTTCTTTGCGGCCGTGGACCCAGCGTCGGCCTCTCCGTCGATCCACGTCCAATGGAAGACATTCCTTGACCACGTTGACCATGCCGCGCCGAGAGCACCGGGCGGTGGGCGGCAGCGAGGCCTAGGAAGGGGCGACACGGAGCCGGGAAGGCAGCGGCGATGGATGCCCAGCGTGAAAGTACAAGGGTTCACTAGTTCGCTGCGGTGTGAGGTTGCCGTCGCCACAGAATAACAGGGGGTGTGGGTGAGTGGAGGGATGGTCTGGTCAGCGGTGGGAGTAGTAGGGGGCGGTGAGGCCTCCGCCACATCGCAACCGGCCACGGGAGGCAGGAGCACGAGGCATGATCGGCGCTTGTTTGGGTGGCTGGAGCAAGAAGACCAGAGGTTGAAGAAGCACTACGGCCGTTGGATGGACATCGTACGGTCACTGGAGCTAGAATCGTGCATATTGACTAAGTTGACAAAGCCCTCCGTCCCCGTCAACTTAGTAGGCCCTAAGTCAGCCTGCCACTATCTTTGGGTCCCGGCTAACAGGGGGAGTATTCATTTTTTGTGTAATAAGGAGGCACTTCCTTGCGCGCGAAGATATAGCTGGTGGGTCCGAGCTGTCAGCGGCGGTAACGTTTTTTTTACGAAATACAGAGGCCCTTTTGGTGGGTCCCTGATGTTAGGTGGAGGAATCATTATTTTTGCGTGTAATAAGGAGGCATTTCCTTGCATGCGGCCGTGGACCCAGCTGTCGGCCTCTCCACGTACAGTCCACTTCAGATGCATGTCGGTCGTTGACCATGTTGACCAGGCCGCACCGAGAGCACCAGGGTGATGGACGACGTTGAGGCCTAGGAAGGGAACGACATGGAGGCAGGGAAGACTCGGCAGTTGTTTCCCTGCGGAGAATGCGACTATCTGAGGGTTTCTTGCCGTGTGCCGTCGCCGGAGAATAACAGCAGGTGTGGGTGAGTAGAGGGATGGCTAGGCCAGCGATGGGAGTATGGTGGGGCGGTGAGGCCTGCGCGGCAGCAGAGCCGGCCGCGGGGAGGAGGGAACTGGCAGTCTCGCCGGCGCTTGTTTGAGCGGCTGGAGCAGGAAGAGCAGAGATTGAAGAAGCACAACGACCGTTGGATGGACATCTAACAGTCACTCCTTGTGCGTCAACCTTTTTTTTAGGAAAGCCTCAAATCTGTGGAAAACAGCATACATCCCATCTGCCATTATTTCTAATAATTTACAGCCCATTTGCTAATTCTTAAGGTTTTTTTGGAGCCCATATTCTTTTTGTTAGCATTACAGCCCATATTGTGGCCACGGTTAAAAAATTATACGAATTTTTGCATATTTTGGTACGGTCCGAACTGTTTTTAATCCCGAAATTTCGACTCACATTCAAACTGATTTTAAAAATAAATGTATGTCAATATAAAATCCAACAAATTCTCCACGCATAAAAATTAATGTAATTTAAAATCTCGAAATGAAAAAAGATATTTGAAACTAATTGCGGTTTGATGTGTTTTAAAAATGTACAACCCATTTCTCATTCTTTGTTAGGCCATTTTCTCGGCCAGCGAATGAAGCTCTCCTCGTCATGAAAGATTTGCAGCCCAACAGGCACGACAAAGCGACTTACTTGGCAAATCACAAAAAACTAGGTTGTGACCGTGGACCCGGTATCGGCCTCTCCACGTCTGATACTCTTCCGATGGAAGTCGGTCGTTGACCACATTGACCACGCCGCGCCGAGAGCACCAAGGCGGTGGACGACGGCGAGGCCTAGGAAGGGGACGACGCGGAGCCGGGGAAGACACAGCAGTGGATGCCCACTCGGAGAGGAGTACGAGGTTCACTGGTTCGGCTGCGGCGTGAGGCTGCCGTCGCCGCAGAATAACAGGAAGTGTGGGTGAGTAGAGGGATACCCTGGGCCAGCGGTGGGAGTAGTAGGGGCGGTGAGGCCTCCGCGGCATCACAACCGGCCACGAGAGGCAGGAGCACGCGGCACAACCGGCGCTGCTTTGGGTGGCTGGAGCAAGAAGACCAGAGGTTGAAGAAGCACTATGGCCGTTGGATGGACATCGTACGAACACTGGAGCTAGAATCATTCATATTGACTAAGTTGACAAAGCCCTCCGTCCCCGTCAACTTAGTTGGCCCACAAGTCATCCTCCTGTTGGGTAACGCAGTAATTTCAAAAAATTTCCTACGCACACGCAAGATCATGGTGATGGCATAGCAACAAGAGGGGAGAGTGATGTCCACGTACCCTAGTAGACCGTAAGCGGAAGCGTTAGCACAACACGGTTGATGTAGTCGTACGTCTTCACGATCCGACCGATCCAAGCACCGAACGTACGGCACCTCCGAGTTCAGCACACGTTCAGCTCGATGACGATCCCGAGCTCCGATCCAGCAAAGCTTCGGGATGAGTTCCGTCGACCGACCTGACGGCGTGGTGGCGATGATGATGTTCTACCGGCGCGGGGCTTCGCCTAAACTCATGACGATATGACCGAGGTGGAATATGGTGGAGGGGGCACCGCTGCAGCTAAGGAACGATCCGTAGATCAACTTGTGTGTCTATGGGGTGCCCCTGCCCCCGTATATAAAGGAGTGTAGAAGGGGGAGGGCCGGCCCTCTCTATGGCGCGCCCTAGGGGAGTCCTACTCCCACCGGGAGTAGGATTCCTCTTTTCCTAGTAGAACTAGAAACCCTTCCATGTAGTAGGAGTAGGAGAGAAGGAAAGGGAAGAGAGAAGGAGAAGGAAGGAAGGGGGCGCCCCCCCTCCCTAGTCCAATTCGGACTAGTCAAGGGGAGGGGTGCGGCCACCCTTTTGGCCCTTTCTCTCCTTTTCCGTATGGCCCATTGAGGCCCAATACGAATTCCCGTAACTCTCCGGTACTCCGAACAATACCCGAATCACTCGGAACCTTTCCGAACTCCGAATATAGTCGTCCAATATATCGATCTTTACGTCTCGACCATTTCGAGACTCCTCGTCATGTCCCCGATCTTATCCGGGACCCCGAACTCCTTCGGTACATCAAAACTCATAAACTCATAATAAAACTGTCATCGAAACCTTAAGCGTGCGGACCCTACGGGTTCGAGAACTATGTAGACATGACCGAAACACGTTTCCGGTCAATAACCAATAGCGGGACCTGGATGCCCATATTGGCTCCCACATATTCTACGAAGATCTTTATCGGTCAAACCGCATAACAACATACGTTGTTCCCTTTGTCATCGGTATGTTACTTGCCTGAGATTCGATCGTCGGTATTTCAATACCTAGTTCAATCTCGTTACCGGCAAGTCTCTTTACTCGTTCCGTAATACATCATCCCGCAAATAATTCATTAGTTACAATGCTTGCAAGGCTTAAGTGATGTGCATTACCGAGAGGGCCCAGAGATACCTCTCCGACAATCGGAGTGACAAAACCTAATTTCGAAATACGCCAACCCAACATGTACCTTTGGAGACACTTGTAGTACTCCTTTATAATCACCCAGTTACATTGTGACGTTTGGTAGCACCCAAAGTGTTCCTCCGCTAAACGGGAGTTGCATAATCTCATAGTTATAGGAACATGTATAAGTCATGAAGAAAGCAATAGCTATATACTAAACGATCAAGTGCTAGGCTAACGGAATGGGTCTTGTCAATCACAACATTCTCCTAATGATGTGATCCCGTTAATCAAATGACAACTCTTTTGTCCATGGCTAGGAAACTTAACCATCTTTGATTCACGAGCTAGTCAAGTAGAGGCATACTAGTGACACTATGTTTGTCTATGTATTCACACATGTATTATGTTTCCGGTTAATACAATTCTAGCATGAATAATAAACATTTATCATGAAATAAGGAAATAAATAATAACTTTATTATTGCTCTAGGGCATATTTCCTTCAGTATCCCACTTGCACTAGAGACAATAATCTAGTTCACATCGCCATGTGATTTAACACCAATATTCATATCTGTATATGATTAACACCCATAGTTCACATCGTCATGTGACCAACACCCAAAGGGTTTACTAGAGTCAATAATCTAGTTCACATCTCTATGTGATTAACACCCAAAGAGTACTAAGGTGTGATCATGTGTTGCTCATGAGAGAAGCTTAGTCAACGGGTCTGTCATATTCAGAGCCGTATTTATTTTGCAAATATTCTATGTCTATAATGCTCTGCACGGAGCTACTCTAGCTAATTGCTCCCACTTTCAATATGTATCCAGATTGAGACTTAGAGTCATCTGGATTGGTGTAAAAGATTGCACCAATGTAACTCTTTACGACGGGCTCTTTTATCACCTCCATAATCGAGAAATATTCACTTAGTTCTCACCAAGGATAATTTTGACCAATGTCCAGTGATCTACTCCTAGATCACTATTGTACTCCCTTGCCAAATTCAGAGCAAGGTATACAATAGGTCTGGCACACAACATAGCATACTTTATAGAACCTATGACCGAGGCATAGGGAATGACTTTCATTCTCTTTTCTATTTTCTGCTTTGGTCGGGATTCGAGTCTAACTCAATTTCACACCTTTGCAACACAGGCAAGAACTCTTTCTTTGACTGTTCCATTTTGAACTATTTCAAAATCTTGTCAAGGTATGTACTTATTGAAAAACTTATCAAGCGTCTTGATCTATCTCAATAGATCTTGATGCTCAATATGTAAGTAGCTTTACTGAAGTCTTTCTTTTAAAGAACTCCATTCAAACACTCCTTTATGCTTTTGCAGAATAATTCTACATTATTTCCGATCAACAATATGTCATTCACATATACTTATCAGAAATGCTGTAGTGCTCCCACTCACTTTCTTGTAAATACAGGCTTCACCGTAAGTCTGTACAAAACTATATGCTTTGATCATCTTATCAAAGCGTATATTCCAACCCTGAGATGCTTGCACCAGTCCATAAATGGATCGCTGGAGCTTGCACATTTTGTTAGCACCTTTAGGATTGACAAAACCTTCTGGTTGCATCATATACAACTTTTCGTTAAGAAAACCATTAAGGAATGCAGTTTTGACATCCATTTGCCAGATTTCATAAAATGTGGCAATTGCTAACATGATTCGGACAGACTTAAGCATCGCTACAGTTGAGAAAATCTCATTGTAGTCAACACCTTGAACTTGTCGAAAACTCTTTTGCGACAAGTCGAGCTTTGTAGATAGTAACACTACTATCAGCATCTGTCTTCCTCTTGAAGATCCATTTATACAATATGGCTTGCCGATCATCGGGCAACTCCACCAAAGTCCACACTTTGTTCTCATACATGGATCCCATCTCAGATTTCATGGCCTCAAGCCATTTCGCGGAATCTGGGCTCATCATCGCTTCCTCATAGTTTGTAGGTTCATCATGTTCTAGTAACATGACTTCCAGAATAGGATTACCGTACCACTCTCGTGCGGATCGTACTCTGGAAGACCTACGCGGTTTTGTAGTAAATTGATCTGAAGTTTCATGATCATCATCATTAGCTTCCTCACTAATTGGTGTAGGAATCACTGGAACTGATTTCTGTGATGAACTACTTTCCAATTCGGGAGAAGGTACAAATTACCTTATCAAGCTCTACTTTCCTCCCACTCACTTCTTTCGAGAGAAACTCCTTATCTAGAAAGGATCCATTTTTAGCAACAAATGTTTTGCCTTCGGATCTGTGATAGAAGGATTACCCAACAGTTTCCTTTGGGTATTCTATGAAGACGCACTTCTCCGATTTGGGTTCGAGCTTATCAGGTTGAAAAACTTTTTCATATAATCATCGCAACTCCAAACTTTAAGAAACGACAACTTGGGTTTCTTGCTAAACCACAGTTCATATGGTGTCGTCTCAACGGATTTAGATGGTGCCCTATTAAACGTGAATGCAGCTGTCTCTAATGCATAACCCCAAAACAATAATGGTAAATCAATAAGAGACATCATAGATCGCACCATATCCAATAAAGTGCGGTTACGACGTTCGGACACACCATAACGTTGTGGTGTTCCAGGTGGCATGAGCTGTGAAACAATTTCACATTGTTTTAATTGAAGACCAAACTCGTAACTCAAATATTCGTCTCCGCGATCAGATCGCAGAAACTTTATTTTCTTGTTATGATGATTTTTCCACTTCACTCTGAAATTCTTTGAACCTTTGAACTATTCAGACTTATGTTTCATCAAGTAGATATACCCATATCTGCTCAAATCATCTTGTGAAGGTCAGAAAATAACGATACTTGCCACGAGCATCAATACTCATTGAATCGCATACATCGGTATGTATTATTTCCAACAAGTTAGTAGCTCGTTCCATTGTTCCGGAGAACAGAGTTTTAGTCATCTTGCCCAAAAGGCACGGTTCGCAAGCATCAAATGATTCATAACCAAGTGATTCCAAAAATCCATCTTTATGGAGTTTCTTCCTGCGCTTTACACCAATATGACCCAAACGGGAGTGCCACAAATAAGTTGCACTATCATTATTAACTTTGCATCTTTTGGCATCAATATTATGAATATGTGTATCATCACGATCGAGATCCAACAAACTATTTTCATTGGGTGTATGACCATTGAAGGTTTTATTCATGTAAACAGAACAACAATTATTCTCTGATTGTAAATGAATAACCGTATCGCAATAAACATGATCAAATCATATTCATGCTCAACGCAAACGCCAAATAACATTTATTTAGGTTTAATACTAATCCCGAAAGCATAGGGAGTGTGCGATGATGATCATATCAATCTTGGAACCATTTCCAACACACATCGTCACTTTACCCTCAACTAGTCTCTCTTTATCCTGTAACCCCTGTTTCGAGTTACTAATTTTAGCAACCGAACAAGTATCAAATACTCAGGGGCTACTATAAACACTAGTAAGGCACACATCAATAACCTGTATATCAAATATACCTTTCTTCACTTTGCCATCCTTCTTATTCACCAAATATTAAGGGCATTTCCGCTTCTAGTGACCATTTCCTTCGTAGTGTAAGCACTTAGTTTTAGGCTTTGGTCCAGCTTTGGGCTTCTTCGTGGGAGTGACAACTTGCTTGTCATTCTAGTTGAAGTTCCCTTTCTTTCCCTTTGCCCTTTTCTTGAAACTAGTGATCTTGTCAACCATCAACACTTGATGCTCTTTCTTGATTTCTACCTTCGTCGATTTCAACATCACGAAGAGCTTGGGAATCGTTTTCGTCATCCCTTGCATACTATAGTTCATCACAAAGTTCTAGTAACTTGGTGATGGTGACTAGAGAATTCTGTCAATCACTATCTTATCTGGAAGATTAACTCCCACTTGATTCAAGTGATTGTAGTACCCAGACAATCTGAGGACATGCTCACTAGTTGAGCGATTCTCCTCCATCTTTTAGCCATAGAACTTGTTGGAGACTTCATATCTCTCAACTCGGGTATTTGCTTGAAATATTAACTTGAACTCCTGGAACATCTCATATGGTCCATGACGTTCAAAACGTCATTGAAGTCCCGATTCCAAACCGTTAAGCATGGTGCACTAAACTATCAAGTAGTCATCATATTGAGCTAGCCAAACGTTCATAACGTGCGCATACGCTCCTGCAATAGGTCTGATACCTAGCGGTGCATTAAGGACATAATTCTTCTGTGCAGCAATGAGGATAAACCTCAGATCTCGGATCCAATCCGCATCATTGCTACTAACATCTTTCAACACAATTTTCTCTAGGAACATATCAAAATAAACATATGAAAGCAACGACGCAAGCTATTGATCTACAACATAATTTGCAAAATACTACCAGGACTAAGTTCATGATAAATTTAAGTTCAGTTAATCATATTACTTAAGAACTCCCACTTAGACAGACATCTCTCTAGTCATCTAAGTGATCACGTGATCCAAATCAACTAAACCATGTTCGATCATCACGTGAGATGGAGTAGTTTTCAATGGTGAACATCACTATGTTGATCATATCTACTATATGATTCACGCTCGACCTTTCGGTATCCGTGTTCCGAGGCCATATCTGGATATGCTAGGCTCGTCAAGTTTAACCTGAGTATTCCGCGTGTGCAACTGTTTTGCACCCGTTGTATTTGAACGTAGAGCCTATCACACCCGATCATCACGTGGTGTCTCAGCACGAAGAACTTTTGCAACGGTGCATACTCAGGGAGAACACTTCTTGATAATTAGTGAGAGATCATCTTAAAATGCTACTGTCAAACAAAACATAATAAGATGTATAACAGATAAACATCATATGCAATCAAAATATGTGACATGATATGGCCATGATCATCTTGCGCCTTTGATCTCCATCTCCAAAATCTTGTCATGATCTCTATAAATCACCGCACGACACCATGATCTTCATCATCTTGATCTATATCAATGTGTCGTCACATGGTCGTCTCGCCAACTATTTCTCTTGCAACTATTGCTATCGCATGACGATAAAGTAAAAGCAATTATTTGGCACTTGCATCTTATGCAACAAAGAGACAACCATAGGGCTTACGCGATTGCCGATAACTTCAACAAAACATGATCATCTCGTACAACAACTTATATCTCATCACGTCTTGACCATATCACATCACAACATGCCCTGCAAAAACAAGTTAGACGTCCTCTACTTTGTTGTTGCAAGTTTTACGTGGCTGCTACGGGTTGTGCAAGAACCGTTCTTACCTACGCATCAAAACCACAACGATAGTTCGTCAAGTTGGTGTTGTTTTAACCTTCGCAAGGACCGGGCGTAGCCACACTCGGTTCAACTAAAGTTGGAGAAACAGACACCCGCTAGTCACCTGTGTGCAAAGCGCGGCGGTAAAACCAGTCTCACGTAAGCGTACGCGTAATGTCGGTCCGGGCCGCTTCATCCAACAATACCGCTGAACCAAAGTATGACATGTTGGTAAGCAGTATGACTTGTATTGCCCACAACTCACTTGTGTTCTACTCGTGCATATAACATCAACGCATAAAACCTAGGCTCGGATGCCACTATTGGGTAACGCAGTAATTTCAAAAAAATTCCTACACACACGCAAGATCATGGTGATGGCATAGCAACGAGAGGGGAGAGTGATGTCCACGTACCCTCGTGAACCGTGGCGGAAGCGTTAACTGCTTAGCGGTTGATGTAGTCGTACGTCTTCACGATCCGACCGATCCAAGCACCGAACGTATGGCACCTCCGAGTTCAGCACACATTCAGCTCGATGACAATCCCCGGGCTCCGATCCAGCAAAGCTTCGGCGATGAGTTCCGTCAGCACGACGGCGTGGTGATGATGATGATATTCTACTGGCGCAGGGCTTCGCCTAAACTCCGCGACGATATGACCGAGGTGGAATATGGTGGAGGGGGGCACCACACACGGCTAAGGAACGATCCGTAGATCAACTTGTGTGTCTATGGGGTGCCCCCTGCCCTCGTATATAAAGGAGTTGAGGAGGGGGAGGGCCGGCTCTCTCTATGGCGCGCCCTAGGGGATTCCTACTCCCACCGGGAGTAGGATTCCCCTTTTTCTAGTAGAACTAGGAACCCTTCCATGTAGTAGGAGTAGGAGAGAAGGAAAGGGAAGAGGGAAGGAGAAGGAAGGAAGGGGGCGCCCCCCCTCCCTAGTCCAATTCGGACTAGTCCAAGGGGAGAGGTGCGGCCACCCTTTTGGCCCTTTCTCTCCTTTCCCGTATGGCCCATTGAGGCCCAATACGAATTCACGGAACTCTCCGGTACTCCGAAAAATACCCGAATCACTCGGAACCTTTCCGAACTCCGAATATAGTCGTCCAATATATCGATCTTTACGTCTCGACCATTTCGAGACTCCTCGTCATGTCCCCGATCTCATCCGGGACTCCGAACTCCTTCGGTACATCAAAACTCATAAACTCATAATAAAACTGTCATCGAAACCTTAAGCGTGCAGACCCTACGGGTTCGAGAACTATGTAGACATGACCGAAACACGTTTCCGGTCAGTAACCAATAGCGGGACCTGGATGCCCATATTGGCTCCCACATATTCTACGAAGATCTTTATCGGTCAAACCGCATAACAACATATGTTGTTCCCTTTGTCATCGGTATGTTACTTGCCCGAGATTCGATCGTCGGTATCTCAATACCTAGTTCAATCTCGTTACCGGCAAGTCTCTTTACTCGTTCCGTAATACATCATCCCGCAACTAACTCATTAGTTACAATGCTTGCAAGGCTTAAGTGATGTGCATTACCGAGAGGTCCCAGAGATACCTCTCCGACAATCGGAGTGACAAAACCTAATCTCGAAATACGCGAACCCAACATGTACCTTTGGAGACACCTGTAGTACTCCTTTATAATCACCCGATTCGTTGTGACGTTTGGTAGCACCCAAAGTGTTCCTCGATAAGCGGAGTTGCATAATCTCATAGTTACAGGAACATGTATAAGTCATGAAGAAAGCAATAGCAATATACTAAACGATCAAGTGCTAGGCTAACGGAATGGGTCATGTCAATCACATCATTCTCCTAATGATGTGATCCCGTTAATCAAATGACAACTCTTTTGTCCATGGCTAGGAAACTTAACCATCTTTGATTCACGAGCTAGTCAAGTAGGGGCATACTAGTGACACTATGTTTGTCTATGTATTCACACACATATTATGTTTCCGGTTAATACAATTCTAGCATGAATAATAAACATTTATCATGAAATAAGGAAATAAATAATAACTTTATTATTGCCTCTAGGGCATATTTCCTTCACCTCCCACTATGGTGGGTCCCAGCTAGCAGGGTGGGTATTCATTTTTTTGTGCGTAATAAGGAGGCACTTCCTTGCGTGCGAAGATATAGCTGGTGGGTCCGACATGTCAGCGGGGGGAACGTTTTTTTCGCGAAATACAGAGGCCCTTCCGGTGGGTCCCAGCTGTCAGGTGGAGGAATCATTATTTTCCACGTACAGTCCACGGCCGATGGATGTCGTTCGTTGACCATGTTGACCAGGCCGCGCCAAGAGCAACATGGCGGTGGACGACGGTGAGGCCTAGGAAGGGAACGACACGGAGCCGGGGAAGACTCGGCAATGGTTGCCCACACGGTGGGGAGTAAGAGGGTTCTTGGTCCGCTGCCGTCGCCGAAAATAACAGGAGGTGTGGGTGAGTAGAGGAATGGCACGGCCAGCAATGAAGTAGGGTGGGGCGGTGCGGCTGTCTTGGGCTGACCGACACGGGAGGCGGGAGCAGGCAGTCCCACCGGAGCTAGTTTGGGCGGCTGGAGCAAGAAGATCAGATATTGAAGAAGCAGCACGGCCGTTGGATTAACATCCAACGGTCATTGCTGCTAGAATCGTTTGTGGACTAAGTTGACAAAATCAAAGTACACGTCAACCTAGTAGACTCCACAAGTCAGCCTCCAAATCTGTCCCAAACAGCATACAGCCCGAAATTTCTAGCCAGATTCAAATTAATTTTAAATCTAAATATACCTTAATTTAAATTCAATGAAATTTTACCCGCACAAAAACAATGAAATTTAAAATATCAAAATCCGAAAGAAAACAGTATTTGGGAACTAATTGCCTGTTTGCTGTATTTTTTCATTTTACAGCCCATTTATTATTACTTATAGCCCATTTCTTATTACTTATAACCCATTTCTTATTACTTATAGCCCATTTTCTGGGCAAAATGTATCTCTCCTCGTCTTGAAAGATTTCCGGCCCAGTAGGGCGTAGAAAAGCAAGTAGGCCTATGTTGGTTATTCTGCAAAAAAACAAAATAGCTGGCTAGCCATTTTTCAGAAAGGAAAAAAACAAACTGGGCTGGTCATGTGCTAAACATATGAAATAAAAGCACAGGATAGGCAGACCACGGGTCCCGCACAACCCAGTTGATACCCTTTTCCGTCCCGAAAAAACAAAATTACTACGCGCGCTGCTGGGTCCTACTGTCATCCTCACCATGTACAGTCATCTCCTTATTCCTCTTGGTTGTTGACCATGCTGACAACACCGGAGGGTGGCGCCGCGGCAAGCGAACCAAGGCGGAGGACAATGGTGAGGCCTCGGATGGGAACGAACAGGAGCCAGGGAAGATCACAGCCAGCCGTGGGAGGCGGGAGCAGGCCGTCCCGTGCTAGGTCTCGAGCTTGCGTTGGTTTTCTCCGAAGAGGAGAGGATGATGCAGCACAATAGCGTAAGTATTTCCCTCAGTTTTTGAGAACCAAGTTATCAATCCAGTAGGAGGTCACGCGCAAGTCCCTCGTACCTGCACAAAACGATAGCTACTCGCAACCAACGTGATTAGGGGTTGTCAATCCCTTCACAGTCACTTACGAGAGTGAGATCTGATAGAGATAATATTTTTGGTATTTTGGTATAAAGATGCAAAGTAGAAATTAAAAGCAAAGCAAGT
This sequence comes from Aegilops bicornis, assembly GCA_021605145.1. Classification (NCBI taxonomy): domain Eukaryota; kingdom Viridiplantae; phylum Streptophyta; class Magnoliopsida; order Poales; family Poaceae; genus Aegilops; species Aegilops bicornis. The sequence goes on from CM038674.1 coordinate 186,163,648, forward strand.
AAATAAAGTGATGGAGATTAATATGATGAGAATAGAACCGGGGGCCATAGGTTTCACTAGTGGCTTCTCTCAAGAGCATAAGTATTCTACGGTGGGTGAACAAATTACTATTGAGCAATTGACAAAATTGAGCATAGTTATGAGGTTATCTAGGTATGATCATGTATATAGGCATCACGTCCGAGACAAGTAGACCCGAAACGATTCTGCATCTACTACTATTACTCCACTCATCGACCGCTATCCAAAGCATGCATCTAGAGTATTAAGTTAAAAAGAGTAACGCCTTAAGCAAGATGACATGATGTAGAGGAATAAATTCATGCAATATGATAAATACCCCATCTTGTTATCCTCGATGGCAACAATACAATACATGCCTTGCAACCCTTTACATCCTTTGGGTAAGGACACCGCAAGATTGAACCCAAAGCCATGCACTTCTCCCATTGCAAGAACTGCCAATCTAGTTGGCCAAACCAAGCGGATAATTCAAGAGACTTGCAAAGATAACTCAATCATACATAAAAGAATTCAGAGAAGATTCAAATATTATTCATAGATAAGCTGGATCATAAACCCACAATTCATCGGTCTCAACAAACACACCGCCAAAAATAAGATTACATCAAATAGATCTCCACGAGAGAGGGAGAACATTGTATTGAGATCCAAAAGAGAGAAGAAGCCATCTAGCTACTAGCTATGGACCCAAAGGTCTGAAGTAAACTACTCACACTTCATCGGAGGGGCTATGGTGATGATGTAGAAGCCCTCCGTGGTGGATGCCCCCTACGGCGGAGCTCCAGAACAGGCCCCAAGATGGGATCTCGTGGATACAGAAGGTTGCGGCGGTGGAATTAGGTTTTTGGCTCTGTCCCCGATCTATTGGGGGTACGTAGGTATATATAGGAGGAAGGAGTACGTCGGTGGAGCGTTAGGGGGCCCACGAGGTAGGGGGGCGTGCCCAGGGGGGCGCGCCCTCCACCCTCGTGACCGCCTCTGGTGCTTCTTGGAGTAGGGTCCAAGTCTCCTGGATCATGTTCGGTGAGAAGATCACGTCCCCGAAGGTTTCATTCCGTTTGGACTCCGTTTGATATTCTGTTTCTTCAAAATACTGAAAAAGGCAAAAAACAACAATTCTGGGCTGGGCCTCCGGTTAATAGTTTTGTCCCAAAAAATAATACAAAAGTGGAAAATAAAGCCCATTATAGTCCAAAACAATAGATAAAGTAGCATGAAGCAATAAAAAATTATAGATATGTTGGAGACGTATCAGGCATCCCCAAGCTTAATTCACCTGCTGTCCTCGAGTAGGTAAATGATAAAAAAAGAATTTTTGATGCGGAGTGATACTTTGGCATAATTTCAATGTAAATCTTCTTAATCATGGTATGAATATTCAGATCCGAAAGATTTAAGACAAAAGTTCATATTGACATAGAAATAATAATACTTCAAGCATACTAATCAAAGTAATCATGTCTTCTCAAAATAGCATGGCAAAAGAAAGTTCATCCCTACAAAATCATATAGTTAGGCTATGCTTCATTTTCGTCACACAAAGATGTTCCCAACTTCTATACCCTGATGACAAGCCAAGCAATTGTTTCATACTTAAATAATCTCAAACTTTTTCAACCTTCACGCAATACATGAGCGTGAGCCATGGACATAGCACTATGGGTGGAATAGAATATGATGATGGGGATTGTGTGGAGAAGACAAAAAAGGAGAAAGTCTCACATCAACGAGGCTAATCAATGAGCTATGGAGATGCCTATCGATTGATGTTAATGCAAGGAGTAGGGATTGCCATGCAACGGATGCACTAGAGCTATGAATGCTCAACAAAAGAAAACTAGTGGGTGTGCATCCAACTTGCTTGCTCATGAAGACCTAGGGCATTTTGAGGAAGCCCATCATAGGAATATACAAGCCAAGTTCTATAATGAAAAATTCCCACTAGTATGAACAAGACAACTTATGAGACTCACTATATGAAAAACTTGGTGCTACTTTGAAGCACAATTTATGAGACTCACTACATGAAGAACAAGGTGCTACTTTGAAGCACAAGTGTGGAAAAAGAGATAGTAGCATTGCCCTTTTTATATTTTTTTGGGCCTTTTCTTTTTGGCCTTTCTCTTTTTTTGGGCAATGCTCTAATAATGATGATCATCACACTTCTATTGATTACAACATAAGGATTACAACTCGATACTAGAACAAGATATGACTCTATATGAATGCCTCTGGCGATGTGCGGGATGGTGCAATGAATCAAGAGTGACATGTATGGAAAATAATGCATGGTGGCTTTGCCACAAATACGATGTCAACTACAAGATCATGCAATGGCAATATGACAAAAGTAATGCATGTCACGATGATGATGGTGGAAGTTGCATGGCAATATATCTCGGAATGGCTATGGAAATGCCATGATAGGTAGGTATGGTGGCTGTTTTGAGGAAGATAAAAGGAGGTTTATGTGTGGTAGAGCGTACCGTATCACGGGGTTTGGATGCACCGGCGAAGTTTGCGCCAACTCTCAAGGTGAGAAAGGGCAATGCACGGCAATCAAGAGGCTAGCAAAGGCGGAAAGGTGAGAGTGCGTATAATCCATGGACTCAACATTAGTCAAAAGAACTCATATACTTATTGCAAAAATTTAGAAGTCATCAAAAATTCAAATACTACGCGCATGCTCCTAGGGGGATAGATTTGTAGGAAAAGACCATCGCTCGTCCCCAACCGCCACTCATAAGGATGCACAAGCCAGGTACACTTCATGTTTCAAATTTGTTACACAACTTTAACCATACGTGCATGCTACGAGATTTGCTAACTTCAACACAAGCATTTCTCAAATTCACAACTATTCAACTAGCACGACTTTGATATTATCACCTCCATATCTCAAAACAATTATCAAGCATCAAACTTATCTTAGTATTCAACGCACTCAAAAGAAAGTTTCACATATCTTGAATACCAAGTATATTAACATTAAGCAAATTACCATGCTATTAACGACTCTCAAAATAATCTAAGTGAAGCATGAGAGATCAAGTTTCTTTAAAAAAAACTCCACCACCGTGCTCTAAAAGATCCAAGTGAAGCACTAGAGCAAAAAATTATCACGCTCAAAAGGATATAAGTGAAGCACTATGAGCAAAACTATCAAGCTCAAAAGATATAAGTGAAGCACATAGAGTATTCTAACAAATTTCAATTCATGTATGGCTCTCTCAAAAGGTGTGTACAGCAAGGATGATTGTGGTAAACTAACAAGCAAAGACACAAATAATACAAGACGCTCCAAGCAAAACACATATCATGTTGGTGAATAAAAATATAGCTCCAAGTAAATTACCGATGGAAGCGGACGAAAGAGGGGATGCCTTCCGGGGCATCCCCAAGCTTTGACTTTTTGGTGTCCTTGGATTATCTTGGGGGTGCCATGGGCATGCCCAAGCTTACGCTCTTGCCACTCCTTGTTCCATAATCCATCAAAAGAATTCACCCAAAACTTGAAAACTTCACAACACAAAACACAACAGAAATCTCGTGAGCTCCGTTAGAGAAAGAAAACAAAAGACTACTTCAAGGTACTGTAATGAACTCATTATTTATTTATATTGGTGTTAAACCTACTGTAATCCAACTTCTCTATGGTTTATAAACTAATTTACTAGCCATAGATTCATCAAAATAAGCAAACAACACACGAAAAACAGAATCTGTCAAAAACATAGCAGTCTGTAGAAATCTGTAACTAACGCAAACTTCTGGAACTCTAAAAATTCTACCAACATAGGAAGTCCTAGAAAATTTGTTTATTGATCAGTATCAAAAAGAATAAACACGAAAGCACGTTCCTGTGATTTATCATAACTAAATTCGTGCGTGCAAAGTTTCTGTTTTTCAGCAGAATCAAATCAACTATCATCGTAGGTTATCCTATAGGTCCTACTTGGCACAAACACTAATTAAAACATAAAACCACATCCATACAGAAGGTAGATGGATTATTTATTACTAAACGGAAGCAAAAACAAAAAACACAAATAAAATTGGGTTGCCTCCCAACAAGCGCTATCGTTTAACGCCCTTAGCTAGGCATAAAAGCAAGGATAGATCTAGGTATTGGCATCTTTGGTAGGCAATCCATAAGTGGCTCTCATAATAGATTCATATGGTAATTTTATTTTCTTTATAGGGAAGTGTTCCATACCCTTCTTTAAGGGAAATTGGAATCTAATATTCCTTCCTTGATATCAATAATTGCACCAATCGTTCTAAGGAAAGGTCTACCAAGAATAATAGGACATGAGAGATTGCAATCTATATCAAGAACGATAAAATCTACGGGCACATAATTCCTATTTGCAACAATGAGCGCATCATTAATTCTTCCCATAGGTTTTTTAATAGTGGAATCCGCAAGATGCAAGTTTAGAGAGCAATCATCAAAATCACGGAAATCTAGCAAATCGCATAAAGTTTTGGGAATAGTAGAGACACTAGCACCCAAATCACACAAAGCATGAAACTCATAATTTTTAATTTTAATTTTAATAGTAGGTTCCGACACATCATTGAGTTTCCTTGGGATATAAACTTTCAACTCAAGCTTTTCTTCATAAGATTGCATTAAGGCATCAACAATGTGTTCGGTAAAGGCCTTATTTTGACTATAAGCATGAGGAGAATCTAGCACGGATTGCAACAAGGAAATAAAACCAATCAAAGAGCAATTTTCATAATTAAATTCCTTGAGATCCAAAATAGTGGGTTTAGCAATATCTTGATTTTTATTTCTTTCAATCCCACTTTTATCAATTTCATCATCAAGATCCAAAAACTCAGAACGCCTTCTAGGTAAAGGAAGATCATATTCAGTTTCATCAAGATTCATATTGCAAAACAAAGATTTCATAGGGACACATCAATAACTTTTAGATCTTCATCTTGATTTTCATAGGAATTAGAAGAACACGCTTTAATAAAGGCATCTTTGGAAGCACGCATTCTAGCGGTTCTTTCTTTGCACTCATCAATGGAAATTCTCATGGCTTTGAGAGACTCATTGATATCATGCTTAGGAGGAATAGATCTAAGCTTTCAAGAATCAATCTCGAGAGAAATTCTATCAACCTTCCTAGCCAAATCATCAACTTTAAGCAATTTCTCTTCAAGCAAAGCATCAAAATTCATTTGTGAATTCATAAACTCTTTAACACTACTATCAAATTCACAGGACATCTTATTAAAATTTCCATAAGAGTTGTTGTAGGAATTTCCATAATTATTAGAAGGATTACTAGGATAAGGCCTAGAGTTAAAATTCCCTCTATACGCGTTGTTACCAAAACTATTCCTACCAATAAAATTCACATCCATAGATTCATTATTATTCTCAAGCAAAGTAGATAAAGGCATATTATTGGGATCAGAAGAAACACTCTTAGCAAATAAATTCCTGAGTTCATCCATCTTTTCACTCAAAACATTGATTTCTTCTATAGCATGCACATTTTTATTAGTAGATCTTTCAGTATGCCATTGAGAATAATTAACCATAATATTATCTAGGAGTTTAGTAGCATCTCCTAAAGTGATTTCCATAAAAGTGCCTCCCGCGGCCGAATCTAAAAGATTTCTAGAAGCAAAATTCAATCCAGCATAAAATTTTTGTATAATCATCCACAAGTTCAAACCATGAGTAGGATAATTACGTAGTATTAATTTCATTCTCTCCCAAGCTTGTGCAACATGTTCATGATCAAGTTGCTTGAAATTCATAATATCGTTCCTAAGAGAGATAATCTTAGCGGGAGGAAAATACTTAGAGATAAAAGCATCTTTGCACTTGTTCCAAGAATCAATACTACTTTTAGGCAAAGATGAAAACCACGCTTTAGTACGATCTCTAAGCAAAAAAGGAAATAGCTTCAATTTAACGACATCATTATCGACATCTTTTTATTTTGCATATCACATAAATCAACGAAGCTATTCAGATGAGTAGTGGCATCTTCACTAGGAAGGCCGGCGAATTGATCTTTCATAACAAGATTCAACAAAGCAATATTGATTTCACAAGATTCAGCATTGGCAAGAGGAGCAATCAGAGTGCTAAGGAAATCATATTATTGGTATTGGTGAAATCACACAATTTGGTAGCGTCTTGAGCCATCACGACAAGCAAGCAAACTAACACACGAGCAAACAAAAGAATGAGGAAAAGGCAACGGAAAGAGAGGAGGAGATTTGGGAAAGAGAGGGCGAATAAAACAGAAAGGGTGAAGTGGGGGAGAGGAAAACGAGAGGCAAATGGCAAATAATGTAATGCGAGAGATAGGAATTGTGATGGGTACTTGGTATGTTGACTTTTGCGTAAGCCTCAACGGCAACGGCGCCAGAAATCCTTCTTGCTACGTCTCGAGCTTGCGTTGGTTTTCCCCAAAGAGGAGAGGATGATGCAGCACAATAGCGTAAGTATTTCCCTCAGTTTTTGAGAACCAAGGTATCAATCCAGTAGGAGGTCACGCGCAAGTCCCTCGTACCTGAACAAAACGATAGCTACTCGCAACCAACGCGATTAGGGGTTGTCAATCCCTTCACGGTCACTTACGAGAGTGAGATCTGATAGAGATAATATTTTTGGTATTTTTGGTATAAAGATGCAAAGTAGAAAGTAAAAGCAAAGCAAGTAAATAAAGTGATGGAGATTAATATGATGAGAATAGACCCGGGGGCCATAGGTTTCACTAGTGGCTTCTCTCAAGAGCATAAGTATCCTATGGTGGGTGAACAAATTACTGTTGAGCAATTTACAAAACTGAGCATAGTTATGAGGTTATCTAGGTATGATCATGTATATAGGCATCACGTCCAAGACAAGTAGACCAAAACGATTCTGCATCTACTACTATTACTCCACTCATCGACCGCTATCCAGCATGCATCTAGAGTATTAAGTTAAAAACAGAGTAACGCCTTAAGCAAGATGACATGATGTAGAGGAATAAATTCATGCAATATGATAAATACCCCATCTTGTTATCCTCGATGGCAACAATACAATACGTGCCTTGCAACCCTTTACGTCATTTGGGTAAGGACACCGCAAGATTGAACCCAAAGCCATGCACTTCTCCCATTGCAAGAACTACCAATCTAGTTGGCCAAACCAAGCGGATAATTCAAAGAGACTTGCAAAGATAACTCAATCATACATAAAACAATTCAGAGAAGATTCAAATATTATTCATAGATAAGCTGGATCATAAACCCACAATTCATCGATCTCAACAAACACACCGCAAAAAGAAGATTACATCGTATAGATCTCCACGACAGAGGGGGAGAACATTGTATTGAGATCCAAAAAGAGAGAAGAAGCCATCTAGCTACTAGCTATGGACCCGAAGGTCTGAAGTAAACTACTCACACTTCATCGGAGGGGCTATGGTGATGATGTAGAAGCCCTCCGTGGTGGATGCCCCCTCCGACGGAGCTCCGGAACAGGCCCCAAGATGGTATCTCGTGGATACAGAAGGTTGCGGCGGTGGAATAAGGTTTTTGGCTCTGTCCCTGATCTATTGGGGGTACGTAGGTATATATAGGAGGAAGGAGTACGTCGGTGGAGCGTCAGGGGGCCCACGAGGTAGGGGGGCGCGCCCTCCACCCTCCTAACCGCCTCTGGCGCTTCTTGGAGTAGGGTCCAAGTCTCGTGGATCATGTTCGGTGAGAAGATCACGTTCCCGAAGGTTTCATTATGTTTGGACTCCGTTTGATATTCTGTTTCTTTGAAATACTGAAAAAGGCAAAAAAACAACAATTCTGGGCTGGGCCTCCGGTTAATAGGTTAGTCCGAAAAATAATATAAAAGTGGAAAATAAAGCCCATTATAGTCCAAAACAATAGATAAAGTAGCATGGAGCAATCAAAAATTATAGATACGTTGGAGACATATCATCCCGCCGGCGCTGGTTTGGCTTTGGCAGCTCGAGGAAGAAGAGACTGAAGAAACGCTGCAGACGTTGAATGTCAATCCAACGGTCAAGGTTGGCACAATCATTTTTTGACTAAGAGGACACCAAGTAGCATAATTTTTTATATATAGGAAGGAAACTGCGAGGAAAATGCGTTCGTCTGCCGTCCTCCTCACAGGGAACATTCGCCACATAAGTGACTAGCACCATTGGTTTTCAACCGAGAGGTCTTGGGTTCGAGTCCGAGGAACTATCAATTTTGTCCTCCTTCCTTCCTCGCAAAAAAGGGCAAGAAAATCAAAGACTTGGGAAGGCGTACAGAACAAGCTAGTGTACCAGTAAAGAGACGTTGCCGAGTTTTAGAAAAAAGAAAAACGTGCTCCTGTAGCTGGTTCGAATCCAAACCTAGACTATGACTATATATGCTGCTATGCTACTCTGCAAGTAATGAAACTAACATATCCAATGTTCGCTTCTCCTCTTGTCTACTTACTCTGCCTAGCATCAGAAGCTCTGGCCGCAGCAACCATGTCCGCTGGCTGCTCGTCCACCTGCTCTTTAGCAGGCAACAACCAGATATGCGCCAAGTCGCCACCCGTACCATCGCCTGTGGGTCTCATCACACCCCCGCCAGCACGCGCACCGCAGCCGATTGCTCATCGCAACCTGCTGCCGTTGGTGTGGTGCCACTGCTGCAAATCACACAGAGTCATCCGTCGCGTCTCAACCACAATCCGCAACCCTGGCCAAGTCTTCTACAAATGCCCGAATCATGGGGTAATAATATTTTTAAGTGTTGTTCTACTGCTTTCAGTTGCTGATTTTTTTAATAGTTTGGTTGATGATCTTCCAATTTGATTCATGCAGAAAAGGGAAGATTCGTGTGATTTGTATTTCTGGGAAGTTGCTGATGTGGGGGAATGCAACTACGCTGATTATTTGGTTAGCCGAGGAATCCCAATACCAGCAGGTTGGGGTGTTGGACAAGTAACTAAAGGAACAACAGAAGAGGAAGATGCAGAGCAGAATGTTAATGATGCAGTTCCTCTGATCATGGCCAAGCAACAACTGCTGAACGACCTTGATAGCAATGAGGAGATGAAAGAGCTTGTCAAGATAATGGGAAAAATCCATGTGCTCTGTAGGATGATTGTCTATTTATTTGCAGTGTATGTAGAACTCGTGATGTATTCGGTGGCTACGACATGAGCTCTTTGCTGAAACTAGTAATGAATGAAACCTGTGAAGCAGGCTGGGCATAGTGTTGTGAACATCTAATGATTTCTATTAACGGAAATCAGGGGTATCCCTTTGCTCATATAAATAAATAAATAGCAGAGGCCCTGTCGGGTCAGCTTTGTTCTCATTCGAAGACGTCGAGCAAATTGCAGTCCAACAGCAAACTATGTCATCAAATTCAAGTTTCACAGCCAAATATGAGTTCAACTAAACAACAATGTCATCATGTTTTAGTTGTCATACAATCACCAAACACAACTCAGCATACATAACAAGTGATGTTCTCACAGCAAAATACTAAACAACATGTTCATCGTGTTTCAGCTTGTCATAGCAAACACAATTTCACATAGTAGATAAAAACGTCTTCTCGACGTGCAAATACGACAAAAGCAATGTAATCATCATCCGCAGCAGCAACATCAACATCTTCGCCATGTGTATCAGTCTGAATGGTAATTCCCCATGGTGTCATCTTCTTCTTCGTCCTCAACGTCCTCGAATGTTGGCTTCTTCTTGATCAACTCTTGTATGTCCACAGCACGACAGGCAATCTTTTCGCCAGTGTCATTGACGTGATGGTTGTCAAAGATATTAGGAACATCTATGTTATCTTGTACATCAGGAGCAGTGTAAGCATCATCTTGTTGTGTAACTTCATTAAACGAATTCCTCTGCTCAAACCTTTGCAATACTCTCCAGTCATCGCTACGTGCAAATGTGTCTTCCAAGAAAAATATCTGCGTTGCTTGATTTGCCAAAATAAAAGGATCATTGGTCTGGTACGCCGCCTTGACATTGATGGATTTGAAATAATCATCAGCTCTAGGTTTTTCGATCACGGAAAGCGAGTTATACCAACCACAGACAATGTAACCACACACCAATGATCCTCGAATCGAGATATACTGCAACTTAACAATGTCTGTTATGTTAGCATACATTTCAGTTGTCTCTTTGTCATACGTATCCATGCTCATGATGGCACTGTTTTGTGTCTTCCTGCCTTCGTCTCGTGCAAGGGTGTTGTAGCGCACATCTCCAACAACGCAAGATTCATAATGTCTTACCCGAGTATCAAGACCCATTGCTAGTGAGTAAAGGGCATCATCAACTGCCTGCCCATCCTCCCGCATCTTCTTAACCTATGGTTAGAAAATAGCAAGCTGATCATCTTATGTACTCAATATATTAAAAAAACTGACAGTGCACTTAAAAAGCTTACATGGTTCTTGAACCATTTCGCAAATCCTGCCATAACCAGTTTGTCAATGTTTCTTGAATTTTGCGGCTGTAACTCCTCTTTGTAGATGCTGCACCACATAGTGATCATGTCAAACATCTAAATATATAAGAATGTGCTGCAAGTTTAGTAGATTACGATGTATAAGCTGCAATCGCACTTACTTGATATAAGGTAGTATCTCTTGACAGTTATTCAACACATACCAAACCATTTTGTCCAAATCTTTAGGTTTGTCCTCTTGTCGACTCTTCCCTATAACTCGAACAGAATAATCGAAAACATTGAGCCCGGGATTGTCTTCACCCACCTCTTTGCTAAGCTGATCAGCTGTTTCAATGTATTTTGAGCAGAATGTCAATGCTTCTGTAGCAATGTAGGCCTCTGCAATGGAACCCTTGGGTCTAGCTCTGTTCCTAACATAGCCCTTGAAAGTGCCTAGCCGCCTTTCAATAGGGTACATCCAGCCATCTTGTCTTTGGACCTCTAAGTAGTGCCTCATCAGGTAGATGAACAGCTAAATGCACCATCACATCAAAGGAGGCTAGAGGATATATCTTCTCAAGGTCGCATAGGATAGTTGGTATCTTGTCTCTAAGACGCTCCAAAGCATCTATCCTGATATTTCTATTGCAGAGTTCCCTGAAGAATTGTCCCAACTCTGCAACTGCTCTGTATAAGTCGTATGCCCAATCCTCTAAGGATAACAGGTAAAACCCTTTGAAGTAGGACGTGGCAGTCATGAGTTTTCAACCCTTGTACCTTGTTTCCATCTGCACTGACTCTCCTTTCAGGGTTGGAAGCAAATCCATGTGGGAATCTCACACGTGACAGGACCTCACATAATTCTTTTCTTTTTACCTTGTCCAAGATTACACAGCTGGTGCCATATCCCGTGGTTTACCTTCATCTTGCACCTGCAAATCCTTTTCTCGATACCCTGTGTGTCAAATCAATCCTAGATTTTAAGGTATCTTTCATCTTGCCTTCAATGTTAAGAAGTGTGTCGATAATGCTGTCACATATATTTTTCTTGATGTGCATCACATCAAGATTATGCTGCAGATCCAAATCTTTCCAATACTCCAAGTCCCACAAAGTGGACCTGCGGGTAAACAATAATCTCTCTTCTACCGTGCCACGCTTCCTTTTCCCACTACCATTACCAGGATGGTTTCCTAGTGTAATATGCCTGACCTTCTCTAATTCCACTTGCAACTCATCGGCGGTGAGCCTCTTTGGCGCATCACGGTTTTCATGCTTTGCATTGAACACATGTCTTCGGTATTTTCTAGGATGCGGCCTGTCCTTGGAAAGGAAATGGCGGTGTTGAAGGAAATATGCCCTAGAGGCAATAATAAAGTTATTATTTATTTCCTTATATCATGATAAATGTTTATTATTCATGCTAGAATTGTATTAACCGAAAACATAATACATGTGTGAATATATAGACAAAGCAGTATGTCACTAGTATGCCTCTACTTGACTAGCTTGTTAATCAAAGATGGTTATGTTTCCTAACCATAAACAAGGAGTTGTTATTTAATTAACAAGGTCACATCATTGGTTGAATGATCTGATTGACATGACCCATTCCGTTAGCTTAACACTTGATCGTTTAGTATGTTAATGCTTTCTTCATGACCCATACATGTTCCTGTAACTATGAGATTATGCAACTCCCGTTTACGGAGGAACACTTTGGGTGCTACCAAACGTCAAAACGTAACTGGTTGATTATAAAGGAGTACTACAGGTGTCTCCAAAGGTACTTGTTGGGTTGGCGTATTTCGAGATTAGGTTTTGTCACTTCGATTGTCGGAGAGGTATCTCTAGGCCTTCTCGGTAATACACATCACTTAAGCCTTGCAAGCATTACAACTAATGAGTTAGTTGTGAGATGATGTATTACGGAACGAGTAAAGAGACTTACCGGTAGCAAGATTGAACTAGGTATTGGATACCGACGATCGAATCTCGGGTAAGTAACATACCGATGACAAAGGGAACAACGTATGTCGTTATGCGGTTTGACCGATAAAGATCTTCGTAGAATATGTAGGAACCAATATGGGCATCCAGGTTCCGCTATTGGTTATTGACCGAGAATGGTTCTAGGTCATGTCTACATAGTTCTCGAACCCGTAGAGGGTCCGCACGCTTAACGTTTAGATGTGCGTTCATTATGAGTTTATAAGTATTGATGCACGAAGTTTGTTCGAGTCCCGGATGTGATCACGGACATGACGAGGAGTCTCGAAATGGTCGAGACATAAAGATTGATATATTGGAAGCCTACATTTGGACATCGGAAAGGTTCCGAGTGAAATCGAATTTCTGCAGTACCGGGAGGTTACCGGAACCCCCGAACTACATGGGCCCATAGTGGGCCTTGGAGGAAAGGAGAAGGGCAGCCCTAGGTGGCGCGCTTCCCTTCCCTAGTCCTATTAGGACTAGGAAAGGTGGGCCGCCCCCTCTCTCTCTTTCCCCTCCGGGAATCCTAATCCAACTAGGATTGGAGGGGAGTCCTACTCCCGGAGGGAGTAGGACTCCCTTAATCTTGCCTCCTCCCTTGGGCCGGCCACCTCCCCCTTGGCTCCTTTATATACGGGGGCAGGGGGGCACCCCATAACACACAAGTTGATCTACGGATCTTTCCTTAGCCGTGTGCGGTGCCCCCTTCCACCGGAGAAGTCATATCGTCGCGGAGCTTAGGCGAAACCCTGCGTCGGTGGAGCATCAACATCGTCACCACGCCGTCGTGCTGACGGAACTCATCCCCGACACTTTGCTGGATCGAGTCCGGGATCGCCATCGAGCTGAACGTGTGCGTAACTCGGAGGTGCCGTGCGTTCGGTGCTTGGATCGGTCGGATCGTGAAGACGTCGACTACATCAACCGCGTTGTTATAACGCTTCCGCTTTCGGTCTCACGAGTGCGTGGACGGACACTCTTCCCTCTCGTTGCTATGCCATCACCATGGTCTTGCGTGATCGTAGGAAATTTTTGAAATTACTACGTTCCCCAACAGTGGTATCAGAGCCTGGTTTTATGCGTTGATGTCATATGCACGAGTAGAACACAAGTGAGTTGTGGGCGATACAAGTCATACCGCCTACCAAAGCATGTCATACTTTGGTTCAGCGGTATTGTGAGATGAAGCGGCCGGACCGACATTACGCGTACGCTTACGCGAGACTGGTTTCACCGCTCCGAGCACTCGTTGCTTAAAGGTGACCGCGGGTGTCTGTCTCTCTCACTTTAGTTGAACCGAGTATGGCTACGCCCGGTCCTTGAGAAGGTTAAAAGCGGAGTCTATTTGACAAACTATCGTTGTGGTTTTGATGCGTAGGTAAGAACGGTTATTGCTCAGCCCGTAGCAGCCACGTAAAAATTTCAACAACAAAGTAGAGGACGTCTAACTTGTTTTTGCAGGGCATGTTGTGATGTGATGTGGTCAAGACATGATGCTATATTTTATTGTATGAGATGATCATGTTTTGTAACCGAGTTATCGGCAACTGGCAGGAGCCATATGGTTGTCGCTTTATTGTATGAAATGCAAACGCCATGTAAATGCTTTACTTTATCACTAAAGAGTAGCGATAGTCGTAGAAGCAATAGTTGGCGAGACGACAACGATGCTACGATGGAGATCAAGGTGTCGCGCCGGTGACGATGGTGATCATGACGGTGCTTCGGCGATGGAGATCACAAGCACAAGATGATGATGACCATATCATATCACTTATATTGATTGCATGTGATGTTTATCCTTTATGCATCTTATCTTGCTTTGATTGGACGGTAGCATTATAAGATGATCTCTCACTAAAATTATCAAGAAGTGTTCTCCCGAGTATGCACCGTTGCGAAAGTTCTTCGTCTTTGAGACACCACGTGATGATCGGGTGTGATAGGCTCTACGTTCAAATACAACGGGTGCAAAACAGTTGCGCACGCTGAATACTCGAGTTAAACTTGACGAGCCTAGCATATAACAGATATGGCCTCGAACACGAGAGACGAAAGGTCGAACGTGAATCATATAGTAGATATGATCAACATAGTGATGTTCACCATTGAAACTACTCCGCCTCACGTGATGATCGGACATGGTTTAGTTGATATGGATCACGTGATCACTTAGATGACTAGAGAGATGTCTGTCTAAGTGGGAGTTTTTTAATATGATTAATTGAACTTAAATTTATCATGAACTTAGTACCGATAGTATTTTGCTTGTCTATGTTTACTGTAGATAGATGGCTCGTCTTTGTTGTTCCGTTGAATTTTAATGCGTTCCTTGAGAAAGCAAAGTTGAAAGATGATGGTAGCAATTACACGGACTGGGTCCGTAACTTGAGGATTATCCTCATTGCTGCACGTAAAATTACGTCTGGAAGCACCGCTGGGTGCGAACTTTGTGAGATGCCGAGCCGTAAATTGTGAACGCCCCGCAAAGCAGAAATGATGACTACTCTATAGTTCGATTGTGCCATGCTTTACGGCTTAGAACCGGGTCTTCAACGACGTTTTGAACGTCATGGAGCATATGAGATGTTCCAGGAGTTGAAGTTAATATTTCAAGCAAATGCCCGGATTGAGAGATATGAAGTCTCCAATAAGTTCTATAGCTGCAAGATGGAGGAGAATAGTTCCGGTGAGCACATACTCAAAATGTCTGGGTATAACAATCACTTAATTCAGCTGGGAGTTAATCTTCCGGATGATAGTGTCATTGATGTAATTCTCCAATCATCGCCACCAAGCTACAAGAGCTTCATGATGAACTATAATATGCAAGGGATGACTAAGACAATTCTGAGCTCTTCGCGATGCTAAAAGCTGCGGAGGTAGAAATCAAGAAAGAGCATCAAGTGTTGATGATCAACAAGACCACTAGTTTCAAGAAAAGGGCAAAGGGAAGAAGAAGGAAACTTCAAAAAGAACAGCAAGAAAGTTGTTGATCAAGAGAAGAAACCCAAGTCTGGACCTAAGCCCTAAACTCAGTGTTTTTACCGCAAGCAGACCGGACACCGGAAGCGGAACTGCCCCAAGTATTTGGCGGATAAAAGGATGGCAAGGTGAACAAAGGTATATGTGATATACATGTTATTGATGTGTACCTTACTAATACTCATGATAGTACTGGTATTTGATCTGGGTTACATTGCTAATATTTGCAACTCAAACAGAACTACGGATTGCGAAGATTGGCTAAGGACGAGGTGACGATGCGCGTTGGAAATGGTTCCAAAATCGATGTGATCGCAATCGGCACGCTACCTCTACATCTACCTTCGGGATTAGTTTTAGACCTAAATAATTGTTATTTGGTGCCGGCGTTGAGCATGAACATTATATCTGGATCTTGTTTAATGCGAGACGGTTATTCATTTAAATCAGTAGAATAATGGTTGTTCTATTTATATGAGTAATATCTTTTATGGTCATGCACCCTTGAAGAATGGTCTATTCTTGTTGAATCTCGACAAGAGTGATACACATATTCATAATGTTGAAGCCAAAAGATGCAGAGTTGATAATGATAGTGCAACTTATTTGTGGCACTCGCCGTTTAGGTCATATCGGTGTAAAACGCATGAAGAAACTCCATCTTGATGGGCTTCGGAATCACTTGATTATGAATCACTTGGTACTTGCGTAACCGTGCCTCATGGGCAAGATGACCAAAACGCCGTTCTCCGGAACTATGGAGCGAGCAACTGATTTGTTGGAAATCATACATACCGATGTTTGTGGTCCAATGAATGTTGAGGCACGCCAAGTGGTATCGTTATTTTCTCACCTTCACAGATGATTTGAGCAGATATGGGTATATCTACTTAATGAAACACAAATCTGAAACATTTGAAAAGTTCAAAGAATTTGAGAGTGAAGTGGAAAATCATCGTAACAAGAAAATAAAATTTCTACGATCTGACCGTGGAGGAGAATATTTGAGTTACGAGTTTGGTTTACATTTGAAACAATGTGGAATAGTTTCGCAACTCACGCCACCCGGAACACCACAGAGAAATGGTGTGTCCGAACGTCAGAATCGTACTTTACTAGATATGGTGCGATCTATGATGTCTATTTCCGATTTACCGCTATCGCTTTTGGGGTTATGCTTTAGAGACGGCCGCATTCACGTTGAATAGGACACCGTCAAAATCCGTTGAGACGACGCCTTATGAACTGTGGTTTGGCAAGAAACCAAAGTTGTCGTTTCTTAAAGTTTGGGGCTGCGATGCTTATGTAAAGAAACTTCAACCAGATAAGCTCGAACCCAAATCGGAAAAATGTGTCTTCATAGGATACCCAAAGGAGACTGTTGGGTACACCTTCTATCACAGATCTGAAGGCAAGATTTTCGTTGCTAAATTCGGATCCTTTCTAGAGAAGGAGTTTCTCTCGAAAGAAGTGAGTGGGAGGAAAGTAGAACTTGATGAGATAATCAGATTCTGCTCCCTTATTGGAAAGTAGTTCATCACAAGAAATGGTTCCTGTGACAACTACACCAATTAGTGAGGAAACTAATGATGATGATCATGAAGCTTCGCATCAAGTTACTCTTGAACCTCGTGAGGTCAACCAGAGTAAAATACGCACTGAGTGGTATGGTAATCCTATTCGAAGTCATGTTACTTGACCATGGCGAACCTACAAACTATGAAGAAGCGATGGTGAGCCCAGATTCCGCAAAATGGCTGGAAGCCATGAAATCTGAGATGGGATCCATGTATGAGAACAAAGTATGGACTTTGGTTGACTTGCCCGATGATCGGCAAGCCATTGAAAATAAATGGATCTTTAAGAAGAAGACCGACGCCGATGGTAATATAATCTGTCTACAAAGCTCGACTTGTTGCGAAGGTTTTCGACAAGTTCAAGGGGTTGACTACGATGAGACTT
Organism: Aegilops bicornis; assembly: GCA_021605145.1. Taxonomy (NCBI): domain Eukaryota; kingdom Viridiplantae; phylum Streptophyta; class Magnoliopsida; order Poales; family Poaceae; genus Aegilops; species Aegilops bicornis. Next base: position 186,181,060 of record CM038674.1, read on the forward strand.
TCTCACCCGTGGCGATGCTTAAGTCTGTCCGAATCATGTTAGCAATTGCCGCATTTTATGATTATGAAATTTGGCAAATGGATGTAAAAACTGCATTCTTGAATGGATTTCTAGAAGAAGAGTTGTATATGATGCAACCAGAAGGTTTTGTCGATCCAAAGGGTGCTAACAAAGTGTGCAAGCTCCAACGATCAATTTATGGTCCGTGCAAGCCTCTCGGAGTTGGAATAAACGCTTTGATAGTGTGATCAAAGCATATGGGTTTTCTGAGACTTTTGGAGAAGCCTGTATTTACAAGAAAGTGAGTGGGAGCTCAGAGCATTTACGATATTATATGTGGACGACATATTATTGATTGGAAATGATATAGAATTTCTGGATAGCATAAAAGGATACTTGAATAAAAGTTTTTCAATGAAAGACCTCGATGAAGCTGCTTACATATTGGGCATCAAGATCTATAGAGATAGATCAAGACGCTTAATTGGACTTTCACAAAGCACATACCTTGATAAAGTTTTGAAAAAGTTCAAAATGGATAAGGCAAAGAAAGGTTTTTTGCCTGTGTTGCAAGGTATAAGATTGAGTCGACTCAATGCCCGACCACACGCAGAAGATAGAGAGAAAATGAAAGATGTTCCCTATGCTTCAGCCATAGGCTCTATCATGTATGCAATGCTGTGTACCGCACTGACGTATGCTTAGCTGTAAGCTTGGCAGGAAAGGTACCAAAGTAATCCAGGAATGGATCAATCGACAGCGGTCAAGAACATCCTGAAATACGAAAAGGACTAAGGATATGTTTCTCAGATATGGAGGTGACAAAGAGCTAGTCGTAAATGGTTACGCCGATGTAAGCTTTGACACCGATCCGGACGATTCTAAATCGCAAACCGGATACGTGTTTTTATTAAACGGTGGAGCTGTCGGTTGGTGCAGTTCTAAACAAAGCGTCGTGGCGGGATCTACATGTGAAGCGGAGTACATAGCTGCTTCGGAAGCAGCAAATGAAGGAGTCTGGATGAAAGAGTTCATTTCCGATCTAGGTGTCATACCTAGTGCATCGGGACCTATGAAGATCTTCTGTGACAATACTAGTGCAATTGCCTTGGCAAAGGAATCCAGATTTCACAAGAGGACCAAGCATATCAAGAGACGCTTCAATTCCATTCGGGACCAAGTCCAAGTGGGAGACATAGAGATTTGCAAAATACATACGGATCTGAATGTTGCAGACCCGTTGACTAAGCCTCTTCCACGAGCAAAACATGATCAGCACCAAGACTCCATGGGTGTTAGGATCATTACTTTGTAATCTAGATTATTGACTCTAGTGCAAGTGGGAGATCAAGGAAATATGCCCTAGAGGCAATAATAAAGTTATTATTTATTTCCTTATATCATGATAAATGTTTATTATTCATGCTAGAATTGTATTAAACCGGAAACATAATACATGTGTGAATATATAGACAAACAAGATGTCACTAGTATGCCTCTACTTGACTAGCTTGTTAATCAAAGATGGTTATGTTTCCTAACCATAAACAAGGAGTTGTTATTTAATTAACAAGGTCACATCATTGGTTGAATGATCTGATTGACATGACCCATTCCGTTAGCTTAACACTTGATCGCTTAGTATGTTAATGCTTTCTTCATGACCCATACATGTTCCTGTAACTATGAGATTATGCAACTCCGTTTACGGAGGAACACTTTGGTGCTACCAAACGTCACAACGAATCGGGTGATTATAAAGGAGTACTGTGTGTCTCCAAAGGTACTTGTTGGGTTGGCGATTTCGAGATTAGGTTTTGTCACTTCGATTGTCGGAGAGGTATCTCTAGGCCTTCTCTGTAATACACATCACTTAAGCCTTGCAAGCATTACAACTAATGAGTTAGTTGTGAGATGATGTATTACGGAACGAGTAAAGAGACTTACCGATAACGAGATTGAACTAGGTATTGGATACCGACGATCGAATCTCGGGTAAGTAACATACCGATGACAAAGGGAACAACGTATGTCGTTATGCGGTTTGACCGATAAAGATCTTCGTAGAATATGTAGGAACCAATATGGGCATCCAGGTTCCGCTATTGGTTATTGACCGAGAATGGTTCTAGGTCATGTCTACATAGTTCTCGAACCCGTAGGGTCCGCACGCTTAACGCTTCGATGACAGTTCATTATGAGTTTATAAGTATTGATGCAATCAAGTTTGTTCGAGTCCCGGATGTGATCACGGACATGACGAGGAGTCTCGAAATGGTCGAGACATAAAGATTGATATATTGGAAGCCTACATTTGGACATCGGAAAGGTTCCGAGTGAAATCGAATTTACCGAGTACCGGGAGGTTACCGAACCCCGGGAACTACATGGGCCCATAGTGGGCCTTGGAGGAAAGGAGAAGGGCAGCCCTAGGTGGTCGCTGCTTCTTCCCCTAGTCCTATTAGGACTAGGAAAGGTGGGCCGGCCCCTCTCTCTCTTTCCCCTCCGGAATCCTAATCCAACTAGGATTGGAGGGGAGTCCTACTCCCGGAGGAGTAGGACTCCCTTGGTGCGCCTCCTCCCTTGGGCCGCCACCTCCCCTTGGCTCCTTTATATACGGGCAGGGGCACCCCATAACACACAAGTTGATCTACGGATCTTTCCTTAGCCGTGTCGGTGCCCCTTCCACCATATTCCACTTCACCATATCGTCATGAGCTTAGGCGAAGCCTCGCCGGAGAAGTCATATCGTCGCGGAGCTTAAGGCGAAGCCCTGCGTCGGTGGAGCATCAACATCGCCACCACGCCGTCAGGTTGACGGAACTCATCCCCGACACTTTGCCGGATCGGAGTCCGGGGATCGTCATCGAGCTGAACGTGTGCAGAACTCGGAGGTGCCGTACGTTCGGTGCTTGGATCGGTCGGATCGTGAAGACGGACGACTACATCAACCGCGTTGTTATAACGCTTCCGCTTTCGGTCTACGAGGGTACGTGGACGGACACTCTTCCCTCTCGTTGCTATGCCATCACCATGGTCTTGCGTGATCGTAGGAAATTTTTTGAAATTACTACGTTCCCCAACAGGTGTCCAATGTAACAGATCTTGCTAAGTATTGCGTATGACAGCGGATTCCTGTCACAGCGAACACATGCATTGTAACCATGTGTCGTTCGCCCTGACATAGTGCCCAAAGCCGGATAATCATGGATGCACCAAATTACAACAGCACGCAGAAATAAATCAGTTGGTGGGCTACTATATAGGTCTCGAGTGAGAACACCCTTCCACAAGAGGCTCCACGAACAAATCAAAATCCTTTCCAGGACTTTTTGGACCTGGAATGAGCAAGGCCATCATGTAGTTTGATTCTTTGGTGCAGACATTTGGAGGCATGTTGTAAGGGATAACAAGCACTGGCCGCATGCTATATGTGGCGCTCTGGTGGCCAAATGGGTTAAATCCATCTGAAGCTAAGCCAAGTCTAATATTTCTCGGGTCAGCAGTAAACTCTTTGTGTTTATCATTGAAGCTTTTCCACTCACTACCATGAGATGGATGGCTGATTATATTCTGATCTCTGTACTCTTGGTTCCTAGAATGCCATAGTACATCCTGTCTTGTTTCAGCATCATGAAACAAACTCTGCAATCTTGGTGTAATTGGAAAATGGCTCAGAACATTATGAGGAACCCTCTTCACAGCATCGCCATCTTTCCATCTTGATGATTTGAATTTCTGGAATACACTTAAGTTGGTATAATCATTCCGGGACAGAACACAATTATTCTTACAAACATGGATCATATCATATCCAATTCCAACTGCACGAAGGAAATTCTTCATTTTACTGTAGGTGTGTGGCAGCTCAGACGCATTTGGGAAAGATTTCCGGAAAGCAGCCAACATCGCATCGAATGATTTGTTGGTCATCCGCTTAGATGTCTTCACCTGAAGAAAGGTGACCATAGTTGAGAATACTGACAGCTTATTTCCTGGGGTGACAGCAACGTTGCATTGTTCCAACATGCGGGCCCACCGTTTTTCTTCTACACGTGAAAGTTCACGGAATGCACGAGCATTTCGTAGCATTGTTTCAATGTTGGTCAAAATCACGGGCTCAGCCACCACCACCTCCTACTCCTCTTCCACCTGAGCTTCAGTCAGATCAAGATGGTGATCTACTGCTTCCACGTAGTCAATAACATTGACGTTCACAGATTCACCATGATGAACCCACCTAGTATATGTGACCGACATCCCATACAAGTGTAGATGATTTTGCACAGTTGGACTGGGTCTTGTAACTGAATTCATACAGCTGCTACACGGGCAGAGCACATCTGATTTCGGACCACCGTACTCAGCTCTGATAAAGTTCATGAAGTTTTCAACCCCCTCGACATATGCAGCTTAGAATCTTCGAGCAGAAGTTATCCAAGTCATGTCCATCTGTTAGACATACAAATTAGTTCTTCTACTAGATATTACAGGAAAAACATATATGCTTTTTTATGAAGTACAAAAACAAAAATACCTAGATCGATGTCTAAAGCTATGGCAAGATATTTGGACGAGCAGATCTAAGTAACGAAATATATGTAAAGCTAATTCAGCAAACAGATTTGAGTGCTAAATTATGGCAGTCAATGAGGCCGAGCACATAGCCATCAAACTATCGAAGGTCATATCAGCAACAAGGATCGAGTATAAAATGGTGTAGAGCTATTTCACCTAACAGATTGGCTACTAGACCATGGCAATCTACGTCATAATAAATATATGCCAGGATATTTTAGCAACTAATCGGCCTTGGCATGCCATCTCAGCTAAGCAGATTGAGTGCAGAACAGGGTAAGGAAGCTTCTTAAGCAGAGCATATTGACAGTAAACTACTTCGGCAAATAGTGAGATTAACAGCGTCTATCAGCTAACATTCAGCGCTACACCGACATGAATGGGGCCTCAGTCTGGAATGCGCGTACCGTGGGAGAAGCTAACCGCCATGCGTCTCCACACGAACGTCGCCAGCGGTGGCGGCGCTGACCGCCGTGCGCCTCCACAAGAACGTAGCCAGAGGTGGCGGCGTGGCTAGAGGATAACAGTCTACGTGAGCATACTGTGGGAGCGAGAGGATCGCCGTACGTCCCCTCGACGAACCGCGGCGCCGACATATCGGCACGGTGGGGAGGGCGGCTTTGGCGGAGCGAATGGAGTGGAGGGGGGATGGGGGGAGGGGGGTTTGGGGAATATTTGGCCGAAGGGCGGTTGAATTGGATTTGGGGGGAATTTTTGTCTGTGGGGGGGGGGGGATTTTCGCGCGATGGGTGGGGGGAGTTTGGCGCGTGGTCGGTTTCTCCAAGTGCAGTCCCATGTGTCAGTGAAGAGGCAAGCCGAAGCGCGTTTCGTTTGCGTGAGCCGTGTGCAGGACCGAACGTGTGTGGGGTGCAATGCGACCACGACAGGAGTGCTGTGAGTGTACCGCGTTTTTTCTTTTTAAACTAGGTGCTTTGCGCCCTCAAAAAATTGTTGCTTCGCGCGATCCATCGATACTACTACTAGTAATTCGGTAATCCCGACTAAAACGGCGCGGCCGGGTCTTTTCCCGCGCAATATGCTGGGAGGTTGGCTTAGTTGGGTTTTTTAGATTTGTGTCGGTTCAACAAAAAGCAGAGTTGGTGATGATGGTGTGCCTGTCATCCTGCAATATAGGCCGTCCGACCTATATCATACGGATAGGAAGGAAACTATGACAATTTACCGCACTCCTCTCCACATTTGCAGATAAGGCTTTCCCTCGTTCATCCTTTTCTCCCACAAGATCTTGATCTTCCGTGCAACGCACGGGCATCTTGCTAGTTCTCCTGTAATATGTATATTATTGTGAAAGTTCATATACACCGGCCGAGATTAATGCAAACACGGCAGATTTTCATTACATTTCGAACTTTTATAGGACAGAAAAATAAAAGAAACCTGACCCTAAACCTATTCTACGGCAGCGACCGACGTCCTCCATCTGCGATCTCTATGTACGGGGGCGGGGTTCAAGACCCGTGAAGTGAAGGCGCGGTCTCCAGCGAGGAAGAGTAGAACGCGGGATACAGACCGGCCAGTAGGCACACCATGCCCTGCCGCCTCCCATGCCCTACTCATCCTAGGAGGAGTCCCTGACCTCGGCGGTGCTGGACGTTGGACGGTGGCAAGTAGGACGCGTGGCTGACGGTGCTCCCGTCATCGGCCGCCAGCATGGCCACCGCTTGTGCGGTCGCGTCCGCGTCCGGCTACGCCTCTATTGCGTCGCGAGAGGCGAGTTGAGCAAGGGCGGCGACCTCGAGCTTCATCCCCGAAGACAAGCTCTTCCACAGAGCGTTCGCACTTGCGGTCATGGCGGATGAGGTGCCAGGTAGGAGGACGATGCGCTATGGTGTGGAGGTTAGCTGGGCATTACCGCTTTAAGTAGCCCATTCCGGTGAGGCCAAGCGTCCGGGTGCGTCATTAAGTCGCTGGAGTTGGTTCCTCGGGCACCGAGCCTCTTAACGATGACATACGAACGGACGGCATGAATGCGGGCAGCTGGCGCCGGCTGGGAACGCACCGCGTGACGGCACGAGGGACGAGGGCTTTGGTGTGCCAGGGTAGTCAGCTGCAGTCGTGGCAACGTTGGAGATGCCCTTTGCTCAAATGCGATCCCCGGATGTCATTGAAAAAGCAAGACGACCCAGCATGGTCTCAGGTCCAGAGGATGCAGTTGGCCACGCTACACCACTCCGCGGATGCGTCGTGGCGCCCCGTGCATCCTCGACGAGCCGGGTGTTGAGGTGTGTTTGGATTGTGGCCAAAGTGCACCTTACCAAAATTTTGGTCATGACCCAAAGATTGGTCTTTGTTTGGATGTTGCCATTTTTTTGGCATGCCAATGAACTCTAGCCAACTCTAGTTCATTTTTCTTGCCAATGTCGGCCAAATCATGGGCAACCAATACCTCAACCAAAATTTTGGTCATGACCCAAAGATTGGTCTTTGTTTGGATGGTTGCCATTTCTTTGGCATGCCAATGAACTCTAGCCAACTCTAGTTCATTTTTCTTGCCAATGTCGGCCAATTCATGGGCAACCAATACCTCAACCAAAATTTTGGCTACCCAATGCTTTGATGGGGCAACCTTGGGCACAAACCAAACATACCGTTGGTCGTGCCACAACACTAATGCTACCCTCGGCACACTGAAACCGACCGTGTCTATCGGCGATATGAGCGTGTCGCTCACCGCGGTCGCCGTGTCCAGACGCGGTGCTGGAGCTGCGCCCTGTTTTTAGCCCCAACGACACACATGAACGGTTGTCGGTGGCGAGGAGGTCGTGGGCCAGCTCCTCCATTGGACTAGTCTGCGCTACGTCGTCCCGACGTGTGTGCCCCACATGTTGGTTTCCCTGTTTTCTCGGCCATATTCAAGCGTCAGTGCTCCGCATTGCGCATTAGGCCTTTCACTATGTAGGCCAACGAGACAACTTATTGTTTATTTGAGCCATTCAACTGTAATCATGTGGCGTTTGCTTATTTCTCATTCCTCTCCAACCCTCTTCTCCATCGATCATGTCGCCCTCCAGTCGAGTCCATCCTCCCGCATGCCTCATTTGAACATTCCGCCGAGTATCATTCGCATGTACCCACCCTAGTCCTCTTTCAATAGATCTCCTGACCCCGAGATGAAATCGAGAGGGAATGAGTGGGGGCACGTGATACCTAAGGCGGATTCAAAATTTTGAACCGGTGATCATAGCATCCGCAAATCATATATAAAGGGTATTCAATGTTCGTTTCGTTTTGAACGCATAATATACTCCCTCCTATCCTTTCTACTTTACATATAAGTTTTATGTGTAGTCAAAGTATCTCTACTATGATAAAAAAGGTATCAACATTCAACAACGCCCAATCAATATTGTTAGATTCGGACGTACTCCTAGATTTGTACTCGAGATGGTTTCCAATTTGACTATTGACAAGATTAATAGTACTCCCTCCGCCTAGGTGAGTAAGTCATCTTAGGCTGTGCACCATGACCAAGGAGGAGGAAATCGAGAGACATTAATGTTTATTTGCTAATTAATAGTATTGCATGCAATGAACTAACCATCGCATGTCATGTTTGATAGTCTCGTGTCATTAAAAGCATGCACACCCTCATCTCTTATTGGTTTATATGTCAAGAAACAAGAAACGAGGTAGAAGTTAATGCACCGTGCCTCACGTGTTTTGGGATTATTTGGTTTTCAGTAAGATGACTTACACACCTAGACGGAGGGAGTACATGAGATGTATAATGTGAAAATTATATCATTGGAAACTCCTTTCACATACGAAATTGACCGTATGCTTTGTGTAAGTTGCATGTCATATATTATTACTCTAACATTTGGTCAAAGTTAGCCTCGAAAAATGCATTACACCCTGTATGCTTTGTGTAAGTTGCATGTCATATATTACTCTAACATTTGTGTAAGTTGCATGTCATATATTATTACTCTAACATTTGGTCAAAGTAGTATAGTGGAAGTGGATCCTCTGACGTAGGTATCCCTGCCTTACCCTCCCTTTCGGTCACTTACTGGTGGACCCCATGCTTGCTGGCCCCGCATGTCAGTTACTCAATGGGTTCTGCCACGTCAGGGGATCCTCATCCATAGTATACTCCCTCTGTTTTTATTTACTCCGCATAAAACGGAGGGAGTGGTGGTATAATAAATGACGCGGGCGGGGGAAGGGGAGGGACGTCGGTTTGCTCTCAACTGCGGTCCCACAAGAGAGCGAAAATGCAAGACGAAGCGCGTTCCATTCGGTGAGCGACATGGAGGGTCCAGCGTGCTGGGCTGCAACGCGAACGCGACAAGAGTGATGTACAGTCAAAACCGATTGACCGGTCGTCACCGGAACCACTATTCACACCAGAACCTTCGCTGCTCGGCCTACGCCAACCACTGCCCTAAAACCACACCAAATCTCCAGCCCATTCCCCCACCTTTCGATCCCCTAGCCCGCATCAAGCGTTCCCTAGTTCGCCGGAAAGCCATGGTGCGCCGCAAGATCACTTACTACAAGATGTCGACGCCGAGCACCCTGCGCAGAAATCGCGGCGGTGGTCGGTGCCACGCACTCCGTTCCCAAGCTCGCTTTGCGGCAGGCCAATCCCCGAGTTCTCTGGAGCCAAGCTACGAGGAGGAGGAAGTCGATCCAATGTTCACTGCGGAGGTCGCGGCGCAGAAGGCCCCCGATGGGTATGAGACGATGGACGTCGACTTCGTGCCGGCATCCGAGTCCCCATGGTGCAGGCGGACCAGCGGTTCAACATGGCGATACTAAAGGAGGACTGGGAGGAAGATGCTCAACTCGACGCGGAGCGCGTGCATGCCGCTGCCATCAAGGCTCTCCTGCAGGCGGAACCAGATGTCGTGGATGTGAACCGGGCGGCGGAGGCTCAACTTGAGGCGGAGCGCGCGGATGCTGCTGCCATCGAGGCCTCCTACAGGCGGAACCGAACGTCCTGGACATGAACCGGGCAGCAGAGGCTCGACTCGATGCAGAGCACGCGGATGCCGCTCTCATCGACACCCTCCTGCAGGCGGAACCGTAAGTCCTGGACTTGAACCGGGCGGCGGAGGCTCGACTCGATGCGGAGCGCGCGGATGCCGCTGCCATCGAGGCCCTCCTGCAGGCAGAATCAGACGTCCTCGACTTGAACCGGGCTGTGCGCTCGTCCGTGCAGAGCGCCCGCACGCTCCGCTTGAACAAGTAGCTGGAGGCCGAGGACAACCACGGTGCGGAGACACACGTCAACAGCGACGGCTGGTTCGTGCCGGCAGCCAAAGACGACGAGGCCGTCTCTTTCCGCGAGCAGTGATAGATTTTCTTTATGTTGTTGTTTTTATGGATCTTTTGCTGTGTAAAAACATACTATTTGTTATGCAAGTCGCCTGACTTGGGTCAGTCTACCATTTCAAAGCGGTTGGATGAATATCCTACGCCCCCGACCCTTCTTTCCTTCTTCCTCACCTCTTCTTCTTCCCCAACAGACCACCGCACGGGTCAGACGGATACTCCCCAACATGCGGTTGGATAAACATACTCTATGAACGAAAATTATGTGTCAGCGATAGGATGGCTGAGTTTGGTTTGTTCACATGCGACAAAGACGTGTCGCTGAGGGTGCCTTCCCTTGGTTGGGTTTGCGGTGTGCGGGAGCGATCGTGAGGAGGGTGCGGACCGTGGCGTGCAGGAGTGATTTGCGAGGGTGCAAGGCGACCGCGACAACCGTCGCAAGTGTACCTCCTTCTCATTTTGAAAACTTTAGGCATGCTTGGCAAAATGTGTGGCGAAGTTTGGCAATGCAAGGCCTAGACCCAAACAGGATAAGTAATGCACGTACTAGGAGTACTAGTGTTAAAAAGAAAGGCGGGGTTTTCCTTCATGGATTTAATCAATACAAATCCTTGTTTCACGTGTCAATTAATGCGTATCTTTTTCTCGAAAGACCAAAGAGCTAACCATCTCACTCCTCATCGCTTGATTAATGCAGCGCCATGCAAACGAACCTTCTCACTTCCGCATGCATGCAGGGATATTAATGTCCTTGGTTGCTAACCCCATCAATTTTGTCTCGATTAGTGTTAGTGGCCCTTTGCAAATTGTAATTTTGATATACTGGCCTTGTGTACAAAAAAATGGAGGTACTAACTATATTTGAATTCCTTGTCCATTGCGGTGACGTCGACGATTTTTTTTGTGGTTTGGCGAAGTGCGTTCGACGGAGAACACCATTGAGGGAGACCACGGTAAGTCGTTCGCAAGTGCACCGCAAGCCGAGACAACCGCCTTATTTGCATCCAGAAGTCCTTTACTAGTACTACTACTAGGAATACTAGTGCGATGAGATGGTTTCTCGAAGAAGACGATGGAGAAGCGGAGTCGTGAAGAGTGAAATGATGGTTGCTTAAATGCGTGCTTTGTGATTTGATGCCTCACTGCTTTGTGATTTGTGATAGAAGGGACAGGGAGTAGACTCTGTGCTCTAGACTGTACTACATGCGTCCAAGCATAGGAGAAAGAGGAGAGACGTTGCCTTTTTCTATTCCTTCAATCAATCAATCAGGGAGCTTCGGGTCCATCTTTTTGGCTTTGGCAACACCGTCCACAATGGTTCCCACGATGCCAAAAGCTATTTTCACATTTGGCTACACATTGTGGATGCCCTTAACCGTACCACTTGGTTTTTCTCCAGTGTGCTATCTATACAAATCTCAATTATATTGATCTAAAAAGTTATAGAATCAAAGATTAGTAAAAAGGAGGTGATTTTGCCGCGCGGATGGCGGGGGAGGTTTCTTATTTTTGGAGGACGTTGTCCTGGCGGTTTGCTAACATGCGGTCCCACGTGTCAATGCTTTACCAAGCCGATCCGTGTCCCACATGAGGCAGAACAACGTCAGAAGCAACACGTGGTTAAGTTGAAGAAGATGAGGGAGAAGCAGATTCAGCAACGAGTGAAATGATGGTTGGTTCGTCCCTCCAACTTCTTTTTTAGCATTATTACTTTGTCCCTCCAACTTAACTACGGGAAAGGTGCAGCTTTGTGATTTGACGCCTCATTGCTCATTAATACGCCGGCGCCATGACTGGGGTGCTTCACCTCGGCTGCTCTGCACTGTATTCCGGTATGGCACGTGGACCCGGTAGCTTGACGTCCCATATGTCGGCGAAAGGGACTAGAAGATTTATGAAAGCGAAGCGCCCACTCTTCTGACGGAGGAGTAGATTTACACGACGGCCCAAAGGAAATATCACTTGTAATTGTATAGTACTATATTTTTGCTGTTTCGCACGATCCATCGATACAAACCCGATTAAACAGAAAGGCGGGATTTTTCCGCGGTAGATGATAATCTTGGCCATACATTTCAAAGGCAATTTTAATGTATGCAAACTGAATAATTATAAGTAACAATATGATATCTAGTAAAACTAAAAACACATATGATTTATCGTGTTAGAGTGTAGTAGTAGTGTTGTATTGCATAGTTTTAGATGTAACATGCGAGAACGTGTAGAGATGTAGTTTTGGAGGGCCTACAGAGAGAAAAGTGTAATACAGTCACCGAACTTCAGAATAAGCTGATTACGGTCACTATATACGTTTTGCGGTGATTATCCGGTCACTTGCTCACAGTTCAACATCGGATTGCACTCTGTTGACCGGCCAAATAGTCTGCGTGGCGCCATGTTGCCTAGATAAATTGACCAGGTTCCTTGTGGGTCCCACCTGTCTGTTCGCATAGGGAAAAGTTCAGATAAACACAAATTTACGCAGGCGTGACAAGGCTCCAACCCGTGCGCGGGAATCACCTGGTTGTGTATGTGTCTGTCAGGGCCTGATGTGTGCCCATGCACGTGTAGGTTGAGCACTTGAGCGTGAGAGTGGGTGTTGGTCGTGTGGTGTACTGGTGTGTGCATGCATGCGCGCGTGTGTGCGTGTGAGTGTTGCGTGCATGTGTGGCTGCGTGTGTACGTGTGAGTGTTGCGTGCGTGCGTGTGTGCATGTGTTTGTGTGAGTGTTGCGTGGATGCAGTTCGTGTGCATGCGTGCGTGTGTGTATAATCACCACACTAGCTCCTGTGTGTTAAAACAGACGGCTCAGCATACCAATACAAGGTCACCTTGTCCACTGTGCCCGCGGTCATGACTTCGAACCACCGTCAATTTTTTTTTTGTCGTTTGTTTTCATTCTTACTAGCAAGATGCCCGTGTGTTGCATGTAACATCAAGATGCATTTGTATGATTTGTTCATCTTGTAAGAGAAAAGGATGAACGAGGGAAGGACTTATTTTCAAATGTGGAGAGGTGTGTGGGTACCTTTTTGCAAAATTGCCATAGTTTCTTTCCTATCCATCAAATATAAATCGGACGGCCTATATTGCAGGATGGCAGGCACACCATCATCACTAACTCTGTTTTTTATAAAAGTGTATTTTATGTATTTTATAATAGTGTAGATGTAGAGTAGATACAAGTTGACAGGTGGGCACGATGGTAGTGAGATAATGTGATGCAACAGTAGAGGTGCCACGTGGAGCGCGTTTAATCGTCAACTAGTCATGTCGTGAGCAAATACAAAGTTGTACGGTGAGCCCGTGACTGTATAATAACCACTAAACGTAAACGGTGACCGTAATGAGTGGATTATGAAGTCCAATGTATGTATCGTGCTTTCGCTTCAAATACAATGATCATCATTGCATATATCGCGAGAGAAAGATGAAACACGCGTGAATTTTCTGGGGGCTTACTTTTAGAGGACCTGGAGATAGTTTTGTGTGCATACGTGAAAGGGGCGTACAGGGGGGGTATGCGATGGAGAGAGAGATGCTCTTCATTTCTCTTTATTATGACTAACTTTGTATATAGTATTAAAAACATACAAATTCACAGTGCGAAATAAATATCATTGTGGGCACCATGCAATGCAAATTAGCGTTCGTACTCCTCCATATAACTTTGTAATGTTGTATATATGTAGAAACTCTAAATAATTTTTTGGCCACACTTTATTCAAAAGGAATGTTGTATGCGAAATAAACGTGAAGAGAGGGCTTTTTAGATGAATGGGGTACGTGATGTAACATGTGTGAATGTGTAGTTGATGCATTTGGCGGGGCCTAGAGAGGTATGTGTGTATTACGTATTCGAGAGAGGCATGGATAGAGGGGCCGACGGGGGGCCGTGGGAGAGATAGCATGAGAAATGAGAGTGGTCTAGAGAGAGAGATGAATATGACGTCACAACAAGAGATTCCATTCCCTTGAGTGTGTATATGCAAGGGGGAGGGCATAGAGGCACCGGGAGAAATTTTCTGTGTGTGTGGTGTTTGTGTTGGTATGTGTGGGTGTGAGAAGATAATGAGACGTGGGGGCAGAGGGTGTGTCACCGCGTGAGGTCCGGTGGGTCGAGGTGAGGCTCTTCGTTCGATTCCGTCCTGCGCCACATTGGTCGGCCCATGACACATTTAGGAAGACCCATGGATGACTAGTCGTACAAGACAAAGATAGTAGAATTGTGAAGGACTCTGTGTCCACTGACAAAGCCGGCTAGGATTTGTAACCCTAGGTTCTCGGACTAAGGTAACCCCTTTATCTCTGATATTACTATTCATCCAACCTAACTTTAAGGGGCATCCTAGAGAATGCTCTGCTAGAATCATACTCGTCGATTAGGAAGAGAGGTGTGAGATAATGCGTGAGATACAGGCGTAAAGATAATGTGCGTACATGAGACACGTAGGCAGGTCCATGTATATTGAAATGGTCGATGAGGATTGTGCGTGTGTATGTTTGCGAGAGGAAGAGTGATTGGGATAAAGGTTAGTGAAAACAGTTGTAAATGGTTACGAGAGGGAGGGAGGGTTATATCTAGAGCATGTGTGCGAGAAAGACACCTCGGGAGAGAGTGTGTGAGCATGTGTGAGAGACCACCGATGGAGAGTGAAACTACACGTAAAAGATTGCTCTACACATTGATTAAAGATATAAATTGTATCCAAATATTAGGATGGGATCATGATATTTGCAATTCGCGTAAGGAGCGGTCATTGACACATCAGACATCTAGATTCTATCGAATTTTAGCATGTCTATGTTATTATTCGACACAACTGAACCACATAGTTAGTATTTTGAACTCCAGACAATGCATCGCTTTAGCAATCGAATATAAACGTGAGTATAGTTCATGTTGTGTGTGTAAAGCACATTATACATACGAAAGTTACACAATGGACATTTATAAATAGCTACTTATGAACTAGCATACGTTTGAATTCAACTTAAGGTGGTATAAAAAATCGAATTCAACATGAAGTCCATTCAATTATTTGAATTTGATATCATGGCATTTATAAACCATACCTAAATTATGGGGGCACCAATCTTTGCTCTGATTTTGTACATATTAGCATATATAGTCGTGTACAAAATAGATTCAAATTTAGCTCCTCCATTCCAAAATAATCGTAGTTATAGGATTTTCAAGTGTCAAAATTTCAAAAGAAGCGGATAATTTAATGAGGTTTTCAAACATACAAGGTCAAATATAACGTTGTCTATTTAGGTCAATCCTCATAGTTCAAGAGTACTCTAAACGTGAATGCTTGTGTTTCAAAATTTCAAACGAAGCGCCAAAGAGCCTCTACTACTTGAAACCGTGTGAGACCAATGTTTGGTAGTACAAGGAAATTACTTTTCTAATAACTCCGACCCGTGAAACCTACCGCCCCGACGTCCAAAGGTCTATACCGGGGTAGGTTTGTAGCTTCATCTAGACGCCACACAACCGCCTCCGAAAAACCTTCATACACAATGGCCGTCTAAGCACACATGCGTGCGGCCGAAATCGCTCCCGCACACTATTTGGGACACGTGGGATTACCATCCTACCCCCGACCGGCAGTAGGTCCGAAATTTAAGAGGGGGGCAAAGTTTGTACTTTCCCCAAATTTCAAACAAGCGCGTCCCATCTTCTGTTTGAAAAAGCCAAAAACAAGCTTGTCCTGCATCAAACATGGTTCCCCCACCCGTCCGATTCCCCATTAGGACCGTGGGCGCCAAAACTACCTCTCCACCAGCCGTGAAGCCCGGCGTCCTCCGTCCGCCACCCCATCCCACCCATCAACCGCCGCTCTCCTCCATCACGCCGAGCCGATACCCGGCGCCGCCGCCCACCGCAACCTCAATCGCAACGCCCTCTCGGCTAGTAGTTGAAGCCGAGGCTGAGCCGTCCGTGCATTCGGTGCCGCTTCAACCACGCCGTCCTGCGCCTCACTGCTGCCGCTCCAACTTCGCCACCCTCCACCACACCGGAGATGTTCCTGCTACGCCGTCCTTCGCCGCCTCGGATCTGCTTCCCCTCCGCCGACATGCGGCCACGACAACACAGTCAACAATTTGGCCATGGGTTCTTTCAAGCCTGCACCCTCCAGAACACCGGTTTCCCCGGTAAAAAGAAGAAGATCGGCGCGGCATGTGGAGGTGACCACACCGGCAACCGAAGAAGGTACTCCTCTGCCCTTATTCGTGCAAATCTTACGTCTCTACTTGCACGGTATTCATCCCACAGAAGACATTAGTTGACCGCTTCTTCTTGATACTAGATGTTCCTAGTAACTCGCGATGGACAAGGTTTCTCCTCATATACTATTTCACCTTAGCTAGAGGTCCGTCGCCCCCCTGAATTTCAATTTCTGGCCAGTTGATTTCCAGTTAATGGAAGCATTCCCCGGCGTAACAGGCGCTAGTACGACTATTACGCCAGGGAAGCAGCGCCTTGGTGTTTATCTTGGGGCGTGTGCGGCCTAGAGCTAATGGTGCCCGATCTGGAGGTCGGTCGGGATTAAAGGGATGGCCTGGGGGCGCTGCCAAGCACGGCGGTGGTGTGAGGTCGATGGGAGGGTGGGGCGGCGGAGGCACGGGTCTGGGCCGGTGGTCACCGGGCGGTTCGAGAAAGATCGTCAACAAGGATGGCGGGAGGTAGACGAAGGCCATCTACCCATTCCTTATAGATCGGACGGTTCATTAAAAATCGATCGACCTATTTATTTTCGATCATTGTTATCTTAGATATGACCACATGTGGTGGTGTCTTTGGAGGAGTACACGCATTTCCTGTGGTCATATATTACAAAATCATATGGAGTAGAATCTAATTTTGTTTGCCATGCAATGTTGTAGAGCTATCATATGTCTCCTGTCATTTATTTTTCAGCCACCTGCTATCTGCTACTTTTACAGTGCACTAGTTCTGCACACACTTCACCCATACTCTCACTATTGTGTTTTTATGCAAGGGTATTTCAGAGTGTGCCTAAAGAGAAGCAAAAAAGAAAAGAGACAAGTCGTGCCAGCTTTCTACGCGGCTAGGCACAACACGTTACAACGCTTTAAAGGGTGTAGTGTCAACAGATGGAGACGGTAAATGTTGCTCTGGAGTTGATGACCTCGCTCGCAATGAACCACCATCCCAGGTGCTTGCTTTAACTTCGCGGTGTCATATGTGGTTGCATGTTTCATATGGTGTCTAGCTTGTATTCGAAAGGCCGAAGTCGGTCTTTATTAAGATAAGGAAAGATATTTTTACATGAACCACCATCCCATGAGCACCAGAAGACAAATAGCTAGTCAGGGCACTGGCCGAGCCGGTGACAAGCCCAACAAAGACAAGCATCACCTAGAAGCCAACTAAAAAGCCGTGATGGTGGCGAAGCAGCCCGCCTCCCACCAGGCTCTCAGGTCCTAGATGATCATGTTCATCACTCCAGCCGGATGTCTAGCTTGTATTGCTTCCAATTTTGTTAAATTGCATCTGCTTAGCTTACACATTATACCTTTGAATATGACATGCCTTTCTATTTTTGGCACATACTAGTACATCTGTGTATTAACCATGTTCTTACATCAAACTAATGTTCTTGTGTATCCCTCATCAATCACTTATGACGAGGCAGGCAGGAAAGGGGACTACTCCTCATTTAAAGAATGCAGCGTCAGCCTCCCGACATGATTCTCAAGAAACATAAATGCTAGATGAAGATAGTGAACGTAGATCTATAGTTGATTACAACATTTCCCCTACACTAGCATCGCAGGTGCTTGCTCTAACTTGGCAGCATGATATGTGGTTGCATGTTGCATATGGTGTCTAGATTGTAATTCTTCCAATCTGGTTAAACTGCATGTGCTAGTCTGCTTAGCTTATACTCCTGTAAATGTGACATTATACCATTAATGTGACATTCCTTCCTGTATTTAGTACATAGTACATCTGTCTATTAAGCATGTCCTTACATAAAACTATTGTTTTTTTGTATCCCGCATCAATCAATATGACGAGACACCTTTAGTATATGCAGTGTGATGTTAGTTGCATCTTTCATATGATTTATAGCATGTGCTGCTTCTAATCTGTTGAAATTCCATTTATGATGGGACGCTTTTAACTTGGCAGAGTCATATTGGTTGCATCTTTCATGTGGTGTCTAGCTTGCATTGCTTCTTATTTGCTAGGAATGGTTTCTACTTAGTTTACACAAACAGTTGTGAACATGTCATGCCGTCCTGTTTTTCGTACATATTCCATCCTGGTATCATGTGTTTGCCTTACATCAAAGTAGTGATTGTCAGTGTCATGCATGAATGAGTTCTGAAGAGAGAATTTTATTGCTTTTTCTTGTCGGTTTTACTTGACAATTCAAAATCAATAAAGCAGAAGGAAGTTAGCAAGGCAGCGGATAAAGGTGCTCCTTCCTAACGAAGGGCCTCTACAGTTTCTACTCCTCCACACCCCCAAGATTATTTCCAAGACAACACATGCATAGACACTCAACAAAGCTGTGTTTATGATGAGCACGTCTCCCCTAGTGCAGCATCACTCGTGCTCCCTCTAACTTGGCACTGTTATATGTGGTTGCATGTTATGTGTGATGTCTAGCTTGTATTACTTCTAATTTTGTTGAATTCCATCTGCTTACTTTACACATTATACTTGAATAAGACACGTGTTCCTGTTTCTAGAACATACAATATCTGTCTATCACACCATGTTCTTACATCAAATTACTACTGTTGTGTAACCTGCAACAATCACTTATCATAAGACACGTTTGACTTCGGAGTTTGATATAGGTTACATCTCACATTCTTTTCTAGCTTGTACTACTAATTTGTTGAAATGGTACTTATGACGAGACAATTTTAACTTGGTAGAGTGTTATTCGTTGCATCTTTCATATGATGTCTAGCTTTCATTGCTTCTAATTTGTTGAAATGCCTTCTCCTTAGTCTACACATCATAAGCTGTGAATATGCAATGCTGTGAATATGCAATGGCACTAATGACGAGAGACCTCTAGCATGGTAGTGTGATGTTGTTTGGATCTTGCATATGATTTATTTCTTGTAATGATTCACATTTGTTTAAATGCCATTTATGATGAGACACTGTTAACTTGGCAGAGCGATATTTGTAGCATCTTTCATATGGTGTCTACCTTCCATTGCATTGCTTCTAATTTGGTAAAATGTCTTCTTATTAGTTTACACATCATAGTTCTGGTTATCTCTTCCGTCCTATTTTTCATACATATTACATCCTCCTATCATGTGGTTGTCTAACATCAAAGTTCAGTTAAATCATCACGCATCAATTTGTTCGAAGAACTAAATTGTTATTCGCTTTTTCTTGTCGGCTTGACTTAACATGGCACGAGAGAAAGAGGAAGAAACACGTAATGGCAGGGAATGAGAAGCGGATGAATCCTGCAGATTCTGCTGGTGCGATGGTGCAATAGAAGGTGAAAGTCCAAAGGAAAATTCTACAAACACGGCATTCCATGCTACACGAGCTGCAAAAAGCCAAAGCGAAACAAATAGCTGCCACCAAACAAGCGAGAGACAACCCTAGTTCTTGCAACACCTACCACAGATTACTACCGGTGCACGACTTACTGCGTGCATCAACTAAGCTAGCACCACGTTCCCAAGCTCCCTTGCCACCGACAAGATTTCCCAAGCACTCTTGACACAAGACGAGTTGGCAATATCGATGAGCCTTGTGAGCTTCAACAACAAGAAGGTAGTTGCTGGAGTCAAGTTACGCTTGCATGCTTCTTTATATGTAGTCTCACAGCTTGATGTACACTAACACTTCCTATGTTCATTGTTGGACTAGCACCTAGGCGCAAGAGGAAACAAACATCGTGGATAATGCTCGATAGGTTAACTAAATTTAGAGGAGGAAGAATGGAGATCCGTTTTGAGGCAGGTTTAAAAGGCCACGTGATGCTACTGTAGTCGACCAAGTTAGTATCAGAGGCAGCGGTTGCTGTTAGGTGTCATGTACATATCCTCCCAATGTGGATTCAGTACAGGAATGACAAAGACGGAACCCAGTTCAACACCTTCCTCGACCATTTATCTGTAAGTATGGTTATGTATGGAAACTAGTAATATCGTCTTGCTCTGTCCCATTCTTTCTAGATTGCTGATAATGAGACTCCCATAATTTTCAACAGATGACGTTCAAGTTGGATAGCCAAGATGATGCAACCAGACAAGCTTGCACCCATGTTTTCAAGTCTGCTTTCTGCGACAAGATTTCGGTATAACTTGAGGAAAACTCACTTTGAAGGCAAGGCTAACGGTGAACTTTCCCAAACATCTCCAAAGTGGAAAATATATCGGATGAAGACCGTAGGGGCCTTGTTAAACCGGGTCCGATCCAAGTATCGTGTACATTATATATATGTGATCAGATCACATGTTGAAGTCCTATTTACGCATGTGCCACACAAATCTATCTTCTTGTAGGTGAACTGTTCAAAGAACAAGGCCAACCGTACGAAAGTGAAATTCCAACAGACGAGAGGATCTCGTAGCTATATTGCACACTGTGAGGCTCTTGCAATTAGTCATTGTTTCACTCTTTTCATTGTACCATATTATCAAATCTATATTGACTTGTTCGAAATGCGGAGGAAAGCCCGCATGACCAAAAAGTACCTGAACCAAATGTTGTGGAAATCTTCAAGGACTGTCACACCCGCAAGAAGAAGGGCATGACTACACCGGTCAAAGCCGCTGTTGTAAGTCCTTAATCCTCATGCCTTTAACTACTACTTACTCGACTTGTGCCTTGAACTGCATGGTTTGCAGCCAATGTCTATTACTCTTTTCAATTTTATACACAATTGTCTTAGCGTATCATTGCACCTTACAAGGTTTAAAAGAGAGGAGTGATGTTCCTTTGAACTTGACCCGTAATCTAGTTCCGTGCTGGACTTGCCCACACAACGTTACAATTGCCTGTTTGTCGGTTCTCAGTTGTTTTGTGATATGAATGATGTCATACTATGCTTACCGTATTATAAACTTCGTCTCTTCATCCTTAGCCCTCAATACAATGTGAGGAAATAGACAATACATTAGCGATGGTACATGGTCATATGTTTGGAACCCGTATTATAAAGTTCAGTATATAGACCAAAGCTATTTTGCTTGGTTTTGCTGCCTCCTTAATATCTTCTGTTCTGGTACTACTAATGTAAAACATCAACTTTTCAGCAAGCTATGGAAAAATGGTGGAACCGCCACCTTCTGAAGGTGGCGAGGCAACTATAACCGCAATGTCAGCTCTTGCTGCAGTGGGTCAGTACCTGTCCACTAACAGTGCCAAAAGCACGTTCCTGCGTAATACTAGGTTGGTTGTTAAGGAAATATCGTCCAAACTGCCTCATGATCAAGATATGCAAGCTCAAAGCAATGTTGTATCTGCGCTCCAGACACAAGTCCATTCCCTAACAGAGGCCCTTTGTGAAACAAGGAGAAACATTGCTCAATGTCGTCAAGATATGCATGGTTTTGAAACCATACTATCAGACATTTGCTATGTTGTTCAGGAGCCTAGGGGAAATGAAGGCGAGGGTGATGGTGCTCCTGCGGACAATACAACATGAAAACGTAACATTCAGGTCAAATGAACCGAGCTTCTGAACTTCTGGTGGTGCATTTATCTGCTAGACTGTTAAGTTTTATGCCAACTTCCTTTTGTTATATAGTTGTATTTTGTTTTGGTGCGATACAAAATTTATTCTTAACATGCAGCCACCGGCTGAAGAAAACAGCAAGCCATTTTTGTATAGTGTAGGGTGTTCCCTATATTTGCACCGGTGGCGATCTTTGATGCCGAGTGGATGTAATCATGCAATCGCCTTAATAGCCTAGCGTTAGTTTCGGCCTTATTTATTTCCTAGTCTTCTTTTTCCCTGGTTTGCTAGTGGCCCCAACTACCATGGGCCATACACGGGCCGTAGGATCCATGGGTCTCCTACGGGCCGTTGATAAATGGGCCTGTAATCGGTGGGCCTCAAGCCATAGATAAATGGGCTCAGAATCGGTGGGCCTCGAGCCGTCGGATAAATGGGTCTACATGGGCCGTAATCGCGTAATTGGTATCGCCCAAAGACGGTAACGGGCCGTTAACAGTCGTAGGACTGCAAAAGCTTAATTCTATCACAGGCATAACGAGTCGTTAATGGGCCAGAATATAGGACGGGCTGGCCAGAAACGGGCCGACTCTTGCCATGGGCCGAATTTGGCCCATTAGGGTAACAGGCCAGTAACGGGCCGACTCTTGCCATGGGCCGAATTTGGCCCATTTGGGGAACATGCCAGTAACGGGTCGACTCTTGCCATGGGCCGAATTTGGCCCATTAGGGGAACAGCCAATAACAGGCGGAAGTAATCGAGGGCGAAAAGGAGCCCAAGAACGTATGGGCCGTCAATAGGCCAGCTAACACGAAAGGAAACGGCCCATGTAAATCACGGGCCGTTAATGGGTACAAAGAAAATTACTGTTCATTATGGGCTAGAGTCACCGTGGGCCTGTAAAGGGCCGAAAGGTACGAAGGCCTCATATGGGCCGAAAGACGTCGTGGGCCATACATGGGCCGAAAGTGAAATGGGCTGGTGTTATATTCGACGGCCCACATGACGTTGTTGGGCCGGTTTCCTTTAGTGCCTAACGGGCCGTGAGTTAACGGGCCGTAAAATGGGCTATTTGCGAAGAGACCGTTAACGAGCTTTTCATGGGCGGCCGTTAACTTTTGACCAAGTCAAATGGGCCGACTTTGTAAGCTAAATGGGCCATGGTGGGCGTGGCACGTGTCGACATATCATAGGCGCCCTATCGACCCATCGACGAGCTGACACGTGTTTCGTCCGGCCAATAAGAATTTTACACGTGGAGATTTCCCATTGGTCGGGGTTGTTAACGGGTTATCAGATCCAAAACCCGACCTGATAGCTTAACGACGTTCCGTTATGGTGGATGCCACGTGTCGGTCACCCTTGACGAAAGCACTTCTGTGACGCACGATTTATCGTCATGGAAGTGGACACTTCCGTGATGATAATTTTGGTAATGTCATGGAACACTTCTACGACAGCACAAGTATGACTATCTTGATTCTGTCATAAATTCGTCATGGATGTACATGCATGACAAAAAACGCGACCTATTGTGACAAACACGTATCATCACGGAAATGTATTTTTTTTGTAGTGTTGCAAGTTATAGTCACCTACTACGTGTTATGATCCGGCAACCCCGGAATGACAATAGTCGGGACCACTCCCGGTGATGATCGTAGTTTGAGGAGTTCATGTATTCAGCATGTGCTAATGCTTTGTTCCGGTTCTCTATTAAAAGGAGGCCTTAATATCCCTTAGTTTCCAATAGGACCCCACTGCCACAGGAGGGTAGGATAAAAGATGTCATGCAAGTTCTTTCCATAAGCACGTATGACTATTTACGGAATACATGCCTACATTATATTTACGAATAGGAGCTAGTGCCGTATCGCCCTAGGTTATGACTGTCTCATGATGAATATCATCCAACGAATCAATGATCCAACGCCTATGATTTTCCTATATATTGTTCCTACTAAGTTACTATTGCTACTGTCACTATTGCACTTGCTACAAAACTACTGATATCACTGTTACCGTTACTGTTGTTACTGCTACCATTATCAAAACTATCATATTACTATGCTAATGATCACTTTGCTGCGGATAATTAATCTCCAGGTGTGGTTGATTTGACAACTCAGCTGCTAATATTTGGAAATATTCTTTGGCTCCCCTTGTGTCGAATCTATAAATTTGGGTTGAATACTCTACCCTCGAAAACTATTGTGATCCCATATACTTGTGGGTTATCGAAGGTCATGCCCATTACTAGCTTCTCCCTTTTTAGTACAGATAACAGTAGAGTAATATCCTACATCTGACAAACAATTTTGATCCTTGTTTTCTTATGAATAAATCTGCTATATGTCCACTAAATTAACGTAAACCCTAAAGCAGCATACTAATGTAGGAGATGGGGTACTTCCTTTAGATCAACATGTGCTGACATACAACACATCCTTTTGTCTGAAAGAAAGATATGTAGTTCTCTAGAAACTATAAATAGATGCAAGGTTTCAACAATTCAAAGATATTTTATGTTCAGAGAAAATGATTCACACCAGGCCAAATTTGGATGTGCCTAAATTAGGTACAGTGACACATGCTAACAATTGTGATTTACCAAGACATTTTATTTATATACTAGGAACTTGTTTAGTACAAAATTAATAGAGTAAACTTTGGTACAGGAAGTCTAAATCTTGACAAAATAGGATATTAGCCTCTCCAAGCTACAGGACCCTTAGGAACTCTGTATTCAATACACATCAGTTTACTAAAATATTTAGATCAAGATAAAATATACAAGGAATACTAGAAGATATTAGACATAGCATATTAGCATTGCATCAAAATACCATTTGTTTTTTTTTGACTGAACACTGTGAGGCAAAAGCCCCACAACCTTTTATTAAAAAAGCCCCAAGTCTTTACAGAAAGTAAAATTGTCGAAATCTAACTATGAGAAGGAAAGAAACCTACCTATAAGTGTACAACAAATATATACAAATGTATAGAAAGGAGTGCCACATGATTAAGGTAGAGCATTGATCCATAGGATAAGAAGGGGCTTGATTGAAGATTTCATCCTATGTTAGTGCAGGGTGATGTCATGAAGAAACTTGGCCTTCCAGCCAGCAAAAGTTGGCCTGATATTCCTGAAGATCTTGTCATTCCTCGTTGTCCAGATGCTCTAAGTAGCAAGATAAACCACTTCAAAGAAAAAGGGGTGTTGAAAACTTTTCTTGGCAGCCAAAATGTACTCCCTAGGGTTTAACCCTGCATACCAGGTAATCTGCAGATAATTCCAAACCCTGTTGCTGAAGGTACACTTGAAGAATAGATGGTCTTTGTCCTCATGCAATTGAGCCACACACATAGGGCAAAGATTATCATCCTCTTCAGATCTCTAATGTCTTCTCAGAAGCATGACTCTTGTGTTTAGTCTATCATTCCGCATCAGCCAAGCAAAAAACTTTGATTTTCATAATACCTTGCTCTTCCATATCCATTTGCAGGGATCATCATTAGGAAGATGTGCATGAGCCATTGCATAATAACTCTTGGCAGAGTAAGGGCCTTTTCCAGGAGTCCATGACCAGAAATCAGGTTCATTAGGTGTTCTGTGCAAATCAGATAAGGCAGAGTAGAGAGCAACCAACTCATCCATTGCTTCAGGAGATAGGGGTAGCTGTAGTAATGTAGATTGAGAAATTACACACTTCTTTGCTCAAATATGATCAACACATGACCTTTCACAAGATACCGGAGACATTTGTTATTTCTACATCAGTGCGCATGTACAAAGAAGTTAATATTTGAGAGCAAGCCAGAAGGACTTACACAAACTTTTCCGCATCCCAGCTCCACACACCACATGACTATCCGTCTTGGCATCCATCTTCTCCTTTCTAAATTCTACAATCTCTCTGTAATCTATAAACCAAAGTAGGTTTGTGAACACATCTTCTGTTTATCAAAGATGTTTTTCATTTAGAATAGGTTAATATGGTTAAGATGGTCTACAACTATAATGTTCATGCTCAACACTGGCACCAAATAACAATTATTCAGGTCTAAAACTAACCCCGAAGTTAGATGTAGAGGTAACATGCCGACGGCGATCACATCGACCTTGGAACCATTTTTGACGCGCATCGTCACCTCGTCCTTAGCCAATCTTCCTTTAATCAATAGCCCATGTTTCGAGTTGCAAATATGAGCAACAAAACCAGTATCAAATACCCAGGCGCTACTACGAGCATTAGTAAGGTACACATCAATAACATGTATATCAAATATACCTTTCACTTTGCCATCCTTCTTATCCGCCAAATACTTGGGACAATTCCGCTTCCAGTGACCAGTCCCTTTGCAGTAGAAGCACTCAGTTTCAAGGTTAGGTCCAGACTTGGGCTTCTTCCAGGGAGTAGCAACTTGCTTGCTATTCTTCTTGAAGTTCCCCTTCTTCCCTTTTCCCGTTTTCTTCAAACTAGTGGTCTTGTTAACCATCAACACTTGATGCTCCTTCTTGATTTCTACCTCCGCAGCCTTTAGCATTGCGAAGAGCTCGAGAATAGTCTTTTCCATCCCTTGCATATTATAGTTCATCACGAAGCCTTTATAGCTTGGTGGCGTTGATTGAAGAACTACATCAATGACACTATCATCAGGAAGATTAACTCCCAGCTGAATCAAGTGGTTATGGTACCCAGACATTCTGAGTATGTGTTCACTGGCAGAACTATTCTCCTCCATTTTGTAGCTATAGAACTTGTTGGAGACTTCATATCTCTCAACTCGGGCATTTACTTGAAATATTAACTTCAACTCTTGGAACATCTTAAATGCTCCATGACGTTCAAAAGTCTTTGAAGTCCCGATTCTAAGCCGTAAAGCATGGCACACTGAACTATCGAGTAGTCATCAGATCGAGTTTGCCAGACGTTCATAATGTCAGCATCTGCTCCTGCAGCAGGCCTTGCACCTAGTGGTGCTTCCAGGATGTAATTCTTCTGTGCAGCAATGAGGATAATCCTCAAGTTACGGACCCAGTCCATGTAATTGCTACCATCATCTTTCAACTTAGCTTTCTCTAGGAATGCATTAAAATTCAAGGGAACGGTAGCACGGGCCATTGATCTACAAAAACATAGATATGCAAAAAAACTATCAGGACTAAGTTCATGATAATTAAAGTTCAATTAATCATATTACTAAAGAACTCCCACATAGATAGACATCCCTCTAGTCATCTAAATGATCACGTGATCCATATCAACTAAACCATGTCCGATCATCACGTGAGATGGAGTAGTTTTCAATGGTGGACATCTCTATGTTGATCATATCTACTATATGATTCACGTTCGACCTTTCGGTCTCGGTGTTCCGAGGCGATATCTGCATATGCTAGCCTCGTCAAGTTTAACCCGAGTATTCTGCACGTACAAAACTGTCTTGCACCTGTTGTATGTGAATGTAGAGCTTATCACACCCGATCATCATGTGGTGTCTCGGCACGACGAACTGTAGCAATGGTGCATACTCAGGGAGAAAACTTATACCTTGAAATTTAGTGAGGGATCATCTTATAATGCTACCGCCGTACTAAGAAAAATAAGATGCATAAAAGATAAACATCACATGCAATCAAAATATGTGACATGGTATGGCCATCATCATCTTGTGCCTTTGATCACCATCTCCAAAGCACCGTCATGATCTCCATCATCACAGGCTTGACACCTTGATCTCCATCGTAGCATCGTTGTCGTCTCGCCAACTATTGCTTAGTGATAAAGTAAATCAATTACATGGCGATTGCATTTCATACAATAAAGCGACAACCATATGGCTCCTTCCAGTTGCGGATAACTCTGTTACAAAACATAATCATCTCATACAACAATTTATATCACATCATGTCTTGACCATATCACATCACAGCAAGCTCTGTAAAAACAAGTTAGACGTCCTCTACTTTGTTGTTGCAAGTTTTACGTGGCTGCTACGGGCTTCTAGCAAGAACCGTTGTTACCTACGCATCAAAACCACAACATTTTTTCGCCAAGTGTGCTGTTTTAACCTTCAACAAGGACCGGTCGTAGTCAAACTCAATTCATCTGAAGTTGGAGAAACAAACACCCGCCAGCCACCTATGTGCAAAGCACGTCGGTAGAACCAGTCTCATGAACGCGATCATGTAATATCGGTCCGGGCCATTTCATCCAACAATACCACCGAATCAAAGTAAGATGTTGGTGGTACGCAGTATGACTATTATCGCCCACAACTCTTTGTATTCTACTCGTGCATATCATCTACGCATAAACCTGGCTCTGATACCATTGTTGGGGAACGTGGCATGCAATTTCAAAAAAATCCTACGATCACGGAAGATCTATCTAGGAGATGCATAGCAACGAGAGGGGGAGAGTGTGTCCACGTACCCTCGTAGACCAAAAGCGGAAGCGTTAGTTAACGCAGTTGATGTAGTCGAACGTCTTCACGATCCAATCAATCCAAGTACCGAACATACGGCACCTCCGTGTTCAGCACACGGTCAACTTGATGACGTCCCTCGAACTCTTGATCCAGTAGAGGGTTGAGGGAGAGTTCCGTCAGCACGACGGCGTGGTGACGGTGTTGAGGATGTGATTCGTGCAGGGCTTCACCTAAGCACTACGATGCTATGACCGGAGGAGGAAACTGTGAAAGGGGCACGGGACATGGCTAAGAGAAATCTTGGTGTCCCTTTGGGGTGCCCCCTGGCCACGTATATAAAGGAGGGGGAGGAGGAGGCCGGCGTCCAAGGAGGGAGCGCCAAGGGGGGAGTCTAGTCAAAGTAGGATTCGGCCCCCCTCCTTCCAATCAACGAAGAGGGGAAAGGGGAAGGGAGAGAGGGAGAAGGAAAGAGGGGGGCCGCGTCCCCTCCCCTTGTCCAATTTGTATTGGGGCAAGGGGGGCCACCTCCCGTGGCCTGCCTCCTCTCCTTCACTATGGCCCAATAGTCCCAATAACTTTCCCGGGGGGGGGGGGGGGTCCAGTAACCACCCGGTACTCCAAAAAATCCCCGATCTTCTTCAGAACCATTCTAGTGTCCGTATATAACCTTCCAATATATCAATCTTTATTTCTCGACCATTTCGAGACTCCTCGTCATGTCCGCGATCTCATCCGGGACTCCGAACAAACTTTGGTCATCAAAAACACATAACTCATAATACAAATCGTCAAAGAACGTTAAGCGTGCGGACCCTACGGGTTCGAGAACTATGTAGACATGATCGAGACACATCTCCGATCAATAACCAATAGCGGAACCTGGATGCTCATATTGGCTCCCACATATTCTACGGAGATCTTTATCGGCAAACCGCACAACAACATACGTTGTTCCCTTTGTCATCGGTATGTTACTTGCCCGAGATTCGATCGTCGGTATCATCATACCTAGTTCAATCTCGTTACCAGAAAGTCTCTTTACTTGTTCTGTAATGCTTCATCCCGTAACTAACTCATTAGTCACATTGCTTGCAAGGCTTATAGTGATGAGCATTACCAAGAGGGCCCGGAGATACCTCTCCGATACATGGAGTGACAAATCCTAATCTTGATCTATGCCAACTCAACAAACACCTTCGGAGACACATGTAGAGCATCTTTATAATCACCCAGTTACATTGTGACGTTTGATAGCACACAAGGTGTTCCTCCAGTATTCGGGAGTTGTAGTCAGAGGAACATGTATAAGTCATGAAGAAAGCAGTAGCAATAAAACTGTAACAATCATAATGCTAAGCTAACAGATGGGTCTTATCCATCACATCATTCTCTAATGATGTGACCTCATTTATCAAATGACAACACATGTCTATGATTAGGAAACATAACCATCTTTGATTAACGAGCTAGTCAAGTAGAGGCATACTAGGGACACTATGTATTGTCTATGTATTCACACATGTACTAAGTTTCCGGTTAATACAATTCTAGAATTAATAATAAACATTTATCATGATATTAGGAAATATAAATAACAACTTTATTATTGCCTCTAGGGAATATTTCCTTCAAAATTGGCCCATGAAGAACATGTGAGACATAAATATTTCATGATCTTGTGAAGAATCAGATGTTGATTGAAGAAAGTCAGGAGCCAACAACAAGTTGAATACCACAAGTTTTGATTGAGTACTTGGAGCAAGGTGAAATCTAACAGGGTTCTGACTCGAGCACTGAAGTTCTTATTGAAACAAGTCAAGGAACAACAAAACGTGTTACAGTCAAAGTATACCATAGTTCCTACATCCAGTAACTTCACCATCTTAAATCCTAGGGGAACACAGAACCTTACAGCCAGAGAAATTAGTACCATAGTTTTCTTTGGCAGAGTTGGCAATGATTGAGGGAAGCTCGAGCAAGCGGGCGTCTCCACAGAGTGTGCCCACGAGGAGAAGTGATGCGGCGTTGCTCGTCGTCGTTAGTTAATCTTGTAGTGTTGCAGCCACACCATTCTGCAATCATCATAATGGAAAGGTCAAACCAAACTTCATGCTGATCTCAGCAGGCTGATCAATATTGAAGTTGACTTAGCAATTACTTAATTAAGGGAGACAATTTTCGGTGACATGCAGCCTCGCGTGGATGTCAATCACACAACAGACCGATCTATTACTACGATGCGAATGCAATCCAACAAACACACACATGTTGGCTGAAGCAAGGTCAGTTTTAGAACCTGTAAATGAATATGAAATTAAGGATTATATACAAAATAAAGAGGAATATTAGGACAGATGGACGCGTGTGAGACTTATTCCTATATTATTACACAACACGTGATAAGGAAATTGACAAGTATTCATACACGCACATAGCAGCAACAACGGACTATTGAGATTAAAAACGCAAGCAAGCATTCTTCCAGAATTATCGCATATGGACTCAACCATACATACAAAATTCCAAATAGATCAACCAAACTATAAACAACTGCTTGCGTTTGCATAACTACATAGCACTGCACATTGAAAGATGTAAGCATGAACCTAAAATACCTAGAATGGTTAAGTGATTTTTGAGCCTCTAGCACCATGATGGGGTGTTATCTAGCCATGATGTACGACACCACGACGGGGTGGCTAACACTAGGCCAAAATAGATCACAGTCGTGATTTCCATCAAAGATCGACCATCAAATGATGGCCATGTCACCACAAAGAACGAGAGACGGTACACAAACTACAAATAGAGAAGTAACTTTCTAAATGATCTGTGTCGACGGTGAGGTAGCCGAGGCGGAGCAACACCGTTGAGCACAAACTGGCAGCACTGCATACGGAGATGCGAAGTAGATGGCCTACCTGGGAGTTGCACCGGTGGCCCATGGCGGCTAGGGTTGTTGCAGGGGCATGTTCAGCAGCGCAGAGGAAATCGCGGTTGCAAAGGATCGGAGGAGAGGACTGAGGGGCAGCCGGGCTGGTGAGCGACGTTGTGGGAGAGCACCGGAGCTAGCAGAAATCAATGGTGGTGGGAAGCATCACGTTGATGGAGTTCAGGTGAGATGGGAATCGAGGTGGATAAGAAATTTTGGGTGAAGACAGGTACTGCCGTATGGGGAAGTTAGATTTTTCCTAGTAGAGGAGGTTAACACTAAGTAGGGGATGGTGGGATAAGTCCGAACGTGGGAGGTTAAAACAAACAACACATGTTATCATTTCGTTAGTAGATATCTGTTGGTATAGGTGGGTTCTTGTTGTAGTGTTTGATAATTTGATATGTGAGTGGACCGATGCTTACTTGAACAAACCTCCCACTTATGATTAACCCCCTCGTAAGCATCCGCAACTACGAGAAAAGTATTAAGATAAAATCTAACCATAGCATTAAACATATGGATCCAAATCAGTCCCTTACGAAGTAGCGCATAAACTAGGGTTTAAGCTTCTGTCACTCTAGCAACCCATCATCTAATGACTATTGCACATTGCATTCCCTTAGGCCCAAAGATGGTGACGTGCCATGTAGTCGACGTTCACATGACACCACTAATGGAATCTTAACATACATATCATCAAAATATCGAACACATACCAAATTCACATGATTACTTGCAACATGATTTCTCCTGTGGCCTCAAGAACAAAGGTAACTACTCACAAATGATATTCATGCTCAAGATTGGAGGGGTATTAAATAGCATAATGGATCTGAACATATAATCTTCCACCAAACAAATCATATAGTAATCAACTACAAGATGTAATCAACACTACTAGTCACCCACATGTACCAATCTCCGGTACAAAGATCGAACACAAGAGTTGAACTAGGGTTTGAGATGAGATGGTTCTATTGAAGATGTTGGTGGAGATTGGGCTCTCAAAGATGAGAGCGCTGGTGGTGATGATGATGGCCTTGATTTCCCCCTCAGGGAGGGAAGTTCCCTGGGGGGAATTGCTCCACCGGAGGGCAAAAGTGCTCCTACCCAAGTTCCACCTCGACACGGTGGTGCTCTATCCCGAAAGTCCTATCCTTACCTTTCTAGGTTAAAAGGCCTCGTATACCATAAGATGGGCACCGGAGGTGGGCTGGGCTGCCCACCACCCACCAAGGCACGCCTGGGGGCCCTAGCGCGCCATGGTGTCTTCTGGGCACCCAGTGGCCCCCTCTGGTAGTTCTTTTCTCCAATATTTATGAAATATTGCGAAATAATTCTCCGTTAAATTTTAGCTCATTTGGAGATGTGCGGAATAGGTATCTCTGACATAGCTTTTTTAGGTCCAAAATTCCAGCTGCCGGTATTCTCCCTCTTTGTGTAAACCTTGCATATTATGAGAGAAAAGGCATTAGAATTACTCCATAAAGCATTATTATACATCAAAAACATTATAAATAACTGTAGGAAAACATGATGCAAAATGGACGTATCAATGGGTGAACATGATCCTAACATCTGCAACATCCTATGTTATACTTAATGGTGTACCAGGGAAAACCATACATTGCAAATGTGGATTTAGACAAGGTGATCCTTTTTCCCCTCTGCTCTATGTGATTGTGGGAGAAATCCTACAAATTTTGGTTAATGAAGCTTGGAGAAATGCCACCCTAACTCTCCCATTTGATACTGCATTCACTAATAGTTACTTTATCATACAATATGCTGATGATACACTTGTAATTCTCCATGTTGGAGTTGACCAGATTAAGAGATACACTGATATCTTAGACACTTTGATGTAGGGTAGAACCCTAGATGCCCGATCTTTCATGATTGGAAGGGATCCTACGAAGAACACGACGAACACAAGGGGGAAAGCGAGGGGAACACGAGGGGAAACACGAGAGAAATCACTCAACCAACAAGATATGGTCGCACATATGCTAGATCCTCAAAACACAAAGAGATACACTTTCTGAATCCAACAAAGGACGATACAAGTAGCGGTAGTTCTTCTCCGAGAGGAGGTCTTGAAGGTATTCCCGTGATGGGGTCTTGAATCTGCTTGGGGGATCTTCCCCGAAGAGGTCGTGTGCTCCGAGGAGAAGTAACCAAGTGGATGAGCAAAGCTCTATCTCAAATATAAGTTGTCACAATGCTAACCCTATAAAGAGGGCGGAGGATGTCTATTTATAGTCTTAGTGGACGAAAGGGTAAGTGGCTTTGGCCCAACACGCGGGCGGTCACATAGGCATCGGACGTCCGACGGTCACCGATCGTCCGAAGGCTCGCCAGGGTCAGGACATCCGGTGCCGGTCGGGTGTCCGATGTTTTGGCTCTGGTCAGGACTTGTCGGTCGTTCGGTCGGGGTCGGTCGTCCGGAGGTCTCCATTCTTCTGATGTTTTGACTCGGGTGTGGTGGTGTCGGTCGTCCGGTGTCGCTCGGTCGTCCGGACGCTGGGAGGTGTCGGCCGTCCGGTGTTGCTCGGACGTCCAGGTGCTAGAGCATGCGCTGGCTGGGACTTGGCTGGCTGGTAGGAGCCTCCAGGTGTCGGACGTCCGAGAGACGTCGGTCGTTCGATGATTGGGAGTTATGAGCAGTCCTTCTTCTTGTCCATTGAACTTGGTGTCCTCGCCGTCTTGTCCGTCGGGTGTAGCTGATCCGTGGCTTTCCTCCAAATACCTGATCACACATAGGGTCTTCGCATGAGGTAGTATACATGTCTCATAAGTAGAAAGTGGGAGTTCGGAGAGGAGTGAGTTCACCTTATCTTCGATCCTTTGCTCGAGCTCTTGTCATTGGTCCAAGTGGTGTCATGGGAGATGTAGATACGTCCATGGGGATGATCGTGGGATGCTCCGCATCATCCCCCCCCCCCTTGTGAAAGATCAGACCTCGGATCGAAAGCTTCATCACCATGGTATGGCGAGAGGTCTTTGACATTTAAGATGTTGCTCACATTGTACTTGTCGCTTGGGAGGTTGATCTTGTAAGCATTGTAGTAGTAGCGTGCTAGCACCTTGAAGGGTCCAGCGGCTCGGGTAGAAGTTTGGACTTGCGTTCATTGGGGAAGCGGTCCTTGCGAAGGTGTACCACACAAGATCTCTGATGTTGAATAACATGGGTTGCTTGTTGATGTTGAGCTTGGTCGCGAGTCGTTGTACTTGGCGCTCGATGGTGAGCCTTGTATCTTCATGCATCTTCTTGACGTAGCTTGATCATCCACTAGCGTCCATGTTAGTGCACTCTTGTAGTGGAAGAGGTAGAATGTCCAATGGGGACAACGGGTTGAAGCCGTAGACAACCTCGAAGGGGGACTTGCCGGTAGTTGAATGTCTTGCATGGTTGTAGGCGTACTCGGATATGGGTAGGCACTCCTCCCACTCCTTGATGTTCCTCTTAATCAACACGCAAATTAGAGTGGAGAGTGTTCGGTTCGTCACCTCCGTTTGGCCGTCGGTTTGAGGATGGTATGCTGAAGAGAACAAAAGCTTGATTCCAAGATTGGTGCATAGAATCTTCCAAAAGTAACTAAATAACTTGACGTCGCAGTCCGAGACAATCTTCTTTGGCACTCCATGGAGACGCAAGATTTCACTACAAAAAATATTTGCAATATCTGAAGCATCGTCTATCTTGTTGCATGGGATAAAATGAGCCGTCTTAGAGAATCGGTCCACAACAACAAACATGGAATCCTTTCCATTTTGAGTTCTAGGAAAACCAAGTAGAAAGTCCATGCTAATGTCTTCCCAAGGTTGATAAGGAATAGGAAGAGGCATGTAAAGACCATGGGATTGAGCTTTTGACTTAGCTTTGCAACATGTAGAGCATCGGTTGGTGAAGTGTGAGACGTCGTGAAATATCTTGGGCCAAAAAAAGTTCTTTGAGAGTGTAGAGAATGTCTTGTCGCGTCCAAAGTGTCCCATTAGTCCGCCTCCATGAGCCTCTTCCAAAAGGAGCAAACAAAGAGAAGATTAGGGGATGCAAAGTTTGTTAGCTCTCATAAGATAATCATCCTTGATGTAATAGCGTTCCCAAGATGTATGCGTCAAACACTTGGCATAAGGAATTGCAAAAGTAGGATCATGTGCACACAAGTCTTTTATGTTCTCAAAGCCAATGACATTCAATTCAAGTTTAGTGACAAGTGTGCATATGCGGGCAAGAGCATCTGCCACTACATTTTCCTTACCTTTGATGTACTTGATGACATAAGGAAATGACTCAATGAATTCACTCCATTAGCATGATGCTTGTTCAACTTAGTTTGACCCTTTAGGTACTTAAGAATTTAATGATCGGTATGGACGATCAATTCATGAGGGCGAAGATAATGTTACCACTCACGCAAAACTCGCACTAAAGCATATAGCTCTTTGTCATAGATGGGATAATTGAGTTGCGCTCCAGGAATTTTCTCACTAAAGTATGCTATGGGGCGCTTCTCTTGCTTTAACACACCTCCTATGCCATTACCACTAGCATCGCAATGAATCTCAAAAGGTTTGTCAAAGTTGGGTAATGCAAGCACGCGAGAATGAGTAAGCAAATTCTTAAGCTCATTAAATGCGGTATCTTGGGATGGTCCCCAAACAAATGGCGCATTTTCTTACTGAAGGAATGTAAAGGTGAAGCAATGGTGCTAAAGTCCTTCACAAATCGATAATAGAAACCGGCTAAACCAAGAAAACTACGCACTTGTTGCAAGTTGGTTGGTTGGTGCCAAGTTTTAATAGCATTGGTCTTTGATTCATCTACATGAACACCCTTAGAAGACACAACGAAACCCAAGAAAACAAGCTTATCAACACCAAAAAGGCATTTTTCCATATTAGCATAAAGGCGCTCTTTCCTAAGGGTTTGTAACACAGTTCTAAGATGGGTGACATGATCTTTGAGGGATTTGCTAAAGACAAGGATATCATCAAAATAGACCACAACATATACACCAATATAGGGACGAAGAACAAAGTGCATGACTCGCATGAAAGTACCGGGTGCTTCGGATAAACCCATTGGCATAACAAGCCATTCATATAAGCCAAATTTGGTCTTAAATGCGGTTTTCCATTCATCACATTCTTGGATGTGTATTTGATAGTAGCCACTCTTAAGATTAATCTTAGAGAAAATGGTGGCTCCGCTAAGCTCATCAAGCATATCATCTAAGCGTGGAATAGGGTAATGATATCTAACGGTGATAGCACTGATGGGATGACAATCGGAAACCATGCAATAAGTACCGTCTTTCTTTGGAACAAGTATGACCGGAATGGCACAAGG
Source organism: Aegilops bicornis (assembly GCA_021605145.1). Lineage (NCBI taxonomy): Eukaryota > Viridiplantae > Streptophyta > Magnoliopsida > Poales > Poaceae > Aegilops > Aegilops bicornis. The sequence goes on from CM038674.1 coordinate 186,217,365, forward strand.
GCTCGAGCTTTCACGTACTTGACCATTGTTGATGAGTTGTTGTACTTACCGTTGGATCTCCTTAGTTTCCTCGGGGTTGACGCGGTAGGGAGCCTTGTTAGGTACAGGTGCTCCGCGGATGAGGTCGATTCGATGTCCAATGCCTCATAATGGAGGTAGACCCGGAGGTAGGTTGTCGGGGAAAACATCTTGGAATTCCTGCAAAAGAGAAGACAACACTAAAGGTAGATCGTGATAGGTGTTAGTTTTTGGTGCCTCGTCCTTGCACACAAGGACATAGTGCGTAACACTTGATGGGTTCTCACACACTTCTCTCATCTCACTTTTGGTGGCAAATAGGACTAGTTTTTTCTTGTCGCTCATCGTGGAGGCACTTGATTTTGGCTTGTGGCGCTCACTCTATTTTGGGTGGGTCACTCTCTCATTCTTTTCTCCGTGATGGGTGGCTTGCTTGTCAGTGATCACTTGACTTGGAGACATAGGTCGTAGCATGTACTCCTTTCCTTTCATCTTGAAGCTATAGTGATTGGTACGCCCATTGTGTGTCGGACTAAGGGATCCGCAAACCCTGGAGAGGTTCAAACTCTGGGGTGCGTGCGGAGATCTCAACCTACCCAGCCTGCCTACTCGCGATCCTCCTAAGCCTAGCGTGTCGAGCTCAAAGGGACAAAGAGACACAACAGTTTATCCTGGTTTGGGCCACCTTGCGGTGTAATACCCTACTCCAGCGTTTTGGTGGATTGCCTCGGAGGGCTGAGGATGAACAAGTACAGTGGATGAACTGGCCTCAGGACGTGAGGTGTTCTTGAGCTCAAGGGAGCTGGTGAGCTAGTTCGACCTATCCTCTCTCTTCCCCTCTATGGTGGTGGCTAGTCCTATTTATAGTGGCCTTGGTCCTCTTCCCAAATATTGGCGGGAAGGGATCCCACAACGGCTGGATTTGAAAGGGGACAAGTAGTACAGCTTATCCTAACAAAAGTAGTCTTCGCCTGCGAAAAGCCTCTGGTCGTGATGCTACGGTGGTCTCGTCGATGACCTCTGTCCTGCCGTCCTGGAAGTCTTGGTCTCGTTGCACCAGAATGGAAACCTTTGGCTGATTCGTCGGGACACCGCGCCTGTGGCTTTCCTCCCTTGCACCGAAGAGGAAAGATGCGGTTTGCACCCGCGTGGCGCCCGCCTGGCCTTGATCGTCATGGCTCACGTCAGCTGAGCCTCATGAGGTAAACCTTGCATAGAACTCTCCGCCCCTCAGGAGCCAGCCGGAGGAGGCCAATCCCCTCGGCGGTCTTGGCGTCGTCTGCCTCGTGAGGCTTGGCCCCTCGCAAGGGTCTTGAGTTGTTGATGCTGAAGCTGGGCCGCACCAGGCCGTCGATGGAGCCACGTGGTGGGCCATAGGCAGGCAGGGCTGGATACCCCCATATCCAGGACGCCGACAGTAGCCCCCGGGCCCAAGGCGCGCTCGGACTTGGCTTCCAGGCGAAGCCAAAGGGTAAGTGCGGAGCGCCGTGGGCCCTAACCACCTGCAGCCTTGATGACACGTGGCAGTTGATGGGACGTGGGTATCTCCACTTCCCGATGCCGCCTTGATATCTGGCAGCAGTAGTGGCCGCCCATTGTCAGTGCAGCTTGCCCTTCGCAGATTGGCGCGCTCGGCCCTTGTTTCCTCCTTTCCAGTCTTGCCGCTTCGTGCATAGATCCAAAGCCGGCGCCTCGCCCTTCCTTTGGCGTTTGTCATGGCCCCCAAGCCGAGGAAGAAGAAGGGGAAGCCACTCACCCCGGTCGGTCCTCCGCCGGCTCTGGAGCCAGCCCTTGAGCAGTCGTTGGTGATCAATCAGGAGGTGTTGGACAAGGTTTGCCATGCGCTTGCCGCCGATTCCAATGAGTGGAGGGCAATGGCCGTGTGTCCTGCATCATGGTGGGTGGATGAGATGAGTGCCACCAAGATCCCCATCTATCTCCATGCTCTTCTCGCGGGGCTGATTCCTCCCTTCTCCCCCTTCTTCAATGCCGTGATATCGCATTATCAGATCCACCTGCTGCATTTGGACCCTCGCTCTGTTATCCTCCTTTCCATCTCCACCTTCCTCTGCGAGGCCATGGTTGGCATTACTCCTTCCGTGGCCCTGTTTTGCCATTTCTTCTAGCTTCGGTTGGTCAACGCCCGCCAATACTCTGGGTGTGCGACCTTCAAAGTTGTGGCCACAACTGCCAGTTCGGGAATCGACTTCGAGCTCTTGCCTGCTGCGAAGGGATTTTGGAAGCAGTGGCTGCTCATGGATGCCGGTGCGTTCAGCCCCCTGCTCTTGACTCCTGGGGAGCCGGCCTCGCCTAGCTCCGGTTGGTGTCACGAGAAGCTCTCCGACCAACGCCTTGCTTTTGTCTGGAAGAGGTTGGCGAGGTTACAGGAACTGGAAGTGACGGCGCCGATGGTGGTGAAGGAATTTGTCAGGTAGCACATCGCTCCCCTCCAGCACCATTCTCGCCCAATGTGGGACCTTGCAGGCATCAAAGATCCGATGAGGTTGCAGAGGCCATCACTGTCTGCTGGGACCTTGAGCATGGTGCTCAAACTCCTGACGGGCGAGCCCAATCCTGCTGACCTTCCGGGTGGTGGCTGCCTTCTCTATCTGTGCTCGAACAAGGCGGCCTTCGCTGGGAAGATTCCTCTGTTCGACAAGTGGGGGTTGCTTCCAGAGGTCCTTGAGGGGCCCCGTGAGAACCCCGTCTTCGTGGCTCCTCTCCCGATCGATCCTGCCGTGTGCGCCCTGACTGTGGAAGCAAGGGGGCGCGCGCCTCAAGCAGCTGTTGAGCTCCTCCAGACGCCTAATGCCGGTAGTGGCCCAGGAGGCCGAGGCTCCTGAGGCCCTGGAAGGAGCTGTCGCAGAACTGATGCGACCCCAAACTCTGGAGGCAGAGGCCCCTGATGCCCAGGGTGGTGGCTCCAGAGTGGCTGCTGACGGTGAGGAGCCCACCAATGACTCCGGAGCCGTAGGCCAGAAGATCTCGCCGGGCACCCCTGCTCCCGGGGTCCCTTCCTCAGCTGCCCCACCGAGTGCTCCTCCTCCCGAGGATCGCTTGTCGGGGTCCGGTCGGCCTCTCCTGTGCCTTGAGTCACTCCTAAAGAGGAAGAGGTCCCCGTGTCGCAGCGATGGCACCCGTCGGTCGCTGAAGCCAAGGAGATACGTGGCTGCCGATGAGTAAGTACCTTTGCTCTTGATCCCCTGTGCGCCGCGTTTTCTCATAACTAGGGTCTTGCAGGGTTCCCACGAAGGCGAAGCCCCGGGAGGCGGACGCCCCCAAGGATTCCAGCTTGCCACCCGCACACAGCCCCCGGCGCCCTGGTCCTACGCAGGGCGTGGGGCCGACTCCAGCTGCGGCGACGCCGCAAGGGTGCCCTGGAACCAGGCTCCCTGCTCCCTCTCCCCGCGACTCAACCTGTGAGACGGGGGATGCATCGGCGATCCTTCCTCTTGTCATTGCTGGCAGGGGGTGCCCCCTGGGCTGCTGATACGTCTCCAGCGTATCTATAATTTTTTATTGTTCCATGCTATTATATTATCTATTTTGGATGTTTAATGGGCTTTATTATACACTTTTATACTATTTTTGGGACTAACCTATTAACTGGAGGCCCAATCCAAATTGTTGTTTTTTGTCTATTTCAGTGTTTCACAGAAAAGGAATATCAAACGGAGTCCAAACGGAATGAAACCTTCGGGAGAGTAGTTTTTGGAACAAACGCAATCTAGGAGACTTGGAGTGGACGTCAAGGAAGCAACGAGGCGGCCACGAGGCAGGGAGGTGCGCCCAGGGGGTAGGCGCGCCCCCCACCCTCGTGGGCCCTTCGTGGCTCCCCTGACCGACTTCTTTTGCCTATATATACTCATATACCCTGAAAACATCTGAGAGCACCATGAAACCCTATTTCCACCGCCGCAACCTTCTGTACCCGTGAGATCCCATCTTGGGGCCTTTTCCGGTGCTCCGTCGGAGGGGGATCGATCACGGAGGGCTTCTACATCAACACCAAAGCCTCTCCGATGATGTGTGAGTAGTTTACCTCAGAACTTCGGGTCCATAGTTATTAGCTAGATGGCTTCTTCTCTCTCTCTGGATCTCAATACAAAGTTCTCCTCGCTCTTCTTGGAGATCTATTCAATGTAATTCTTTTTGTGGTATGTTTGTCGAGATCCAATGAATTGTGGGTTTATGATCAAGATTATCTATGAAAAATATTTGAATCTCCTCTGAATTCTTTTATGTATGATTTGTTATCTTTGCAAGTCTCTTCGAATTATCAGTTTGGTTTGGCCTACTAGATTGATCTTTCTTGCAATGGGAAAATTGCTTAGCTTTGGGTCTTGCGGTGTCCTTTCCCAGTGACAACAGGGCAGCAAGGCATGTATTGTATTGTTTCCATCGAGGATAAAAAGATGGGGTTTATATCATATTGCTTGAGTTTATCCCTCTACATCATGTCATCTTGTCTAATGCGTTACTCTGCTCTTATGAACTTAATACCCTAGATGCATGCCGGATAGCGGTGTGTGGAGTAATAGTAGTAGATGCATAATCCTTTCGATCTACTTGTCGCGGACGTGATGCCTATATACATGATCATGCCTAGATATTCTCATAACTATGCACTTTTCTATCAATTACTCGACAGTAATTTGTTCACCACCATAATACTTATGCTATCTTGAGAGAAGCCACTAGTGAAACCTATGGCCCCCGGGTCTATTTTCCATCATATAAGTTTCCGATCTATTTTATTTTTCAATCTATATCATAAAAATACCAAAAATATTTATCTTATTATCTCTATCAGATCTCACTTTTGCAAGTGGCCGTGAAGGGATCAACAACCACTTTGTCATGTTGGTTGCAAGGTTCTTATTTGGTTGTGCAGGTACGAGGGATTTGAGTGTAGCCTCCTACTAGATTGATACCTTGGGTCTCAAAAACTGAGGGAAATACTTATGCTACTTTGCTGCATAACCCTTTCCTCTTCAAGGGAAAACTAACGCATGCTCAAGAGGTAGCAAGAAGGATTTCTGGCGCCGTTCCCGGGGAGTCTACGCACAAGTCAAGACATGCCAAGTACCCATCACAAACTCTTATCCCTCATATTACATTATTCGCCATTTGCCTCTCGTTTTCCTCTCCCCCACTTCACCTTTGCCTTTTCTTATCCCTCCTTCTGTTCGATCTTGTGTTACCATGTGCCTTCTTTTTGCTTGCATCTTCGCTTGCTAAAAGTTTATGGATCCTCATCCCCTTTCTAATCTTTTTAAGAGATCCTGTTATGATGAACCAATTTCTAGTGATTTGAGTGCACTAGATTATCTTTATGAGGTTTTGCTTGAAATTCGTGAATCAGACAAATGTGATGAGGAAATTTATGAAGAGATTCACGATAACTCCTTGAATAAAAAGCATGATTGCAATGATTTTACTATAAATTCTCTAGATGTCAATTGTGATAATAATATGCAAAACCCTAAGCTTGGGGATGCTAGTTTTGCTATGACTACTATTTGTTGCAATGATCATGATTGGGGTGATTCTTCTTGTGATCTTGAAACTTTATTTAAGCTCCATGATGAATATGATATTGATAATAGTGTTTGCAATAATATTGAAAGTGGGTTTGTAAGAGTGTCAACTTTATATCCCACATATTTGGATAATGTTCAAGCTTATGTTATTTTTGATAAAAGTGGGTTTGGAGAGGCCGTGACTTTAGTTAATGATAATCCCACTATTTTGGAAGAGTGTCAACTTCGCATGCATGTGGATCGTGTTGAGAATATGTTATGTGATAGCTATTTTGTTGAATTTGCCTATCATCCTACATGTAATTATTATGAGAGAGGAAAATATGGTTGTAGAAATTTTTATCTTACTAAATTACCTCTCGTCATGTTGAGATTGCTATCGTCTCTTTCTTCTTCCTTGCATATGCTAATTTTTGCTTCCTATGATAATTTGTTTGATTATAAAATGCCTATGCATAGGAAGTACTCCCTCCGTCCCATAATGTAAGACGGTTTCTGACACTAGTGTAGTGTAAAAAAACGTCTTACATTATGGGACGGAGGGAGTATGTTAGAATTAGTTGTGTTTATCATGTGTTCTATGATGCTCGCTTTGTGCTTAATTCTTGGATTTGATGTGAGCATCATTAAAATTATCAATGCCTAGCTAGGGGCGTTAAACGATAGCGCTTGTTGGAAGGCAACCCAATTTTATTTTTGTTCTTTACTTTTTGTTCATGTTTAGCAATAAATAATTCATCTAGCCTCTGGTTAGATGTGGTTTTATGTTTTAATTAGTGTTTGTGCCAAGTAAAACCTATCGGATCTTCTTGGGTGATAGTTAATTTGATCTTGCTGAAAAACAGAAACTTTTGCGTGCATGAGAATAAGTTTCATAAATCACAGAAACGTGATTTTCAGTTGATTATTTTTGTAGAAGATTAATAAACAAATTATCCAGGACTTCCTATTTTGGTAGAATTTTTAGGCTACCAGAAGTATTCGAAAGTTACAGATTGCTACAAACTGTTGTGTTTTTGACAGATTCTGTTTTTTCGTGTGTTGTTTGCTTATTTTGATTGATCTATGGCTAGTATCGGGGGGTATGAACCATAGAGAAGTTGGAATACAGTATGTTTAACACCAATATAAATAAAGAATGAGTTCGTTACAGTACCTTAAAGTGGTGGTTTGTTTTATTTCGCTAATGGAGCTCATGAGATTTTCTGTTGAGTTTTGTGTTGTGAAGTTTTCAAGTTTTTGGGTAAAGATTTGATGGATTATGGAATAAGGAGTGGCAAGAGCCTAAGCTTGGGGATGCCCAAGGCACCCCAAGGTAAATTTCAAGGACAACCAAAATCCTAAGCTTGGGGATGCCCCGGAAGGCATCCCCTCTTTCGTCTTCGTCCATCGGTAACTTTACTTGATGCTATATTTTTATTCACCACATGATATGTGTTTTGCTTGGAGCGTCTTGTATGATTTGAGTATTTTATTTTTAGTTTACCACAATCATCCTTGCTGTACACAGCTTTTGGGAGAGACACACATGAATCGGAATTTATTAGAATACTCTATGTGCTTCACTTATATCTTTTGAGCTAGATAATTTTTCTCTAGTACTTCACTTATATCTTTTTAGAGCACGACGGTGGTTTTGTTTTATAGAAATTATTGATTTCTCATGCTTCACTTATATTATTTTGAGAGTCCTTTAGAACAGCATGGTAATTGCTTTGGTTAAAATTTTTAGTCCTAATATGATGAGCGTCCAAGATAGGTATAATAAAAACTATCATATAAAGTGCATTGAATACTATGAGAAGTTTGATACTTGATGATTGTTTTGAGATATGAGGATGGTAATATTAGGGTCATGCTAGTTGAGTAGTTGTGAATTCGAGGAATACTTGTGTTAAAAGTTTGTGATTCCCGTAGCATGCATGTATGGTGAACCGTTATGTGATGAAGTTGGAGCATGATTTATTTATTGAATGTCTTCCTTATGTGTGGAGGTCTGGATCGCGTGATGGTTAAATCCTACCAACCCTTCCCCTAGGAGCATGCGTGTAGTACTTCATTTTGATAACTTGTAGATTTTTGCAATAAGTATGTGAGTTCTTCATGACTAATGTTGAGTCCATGGATTATACGCACTCTCACCCTTCCACCATTGCTAGCCTCTCTTGTGCCGCGCAACTTCCGCCGGTATCATACACCCACCATATACCTTCCTCAAAACAGCCAACATATCTACCTATTATGGCATTTCCTCATTCCGAGATATATTGCCATGCAACTTTCCACAGTTACGTTTATTATGACACGTTCCACCATTATCATATTGCTTTGCATGATCATGTAGTTGACATCGTATTTGTGGCAAACCCACCATTCATAATTCTTTCATACATGTCACTCTTGATTCATTATCCTGCTACACCACCGGAGGCATCCACATAGAGTCATATTTTGTTCTAAGATTCTTGAGTTGTAAGTAGATACAAGTGTGATTATCTTCATTATTAGAGCATTGTCCCATGTGAGGAAAGGATGATGGAAGCAATGATTATCTCACAAGTTGGGATGAGTCTCCAGACTTCATGAAAAATAGAAGAGGCCAAAGAAGCCCAAATAAAAAAAGAGGCCAAAGAAGCCCACCAAAAAATGAGAGAAAAAGAGAGAAGGGACAATGTTACTATCCTTTTACCACACTTGTGCTTCAAAGTAGCACCATGATCTTCATGATAGAGAGTCTCCTATGTTGTCACCTTCATATGCTAGTGGGAATTTTTCATTATAGAACTTGGCTTGTATATTCCAATGATGGGCTTCCTCAAATTGCCCTAGGTCTTCGTGAGCAAGCAAGTTGGATGCACACCCACTTAGTTTCTTTTGATGAGCTTTCATACACTTGTAGCTCTAGTGCATCCGTTGCATGGCAATCCCTACTCACTCACATTGATTTCTATTAGTGGGCATCTCCATAGCCCGTTGATACGCCTAGTTGATGTCAGACTATCTTCTCCTTTTTGTCTTCTCCACAACCACCATCCTATTCCACTTATAGTGCTATGTCCATGGCTCACGCGCATGTATTGCGTGAAGATTGAAAAAGTTTGAGAACACTAAAGTATGAAACAATTTCTTGGCTAAAACCGGGGTTGTGCATGATTTAAATATTTTGTGTGATGAAGATAGAGCATAGCCAGACTATATGATTTTGTAGGGATAACTTTCTTTGGCCATGTTATTTTGAGAAGACATGATTACTTTGTTAGTATGCTTGAAGTATTATTACTCTTATGTCAATATTAAACTTTTGTCTTGAATATTTCGGATCTAAAAATTCATGCCACAATAAAGAAAATTACATTGAGAATTATGCTAGGTAGCATTCCACATCAAAAATTCTGTTTTTGTCATTTCCCTACTCGAGGACGAGCAGGAATTATGCTTGGGGATGCTTGATACGTCTCCAACGTATCTATAATTTTTGATTGTTCCATGCTATTATATTATCTGTTTTGGATGTTTAATGGGCTTTATTATACACTTTTATACTATTTTTGGGACTAACCTATTAACCGGAGGCCCAGTCCAAATTGTTGTTTTTTTTGCCTATTTCAGCGTTTCTCAGAAAAGGAATATCAAACGGAGTCCAAACGGAATGAAACCTTCGGGAGAGTCGTTTGTGGAACAAACACAATCTAGGAGACTTCGAGTGGACGTCAAGGAAGCAGCGAGGCGGCCACAAGGCAGGGAGGCGCGCCCAGGGGGGTAGTCGCGCCCACCACCCTCGTGGGCCCCACGTGGCTCCCCTGACCGACTTCTTTCTCCTATATATACTCATATACCCTGAAAACATCCGAGAGCACCACGAAACCCTATTTCCACCGCCGCAACCTTCTGCACACGTGAGATCCCATCTTGGGGCCTTTTTCGGCGCTCCGCCGGAGGGGGAATCGATCACGGAGGGCTTCTACATCAACACCAAAGCCTCTTGGATGATGTGTGAGTAGGTTACCTCAAACCTTCGGGTCCATAATTATTAGCTATATGGCTTCTTCTCCCTCTCTCTGGATCTCAATACAAACTTCTCCTCGATCTTCTTGGAGATCTATTCGATGTAATTCTTTTTGCGGTGTGTTTGTCGGGATCCGATGAATTGTGGGTTTATGATCAAGATTATCTATGAACAATATTTGAATCTCCTCTGAATTCTTTTATGTATGATTTGTTATCTTTGCAAGTCTCTTCGAATTATCAGTTTGGTTTGGCCTACTAGATTGATCTTTCTTGCAACGGGAGAAGTGCTTTGCTTTGGATTCAATCTTGCGGTGTCCTTTCCCAGTGATAGCAGGGGCAGCAAGGCACGTATTGTATTGTTGCCATCACGGATAAAAAGATGGGGTTTATATCATATTGCTTGAGCTTATCCCTCTACATCATGTCATCTTGCCTAATGCGTTATTCTGTTCTTATGAACTTAATACTCTAGATGCATGCTGGATTGCGGTCGATGTGTGGAGTAATAGTAGTAGATGCAGAATCGTTTCGATCTACTTGTCGCAGACGTGATGCCTATATACATGATCATGCCTAGATATTCTCATAACTATGCACTTTTCTATCAATTGCTCGACAGTAATTTGTTCACCCACCATAATACTTATGCTATCTTGAGAGAAGCCACTAGTGAAACCTATGGCCCCAGGGTCTATTTTCCAGCATATAAGTTTCCGATCTATTTTATTTTGCAATCCTTACTTTCCAATCTATAACATAAAAATACCAAAAATATTTATCTTATTATCTCTATCAGATCTCACTTTTGCAAGTGGCCGTGAAGGGATTGACAACCCCTTTATCGCGTTGGTTGCAAGGTTCTTATTTGTTTGTGCAGGTACGAGGGATTTGAGTGTAGCCTCCTACTGGATTTATACCTTGGTCAAAAACTGAGGGAAATACTTACGCTACTTTGCTGCTTCACCCTTTCCTCTTCAAGGGAAAACTAACGTACTCTCAAGAGGTAGCAGCGGCCTTCATCTTCAGGTTGTGGGGCTACACCGGCCAGCCCCCGGCCGGCGGCTGGCGGGGCACCCAGCGCCTCCTGGGCAGCCTCCGGGGTCGACGAAGGTCTTTGTGACGCGCTTGCGCTCGCTCGTGGGCGCAGTGCCATGCGCTTTGGGCTGTTTGGTGAGGCGATGCGTGCGATGATCCATCTTGGCGGGAAGCTCGCCAATGTCGACACCGGGCTTGAGGCAGAAAACCGCCGCCTGGAGCATGAGTGGCAGCAGCTAAAGGTTGCCATTAACCTTGGGAAACTTTAGCGCGACGAAGCTGATGTGTGCGCGGTGGCCTCGCTTGTGACTTCTCACGAGGCTTGCGCCCACGCCATGGAAGAGGCCAAGGCAGCCAACCGCCATCGCGAGGCGGCCGAGGAGCGGGAGCCAGAGCTTTTGTCTTCAAATGCAGCCCTTTAGCGGGAAGTTGAGGACCGTCGCGCCCTTCTGGCCTCTTCGCCTAGCGAGGCGGCCTTTGCCGAGGCGGAGCTCCTGAGGCGCCACGAAGACTTGACGTTGGAGGTCGTGGAGCACAGCATGGCATCGGAGAGGCTGGAGGTGAGAGAGCGCTAGGCTGCCGCGGCTAAGGACGTCGTCGCCGCCCGAGAGGCCCGGGTCTAGCTGGAGGTGGAGGAGAGGGTGGCGAAGGCGCGTGCTCATTTGTCTAAGAGGCACCGCCTGGATCTGGAGCTGCTCGAGGCCGAGCTTGAGGGCCGGACCTCTGCCTTGAAGGCTAAGCTGCAGTCTGTGGAGCAGCGTGAGAGCGCTGCCCGGGGAGCCCTGACTTCCTCCGAATCTACCTTGAATTCTGCCCGTGTCAAGATATCCTCTCTCCAGAAGCAAGTCGAAGACACCGCCTCCCTCCTGAAGAAGGCTTCGAGTGAAAAGAGCCACCGTCTGACATTGGAACGCGAGCACGGCTCCATGCTCCAAGGCATGCGCGTCAGAGCCAACAATGCCTTGGGTGCTATTTGTGGCAAGAGTGCAACTCACCCGCACGAGATCGACTACGCCAGCCATCTTAACTTCTTCACTGATATCGTGACCCATCTAGAAGATCAGGCCGCGAAAGCTCGCCAGCTTGTTGAGGAGAGGAGCCGGGGCCTCATCGGGCGTGCACTCTCGCGCATCTTCAGCAACCTCCTGAACCTCGATTCCCACTTTGATTTCAGCACCATGCTAGCCCACATTCATGCGGCCATCCAAGACTAGTTCGCCAGGTGGGTGGATGGCCATGTGGACACCTTGGTGAAGGAGCTGACCCCTGAGGACGACACGGCCGTGCTCGCGGCCGAAGAAGCTGGCGCGGGTGGCGATGATGAGGAGGATGGTAGCCATGACGCAAGCAGCGTAGACGAGAGTGATGAAGAAGGCGCGTCCAGCTAGGCCCGTGTTTCTTTTCGCTTTGACCTGTCTGACGAAAACTTGAACGCATTCTTCTGAGAGGATTTTGAAAAAGGGGGTGCCCCTTATTTATGTGTGAAATTGTGAAACGCTTTTGAAGTAGCGCCCGGAGCGAGGTAGTTGTTTATGACTTATCTTTGGTTCCACGGGTCTTGAGTGAGGCCTGCTGTCGCGGCGGTGCTCCTTCTCCTGAGGCGAGCTTGCCGCGAGTTCGCGAGGTTCTGTGCCTCCCGAGGGGCCTGCTGGCTTGTCGTAGAGTGCCCCCGTGAGGAACCGACTGTCAGACTACGGCGAGGTTGGCACGCGGGGCGGCCACACCCTTGGGCCCACCGGGGGGGCGATCGGCACCAGCGCGCGCACCGTACCCAGCCCCTGCTCGCGGGGTGCTCAAGGGCAGGGCAACAGTCACGAGCTCCAAAAAGAACACAAGAACTGAAGGCAAGAGAGCAACACGAAACGAGAAAACTTCCCCCATTTTATAAACACGCGAAAAACAAACTGCTTCAAGAAGTCGACGAGCAAGTACAAAAAAGGAGGCAAAAGCAAATGGCCGCGTCCGGCGCCTAGCTAGTCTTTAAGTCTTCTCACCAGCGCGGAGCTAAGTGCTTCCACTATCTGGGCATAGTCATTGGGGACAGTGTCGATGGCCAGCGGGGAGCGTGGTGCTTCCACTAGGACGTGGGCGGGAGCCCCCGTGAGGCCCCAGGGTGGCACTCAGGAGACTCCGGGGCGTGTACAGCCCCACTCATTATTACGTGAGAGTGTCAAAAGAAGAGACCTTCACAGGCTGGAGCCTTGCTTCATGTCGCCCGATGAGGACCCTGCCATGCGCCACCCCTGACCACCGTTGGGGAGACCGGAAACCAGGACAAGACCAAGGGGCCAGGGGGACGCTGGCGGCGTCCTCGGTGACCGCAGGCCCCCCACCGGGAAGAAGGGCTCATCGGCGCCTTCCTCGGCGGGGAACCTACCTCCAGGAAGGACCCTGCTCCGTGCAGCGCGAGGAGGGCCCTGCCGCCGGGCTTCCCCCGCGCTGCTCTCAATGTCCTTCGCGCTCCTGCGGGGGATCCGTCGTCTTGAGAGTCCTGGTGGCAGCTGCACCCTGGTTCACCTGCGATCCATGGTCAGCATAAGCATGCTCCTGTGGCATTAGCTGTACCCAGAGGCTGTCGCCGTTGGAGATGTTTGCAGGGCTTGGTGGCGGCTCGAAGGAGAGCTCGGCCTCATGTATATCCAGCACCCAGCCTGGTTTGGGGATTGGCTGGGGCCCTCTCCTAGCGCGTGCCTTGGATCAATCGCGACGGGGACGTAGGCTTCCGGGCTGGCCGCACCAGAAGCGCCGCCCGGCTGCCTCACGTTCCCGCCTTCTTCAGTCGCCCTCTGGTCCTGCCGGCGAGGGGCCGATACTCCCGCGTGGCCCCTGGTGATGTCGCCTGGAGCAGTCCCGCATCGTGGTAGCACGTTCGGAGTGGTGCGGGCTGCTCCGCGGGGCTGGTCGGCGCCGAGAGGCTCTCTAGGGGCCCTGGAAGGGGGAGCGCGGTTGTGTCGGGGATGAGCGCGCGCCCCACCACCGCCTGTGACGTGGGCAGGGTGCAGAACGGCGTTGCCCCCTGCACTCCGCATCCAGCAGCTCGGTGACCCGTTCCAGCAGGGCGTTGCAGCCACTTTCCAGCAGCCTGCACCGTAAGAGCTCTCGGGCCACGATGACTGTTGCCCACATGTTTGCTTGTTCCCTACGCGTGTGTGGAGCGGTTGTTGCAGCATAGTTTGCGGATCGCACGGCGGTGCATGGCTGCGGTGCGGCGCCAGTGGAGAAGGTTGCACCGCGCGCCCCCTATTGGTGTCAAAACCAGCGGATCTCGGGTAGGGGGTCCCGAACTGTGCGTCTAAGGCTAATGGTAATAGGAGGCGGGGACACAATGTTTTACCCAGGTTCGGGCCCTCTCTATGGAGGCAATACCCTACTTTCTGCTTGATTAATCTTGATGAATATGAGTATTACAAGAGTTGATCTACCACGAGATCATAATGGCTAAACCCTAGAAGTCTGGCCTACGAGGTTATGATTGTTGTGGCTAAACCCTAGAAGTCTAAACCCTCCGGTTTATATAGACACCTGGGGGGACTAGGGTTGTACAAAGTCGGTTACAGAGAAAGGAATCTACATACCCAAATCGCCAAGCTTGCCTTCCACGCAAAGGAGAGTCCCATCCGGACACGGGTCTTGTATCTTCATAGTCCAACAGTCCGGACCAAGTATACAGTCCGGCTGTCCGAGGACCCCTTAATCCGGGACTCCCTCAGTAGCCCCTGAACCAGGCTTCAATGACGACGAGTCCAGCGCGCAGATTGTCTTCGGCTTTGCAAGGCGGGTTCCTCCTCCGAATATTCCAACATAGCCTTCCGAACATAAAAAATATGTCCGGCTCTGCAAAACAAGTACCACACACAACCGTAGAGAGTATAATATTTCATGAGTCCAGTCCGCTGACAACATTTATAGCGTGACATCACGCCACTGCCCGGTCATTATTCGAACCGTTTTTAGCCTGTCGCTCCGTATTTCGAGGTGCGGTTTCATTGGCATGTCTTGTCAAAGCAGATATCATGTCCCCTTATCACGGGATTCACATCAATACGGGCATGGGTAACCCAACCGTGTCATCTGCACGGTGCTTGGGGAATAGGCGGATTTTAAGGCAAGTAGGGAGGCGCATGACTTTTACTGCCTTTATAAAGGGATAAGGATTCAGCTTTTTACACCCACATCTTCTCCTTCCTCTGCCCATCCATTCTCGAGCTCCAGCGCCCAAGCTCTTGCCTTCTCCGCCCAAAATAGCACTCCAATCATGTCCGGATCCGGAGCTGGAGGCAAGTGGATGGCCTCCTCTGTCAAGAAGAAGGACATCAAGGAGCTCCGGGAGGCCGGGTACCTGGCCAAGGACATCGCTCATTGACTTCCGGCCAAGGGACAGATCGTCCCCACCCCGGAGCCCCAAGAGAGGGTGGTGTTCCTCACACACTTCGTCCGCGGGCTGGGACTCCCCCTCCACCCGTTCGTCCACGGGCTGATGTGTTACTATGGGCTAGACTTCCATGATTTCGCCCCCAACTCTATCCTCAACATCTCGGCATTTATTGTCGTGTGCGAGGCCTTCCTCCGCATCCCACCTCACTTCGGCCTATGGCTGAAGACCTTCAATGTGAAGCCGAAGGTGGTGAGCGGCCAACAAGCAGAGTGCAGAGGCGCCATGGTGGGCAAGATGCCCAATGTCACCCGGCCCGAAGGCTCCATTGTGGAGACTGTCAAAGGGTGGCAGTCGGGGTGGTTCTACATCACCGAGCAACGCGACACCAATTGGGCAGCGAACCCGCATTCCGATCCGTAGTCCCGATGCAGCTCACCTCCTCGCAAGAGAAGGGCCTGGCCTGGGGTTCTTCAGAAGAGCTAACAGGGCTCTAGACATGCGTCCAGAACATGATAAACAAGAGAATCAAGCTTGTCAACGTGATATAGGTTATGCTCATTTGCTGGATCCTTCCGTGCCAACGCTGGACTTGCAATTTGTGGGAGTTTGATCCGGCCAAGCACCAGACGCTACTAGAGCTCTTCGGCACGACGCACGAAGACAACTACAAGGTGATCTTCAAGGCCTGCGAGACACCCCCACCCATGACCGAGGATCGTGGGCTTAGCTTAACTCGCTAGGCTAATCCAGTAAGTTCTTTCTTGTTTTCAAGGTATACCCTTTACTAGCATATTTGAGGAAGGAATCTAAGACTCCCTATCAATCTTTTCAGGCCTGGATAGAGATAGCGGAGCGGATTGACTGTCCGGCTACACTGTCTGAAGGCCCTGAAACCTCGCTTCTAATGAAGTTGTTGTTTCCGGTGCCTTATGAGGTGCCGGAGAAGAAGGCAAAAAAGAAGGCCAAGGGGACCAGAGATGGTCTCCGTCGTAAGGGCATTGCGTCCGAAGACATCGAGGATCACTCCTCCGTCACCGAAGACGACGAGGAAGAGGAGGAGGAAGAAGGAGAAATGCATTCCCCCCTGCAGGGGGGAGAAAGAAGGGGACCACCTCCATGCATCTGGAGACCAAGACGTCCAAGAAGGGGAAAACTTCCCTTCCGGACAACTCAGCATCGGCCACCAATAGCAGCTCGGAGTGGGAGCCCGGGGACAAGCCCCTGGCCAAATTGTAAGTGTACGGACACGGTAATATATCCGGCCTTTTACTTTATTGTTTTTAACATGCTAGATCATGCACCTGCAGTCCGGCCCAGTCCAACATCGAGCTATCCTCCTCTTCGGAGGGGTCGCTGCACCCGCCGGCAATGGACAGCGGGTCCCTTCCGACGGCCTCCTCACCCAAGGCCGTGGTCAACACCAAGGTGTTGTCTCGGAGGATCCCAAGCTAGGGAGAGGCTCAAGAGGTCATTCCAGTGATGCCGGAGGGCGAGACCACGGCTGCCGAACACATGGGGGAGCAAACCCCCATGGACACCGATGATGGGGGCCGTATCCAATTCGGCCCCCAGCCGAATACAGCTCCGGAGGTCCATGTGGCTCCGGATTCAGACAGGCCGCCTCTTTAAAAATAGGGGGGGTGAGCCAACTCCACCGGTGACCTCTGTCCATCCAGAGGCACCAGATAGATTGCTGGAAGCGCTGCGAGGTGCTACCTCTTGAGCACTGCATTGGTTCCCCGAAGAGGAGAGGATGATGCAGCAAAGTAGCGTAAGTATTTCCCTCAGTTTTTGAGAGCCAAGGTATCAATCCAGTAGGAGACCACGCACAAGTCCCTCGTACCTACACAAAACGATAGCTCCTCGCAACCAACGCGATTAGGGGTTGTCAATCCCTTCACGGTCACTTACGAGAGTGAGATCTGATAGAGATGATAAATAATATTTTTGGTATTTTTTTTGGTATATAGATGCAAAGTGAAAAGTAAAAGGCAAAGTAAAAACAAAGCAAGTAATAAGGTAATGGATATTGATATGATGAGAATAGACCCGGGGGCCATAGGTTTCACTAGTGGCTTCTCTCAAGAGCATAGATATTCTAAGGTGGGTGAACAAATTACTGTTGAGCAATTGACAGAATTGAGCATAGTTATGAGTATATCTAGGTAATGATCATGTATATAGGCATCACGTCCGAGACAAGTAGATCAAAACGATTCTGCATCTACTACTATTACTCCACTCATCGACCGCTATCCAAAGATGCATCTAGAGTATTAAGTTAAAAGCGAGTAACGCCTTAAGCAAGATGACAGGATGTAGAGGGATAAATTCATGCAATATGATAAAAATTTGTTATCCTCGATGGCAACAATACAACACGTGCCTTTGCTGCCCTTCTCACATCGGGAAAGGACACCGCAAGATTGAACCCAAAGCTAAGCACTTCTCCCATTGCAAGAACTACCAATCTAGTTGGACAAACCAAAAGGATAATTCAAGAGACTTGCAAAGATAACTCAATCATACATAAAAGAATTCAGAGAAGATTCAAATATTATTCATAGATAAGCTGGATCATAAACCCACAATTCATTGGTCTCAACAAACACACCGCAAAAAGAAGATTACATCGAATAGATCTCCACGAGAGAGGGGGAGAACATTGTATTGAGATCCAAAAAGAGAGAAGAAGCCATCTAGATACTAGCTATGGACCCGAAGGTCTGAAGTAAACTACTCACACTTCATTGGAGGGGCTATGGTGTTGATATAGAAGCCCTCCATGGTGGATGCCCCCTCCGGCGGAGCTCCGGAACAGGTCCCAAGATGGGATCTCGTGGATACAGAAGGTTACGGCGGTGGAATTAGGTTTTTCGCTCCTGTTCTGATCGTTTGGGGATACGTAGGTATATCTAGGAGGAAGGAGTACGTCGGTGGAGCAACAGGGGGGCCACGAGGCAGGGGGGCGCGCCCCCCACCCTCGTGACCGCCTCTTTTGTTCCTTGGAGCAGGGTCCAAGTCTCCTGGATCACGTTCGGTGAGAAAATCACGTTCCCGAAGGTTTCATTCCGTTTGGACTCCGTTTGATATTCCGCTTTCTTGAAACACTGAAATAGGCAAAAAACATCAATTCTGGGTTGGGCCTCCGGTTAATAGGTTAGTCCCAAAAATAATATAAAAGTGGAAAATAAAGCCCAATATAGTCGAAAACAGTAGATAAAGTAGCATGGAGCAATCAAAAATTATAGATACGTTGGAGACGTATCATGCATCCCTAAGCTTAATTCCTGCTCGTCCTCGAGTAGGTAAATGATAAAAAGAGAAATTTTGATGCGGAGTGATACTTTGGCATAATTTCAATGTAAATCTTCTTAATTGTGGTATGAATATTCAGATCCGAAAGATTCAAGACAAAAGTTCATATTGACATAAAAATAATAATACTTCAATCATACTAACTAAGCAATTATGTCTTCTCAAAATAACATGGCCAAAGAAAGTTATCCCTATAACATCAGATAGTCTGGCTATGCTCCATCTTCCCCACACAAAATATTTAAATCATGCACAACCCCGATGACAAGCCAAGCAATTGTTTCATACTTATGACATTCTCAAAACTTTTTCAATCTTCACGCAATACATGAGCGTGAGCCATGGATATAGCACTTTATGTGGAATAGAATGGTGGTTGTGGAGAAGACAAAAAGGAGGGAAGATAATCTCACATCAACTAGGCGTATTAACGGGCTATGAAGATGCCCATCAATAGATATCAATGTGAGTGAGCAGGGATTGCCATGCAACGGATGCACTAGAGCTATAAGTATATGAAAGCTCGACAAAAGAAACTAAGTGGGTGTTCATCCAACTCGCTTGCTCACGAAGACCTAGGGCATTTTGAGGAAGCCCATCATTGGAATATACAAGCCAAGTTCTATACTGAAAAATGCCCACTAGTATATGAAAGTGACAAAATGAGAGACTCTCTATCATGAAGATCTTGGTGCTACTTTGAAGCACAAGTGTGGTAAAAGGATAGTAACATTGTCCCTTCTCTCTTTTTCTCTCATCATTTTTTTATTTGGGCCTTTTCTCTTCTTTTTTTATGGCCTCTTTTTTCGTCCAGAGTCTCATCCCGACTTGTGGGGGAATCATGGTCTCCATCATCCTTTCCTCACTTGGGACAATGCTCTAAAAAATGATGATCATCACACTTTTATTTTTCTTACAACTCAACAATTACAACTCGATTCTTAGAACAAGGTATGACTCTATATGAATGCCTCCGGCGGTGTACCGGGATATGCAATGAATCATGAGTGACATGTATGAAAGAATAATGAATGGTGGCTTTGCCACAAATACGATGTCAACTACATGATCATGCTAGCAATATGACAATGATGGAGCATGTCATAATAAACGGAACGGTGGAAAGTTGCATGGCAATATATCTCGGAATGGCTATGGAAATGCCATGGTAGGTAGGTATGGTGGCTGTTTTGAGGAAGATATATGGTGGGTGTATGATACCGGCGAAAAGTGCGTGGTATTAGAGAGGCTAGCAATGGTGGAAGGATGGGAAAAAGTGCGTATAATCCTTGGACTTAACATTAGTCGTAAAGAACTCATATACTTATTGCAAAAATCTAGAAGTTATCGAAGCAAATTATTACGCACATGCTCCTAGGGGGGTAGATTGGTAGGAAAAGACCATCGCTCGTCCCCGACCGCCACTCATAAGGAAGACAATCAATAAGTAAATCATGCTCCGAGTTCATCACATAACGGTTCACCATACGTGCATGCTACGGGAATCACAAACTTCAACAGAAGTATTCTTTGAATTCACAACTACTCAACTAGCATGACTCTAATATCACCATCTTAATATCTCAAAACAATTATCAAGCATCAAACTTATCTTAGTATTCAACGCACTCAAAAGAAAGTTTCACATATCTTGAATACCAAGTATATTAACATTAAGCAAATTACCATGCTATTAATGACTCTCAAAATAATCTAAGTGAAGCATGATAGATCAATAATTTCTTTAAAACAAATCCACCACCATGCTCTAAAAGATCTAAGTGAAGCACTAGAGCAAAAATTATCACGCTCAAAAGATATAAGTGAAGCACTATGAGCAAAACTATCAAGCTCAAAAGATATAAGTGAAGCACATAGATTATTCTAACAAATTCCAATTCATGTATGGCTCTCTCAAAAGGTGTGTACATCAAGGATGATTGTGGTAAACTAACAAGGAAAGACGCAAATAATACAAGACGCTCCAAGCAAAACACATATCATGTGGTGAATAAAAATATATCTCTAAGTAAATTACCGATGGAAGTAGACGAAAGAGGGGATGCCTTCCGGGGCATCCCCAAGCTTTGACTTTTTGGTGTCCTTGGATTATCTTCGGGGTGCCATGGGCATCCCCAATCTTAGGCTCTTGCCACTCCTTGTTCCACAATCCATCAAAAGAATTCACCCAAAACTTGAAAACTTCACAACACAAAACTCAATAGAAATCTCGTGAGCTCCGTTAGAGAAAGAAAACAAAAGACTACTTTAAGGTACTGTAATGAACTCATTATTTATTTATATTTGTGTTAACCCTACTGTATTCCAACTTCTCTATGGATTATAAACTATTTTACTAGCCATAGATTCATCAAAATAAGCAAATAACACACGCAAAACAGAATCTGTCAAAAACAGAACAGTCTGTAGAAATCTGTAACTAACGCAAGCTTATGGAACTCTAAAAATTCTACCAAAATAGGAAGTCCTGGACAATTTGTCTATTGTATATCAGCAAAAAGAATCAACGCAAAATCACGTTTGTGTGATTTAACAAAATTATATTCGTGCGTGCAAAGTTTCTGTTTTTCAGCAGAATCAAATCAACTATCATCGTAGGTTATCCTATAGGTTCTACTTGGCACAAACACTAATTAAAAGATAAAACCACATCCAAACAGAGGCTAGAGGGATTATTTATTCCTAAACAGAAGCCAAAACAAAAAAAACAAAAATAAAATTGGGTTGCCTCCCAACAAGCGTTATCGTTTAACGCCCCTAGCTAGGCATAAAAACAAGGATAGATCTAGGTATTGCCATCTTTGGTAGGCAATTCTTCGATGAGGTATCTACATCTTTTAGAATTTTCTTTCTTTCTAGTAATTGTCAATTTTCAGGCAAAAGATCAAAAAATTCATTTATAGCAAAAGGTTCCTTAATGATGGTAAAAAGATTGGGATGAACACTTATAGATTTAAGATCCGCAGTTTCCTTACTAGATGATTCACCCTTATTCTTAGGAACATAAATAAGCTTAGTATTTTTAGTAGACGAACTTGGAGTGTTTTGTACAGAAGAAAAAGCGGTTCCCAAGTTGGTAATGATACCCTCAAGTTTATCAATTCTTGTGGAATCTAGTTTTATTTTCTCATTAACTATGGGTTCTTTTTCTTTAATATTTTTCAAAGTCATTCCTACCTTAGATCCATATTGGGTAATTTGATTGTGGATCTTTTTATCAAGATTTTCAATTGATTCAAGGGTATCAACTTTATTTTCAATAATTTCAAGTCTTTGCATAACATGCTCCAAAGTTAATTTAGTTCCATTAATCAAAAGAGGTGGTGAGCCAAATAAATCTATTAAAGCATTATAAGAATCAAAAGTATGGCTACCCAAGAATTCCCTCCGGTAATGGTATCAAGGATATATCTATACCAAGGATTAGCACCTATGTAAAAATTACGAAGAAGAATTGAAGTAGATTGCTACGTGGTAGATCTATTTTGAGCATTGCAAATTCTATACCAAGCGCCTTTCAGATTCTCTCCCTCCCTTTGCTTAAAATTTAGAACTTCATTCTCGGGAGATAACGGAGAAGATATGAGACTAGTCATGACGACAAGCAAGCAAACTAACACGCGAGCAAACAAACGGACGAGGAAAAAGACAACAGGAAAAAGAGGAGGAGATTGGGAAAGAGAGGGTGAATAAAACAGCAAGGGTGAAGTGGGGGAGAGGAAAATGAGAGGCAAATGGCAAATAATGTAATGAGAGAGATAGGGATTGTGATGGGTACTTGGTATGGTTGACTTGCTCTTGAGTGAGCCTCCCCGGCAACGGCGCCAGAAATTCTTCATGCTACCTCTTGAGCATTGCGTTGGATTTCCCCGAAGAGGAGAGGATGATGCAACAAAGTAGCATAAGTATTTCCCTCAGTTTTTGAGAACCAAGGTATCAATCCAGTAGGAGACCACGCAGAAGTCCCTCGTACCTACACAAAACGATAGCTCCTCGCAACGAACGCGATTAGGGGTTGTCAATCCCTTCACGGTCACTTACGAGAGTGAGATCTGATAGAGATGATAAATAATATTTTTGGTATTTTTTTGGTATGTAGATGCAAAGTGAAAAGTAAAAGGCAAAGTAAAAAACAAAGCAAGTAATAAGGTAATGGAGATTGATATGATGAGAATAGACCCGGGGGCCATAGGTTTCACTAGTGGCTTCTCTCAAGAGCATAGATATTCTACGGTGGGTGAACAAATTACTGTTGAGCAATTGACAGAATTGAGCATAGTTATGAGTATATCTAGGTAATGATCATGTATATAGGCATCACGTCCAAGACAAGTAGATCGAAACGATTCTGCATCTACTACTATTACTCCACTCATCGACCGCTATACAGCTTGCATCTAGAGTATTAAGTTAAAAACAGAGTAATGCCTTAAGCAAGATGACATGATGTAGAGGGATAAATTCATGCAATATGATAAAAATCCCATCTTGTTATCCTCGATGGCAACAATACAATACAATACGTGCCTTGCTGCCCCTTCTGTCACTGGGAAAGGACACCGCAAAATTGAACCCAAAGCTAAGCACTTCTCCCATTGCAAGAACTACCAATCTAGTTGGCCAAACCAAAAGGATAATTCGAAGAGACTTGCAAAGATAACTCAATCATACATAAAAGAATTCAGAGAAGATTCAAATATTATTCATAGATAAGCTGGATCATAAACCCACAATTCATCGGTCTCAACATACACACCGCAAAAAGAAGATTACATCAAATAGATCTCCACGAGAGAGGGGGGGGGGAACATTGTATTGAGATCCAAAAAGAGAGAAGAATCCATCTAGCTACTAGCTATGGACCCGAAGGTCTGAAGTAAACTACTCACACATCATCGGAGGTGCTATGGTGTTGTTGTAGAAGCCCTCCGTGGTGGATGCCCTCCGTGAGCTCGAATAGGCCCCAAGATGGGATCTCGTGGATACAGAAGGTTGCGGCGGTGGAATTAGGTTTTTGGCTCCTGTTCTGATCGTTTGGGGATACATAGGTATATATAGGAGGATGGAGTACGTCGGTGGAGCAACAGGGGGGCCACGAGGCAGGGGGGCGCGCCCTAGGGGGGGCGCGCCCCCCACCCTTGTGACCGCCTCTTTTGTTCCTTGGAGCAGGGTCCAAGTCTCCTAGATCACGGTCGGTGAGAAAATCACGTTCCCGAAGGTTTCATTCCGTTTGATATTCCGTTTCTTCGAAACACTGAAATAGGCAAAAACAGCAATTCTGGGCTGGGCCTCCGGTTAATAGGTTAGTCCTGAAAATAATATAGAAGTGGAAAATAAAGCCCAATATAGTCCAAAACAGTAGATAAAGTAGCATGGAGCAATCAAAAATTATAGATACGTTGGAGACGTATCACGAAGCGCTTCCATTGTTGAAGAACACCGTACTCTTATGAGTACGGTGATTGAGAAGATCCAGCCCGCCAAAAGCGGACTGTTCGAAGCCTGCACTAGCCTTATAACAGGCTTTGAGGTAAGTAATATAATGGTAAAAAGAGTGTCACAGTATAGACAGTAGCCCCCTGATACTCTGTCTGGTGTTCGGAAAGAAAAGCCGAATAGAGGATCAAATAATTTTTGGCAGGAGTCTAATATGATATGTCTATGTGAATAAGCAGGGGTCACTCCTGGCTGCGATCGCTCATACCACGGAAGTCTCCGGACTGAAGCAGAATCTGGAGCGGGCTGAGGAGGAGCTCGGCCACGTGAAGAAGCAGCTGGAGGAAAGCAAAGGTATGTATTTAACCTTGTCTAAATTTAGGTGTAATGAACGAATTGTTCTGACTGAAGTGTCATAATATTTGTTAGGGGCGACGACTGAGGCAGAGGCTCCCAAGAGGTCGCTGGCCGAGGCAGAGGACAGGGCGGCTAAGGAAAAGGCCGCGCGTGAAAAGCATGAGGCTCGGGTCAGTGAGCTTCAGCAAGAGCTCCAGGACGCCGTCAAGAAGTACGAGTCCTTGGAACGTGATTTTAAGGATCGGGAGTCCGAACTTGCCAAGGCCCGCCAGAGCGCACAAGATGCCCAAGGCGAAGCCCAGAGCGCCCTCAAGGAGATTCAGGCGGCCAAGAAAATCATGACGGGTAAGGCTTTTATAATGCAGAGCAATAATGTGAAGGAAAGGTTCCTCTTACTGACCCGGATTTGGAGTTCTCCAGGGGCGTTTGCGGATCTGCCGCGCAGCGTGTCAGACGCTGCAGAATTCTATCAAACCGAAGAGGGGAGCTCTACAGAGAAGCTGTTCTAGTCTCAATACCTTGGACCGGAACATCCTGTGCCCTTTAGCGATCAGCTGAAACAGATGGTCGAGCTGCATAAGGCGGCCGAACTAGCCTTGTAGGACTTAATAATCCGGCTATGGCCTGCCGAGCCCATGCCTAGCAGCTACTTCGGATTTGTGAGGCGACTTGTGAGTGCCTGCCCATGGCTTGAAGCCATCAAGCGGTCGATCTGTATCAAAGGCGCGCGGATGGCCTTTGCCCTCGCTAAGATGCATTGGGTGAAGATGTACTCCACAAAGCTGATGACCGAGGGGCCGCCTGAGGGCAAGGAGCACTGCCGACCCGAACTATATTATGACAGGGTCCTGGAGGGATCCTGCCTTGTGGCGGAGCAATGTGCCAAGGATATCATATTCCCATGAAAACATTCATGTTATCCTGTCCTGTAATATGAAACAAGATCGTTATGTAATATAATGCTTGTTTATTTAAAAATTTACCTCATGTGCGGCCGTTTATGAAATCTGAGAGTTGGCCAGTCGTCCGCTTCTACCCCCACGTAGATAGTACGGGGGTGTTCGGGATAAATCTAAACACTCTTTACTCCAAATTTTGGTCCTTAAAGGAGGTGTTTAGCGCAGCGAACAAGGCAATCAGACTATGCGGCTTTATCACCCTCACTTAGCCATAGGAGTTTGACAATGAAAATTTTGGCACACCTGAGGGAGTCCTGGATTAGGGGGTCCTTGGACAACCAGACTATGGACTTGTGCCGAACTGTTGGACTATGAAGACACAAGATTGAAGACTTCGTCCCCTGTCCGGGTGGGACTCTCCTTTGGGTGGAAGGCAAGCTTGGCAATTCGGATATGTAGATTTCCTTCTCTGTAACCGACTCTGTGTAACCCTAGCCCCCTTCGGTGTCTATATAAACCGGAGGGTTTAGTCCATAGGAGGAAAACAATCATAAGCATAGGCTAGCTTCTAGGGTTTAGCCTCTCGTGGTAGATCAACTATTGTATTACTTGTATCATCAAGATCAATCAAGCAGGAAGTAGGGTATTACCTCCATAGAGAGGGCCCGAATCTGGGTAAACATTTTGTCCCCCGCCTCCTGTTACCATTAGCCTTAGACGCACAGTTCGGGACCCCCTACCTGAGATCCGCCGGTTTTGACACCGAAACTGGGGTAAAGAGTGCTCAGGTTCATCCCGAACACCCCCATACTTCCTACATGGGGGCAAAAGCCGACGACTGGCCAACTCTCAAGATTAATATATAAAACAGCCGCATAGGAGTGCTCAGGTTCATCCCGAAACTGGGGTAAAGAGTGCTCAGGTTCATCCCGAAAACACCCATACTTCCTACATGGGGGCAAAAGCCGACGACTGGCCAACTCTCGGGATTAATATATAAAACGGCCGCACAGGAGGAAAAACTTTCAAATGACAGGCAATGAATAATAGAAATGACCTTGTTTAACATTACATAGGACAACATGACTGTATTCATGGGAATATAATGTCCTTGGCGTATTGCTCCGCCACAAGGCGGGATCCTTTCAGGACACTATCATAATATAACTCGGGCTTCCGGTGCTCCTTCCCCTCCGGTGGTCCTTCGATCATCAGCTTATCAGCATCCATCTTTGCCCAGTGCACCTTCGCGCGGGCGAAGGCCATTCATGCACCCTCCATACAGACCGACCGCTTGATGACTTCAAGTCGAGGGCAGGCACTCACAAGTCGCTTTACGAGCCCGAAGTAACTGTTGGGAATCGGCTCAGCAGGCCATAGTCGGATAATTAAATCCTTCATGGCTAGTTTGGCCGCCTTATGCAGTTCGATCAGCTGTTTCGGTTGATTGGCAAAAGGCACTGGATATTTTGGCGCCAGATACTGCGACTAGAAGAGCTTCTCTGTGGTGCTCCTTTCTTCGGCTCGGTAGAATTGGGCGGCATCAGATATGCTACGCGGTAGCTCCGCAAATACCCCTAGAGAAATCCAAATTCAAATTAGCAAACGTGATTTTCTCCCTTCAAATACCTGCTTTGCATCGAAAAATCTTACCCGCCGCGATCTTCCTCGCCTCCTGGATTTCCTGCAGGGTGCCTTGGGTTTCCCCCCGGGCCTCACATGCAGCTTGACGAGCTTGGGAGAGTTCGGATTCTTTCTCCGTTAC
The DNA here is from genome assembly GCA_021605145.1 of Aegilops bicornis. Classification (NCBI taxonomy): domain Eukaryota; kingdom Viridiplantae; phylum Streptophyta; class Magnoliopsida; order Poales; family Poaceae; genus Aegilops; species Aegilops bicornis. The sequence continues at coordinate 186,244,140 of CM038674.1, forward strand.
ACTCTGCTCCAAGGTCTCGCATTTCTTTACAGACTTTAGGAGCTCTTGCTCAGCTTCAATAACTCTGGCCTCGTGCTTTTCACGAAGAGCCTGCTCTGCGGCTGCCTTCTTCTCGGCTTTGGCCACAGTCTTCTTAAGAGCCTCAATTTCGGCCATCGCCCCTAGAGCACATCATAAAAGTAATTTCCTCATACTAACTTATTCATTCGTGCTGAATGCGAACAAGGTTTTTGCATACCTTGGTTATCCTCCAACTGCTTCTTCACTCGGCCGAGTCCTTCTTTGGCCCGCTCCAGACCCTGCTTCAGTCCGGAGACTTCCGTAGTATGAGAGGCGACAGTCGCTACAGAGGCCTGCTTATAAAAAAAGAAGAGAGGGAGAGATGCCATAAGGCGAGTCTCCTGCGAACATATATTTGATCCTCTGTCTGGTTCTTTCTTTCGCCGAACAGTGTATCAGGGGCTACTACCTATACTATAACACTCTTTGAAACCTCACAAAACATACCTCAAAGCCCGTTATAAGGCTGATGCAGGCTTCATTCAGCCCACCCTCAGCGGACTTAATCTTCTCAATCACCGCACTCATAAGGGCATGGTGTTCATCAACAATGGAGGCGCTCTCAGCGCCGTCGATAAAGTATCCAGCACCTCTGGTTGGACAGAGGTTGCCGGTGGAATAGGCGCACCCCCTCCAGTCGAGGGGGGCTGCCTACCTGGTTCTGGAGCTGTATCGGTCTCCAGAATTGTGTCCGCCTGGGGGCCGAATTCAAGATAGCCCCCGCCGTCGACGTCCATGGGAGACTTTTCTCCCGTGTGTCCGGCCCCTGAAGTTTGACCTCCTGGCGCCGCCTTGACGATCTTGTCCACCCTTCCTTGGCCTGGGTCCCCCTGGGACGATACCTCGGTGTCGTCCACGTGTTTTGGGGAAGGGGCCTTCGGGGGTGTCCCGCTGTCCATAGCATCCGAGCCAAGTAAATCCTCCGATGAGGATTGTTTGGTGCGGGACCTCGCCGGACTGCAAAAAAGTGTGGCTCAATGATTAAAATATCACACAATAGTGAGTATGGATGTGCAAACGTGTTCGGATTTTATATACTCACGATTTCACCAAGGGCTGGACCATGGGATCCCACTCCGGGCTGCTGTTGGTAGCGGTGGCGGACTCATCCGGAAGGGGAGTTTTCCCCTTCTTAGGCGACTCGGCCTCCAAGGGTGTGGAGGCTGGCCTTTTCTTTCTTCCCCTCGCTGGGGGGGGGGGGGGATTGGTTTTCCTCCTCTTCCTCGTCCTCTTCAGAGGAAGAGCGGGCGTTGGAGTCTTCGGATATTGTGTCCGAAGTGCCACGGCGATGAACATCGCCCCTGGTCTCTTTGGCCTCCTTCTCGGCTTTCTTCTTCGGCGCCTTATAAGGCACCGAGACTAGCATCTTCGTCAGAAGTGGGCCGACTGGTTCTTCTGGCAGTGGGGCCGGACAGTAGATCCGCCCCGCCTTCTTCGTCCAGCCCTAGGAGAGTTGTGGAAAACACATTAAGCATTTCCCTTGGATTATGCAAATAAAACGTATGACTTGCCAACGTATAATGACTTACTGAACTTGCAGGGCGGGACAATTGATACTCGCGGTCCTCCGCTGGGTCCGGCCATGATTTGCCGGACTTAAAGAGCACCTTCCAGATGTCTTTGTGTGATGAGCCAAAGAACTCTAGCAGGGTCTGGTACTTGGCCGGCTCGAATTCCCATAAATTGCAGGCCCTGTGTTGGCAAGGGAGAATCCGGCGAACTAACATCACCTGGACTACATTGACAAGTTTGATATTCTTGTCTTCCATATCCTTAACGCGCGCCTGGAGCACCGACAACTCGTCGGGCGAAGACCAGTTCAGGCCCTTCATGGGCCAGGACGTAAGCCGCAGAGGAGCTCCGAATTGGAATTTGGGAGCTGCGGCCCATTTTGTGCCGTGCGGCTCAGTGACGTAGAACCACTGCTGTTGCCACCCTTTGATGGAATCATTGAAGTACCTGATGGCCATGTGACGTTGGGCATCTTGCTCACCATGGCACCTCCACACTCAGCGTGCTCGCCGCTCACTACCTTGGGCTTCACATTAAAAATCTTCAACCATAAGCCGAAGTGTGGCGAGATGCAGAGGAAGGCCTCACACACGACGATGAATGTCGAGATGTTGAGGAAGGAATTGGGGAATAGATCATGAAAATCGATCATGTAGTAATACATGATGCCGCAAACGAATGGGTGGAGGGGAAACCTTAGCCCGCGGACAAAGTGAGGGAGGAATACAACCCTCTCGTGGGGTTCCAGAGTAGGGACGATCTGTCCCACCGTCGGGAGGCAATGGCTGATTTTCTTGGCCAGATACCCGGCCTCCCGAAGCTTTTTGATATCCTTCTCCTGGACGGTAGAGGCCATCCACTTGCCTCCTGCTCCGGATCCAGACATTTTCGGAGGGCCTTTATGGGCGTACAAGACGAATGCTTGGGCGCTGGAGCTCAAGTGAGAGAGAATGGATGAGCAGAGGAAGAAGAAGGCGTGGGTGAAAAAGGGGAATCCTTATCCCTTTATAATGGCGGTAGAAACCGCGTGCCTCCCCACTTGCCCTATAAACTCGCTCATTCCCCAAGCGCCGTGTTGATGGCGCGGTTGGGTTACCCACACCCGTATTTGATGAGAATCCCGTGATAACAGGACACGATCTTTGCTTCGACAAGACGTGCCAGTAAAACCGCCTCGCAAGATGTGCAGTAGCAGGTTGAGAAAAACAGTTCGAATAATGACCAGGCCACGGCGTGATGTCACACTATGAAAAGTTGTCAGCAGATTAGACTTGTGGAACATTGTGCTCTCTATGGTGGTATGTGGAATTTATTTTGTAAAGCCAGACATGATCCTTGTGTTCAAGATCTTCTTTGGAATATTCGGAGAAGGAACCCGCCTTGCAATGCCGAAGACAATCTGCGCGCCGGACTCATCGTCATTGAAGCCTGGTTTAGGGGCTACTGAGGGAGTCCTGGATTAGGGGGTCCTTGGACAGCTGGACTATGTACTTGTGCCGGACTGTTGGACTGTGAAGATACAAGATTGAAGACTTTGTCCCCTGTCCGGGTGGGATTCTCCTTTGCGTGCAAGGCAAGCTTGGCAATTCGGATATGTAGATTTCCTTCTCTGTAACTGACTCTGTGTAACCCTAGCCCGCTCCGGTGTCTATATAAACTAGAGGGTTTAGTCCATAGGAGGAAAACAATCATAATCATAGGCTAGCTTCTAGGGTTTAGCCTCTACGATCTCGTGGTAGATCAACTCTTGTAATACTTGTATCATCAAGATCAATCAAGCAGGAAGTAGGGTATTACCTCCATAGAGAGGGCCCAAACCTGGGTAAACATTGTGTCCCCCGCCTCCTGTTACCATTAGCCTTAGACGCACAGTTCGGGACCCCCTACCCGAGATCCATCAGTTTTGACACCAACAGCAGCCCCTGGTGTTGGGAAGTCCGAGCTTGGTGCGCTATACACGCCTAATCGGATAAAAATTGATTCCTCGCATAATGCGGAAAAAATCTCTAAGGATTTGAAACCTCTCGAACAGTTGACCAGCTCTCGCCGCATCATGACTGTCAGTTTTCGGCTTTCTTTAATGAGGTGCTCGTCCGGAAGAACCGGGACACAATTGCAGTAGTTCTCCCTTTACTACCCTAGCCAATATAGCGGAACGTAAGGTAGTAAGCACAGGAGCCGGGCAACCCAACTATTGACCAAAGACATGATTCGAGGTCGATGCATATAATGCTATAAGTTCGGGGTGCCGAACTATACTATAGAAGTGTTCGGACTTTATTGCCGTGTTATGGGGTATGATGAAGCCCCTGGCAAATTAAGGCGTACCAGAGTGTACGGGTGCAATTGATAAAAAATACAAAGACAAGGGAAAAAATCAAGTAATAAGCTGACGTCGCAAATATTGAGTCGCAAGTTATTTTCCATTGTAATTTTATTAATACGTCGAGGCGTATTTGTACAAGTAATGCGATAAGCAAATAAGGCTATTTGACATGCCATGACCAAGGGCGAGCTGCGTGCGGGTATTTAAAACAGGTATAACGATCATTAGCAGAGACCACCTGGGGATTCCCTTGTACGTCAAAGCTCCTTGCCTTCTTGGTGTATCCGTCCCGTAATAGGTCCGATGATCAGGTTATCCGAAAAAGCCTCGGGAAGAGAAAAACCTGAAAGAAAAAGAAAAGGTGAAGGTATGCAGGTCTGGGAGCGGTTGAGCCGCATTATGGAACGTGGTCTAGCTGTGCCTCCGTCCATGCCCATGGTATTTTAAGTGCGTAGTTATGTACGCGCGACACAAATGTAACCGCTTGATTGGGACTGGGACGGAGGCCGAATTGCTAGTCAAGCTCTGGACAAGCTGGACAGTCCTGCTACAGAGTAGTTCCAACTCGCTTGACGGTATCCGGGAGCTATACTGCCGAATTGAGGTTCTGCCTAAAAAGGCTATTCTGTACTTCTGCTGCAAGGGTGATAACCCACAAGTGCAGGGGATCCCAACAACTTCCGAGGGTAAAGTATTCAACCCAAATTTATTGTTTCGACACAAGGGGAGCCAAAGAATATTCTTGACTATTAGCAGTTGAGTTGTTAATTCAACCACACCTGGATAACTTAGTAGCTGTAGCAAAGTATTTAGTAGCAAAAGTGGTATGATAATAAAGGTAACGATAGCAAAAGTAATGTTTTGGGGTTTTCTAGTAGTTGTAACAATAGCAACGGAAAAGTAAATAAGCGAAGAACAATATGTGAAAAGCTCGTAGGCAATGGATCAGTGATGGATAATTATGCCGGATGCGATTCCTCATGTAATAGCTATAACATAGGGTGACACAGAAGTACCTCCAGTTCATCAATGTAATGTAGGCATGTATTCCGTAAATAGTCATACGTGCTTATGGAAAAGAACTTGCATGACATCTTTTGTCCTACCCTCCCGTGGCAACGGGGTCCTAGTGGAAACTAAGGGATATTAAGGCCTCCTTTTAATAGATAACCGGAACAAAGCTTTAGCACATAGTGAATACATGAACTCCTCAAACTATGGTCATCACCGAGAAGTATCCCGATTATTATCACTTCGGGGTTGTCGGATCATAACACATAATAGGTGACTATAGACTTGCAAGATAGGATCAAGAACACACATATATTCATGATAGCATAATAGGTTCAGATCTGAAATCATGGCACTCGGGCCCTAGTGACAAGCATTAAGCATAGCAAAGTCATAGCAACATCAATCTCAGAACATAGTGGATACTAGGGATCAAACCCTAACAAAACTAACTTGATTACATGGAAATCTCATCCAACCCACTACCGTCCAGCAAGCCTACGATGGAATTACTCACACACGGCGGTGAGCATCGTGAAATTGGTGATGGAGGATGGTTGATGATGACAACGGCGACGAATCCCCCTGTCTGGAGCCCCGAACGGACTCCAGATCAGCCCTCCCAAGAGAGATTAGGGCTTGGTGGCAGCTCCGTATCGTAAAACGCAAAGAAACTTTCTCTCTGATTTTTTTCTTCCCGAACGTGAATATATGGAGTTGGAGTTGAGGTAGGTGGAGGTCCAGGGGGGAACGAGACAGGGGGGCGTGCCCAGGGGGAGGGGGCTCACCCCCCACTCTCGTGGACAGGGTGTGAGCCCCCTGGTCTTGATTCTTTCGCCAGTATATTTTATATTTTCCAAAAAGTGCCTCCATGGATATTCAAGACATTCCAAGAACTTTTCTTTTCTACACATAAAACAACATCATGGCAGTTCTGCTGAAAACAGCGTCAGTCCGGGTTAGTTTCATTCAAATCATGCAAGTTAGAGTCCAAAACAAGGGCAAAAGTGTTTGGAAAAGTAGATACGTTGGAGACGTGTCAAAGGGCCGCGGTATGCTCGTCAGTACGGAGAGAGCGTTCTGTATTTCCTTGACCATTATGACACTGCGTGGTCCGGGCATCTTGAGCTTGAGGTAGGCATAGTGCGGCACCGCATTGAATCGAGCGAATGTGGTTCATCCGAGCAGTGTATGATAGCTACTACGGAAGGGGACAATATCGAAGATTAACTCTTCGCTTCGGAAATTATCCGGGGATCCGAAGACCACTTCCAGTTTGATTGAGCTCGTACAGCAGGCCTCTACACCTGGTATGACACCTTTAAAGGTGGTTTCTGTGGGCTTGATCCTTGAGGGATTGATACTTATTTTGCACACTATATCCTGATAGAGCAGCTTTAGGCTGCTGCCACCATCCATGAGGACTCGCGTAAGGTGGAATCCATCGATAATTGGGTCAAGGACCAATGAGGCTGACACGCCATGACGGATACTGGTCGGATGGTCCCTGTGATCGAAGGTGATCGGATAGGAGGACCATGGGTTGAACTTTGGGGCGACTGGCTCCATCGTGTAGATGTCCCTGAGTGCACGCTTGCGCTCCCTCTTGGGGATATGGGTGGCGTATATCATGTTCACCATTTTAACTTGGGGGCTTCTGTCCCCCTGTGTTCGGTGGTTGGGGTTCCTTGTCATCGTCATCACTTTGCGACCCTTTCTCCTTATTCTTGGCATTTAACTTGTCGGCCTGTTTGAAAACCCAACATTCCCTGTTGGTATGATTGGCTGGTTTATCAGGAATGCCATGGATTTGGCATGGTCGATCTAGTATGCGGTCCAGACTAGACGGGCCCGGATTATTTCTCTTAAATGGCTTCTTCCGTTGACTGGACTTAGAGCCACTGAATCCGGCGTTGACCGCCGTGTCTTCGGTGTTATCACCGTTGTTTTGACGCTTATGTCTATTGTGTCGGGGCTTGCCGTTGCTGTTTCTGGCTTCATAAGTGCCAAGTTCGCTTGTATTGTTATTGCTAAGGGCTAGCCAGCTATCTTCTTCCGCACAGAAGCGGGTCATGAGTGCCGTATGGGCTAACATTGACTTTGGTTTTTCCTGGCCGAGGTGTCTGGCCAGCCATTCGTTGCGGATGCTATGCTTAAAGGCCGCTAGGGCTTCAGCGTCCGGACAGTCGATGATCTAGTTCTTTTTAGTTAAGAACCTAGTCCAGAATTTCCTGGCTAACTCTCCGGGCTGTTGGATTATGTGACTTAAGTCATCGGCATCCGGAGGTCGAACATATGTGCCTTGGAAGTTGTCGAGGAAGGCGTCCTCCAAGTCCTCCCAGCTGCTAATGGAGTTTTCGGGCAGACTGTTCAACCAGTACCTAGCTGGTCCCTTGAGTTTGAGCGGGAGGTATTTGATGGCGTGAAGATCATCACCGCGGGCCATATGAATATGGAGAAGAAAATCCTCAATCCATACCGCAGGGTCTGTTGTGCCATCATATGATTCGATGTTCACGGGTTTAAACCCTTCTGGGAAATCATGTCCCATTACTTCGTCAGTGAAGCAGGGGGTGTGTGGCGCCTCTATATCGGGCCAAGTCGTGACATAGCTCGGATGGAGTTCGTCTGTGGTTTTCGGCCCGGACTTGATTATATTTGTCACGTTCAGCCAGATGGCCATCGTCGTGCATCGGGGCACGCCCCCGTGATCCATAGATTGATCTTGTCTGACCAGCTCTGTTTTCCAAGTCGCGCCGCAGGTCATGTGTATATCCTCGAGCTGTTGTATTTCCGTTTGTTCGATGAGGCAGTGCGGGCTGGTGTTTGGTTCGAGGTGCCGCTTTGTCCTGGCCACGTGGTGGTCGGTCAGCCGCATTGTGCCTTGGTAGGACGGGCTCCAGCGCCTCGTCATCGAACTGTGGTAACAGTTTGCGCTTCGGGTAGCTTTTGGTTGGGCGCTCGAGGCCATATTCCTCGGCTGCCAGGACATCGGTCCATCTTTTGTTGAGCAGATCTTGGTCAGCTTGAAGCTGCTGCTTCTTCTATTTCAGGCTCCTTGCAGTGCCTATTAGCCGGCGCTTAAAGCGCTCCTGCTCGGCGGGCTCCTCAGGCATGATAAAGTCTTCGTCGCCGAGGCTCACCTCGTCCTCGGAGAGCGGAAGGTAATTACTGTCCTCCGAGTCTTCATTCATGGCCTGTTCACCAGGGCTTACTCGCCCATCCTCCCGTTCCTCCTTCTCGGAGGTTGGCTCAACAGGGTCTTCATTGTTTTCGACATCGTCCGGAATGTTATTTTCTCCTGTGACGGTATTGCTGTTTTTACTACGGCGTAGCTTAGAGCAGCGTCGCTGACGTTGGTGCTTTGGCTGTGTCTCAAGAGGTTTATCCTCGACTTGATTTTCATTACCGCCATTGTTTTCTTTGGGTGTATCCACCATGTATATGTTGTACGAGGAGGGTGGATGTCCAACGCCTGTATTCGGTGGTTCCTGCTCCTCTCCGGCATCGTCGTCCATATCGTCGATGTCTTCGGAGTCGTAATCGAGCATGTCGATTAAGTTGTCGATAGTGGCTATGAAATGGGTGGTGGGTGGGAAACAAAGTTCTTTGTCGTCCGCTTCCCACTCGAGCCGGACATCGTTCGGCCGAGAGTCCCCCGACAAGGAGAGGGATTTTAGTGAGCTTAACACGTCGCTAAAAGGCGAGTGCTGGAAGATGTCCGCGGAGCTGAACTCCAAGACCGGCGCCCAATCAGGCTCGACGGACGCGGATGCACGCGGTCTGGAACCCATGGTCGGAGATGAGTCCGAGGTTCCGATGACACAAGCCCAGCTCGATGTTGGGTCTACGTGCGGCTCGAGCGCTGCTGAGTCTGCGGCCTCCGTGGCGGGGTTAAGCTTCCCATCTTTGGACGACGCAGTCTGCTCTGGCTCTAGGGCCAGGGCGGTCACAAGCGCTATCTCCTGCATGGCGCCAAATGACAGATCTAGGTCATGTTCATCGAGGTGGCCGGGGACAGCCGTAATGGGCTCGAACCTGTTGAAGATCAAGTCTCCACGGATATCGGCCACAAAATTCAGGCTTCCAAATCTAACCTGATGGCCGCGGGCATAGCTATCGATCTGCTCTAGATGGCCAAGCGAGTTGGCCCGCAGTGTGAAGCCGCCGAATACGAAGATCTGCCGGGGAGGAAGATCCCCCCTGGACTGCGTTGTTGTAGATGATTGATGGAGCCATCAAGCCTTCTGGCGACAACGCACCGGCACTCTCAATGAAAGCACCAATGTCGGTGTCAAAACCGGCAGATCTCGGGTAGGGGGTCCCGAGATGTGCGTCTAAGGCTAATGGTAATAGGAGGCGGGGGACACAATGTTTTACCCAGGTTCGGGCCCTCTCTACGGAGGTAATACCCTACTTCCTGCTTGATTGATCTTGATGAATATGAGTATTACAAGAGTTGATCTACCACGAGATCGTAATGGCTAAACCCTAGAAGTCTAGCCTATGAGGTTATGATTGTTGTGGCTAAACCCTAGAAGTCTAAACCCACCGGTTTATATAGACATCGGGGGGGACTGGGGTTGTACAAAGTCCGTTACAGAGAAAGGAATCTACATATCCGAATCGCCAAACTTGCCTTCCACGCAAAGGAGAGTCCCATCCGGACACAGGACGAAGTATTCTATCTTGTATCTTCATAGTCCAACAATCCGGACCAAGTATACAGTCCGACTGTCCGAGGACCCCTTAGTCCGGGACTCCCTCACCCCCCACGGCCGGCCGCCCCCGACGGAGCGCGGGCCGCAAGCACAGCGGAGTGGAGGTCTTCCTCGTCTGCGGGCGCTGCCGAGGAGGCCTGGACGACCCAGTGCTTGACGTGCACCCTCGGGGCGTCGGCCATGGCATCGGTGGAGCGGCGGAGGACTGGTCAACGTGAGAGAAGATCTGACACACCCCTACTTGGCGCGCCAATTGTCGGATTAAGGGATCCGAAAACCCTTGAGAGGTTCGAACTCTGGGGTGCGTGCGGAGATCTCGACCTACCCAGCCTGCCTACTCGCAATCGTCCTAAGCCTAGCGTGTCGAGCTCAAAGGGACAAAGAGACACAACAGTTTATCCTGGTTCTGGCCACCTTGCGGTGTAATACCCTACTCCAGCGTTTTGTTGGATTGCCTCGGAGGGCTGAGGATGAACTAGTACAGTGGATGAACTAGCCTCAGGAGGTGAGGTGTTCTTGAGCTCAAGGGAGCTGGTGTGATGTGAGCTAGTTCGACATGTCCTCTCTCTTCCCCTCTATGGTGGTGGCTAGTCCTATTTATACCAAATGTTGGCGGGAAGGGATCCCACAACGGCCGGATTTGAAAGGGGACAAGTAGTATAGCTTATCCTAACAAAAGTAGTCTTCGCCTGTGAAAAGCCTCTGGTCGTGACGCTGCGGTGGGCTCGTCGATGACCTCCGTCCTGCCGTCCTAGCGGTCTTGGTCTCGTTGCACCAGAATGGAAACCTTTGGCTTATTCCTTGGGACTCCGCGCCTATGGAGTGCCTCCCTTGCACAAAAGAGGAAACCTGCGCTCTGCACTCGCCTGGTGCCCGCCTGGCCTTGGTCGTCATGGCTCACGTCAGCTAAGCCTCGTGAGGTAAACCTTGCATCGAACTCTCCGCCCCTCGGGAGCCAGCCTGAGGAGGCCGATCTCCTCGGGGGTCTTGGCGTCGTCTGATGTCTACTGCACAACCTTCTTCTTGTAGACGTTGTTGGGCCTGCAAGTGCACAGGTTTGTAGGACAGTAGCAAATTTCCCTCAAGAGGATGACCTAAGGTTTATCAATCCGTAGGAGGCATAGGATGAAGATGGTCTCTCTCAAACAACCCTGCAACCAAATAACAAAAAGTCTCTTGTGTCCCCAACACACCCAATACAATGGTAAATTGTATAGGTGCACTAGTTCGGCGAAGAGATGGTGATACAAGTGCAATATGGATGGTAGATAAAGGTAATTCTAATCTGAAATAATAAAAACAGCAAGGTAACAAGTGATAAACGTAAGCGTAAATGGTATTGCAATGATAGGAAACAAGGCCTAGGGTTCATAGTTTCACTAGTGCAAGTTCTCTCAACAATAATAACATAGATAGATCATATAACAAGCCCTCAACATGCAACAAAGAGTCACTCCGAAGCCACTAATAGCGGAGAACAAACGTAGAGATTATGGTAGGGTACGAAACCACCTCAAAGTTATTCTTTTGGATCAATCTAGAAAAGAGTTCGTACTAGAATAACACCTTAAGACACAAATCAACCAAAACCCTAATGTCACCTAGATACTCCAATGTCACCTCAAGTATCCGTGGGCATGATTATACGATATGCATCACACAATCTCAGATTCATCCAACCAACACAAAGTACTTCAAAGAGTGCCCCAAAGTTTCTATCGGAGAGTCAATAACGTGTGCCAACCCCTATGCATAGGTTCCCAATGTCACGAAACCCGCAAGTTGATCACCAAAACATACATCAAGTGGCACATGATATCCCATTGTCACCACAGATAATCACGGCGAGACATACATCAAGTGTTCTCATAAAAGACTCAATCTAATAAGATAACTTCAAAGAGGAAACTCAATTCATCACCAGAGAGTAGAGGGGGAGAAACATCATAAGATCCAACTACAATAGCAAAGCTCGGGATACATCAAGATCGTGCCATAGATGGAACACGAGAGAGAACACGAGAGAGAGAGAGAGATCAAACACATAGCTACTAGTACATACCCTCAGTCCCGAGGGTCAACTACTCCCTCCTCGTCATGGATAGCACCGGGATGAAGATGGCCACCGGTGATGGGTTCCCCCCGTGCAGGCGCCTGGAAGGGCTCCCGAGAGGTTTTTGGTGGCTACAGAGGCTTGCGGTGGCGGAACTCCCGATCTATCTTCTATTCTGGAAGTTTTAGGGTACGTAGGTATATATGGGTGAAAGAAGTACGTCGGTGGACCGAAGGGGGGGCCACGAGGCAGGGGGCGCGCCCCAGGGGGTGGGCGCGCCCCCCACCCTTGTGGGCACCACCCTTCTTCCCTGACGTGCACTCCAAGTCCATCGGGTGGCTTTCCTTCCAAAAATAACTTCTCCAGTTGATTTCGTTCTGTTTTGACTCCGTCTGATATTCTTTTTCCTCGAAACACTAAAATAGGCATAAAACAGCAAATCTGGGCTCGGCCTCCGGTTAATACGTTAGTCCCAAAAATAATATAAAAGTGGATAATAAAGCCCAATATTGCCTAAAACAGTAGATAAAGTAGCATGGAGCCATCAAAATTATAGATACGTTGGAGACGTATCAAGCATCCCAAAGCTTAATTCCTGCTCGTCCTCGAGTAGGTAAATGATAAAAAGAATTTTTGATGCGGAGTGATACTTTGGCATAATTTCAATGTAAATCTTCTTAATTGTGGTATGAATATTCAGATCCGAAGATTCAGGAAAAAGTTCATATTGACATAAAAGATAATAATACTTGAGCATACTAATCAAAGCAATTATGTCTTCTCAAAATAACATGGCCAAAGAAAGTTATCCCTACAAAATCATATAGTCCTGCTATGCTCCATCTTCCCCACACAAAATATTTAAATCATGCACAACCCCGATGACAAGCCAAGCAATTGTTTCATACTTATGACATTCTCAAAACTTTTTCAATCTTCACGCAATACATGAGCGTGAGCCATGGATATAGCACTATATGTGCAATAGAATGGTAGTTGTGGAGAAGACAAAAAGAGGGAAGATAGTCTCACATCAACTAGGCATATCAACGGGCTATGGAGATGCCCATCAATAGATATCGATGTGAGTGAGTAGGGATTGCCATGCAACGGATGCACTAGAGCTATAAGTATATGAAAGCTCAACAAAAGAAACTAAGTGGGTGTGCATCCAACTCGCTTGCTCACGAAGACCTAGGGCATTTGAGGAAGCCCATCATTGTAATATACAAGCCAAGTTCTATAATGAAAAATTCCCACTAGTATATGAAAGTGACAAAATGAGAGACTCTCTATCATGAAGATCTTCGTGCTACTTTGAAGCACAATGTGGTAAAAAGATAGTAGCATTGTCCATTTTCTCTTTTTCTCTCATTTTTTTATTTGGGTCTTTTCTCCTTTTTTTATGGCCTCTTTTTTTCGTCCGGAGTCTCATCCCGACTTGTGTGGGAATCATGGTCTCCATCGTCCTTTCCTCACTTCGGACAGTGCTCTAAAAATGACAATCATCACACTTTTACTTTTCTTACAACTCAACAATTACAACTCGATTCTTAGAACAAGGTATGACTCTATATGAATGCCTCCGGCGGTGTATTGGGATATGCAATGAATCATTAGTGACATGTATGAAAGAATTATGAACGGTGGCTTTGCCACAAATACGATGTCAACTACATGGTCATGCTAGCAATATGACAATGATGGAGCGTGTCATAATAAACGGAACGATGGAAAGTTGCATGGCAATATATCTCGGAATGGCTATGGAAATGCCATGATAGGTAGGTATGGTGGCTGTTTTGAGGAAGATGTATGGTGGGTGTATGATACCGGTGAAAAGTGCGCGGTATTAGAGAGGCTAGCAATGGTGGAAGGATGGGAAAAAGTGTGTATAATCCATGTACTCAACATTAGTCATAAAGAACTCAAAAGTTATCAAAGCAAAGTATTACGTGCATGCTCCTAGGGGGATAGATTGGTAGGAAAAGACCATCGCTCGTCCCCGACCACCACTCATAAGGAAGACAATCAATAAATAAATCATGCTCTGAGTTCATCACATAACGGTTCACCATACGTGCATGCTACGGGAATCACAAACTTCAACACAAGTATTCTTTAAATTCACAACTACTCAACTAGCATGACTCTAATATCACCATCTTCATATCTCAAAACAATTATCAAGCATCAAACTTATCTTAGTATTCAACGCACTCAAAAGAAAGTTTCACATATCTTGAATACCAAGTGTATTAATATTAAGCAAATTACCATGCTATTAACGACTCTCAAAATAATTTAAGTGAAGTATGAGAGTTCATCTATTTCTTCAAAATAAAACTACCACCATGCTCTAAAAGGTATAAGTGATGCACTAGAGCAAATGACAAACTACTCCGAAAGATATAAGTGAAGGTCAATGAGTAGCTAAATAATTACGCAACTATGTGAAGACTCCCTCTCATTTAAACAACAAGCAAAGCTAAAGAAAACTACATTGCAAGGATAGCACAACTCATGTGAAGAAGCAAAAACTTAGGCTCAACCGATACTAACCGATGGTTGTTGAAGAAGAAAGGTGGGATGCCTACCGGGGCATCCCCAAGCTTAGATGCTTGAGACTTCTTGAAATTTTATCTTGGGGTGCCTTGGGCATCCCCAAGCTTGAGCTTTTGTGTCTCCTTAATTCCTCTCATATCATGGTTTCTCTTTTTATCAAAAGCTTCATTCACACCAAACTCAACAAGAACTCGTGAGATAGGTTAGTATAAACCGATGCAAAACCTTATAATTTTCTACTGTAACAAATCACTAAAATTATTCAACATTGAATACTAAATGCCTCTGCATATTTTACTCCTATCTTTAAATAGAATCATTAAACAAGCAAACATATGCAAACAATGCAACCATAACAGCAATCTGCCAAAACAGTACAGTCTGTAAAGAATGCAAGAGTCATCATACTTCCCTAACTTCAAAAATTATGAAATAAAATTCCCACTGTAAATTTATTAGATCTCATCATTCAAAAGGTTTAATCATTATGTCATTCTCTGACTTTTCTAGGGAATTTTTGCAACAACGGTAAACTTTCTGTTTTCAAACAGCAACATGTATACTAGCAAAATAAGCATGGCAAAGGCTATCCATGACTTCTTTATTGAAACTAAAGATGAAAAACATTATTATAACTAACAGCAAGCAAAACTAACAAAAGGAAATGATGCTCCAAGCAAAACACATATCGTGTGGTGAATAAAAATATAGCTCCAAGTAAAGTTACCGATAGACGAAGACGAAAGAGGGGATGCCTTCCGGGGCATCCCCAAGCTTAGGCTTTTGGCTATTCTTGAATATTATCTTGGGGTGCCTTGGGCATCCCCAAGCTTAGGCTCTTTCCACTCCTTATTTCGTAGTCCATCGAATCCTTACCCAAAACTTGAAAACTCCACAACACAAAACTCAACAGAAAACTCATAACCTCCGTTAGTATAAGAAAGTAAAACAACCACTTAGGTACTGTAATGAACTCATTCTAAATTCATATTGGTGTAATATCGGCTGTACTTCAACTTATCTATGGTTCATACTCTCCGATACTACTCATAGATTCATCAAAATAAGCAAACAACACATAGAAAACAGAATCTGTCAAAAACAGAACAGTCTGTTGTAATCTATATAAAACGTATACTTCTGTAACTCCAAAAATTCTACCAAATTACGACGACTTGAGAAATTTGTTTACCAATCCATATCAAAAAGAATCAGATCAAGAGCAAGTTTATGTGAATTAACAAAACTAATTTACTGCATGCAAAAGTTTCTGATTTTCAGCAGGATCAACACAACTATCACCGTAAGCTATCCTAAAGGTCTTACTTGGCACTTTATTGAAACAAAACCTATAAAACATGATTACTACAATATCATAATCATGTGGACACACAAAAACAGTAAGGATAAATATTGGGTTGTCTCCCAACAAGCGCTTTTCTTTAATGCCTTTCTAGCTAGGCATGATGATGACAATGATGCTCACATAAAAGATAAGAATTGAAACATAACGGGAGCATCATGAAGCATATGACTAGCACTTTTAAGTCTAACCCACTTCCTATGCATAGGGATTTTGTGAGCAAACAACTTATGGCAATGATGATCAACTAGCATAGGAAGGTAAAACAAGCATAGCTTCAAAACTTGAAGCACATAGAGAGGAAACTTGGTATTATTGCAATTCCTACAAGCATATGTTCCTCCCTCATAATAATTTTCAGTAGTATCATGAATGAATTCAACAATGTAACCAGCACCTAAAGCATTCTTTTCATCATCTACTAGCATAGAAAATTTACTACTCTCCTCATAAGCAAAATTCTTCTCATGAATAGTAGTGGGAGCAAACTCAACAAAATAACTATCATATGATTTAAAATTAGGATCAAGATGACAAGTTTCATGGTTATCATTATTCTTTAAAGCATACGTGTCATCACAATAATCATCATAGATAGGAGGCATGCTTTCATCATAATAAATTTGCTCATCAAAGCTTGGGGACAAAAAATATCATCTTCATCAAACATAGCTTCCCCAAGCTTGTGGCTTTGCATATCATTAGCATCATGGATATTCAAGGAATTCATACTAACAACATTGCAATCATGCTCATCATTCACATATTTTATGCCAAGCATTCTATGTAATTCTTCTTCTAGTACTTGAGCACAATTTTCCTTCCCATCATTTTCACGAAAGACATTAAAAAGATGAAGCATATGAGGCATCCTTAATTCCATTTTTTTGTAGTTTTCTTTTATAAACTAAACTAGTGATAAAACAAGAAACAAAAAGATTCGATTGCAAGATATAAAGATATACCTTCAAGCGCTAACCTCCCCGGCAATGGTGCCAAAAAAGAGCTTGATGTCTACTACACAACCTTCTTCTTGTAGACGTTGTTGGTCCTGCAAGTGCACAGGTTTGTAGGACAGTAGAAAATTTCCCTCAAGTGGATGGCCTAAGGTTTATCAATCCGTAGGAGGCGTAAGATGAAGATGGTCTCTCTCAAACAACCCTGCAACCAAATAACAAAAAGTCTCTTGTGTCCCCAACACACCCAATACAATGGTAAATTGTATAGGTGCACTAGTTCGGCGAAGTGATGGTGATACAAGTGCAATATGGATGGTAGATAAAGGTATTTGTAATCTGAAATAATAAAAACAGCAAGGTAACAAGTGATAAACTTAAGCATAAATGGTATTGCAATGATAGGAAACAAGGCCTAGGGTTCATACTTTCACTAGTGCAAGTTCTCTCAACAATAATAACATAGATAGATCATATAACAAGCCCTCAACATGCAACAAAGAGTCACTCCGAAGCCACTAATAGCGGAGAACAAACGTAGAGATTATGGTAGGGTACGAAACCACCTCAAAGTTATTCTTTCGGATCAATCTATAAAAGAGTTCATACTAGAATAACACCTTAAGACACAAATCAACCAAAACCCTAATGTCACATAGATACTCCAATGTCACCTCAAGTATCCGTGGGCATGATTATACGATATGCATCACACAATCTCAGATTCATCCAACCAACACAAAGTACTTCAAAGAGTGCCCCAAAGTTTCTATCGGAGAGTCAAGAACGTGTGCCAACCCCTATGCATAGGTTCCCAATGTCACAAAACCCGCAAGATGATCACCAAAACATACATCAAGTGGCACATGATATCCCATTGTCACCACAGATAATCACGGCAAGACATACATCAAGTGTTCTCATAAAGACTCAATCCAATAAGATAACTTCAAAGGGAAACTCAATTCATCACAAGAGAGTAGAGGGGAGAAACATCATAAGATCCAACTACAATAGCAAAGCTGGGATACATCAAGATCGTGCCATAGATGGAACACGAGAGAGAACACGAGAGAGGAGAGATCAAACACATAACTATCGGTACATACCCTCAGCCCCGAGGGTGAACTACTCCCTCCTCATCATGGATAGCGCCGGATGATGAAGATGGCCACCGGTGATGGGTTCCTCCCCCCTCTGGCGTATTGGAAAGGGCTCCCGAGAGGTTTTTGGTGGCTACACGGGCTTGCGGCAGCGGAACTCCCGATCTATCTTACATTACGGAAGTTTTAGGGTGAGGTATATATGGGTGAAAGAAGTCGTCGGTGGACGAGCGGGGCCACGAGGCAGGCGCGCCCAGTGGGGTGGCGCGCCCCCACCCTCGTGGGCACCTCCCTTCTTCCCTGGCATGCACTCCAAGTCCATCGGGTGGCTTTCCTTCCAAAATAACTTCTCCAGCTTGATTTCGTTCCGTTTGACTCCGTCGATATTCCTTTTCCTCGAAACACCGAAATAGGCATAAAATAGCAAATCTGGGTTGGGCCTCCGGTTAATAGGTTAGTCCCAAAAATAATATAAAAGTGGATAATAAAGCCCAATATTGCCTAAAACAGTAGATAAAGTAGCATGAAGCAATCAAAAATTATAGATATGTTGGAGACGTATCATCGTCCGCCTCGCGAGGCATGGCCCCTCGCGAGGGTCTTGAATTGTTGATGCAGAAGTTGGGCCACACCAGGCCGTCGATGGAGCCACGTGGTGGGCCGCAGGCAGGCAAGGCTGGATACCCCCATATCCAGGATGCTGACATTGTGGATGACACCACGGTCGAACTGCCATGGTCGATCAAGAAGGAGGTGGCAAACGGACATTGGGACGACATCACACTCCAAAAGTGTCTTCATATTCTCCGATTTTGAAGGCGACTTTGACCGTATGCTCGACTTGGATAGTGCCGAAATCGCTTAGTCATTGAACCTTGTAGGGGTGCGGGTGCTTCATCTTGACCAATTGGAGCTTGGAGCATAGTGCTTCACTTGCCAAGTTGTGGCAACTCCCTCGTCGATGATGACCTGGACGGACCTTCCATTTATGCCAGCCTTGGTGTGGAAGATATGGCATCTTTGGTCTTTGTCTTGTTGATGTTGAAGAGTCAAGACTTTGGAGACAACAAGAGCAGGGCTCGAATCCTCATCACAAAAGATTTGATCATCTTCATCTTCGTTCACACGCTGGTGCATGGCCACTTGCTCAAGGGCTTCCATCTCCTCTTCACTCATGGAGTCATAGGTTCCGTCGTTGTTGAGGATCATGGTGCGCTTGTTGGTACACTCAAAGGACTTGTGGCCGCGGCCGCCGCATGTGAAACACTTGATGGAACTTGTCTTGACGATCTCATCGGATGGAGTAGATGATGAATCGCGCGGCTTGAAGTTGCTTGTAGTAAGAGGATGACTTGAGGTTGTTGAAGTTTTCTTGTAACTCGACTTGTCACCATTGCTTGTAGATGGTTTGGTTGAGGTAGTAGTTGTTGGAGTCCTTGAATCTTGGGTGTTGGAGAAGCCATAGCTCTTCGAAGAGTACTTGGCGTACTTGAAGTCATCTTGCACTTGACGTTCCGCTTTGGTAGCTTGATGCACGAGCTCAATGAGGTTGGAGTAGGGTTGGAAGTCGGCAATCTTCTTGATGGGATGATTGAGGCCATTCAAGAAATGGTCCATAGTTTGCTCATCATCTTCCGTGACATTGGCTCTTATCATGGCAATCTCCATTTCCTTATAGTATTCTTCAACGCTCTTTGTTCCTTGCTTGAGGAGTTGGAGTATCTTGAATAGGTTGTGGTTGTAGTAAGTTGGCACAAAGCATGCTCGCATGACATGTTTCATTTCCTCCCATGTGGTGATTGGTGGTTCACCTCTTGCTTCTCGGCGTTCAAGTACTTGTTCCCACCATATGAGCACATAGTCTTGGAACTCAAGGGATGCCATAGCGATCTTCTTCTCTTCCTCATAGTTGTGCAAACGAAAGGTCTTGTCGATTTCAATGCCCATGAAAGGTACTCTTCGGGATCATTTCTTCCATTGAACTTAGGCAAGGTGAACTTGAGCTTGCCATAGCGTTGCTCTTCATTGTTTTGGGGGCGAGGGTGATGATGACGCCCTTGACGTGGAGGATTGTCAACCTCATTTTTCTCTTGACGTGGTGGATTTCCGAAGTCATCTTGCTCTTGATGAACTTGAGGTTGTGGAGGAGCTTGTCGAGCTTGTGGAGGAGCTTGAGGAACTTGATGATGCACTCTTGCTTGGTAGTTTCGCTCTTGAATTTCTTCGCGAAGTGCTTCCTCTCGATTGCGCCTATCACTGTTGCGGTTGGCAATGGCTCGACTTGATTCTTGAAGGGCACATTGCGCCTCAAGATCTTGTGCTTCAGGTTGTTCTTGTTGAAGACGTTTAGCCTCGGCATCTTGTCCATCTTGGTGTTGGCACGCTCGCTCTTCCGCTTGGTGACATTGACGTTGCCTTTATTGTGCTTGTGCAAGAGTAGCTTGGTATTGGCGATGACGATGTGGTTTCTCGTCGAATTGCTCTTGTTGTTGATTGTCGTGTAGAGGGTTGCAAGTTGCTTGACGGTCTTGGCGCGCGGCTCGGCGTAGAGTGTTCGATGTAGGTGTACTTGAGCCAAAGAGGGTGTCGTCGGTGTGTCGACTCGAACGGCTCCGTCTTGAGTAGGAGGAAGTGATAGAATGGCGGTTCACCAACAAGGCACGAATCTCGTCCATTCTTGCATTGTTCTCTTGTTTGTGAGCGTCAAGCTTTGATACGTCTCCAACGTATCTATAATTTTTGATTATTCCATGCTGTTATATTATCATTCTTGGATGTTTTAAAATCATTTTATACTCATTTTACATCATTTTTTGGTACTAACATATTGACATAGTGCCAAGTGTGAGTTGATGTTTTATGCATGTTTTTTCAATCGCAGGAAATCAATATCAGACGGAGTCCAAATGCCACGTAACTTCACGATGATTTTTTATGGACCAAAAGGAAGAAGTTGGGCCCTGGTTGCACCTAGGGGGAGTCTCGAGGAGGGGATAACCTACCAGGGCACGCCATGAGGCCTAGGCGCGCCCTGGTGGGTTGTGCCCACCTCGGGTGCCCCTCGGACCGCCTCTTTGCTCTATAAATACCCCAATATTCTAGAAACCCTAGGGGAGGCGACGAAATATTCATCCAGCCGCCGCAGAGTCTAGAACCACCAGATCCAATCTAGACACCATCATGGAGGGGTTCACCACTTCCATTGGTGCCTCTCCTATGATGTGTGAGTAATTCTTTTTAGACCTACGGGTCCGTAGTTAGTAGCTAGATGGCTTCCTCTCTCTCTCTTGATTATCAATACAATGGTCTCTTGGAGATCCATATGATGTAAGTCTTTTGGCGGTGTGTTTGTTGGGATCCGATGAACTTTGAGTTTATGATCAGATCTATGTTTTTATCCATGAAAGTTATTTGAGTCGATCTCTTATATGCATGATTACTTATAGCCTCGTATTTCTTCTCTGATATTTGGATTTTGTTTGGCCAACTTGATCTATTTATCTTGCAATGGGAAGAGGTGCTTTGTAGTGGGTTCGATCTTACGGTGCTTGATCCCAGTGATAGAAAGGGAACCGACACGTATGTATCATTGCTACTAAGGATAACAAGACGAGATCTATATATGCCACAATAGATAAACGGATCTCGTCTACGTCATCTCATCGTTCTTATTGCATCACTCTGTTTTCTCATGAACTTAATACACTAGATGCATGTTGGATAGCGGTCGATGTGTGGAGTAATAGTAGTAGATGCAGGTAGGAGTCGGTCTACTAATCTTGGACGTGATGCCTATGTTGGGGAACATAGTAATTTCAAAAAATTTCCTACGCACACGCAAGATCATGGTGTTGGCATAGAAACGAGAGGGAAGAGTGTTGTCCACGTACCCTCGTAGACCGTAAGCGGAAGCGTTATGACAACGCGGTTGATGTAGTAAATGCGTCTTCACGATCCGACCGATCCAAGTACCGAACGTACGGCACCTCCGAGTTCAGCACACGTTCAGCTCGATGACGATCCCCGGACTCCGATCCAGCAAAGTGTCGGGGATGAGTTCCATCAGCACGACAGCGTGGTTACGATGATGATGTTCCACCGGCGCAGGGATTCGCCTAAACTCCGCAATGATATGACCGAGGTGGAATATGGTGGAGGGGGGCACCGCACACGGCTAAGGAACGATCCGTAGATCAACTTGTGTGTCATAGTGCCCCTTGCCCCTCGTGATATAAAGGAGCAAGGGGAGGCGTCCGGCCTAGGAGGAGGCGCGCCAAGGGAGTCCTACTCCCACCGAGTAGGACTCCTCCTTCCTTGTTGGAGTAGCAGAAGGGGAAAGAGGGGAGAGGAAGAAGGAAAGGGGCTGCGCCTTGTCCACCTTCGGACCAGAGGGGGCACATGCCTCCTTCCTTTTGGCCTCTCTCCTCTATTCCCGTATGGCCCAATAAGGCCCATATACTCCCGGCGAATTCCGTAACTCTCCCACTCCGAAAAATACCCGACTCACTCGGAACCTTTCCGAACTCCGAATATAGTCGTCCAATATATCGATCTTTACGTCTCGACCATTTCGAGACTCCTTATCATGTCCCCGATCTCATCCGGGACTCCGAAATCCTTCGGTACATAAAAACTCATAAACTTGTAATATAACTGTCATCGAAACATTAAGCGTGCGGACCCTACGGGTTCAAGAACTATGTAGACATGACCGAGACACGTTTCCGGTCAATAACCAATAGCGGAACCTGGATGCTCATATTGGCTCCTACATATTCTACGAAGATCTTTATCGGTCAAACCGCATAACAACATATGTTGTTCCCTTTGTCATCGGTATGTTACTTGCCCGAGATTCGATCGTCGGTATCCAATACCTAGTTCAATCTCGTTATCAGAAAGTCTCTTTACTCGTTACGTAATGCATCATTCCGTAACTAACTCATTAGCTACATTGCTTGCAAGGCTTATAGTGATGTGCATTACCGAGAGGGCCCGGAGATACCTCTCCAACAATCGGAGTGACAAAACCTAATCTCGAAATACGCCAACCCAACATGTACCTTTGGAGACACTGTAGTACTCCTTTATAATCACCCATTCGTTGTGACGTTTGGTAGCAACCAAAGTGTTCCTCCGTAAACGGAGTTGCATAATCTCATAGTTACAGGAACATGTATAAGTCATGAAGAAAGCAATAGCAATATACTAAACGATCAAGTGCTAGGCTAACGGAATGGGTCATGTCAATCACATCATTCTCCTAATGATGTGATCCCGTTAATCAAATGACAACACATGTCTATGGTTAGGAAACTTAACCATCTTTGATTAACGAGCTAGTCAAGTAGAGGCATACTAGTGACACTATGTTTGTCTATGTATTCACACATGTATTATGTTTCCGGTTAATACAATTCTAGCATGAATAATAAACATTTATCATGATATAAGGAAATAAATAATAACTTTATTATTGCCTCTAGGGCATATTTCCTTCAGTCTCCCACTTGCACTAGAGTCAATAATCTAGTTCACATCACCATGTGATTTAACACCAATATTCATATCTGTATATGATTAACACCCATAGTTCACATCGTCATGTGACCAACACCCAAAGGGTTTACTAGAGTCAATAATCTAGTTCACATCACTATGTGATTAACGCCCAAAGAGTACTAAGGTGTGATCATGTTTTGCTCGTGAGAGAAGCTTAGTCAACGGGTCTGTCATATTCAGAGCCGTATGTATTTTGCAAATATTCTATGTCTACAATGCTCTGCACGGAGCTACTCTAGCTAATTGCTCCCACTTTCAGTATGTATCCAGATTAAGACTTAGAGTCATCTGGATCCATGCCAAAACTTGTATGGACGTAACCCTTTACGATGAACCTTTTGTCACCTCCATAATCGAGAAACATATCCTTATTCCACTAAGGATAATTTTAACCAATGTCCAGTGATCTACTCCTAGATCACTATTGTACTCTCTTGCCAAACCAGGGCAGAGTATACAATAGGTCTGGTCCATAACATGGCATACTTTTATAGTACCTATGACTGATGCATAGGGAAATGACTTTCATTCTATTTCTATTTTCTGTCGTGGTCGGGATTTGAGTCTTACTCAATTTCATTCCTTTGCAACACAGGCAAGAACTTTTTCCTTGACTGTTCCATTTTGAACTATTTCAAAATTTTGTGAAGGTATGTACTCATTGAAAATCTTATCAAGTGTCTTGATCTATCTCAATAGATCTTGATGCTCAATATGTAAGTAGCTTTGTCGAGGTCTTTCTTTGAAAAAACTCCTTTCAAACACTCCTTTATGCTTTGCAGAATAATTCTGCATTGTTTCCGATCAACAATATGTCATTCACATATACTTATTAGAAATGTTGTAGTGCTCCCACTCACTTTCTTGTAAATACAGGCTTCACCGCAAGTCTGTATAAAACTATATGCTTTGATTAACTTATCAAAGCGTATATTCCAACTCTGAGATGCTTGCACCAGTCCATAGATGGATCGCTGGAGCTTGCACACTTTATTAGCACCTTTAGGATTGACAAAACCTTCTGGTTGTATCATATACAACTCTTCTTTAATAAATCCATTAAGAAATGTAGTTTTGACATCCATTTGCCAAATTTCATAAAATGTGGCAATTGCTAACATGATTCGGACAGACTTTTAAGCATCGATACGAGTGAGAAAATCTCATTGTATTCAACACCTTGAACTTTTTCAAAAACCTTTTTCGACAAGTCTAGCTTTGTAGATAGTAACACTACTATCAGCGCCCGTCTTCCTCTTGAAGATCCATTTATTTTCTATGGCTTGCCGATCATCGGGCAAGTCCACCAAAGTCCACACTTTGTTCTCATACATGGATCCCATCTCGCATTTCATGGCCTCAAACCATTTTATGGAATCTAGGCTCATCATCGCTTCCTCATAGTTCGTAGGTTCATCATGGTCTAGTAACATGATTTCCGTAACAGGATTACCGTACCACCGGTGCGGACCGTACTCTGGAAGACCTACGAGGTTCTCGTAGTAACTTGATCTGAAGTTTCATGATCATCATCATTAGCTTCCTCACTAATTGGTGTAGGAATCACCGAACTGATTTCAGTGATGAACTATTTTCCAATTCGGGAGAAGGTACAGTTACCTCATCTAGTTCTACTTTCCTCCCACTCACTTCTTTCGAGAGAAACTCCTTCTCTAGAAAGGATCCATTTTTAGCAACGAATAACTTGCCTTCGGATCTGTGATAGAAGGTGTACCCAACAATTTCCTTTGGGTATTCTATGAAGACGCACTTCTCCAATTTGGGTTTGAGCTTATTAGGATGAAACTTTTTCACATAAGCATCGCAGCCCCAAACTTTAAGAAACGACAACTTGGGTTTCTTGCTAAACCATAGTTCATATGGTGTCGTCTCAACGGATTTAGATGGTGCCCTTTTAACGTGAATGCAGCTGTCTCTAATGCATAACCCCAAAACGATAGTGGTAAACTGATAAGAGATATCATAGATCGCACCATATCTAGTAAAGTACAATTACGATGTTCGGACACACCATTACATTGTGGTGTTCCAGGTGGCGTGAGTTTGTGAAACTATTTCGCATTGTTTTAATTGAAGACCAAACTCGTAACTCAAATATTTGTCTCCGTGATCAAATCATAGAAACTTTATTTTCTTGTTACGATGATTCTCCACTTCACTCTGAAATTCTTTGAACCTTTCAATTATTTCAGACTTATGTTTCATCAAGTAGATATACCCATATCTGCTCAAATCATTTTGTGAAGGTCAGAAAATAACGATACTTGCCACGAGCATCAACAATCATTAGATCGCATACATCGATATGTATTATTTCCAATAATTCAGTAGCTCGTTCCATTGTTCCGGAGAACGGAGTTTTAGTCATCTTGCCAAAAAGGCACGGTTCGCAAGCATCAAATGATTCATAACCAAGTGATTCCGATAATCCATCTTCATGGAGTTTCTTCATGCGCTTTACACCGATATGACACAAATGGCAGTGCCACAAATAAGTTGCACTATCATTATCAACTTTGCATCTTTTGGCATCAATATTATGAATATGTGTATCACTATGATCGAGATCCAACAAACTATTTTCATTGGGTGTATTACCATCGAAGGTCTTATTCATGTAAACAGAACAACAATTATTCTCTGACTTTAAATGAATAACTGTATTGCAATAAATATGATCAAATCATATTCATGCTCAACGCATACGCCAAATAACATTTACTAATCCCGAAAGTACAGGGAGTGTGCGATGATGATCATATCAATCTTGGAACTACTTCCAACACTCGTTATCACTTCCCCTTCAACTAGTCTGTGTTTATTCTGTAACTCCTGTTTCGAGTTACTAATCTTAGCAACCGAACAAGTACCAAATACTCAGGGGCTACTATAAACACTAGTAAGGCACACATCAATAACCTGTATATCAAATATACCCTTGTTCACTTTGCCATCCTTCTTATCCACCAAATATTCAGGCATTTCCGCTTCCAAAGGACCATTTCCTTTGCAGTGTAAGCACTCAGTTTTAGGCTTTGGTCCAGCTTTGGTCTTCTTCACGGGAGTGACAACTTGTTTGCCATTCTACTAGAAGTTTCCCTTTCTTTCCCTTTGCCCTTTTCTTGAAACTAGTGGTCTTGTCAATCATCAACTCTTGATGCTCTTTCTTGATTTCCACCTTCGTCGATTTTAACATCACGAAGAGCTCGAGAATCGTTTTCGTCATCCCTTGCATACTATAGTTCATCATGAAGTTCTAGTAACTTAGTGATGGTGACTAGAGAATTCTGTCAATCACTATCTTTTCTGGAAGATTAACTCCCACTTGATTCAAGCGATTGAAGTATCCAGACAATCTGAGCACATGCTCACTAGTTGAGCGATTCTCCTCCATCTTTTAGCTATAGAACTTGTTGGAGACTTCATATCTCTCAACTCGGTATTTGCTTGAAATATTAACTTCAATTCCTGGAACATCTCATATGGTCCATGACGTTCAAAACGCCTTTGAAGTCCTGATTCTAAGCCGTTAAGAATGGTGCACTAAACTATCAAGTAGTCATCATATTGAGCTAGCCAAACGCTCATAACGCCTCGCATCTGCTCCTGCAATAGGTTTGTCACCTAGCGGTGCATCAAGGACATAATTCTTCTGTGCAGCAATGAGGATAAACCTCAGATCGTGGATCCAATCTGCATCATTGCTACTAACATCTTTCAACACAGTTTTCTCTAGGAACATATCAAAAATAAACATATGAAAGCAACAACGCGAGCTATTGATCTACAACATAATTTGCAAAATACTACCAGGACTAAGTTCATGATAAATTTAAGTTCAATTAATCATATTACTTAAGAACTCCCACTTAGATAGACATCTCTCTAGTCATCTAGGTGATCACGTGATCCAAATCAACTAAACCATGTCCGATCGTCACGTGAGATGGTGTAGTTTCAATGGTGAACATCAATATGTTGATCATATCTACTATATGATTCACGTTCGACCTTTCGGTCTTCGTGTTCCGAGGCCATATCTGTTATATGCTAGGCTCGTCAAGTTTAACCTGAAGATTCCACGTGTGCAACTGTTTTGCACCCGTTGTATTTGAACGTAGAGCCTATCACACCCAATCATCACGTGGTGTCTCAGCACGAAGAACTTTCACAACGGTGCATACTCAGGGAGAACACTTCTTGATAATATTAGTGAGAGATCATCTTAAAATGCTACCGTCAAACAAAGCAAGATAAGATGCATAAAGGATAAACATCACATGCAATCAATATAAGTGATATGATATGGCCATCATCATCTTGTGCTTGTGATCTCCATCATCTTCGAAGCACCGTCGTGATCACCATCGTCACCGGCGCGACACCTTGATCTCCATCGTAGCATCGTCGTCGTTACACCATCTATTGCTTCTACGACTATCGCTACCGCTTAGTGATAAAGTAAAGCAATTACAGGGCGTTTGCATTTCATACAATAAAGCGACAACCATATGGCTCCCGCTAGTTGCCGATAACTTCGGTTACAAAACATGATCATCTCATACAATAAAATATAGAATCATATCTTGACCATATCACATCACAACATGCCCTGCAAAAACAAGTTAGACATCCTCTACTTTGTTGTTGCAAATTTTACGTGGCTGCTACGGGCTGAGCAAGAAGCGTTCTTACCTACGCATCAAAACCACAACGATAGTTCGTCAAGTTAGTGTTGTTTTAACCTTCGCAAGGACCAGGCATAGCCACACTCAATTCAGCTAAAGTGAGAGAGACAGACACCCGCCAGCCACCTTTAAGCACGAGTGCTTGTAACGGTGAAACCAGTCTCACGTAAGCGTACGCGTAATGTCGGTCCTCTCACAATATCGCTGAACCAAAGTATGACATGCTGGTAAGTAGTATGACTTGTATCGCCCACAACTCACTTGTGTTCTACTCGTGCATATGACATCTACGCATAAAACCTGGCTCTGATACCACTGTTGGGGAACGTAGTAATTTTAAAAATTTCCTACGCACACGCAAGATCATGGTGATGGCATAGCAACGAGAGGGGAGAGTATTGTCCACGCACTCGTGAGACCGTAAGTGGAAGCGTTATGACAACGCGGTTGATGTAGTCGTCGTCTTCACGATCCGACCGATCCAAGTACCGAACGTCACGGCACCTCCGAGTTCAGCACACGCTCAGCTCGATGACGATCCCCGGACTCCGATCCAGCAAAGTGTCGAGGATGAGTTCCACAAGACGACAAAGTGTGGTGACGATGATGATGTTCCACCAGCGGGGCTCACCTAAACTCATGACGATATGACCGAGGTGGAATATGGTGGAGGGGCACCGCACACGGCTAAGGAACGATCCGTAGATCAACTTGTGTGTCATGGGGTGACCCCTTGCCCCCGTATATAAAGGAGCAAGGGGAAGGGGGCAGCCGGCCAAGGAGGAGGCGCGCCAAGGGGAGTCCTACTCCCACTGGGAGTAGGACTCCCTCCTTCCTTGTTGGAGTAGGAGAAGGGGAAAGAGGGGGAGAGGAAGAAGGAAAAGGGGGCTGCGCCCCTTGTCCAATTCGGACCAGAGGGGGGCGCAGGCCTCCTTCCTTTTGGCCTCTCTCCTCTATTCCCGTATGGCCCAATAAGGCCCATATACTCCCCGGTGAATTCCCGTAACTCTTCGGTACTCCGAAAAATACCCGAATCACTCGGAACCTTTCCGAACTCTGAATATAGTCGTCCAATATATCGATCTTTACGTCTCGACCATTTCGAGACTCCTCGTCATATCCCGATCTCATTCGGGACTCCGAACTCCTTCGGTACATCAAAACTCATAAACTCATAATATAAGCATCGCCGAAACATTAAGCGTGCGGACCCTACGGGTTCGAGAACTATGTAGACATGACCGAGACACGCTTCCGGGTCAATAACCAATAGCGGAACCTGGATGCTCATATTGGCTCCTACATATTCTACGAAGATATTTATCGGTCAAAACGCATAACAACATACGTTGTTCCCTTTGTCATCGGTATGTTACTTGCCCGAGATTCGATCGTCGGTATCCAATACCTAGTTCAATCTCGTTACTGGCAAGTCTCTTTACTCGTTATGTAATGCATCATTCCGTAACTAAATCATTAGCTACATTGCTTGCAAGGCTTATAGTGATGTGCATTACCGAGAGGGCCCAGAGATACCTCTCCAACAATCGGAGTGACAAAACATAATCTCGAAATACGCCAACCCAACATGTACCTTTGGAGACACCTGTAGTACTCCTTTATAATCACCCGATTACGTTGTGACGCGTTTGGTAGCACCAAAGTGTTCCTCCGTAAACGGAGTTGCATAATCTCATAGTTACAGGAACATGTATAAGTCATGAAGAAAGCAATAGCAATATACTAAACGATCAAGTGCTAGGCTAACGGAATGGGTCATGTCAATCACATCATTCTCCTAATGATGTGATCCCTTTAATCAAATGACAACACATGTCTATGGTTAGGAAACTTAACCATCTTTGATTAACGAGCTAGTCAAGTAGAGGCATACTAGTGACACTATGTTTGTCTATGTATTCACACATGTATTATGTTTCCGGTTAATACAATTCTAGCATGAATAATAAACATTTATCATGATATAAGGAAATAAATAATAACTTTATTATTGCCTCTAGGGCATATTTCCTTCAGCCTATATAATGATCATGGCCTGGATATCGTCATGATTATTTGAAGTTCTATCAATTTCCCAACAGTAATTATTTTCCCACTGTTTGCTATTTTTATCGAGAGAAGCCACTAGTGAAACCTACACCTCCCGGGTCTTCTTTTCATCATATTTTCCTTTGCGATCTATTTTCTCTTGCATTTATTTTCAAATCTAATAAACCAAAAATACAAAAATACCTTGCTGCAATTTATTCTTATTTATTTTATTTGGCATTCGATCTATCAATCTACTAAAAATTTATCTCACGTCCTTTGCCTATCTTGAGGCGACGTACCCCGAAAGGGATTGACAACCCCTTTTGTAGGTGCATCTAGTGCCACCCCTAGTTGGTTTTGGAGTATTGACGACAAAGTTGGTTGAGGGACTAATGCGTTTGTGAGAAATGCAGGATAACGCAGGTAGTGTCCCTCATTGATTCGGTTTACCTACCGGAGATGACCCCTAAAAATGTATGAAGACATTGAAGACAATGGTGGTATGAGAAGATATTCATATTGAAGTCTATGACATTAGAAGAAATTGCATGAAGACTTTGGAGCGCGAAGACTGTGTGTTTTCGTTGTTTCCTTTTCTTCTTTGTTGAGTCATAGGAACCACCTTACTGTTAAGTGGGGTCCAAGTGAACTAAGTCAGAGTGACTGAAGTGATGCTCAACTCAAATCCTATGTCTTCGAGCGAAGACAATGAGAGCAAATCTTATCCAAAGCTGGATGAGTCAGCTTTGCTTGTAGCCCAAGTAAAGTTGCTGCGTGTATTTGAAATCGACCGTTGGACACGTGTCGGTTCCTTAGTGACCAGTGGTCATTTTGGACAAATTAGGTCGGGTTGCCTAGTGGCTATAAATAGCCCACCCCTACACCATAAATTGGTGGCTGCTCGTAGTTTGTGCACGGCTTTTGTCGTTTGAGAGCAACCCACCTCGAAGCATTTGAGAGAGAGAAATCCTTGCGAGGACAAAGCCCAAACACCCGGAGACAAAGAGTGTTAGGCATCACCAAGTCTTTCTGTTTGTGTGACCTGAAGACTTATTACACTTGAGGACTATGAATCCTCCAGCCGGTTAGGCGTCGCGTTTTGAGCATCCAAGAGTCATTGTGGATTGCCGGTGAACGAAGTCTGTGAAGGTTTGGAAGTCTCCCTTGAAGACTTACCAGAGTGATTGGGCGAGGACTGGGTGTACTTAGCTCAAGGGGAATAAGGTGAAGACACGGTCTTCTGAGTTAAATCTCAGCCTCCCTAACTAGACGTACAGTTGTCACAGCAACTGGAACTGGTCCAACAAATCATGTCTTCAACAAGCAACTGGTTCTATCCCTTCCAACCTTACTTAAGTTTGTCTTCATGAAGTCATTGCTTATCTGTTCATCTGTTTGACTTCATTGCTTGACTACTGTTGTTGATTGGCTTCATACTATCTTCCATCTTGATCGTTACTGCCTAACTGCTATTAGTCCTGTACTCACATATCATTACACACTTGACTATGTCTTGTTTAGGTTAGTTTATCTTCCGCTGCATATCAATTAGGTTGTTTCCGGTGCTTGTCTTCAAAACTTCCAAGTTTTGAAGACTTTCACAAAAATCGCCTATTCACCCCTCCTCTAGTCGGTACTAGCACTTTCAATTGGTATCAGAGCAAGGTACTCCCTTGTTCTGTGTGATTCGGTTTAACCACCTGGAGTTTCAGCTATGTCGACTGCAGGGATAATCAAGGTCTCCCTGCTTGCCCCGTGTTCGATGGAACTGAGTATCCCTACTGGAAGAATAAGATGCGCATGCATCTTGAAGCCATTGATGTCGACCTCTGGTATGTCGTTAAGAATGGCGTTCCCAAAACTGGTGAAGGTGTCACCCCCACTCATGTCAAGAAGTTCATTCAACTGGACTCTACTGCGAAGAACATCATCTGTGGTCATCTGACCAAAGGACAGTATGGTCGTGTGAGTGCTCTGGAAACGTCGAAGCTAGTCTGGGACTGGCTATCCAAGGTCAATGAAGGCGTTTCAACCTAGAGAGATCAAAGAATAAGTGTTCTCCGCAACCTCTTCAACCGATTCAAGAGAAACGACAATGAGAATGTTCAGCTCACGTTTGATCGCCTCACTGATATCACAAATGAACTTCAAGCTCTTGGCGCAACTGATATTACCTAGCATGAAATCGTCAAGACACTGCTGAGATCACTCGACAGCTCCTTTGACACCCTTGCCCTCATGATACAAGAACGTCCTGACTTCAAGACACTCGATCCGTCTGATATACTCGAGAGGCTCAACACACATGAGTTCCAGTTATCTGAGAAAAGAGATATCTATGGTCCAAGCTATGGCCGAACTCGTGCTTTGAAGGCAAAAGTTGTTTCCTCATCTGAAGAAGAATCATTGCGATTACGAAGATCCACGAAGACATTGGAAGGGAACTTGCTATGCTTGTGAAGAAGTTCTAGAAATTCACAAAGAAGAAAAACTTCAGAAAGTCTTCACGATCTAGCTCTAGGAATGATGAAGCTTCCACACATGATCACAAGAAGAGAACCTGCCACAAGTGCAAGAAACCTGGTCACTACATACCTGAGTGTCCACAGTGGGACAATGAGAAGAAGAAGAAGAAAAGCAAGGAATATGATTCCGATGACAAGAAGAAGAAGAAATCCTCAAAGTCTTATAAGTCTTCTTCCAAGTCTTCATCATACAAGAAGAGCTCATCTGGCAAGGCTCATGCTTTTGTTGGCAAGGAAATGGATTCAGAGGAGGAGTCCGCTTCCGATGAGGCGGAGGTGGAGTCTGGAGAGGAGTCCGACCCTGGCGTTGCAAGTCTGGCTCTAGCCACTGCCTATGTTGCCAAGTCCATCTTCAACACTGAAGACAATGACTTCCACACCAACGCTGAAGCTAATGACGAAGACGATCCTACTCCCACCTACTGCTTCATGGCACGCGGTGCCAAGGTAAAATCATGCGATGCTTACTTTCAAACTTCAAGTGAAGATGACTCTGATTGGGAATCCAAACCCAGCTACAAAATACTTGCTAAAATTGCAACTGAACAACAAAAGGCCATGGAGCATACTCAAAAACTGTTAGACAAAAGCGATGACCTGTTGGACGCTGAAATGACACGTTCACAGTCCTTAGTTGATGACATACAAAATCTTCATGCTAAGTACCAAGAACTTGAAGGTCGTCATGAATCGCTCTCAACAACTTACGAAAGGCTCTCCTATGATTATCTTCAAAGGAAACAAGAGCTTGAGAAATTGAGAGTGGCTCATGAAGATCTTCAAAAGGTGAATGAGTCACTTCGCGCTCAATGTATCGGGCCGCTCGGGAAGGATTTGAACCACCATGTCTAAAATGCATTGAGCGTGATAACGCTACATCTGTTCTTTGAATGTTCCATCGCTGCTACTATTTCATTGTCTTCACCCTACCGATGTGGTCACTAACCCCTCTGCGGAGGATACCACCGTCAAGGTTGATGAAAATGCTATGTTGAAGACATTGCTTGAAACAGGAATGTACAAAAGTTTGAAGGGACATCGACTCTGCGATGTCCTCAAAAGCGGATTCAACCGAAACCCTAGGAAAGAGGGTGTTGGGTCTGAAAGCAAAATGAATGTTGATGGCTCAGATCGAAACCTAAGCAAGACCCCCAAAACCACATGGGTTGCAGCAAAGGGACCTTCAGTAGATCCATCTACCTTATCTGGCTTTACCTGTGCTAATCCTATTATCATTGATGAATCCTTTGATGCAAACTATAAGCTGTTCAAAAATCAGAATGGTGAAGTGTTTGCCAGGTACATTGGCACTAACTGCAGGAATGGACCACCTATGAAGAAGATCTGGGTACCTAAGCGGTACATTGAGAACCTTCCTGTGAATGTCATCACGACACCACCTAGGAAGAAGACAAATCGTAGACCTATAGCTTCATATGGCCCAAAGGCTTCATACAGATACAGGACTCACATGAGTCACCCTAACGCCAATGTTTTGCAGAGAAATCATGCTCAGACTTATGAATATGAGCATGTATCTTCAAACCGTTATGTTCATAGGACTAAGAACTTTTCTTCTTATTCATATGAGTATCATTCATCTCCTGCAAGACTATTTGCTAGGGCTTCAAAGCCAAAATTCTCAGATGCTGCACTTAGACTCATTGCTTCCAAGCCCCCACTGAAAATGTGGGTGGCAAAGAAGAACTAACTCTCTTTTGCAGAAAATGGTCTCCAGCCAGCAATCAATGGCGTCCGACACTATTGCTGGGGACCTAAAACTCATTGAGGACGCACGTTAAAATATCATTCTATATGCTTTACATTTAAATTCCATATCAGTCATACCATGTCCTAACTGTGTTATAAGCTGTGACTGTCCCTATATGTATCAAATGCATATGCTTCACAACACTTGTGTGAAGCCTATCCTCCTAACTGCACTGTAGGGTACATCACCAAAAGCTTCAGAATGGATTATGGACAAGGATGCACAAATCATATGATCGGTGATCGAAGTCTTCTCATGGACTCAACCTTACGTCCATCCGAGAAAAGTCACATCACATTTGGTCTTCAGGTAAAAGCAAAGTATTGGGTCTAGGTAGAGTTGCAATCTCAAAGGATCAACACATGGATAAAGTGATGCTTGTTGAATCCCTTGGTTTCAACTTAATGTCTGTCCCAATGCTTTGTGACTTAAACATGATTGTGATATTTGGCAAATATCGTTGCCTTGTACTAATGGAATCTGACAAATCTCTAGTCTTTGAAGGGTATCGAAAAGATGATCTGTACATGGTAGATTTCTCAGCAGGTCCACAAGTTGCCGTTTGTCTTCTCACAAAAGCTTCGAATCTTTGGCTCGCATCGAAGGCTGGGACATGCTGGCATGAGAAACTTACACTCACTCGTCAAGAAGAAGCATGTCATTGGCATCGAAGATGTCAAGTTCAAAAAGGATCATCTGTGTGGTGCTTGTGAAGCTGGAAAGATGAAAAGTTCAAAGCACCCATCGAAGACAATCATGACAACATCTCAACCTTTCGAGCTGTTACACAAGGACTTATTTGGACCTACTCACTACTCCACCCTCACAACAACTGCCTGTCTCTATGGCTTCGTCATTGTTGATGACTACTCAAGATACACATGGGTCCATATAATTCTTTACAAGACTAAAGTGCAAGATGTCTTCAGACGCTTCGCAACTCGAGCAATGAACAACTATGGTGTGAAGATCAAGCACATCAGAAGTGACAATGGCACTGAATTCAAGAACACTGGACTTGATCTGTATCTGGATACAATGGGAATCACTCATGAGTTCTCTGCTCCATACAGACCTCAGCAAAATGGCATCGTTGAGCGCAAGAACAGAACCCTCATTGAGATGGCTCGAACAATGCTAGATGAGTACAAGACACCAAGAAAGTTCTGGCCCGAAGCTATTGATATAGCATGTCACATCATCAACCGTGTGTACATTCATAAGCTTCTGAACAAAACATCATATGAGCTACTTACTGGCAAGAAGCCAAATGTCAGTTACTTCAGAGTATTTGGAGCAAGATGCTGGATCAAGGATCCCCATCACAAGTCAAAATTTGCACCTAAGGCTCACGAAGGCTTCATGCTTGGCTATGGAAAGGATTCACACTCCTACAGAGTCTTCAACCTTTATCTTTATAAGATCGTTGAAACAATGGATGTGAAATTTGATGAAACCAATGGTTCACAGAGAGAGATGCTGCCAAGCACACTGGATGAAGCTCCTTCAAATGAGGCAATAAGGCTGATGGGAACTGGTGAAATCATGCCCTCTGAAGCACAGCCTGGAGAGGAACTTATCATCTCTGCACCAAATCAACCTGAAGACAATGCTCAGTCCAAAGACAATCCTCCCAATGATGACAATGATCAACCAGAGCAAAATCTTTGTCCTCTTCACCCTCGTGTTGCAAATGAAGTCCAAATAGAGAAGATAATTGACAGCATCAATGCACCTGGTCCGCTCACTCGATCAAGAGCAACACAGCTAGCAAACTTCTGTGGACACTTTGCATTTGTGTCAATATCAGAACCCAAGAAAGTTGCAGAAGCTTTTATGGAACCTGAATGGATTCAAGCCATGCAAGAAGAACTTCAACAGTTCAAGCTCAATAATGTCTGGGAACTTGTCAAGTGACCGGATCCTCGCAAGCATAACATTATTGGAACAAAATGGATATATCGCAATAAGCAAGATGAGCATGGTCAAGTCGTCAGAAACAAAGCACGTCTTGTGGCTCAAGGATACACTCAAGTTGAAGGAATTGACTTCGATGAAACATTTGCTCATGTTTCTAGGCTCGAAGCTATTCGCATATTGCTAGCCTATGCTAATCATCACAGTATCTTGCTATATCAAATGGATGTAAAGAGTGCATTTCTCATGGCAAGATTGAAGAAGAAGTATATGTCGCACAACCACCTGGCTTTGAAGATCCAAAACATCCTGATATGGTGTACAAGCTAAACAAAGCAATCAGATGGCCTCAAACAAGCCCCTCGTGCCTGGTATGATACAATCAAAGACTTCCTGAAGAGCAAAGGCTTCAAACCTGGATCCCTCGATCCCACTCTCTTCACGAAGACATATGATGGTGAACTATTTGTGTGCCAAATATATGTGGATGACATAATCTTCGCATGCACCAACCAGAAGTACAGTGATGAGTTTGGGTACATGATGCAAGAGCAATATCAAATGTCCATGATGGGTGAGCTGAAGTTCTTCCTTGGTCTTCAAATTAAATCGTGAGAGGAATGGCATCTTCATATCTCTAGAAAAATACCTCAAAGATTGCCTGAAGAAGTTTGGAATGGAAGACTGCAAAGGCTACACGACGCCAATGCCAGCCAAGCACCATCTTGGTCCCGGCGACAATGGTAAAGAGTTCGATCAAAAGGTATACCGCTCCATGATTGGTTCTTTGCTTTATTTATGTGCATCTAGGCCAGATATTATGCTTAGTGTTTGCATGTGTGCTCGATACCAAGTGGCACCAAAGGAATCGCATCACTCAGCTGTGAAGCGAATTCTTAGATATTTGGCTTACACCCCAACACCCGGATTATGGTATCCCAAGGGCTCAAGATTCGATTTGGTTGGATTCTCGGATGCTGATTATGCTGGTGACAAGGTGGATCGCAAGTCTACATCTGGCACATGCCATTTTCTTGGTCGATCACTTGTCTGTTGGACTTCGAAGAAGCAGAACTGTGTATCACTCTCAACTATTGAATCTGAATACATTGCTGCTGGATCCTGTTGTGCTCAGCTTCTATTGTAGCGCCCCGACCCGAATGGATCAAGTCTCTGTGCTTTCGTGTCATCCCTGGATCGGTATGCTGACACACATAGTACTCGAAGGATTTATAACAGAGGTAAATCACATGTATAAAATAAGGTAAATACTATTACCTCGATCCAAAATATAGCGGAAGCAACAAGGTTGTGGATTCCCATCAACACCAACGGCAAAGTTGAGTATAGGAAATCGTAACCCTAACGTATCACTTGCTTGTCGTCTGAAAGGTCCGCAACACGAAAAGTTGCAGCCCGAAAACGGGTCAGCACATGGAATATGCTGGCAATGTAACACATAGAGAGTAATGAAAGAATAGGCTATACCACATGCATATATGGCTGGTGGAAAGCTCTATGGTTATAAGGTTTTCATGAAAAGCCAATTTTTCCCTACTTCAAAGGAATAAGTTTATTTAGCTATCATGGTGGTTGTTGAACATTGAGAATGGTTGACAGCATCCTCAATCCCAATTAAAAGTACTCATTAAACCCAACAAATTATTTTAAGTAACGTGATGAGATCAACAGGATATCCAGGTACTAGATACTCAAAATTGTCCATAACCGGGGACACGGCTAATCATGATTAGTTTATACACTCTGCAGAGGTTTGCGCACTTTTCCCCACAAGACTCGATCGCCTCCGTTTGGTTTCTCGTACTACATGCTGTTTGAGAAACGGATGACCGAGACATAGTCTTTCAGAAGCGTTTGCACCTTACGATGGGTAGACCGTACCACCTACAACCCCTACATCTGCTAGTCTACCACTGTAAGAGTTCACACGACTTAGTCAACTATGCCAGAGCCCATAATGGCTTGTGGCTGCACACGGAAGTTTCTAGTTTGAATAATCTCATGATCCCTTTGAGCTGGGTGGCGGTCCAAGAAATACAGTAAGTCCTCGAAACCAGTGCCTAGACAGCAAGTCTCGAGTAACCAGGTGCCTCAATCCACCCAGATGTGTGTTTAAGTTGCCACCTTAGATAAACCTTTAATTATCAACCTCACATCTGTCATGGATATTCACTCACCCAATCCACGTCTACTTGCATAGCATGGCCTAATAAGCAAACGTAGAAGTAACTCCCAAGGGTTTGATAATAAAACAGGTAATAGGTACTACCTCAATCTACTTCCCATCCCACAATTTAATTAGATCCTAATCATGCAAGTGTTTGAGGAATAGATCTAATGCATAAAACTGGGTAGTAGAGAAAATATGATCAAGTGTTACTTGCCTGCAAAGTTGATGAAGATGATACGCATTCAAAACTCTTGATAGATCTACTCGTCACACTCCGGTCAATCTATCGTAATCAAGCAATAGTAACCACACAGAAGCAATCACTCAAAAGATCGGAAAGAACAAAGAAAACGATTCGGAAAACATCAAAACCAAGCAAATAACTCTTGCAACATAAAACAATTTCTAACAGTACCAAAATTATGTGAATTTGGCCTTAGCAGACAGTTTAGGTCAAGAGCTTGATTAGCAAAAAGAATCAACTAAATCGGAGTTCTGAAACTCAAGTTACGATCAAACGAAGTTTGAATACAAATCTGATCTAATTCAAATTTTAAATTATCAAAAACATGTTTGAGTTGTATTCTTTGGATAGAGGGATCAGAACGAAGAAGTGGGCGTTGGTTTCGTTGGATTCCGACTTCACGAGTAAAAAGTTATGAGCGTTTGAAGATTAGGGACTAAAAAATAACACTACGGATAGGTCCTCGACGGAAATTAAAAATAAAAGAAAAATCTATCAAGTGAACGCCGCTAAACAAAACCGGAAAGAAAAACCGGCGATAAAATCGATCTAGGGTTTGGAAAGAAAACCGAAACGAAAAACCGATCTAGAAAACTGAACGGAAACCGGAACGATTCTGAAAAAACCGAACCGAGGAAAAGAAAAGGTGACGCCTTGCTGGGCTAGTACCTCAAGAGGCGAGGGCTCATGGGCGGCGAGGGCGGCGGCGGCAATTGGCGGCGGCGGCGGCGGTGGGGCGGCGGCGGCGCGTGGGGCGGCGGCATGAGGCGGCGGCGCGGGTGTGGGGCGGCGGCGGCGCTGGTGGGGGTCAGGCCACAAGGAGGAGAGGAGAGGAGAGGTGTTGGTTTGATGTGTTGGAGGGGGGTGCTTGGGTTTTTATATTGGGGAGGGGAGGGGTTTTGCTTGGAGTAGGGGACAAGAATTAGAGTAGGATTAGGAATCCTAGAAATAAAAAATGGAATAACGAAACGGGATCAAATCCTACTAGGATTTGTAAAAGAATAGGAAACCTTGGCTCCCTGGCTCCCTAGGTGCGTGTGCGCGATGGCCTTGGCCTTGGCAAAGTCATTGGCCAGGCGGCTTGGGCCTTTGGCCCCAGGCGCTGGGTTTTTTTTAATAAACATACAACAAAACAAAAATAATAAAACCAAATAAAAATTTTATATAGGCATATAATATATCAAAATTTTCAGAAAAATATTTCCTACATGATGAACATTATTCTAGCATTAAATAAAATACACACAAATTCAAATAAAACAAACAGTGCTACTGCCCTAATAAAATCCAATCGAAAATCATTTTAAAAATACCAAAATGATTTCAAATTAATTTCTCTCCAATTTTCTGATGTAGGGAATCATGTTACCCTATTTTCCATATATTTTGTTTTTGGAGAAAAATATTTTGAATAAAACTCAAATAACTCCAAATTGGAAATAAATTCAAAAGAACTTTGGATTTAATTCTTTTAAAACTCCCAACTCATATTTCATTTAATTTGAAGAAGTAATTTTATCTTCTCTCGTGAAAATCATTGAGTTGCATAAAGTTTCAGAATTGGAAATATTTTCCAAATGAAATTCAAATATTTTCAACACCCCTTGTCATTTAAATAAATGGAAAAAGTCATGTCATCTTCTCTCTAGGGTTTTGTGATGAAAAGAATTTGAATTCCCGATGATCATAAAAGCAAAATGAAAGTTTGGGAAAGTCCTTTTATTCCCTCTCATCTAACTTTCAAAAAAGTTTCGAATTCACTCACTTTCAGTCAATCAATCAAGCAATCAATCAAATCTATCTATTTGTTTATAACATTCTAAAATTTAGAATTTTGGGATGTTACAGACCTACCACCCTTAAAAGGAATCTCGTCCTCGAGATTCGGAGAGGTTAGCAAGAAATAGGTTAGGGTTTGGGGGTCTTCAAAATCCACCAATCATCTCCGGGGTCTCGGGTGCTACCACCCTTAGAAGCATTGTTACGGTTCCATCAAAACTCATATACTCCATCCTTATTGTTGACAGTGTCGGTCTTCTCAGGTCGGAAGGATAATTCCTTCTCTGGGCTCTTCCGGTAGTGGCATAAC
This sequence comes from Aegilops bicornis, assembly GCA_021605145.1. Classification (NCBI taxonomy): domain Eukaryota; kingdom Viridiplantae; phylum Streptophyta; class Magnoliopsida; order Poales; family Poaceae; genus Aegilops; species Aegilops bicornis. Next base: position 186,284,870 of record CM038674.1, read on the forward strand.
CTTTTCCTCAATTCTTTTGTCCTTTACTCTGGGTAAGGTTATTCTGAGACTGGGTCTTCTTAGCTGACGGGTCTAGCGCCAATTCTAAACAAATATCGGTATCTCATGGTGGTCAACGATTTATGGTTTCTCCTGCAGAAAATGGGTCTGGGTTGAACCTCACCGTATAACCTATGGTTGGCAACAACTGCCTTGTACAAGGGGGAAAATGCTTATACCATTCTAAGGTTCAAACAAGGTTTGATCGTCGTCTCGCAACTATAGGTAAGTCACTCAGATTTACCATCCCACATAGCAAAGCGAATAATAAGAGTAAGTCGGTATGGTGATCAATCCATCCCACACCCAAATCATTACCTTGTACATGGTTTAGCGAATCTCGCATTCTAACACTCGGTCATCCTCACAAGCATTGCAGAATTTCTCTTGTCGACGAACCAAGTTCGGATAAATCCATTGATTCTGCAAGCCAAACAAACATCTATTGGTCCTTAACAACTCTCAGGTTTTGCGTAAACTCCTATAAGATCGTCTGTCGGTAAAATCGTAACTTCTTCCAGGGGTTTTTCCTTCAGCAGGAGTGTGCTTGCTTCTTGGCAAGTCCTGGGGCCTGTGGGTTATGGCCCATCTCATCACTTGCAATCCTTGAACACATCCTCGGGGCAACTGATCATTATCCCAACATCCAACTTCCTGGCATACTTAAAATCCATCCAATTGTACTGTCTCTTTTCCTTATATTGGCACCAAACTAAGACGTGCTTACTCAGGCTCATCATGGAATTTCCATTGATCCATATTTCCAACATCATACCTCCTTTATATCCAATAGTAATTCATCTCTTCATCCTCGTGGGATATCCCACATACCGAGATAAAAACTTATACTTATGAAGTCCATACTCACTTCGTGTGACATCATTATCCTTTCCAGGGTCAAGCATCCTTATAGGGGAATATTGGCCATCTCTGCATGGCACTTCTACAACTGGAAACATGAAACACATCATGAACTCCCCGACAAGATTGGTGACTCCAACTTGTTAGCCAATTCTCCCATACGTTCCAAACTCGGTATGGTCCTACAAATCTCGGGCTAACTTTCCCTTAACTCCAAATCATTTAACTCCTCACGAGGTGGCACACAAAGATATGCTCTATCTCCAATTTCATGGACTACCTCCTTGCGTTTTTGAGTATGCATAACTATTCTACTGGTCGAGCTACTTTCGGTCTATCTCGAATCAACTTAACATTCTCTTACGAATCCTTGATCACATTTGGTCCAAACAATCGACGGTCTCCAACGTCATCCCACACTCTCGAGACAAAACTCATATCCATTTTGTCCGAAATCCATTCAAGGTATCCTTATCTTTTCCAGGGGTCAACGGTTCTTACAGGGTACTACCACCCTTAAAATGTTCCAATATTCCATAGACCATATTTCTCATATCCTCGAAATTGGTCAACATCTTTCCTCATAGGGTAACTCATAAAATCCAAAACAGTACCAACACTGCTAACTTTATTGATTCTTAAATCATCTTGCTCTTCCATTACATGTCTCAACTTAACACCTCAATATAAAGGAAAAGCTCTCACTTCTACTACTACATTTATTCGGTTACAAATTCAACTATATATCACCGGTCTCCTTCTCCTTCTGGACAATCTACGGCAAAGTGCCGGCTTCATCACAACGGAAACATATTACTTGACAAATATCGAGGTTTCCTTGTGATTATATAGCCTCCTGAGGTCCTTATCTTCCCTCTTGGGCAATCATTGAAGTAGTGCCCTGAATTTTTGCACCTGAAACATGTGATATGACTCGTGTCTTTCTTTGTAGAAATTTGGTTGTTCACGGTCCAACCTATTCCTCTTCCTGGACCTTTCCGTTCCAATCAGGGCTTCTATTTCCTGTGGGTCATACTCTACTTCCTCTACCGGAATTCTACTAGATCTCCATTCAGACAATCTTGGGAGATGTGTCCTTCTTCTCCACATGAATAGCATGACTTGGTGCGGGCTTTAATTTTGTTTCCTTTGTGTATGTCCTCAACATCTTCCTTCGTCACAGGTTCTCCTAACATCTCCATGAGGGCTCCTTTCATTTCTTCTTTCTTCTGCTGGATGGTTCTCTGTACCATAGTGTAAATGTGACACTGAGCAGGGTAGTGGGTAGTTCCTTCACACAAGAAACAAGTAATCTGTCTAGTTGGGCATTCTTCAGTTGGGTGACTTCCTTCACAATTAGGGCATTCATCCTTGTGTTCCTTATGGGTGTGTCCTATTTCTCCACAGAGCTTGTACGCACAAGGTTTCTTCATATCCTTTCCATAAGGCTTCAACTTCTGGGTCACAAACCGAGACTTTAGCAAAGTCAACTTAAATTCTTCCTAAGTGGTTATTCTTTGCAATCCATTGATGGTTTGGTACATCCTCCACCAAATAGCAGCACCTCTTTCAAAGCACTGAAGAGCATGCTGGCCATATCCTTTCTGACTATAGGGTTGTTCTTCATGTGATTCTCCGTGTTCTGAATCCATCGGTCCGTCTTTAATTGACTCATCGGTCCCGAAAATACGAGCTCATCTCCATTCATCATCTATTGGGTCCATGGGTTTTGGGGTGAGATAAGAGAGATCGAGAGGGATGCACACAGTACAAACAAAAGTTTTTGAAAAACAGATTTTATTGTGGCTGTCGGAAAAACATCAAACAAAATGACAGCTCACAATCGTCGCATCTAACGTAGGTATGTAACAGGGGTTAGGTCTTCTAAGGGTCAATAAATCTTCAAGGTCATCAAACTCTTCAAGTCATGTTCATGACTCTGATGGCTTCTCCCGATCGTGCTTGTCCTTCTCAAGTTCTTTTGCCAAATCATTTCTGTTGACGCGAATTCTCTCATGACGTCCTTTAATATTCTAGAGTTGCATTCCAAACTGCCGATTTCAACATCCTAGGCATGAACCATGTCCTTCTATCCTTCAACTCCAGACGAATCTCCGGTATCTCAAGGTTTTGCTCCTCCAACTTGGCTACTTTCAACTTCTGGTTCCGAGTGCTTCACGAATTTGCCTCCTTGTCAAATATAGCTTCCTGCAGATCCACCTTAAACTCGTTGATGTAATACTCCAGATCCTGGCGATACGCCAGCTAATGTTAAAATTGCATCTTTTGCTGATAGGTGCTCCATCAGCCTTCTACCATCCAATCATTCCATTCATATGCATGCTTAACTCAGCACAGTGACAATACCATAAGCGGGCGATAACATCATGGATAGCGTGTTTCTGCTCCTGTCATTTCCATGAGCTATCATTCCATAGTTGATATCTCCTGCCTTAGGGTTTTCCTGACAAAACTTTGAGTTTCTAACTCTCCATGTTCCGGTCTTTCTCCGATACACCTTGATCTCGGGTATTGGCAACTTCCTTAGTCTGTCAAATTCCATAAGCATAACCTTCCTAGGTCATAAAAATCTGGGAATTCTTCAGAGCCTTCAAAATCTCATAGTCTTCAGAGTCTTCAACAGTTGTAGTTTCCATTTACACAATAAAATCCTCTTCATTCCAAATGGTCTTAGTTCTCTGATATCTTGTCTCCTTGGAGTGGTCTCATCGGTCGAATCTTTGAGTGGTCAAAAGGGAAAAGGGGTATGGTCTCACTAAAAGGGGATATTTGAATAAACTCAGAAGAGAAGAGAGATAAAGATCTTTTTGAAAAAGAAGTTGTAGAGAAAAATCCTTCCTATGGGCTTGTCAGTTTCTAGGGTCATGTCCTACAGTCAACATGTGCTCTGATACCACCTTGTAGCGACCCGACCCGAATGGATCAAGTCTACGTGCTTCGTGTCATCCACTGGATCGGTATCTTTGACACACACAGTACTCGAAGGATTTATAACAGAGGTAAATCACATGTATAAAATAACGTAAATACTATTACCTCGATCCAAAATATAGCGGAAGCAACAAGGTTGTGGATTCCCATCAACACCAACGGCAAAGTTGAGTATAGGAAATCGTAACCCTAACGTATCACTTGCTCGTCGTCTGAAAAGTCCGCAACACGAAAAGTTGCAGCCCGAAAACGGGTCAGCACATGGAATATGCTGGCAATGTAACACATAGAGAGTAATGAAAGAATAGGCTATACCACATGCATATATGGCTGGTGGAAAGCTCTATGGTTATAAGGTTTTGCGAAAAGCCAATTTTTCCCTACTTCAAAGGAATAAGTTTATTTAGCTATCATGGTGGTTGTTGAACATTGAGAATGGTTGTGACATCCTCAATCCCAATTAAAAGTACTCATTAAACCCAACAAATTATTTTAAGTAACGTGATGAGATCAACAGGATATCCGGTACTAGATACTCAAAATTGTCCATAACCGGGACACGGCTAATCATGATTAGTTTATACACTCTGCAGAGGTTTCCGCACTTTTACCAACAAGAATCGATCGCCTCCGTTTGGTTTCTCGTACTACAGGCTGTTTGAGAAACGGATGACCGAGACATAGTCTTTCAGAAGCGTTTGCACCTTACGATGGGTAGACCGTACCACCTACAACCCCTACATCTGCTAGTCTACCACTGTAAGAGTTCACACGACTTAGTCAACTATGCCAGAGCCCATAATGGCTTGTGGCTGCACACGGAAGTTTCTAGTTTGAATAATCTCATGATCCCTTTGAGCACAGGTGGCGGTCAGAAGAAATACAGCAAGTCCTGAAACCCGGTGCCTAGACAGGCAAGTCCTCGAGTAACCAGTGCCTCAATCCACCCAGATGTGTGTTTAAGTTGCCACCTTAGATAAACCTTTAATTATCAACCTCACATACATCATGGATATTCACTCAACCAATCCACGTCTACTTGCATAGCATGGCATAATAAGCAAACGTAGAAGTAACTCCCAAGGGTTTGATAATAAAACAGGTAATAGGTACTACCTCAATCTACTTCCCATCCCACAATTTAATTAGATCCTAATCATGCAAGTGTTTGAGGAATAGATCTAATGCATAAAACTGGGTAGTAGAGAAAATATGATCAAGTGTTTGCCTGCAAAGTTGATGAACATGATACGCACTCAAAACTCTAGATAGATCTACTCGTCACACTCCGGTCAATCTATCGTAATCAAGCAATAGTAACCACACATAAGCAATCACTCAAAAGATCGGAAAGAACAAAGAAAACGATTCGGAAAACGTCAAAACCAAGCAAATAACTCTTGCAACATAAAACAATTTCTAACAGTACCAAAATTATGTGAATTTGGCCTTATCAGAAAGTTTAGGTCAAGAGCTTCGATTAGCAAAAAGAATCAACTAAATCGGAGTTACGAAACTCAAGTTACGATCAAACGAAGTTTGAATACAAATCTGATCTAATTCAAATTTTAAATTATCAAAACATGTTTGAGTTGTATTCTTTGGATAGAGGGATCGTGAACGAAGAAGTGGGTGTTGGTTTCATGGATTCCGACTCAAAGTAAAATGTTATGAGCGTTTGAAGATTAGGGACTAAAAAATAACACTACGGATAGGTCCACGGCGGAAATTAAAAATAAAAGAAAAATCTATCGAGCGAACGCTCGCTAAACAAAACCGGAAAGAAAAACCGGCGAGAAACTGATCTAGGGTTTCGGAAAGAAAACCGAAACAAAAACCGATCTAGAAAACCGGAACGGAAACCGGAACGATTTACGAAAAACCGAACCGAGGAAAAGAAAGGGTGACGCGGCGCGGGGCTAGTACCTCGAAGAGGCGAGGGGCTCCGGCGGCGTAAGAGCCGTGGCACTTGGCGGCAAGGGCGGTGTGGGGCGGCGCGGTGGGGCGGGCAGCGGTGTGGGGCGGCGGCGGCTGGTGTGGGGCTCTTGCCAAGGAGGAGGAGAGGAGAGGAGAGGTGTTGGTTTGATGTGTTGGAGGGGGTGCTTGGGTATTTATATTGGGGAGGGAGGGGTTTTGCTTGGAGTAGGGGACAAGAATTAGAGTAGGATTAGGAATTCTAGGAATAAAAAACGGAATAACGAAACGGGATCAAATCCTACTAGGATTTGTAAAAGAATAGGAAACCTTGGCTCCCTGGCTCCCTAGGTGCGTGTGCGCGATGGCCTTGGCCTTGGCAGGCCGCTGGCTGGCGGCTTGGGCCTTTGGCCCAAGGCGCTACAGATTTTTTTTTAAAGACACAGACAACAAAACAAAAATAATAAAACCAAATAAAAATTTTATATAGGCATATAATATATCAAAATTTTCAGAAAAATATTTCCTACATGATGAACATTATTCTAGCATTAAATAAAATACACACAAATTCAAATAAAACAAACAGTGCTACTGCCCTAATAAAATCCACTGAAAATCATTTTAAAAATACCAAAATGATTTCAAATTAATTTCTCTCCAATTTTCTGATGTAGGGAATCATGTTACCCTATTTTCCATATATTTTGTTTTTGGAGAAAAATATTTTGAATAAAACTCAAATAACTCCAAATTGGAAATAAATTCAAAAGAACTTTGGATTTAATTGTTTTAAAACTCCCAACTCGTATTTCATTTAATTTGAAGAAGTCATTTTATCTTCTCTCGTGAAAATCATTGAGTTGCATAAAGTTTCAGAATTGGAAATATTTTCCAAATGAAATTCAAATATTTTCAACACCCCTTGTGATTTAAATAAATGGAAGAAGTCATGTCATCTTCTCTCCGTGGTTTTGTGATGAAAAGAATTTGAATTCGAAGATCATAAAAGCAAAATGAAAGTTTGGGAAAGTCCTTTTATTCCCTCTCATCTAACTTTCAAAAAAGTTTCGAATTCACTCACTTTCAGTCAATCAATCAAGCAATCAATCAAATCTATCTATTTGTTTATAACATTCCAAAATTTAGAATTTTGGGATGTTACATCTATGGATGAAGCAAACTCTCAAGGACTATGGCATCAACCTGAAACAAGTACCTCTCTTCTGCGACAACGAGAGTGCCATCAAAATAGCCAACAATCCAGTCCAACACTCGAAGATAAAGCACATTGAAATTCGTCATCACTTTCTCAGAGATCATGTTGTGAAGAAAGATATCGATATCATTCACGTCAACACTGAAGAGCAACTGGCAGATATCTTCAAAAGCCCTTGGATGAGAAAAGGTTTTGCAAGTTACGGTGTGAGCTAAATATCTTAGAATCCTCTAATGTCCTGTGATCAGGCACACATCCTAACACTTATGCATGTTGATGACTTAGATGTGCAACACACAAAGTAAGGTATATCTTCAGTCAATGAAGACTTACACTCTGAGTGTGAACATATTAACATGGAATTTGACTTTGGAGCACCACGATAATTGTGCGCCGTGTCTGGGTCTAATACTTCATATATGGTGGGTGACGCCACCACCAACTTTTCTTGTTTGAAGTGTTTCATTCAAGGCGTCATATTGTAATGACTTCGCATTTGGTTTGTCTTCAGTTTCAACTTGTCTTCATGACTTTCCGCACTATGAGGATTTGATTGCTTTTTGATATATACATATACACTAGTGTTCTGTCCTCTACAGCATTCACTTATAGCTATGTCTCCATGATTGGATCTTTTGAACTAAGTGAATGTGATCGGACCCTAACCTCTCTATGCTTACTATCTCAAAATCTATCTGTCCAAAGCATATGCATTCTATTGAAACTGTCGAATGTCTTCTCTGCGTCCTAGTCAGCAGAAGGCAAAGAGACAAACATTAAATCTGTTCTTAATGGCTTATCTTTACTGTTGAAATCCAGAGAAGCCGGAACAACTCTCCGACATGCCTGGCGGGCGTGGGAACGTGGGACAACCCTGAGGGTGTTGCATGTTCGCCACGTGCCCCTCAGATATGAACCGCCAGGGGCACCAGCGTAATTGCGCTGTGTCTCTCACCTACTTAAAAATACATGTCCCCCTGCGGTAAATAAATACTTCTTCCACCTCTCCACCTCCGTCAAAACCCTTGCACCACCGCTAGCTCGCGACGACGCCGGCGACGAAGCGCTTAGCTACCGCGACTTCTCCGACGATGTCCTCACGCCGGCCGCGGACATCGTTCTCTCCACCGTCGCCGTAGGTGTCCTCCGTCGCCAAGTTAGGGCACGGTGGGCTGAACTGCTCGGTCTCCTATTCTTCTCCATCTAGCAGTTCTTCGTGCGGTAATTATAACTCTATTTTTACCACCTTTTTGATCTTCAAGATTCATCCTGTTTACCGAAAGTTGTTTCTGTCTATTCAAAGCTAGATCTATTCCGTCTGCATCTCATACTGCTTAGTCGATTCGCTTAGATTTCTACTAGTTTGATTCCTCACTTGTACTTATTCACGGATTGGTACAAATCTGGAACCAACTCATCTCTATAAGTGAATGTCTTCGCAACATGAGGTCAATGTCTTCAAACTGATTTATCTTCAAATCTTCTGAGAATGCATATGACCTCTTCCCCTTCCCTCGCATCTCTAATGCTGTCACAGGTACATGTCCGTGGGAGAATCCCTTGGTTCTCATAGTCTGCATTCGTTTGCAGAATACTTACAGCATCATATAAATTCTCCTGAAGCAAGTTCCTGCTTGACCAGCAAGCGCAAATCCTTGAAGCATTTGAACGTACTGAAGCCTTTCAGCTTGAAGTTCATGGCAACAGAGAAATCAGCAAGGAAGGGTGGCAGACAGCGCAGAGAAGGCACATCTAAAGATCTGCCTGAAGACTTAGCAGAACTGTACAAGACAGATCCTGAAGAAAATTATCATCAGAGGAAGACGCGAATCCAATGGATTCGACGCCATTGGGCTGAGGAGTGGTTCAAGTACAGATTTGTGACAAAGGAATATGCAGAGAAGCATGCCATCAAGAGCCCATGGGGTGATATCCTCTATCGAGGGCTTCAACCCAAGAGCCGAGCTGAAGCCATTGAACAAGGCTTCTATCCATGCATGGTCCATGGGCCACAGCCAGCGAACGCGGATCCCACGTCACTACTATGGTGTCGTGATGATTCGCTCTTCAAGCGCAACTATCAGTTTGCTGTGGCTTCGGCCAAAGAGAACAAGAAAACCTTGGGTTTGGACTCCAATCCAGGTCCCTCTGCTCCACGTGCTGATGGCTCCCGAGAAGCTAATCCCAATGTCATTGGCCCCTATGCCAACCTTGACGGCCTCATCACCTATATCATGGTCCAAGGCGCCAGAGTAGATCATTCTGACGATGGTGCTGACTCTGATGAAGCCCCTGCTCCTCCTCCTCCAAAGCCACAGAAGCAAATGAAGTCTAAGGCTTCAACCTCAGCTGCAAAGCCACCTCCGAAGACTTTGCGTGCGAAGCCACTGGCCACTGCACCTCCTGAAGCCAGTGTGCAATCTGAAGATCTGTCCCGTGTCTCCAAGAGAACGGACAAGAAAAAGCAGCTTGTTAGACCATCTGATCAGCGAGCTTTGACTCCTGCTGCCATCCTGCGTGAAGAACCCATTGATCTATCAAGTGATGAAGATCTTGGTGATGATGCCCTTGAGCGGCTGATCAAGAGCAAAGAAGAAGCATAAATCTTCAGCAACCTGCCTCTCTTTGATGTGGCCATCATTCACAATTTCATTGATGAGTGGTTCGACACCCCCAATGAGGCTGAGAAGCGCAAGTCCCTTGGCCGTCCAGGCATTGACCCTAGGATGGCTGCAAAGAGGAAGAAGAAGCACCCTGCTGAACAGCCTGAGCCTTCAAGCCAAGAAGCCCCTCGCATTATCTTCCCGAGCAGCATGACTGGCTCGAAGCCAAAGGTCACCACAACTGCTTCAGAACAGAAGAAGACAAAGGCTGCTGAAGCTGATGCGAGAAAGAGAAAGAATACTGAAGCTTCTGATGCCGCTCCCTCAAAGAAGAAGCGCAAGACCAAGAAGACTAGGGCTGCTTCCACAGAGACCTTAGTCGTTGAACCCATTTCCGTGGTCCGCCCTGTGTCTGTTCATCAAGAAAGAAGGATGGTTGTCCATGAGCCTGCTACCACAGAGGCACATGAGACTGAAGATATTCCAGCTGCTGAACCCAACGCTGCTGAAGACATTGGTCATGATGACCATGTAAATGATGATGAAGTTCTTCCTCAGATCGAACATCAAATGGTATCATTGCCTGTTCGTACGAATAGCGAAATCATCAGCATTGGTCGTCCATTGACGCCAATTGCTCAGGATGCTTCATGGGCTGATCACCCACAACAACACCAAGACTCCCCCAGTACTCCCCAACAACAACAACGAGCTACACCCCCAGTGCAAGAAGAGGATGAAGACTTTCAGGCTCACCCAACTCCATCTCCCAACCTGAAGCCAGCTCTTCGCAGGCTTCGAAGAGGACAAAGGCCTGAAGTCCCTCTGTCGAGCGTTCCTGAAGGAGATGTGCAACGTTCACCTGTTGCACGGCAAGTATTCTTTGAACCAGCTCCTACAGTGAACATCTCCATGTCTGAAGCACAAGCTGCTGAAGACATTCCGGCTGCATCAGCCAAAGAAAAAGAAGAAGAAGTATGTGTACCAACTTACCCTGCTATTGAAGAAGAAGAAGTTCGTGTACCAACACCCCCTGTGATTGAAGAAGAAGCCGTTCATGATCTGAATGTGCCTGCGCCCGACCCTCCTGCTCGTCAAGCGGAGGTTGAAAATGCTGAGGCTGCCACCACCAATGCTAATGAAGCCAATGACGTGGTCATGGCTGACGCCAATGTGGAGCCTACACCAACGAGTGTGCCTGACGCAAGTGTGGGCACAGAACCTGAAACCAATGAGGCCATTGTGCCTGAAACCAATGTGGCCACTGCTGCACGTTAAGTCAATGCTGCACCTGAAGCATCTGTTGTGCAGCCTGGACCCTCTGACGTTGCCCCTGCTCCTGTTCCGCCTCCAAGGCCTCACACTATAGAGCAAGCATACGATCACGGTCAGCTTGTCATTGTCCGATGGCCTGTTCTGGTACCTCCGCCTGCTGCCTCCGGCCCCCAATTTGACTATCATGTTGAGCATCGGCCTCAGGTCCAGAAGCCAAAGCCCAGGTTGCCAAGGTTTCCAGGTACTGCCAACTCGCCAGGATCATTCAATGCCAATGGCTTCAAGAGCCACAATACCTTCTTTGACAGCGCCAAGAACCCGTACTCCAAGCCAAGGATTTCATCAGATCGGTTCTGGAGCTATCAGCAGAGAAGCTATTACTCATGCGTGCTGTATGATCAAGGGCGCATTTTCCCTCATATGCGCCTTGACACTGAAGCTATTGCTGGACTGTCGTGCTTGGAAGAAGCACTTCACTGCTTTCGCGATGCTGGTCTGCTTCATTTTGTGACAGACAAGGAACATTGGAATGAAGAGCTATTGCTTCAATTCTATGCCACTCTGCACATTCGCGGCTACTACAGAGACATCAAGACTTGGGTTCTCGAGTGGATGAATGGAAACGTTCATCATGAAGCCAAAGCCATGGACATCATCGAGCTTACTGGGCTAGCCACTCCTGGAGAACTGTATGAGCCTAACTATCAGCTACACCGCAATGCTGTGGAGAGCATCTTTCATAAGCCAGAACCCAATATGAGCCAGATGCTGAGCATGATGAAGCCTTTGCCATCTGATGTTGAGTTTCCCACACATTTCTTTGTTGAAGACCTTGAGTATCTGCCTCAAACCATATATCATATCATCAGGCGAACTCTCTGGCCAGTCAAGGGACACTCATCATCGGCCAAGCTTGAAGGAGCTATGAAGACTTTGGTCTTCTATATTATCAATGGCATCAGCTTCAACACTCAGGAATTCTTCATCAGGCAACTTGCTGCTTCCGGCTCTGACCTATTTGGTCTGAAGTTTTATGCTCCCTGGGTCATGCGCCTCATCAAGCAACACTCATCTGTCAACTATCAGCCCTCAGCTCGCAATCACATCATATTTCTGCCCGAGGTTGATATGTCAGTTGATGTTGTATACTCTGACCCTGCCAAGACGCCACTTTGTCTTCAGAACATTGAGCACCAAAGCTTCACTCAGCCTATTGAAGGTGTTCAAACAGCAACAAGAATCTATCCACGGGCTGGTAATACTCGTCTGCCTCACAGAGCGCCCACTGAAGCCACTGAAAGCACCATTGCGCAAAGGCCTCGGAAGCGTTCTCGTGTTCTTAATGACCAAGAGCTTCTTGTGGCTCTTCATCAGAAGCAGGATAAGCATCATTTCTGGCTCAAGCGCCAAATGCAAAGCCTCTTGGTGGATGTCAATCGCATTCGCAGCCTTGCCACCAAGAATGCTTTTGTTGCTCATGAAACTTCTGTCAAGATCATGGAAGAGTTTGACTACGCTTTCAGTCTTTGAAGCTGATCTTCAAGATGATGGCTTCAATAAAAGATTTCACTTCGACTCCACTCCTCCAAGGACTGCTACCCTGCGTCAAACCCCATCTCTTGAAGACTCTGAATATTCCTCTTCCGCGACAATAGTTAATGCCAGAGTGATCGATGATGAAGATGACGCTACTTCACCACCTCCAACTACTACTGCGCGCATCAACACTGCACCAAGCTCGTCTGCACCACCAACCAACGACGACAACCCTGCTGCTTCACCTACTCATGATGACGAGTAGATGCTCTATGTCTTCAAACCTTTTTGGTCCTTACTGACAAAAGGGGGAGAAGCGTATGAGTTGATAGTCTTCAAGCGGGTTCATATGGGCGGTTGCATTATATTTTGCTGCGTGCTTACAACTCTTGTGTTTTGAAACATTTGGTTCTTTGAGTTGTAACACCTAAACTTGATGGTCGTCTGCTACTTCTGCTACTTATTTGCCTTGCGATGATAAATTCCGCATGTGCGATGATAACTTCCGCACTTAGACCATTCTGCAGACGTCCATTTTTCATTATGCATGTCATTCTTATGGCTATATCACTTCATGCATGATGAATTATCTTCATAAGTTGAAGTGGATCTCCACAAGTACAACCTGCCATGTGCATTTGCATTCCAAAAGCAAATTACTTATATGCACATCTTCAGGGGGATCCCTTGCAACTTATGAAGACAAATTCCTATCCTTACAATTTCACATACTTTATCCCCGTTGAAAACTTCAACCAGTTTTTCATCAATCACCAAAAAGGGGGAGATTGTAAGTGCATCTAGTGCCACCCCTAGTTGGTTTTGGAGTATTGACGACAAAGTTGGTTGAGGGACTAATGCGTTTGTGAGAATTGCAGGATAATGCAGGTAGTGTCCCTCGTTGATTCGGTTTACCTACCGGAGATGACCCCTAAAAATGTATGAAGACATTGAAGACAATGGTGGTATGAGAAGATATTCATATTGAAGTCTATGACATTAGAAGACATTGCATGAAGACTTTGGAGCGCGAAGACTGTGTGTTTTCGTTGTTTCCTTTTCTTCTTTGTTGAGTCATAGGAACCACCGTACTGTTAAGTGGGGTCCAAGTGAACTAAGTCAGAGTGACTGAAGTGATGCTCAACTCAAATCCTATGTCTTGAGCGAAGACAATGAGAGCAAATCTTATCCAGAGTTGGATGAGTCGACTTTGCTTGTAGCCCAAGTAAAGTTGCTGCGTGTGTTTGAAATCTGACCGTTGGAACACGTGTCAGTTCCTTAGTGACCCAGGGTCATTTTGGACAAATCAGGTCGGGTTGCCTAGTGGCTATAAATAGCCCACCCCCTACACCATAAATTGGTGGCTGCTCAGAGTTTGTGCACGGCTTTTGTCGTTTGAGAGCAACCCACCTCGAAGCATTTGAGAGAGAGAGAAATCCTTGCAAGGACAAAGCCCAAACACCCAGAGCCAAAGAGTGTTAGGCATCATCAAGTATTTACATGCATGTGACACGAAGACTTATTACACTTGAGGACTGTGAATCCTCCAGCCGGTTAGGCGTCACGTTCTGAGCATCCAAGAGTCATTGTGGATTGCCGGTGAACGAAGTCTGTGAAGGTTTGGAAGTCTCCCTTGAAGACTTACCAGAGTGATTGGGCGAGGATTGGGTGTCCTTAGCTCAAGGGGAATAAGGTGAAGACACGGTCTTCTGAGTTAAATCTCAGCCTCCCTAACCAGACGCATAGCTTGTCACAAAGAATCGGAATCGTCCAACAAATCATGTGTCTTCAACAAGCAACTGGTTCTATCCCTTCCAACCTTACTTAAGTTTGTCTTCATGAAGTCATTGCTTATGTGTCCATCTGTTTGACTTCATTGCTTGACTACTGTTGTTGATTGGCTTCATACTATCTTCCATCTTGATCCTTACTGCCTAACTGCTATTAGTCCTGTACTCACATATCATTACACACTTGACTATGGCTTGTTTAGGTTAGTTTATCTTCCGCTGCATATCAATTAGGTTGTTTCCGGTGCTTGTCTTCGAAACTTCCAAGTTTTGAAGACTTTCACAAAAATCGCCTATTCACCCCCCCCCCCCCCCCTCTAGTCGATACTAGCACTTTCACCTTTAACACGTCGGTTTGCGAGGTGTTGTTATTTTGTGTGCAGGGGTTGTTTACGTTGTGTTGCTTGGTTCTCCTACTAGTTCGATAACCTTGGTTTCATATATGAGGGAAATACCTACCATCGTTGTGCTGCATCATCCCTTCCTCTTTGGGGAAATACCGACATAGCTTTAAGCGACACCAAAAGGAATTTCTAGCGCTGTTGCCGGGGAGGATCTTCAACATAACCAGGTTCATAATCAAAAATATCATATCCTTGCAATTTACATTATTCGCCATTTGCCTCTCGTTTTCCTCTCCCCCACTTCACATAAATTTACCGTTTTGTCTGTCCTCTTTTTCGTTCGTTGTTTTCTCGTCAGATCTCTTCTTTGCTTGTGTGCCATGTGTCTTCTATTTGCTTGCATCTTTGCTTGCTAAATATCTCTTGATATGGATCCTCATCCACTTGCTAATCTTTTTAAGATATCCAATTATCATGAACAAATTGCTAGTGATTTGAGTACACTAGATTATCTTTATGAAGTTTTGCTTGAGATTCGTGGATCTGAAAATTGTGATGAAATTTTTTATGAAGTGATGTATGATAGCTCTGTGAATGAAAATCATGATTGCAATTATTTTAATATAAATTCTAATAATGGCAATTGTGCTAATACTATGCAAAACCCCAAGCTTGGGGATGCTAATTTTGCTATGTCCACTACTTATTGCAATGACCATGATTGGGGTGCTTCTTCTTATGATCTTGAAAATTTATTTAAGCCTCGTGATGAATATGAGATTGATAATAGTGTTTGCAATAATATTGAAAGTGGGTTTGGAAGAGTGTCCACTTTAGATCCCACTACTTTGGAGAATGTTCAATCTTATGAAATTTTTGATAAAGTGGGTTTGGAAAGGTCATGACTTTAGTTCATGTTAATCCCACTATTTTGGAAGAGTGTCAACTTCGTATGCATATGGATCGAGTTGAGAATATGTTATGTGATAGCTATTTTGTTGAATTTGCTTACGATCCTACATGTAATTACTCTGAGAGAGGAAAATATGGTTGTAGAAATTTTTATGTTACTAAATTACCTCTCTTCAGGTTGAGATTGCTAATGTTTCTTTCTTCTTCCTTGCATACGCTAGTTTTTGCTTGCCTTGATAATTTTTTTGCTTATAAAATGCCTATGCATAGGAAGTATGTTAGACTTAGATGTGTTTGCCACATTCTATAGATGCTCTCTTTTTGTTTCAATTCTTGTCTTTCATGTTGGGAGGCAACCCAATGAATAAAATTTATTTTTGCTTTTTGATTTATATTCTTGTGTGTTAAAACAACTATTCTACTGGTATGATTGTGTTTTTTGTGTTCTAATTAGTGTTTGTGCCAAGTAAAGCCTTTAGGATCTTCTGGGGTGATAGTTGTTTGATCTTGCTGAAAAAGACATAAACTTTGCGCTCACGAAAATAATTCTCATAAATCACAGAAAAGAGATTTTTTCTTGATTCTTTTTGCAAAAGATTAATATACAAATTACTCTGGTCGTCCTAATTTGGTAGAACTTTGGAGTTCCAGAAGTATTTGGAAGTTCCATATTACTACAGACTGTTCTGTTTTGACAGATTCTGTTTTCTTTGTGGTGTGTGCTTATTTTGATGGCTCTACGGTTTTCTTTGATGAGTTTTTGCCATAGAAAAGTTGGAATACAGTATATATAATACAAAAACAGAAACAAAATTGTTTGACACATCACTTATAGTAGTGGTTTGCTTTCTTTTACTAATGGATCTCACAAGGGTTTTGTTGAGTTTTGTGTGATTGAAGTTTTCAAGTTTTGGGTTATCTTACGATGGATGAAAGAAGGATAGAAGAGCCTAAGCTTGGGGATGCCCTGGAATCCAAAGCTATTATCCAAGAATGAGAAACCAACTAAGCTTGGGGATGCCCCCGAGTGGCATCCCCTCTTTCTTCTAACGACCATCGGTATTTTACTTGAGGCAATATTTTTATTCGTCACATGATATGTGTTTTTCTTGGAGCGTCTTGTATGATATGTGTCTTTGCTTGTTTTATTTTGTGTTTTAAGTCATCAATCCTTTCGGGACACACCTACTTAAGATACCCGAAATTATGTCATGACTTGTTAGAATTGCTCTCTATGCTTCACTTAATTTTTTATGAGCAATGGACTTGCTCTAGTGCTTCACTTATATCTTTTTGAGCACGGTGTGCTTTGTTAATTTTGAAGGAATGCTCTCATGCTTCACTTAGATTTATTTGGGAGTTAGTAAATTTTGAAGAAATTCTCTCTTGCTTCACTTAGATTAATTTGAGAGAAAGAAAAAAATTATGCGCATGATCTTCACTTATATTTGTTTGAGCTTACCAAAAGCAACATATGAAAATAGTTCCAAAGTGATAGATATCCAAGGAGTATATAATAAAAACTATCATGAAGATCATTGGACAAAATAAACTTGAGTCTTAGTAATGGTTTCGAGATATGAAGATATGATATGTGAGTCATGTTGATGAGTAATTGTGCTTTAGTAAGAATATTGATGTTAAGGTTTGTGATTCCCTATGCAAGCACGAAAGTCAATAGTTATCCAATGAAATTTATATCCTACTTATGGTGCATTATTCGGTGTTACTTATGCTTAAGGTACGAGATTTTTTCGCTTTTTGGTTGGTCGCTTCTCAATCTTTTTGCTAGCCTTCATTTTGCACTAAGTATGATCGCTACTTGTGCATCCAAAACCCTTTAAACCATTTTTGCCATATGAGTCCACTATACCTACCTATATGTGGTATTTCTATGCCGTTCTAAGCAAATTTGCATGTGCCATCTCTAATGTTCAAAATAAATTTATCTTTTGTGTGCTCTACTACTCGCGAGGCGGTAAAGGGTAGCCAATATTTTCCATGCTAGATGTGTTATTCTCATGATGAGTGTTTATTCACTTGTCATTGCATGAGAGTACAACAAAGGTATTAGGGATGCCCAGTCCCGAAATGAAAATAAATTTAATTTATGTTGTCAAATAATAAATTCCTTGGAAAGTGTTATGGAAGGCACCCGTGGATACGGCTAGCCATGGAAAGTGAAAGTTGTGGTGGAAAAAGGAATAAACTTTATTTTCTGTTTGGGAACCGCCTATGATGTGTCTAGCATGGAAAGTGTTGGGATGCTCCAAGTCCTTTTTGTTGGTAGGAAAAGTATGCCTCTCAAAAATAATTTTATCTCTCAATTTAAGCTTTGAGCTCTGGTACCTCTAGAAATAACTACTTCCCTCCGCGAAGGGCCTTTCTTTTACTTATGCAATTTTTATTTTGAATTTGAGTCTCCATCTTCTCTTATAAAGCACCAACTAAGGGGCACTATGATCATATTTGAGCATTGGGTGTAGCTAATATTCGAGTGTGTTCCATGAATGGATCAATGATTGGGCATGATGGGCTAGGGATAACTTGCTTTAGTGTTGATATTTTGAAAGACATGGTTGCTTGTTTGTATGCTTGAGTATTAAAGTCTTCATGTCAAAACTAGACTATTGCTTTGAATCGTATAAAAGTCCATATGTCCATGCTATAAAGAAAAGACTGTGATGAACATGTTAGGCATCATTCCACATCAAAAATTTTGTTATTATCATTTATCTACTCAGGGATGAGCAGGAATTAAGCTTGGGGATGTTGATACGTCTCCAATGTATCTATAATTTTTGATTGTTCCATGCTGTTGTATTGTCATTCTTAGATGTTTTACAATCATTTTATAGTCATTTTATATCATTTTTTGGTACTAACCTATTGACATAGTGCCATGTGCTAGTTGCTCTTTTCTGCATGTTTTTACATCGCAAGAAATCAATATCAGACGGAGTCCAAATGCCACATAACTTCACGATGATTTTTTATGGACCAAAAGGAATAAGTTGGGCCCTGATTGCACCTGGGAGGAGTCCCGAGGAGGGGACAACCCACCAGGGTGCGCCAGGAGGCCCAGGTGTGCCCTGGTGGGTTGTGCCCACCTCAGGTGCCCCCCCCCCCCCGGACCACCTCTTTGCTCTATAAATACTGTAATATTCTAGAAACCCTAGGGGAGGCAATGAAATATTCATCCAGCCGCCGCAGAGTCCAGAACCACCAAATCCAATCTAGACACCATCACGGAGGGGTTCACCACTTCCATTGGTGCCTCTCCTATGATGTGTGAGTAGTTCTTTGTAGACCTATGGGTCCATAGTTAGTAGCTAGATGGTTTCCTCTCTCTCTCTCTCTCTCTCTCTCTCTCTCTATTATCAATACAATGGTCTCTTGGAGATCCATATGATGTAAGTCTTTTGGCGGTGTGTTTGTTGGGAACCGATGAACTTTGAGTTTATGATCAGATCTATGTTTTTATCCATGAAAGTTATTTGATTCTTCTTTGATATCATATATGCATGATTGCTTATAGCCTCGTATTTCTTCTCCGATATTTGGGTTTTGTTTGGCCAACTTGATCTATTTTTCTTGCAATGGGAAGAGGTGCTTTGTAGTGGGTTCGATCTTACGGTGCTTGATCCCAGTGACAGAAAGGGAACCGACACGTATGTATCGTTGCTACTAAGGATAACAAGATGAGATCTATATCTGTCGCAATAGATAAATGGATCTCGTCCTCATCATGTCATCGTTCTTATTGCATTACTCCGTTTTCTCATGAACTTAATACACTAGATGCATGCTGGATAGCGGTCGATGTGTGGTGTAATAGTAGTAGATGCAGGCAGGAGTCGGTCTAGTAATCTTGGACGTGCTGCATATATAATGATCATTGCCTGGATATCGTCATGATTATTTGAAGTTCTATCAATTGCCAAACAGTAATTGTTTTCCCACCATTTGCCATTTTTCTCGAGAGAAGCCACTAGTGAAACCTACGGCCCTCGGGTCTTATTTTTATCATATTTTCCTTTGCGATCTATTTTCTCTTGCTTTTATTTTCAGATCTATTAAACCAAAAATACAAAAATACCTTGCTGCAATTTATTCTTATTTATTTTATTTGGCGTTCGATCTATCAATCTACTACAAATTTACCTCACGTCCTTTGCCTATCTTGATGCGCCGTACCCCGAAAGGGATTGGCAACCCCTTTAACATGTTGGGTTGCGAGGTGTTGTTATGGGCTGATTACGTTGTGTTTCTTAGTTCTCCTACTGGTTCGATAACCTTGGTTTCATATCTGAGGGAAATACCTACCGCCATTGTGCTGCATCATCCCTTCCTCTTTGGGGAAATACCGACGTAGCTTTAAGCGAAATCAAGCTTGTTCTCAAAGTAGTCTCTTGTTCGTTGCTTGGGTAGTCGCAAGTCGGTGGTGATATTGTCGATGCGGTCGCTCATTGCTTGTTGTTCTTGATGCAAAGCTTTTTGTGCACCGAAGAGGTGGTTCTTGGTGACATAGGATGACATGTCGTCGTCTTGCTCGATGTAGAGTGGGTTGGTAGAAGAACTTGGCCTATCCATCATTCCAAGCAAAATATGTGAGTGGGAGAAAGAGAAGAACTTATACCAAATGTACCTTGACCGATGTTGAAGATGGATCAATGATCACTCAAATGTGGAACAAGGAAATAGCACAATTGGTACCAATTCTTGTCGGTTCTCACACCTACACAAGTAAAAGCTTATGGTGGAGCTCGGTTAGGATGGTGGCACAAAATTTGATGCAATTGTTAGTGAGCCTCAATAATGTTTGAAAAGATTCACAAATTTACAAATGCAACAAGTAGACCAATAGCGAGATATGGTACACGGAAACACACACGCAAATAGATAAGTGGGGTCGTGCAACCAAGGAATGAGCCAAAATGTGGAAACCATGAAAATGCTCTTGTTGCACAACACTAGAGAGACGTTAGCACGATTGGACAATAGGCGGATACGAACTTGTGCACAACCTAATAGGCAAAAATGCAATGACTTCTATCCCAGGTATGCTATATGTATGGTATTCCGGTGATATGACAATCTTAATGTAGTATGGTGAGCTCTTTGCTTATCTTTCCCTTTTGCTTAAAAGCTTGTTTGGCTCTTTCTCTTGTGAGATCTTTTCTCATGCAAAACTTCACGAACCAAGATAACAATTGTGTATATGCGATGACAAGTTTGTGACACAAAAGATGATACTAAGATATGCACCACTATGATATGGTATGTATGATCACTAATGTGCACAAGTCACGTTGCCGACAATACTCAAAGTCTAGTCTCGATGGGCAAGCAACGCAAAAGTAAGGCTATGGTGGTTATCAATGCAATGGCAAGGAATGTATCATGAAAGGTACCACGATACCAAAATGATATGGAGGTTACCATTCTTACTTACGGTCGAGGTGTCAAAATTGTGTAGCGGTTGATGTCGATGATGAATAGGAGTGGCGGTGTTGTCGTTGTCGAATCGTCCCTAAGTAGCCGAAACACAATAAGAAACGGAAACCGCAACTCAAAACTCAAAGACCAAAATGTGTCAAAATTTGTCGGAGTGCAAAACGGGTGAGCGATGGTGGTTTTGGAAAGCGGTGGAGGAATCGGAGTGTGTGTGCAGAAGTGTTGGTGGAACGGTGGGGAATCCGAACTGAAAATATTCAGTTTTGTCAGGGATGGTCGGACGACCGATGGTGGTCGGTTGACCGATGTTGGTCGGGCGTTCGGAGACGGTCGGACGTCCGATGCCTGGGTGATTTCGGGCACGGGATGAGCTCGGGTTTTCAAGGTGGAAGTGGCGAAATTGGTCAAATTCGAGCAATTTTGTGGATGGAAAAGGTGGAGATGATGGGGGAAAGCTAGATCCACTCGTGGCAAAGCAAATCCATGGATCAAATCCAACAAAACTTCATCACACCAACAAATCACAAAAAAATTGGGACTATTTTTGGTGGGGATTTTTGAAATTGGGGAAGAACACAACAAAATCAAGCTATAAAACAGGGGGTAGGGGCTCCAAATACGTGATCAACGTGGCTCATGATACCAAGATGATGTAGGGTAGAACCCTAGATGCCCGATATTTCACGATTGGAGGGGATCCTACGAAGAACATGACAAACACGAGGGGAAAACAAGGGGAACACTAGGGGAAACACGACAGAAATCACTCAACCAACAAGATATGGTCACACATATGCTAGATCCTCGAAACACAAAGAGATACACGATCCGAGTCCAACAAAGGACGATACAAGTGGCGGTAGTTCTTCTCCGAGAGGAGGTCTTGAAGGTCTTCCCGTGATGGGGTCTTGAATCCTCTTGGGGGATCTTCTCCGAAGAGGTCGTGACCTCCGAGGAGAAGTAACCAAGTGGATGAGCAAAGCTATATCTCAAATATGAGCTATCACAATGCTAACCCTAGAAAGAGGGCGGAGGAGGTCTATTTATAGTCTTAGTGGACGAAAGGGTAAGTTGCTTCGGCCCAACACACGGGCGGTCACACGGGCGTCGAACGTCCGACGGTCACCGTTCATCCGAAGGCTCGTGAGGGTCCGGACGTCCGGTGTCGGTCGGGCATCCGATGTTTTGGCTCTGGTCAGGACTTGTCGGTCGTTCGGTCGGGGTCGGTCGTCCGGGTCATCGGTCGTCTGGATGTCTCCATTCTTCCGATGTTTTGGCTCGGGTGTGGTGGTGTCGGTCGTCCGGTGTCGCTCGGTCGTCTGAACGCTGGGAGGTGTCGGTCATCCGGTGTTGCTCGGACGTCTGGGCGCTGGAGCGTGTGCTGGCTGGGACTTGGCTGGCGGGTAGGAGCCTCCAGGTGTCGGACGTCCGAGAGACATCGGTCGTCTGGTGACTGTGAGTTACGAGCAGTCCTTCTTCTTGTCCATTGAACTTGGTGTCCTCGCCGTCTTGTCCGTCGGGTGTAGCTGATCTGTGGCTTTCCTCCAAATACCTGATCACACATAGGGTCTCCGCATGAGGTAGTAGCCATGTCTCATAAGTAGAAAGTGAGAGTTCAGAGAGGAGTGAGTTCTCCTTATCTTTGATAGCCTTTGCTCGAGCTCTTGTCATTGGTCCAAGTGGTGTCGTGGGAGATGTAGATACGTCCATGGGGATGATCGTGGGATGCTCCGCATCACACTTTCTCCAAATTCACTAGACTAGATGTTAACTATAGTAAGTCCTCTCTGGTTCCAATAAACATTTCTTATGATAGGGCCCAGGAGCTAGCCAATATTATTAACTGCATAAAAGAAACTATGCCATTCACCTATCTTGGTCTACCTATGGGCTCTACAAGGCCCAAATTTGAGGATCTTATGCCCATGGTTTCTAGGTTGGATAATAGATTATCTAGGATTGCATCCATGAGACATATTCTGGCAGACTTATCCATCTCAAGGCCATTGTCTCTGCTCCATCTATATTTGCAATGTGCTGCATTAGAATTCCATTCACCATCCTAGATCACTTTGTAAAAATAGGCATGAACTTTCTATGGTATGGAAAAGGGATAAATAAGAGTGGGAAATGTCTAGTTAAATGGGAAAATGTGTGCCTACCAAAGAAGGCTGGTGGCCTAGGTGTTCTGGATCTCATATTACAGAATAAATCTCTGCTTATAAAATTCTTGTATAAATTTTTCAATAGATTGGACATCCCCTGGGTGAACCTGATATGGAACAACTACTATGTAAATGATGCCATTCCAAGTTACCCCACAAGAGTGGATCATTCTGGTGGAGAGACTGTTGCTCAATTCTGCATGATTTAAAAAAAATGATGACATGCAGATCTAGGATTGGAAACAAAGTTGCTCTGTGACATGATAAATGGTCCACTAAGACCTTGGAAGTCATGATGACCCATCTCCTATCATATGCTAAAGACAAGAAAACTACTCTAGCATATGCCAGCAACCTAGACTACAATAGTTTCAATGATATGTTTCACCTGCCTATGTCCTCTGTTATTGTTCAATAAAGCATTACACTCAGGAAAATGATCTATGAAAGAACAAAACAGGAATCATCTGAAACCTGGCAGTTTTATTGGGGTGGCCCCAAATACTCTAATAAAAGAACATATTTGGAATATATTGGAAACCCCACCGATGATCCAAAACCTTTCCAATGGATCTGGAAATCATGTACCATACCCAAGCAGAAATTTTTCTTCTCGCTACTCCCTCATGACAGATTGAATACCAAAGATCTTCTAATGAGGAAACACTTCTATATTGAGAACAGTAGGTGTGTTCTTTGTGATGATGAACCTAGTGAACATCTTCTCCACCTATTTTTAGGTGTGGTTTTAGTCAGAACTTTTGGTTGGCGATTGGATTCCAGTGGAATATGTACAGACTATGACCTTACTGAAATGCTCATGGATGGAAAGAAGCAAAATAATGTATGCTGCTACAAAGAATGCCTAATTGGAGGTTGCTGGAGCCTTTGGAAGCATAGAAACAACATCATTTTTTACCACTTGTTAGAATAAATCCGAGGCATACCGTTGATCATCCGAGGACCAAGCAATCACACGAACACGACACCGAGATTTGTTAATGAGTTCACCGATATGGCTACATCCCCGGGGCCTGACTACAGGCGCTCCTCCCCGTGACACCGTCACAATACCGCACACCGGCCACCCGGGTGCCGGCACACGCCGCCGGCTCCCCCTTGTGTGCATGTGCTATTATGTTGGCATAGGTTACATTGTGTGTCTACCCCCGCTATATATGAGAGGCCTAGGATACAAGTGTCCTATTAGGACATGACTCCACATCCTATGTAAACACAATACAACTCATAGTCCAACTGTAACCTACCTTGTACACTATATTCAACAAAACTCTAACAAACTGCACCTTGGCGAATATTCTCCACCACCTTGAATTTGTCAATGCATCAAACTTCCATGTACATTGGACTTGAGCTTATCCCATGAGTTCTGCTGCTACTCCAAAGACTCCATATGACTCCACCTGCAACTTGTAGTCCCTTCTTTTCTTGATCAGAGTCAACACTTGAGCAAAATTAAGTTCCTTGTTACTCTAGTTTGTGCTCCCAACTTCCAGAGTATCCATCCGACCCAATCACACACTGGTCACTGACCTGTGTGAAAAATGAACAACTCACATATTGGGTGTCACACATAAGAGTTACCTGAACTCAAAATCACCGCTCCTTTCTTGACCGCATGTCTGAAAGTTGAAGGAATTTCACCATTGCTTGTAGTCATCCCGAGTCAAATTCGCAGTGGTCTCACCACATGTATGACCACCAGAGCCCTGGCCCGTCTCCATGTCCCGTGCGTGTCGCATGCCTCACCGCTATTACCGCGTCGAGACCCCGCTGTCCTGGTCAAGTATCAAGGGTCACGAACCCACACCACTTAACCCCCACTCCAGAGTACCACCGATCATCACCGACCGATGATGAGTTTCACGCTTCCATCAGACCACTTGGCTCCAATCCAAACTACGTGTCACTCGCTTTTTTCACTGCTGAATAGGCTTCGGCTCTATGTCGACTTACGCCGTAGCCCCTAAATCCAGCTCCACCTTCAACACGACTCCATGGTAGAGGATCAGTCCACCCCGCGGCCCGTCGACATCAAGCTCCATGTGTACATCACCTTGAATCAAACCCGCGCCACGTGAGAAGACCAGAGGGTGTTTTTGCGTTGATAGCTTGGATTATTTTTCACACGGTGGTATCATGAGCTAGGTTGTTTGGAGGTTGCAAGATTGTTGATCTAGAGAAAGAAGATTCAATGTCATGATCATCGTTGGCGTGAATCGGCAGACGTCGTCAGATCAAAGAAAGTAATCAGATATGTGGCAGCATCAGGAGAGACGTGCGCCGGTCGATCAGGTGGATCAATCAGGCGAGCGTCAAGCGGCGCGCGGAGTTGTGGCAACATTGATACGGTTCAGCAGGCGGACTTCTTGGTGGCGGCGCGATGTATCGTGTAATCAGCAGTCAGATTGATCAAAACCAGGTGCAGCGTAGTGGGCATGGCACTGGAAGACCTTGGCGTGATGGCCTGGTGAGGCCTAGTCGGGTTGTGTGTGATGGAGGCCTGCACTATGCTGGGGCTGGGCGATGCCCATGTTGGGCTGCGTGTGTTAAAGCCTATGGATAAGTGCTGCTGATCGGAAAGGCCTACTTCCGTATGTTGTGGAGCACCTCAGATTTGTTTGAGACAAAAAAAAGAGGACCGAGTTCTCATATGCAACGGCTGGCAAGAGGCAAAATAATGTGGCGAATACGGAAATCACAAGGGATAGTCCATGGGAGACGCAAGGCATTGGACAAAAGCAACATAGCATTGGATCTTGAGCTGAGTGTTATTTTTCACAGGTTAGCGGTACATATAAAATCATGGTGTCAACAGATATCAGGTTCGTGTTATGGCAGATACGGGTGAAAGATTTATTGGCACAACGAGGGATGCTTGAAGGCGTTGCGGGAAGTCATGTCAGCTGTGATGGAATTATCATGTGATGGATGGAAATTCACGGAAGATGATTTGGGAGCCTCAAGCATGTCATGCCGTCGAACGAGTTCTGTTGGGTCGGACTAGATAGTCTGACGGATCGATGCAAGTCGGTTCGTACAGAAGACAGTGGTGGGATTGGCGATGATGACATAGGTGCGTGATGCTGATGGTGACCGACTTCTGGGGCGTGGAAACACGTGGTGCAGGCCCAAGGGCTTGTGTGGCTTCGACAAGGCTATAGTGCGGGGTTGACTCAAGGTGATGTAAACATGGAGCTTGATGTTAATGGGGCGTGGGGTGGACTGATCCTCTACCATGGAGTCATGTTAAAGGTGGAGCTAGATTAAGGGGCTATGACGTAAGTCGACAGAGAATCGAAGCCTATTCAGCAGGGGGAAAAAGCGAGTGGCACATAGTTTAGATTGGAGCCAAGTGGTCTGATGGAAGCATGAAACTCGCCATCGATCGATGATGATCGGTGGTGCTCTGCAGTGGGGGTGCAGTGGTGTGGGTTCGCGACCTACAATTAGAACATGACCTAGTTTATTGCTAGTTTCAAGGAACATTGTGATATGATCATCAAAAAAGCTAGACCTAGTCTAAAAGATGGGATGCAGTCTTGGCTAGACTACTTGTAGACAACTCTCCTTGTATACCCCTCTTGTACAGAACCATGTAACTGTCCCACCTTATCAGTGAAAAAGAGAGTTATAGTGGGGATCTTCCCCATTGTGTTTTCTCAAAAAAAGAAACAGAGATGCTTGTATTTACAAGAAAGTAAGTGAGACCATGATAATATTTCTAAACACTATGTGTGCATGACACAATGTTGATTGGAAATTATACAAATTTCTTGACACGGTTTAAGACTTTATTGGCAATAGCTTTTCCAGTAAACTACTTAGGCAATGTAGTCCTTATGTTAGACATAATAATCTATGGAGATAGTAGTCTCTAATCGGGCTTAGATACATATATAAAAAAATGCTAAAGCAGTTTAGTATGAAAAACGCCAAGATGAGTTTCTAGTCCAAGTCACATGGAAGGAGTTTTTAGCAAGAATCGGTATCTTGAAATAGTGATGAGTGAGATATATGATTTCAATCACACTTGTGTTAATTCCATGGTATGTAAATAACCAGATATGTCTAGTACTCCAAGTAAGTTGTGAGTACACTTACTGGAGTGGTCAAATTGTTGATCATATAACAACAGTGAAAATGTCGTTGAGTACTAATGACATGTTTCTGGCATATGGAGAAAATGAAGATATTGTTGTAAGGAGTTACATCAATACATTCTTGATGTAAGTAGTACATCGACAAAAATTCTTAAATTGGTGCTTCCAGTGAATTTCAGTTTAAATTAAATGATTTATGGTGGCACAGTAAGTTGGAATTTGTCGAAGAAAGTTACTGTTGTGAATTCAATAACAGAAAGCTGAGTATATGTCTGAATCGGGGCTCTCTGGACCTAAACTAGGTTCGAACTCTGGGGCGTGTATGAAGGATCGCTTCATGATGTCTCACTGCCCGCCGCCCTCAAGGCTTAATCTCGTCGAGTATGCGCGAGCGGGGATAAGAAGTGGACATAGTGGTTTACCCAACTTCGGGTCACCTTGCACTATAAAACCCTAATCCTGCTTTGTGGTGGATTGGCCTCGCGAGGAGGTTGAGAATCAACTAGTATAGTGGGTGAGCGACCTCGCGAGGGCTCAGAGGATGAGAATGAATTCAGTCATGGGGTCTGACCCCTCTCTACGGTGGAGACTAGCCTATACTTATACTAGGCCCAGTTCTCTTCCCTCATAACTCCATCCTGGTGAGCCCGTGGTCTTGGTCTTGTTACACCGGAATGGAAACCTTTGGGGGATTCCTTGGGAACCCGCGATTGTCCTTGCCTCCTTAGCACAAAAGAGGAAGTTGTCCTGGACTACGCCCGCTGGCGCCCGCCTGGACTTGGTCATCATGGCTCACGTCATCGTGAGCCTCGTGAGGGGGTACTTGCATAGAGATCGCCGCTCCTAGGGAGGCGGCCTCAGGGAGCTGCTCCTCGGGAGGTCTTGACGTCGCTCCTCTCGCGAGGCTGGGGGCCCGTGAGGGTCTTGCTCGTGGAGTATTGTAGCTAGGCCTTACCGGGCCATCAACAGGGCCACGCGCTGGGCCGCAGGCAGGTAGGTCGTCTGGGTACCCCCGATCCCAGAACACCGACAGTAGCCCCTGGGCCCAAGGCGCGCTTGGCCTGGCTTAGAAGCGAAGGCGAGGAGCAAAGGGCGAAGCGACGCGATCCCCAATCGCCTATGGGCCAGGCTTAATGCATGCGCATGATGGGACATGGACGCCTCCACTTCCTCATGTCGCCTCGGCAACTGCCCAGGCTAACACAAAAACCCCATCGCACACTGCGGAGCCACCATTGCCCCGCCGCGCGCCCGCCTACCACTCCTTCCTTTCCCTTCACGATCGCACCTTGCCCGCTGAGTCTTGCGTCGCCCCGGCTCGTTCCATCGCCATGGCCCCCAAGAGGAAGAAGAGCAGAGCCACGATAGCAGCAGATCATCAGGTGGGGCTAGAACCCACGCTGGGCCGGTCCACCATGCTCAATCGTGAAGGGTTGGACAAGGTCCGGCCGCTGATCGAAGCCGACTCCAACGAGTGGAAGGCGACGAAGATCTAGCCTGCCTCTCGGTCCTAAACCGATCTGCAGGCCACCACCATCTCCCTTCACCTCCACACCCTCTTCTCTGGTTTGCAGCCGTCGTTCTAGGATTACTTCAACATCGTGCTCATGCACTACCAGGTCCACGCTTTGCATCTCGACCCTGAGTCCATCGTCCTCCTCTCCGCCTTCGGTTCCTATGCGAGTCCTATGTGGGCATCGCCCCCTCAGTGGCATTGCTCTGCCACTTCTTCTCCCTTCAATTGGTCCTCGGTGCGCAGCACTCTGGGTGAGCGTCGCTGATGTCACTTGAACTACGTCGGTATTTCCCCAAAAGAGGAAGGGATGATGCAGCACGCTACAGTAGGTATTTCCCTCAGTTATGAAACCAAGGTTATCGAACCAATAGGAGAACCAAGCAACACTATATAAACTGTACCTGCACACAAAGCACAAATACTTGTAACCCGACGTGAAAGAGGGGTTGTCAATCCCTCCAGGGTAAAAGATTTGTAAAGTTGTAGATTGGTAGATGCAAATAAAATGAAGGCAAATAAAACTCAGCGAGGTATTTTTGGGTTTTTGGTAATATAGATCTGAAAATAATATATGCAAATAAATAAAAAGGCAAATAGCAATATAGATCTGAAAATATATGATGAGAAAATAGACCCGGAGGCCGTAGATTTCACTAGTGGCTTCTCTCGAGAAAATGGCATACGGTGGGTAAACAAATTACTGTTGGGCAATTGATAGAACCTCAAATAATTATGACGATATCCAGGCAATGATCATTATATAGGCATCACGTCCAAGATTAGTAGACCGACTCCTGCCTGCATCTACTACTATTACTCCACACATCGACCTCTATCCAACATGCATCTAGTGTATTATGTTCATGGAGAAATGGAGTAATGCAATAAGAATGATGACATGATGTAGACAAGATCTATTCATGTAGGAATAGACCCCATCTTGTTATCCTTAATAGCAACGATCAATACGTGTCTTGCTACCCTTTCTGTCACTAGGAAAGAACACCGCACGACCGAACATCTGGTGGTTCTGGAACTTGCGACGGCTGGAATTGTGTTTTGTTTTTGGATTTTTGGGGTATTTGTAGAGCAAAGGGGTGGTGCGGGAGGCGGCCAAGGTGGGCACAACCCACCAGGGCGCGCCTGGGCCCCCAGGCGCGCCCAGGTGGGTTGTTCTCCCCTAGGAGCCCCCCTCTGGTACTTCTTTGGCCCAACAGGTGTCTTCTAGTCCAGAAAAATTCTCTAAAAAGCTTCGCTACGTTTGGACTCCGTTTGGTACTGATATTCTGTGAAGTAAAAATCAAGCAAAAACTGCAAGTGGCACTAGGCACTATGTCAATAGTTAGTCCCAAAAAATAACATAAAGTTGCTATAAAATGATTGTAAAACATCCAAGAATAATAATATAACAGCATGGAACAATCAAAAATTATAGATACGTTGGAGATATATCAGCATCCCCAAGCTTAATTCCTGCTCGTCCTCGAGTAGGTAAATGATAAAAATAGAATTTTTTGATGTGGAATGTTGCCTAACATGTTCATCACATTCTTTTATTTTGTAGAATGGACATATGGACTTTCATATGGTTCAAAGCAATAGTCTCGTTTTGACATGAAGATTTCAATACTCAAGCATATCAACAAGCAACCATGTCTCTCAAAATATCAACTCTGAAGCAAGTTATCCCTAGCCCATCATGCTCAATCATTGATCCATTCATGAAACACACTCGCATATTAGCTACATCCAATGCTCAAGTACGACCATAGTTCCCCTTAGTTGGTGCTTTATAAGAGAATATGGAGACTCAAATAAAAATAAAATTGCATAAAGTAAATAGATAGGCCCTTCGCAGAGGGAAGTAGGGATTTGTAGAGGTGCCAAAGCTCAAAGTGAAAAAGAGAGATAAAACATTTTGGGTGGCATGCTTTTCCTGTCAACGAAAATGATCGAGTACTTCCTAATACTTTCCATGCTAGATATATCATAGGCGGTTCCCAAAAAGAAAATAAAATTTATTCCTTTTTCCACCATACTTTTACATTCCACGGCTAGCCGTATCCATGGGTGCCGTCCATACCAACACTTTCCAAGGAATTTATTATTTGACAACATAAAGTAAATTCATTTTTCATTTTGGGACTGGGTATCCCTAATACCTTTGCCATACTCTTGTGCAATGACAAGTGAATAAACACTCATCTTGAGAATAACATATCTAGCATGGAAAAATATCAGCCACCCCCTACTGTTTCATGAGCGGTACGAGCACACAAAAAGGGAATTTGTTTTGAAAATTAGAGATGGCACATACAAATTTTCTTAGAATGGCACGGGAATACCAAATATAGGTAGGTATGGTGGACTCATATGGCAAAACTGGGTTTAAGGATTTTGGATGCACAAGTAGTATTTCTACTTAGTACAAGTGTAGGCTAGCAAAAAGATTGAGAAGCAACCAACCAAGAAATGAAAAATCACATAAGCAAGCATTAAGCATAAATAACACCAAATAATGCACCACAAGTAGGATGTAATTTCATTGCATGACTATTGACTAGTGCTTGCATAGGGAATCACAAACCTTAACACCAATATTCTTACTAAAGCATAATTATTCACCAACATGACTCACATATCACTATCATCATATCTCAAAACTATTACAAAGAATCAAGTTTATTTTGTCCAATGATATTCATGAAAGTTTTTATTATATCTGTCGGTGTCAAAACTGGCGGATCTCGGGTAGGGGGTCCCGAACTGTGCGTCTAGGCGGATGGTAACAGGAGACAAGGGACACGATGTTTTACCCAGGTTCGGGCCCTCTTGATGGAGGTAAAACCCTACGTCCTGCTTGATTGATATTGATATTGTGGATGTTTACAAGAGTGGATCTACCACGAGATCAAGGAGGCTAAACCCTAAAAGCTAGCCTATGGTATGATTGTAAGGGTTGATGTTGTTCGTTGTCCTACGGACTAGAGCCATCCGGTTTATATAGACACCGGAGAGGGCTAGGGTTACATAGAGTCGGTTACAATGGTAGGAGATCTACATATCTCAGACGCCAAGCTTGCCTTCCACGCCAAGGAAAGTCCCATCCGGACACGGGACGAAGTCTTCAATCTTGTATCTTCATAGTCTTGGAGTCTGGTCGATGATAGTTCGGCTGATGATGGTAATCCGGCTATCCGGACACCCCCCAATCCAGGACTCCCTCAGTAGCCCCTGAACCAGGCTTCAATGACGATGAGTCCGGCGCGCATGTTGTTCGGCATTGCAAGGCGGGTTCCTCCTCCGAATAATTCATAGAAGATTGTGAACACCAGGATAGTGTCCGGCTCTGTAAAATAAATTCCACATGCCACCGTAGAGAGAATAACATATATATATATATATATATATATATATATATATATATATATATATATATATATATATACACACAAGTTCAATCCGCTGACGTTTTTTGCGGCGTGACGTCACACCACTACCAAGCCATTACGTTTTTTATTTTACCACCTCAGCGCATTTAGCAAAGCGGTTTCCTTGGCACGTCTTGTCGAAGCAGAGATCGTGTTCCTCCTTAATCCGGGATTCTCATCAATACGAACGTGGGTAACCCAACCGCGCCCGTCGCCACGCCCCCTCTATCGAAGGCGAGTCCCGAACGGTCACGGAGACGGCTCTTGGTATTTCCCTCCTTTATAACGGGACCAAGGCTCATTTCTTTTCTTCAATCCTCCATCGAATCCTCCTCCCGCCCCAAGTTCCAGCACCTAGAGCTCCAGATTCGAGCGCTTCGGACCTTCAACAATGTCCGGCTCCGACCTCCAGGGCCGGTGGATGCCCTCCTCCGTCACGGAGGAGGACGTGCTAAAGCTGCGGGAAGCCAAGTACCTGACTTACGAGATTTCACACAGGTTGCCTGCCGAAGGGCAGGCCATCCCCACCCCCGAGCCCGGCGAGTATGTCGTCTTTGTATCCCACCTCCGTCGGGGTTTAGGCTTCCCGATAGATCCTTTTGTGAGAGGGCTCATGTTCTACTATGGGTTGGAATTCCACGATTTGGCTCCGGAGTCCATCCTCCATATCTCCGCATTTATCGTCGTCTCCAAAGCCTTCCTCCGCGTCACCCCTCACTTCGGCTTGTGGCTGAAGACCTTCAATGTGACGCCAAAGATGATTGGGGGGCGTCAAGCGGAGTGTGGCGGGGCGGCCGTCAGTAGGAGGGCCGACGCCCCGTGGCCCGCAGGCTCCTTCCAAGAGGAGCTCGGCTTGTGGCAGCAAGAGTGGTTCTATATCACCATTCCAAGGGGCCGCAAACAAAAGCCGCCGCCCTTATTCCGCTCGGGACCTCCCCAACAGTTGATGTCGTGGGTCAACCAAGGGCTCAACTGGGGGCCGTCAAAGGACGTGCACCTATTGCAGGGCCGGATTCGAGATCTCCAGGCGAGGGAGATCGATCTGGTCGTGGTGATGCAGGTTATGCTGATCAGGCGTTATTTGCCCTGCAAACGCCGTCCTCTCCGACTATGGGAATTTAATCCGGAGGGACCTCGGATTCTTCAACATTTCATGGGTATGACACCCCTGGAGATGTACAAATTATTCTTCGGATCGCAAGAGGTGTGTCCGAAACTGACCGAGGATGCTGGCCTAAGCTGCAATCGCCCGGATACTCAGGTGAGTAGCTCCAAGTCCGGACACATCATTTGTTTGCCCTTTGGTGGTCCACCTTATGACCAACTTCCTTCTAAACAAGAGTGGATAGCGGGAGCAAAATTAATATGGTGTCCGGCTCCCCTCCCAGAGACCACGCCGGATTCCACGCTGGTCCGGATGTTGGAGGTTGCGCCTCCAGAGGAAGGCGAAGGGAAAGTGAAAAAGCTACTACCTCGCCTAAGGAGGCTTTTGAAAGAGGGGGGATCGAGAATCCCTCCCTCCAAGGGGAGAAGAGGATTGCCTCCGAGGACCTGGGAGCCAAGGCCCCTAAACGGGGGAAGAAATCTTCACCAGAGGGTCCTGCATTCGGGGAGGCCCCGGCCGCACAGTCTCCCTTAAAGGATCAGCCCTCCAACGAGCCGTACATAAAAAGAAAGGATTTTTATAGTAAAGGGCATCCCTATTTGTGCTTCTGAGGATAACTAAAGTTTTTACCTTATAGTTCGGATCTCCGTCCTTCGCAAATGAGCTCGACTTCGGGGGACCTCCGTCCGGATACGGTGGAGAGCGAAACGCCTCCGTCCGGGGCACCATCGGATAGGGCGGACGAGCCGGAAGTGTCGTCGAGGAGGGAGCCCCCGGGTTTGGCGAAGCCGGATAGTTCGGCGCCAGCTAGTGTACGGCTGAAGGATCTGCTTGAGAAGGCGTCTATCTCAGAAGATCACCACGCACTAATGAGTGTGGTGATTGAAAGGATTTCATCCGCCGAAGGCGGGTTGCATAATGCCGTCAGTAGTTTGCTGGCAGGGTTTGAGGTACGTAAAAATGACACACCTTTGGACAGTTTTGCATATAGAATGCGCCCTGTATGGGTAGTAGCCCCTGAGACTCGGTAGGTTGTCGAAAGCGACAGCGTGCCGAGGATCAAAATCGCAGGTTTAAATTTTTACCGTACCTATGTAGGTGGCGGATCGTCCGGGGGCCAGCCGGACTGATGAAGTTGCCGAACTAAAGCGGCAACTCACCGTTGCGGATGCGGACATCACGCTGGTCAACAGGCGGCTTGATGAGTCAAGGTAAGTGTTCCTGTGTGGTCACTTGGTAAGGGAGTCGAAGCCGTCTCCTTACTACATGTGTGTGAAATGCAGATAGTGCCGCTGCTGTGGAGAGCCTTCGGGCCGAACTTGCTCAAGCCAAGGAGCAGGCCAGAAGGAGTGATGCGGCGGCCTCGAGGGCGGCCGAAGAGTTAGCGGCCGAAAGGGACGCACACTGCCGAAGCAGGGAAGAGATGGCTGAATTGGCCGTGAAGTTAAAAGATGCTACCGACCGCAATGAGGCTCTTGAGAAGGAGCGCCTGGTGGTGCAAGAAGACCTGGGGAAGGCCACCGCCGAAGCCAAGGATGCCCGTTCTGCAATGCGGGCTATAAAGGAAGAGCTGCGCCAGTCGGAGACATTGTAGTCGGTAAGCCTTTTCTGCTGCGCCAAGGTTTACGGATCCAAAGTATGCTCACTGGGCCAACTGTGGGGTCCGGAGGACCTTATATGGACTTAGCAGCGTGTGGCGGATGCCGTTGTTCATTTTCGAAGCCAGAAGGATCACGAGACGGAAGAGCTGTTTTGGTCTCAATTCCATAGTCCGGAGCGTTCACTTCCGCTGACCGACCATTTGGCCAAGTGGGCTGAGCTGAATAGGTTGTCCGGGCTTGCCATGACGGATATCGTGACCCATGTCTGGCCGGATAGGCCCAAGCCGAAGAGTTACTTTGGCTTATTGCAGCAATTTCTTGGGGCGGTGCCGCATATGAAGGCGATGAAGCGGTCGGCATGCATAGAGGGTGCGCGGATGGCGCTCGCCCGTGTGAAGGCACATTGGACAGAGATGGATGCCACCGCTGTTGCGACCTCGGGTTCGGACGATAGCCGGTTACCCGCTGAGCACTATTTTGGCGAAGTGCTGCGTGGTGCTCGTGTAATAGAGTCGCAGTGTTCAAAAAATGTTACGTTCAAATGAATGTTTTATGTTGTAAAACAATATTTATGATGTAAGCGCCTTTTATACTTGTGCGTTCAAGTAATGTAATATCTCCTATGCGGCCGTTCATGTATACGTGTGTATAACCCGAAAGATGGCGATCGTCGGCTTCAGCCCCCACGCACAAGGTGCGGGGTGTTCGCAAAATAGCGCATTTTCACACTTAATCCGACGTCTCGGTCCTGTAAAGGAGGTGGTAGCGTAGCAAACGAGGCAACCGGACTATAATGCTTTATCACTTTCACTTAGCCATGGAGTTCGAGGGTGGGGCTACGACATAGCCCCTGGGGGCACCGCGCTCTCCGAATTTGGGGCGCGTATGTGCCTGACCGGGAAACGGCCCTTCGTCAAAGCGGAGGAATTCTAAACATTCCCTTGGTCGATCGAGTGGTTGACCAGTCTCTCGCTGTATCATGACAGTCAGTTTTCGGTTTTCTCTACTGAGGCGCTCGCCCAGCCGAACTAGGGCACAATCGCAGTAGTTCTCCACGGTGCCGCGTTAGCCGATGATCTGAACGTAAGGCAGCAAAACACAGGAGCCGGGCAAACCCAACATTTGACGAAAGACATGATTCGGAGCTGATGCATATAAGGCCTAACTCGAGACGCCGAACACTCCCGAAGGTGTTCGGTCTTTACAATAGCGGGCAGAACAATGCCCTAAGCCCCTTGTGTCCAGGTACGGGCAAGTTCCTCTGGCGCGGCCGATGCCAAAACGCCAGCCTCCACTCTGGTTATAATGAGAAACCAGGGGATTATAGCAACAAGAGACAGTAAGAAAGGTTTACGTAGGGTCTTAGTCTGAAAAGAATCCTTGAAACGGGTCCCTCATCGCATCGCCTGCTACCGTGTCTCCGTTGTGCCATATCCTGGATGGGTGTGCACGTTCTTCATCTATAAAAAGAGAGGAACTTAGTTTGAAAAATAAATCATGCAAAAAGTTACGTAAAAAAATTGAAATATAAATGTAGAAAGCTGAGCCTATGGTAGCCCATTATAGCTTTTATATACAAACCCTTGTAAGGGTGTGCGGCTAGGTAGCCCCTACCTTATTTATTCCGGACCCGTCCAGCCGTGTCCGGGGTCTTAGCCGACCTTTTTAATGAAATAATGCCACGTGGACCGGGCATTTTAAGCGTAAGAGACGCGTAGTGTGGTATTGCGTTAAAGCGGACGAAAGCTTCACGTCCCAGTAGTGCTTGATAGCTACTTTTGAATGGGGCGACATGAAAGGTTAGCTTTTCTCGTCGGAAGTTGTCAGGTGACCCGAACACAACTTCTAGTAATAATGAACCTGTGCACCTGGCGTAAGGGCCTGGCGCCACTCCTTTGAAGGAAGTGCGGCTATGTCGAATTGTAGTAGGGTCTATCCCCATCCTGCGGATTGTGTCCGGATATAGCAGGTTTAAGTCACTGCCACCGTCCATCAGAACTTGTGTAAATCGCAGTCCGTCTATTATGGGATCCAATATCAGAGCAGTCCATCATGCGTTCCGGATACTTCTGGAATAATCCCGATGGTCGAAAGTGATTGGTTTTGACATCCAATCCCGGTGTTCCACTGGGGTGGACCGTTCGGCACTTGTCTTAGTGAGTGCCGTGTTGGTTTTCCGTACTATCACATGAAGTGAGTTTACTGTTTTGACTTCTTGTGGGAAAGTCTTCTGACTTCCGTTGCTCTGCTGATGTGGTGCGTCGTCGTCCTCGCTTGGCGCATCGAGCCCCTTGTGTTCGGCGTTGAGCCTGCCGGACTGTTTGAAAACCCAACAATTTCGGTTGGTATGGTTTGCAGGCCTTCCGGAGGTACTGTGGATTTGACATATCCGATCCAAAATTTTGTTTAAGTTGGATAGCTCGTCACTGTTGTCCTTAAGAGGCAGTGTTTTATTGTTTGGTCGCGAGCTTTTGAATCCGGCGCTGACCGCCGTGCTCTTTGGGCTTCTTTCTTTATTCCGACGCTTATCTTTCCTGTGTCATGATTTTCCGTTTCCATCTCTGATCTCGGATGTACTCGGGTCGCTGGTGCTGCATCTTGCTAGCCAGCTGTCTTCTCCTGCGCAAAAGCGCGTCATGAGGCTTGTTAGCGCGGCCATTGTTCTTGGCTTCTCTTGGCCGAGGTGTCTGGCGAGCCATTCGTCTCGGACGTTGTGTTTAAAAGCTGCTAAGGCTTCCGCGTCCGGACAGTCGACTACTTGGTTCTTTTTGGTAAGGAACCTGTTCCAGAATTTGCGCGCTGACTCTCCGGGCTGTTGAGTTATGTGACTCAGATCGTCTGCATCCGGAGGGCGGACATAAGTCCCTTGAAAATTTGCTCTAAATGTGTCCTCAAGCTCTTCCCAACTTCCAACAGTGTTTTCTGGGAGGCTTTTGAGCCAATGCCGAGCTGGCCCTTTGAGCTTGAGGGGTAGATATTTTATGGCGTGGAGATCATCTCCTCTAGCCATGTGTATGTGTAGTATGTAATCTTCTATCCAGACTCCAGGGTCTGTTGTTCCGTCATATGCCTCTATGTTTATGGGTTTAAACCCTGCTGGGAATTCATGATCCAGCACCTCATCGGTGAAACATACCGGGTGTGCGGCGCCCCTGTATTTGGGTGTGCCGCTGTCTTCGGACACTTGTCGTGTTGTGTTACTTCCTGGGGCCCTCTTTTTTGGCCCGTAGATGGACCTAGTTGGGCCATCTATTTTCCCAGGGTCATAGGTCGGCTTGTGTGCGGCACCGTTTGCCGCTTTTGGCCTGTCATCTGGCCGTCTATTCGGCCAGGCGGCCTCTTTGTTTTTTGATGGTGAGGGCTCTATGGCTTCCTCGTCAAATTCTGGCAGCAGCTTGCGCTTCGGGTAGCTCTTTGTGTGATGGCCATTGCCATATTTGCTTGCGGTCTTCAGTATTTTGTTCCACTTCATTCTGAGTATGTCTTCCGCTGTTTTGAGCTTCCGTTTTTCCTTCTTCAAACTTCTTGCAGTGGTGACGAGTCTTTTGTGAAGGTTCTTGTGCTCCGGTGGTGTGTCCGGTGTGAGGTTGTTCGGACTGTTGGTTGCTCCGGGAAGGGGTTGATCATCCGGTTCGTCTTGTCCGGACGGTTGCTTGGTTGCATGTTCGTCGTCCACTGGTTGGCCCTGCTCTAATGCTGGGTCATTGGGAATGCTGTTCTTGCCGAGGCGGGTTTTAGGGCGGCACTTGTGTCGCCGCTTTGGTTGCTTATCGGCGGGATTATCCTTTGCCGCGCCCCGTT
Source organism: Aegilops bicornis (assembly GCA_021605145.1). Classification (NCBI taxonomy): domain Eukaryota; kingdom Viridiplantae; phylum Streptophyta; class Magnoliopsida; order Poales; family Poaceae; genus Aegilops; species Aegilops bicornis. Next base: position 186,323,515 of record CM038674.1, read on the forward strand.
GATCCTCGTCGTCGCTCCCTTTTGGGGTATCCACCATATATACGTCATGTGACGAGGTGGCCTTCCAGTGCCCTGTAGGCGCTGGTTCTGGATTGTCTCCGTCAACATCGTCCATACCGTCGATGTCTTCGGAGTCGTAGTTTAGCACGTCGGTTAAATCGTCGACAGTGGCTACGAAGTGGGTGGTGGGTGGGTTTTGAATTTCTTCGTCGTCCACGTCCCAACCATCCCGGCCGTAGTCCGGCCAGGGCTCTCCGGATAATGAGAGATGCTTCAGCGAATTTAAGATGTCGCCGAAGGGTGAGTGCTGAAAGATGTCCGCAGCGGTGAATTCCATGACCGGCGTCCAATCGGATTCGGCTGGCGCGGGCGCAGGAGGGTCGGAGTCCGGTAGAGAGTCCGGCACCTCGGAGTCATGAGCTATATGCGGGACAAGGTCAGTGTTCGGCTCCATCGCCGTAGAGGTTGCAGCTCCCGAGGCGGTGTCCAGCCACCCGTCCTCGATCTGCGCGATCGGCTCCAGACTATAGGTCGGAGCGGATTCGAGTGCGGCCTCCAAGGCGCTGTCCGGCGGCAGAGTTAGGTCGTGCCCATTGTGGCAGCGCGGCGCACTTAGATGCGGCTCGGACCCGTCGAGGATCAAGTCACCGCGGATATCGGCCGTGAAGTTTAGGCTTCCAAACCTGACCTGGCGGCCAGGGGCGTAGCTTTCGATCTGCTCCAGATGGCCAAGTGAGTTGGCCCGCGGTGAAACCGCCCGAATACAAAGATCTGTCCGGGGAGAAAAGTCTCACCCAGGACCGCATCGTTGTTGATTGAAGAGGCCATCAAACCTATCGGTGACGACATAGAGGAACTCTCAATGAAAGCACCAATGTCGGTGTCAAAACCGGCAGATCTCGGGTAGGGGGTCCCGAACTGTGCGTCTAGGCGGATGGTAACAGGAGACAAGGGACACGATGTTTTACCTGTGTTCGGGCCCTCTTGATGGAGGTAAAACCCTACGTCCTACTTGATTGATATTGATATTGTGGATGTTTACAAGAGTGGATCTACCACGAGATCAAGGAGGCTAAACCCTAAAAGCTAGCCTATGGTATGATTGTAAGGGTTGATGTTGTTCGTTGTCCCTACGGACTAGAGCCATCCGGTTTATATAGACACCGGAGAGGGCTAGGGTTACATAGAGTCGGTTACAATGGTAGGAGATCTACATATCCGTATCGCCAAGCTTGCCTTCCACGCCAAGGAAAGTCCCATCCGGACACGGGACGAAGTCTTCAATCTTGTTTCTTCATAGTCTTGGAGTCCGGTCGATGATGATAGTCCGGCCGATGATAGTTCGGCTGATGATGGTAATCCGGCTATCCGGACACCCCCCAATCCAGGACTCCCTCAATATCCCTCTTGAATATCTATCACTTTGGGACTAGTTTTCACATGTTGCTTTTGATAGCTCAAACAAATTTAAGTGAAGAACATGAGCATAAAGATTTTCATCTCTCAAAATAATATAAGTGAAGTGTGAGAGAATTTCTTCAAAAATACTAACTCTCAAATAAATTTAACTGAAACATGAGAGCATTTCTTCAAAAGTATTAAAGCACACCGTGCTCAAAAAGATATAAGTGAGGCACTAGAGCAATTCCATAGCTCAAAATTTTTAAGTGAAGCATAAAGAGCAATTCTAACAAATCATAGCATAATTTTGGCTCCCTCAAATAAGTGTGTTCAGCAATGATACTTGACACAAAACAAAAATAAAACCAAGCAAAGACTCATATAGTACAATGCGCTCCAAGCAAAACTATGTGACGAATAAAACTATAGCTCCAAGTAAATGCCGATGGTCGTTAGAAGAAAGAGGGGATGCAACTCGGGGCATCCCCAAGCTTAGTTGCTTGTTCATCCCTGAATATTATCTTCGGGGGGCATGGGGAATCCCCAATCTTAGGCTTTTGCTTCTCCTTATTCCTTCATCCATCGTGATCTCACCCAAAACTTGAAAACTTCAATCACACAAAACTTAACAAAACCTTCGTGAGATTCGTTAGTATAACAAAGCAAATCACCACTCTAAGTACTATTGCAAACCCAATCATATTTTATTCTTGCATTATATCTACTGTATTCCAACTTTGCTATGGCTTATACCCCCCCCCCCCCCGCCAAAGTCCATAGATTCATCAAAATAAGCACACAACGCAAAGAAAACAAAATCTGTCAAAAACAAAACATTCTGTAGCAATCTGAAAACTTCGTATACTTTTGTAACTCCAAAAATTCTACAAACTTAGGACAACGTACGCATTTTGTATGTCAATCTTGCGTAAAAAAATTAGAGCAATAGCACGTTGTGCGATTTATGAAAATTACTTTACTAGGCAAAAAAGTTTCTGTTTTTCAACAAGATCAAATCAACTATCACCCAACATGATCCCAAAGGTTTAGCTTGGCACAAACACAAATTAAAACATTAAAACACAATTAAAAAAGAGGCATAGTTGTGCAAATCCTCAAGAACGGAAAGAAAAAGGCAAAAATAAATTTTATTCATTGGGTTGCCTCCCAACAAGCGCTATCGTTTTATGCCCCTAGCTAGGCATAATGCATAGATCTAAGTGTTGTAATCTTTGGTTCTAGATCCACAGGATGACCGCATGATTGATTCATATGGTGGCTTAGTTCTTGTTCTAGGGAACTGTTCCATACCCTTTCTTAGTGGAAATTGGAATTTAATATTGCCTTCTTTCATATCAATCACGGCACCTATAGTGCGTAAAAATGGTCTACCAAGTATAATTGGACAAGGAGGATTGCAATCAATATCAGGAACAATAAAATCTATGGGCACATAATTCCTATTTGAAAGAATAAGAACATCATTAATTCTTCCCATAGGCTTTTTAATAGTAGAATCCGCCAAGAAAAATTTAAAGAACACTCTCCACTATTGGTAAGACCAAGCACATCGCATAAAGATTTCAGAATCATGGAAACACTAGCACCCAAGTCACATAAACCAAAACACTCATAATTTCTAATCTTGACTTTGATATGAGGTTCCCATTCATCATGTAATTTTGTAGGAATTGAAACTTCTAATTCCAACTTATCTTCAAAAGCTTTCATCATAGCATCAACAATATGTTTAGTAAAAGCTTTATTTTGTTCATAAGCATGGGGTGAATTAATCAAGGATTGCAACAAAGAAATACAATCAATCAAAGAGCAACTATCATAATTAAAATCTTTGTAATCCAAAAGAGTGGGCACATCACTAGTTAAAGTTTTGACCTCTCCAAACCCAATTTTATCAATTTTTTCATCATGATTTTCACCCTTTGAATTATCGGGATGCCTTATAACTAAATTTGACTCTTCTTCAGTCCCTTTATCAACAATTTTAATCTTACTAAACAAGGAATCAATAGAAGAAACACCGATCACTTTAAGATCTTCATCATTTTTATGAAAGCAATCACTAAAACACGCTCTTTCTAAAAGTTCTCTTTTTGCTCTAAGCATAGCGGTTCTTTTCTTACTTTCATTCATAGAAACATATAAAGCTTTAATTGATTCCTCAACTTTGGGTACAAAAAAGTTTCAACTTGAGATTTTCTACATCGTCAGAAATCCTATCAATACTTCTAGACATATCATCAGTCTTATTCAACTTTTCTTCTATCATATTATTGAAGACCTTTTTAGCATTGATAAATTCTTTAATGTTATTCTCTAGATAAGAGGTGTTCCTATTATTATTATAAGAAGGATTACCATAGGAACCACCAAAATTATTGGAGGGATTTCCAGGAAGGCCTAGGATTAAAATTACCTCTATAAGCATTGTTATTAAAATTATTTCACGAGACAAAATTCATATCGACGGAATCACTATTTTTCGCCATCAAAGTAGACAAAGGCACATCATTAAGATCAATAGGAGCATTTTTATTAGCAACCAATTTCATAAGAGCATCAACTTTCTCACTCAAAGTACTAATTTCTTCAACCGAATTAAATTCTTTACTAGTAGGTGCCCATTCGGTATGCCATTGTAAATAATCTGCCATGATATTATCTAGCAATTTAGTAGCGTCACCCAAAGGAATTTCCATAAAAGTACCACCTGCGGCAGAATCTAAAAGATTTCTAGAAAGAAAGTTCAATCCCACATAATTTTTTTGTATGATCATCCAAAGATTTAAACCATGAGTAAGACAATTTCTTAGCATCAATTTCATTCTTTCCCAAGATTGTGCAACATCTTCATGCTCAAGTTGCTTAAAATTCATGATCTGAGTTCTAAGGGAAATAATTTTCACGGGAAAATTAGTAATGAAAGCATCTTTGTATAATCCCAAGAATCGATACTATTGCAAGGCAAAGAAGAAAACCAATTTTTGCACGATCTCGCAAAGAAAATGGAAATAATATCAACTTCACAATATCATTGTCCACATCTTTTTTTTGCATATCGCGTAATTCTACGAATGTGTTAAGATGGGACGCGACATCCTCATTAGGAGTACTGGAAAATTGATCTTTCGTATCAAAATTCAACAAAGCGGCATTAATATCACAAGATTCCGCACTAGTGGCGGGAGGAGCAATCGGTGTGCTAATAAAATCATTGTTATTGGTATAGGAAAAATCACACAACCTGGTGTTTTCTTGAGTCATCATGACTACGCAAACAAGATTGCACACAAAAACATATATGACGAGAAAAACGGCGAACGGGAAAAAAAAGGGTGAATAAAACGGCAATTTTTTGTGATGTGGGGGGAGATGAAAACGAGAGGCAAATTGCAAATAATGTAAATAGCAAGGAGATGTGATTTGTGATTAGCCTGATAAATGTTGATGATGTCTCCCCAGCAATGGCGCCAGAAATTCCTTTTGATGTTGCTTGAACTACGTCGGTATTTCCCCAAAGAGGAAGGGATGATGTAGCACAACTACGGTAGGTATTTCCCTCAGTTATGAAACCACGGTTATCGAAATAGTAGGAGAACCAAGCAACACTATGTAAATGGTACCTGCACACAAACAACAAATACTTGCAACCCGACGCGAAAGAGGGGTTGTCAATCCCTCTCGGGTAAAAGATTGGTAGATGCAAATAAAATTCAGCAAGGTATTTTTGGGTTTTTGGTAATATAGATCTGAAAATAAAAGATGCAAATAAATAAATAAAAGAAAATAACAATATAGATCTGAAAATATATGATGAGAAAATAGCCCCGGGGCCCGTATATTTCACTAGTGGCTTCTCTCGAGAAAATAGCATACGGTGGGTAAACAAATTACTGTTGGGCAATTGATAGAAGCTCAAATAATTATGACGATATCCAGACAATGATCATTATATAGGCATCACGTCCAAGATTAGTAGACTGGCGCATGCTTGCATCTACTACTATTACTCCACACATCGACCGCTATACAGCATGCATCTGGTGTATTAAGTTCATGGAGAAACGGAGTAATGCAATAAGAACGATGACATGATGTTGACATGATCTATTCATGTAGGTATAGACCGGCCCCATATTGTTATCCTTAATAGAAACAATCAATACGTGTCTTGCTGCCCCTTTTGTCACTTGGAAAGAACACCGCACGATCGAACCCATGACAAAGCACCTCTTCCCATGGCAAGAAAAATCAATCTAGTCGGCCAAACTAAAACAAAGATTCGAAGAAGAAATACGAGGCTATAAGTAATCATGCATATAAGAGATCACAAAAACTCAAATAACTTTCATGGATGTAAAGATCTAATCATGAACTCAAAGTTCATCGGATCCCAACAAACACACCGCAAAAAGAGTTACATCAAATAGATCTCCAAGAGACCATTGTATTGAGAATCAAAAAGAGAGAATAAGCCATCTAGCTACTGCCTACGGACATGTAGGTCTACAATGAACTACTCACGCATCATCGGAGAGGCACCAGTGAGGATGATGAACCCCTCCGTGATGGTGTCTAGTTTGGATCTGGTGGTTCTGGAATTTGCGGCGGCTGGAATTGTGTTTCGCCGACTCCCCTAAGGTTTTGGGATTTTTGGGGTATTTATGGAGTAAAGAGGCGGTGCGGGAGGCGGCCTAGGTGGGCACAACCCACCAGGGCGCGCCTGGTCCCCAAGGCGCACGCAGGTGGGTTGTGCTCCCCTCGGAGCCCCCCTCTAGTAGTTCTTTGGCCCAACGGGTGTCTTCTGGTCTAGAAAAATTCTCCAAAAAGTTTTGCTGCGTTTGGACTCCGTTTGGTACTGATATTCTGTGAAGTAGAAAACAAGCAAAAACAACAAGTGTCACTAGGCACTATGTCAATAGGTTAGTCCAAAAAAAGATATAAAGTTGCTATAAAATGATTGTAAAACATCCAAAGAATGATAATATAACAGCATGTAACAATCAAAAATTGTATATACGTTGGAGATGCATCAGTCGCTCCGGGCGGTGAGCGTGAAAGCGGGCGAGGGCATCGACATGGAGTTCCATCCGGATGCGGAGGGCTTCCGGAAGCAGTGGGTGTACGTAGACTCCACCGTGTACAGCCCCCTGCTCCAAACTCCGTCAATCCCGGTGGAGCCGAGCACCAGGTGAGAGCACGAGAAGCTCGTCGATCCAAGGCTCTCGCAAGTCAAAATTAGGCTGGCGGACCTGAGGAACGCGGGTGTGACTATGGCGATGGTGGTGAGGGAGTTCATCCGACGACGAATCACTCCTCTCCAGCGCCATTCCCGCCCAATTTGGGCTTTTACTGGCCGATAGGACACCATGAGGCTCCAAACACCTTCCCTGCCCCCAAACGTGCTAAGCGGGGTACTCCGCCTTCTAACCGGTGGGGAGGCTGGCGCGCTCCCTCGAGGAGGGCTCCCCTTGTACAATTACCCGAATGGGGGGAACTTCGCCAGGGTAATGCCATGCTTTCCATTTCACCGGGACGCGCGTTGGGGCATAGCGCCAAGTGATGTTCGATGACCTCCCTCGGGACGCCTACCAGATCGGATGGCTCCCATGCAAACACATCCTTGTTTGCCCGTCGACCAACGCCTCCTCCTGCCTTGGTTGAAGGTCTGCGCTGATAGTGCAGGTGGGGCATGAGCCGCTGCTGTCGGTAGGCAACTTCTTCGTCTCGGCGTTGTCCTAGGAGAACAGTTGTTTCTTCTTTGTGGGCGCAGCTTCCAGAGTATCCGGGGTGCCACCGTCATCCGGGCGCGCGGCTGCTGTAGCCCTGTAGGCGAGCATGAGGGCCCGAACCGCATCCTTTCTGTCCCCAACCACGGTGATGACACCGCCGCTGCCTGGCATCTTGATGACATTAAAGCCTGAATGGGTGACCGCCATGAACTTGGTGAGGGCAGGGTATCCCAGGATGGTGTTGTACGGGAGGCTGATGCGGACCACATCGAAGTCGACGAGCTCGATGCGGTAGTTGTCGTGCTTGCTGAAGGTGACAGGAAGGCGCACCTGTCCCAGGGGGTGGTGGAGCCCTTTTGTTACACTTGAAAGCGGCCTGGTTGACAGGAGCTGGTCATATGACACTTGAAGCATCTCGAAGGTCTCCATGGAGAGTATGTTGAGGGCAGCGCCACCATCGATGAGAGTCTTGGTGACCGCAACGTTCCTGATGGTGGGCATGCACATCATGGGGAGCGCACCAACAGCGGCTGTAGATTCGGGGCGGTCCCTAGAGTCGAAGGTGATGGCAACGCCGCGCCACGCGCGGCCTCGTGGGGTCTCAGGCTGAAGCTCAGCGGCGCTCGCCCGATGGAAAAGTTGCTTGGCATGGCGGCCACACGCGGGCGCCTGGGACCCGTCGAGGATGCTAGCGACCATGTGGGGCCCTAGAGCTGTGAAGCGCACGACGAACTGACCGTGGAGCTCTCTCGAAGAGGGAACTGAGGCCTCCGGGAGGTTGCGGAGCCAAGAGCGTGGAACCTCTGTGAGGGCCAGAGGGAGCCAGTTCGCCATGGCTTTGTTGTCGCCTCCCGCCACCAGAATACTCTGGGCATACAGCTGGAGGAATTCCATGGGGTCGACCATGCCGTTGTAGCGTGGGGGCAGCACTGGCCTGAACCTAACCAGCCACCGCACACGGCGTAGGTCAGGAGTGAAGGCCGGGCAACCCGCAGGGTTCCCAGGGACGGTGGTCTGAGCGGCGAGGCGAACAACGTCATCCATGCAGCGATTGTTGGAAATATGCCCTAGAGGCAATAATAAAAGTATTATTATATTTCATTGTTCATGATAATTGTCTTTTATTCATGCTATAACTGTATTATCCGGAAATCGTAATACACGTGTGAATACATAGACCACAATATGTCCCTAGTGAGCCTCTAGTTGACTAGCTCGTTGTGATCAACAGATAGTCATGGTTTCCTCGCTATGGACATTGGATGTCGTTGATAACGGGATCACATCATTAGGAGAATGATGTGATGGACAAGACCCAATCCTAAGCATAGCACAAAGATCGTGTAGTTCGTTTGCTAGAGCTTTGCCAATGTCAAGTATCTCTTCCTTTGACCATGAGATCGTGTAACTCCCAGATACCGTAGGAGTGCTTTGGGTGTATCAAACGTCACAACGTAACTGGGTGACTATAAAGGTGCACTACAGGTATCTCCGAAAGTGTCATTGGGTTGACACGGATCGAGATCGGGATTTGTCACTCCGTATGTCGGAGAGGTATCTCTGGGCCCACTCGGTAATGCATCATCATAATGAGCTCAAGGTGACCAAGGTGTTGGCCACGGGATCATGCATTACGGTACGAGTAAAGTGACTTGCCGGTAAGGAGACTGAACAAGGTATTGGGATACCGACGATCGAGTCTCGGGCAAGTAACGTACCGATTGACAAAGGGAATTGTATACTGAGGTTTGATCGAATCCTCGACATCGTGGTTCAACCAATGAAATCATCGAGGAGCATGTAGAGCCAACATGGGTATCCAGACCCATTGTTGGTTATTGCCCGAGAGTCGTCTCGGTCATGTCTGCGTGTCTCCCGAACCCGTAGGGTCTACACACTTAAGGTTCGGTGACGCTAGGGTTGTATGAATATGAGTATGCAGCATACCGAATGTTGTTTGGAGTCCTGGATGAGATCCTGGACGTCACGAGGGGTTTCGGAATGGTCCAGAGGTAAAGAATAATATATAGGAAGTGGTTTTTCGGCCATCGTGAAAGTTTGAGGTCTCCCAAGAACGCATCTGGGACCACCGGAAGGGTCGAGGGTCCACCGGTGGGGCCACCCATCCCGGAGGGCCCCATGGGCTGACATGGGAGGAGCCAGCCCATAGTGGGCTGGTGCGCCCCCTAGGCCCACCCCCTGCGCCTAGGGTTGAAACCCTAGGGTGGGGGGGCGCACCACATGCCTTGGGGGGCACTCCTCCCCCCTTGGCCGCCGCCCCTTGGGAGATCCAATCTCCCAGGGCCGGCGCCCCCCTTGTGGGCCTATATAAAGGAGGGCAGGGGGAGGGCAGTCGCACCCATTGCCTTGGCGCCTCCCTCCCCCTGCTACACCTCGTCCTCCTCCCGTAGACGCTTGGCGAAGCCCTGCTGGAGTTCTGCTGCATCCACCACCACGCCGTCGTGCTGTTGGATCATCATCAACCTCTCCTTCCCCCTTGCTGGATCAAGAAGGAGGAGACGTCTCCCGTCCCGTACGTGTGTTGAACACGGAGGTGCTGTCCGTTCAAAGACTTGGACATCGGTGATCTGAATCACGTCGAGTACGACTCCATCATCACCATCCCTTGCAAGCTTCCATGCGTGATCTACAAGTGGTATGTAGATGCAAACTCACTCCCTTGACTCGTTGCTTAGATGAACTCATAGATGGATCTTGGTGAAACCGTAGGAAAAATTTTAATTTTCTGCAATGTTCCCCAACAAAGGGCATCATGAGCTAGGTCTATGCGTAGTTCTCTAATGCACGAGTAGAACACAATTTTGTTGTGGGCGTGGATCTTGTCAACTTGCTTGCCACTACTAGTCTTTTCTTGCTTCAGCGGTATTGTGGGATGAAGCGGCCCGGACCAACCTTACACGTACGCTTACGTGAGACCGGTTCCACCGATTGACATGCACTAGTTGCATAAGGTGGCTGGCAGGTGTCTGTCTCTCCCACTTTAGTTGAAGCGGAATCGATGAAAAGGGTCCTTATGAAGGGTAAATAGAAGTTGACAAAATCACGTTGTGGTTATTCGTAGGTAAGAAAACGTTCTTGCTAGAACCCAATTGCAGCCATATAAAAGATGCAACAACAATTAGAGGACGTCTAACTTGTTTTTGCAGCGATTGATCATGTGATGTGATATGGCCAGAAGTTGTGATGAATGATGAATTGTGATGTATGAGATCATGTCCTTGTAATAGGATTCATGACTTGCATGTCGATGAGTATGATAACCGGCAGGAGCCATAGGAGTTGTCTTTATTTTTTGTATGACCTGCGTGTCATTGAAGAACGCCATGTAAACTACTTTACTTTATTGCTAAACGCGTTAGCCATAGAGGTAGAAGTAGTCGTTGGCGTGACAACTTCATGAAGACACGATGATGGAGATCATGATGATGGAGATCATGGTGTCAAGCCGGTGACAAGATGATCATGGAGCCCCGAAGATGGAGATCAATGGAGCTATATGATATTGGCCATATCATGTCACAACTATATAATTGCATGCGATGTTTATTATGTTTATGCATCTTGTTTACTTAGGACGACGGTAGTAAATAAGATGATCCCTTACAAAAAAAAATCAAGAAGTGTTCTCCCCTAACTGTGCACCGTAGCTACAGTTCGTCGTTTCGAAGCACCACGTGATGATCGGGTGTGATAGATCCTTACGTTCACATACAACGGGTGTAAGACAGTTTTACACAGCAAAAACACTTAGGGTTAACTTGACGAGCCTAGCATGTGCAGACATGGCCTCGGAACACGGAGACCGAAAGGTCGAACATGAGTCGTATGGAAGATACGATCAACATGAAGATGTTCACCGACGATGACTAGTCCGTCTCACGTGATGATCGGACACGGCCTAGTCGACTCGGATCGTGTAACACTTAGATGACTAGAGGGATGTCTAATCTGAGTGGGAGTTCATAATTTGATTAGATGAACTTAGTCTAAAACCTTTGCAAATATGTCTTGTAGATCAAATGGCCAACGCTCGTGTCAACATGAACTTCAACGCGTTCCTAGAGAAAACCAAGCTGAAAGATGATGGCAGCAACTATACGGACTGGGTCCGGAACCTGAGGATCATCCTCATAGCTGCCAGGAAGCAATATGTCCTAGAAGGACTGCTAGGTGACGCTCCTGTCCCAGAGAACCAAGACATTATGAATGCTTGGCAAACTCGTGCTGATGATTACTCCCTCGTTCAGTGCGGCATGCTTTACAGCTTAGAACCGGGGCTCCAAAAGCGTTTTGAGCATCACGGAGCATATGAGATGTTCGAAGAGCTGAAACTAGTTTTCCAAGCTCATGCCCGGGTCGAGAGATATGATGTCTCCGACAAGTTCTACAGTTGTAAGATGGAGGAAAACAGTTCTGTCAGTGAGCACATTCTCAAGATGTCTGGGTTGCACAACCGTATGACCCAGCTGAACATTAACCTCCCAGATGAGGCGGTCATTGACAGAATCCTCCAGTCGCTCCCACCAAGCTACAAGAGCTTTGTGATGAACTACAAAATGCAGGGGATGGTGAAGACCATTCCTGAAGTGTTCTCGATGCTGAAGTCAGCAGAGGCTGAAATCAAGAAAGAACATCAAGTGTTGATGGTCAATAAGACCACTAAGTTCAAGAAGGGCAAGGGCAAGAAGAACTTCAAGAAGGACGGCAAGGATGTTGCCGCACCCGGTAAGCCAGTTGCTGGGAAGAAGCCAAAGAATGGACCCAAGCCTGAGACTGAGTGCTTTTATTGCAAGGGGAAGGGTCACTGGAAGCGGAACTGCCCCAAATTTTAGCGGATAAGAAGGCCGGCAACACCAAAGGTATATTTGATATACATGTAATTGATGTCTACCTTACCAGTACTCGTAGTAACTCCTGGGTATTTGATACCGGTGCCGTTGCTCATATTTGTAACTCACAGCAGAGCTGCGGAATAAACGGAGACCGGCGAAGGGCGAGGTGACGATCTTGGCGTCGGGAATGGTTCTAGAGTCGATGTGGTCACCGTCGGCACGCTGCCTCTACATTTACCTACGGGATTAGTTTTGAACCTTAATAATTGTTATTTAGTGCCAAGTTTGAGCATGAACATTGTATCTGGATCTCGTTTAATACGAGATGGCTACTCATTTAAGTCTGAGAATAATGGTTGTTCGATTTATATGAGAGATATGTTTTATGGTCATGCTCCGATGGTCAATGGTTTATTCTTAATGAATCTCGGCGTAATATTACACATGTTCATAGTGTGGATGCCAAAAGATGTAAAGTTGATAACGATAGTCCCACATACTTGTGTAATCGCCGCCTTGGTCACATTGGTGTCAAGCGCATGAAGAAGCTCCATGCTGATGGACTTTTAGAGTCTCTTGATTATGAATCGTTTGACACATGCGAACCATGCCTCATGGGCAAAATGACCAAGACTCCGTTCTCCGGAACAATGGAGCGAGCAACCAACTTGTTGGAAATCATACATACCGATGTGTGCGGTCCAATGAGCGTTGAGGCTCATGGAGGATATCGTTATGTTCTCACTCTCACTGATGACTTGAGTAGATATGGGTATGTCTACTTAATGAAACACAAGTCTGAGACCTTTGAAAAAGTTCAAGGAATTTCAGAATGAAGTAGAGAATCAACGTGACCGAAAAATAAAGTTCCTACGATCAAATCGTGGAGGAGAATATTTAAGTCACGAATTTGGCACACACTTAAGGAAATGTGGAATCGTTTCACAACTCACGCCGCCTGGAACACCTCAAATAAACGGTGTGTCCGAACGTCGTGTCGCACTCTATTGGATATGGTGCGGTCTATGATGTCTCTTACCGATTTACCGCTATCATTTTGGGGATACGCTCTAGAGACAGCTACATTCACTTTAAATAGGGCACCGTCTAAATCCGTTGAGACGACACCGTATGAATTATGGTTTGGGAAGAAACCTAAGCTGTCGTTTCTAAAAGTTTGGGGATGCGATGCTTATGTCAAGAAACTTCAACCTGAAAAGCTCGAACCCAAGTCGGAAAAATGCGTCTTCATAGGATACCCTAATGAAACCGTTGGGTATACCTTCTACTTAAGATCCGAGGGCAAGATCTTTGTTGCCAAGAACGGATCCTTTCGGAAAAGAGTTTCTCTCGAAAGAAGTAAGTGGGAGGAAAGTAGAACTCGATGAAGTACTACCTCTTGAACGGGATAGTAGTGCAGCTCAGGAAAATGTTCCTATGATGCCTACACCTGTTGAAGAGGAAAATAATGATGATGATCAAGGTACTTCGGATCAAGTTGCTACTGAACTTCGTAGGTCCACAAGGACACGTTCCGCACCAGAGTGGTACGGCAACCCCGTCCTGGAAATCATGTTGTTAGACAACGGTGAACCTTCGAACTATGAAGAAGCAATGGCGGGCCCAGATTCCAACAAATGGCTTGAAGCCATGAAATCCGAGATAGAATCCATGTATGAAAACAAAGTATGGACTTTGACAGACTTGCCCGATGATCGTGACGATAGAAAACATATGGATCTTTAAGAAGAAGACGGACGCGGATGGCAATGTTACCATCTATAAAGCTCGACTTGTCGCTAAGGGTTATCGACAAGTTCAAGGGATTGACTACGACGAGAAATTCTCTCCCGTAGCGAAGCTGAAGTCCGTCCGAATCATGTTAGCAATTGCCGCATACTATGATTATGAGATATGGCAAATGGACGTCAAAACAGCATTCCTTAACGGGCATCTTAAGGAAGAACTGTATATGATGCAGCCGAAAGGTTTTTTCGATCCTAAGAACGCTAACAAAGTGTGCAAGCTCCAGCGATCCATTTATGGGCTGGTGCAAGCATCTCGGAGTTGGAATATTCTCTTTGCTGAGATGATCAAAGCGTTTGGGTTTATGCAGACTTATGGAGAAGCCTGCGTTTACAAGAAAGTGAGTGGGAGCTCCGTAGCATTTCTCATATTATATGACATACTCTTGATGGGAAATGATATAGAACTTTTGGACAGCATTAAGGCCTACTTGAATAAGTGTTTTTCAATGAAGGACCTTGGAGAAGTTGCTTATATATTAGGCATCAAGATCTATAGAGATAGATCGAGACGCCTCATAGGTCTTTCACAAAGCACATACCTTGATAAGATTTTGAAAAGGTTCAAAATGGATCAGTCCAAGAAAGGGTTCTTGCCTATGTTACAAGGTGTGAGATTGAGCTCGGCTCACCACCCACCACGCAAAAGATAAAGAAGAGATGAGTGTCATCCCCTATGCTTCAGCCATAGGATCTATTATGTATGCCATGCTTGTGTACCAGACCTGATGTAAACCTTGCCGTAAGTTTGGTAGCAAGATACCAAAGTAATCCCGCAAGGAACACTAGACAATGATCAAGAATATCCTGAAGTACATGAAAAGTACAAAGGACATGTTTCTCGTTTATGGAGGAGACGAAGAGCTCGTCGTAAAGGGTTACGTCGACGCTAGCTTCGACTCAGATCTGGATGACTCTAAGTCACAAACCGGATACGTGTATATGTTGAATGGTGGAGCGATGGTAGTGCATTTGCAAGCGAGCGTCGTGGCGGGATCTACGTGTGAAGCGGAGTACATGGCAGCCTCGGAGGCAGCGCATGAAGCGATTTGGGTGAAGGAGTTCATCACTGACCTAGGAGTCATACCCAATGCGTCGGGGCCAATCAAACTCTCCTGTGACAACACTGGAGCTATTGCCCTTGCCAAGGAGCCCAGGTTTCACAAGAAGACCAGGCACATCAAGCGTCGTTTCAACTCCATCCGTGAAAATGCTCAAGATGGAGACATAGAAATTTGCAAAGTACATACGGATCTGAATGTCGCAGATCCGTTGACTAAACCTCTCTCGCGAGCAAAACATGATCAACACCAGAACTCTATGGGTGTTCGATTCATCACAATGTAACTAGATTGGTGACTCTAGTGCAAGTGGGAGACTGTTGGAAATATGCCCTAGAGGCAATAATAAAAGTATTATTATATTTCATTGTTCATGATAATTGTCTTTTATTCATGCTATAACTGTATTATCCGGAAATCGTAATACACGTGTGAATACATAGACCACAATATGTCCCTAGTGAGCCTCTAGTTGACTAGCTCGTTGTGATCAACAGATAGTCATGGTTTCCTGGCTATGGACATTGGATGTTGTTGATAACGGGATCACATCATTAGGAGAATGATGTGATGGACAAGACCCAATCCTAAGCATAGCACAAAAGATCGTGTAGTTCGTTTGCTAGAGCTTTGCCAATGTCAAGTATCTCTTCCTTCGACCATGAGATCGTGTAACTCCCGGATACCGTAGGAGTGCTTTGGGTGTATCAAACGTCACAACGTAACTGGGTGACTATAAAGGTGCACTACAGGTATCTTCGAAAGTGTCTGTTGGGTTGACACGGATCGAGACTGGGATTTGTCACTCCGTATGACGGAGAGGTATCTCTGGGCCCACTCGGTAATGCATCATCATAATGAGCTCAAGGTGACCAAGGTGTTGGCCACGGGATCATGCATTACGGTATGAGTAAAGTGACTTGCCGGTAACGAGGACCGAACAAGGTATTGGGATACCGACGATCGAAGTCTCGGGCAAGTAACGCATCGATTGACAAAGGGAATTGTATATGTGGTTTGATCGAATCCTCGACATCGTGGTTCAACCGATGAAATCATCGAGGAGCATGTGGGAGCCAACATGGGTATCCAGACCCCGCTGTTCGTTATTGCCCGAGAGTCGTCTCGGTCATGTCTGCGTGTCTCCCGAACCCGTAGGGTCTACACACTTAAGGTTCAGTGACGCTAGGGTTGTATGAATATGAGTATGCAGCATACCGAATGTTGTTCGGAGTCCCGGATGAGATCCCGGACGTCATGAGGAGTTTCGGAATGGTCCGGAGGTAAAGAATAATATATAGGAAGTGGTTTTTCGGCCATCGGGAAAGTTTCGGGGTCTCCCGGTAACATACCGGGACCACCGGAAGGGTCCCGGGGGTCCACCGGGTGGGGCCACCCATCCCGGAGAGCCCCATGGGCTGACGTGGGAGGGGAGCCAGCCCATAGTGGGCTGGTGCGCCCCCCTAGGCCCACCCCCTGCGCCTAGGGTTGAAACCCTAGGGTGGGGGGGGGGCGCACCACATGCCTTGGGGGGCACTCCTCCCCCCTTGGCCGCCGCCCCCTTGGGAGATCCAATCTCCTAGGGCTGGCGCCCCCCTGGGGACCTATATAAAGGAGGGCAGGGGGGAGGGCGGCCGCACCCATTGCCTTGGCGCCTCCCTCCCCCTGCTACACCTCGTCCTCCTCCCGTAGACGCTTGGCGAAGCCCTGCTGGAGTTCTGCTGCATACACCTCCACGCCGTCAGGTCGTTGGATCATCATCAACCTCTCCTTCCCCTTGCTGGATCAAGAAGGAGGAGACGTCTCCCGTCCGTCGTGTGTTGAACACGGAGGTGCTGTCCGTTCAGCACTTGGACATCGGTGATCTGAATCACGCCGAAAGTACGACTCCATCATCACCATCCCCTTGCAAGCTTCCGCACGTGATCTACAAGTGGTATGTAGATGCAAACTCACTCCCTTGACTCGTTGCTTAGATGAACTCATAGATGGATCTTGGTGAAACCGTAGGAAAAATTTTAATTTTCTGCAACGTTCCCCAACAGCGATGGGGCACGGAGGAGCAAAGCGGAAGGGAGAACTTCAACACGTCCCCTGCCTGGCGCGCCAAACGTCGGAATCGGGGCTCGGCGGACCCAAACTAGATTCAAACTGTGGGGCGTGTATGAAGGATCTCGCTTCACGACGTCGCACTACCCACCGCCCTCAAGGCCTAATCTCGTCGAGTACATGCGAGCGGGAAGAAGAAGTGGAAACGGTGGTTTACCTAGGTTCGGGCCACCTTGCGGTGTAAAACCCTACTCCTGCTTTGTGGTGGATTGGCCTCGCGAGAAGGTTGAGGATCAACTAGTATAGTGGGTGAGCGACCTCTCGAGGGCTCAGAGGATGAGATTGAATTCATTCCTAGGTCCGACCCCTCTCTACGGTGGAGACTAGCCTATACTTATACTATCCCGGTTCTCTTCCCTCGTAACTTAGGCGGGAAGGACTACCACAGAGGCCAATTTCGAAGGGGGCAAGAGTACATCTTATCCTGATGAAAGGTGGTCTTCGCCTGCAAAGCTTTTGGTCGTGACGTGGCTGTGGGCTCGGTGATGACCTCCGTCCCGTCGAGCGCATGGTCTTGGTCTTGTTGCACCGAAATGGAAACCTTTGGGGGATTCCTCAAGAACCCGCGCTTGTCCTTGCCTCCTTAGCACAAAAGAGGAAGTTGTCCTGGACTGCGCTCGCTGGCGCCTGCCTGGCCTTGGTCGTCATGGCTCACATCATCACGAGCCTCGTGAGGGGGTACCTGCATAGAGATCTCCGCTCCTCGGGAGGCAGCCCCGGGGAGCTGCTCCTCGAGAGGTCTTGACGTCGCTCCCCTCGCGAGGCTGGGGGCCCCGCGAGGGTCTTGCTCGTGGAGTCTTGTAGCTGGGTCGTACCGGGCCGTCGATGGGGCCATGCACTGGGCCGCAGGCAGGCCGGTCTGGTTACCCCCAATCCCAGAACGCCGATAGTATATTGTCATTTTAGAAGCAACAATAGAGGGTGATGAATCAAAGGTTCATTTATGAACTTTGTATTGTTTCTAGATGATTGTGCCAATAAAACATTGTTCTCAAATAGTGGTTCTATGGCTCAATCTTAGGAATCAAAGGTACTGCTAGTGATTCAATATATACTAAGCTTGTTTCACACAAATTATGAATTTATATGAAAGCATGACAGATGCATTAAAATGCAAATGATGCACATGGATATGAAGATTGTCAAATTCGATAGGACGAAGTCTATGCCACAAGCAAAGCATGGACTGACACTCGATTGCCATTGGTGTAAAAGTTAAATGTGCTAACTGGATTATTGACTCTAGTGAAGTCAGAGACTGTTGAAATATGCCCTAGAGGCAATAGTATTTGTATTATTATATTTCTGTGTTCATGATTAAAGAGTTTATATTCTGTGCTACAACTGTTATGATCCTGGAATATGCGATTTGAAAACTCTTATGCATGTGTGGAATGATAAACAATTAAATAAAAGGTTCCTAGTCTTACCTCTAGGAGTAGCTCAAGTGTTGTTGGTGATCACATTTTCCAGATCTTAAGATATTGTTTAAAGTGTAAAACGATAGTCAGAAAACAACTTTGAGATTATGACGTTGGAAGAACGATCATATTGAATCGACTCAAACTTATTTGTTGTGAATTGAATTAATATCGTCTATATTTAATTGTAATAACACAGAGTTAACATGTGATTTTGCTCCTTGGACCGTGAGAGTATCGTGGTCACTTCTTACCGTACAGTGGGCTTTGGGGTTGCTCAAACTGCACCTGTAACACGCTGATCATAACAACAACTTACAAGTTCATCGAAAAGTGTGACAAGTGACCGGATAGCTCGAGAGTGAGATTTTCTCCTACGACTATGGAGAGATATTCTTAGGGCCCTCTCAGTGTGACAGCTAGGGATGGCAGTTTTGCCCATGGATATGGATACCCACGGGTACCTTACCTGAAAACAGTGGGCATGGACAAGACTTGACAAGATTGTGTACCCATGGGTAATGGGTATCCATACCTGCAAAATATATGGGTAGGGCGTGGGTATGGAATTATGCCCATGGGTAACCCAATGGATACCCAGAAAATTTTAATAAATGAAAATAACTCCTCGAGAATGTGGGGTCAACATCCAACTCATATGGCCCAACCCATAATACGTTCAACCAACCATAGCTTATAGGCCCGTAGCCACAAGTTTGCCACTCCTACGTCCTATACCCCTAGAAACGATGAAATCTTGACACATCACCAACAGAGCCTTATCCAACTCCAGCTTATATTACATACCAGGGCCCCTATGGTTACACAACCTAGTCAGCTACGTCGTGGAGGGGACCTCCACAGCTTTGTCTTCCCTAACTTGGACGACAAGGCTTCTGGAATATATTTTTGTGTAGAACGCCATGGTCCACCATGATAGCCTAGGGCGGAACCGACTTCGAGGTCCTCAGGCCGGCCTACCAGGCTGGCAACCGACATTGTGTGGTACCTTTGGGTTGTAACACCGCCAAGAGCCATTTTTGAAAAAAAGCTTTACATATTTTAAAATTCATAACAAATTTTGTATTTGTGAACACGGTTCAGAAATAGGATCATCTTTTTAAAAATGGAAACAATTTTTGAAACCATGAACGTTTGTGAAATTCTCGAACAATTTTTGAATTTGTGAACAAAATTTGAAAAACGGGAATATCTATTTTGAAACTGTTAAAAAAAATTAAATTCGCTAACATTTTTAAAAAAAAAATTGAGTTTGTGAAACAAACCATATTTTGTCAGAACTTCCAAAAAATTTCCAAAATACTTGAACATTTTTGAACTTTTGAACAAATTTTAAAATAGGAACATTTTTTAAAATGGGAACAGTTATTCAAAAATAAAGGATTTTAAAATTTGTGAACAAATTTTTTAAAAAATAAATATTTTTGAAATTCTTTACAAATATTTGAATTTTGAAAAGGAAAATATTATTAAAAAACATGGAGTAAAGAAATAGATAAACGTGAATATGCTAGTTCCATCAACTTGAAAGTCAGCGCGCCATGACGGGCGCCAGGCTCCCAGCGAGCCGGCCGTTTTTCTTCCGATTTTTCTATATTGTCTTCTCTATTTCGGTTTGTGTTACTAAAATTTAAAATCTGTTCACAAATCTCAATAACGAATTTAAAAAATAAATCATGAATTGGAAAAAATATTCACAAAATAAAAAAATCTCACGAATTTAAAAAAAAATCATGACTTAAAAAATGTCTGTCGTGCACGTATTCAAAAATTGTTCTGATTTAGAAATATGTTCATGGATTAATTTTGTTTTTCTAAGTCAATAAAAAATGTTCAAGAATTTGTTTTTTTTGTTATGGAATTATAAGTGGGTATTCAAAATATGGTGTTGAATTAAACAAATCATGAATTCAAAAAATGTGCGTGAATTCAAAATCATATTTGAGAAATTTAAAAGGTTCAACAATTTTTAAAATGATCATGAAGTTCAAAAATGTGTGTGAAATTGAAAAAATGTTCGAAAATTCAAAATTTTGATAATAGAAAAAATGTTCGGGAATAGAAGAAATGTGCACGAATTTGAAAAACTGTTCGCGCAATTGAAAAATGTTCACGAAGATGATTTTTTCCCATGAATTTGAAAAATATTGGAAAAAAAACTGTGAAATGTCCACACATTCAAAAAAAGTTCACATATTTGATATTTTTCATGGATTTGAAAATATTTCACCAAAATTTAAGAAGTTCACTAATTTGAAAATTGCTTGTGTGATAACAGCTGCAACGATGGCAAGCATGCTAAGAATGATAGAAGATGGTCGTTCCGTTTATGTAATTATGCAACGAGACGTGCAATGCGATGTTTAGTTCAATTACGCAATGATGTTTAATAAGTATATGTTGTTGTTATGCAGACAAAAAGTTGTTGTTCTACAAACAAAACAAGCCATATCGCACACGATCAACTCAAAAACACATGTGCAGTGTTTACCACCATCCATGCATATCCTTCGGCTAAAATGTCTGTGGAACTTAGTACACGGTAGACAGACTATGCAAAGTCTGCGATGCTCCCCATCATTACAAACAATTAGTTCGTAGACACTGTTTACCGGGCAACGCACATGGCTTGCGCGGCAGAATCGTGTGTGTTATTTTGACTTATCGCACACATTTCTTCGGACCGATCTGTGTGGTCCATATCGCACACGCGTGTTCTTTCTAAATCTTGTCTGATGGATCGGCCATCGCACACGTATCTTTTTTCGGCAGGCGGTTTTATTTTTCTACTGTTTGTGACGTGTGCTGAATCGCACACAGTTCGGGCCAAGGATATGTGATAGATGTGTCTTCGGTTCCGCACTAGTGGCGAGTGGCCACTGTCTTCATGTCTCAATTATTTGAAATAAAGTGAATCGTGTTTCAGCTAATATAGAGCCTATTCTGAGTGCTCACCGTGTTCTTAGTGATATAGGCTAAGCTATTCCAGGGAGGTTAAGATGTCAACCCTTTCTTGTTGCAAATTCCCATCTATATCCCAATGACACAAAAAACATGGTGGTTGAGAGTTCAAAAGTGTCACAAGTAATAAAACTTGTAGGATTTAAATTCTGTTCAATGATGCTAGTCCGCATATTTAGTTTCAGGCAACAGAACTTACAGGTTGGGGCGATCGTTGTGGAAATCTTATTCTCGCGCTACGGGAATTATCTTGTCCGAGAAAAAGAAATACCAAAGTTTCATTGACACGAAAACAGTTTCCAACAACCAGTAGAATTTTTTTAGGGAAATGGTCAAGCAAAGAGGCAACAACAACATCATTCTAACACACTCCTTTTTTTCGGCAGAGTTTATTGGTAAAGTAACACATAATTTCAGGCAACAAAATGTGTCTACATAACCAACATCTTTTACCGCAGTAGCCAATTTAAAAGTAAAGCCAGCAACCTCATTCACCCCCTGCAAGCTACTTTTGCATAAACATGTGCCGGCACTGGCACATGGCTACTACTCTCTTCTGTATCGGGAAGAGGCAACACCTTAGCTACAATTCACATAGATCACTGGAACACAATTATATGTTCGTGCCTAGGCGGGCTACTTGGTAGTATGCCTAAAGCAAGATAACTCAACCTTTTTTTGCCTGAAACCTTGGTCAGTTCATGTAAACTCCGGAAAACCAAAGGGTAAGGAGATCATAGCCAAGTAGACACATATATGTGCACAACTGGATTTTCTTTGTTACCTAGACACATTGATGTTTTAACATCAACTTGATTATTTTGACTTATGAGGTGAGGCAGCAAAGTGGTGGTGATGATTAATAAGTTGGAACAGATATTGGCGAATTTAACTGGAAAATAGTAATAATGTAATGACAAATTATATTGTACACTCTAATCTAGTTGCTATATGCACCATTCCCATCGCTCGGTCGACCCATCACTGTTGCATGCACGTGTATTCATTCCTTGCCTGCTCTTATATTTTGCACAAGCATATAGTGAATAATGATAAGGGAATGATATAAGTACTCCCATGTGCGTGCTGCTGCACTTTCCATTATCGGGTCTAAGGGTTATTTTCGCCCAGACTATCCTGACGCTGCATACGCGTGCAACATTCTGGCATTTTAGCAAAAATAAAATGAAATAAGAAGCGCAAAAAAGCCAAAAAGTAGTGAAGGGAGTACTACCATTACTACCAAGTAGCAGTAGTAGCACCACTGGCACCTATAACCACACAAATTTCAGCACATATATCTGTAAATTCGTTAACTAATTCCAAGATATGCATAAAAATCTACTCCGAATGCTTTTATTTGACCAAGGTAGTTCTTCGGAGAGAAATTTGGCTAAGGTAGTTGCCATTACACAGTTGCGCGCGCGCGCGCGCACACACACCAGTGTTCTTGGCATCATCGTCTCTCACACCAAGTAGTAGCAAACTACGCGTAATTAACACACATACATAATCAGTCACTAGTCACTTCACACACACACACACACACACACACACACACACACCAGTAGTAGCAAGCTAGGTAGAAAGAGTGCTCCAAAACAGATAGTAGCACTAGTACTGCAGGGAAATGGGTAGAGAAGCAACGCATGACGCATCGATCGATATCAACTAAGGGTATACCAGGGCGGAGATCAACGTGCTGACGCCGAGCACGAAGAAGAGACCGAGGGGCACCGCGAGCAGGATGAAGTGGGCTACCAGCGGGATCCCGTGGACGAGCACATGGCTGCTGGGGCAGCTCCCGACGGTGACGCGCGCCGCCAAGAAGACGACGTTGTCGAGGCGGTAGAAGGTGGCGACACCCATCACGTGGGCGAAGGCAGCGAAGGTCCAGGGCACTCCCTTGCGCCAGTCCTCCGACGCGAAGGCGGCCACCGTGGCCGCCGCGGCCTGGGCGGCGCTGGACAGCAGCAGCAGCAGCGCGTCGACGCGCATGTGCGCCACCTCATCCTCGGTGGTCCTGCACGTCCCCTGCAACACGCACGTAGGTAGCCAACAAGCAGCTTGAGCATATCTATCCAAAGCTAGGGCGGATCGGAGGAGACGAGGACGAAAGAAGAAGAAGAAGACGTGCATTGTGTTCCCCTCCTGCGGTGTGGAAAATATCCTGCGGTGTAGCTAGAGAGACCTAACTGACCTGAAGCTGTGGCGGGAGGTTGAGGGCGAGGACGGCGAGGAGGGCGGTGGCCCACCCGAGGACGATGTGCGCCCGTGCGACCTCGCGGATGCGCATCATCCCTGCCGCTCCACCAGCAGCAGCTGCAGCACCGGCCGGGATCATCCTGGATCTCGACGGACGGACGGACGGACGGACGCAGCGGAGCTCACTGGCAGTGGAGTGGACGGAGTAAGTAGGGCGCAGTGATGAGCTCTCAAGGCACGGAGGGGGGGTATTTAGGACGGGTGGTGGGAGACGACGACGCGGGCCGCGGCCCGCGGGCGTGCAGAAGCGGAAAGGTGGGGATGGACGTCTTGGCCAGTGTGTGCGCGCGCGGTGCACCGTCCCTCTGCTGCCCCGCCCGTGATACTCTGCATGTGATGGGATGCTGCAATTTTCTTGCTTCCTCAAGAAGGAAGGATTCGGTGACCATCACGGCTCTGTGCGAGGGAGTGAGGGTCCTAGCAGTTGTAGCACTTTTTTTTTCGAAACGGAGGCAAAAGCTTTGCCTCATGTATTAATTAAGGAGAGAATAGAGTTTTTTTCTTTACAACACACACCCTTTGCGCGACATGGCAATTACTCTCGCAAAATGAAAGACCCTAACTTCTTTGCCCCGGCGGTGACCCAAAGGCTTGCCTCGGCCACAATGGAGTTGAGAAGAATTGGCGGAGGAGCGCTCTTGTGCCGAAATACTCTTGCGTTTCTCTCGTTCCAGATTACCCATGACACGAGCATGGTAATCGACGCATTGGCCTTCCTATCTGTAGTGCCGACGTCGCATGTACTCACCCACCAGCTCTCAACTGAGTCCATCAAGTGCCATGAGGTCGTGTCCATGTCGTCAATGCCGAATCTCTGAATGACCAACCTCCAAAGCCTCAGAGAGTAGCGGCACTTGAAGAGGAGATGTGGCCCACATTCCTGCGTGCCCTTGCACAATGGACAAGGACCGCAATTTGGCCACCCTCGCTTGGCCAACCGGTCGGCAGTCCAAATTCTGTCCTGAAGCGCAAGCCAAGCAAAAAACTTCACTTTAGGTGGCGCCCAGGCCTTCCAAACCATTTGGTCCATGGGGGAAAGAACCAGCCCCAAAAATTGTGCCTTGTAAGCAGAGGTCAGCCGTCATCGCCAGAGGCCGAGTGCTTCCACGAGATGTCATCATTGGTAAGCTCATCAAGTGGACCTCATCCAGAGCATCCAGAGGGAGAACAACTGTCTAATATGCTCGGCGGACACAAGCTGCGGATGGAGGTTTGATCCTAAGGATCCAAGCGTTGTTCCTGAGGGCCTCCCGCACCTTCCAATTCTTTCGTGACGAGGCCTCGAAGATGAGTGGAGCAATGTCCTTGGGCTTGCGGCCAAGAAGCCAAGGAGAATCACAGAAAGGCGTTCACGCACCATTGCCCACAGTGATGGTGGTAGAAGCATAGAAGAAGTTGAGGTCTTCGGCGTCGCATGGGTTCCCATGCCCCACCCAGAGCTTAGAAGGCTCCTTCCATTCAAACCATGGCCAACGCAAACGCAAGGCACGCGCGAACTTCTCCGTGTTGAGCACCCCTAGCCCACCGTAATCATGTGGCCGAGCTACCGTTTCCCAATTCACCTTGCACTTGGCCCCGGTTGTCTTGTCCGAGCCGGCCCAAAGGAACGCTCTCTCTAGCTTGTCGATGGTGCATAGAATGCTTGACGGAATGACAAGAGGTGTAATGAAGTAGACCACTTGGGACGCGAGAACCGACTTGACAAGAGCCGCCGCCCAATGGTGGTGATGTTACGGCCTCAGATGTTGTCATCTTGCTTGCCACTTTATCCACCAAGAATTGTAGGTCAACCAACTTCAACTTCCGCATGCAGAGAGGGAGCCCCAAGTATCGTAGAGGGAAAGACGCCCTCACAGCCGGCAACCCTTGTGTGATGTGCTCTAGGTCAATGTGATTGCACCGAATGGGAACCACTGAACTCTTACGGAAGTTGGTGCAAAGGCCAGTGACCTCCCCAAAGCCTCTCAGGATAGCTGCGAGGTTGTCAATATCCCGTTTGATCGGGGCCATGAACACCGCCCGCGTCAGTCTGCGTAGAGAGATGTCCGTACCATAGCACCCTCCCTCCGATCTTATGTAGCATCCCTTCCTAGTGGCCACATCAAGGATTCTGCAGAGGGTCAATAGCGATGACAAAGAGGAGAGGGGAAATGGGGTCCCCTTGGCGTAGCCCACAGCCGTGCTTGATGGGGGTGCCGGCCACCCCATTCAGCAGAACCCTCGAGGAGGAGGAACACCACAAAGCCGCAATCCAATCTCTAAATTTACTTGGGAGCCCCCTCCTCTCAAGGAGATCAAGCAAATACTCCCATCGACCGAGTCGAAAGCCTTGCGGATATCAAGCTTGAACAGAAGGGAAGGAGTCTTGCACTTATGAAGACGCTGAGCAAGGTTACGGACATACATGAAGTTATCATGGATACTCCGCGTTTTGATGAAAGCACTCTGGGCGTTGGAGATGACAGTGGACATGTGCGGGGCAAGCCTGATGGAGAGCACTTTTGCAATTATCTTGGCAAAAGCGTGGATGAGGCTAATGGGTCTATAGTCGACGACCCTCTCCGCCCTTCCTTCTTCGGTAGGAGCACAATGTTTGCGGAATTGAGCCAATGCAGATTTGTTGAGTGGAGGGAATCGAAACGGTCGATCGCCTCATGAAATCATGCCTAATGGTGTCCCAACACTTCTTGAAGAAAGCACCCGTGAAACCATCCGCCCGGGAGTCTTGTCACTAGGCATGTCGTTGATCGCCTCAATTACCTCCTTCTCGGTAAAGGGGTAGTCAAGCCCTTGAAACTCAAGCTTCTCCAAGTTAAGCTCCTCCCAGTTGAAGTCCTTGGTACTCCTATCCCCTCTTCTCATTGCATGCGTGAAGTGCTCATGGAATATCTTCTCCTTTGCTTCGTGCTCGGTCACCCATCCATGATCATTCATGATTACGTGGATACGATTTTTCCTCCTTCGGCGCATTGACCCGTCTATGAAAGAATTTGGTGTTAGCATCACCCTCTTTGATGTTTGAGATGCGAGCACACTGCTTCTTACGTGCCTTGTCAAGCACGGCCAAGCTTATTACCCTCCGCTTAAGCCTAGCCCGAAGGTCAAGCTCCTCAGTGTTTAATTGCCCGCCTTCCTGTGCAATGTCAAGGCGAAGAATCACCGTAAGGGCAGCCTGGAGATGAACCTTGGCTCGAGAGAAGAGACCTCTGCTCCATTGCGATGCATTTAAGAGCCGCTTTTCTTGAGCTTGTGGAAGAGGATGATGTAGGGCTCGATGTGATCAACATGCTCATCCCATGCCTTTTGGACTACCTCGCTGAAACCGGGCATGGAGACCCAGAAGTTTTCGAACTTGAAAGTCTTAGGCCGCCTAGGCCCCTTATCATCGGCGAGCAAAAGCGGACAGTGATCGGAGAGGGACGAGGAGAGGGCGTGGAGCACATGCGTGTTGAAGGTTGTGTCCCACTCGGCGTTGCAGAAGGAGTCAAGCTTGCTCAGTGTTGGGTTTTGCCTCTCGTTGCTCCAGGTGAACCTCCTGTTCTGAAGATGGATCTCTTTGAGCTCGCAGCTATCGAGCGCTGCCAACGGTTGATCCTACCGCGGTTCACATTCCTCTTGTTTTTATCCCTCGCCCGATAAATTTGGTTGAAGTCCCCACAAAGAAGCCAAGACACCCCACCGGCGGTTTCATCCAAGGAGCTCGGCGAAGAAAGCGTCTTTTGAGGGCGGGTCGGTTGGACCATAGACGGATGTTACTTTAAATATTGCCCCGATTCGCGAACACGGACCATGGCGGAGATGCAGAAAGTTGTGGTAGTGATGTTGGATATCTCAACTAGGAGATCATCCCAGCAGCAGAATCCCCCTCTGGTACTGTCACCGGTCGTTGCGCAAAGTTACGCAACCGATGACCCCTAAGAAGGCGGCCGTGAATTGGTCGATATTGTCGAAGTTTCGTTTCTTGAAGGCAGACCACATGACAAGAGGAGGAGGCGATGGTGGCATTGACCGTGGACCGACGGTCCGGGCAGTTGAGGCCCGAACATTCCAGCTCGAAAAATTTATCGGTTGTGCTAACATGATGAAACCAAGGAATCCACGAAGCAAGGCCACTGATGAGCAAGCACAACAATCGCCCCAATGCAGACAGCGGTTGAACGAGCAGCAGCAAACACATTTGCTAATATAGGAGCCGCAGCCCACAGATAATACAGAAAAGCACAAGGGCCAACAATTCCCAGTGCCAGAGCACACACAACCCTTGGACACACACAGCTGATACATGGTTCTGTGCCAAAATACACAACGAGGATACCCTTGAACATAGACTTAGCTCCACCACTAATTTCCCCTATAGTTTTAACATGTTGTACTATCATTGATCACAAGATTTCTCTCTCAGGTCCTAAACTGCAGCTCGGTTGGTCGTCTGTCAGAAGCGCTGCATCCTCACCGGTCTCTCCAGTCCAGCGCTCCTCCTCCACCATGCACCAGAGGGCATCTTCAACAGCCCGGGCGTTGCTTTCATCCAACTTGAAGAGCCTGCGCATGTCTGCGATCACCTCCGGCGAAAGCTCCTCCTTGAAACGCTCGGCAAAGGCATCAAGAGCTGCCGAGGTGACGTCCTCACCATCCTTGATGATGCCCAGAGAGCGGCAGACGAGGAACTCGGCCGCACGAGAAGCCGGCACGGCGTTGGCTTTGGCGCGACTGGCCGGCCGTGTCTTATGGATGGACAGGGTGCCCCCAACCCTGGAGATGGTAACCCCGGCCATCGTCTTGCGGCGAGCAGCAGGGGCCCGAGGCGGGGTCGTCGCAGGAGCAGGAAGAATGGACTCCTCACGGTCTTCGAACAACGGTGCGAGGCACTGGAGCCCCACCGCACAAGTAGCAGCATCAGCCCTCCTCCTCTGCACCGGAGATGGGGTGCGCCGCAGAGGACCGCTGGACACCAGCGGCGGAGTGGGAGAGGCCTCGAACCCAGGCGGCCTGGCAGGCGAAGCCAAAGGCAGCAAAGATTGTGGGGAGCGAGCTCGAGCATTGGCTGGCTTGGCTGCGAAGCGCTTGACAGACCGGGCTTCATTCCTTGTGGACCGCGCGGCGAAGGGGAGGACTGTTTTTTGGCGGCGGGGCGAGGCTGGCGGTGTCGAAGCTCACAGGATCGCCGTCGAGCAGACGCGTGGCGAGGGTGCCGGGTGAGGCTGCGGCCACGCCCAGCAGCTGGTGGAGCCGACAATGGCGCCATCTCTGTGGCGCGGTTCACGACCAAGCTCGAGGAGCCCGAGCCGAAAGCGTAATAGCAGCGCGGGCGTCGATCGCCGGCTCGCATCAGTAACGACCCGTCGGCCATGGCGCACCATCGCGGTCACGCCCACCTTCCTCCCGGCGTCCACCGCGGTCAGCACCGCGCCCACTGGTCGCGTGATGCGTCCCCGAGGCTGGCGAGAGGCTGCGCTGATACGGGCGCCCATCCTTCTTCGTTACGCGATCCATCGCG
This sequence comes from Aegilops bicornis, assembly GCA_021605145.1. Taxonomy (NCBI): domain Eukaryota; kingdom Viridiplantae; phylum Streptophyta; class Magnoliopsida; order Poales; family Poaceae; genus Aegilops; species Aegilops bicornis. The sequence goes on from CM038674.1 coordinate 186,352,662, forward strand.
ATCGTGTCCCCGGCGGTCTCTGTCATCCCGCCTCCTATCTTGATCTTCATCGTGGTCGCGCCTGTGGTTGTCGACGGGGCGGGAGATGCGCTCCTGTGGGTCACGCACGATCCGCTCGCCATCGACGACGTCCTTCACCCAGGTGTACCTTTGGGACACAACTCGCGGCCCTTGTGTTGGATCCTCGTGAATCGCCAGGTGGATGATCACCCGACGCTCAAGTCCCCGCCGCCCAAAGGATGGTTGGTCGTCAGCGCGAGCCGGTAAGGTCACCCAGTTGACGCGAGGTACGTTGGCCGGCGACGCCGTCCAGGCCCACACCCCCAGCACCTCGCAGTCTGTTTTGAGCTTCGATGCAGGCTCGATGTAGTCTATCGAGCAGCCCGGCCAATGGCTCGCGTGCCACAGCCTGCTGCCCCACGCCTGCAGCGGGAGCCCGTCGAGACAGAGGCGAACGTGATGAATGAGATCGACGGTCTTCGAGTGTGCCTCCAGCCTCCAGGGGCGCATCTGCAGCCTTGTCTCCCTGAACGGCAGGTCTCGGCGCCCGGTCGCGTTGACGCAATGATGCCGATGGAAGAACCGGACGAGGAAGGCCTCTGGGAAGTGCTTGACGACGGAGACATCCTCAGGCAGTGCGCCCAGCTCGGAGGCGATAGCCGCAGTGATGTCTTGCGTACTTGCTCGCAGGTCCCGGTCGAGCCAAGCGACCATCGCGTGCGAGCCGAGGAGCGCCTCCTCCTGGTGCATGGCCGGCGAGCCATGGATCACCGTAAACACCTCGGCCGGCCTCTGGGAGTGGTCTCCAGCCCACGCCATGGCTCCCTGCGGTGGTGGGGGAGGCTCCAGGGGACGGGGGCGAGCGGCAGGGCGTGAGGAAGCGGCCGGGCCCCCACGAGGAGGAGCAGGGCGATGAAGAAGCGAGTTGGGGGCGCCCGGACGAAGATGCGGCGCCGACTTGTTGGTGCAGCACTTAGCGCGGTGGCCGGGGAGGAAACAACGCCTGCAAGTGATCGGGTTGCGGCAAGTCGCTTGGCGATGGCGAGGCTTCAGGCATCGAAAGCACAGGTTTTTAATCCAGTCGGGAGGGGGCTGCCGCGGCATCAATGGCGCAGCAGGCAAAGCCGGCCGGCGCGGCCGACGGGACGTGACGGCCACCACTTTTAAGCTATGATGAAACGGCATGGAGGACGTACGCGCCCAGCTCGCTCGTGACTCGTGAGTGAGCGATGGATTAGAGGAGGAAGACAGTGCGTTTAAACGGCATGGAGGACGTACGCGCCCAGCTCGCTCGTGACTCGTGAGGGCCATATTATTGACTGTGCATTGCAATTCTACATGCATTAGTTAGGAAAATATATTCCCTCAAAAAAAAGTTAGGAAATTATATGATAGACACAGTAGGGCGTTTTCATTGTTGTTTCCAAAACAACGCATAGATGTTTATACCACTTTATAAAAAAAATGATGCTTATACCAGCTTGATGGTTTACTTTTACTGGAATTTTTTAAACCACGAAGCACATAATTCCACGTTGCAAAACTAAATTTCCAACACCATTTGAGGATGAGAGCCTATACTGATAGCCGGTGCGAACACCAGTGGCCACTGTCTCGGTGTCTCCATTATTTGAAAGAAAGTGATTCATTTTTCAGCTAACTAGACAATCGCCCGTGCGTTGCAACGGGGGTATAAACCTTCTAGTTGATTAGCCCGTGGCTGCATGTCTATCATTATATTGATGCGTTAAAATAGCAAGGTTTTGTATGCAATCACCATGATTTATCTATCATTTATTGTTAAGCACTTATTTGCTAAGAATTTAATGACTTACTAAGTAAAATATGCTTTTGTTTGGTAAGTTAATAAAAATATGAGACAATTGATTCTATTTTAGGAAGAATTGATGGGAGAACAATTAGATATGGAAGAAAAAGTTAAAGAGGAAAAGGAAAGAGTGAGATGTATATAAAGGAAGGTTGGATGAAAGAGAGGTGTGAAATGGAAACCTTACGTTCTTTTTAAGTAGTGTAAGAGAGAGAAAAAGTTAAAGAGGAAAAGGAAAGAGTGAGACATATATAAAGGAAGGTTGGATGAAAGAGAGGTGAAATGGGAACCTTACGTTCTTTTTAAGTGGTATTTAAGTAGTATAAGCTTAAGAGAGAGAAAAAGTTAAAGAGGAAAAGAAAAGAGTGAGACTTGTATAAAGGAAGGTTGGACGAAAGAGAGGTGAAATGGGAATCTTACGTTCTTTTTAAGTAGTACTCCCTCCGTCCGAAAATATTTGTCTGGGGATTGGATGTATCTAGATGCATTTTAGTTCCAGATACATCCATTTGTACTCATTTTTTGACAAGTATTTGCGGACGGAGGGAATAATAAGAAATAAGATAATAAGATAAGAGAAGAGAAAGAGTTAAGAGATAAGAGATAGAGAGAGCCTATTCCGGCCGGGTGCTCACCGTGTTCTTAGTGACTAGTTAGGCTAAGCTAGTCCAAGGAGGTTAAGATGTCACTCCTTTTCTTGTTGTAAATTCTCATCTATAGCCCAATGACACAAAAACATGGCGTTTGAGAGTTCCAAAGTGTCACAAGCAATAAAACTTGTAGGATTTAAATTCTTCTCGATGGTGCTTGTCCACATATAAGACTGACAGTTCCAGGCAACAGAACTTACAAGTTGAGGCAATGACACAGAAAATGTTTTCAACAACCAGTAGATTTTTTTTACGGCAATGTCCAGGCAAAGTGAAACATAGATTCAGGCAACAACAACAGCATTCTAACACACACTTTTTTTTGGCAGAGTTTATTGGCAAAGCAACACATAATTTCAGACAACAAAACATGTAGATAACCAGTATCTTTTGTATGCAGTAGCTAAGTTAAAAATAAAAGTCAGGAACCTCATCCACCCCTTGCAAGCTAGGTTTTGCATAAAAATGTACCGGCAGTGGCACATGGCTACTACTCTCTTCTGTAGCGGCAAGAGGCAACACCTAGCTGTGATTCACACAGATCACAGGAACACAAGTATATGTTCGTGCCTGAAGCAAGATAACTCTTTTCTTTTGCCTGAAACCTTGGTCAGTTCATGTAAACTCCGGAAACCCAAGGGAAAGGAGGACATAGACAAGTAGACACATGTTAACGCTCAGGCTGCGGTTTCTATCGAACAATGGTGGGATGACATGACCTCGTGCGTGGGACGAAGGGCCAAGAAAGTGGCCATTTATACGGCTTGGAACATCTAGAAGGAACGAAATAGACGTGTGTTCGAGCATCACACGCTTCAAGAAGCTGCTATCCTCTATCTCATCAAGCAAGACCTTTCACTTCCTTCGGTCTCGGCTAGCTGGCTCTCCGACGTAGTAGAAATGATTAATAAGTTCGGACAGAAATTGGTAAAATTAACTAGTATTAGAAAAATTAACAAGGTCGGGACCAATAGGCTCACACAGATTGCGCATTCTGTGGTGCAACAATCCCAAACTGATTTCATGCCGGACAGAAACATCCTTGAAGGGGTGGTTGTTCTTCATGAAACGCTCCATGAAATCCACTCTAAAAAATTAGATGAAGTAATTTTTAAGGTGGATTTCAAAAAAGCGTATGATAAGGTCAAGTGGCCATTCCTCTAACAGGCATTGCGTATGAAAGGTTTTGATGAAGCCTGGCGCCGACAGGTCGAATCCTTTACGCAAGAAGGGAGTGTGGGAATTAAAGTGAATGACGATATAGGTCATTACTTCCAGACACATAAAGGCCTCAGACAAGGAGATCCGATGTCCCCTATCCTGTTTAACATTGTGGTGGATATGTTAGCAATTTTGATAGGAAGGGCTAAGTAGAATGGTCAAGTGGGTGGTTTAGTACCTCATCTTGTTGATGAAGGTGTATCCGTCCTTCAATACGCTGATGATACAATCATCTTTATGGAGCATGATTTGGCCAAGGCGAGAAATATGAATCTGGTGTTATGCCTTTTTGAACAATTGACCGGGTTAAAGATTAACTTTCATAAGAGCGAGTTGTTCTGCTTTGGGAGAGCCAAAGACGAACAGGAGTCTTATAGGCAATTGTTTGGGTGCGAGTTGGGGAGTTTACCTTTCTCATACCTTGGTATTCCGATACACCACCGTAGGCTGACAAACAGAAAATGGAAGTGCATCGAGGATCGATTTGAGAAGAAACTGAGCTGCTGGAAGGGTAAGCTAATGTCTTACGGAGACCGTTTGATCTTGACTAATTCGGTGCTCACGAGTATGCCTATGTTCCTCTTATCGTTCTTTGAGGTCCCAGTTGGTATTAGGAAAAGACTGGACTTCTATCGGTCGCGTTTCCTTTGGCAGGGTGATGAACTTAAAAGAAAATACCGGCTTGCTAAATGGGACACCATCTGTTGTCGACCGAAAGACCAAGGGGGTCTTGGTATTGAAAATCTTGAAGTTAAGAACAAATGCCTTCTTAGTAAGTGGTTATGGAAGCTTTCCTCCGGGATTGAGGCCATGTGGGCGCAGATCCGTCGCAACAAGTACCTCCAGACTAAAACATTGTCCCAGGTCACAGTCAGGCCAACTGATTCGCCTTTCTGGAAAGGACTAATGAAAGTCAAACAATCAATGTTCAATAGGACGAGGTCTGTTATTGGAAACGGTGCAAGTACACGTTTCTGGGAGGATACTTGGCTTGGCGACTCACCTTTAGCCATTCAATATCCATCTTTATATCGGATTGCTCAACGACGTGAGGTGTTCGTGGCAACGGTATTTCAATCTATCCCCCTTAATATTCAGTTTAGACGGTCCTTAGCGGGCAATCGTTGGGAAGAATGGCTCCATCTAGTTAGAAGACTAATGGAGGTTCAACTTTCTCACCAACCCGATGAATTACGCTGGAAGTTGACTAGATCTGGAGTATTTATAGTTAAATCAATGTATATTGATATTAAATTCGAACTCCATTCCAACTTTCAAGTTTGTCTGGGCTGTCAAAGTTTCTTTAAAAATAGAGTGTTTATGTGGTTTGTCCATAAACAAGTTATTTTAACAAAGGACAACTTGATAAAGCGTAATTGGACAGGACCTACTAGTGTAATTTCTGTGATCGGGATGAGACGATTAAGCATCTATTCTTTGATTGCCCGTTGGCCAAAGTTATTTAGTGGACGGTCCATATTGCTTTTAATATTACTCCACCGAATTCTGTCAACGCATTATTTGGGACATGGCTTAATGGGGTTGAGCCTGACTTAGCAAGACATATTCTGGTTGGAGTTTGTGCTTTGTTGTGGACTATGTGGAATTGCAGAAATGATTTGGTTTTTAATAGAACATCACGGATTCATTTTTTGCAGGTTATTTTCCGAGCTACAGCATTGATCCGTTCATGGTCGCTACTCACTCCGATGGAGGCCAGGGAACATTTGGTTACTGGATCTATCCGTTGGGAGATGGTAGCTCGGGATATCTTCAACCGGTTTGGATGGCGGTCATGTAATAGGATAGGCAATTAGTTTACCTATCTATTTTTAGCCAGCCGGCTGTGGCGTCTTTTCCTGGCTAGTTTGTGTATCTAGCCTTTTAGGCTCTGTGTGAGCTGCTTTTTTCTTTTTTTCAGTTGGAGACTTTGGAACCTTGTTGGCACTTTTTGATTTTTGGTTAATAAGATGGCCGTATGCATCACTCTGATGCAGAGGCCGGGGAGGCCTCCTTTAAAAAAAAAACTAGTATTAGAAAATAATTGCAATGCAATGACAAATTATATTGTACCACACTCTAGTCTTGTTACTACATGCACCATTCCGATCGCTCGGTCGATCCATCACTGTCGCGTGCACCTATATTCATTCCTTACCCGCTCTTATTTTGCACAAGCATATAGTGAATCCCATGTGCGTGCTGCTGCTGCACCTTCCATTATCGGCTCTGAGGGTTATTTCCGCCCACACTACCCTGACGCTGCATATGCGCGCAACATTCTCAAACTTCAGCAAAAATAAAATGAAGTACGAAGTGCAAAAGGCCAAGAGGTAATGAAGGGAGTACTACTACTAGCCAAATGCTGGTAGCAGTAGTAGCACCACTGGTACATTTTTATGTGCTCAAATTTACACTTGTAGCAGCAGTATCCATTTTTGGCGATGTGAGACAGACCCTTGGCCGGTGTGTGTGTGTGTGTAAGGGTAGAGTGGGGTGAGGTTGGTCATGTCCTCTCCCATCTCTTCCTACTCCTACGCGCTTTGCTGCGTGCAAGCTGTGCTGTTCATTCTTGAGCGCGCATGCGGGCCCCGGTGAATAGCTTGTGTTTCCACTTCGGAGAAACGCTCAAAACACGCGCGCAAAGCATACACAAGAACAGTGCATGACAGCTTGAAGCCGATCAACATGTATCCAGTGCATATGATATTTACCAGTGCAAATTAACTGGCGCGACGCCGTATCAGTTTGCCGGTGCCGCCGCGCCCGCCTCGATCATGCGGGTGTGCTGCCGCGCACAAGGATTGATTTTGGTTAGGAGCGCGTCCTTTCACAACACCGTGCTGTGCCATGCGTTCTACCCAGCCCTGTGGATGTGCTGCTCCACCGAGCTCTGCGCAAGGACAGGGGTTTGATCTCTGAAGAAATAAACACTGCACAGTCGAAAGTTCAGATAAATTCAGTAGCGAGCACCACTCGCTTGCCGCTTCGTGGCGCTGGGTCAGACATCAATCTGCGATCCAATGGCTGATGCACTAACTTACAGCCAAACGCCCAACTCACTGCTTCTAGTCAACGCTGAGCTCCAATCCGACAATTCTTATGACGATTTTGAGGCTTCAACATATTTTTTTGGGTTTGGTTAGATATCAGGCGACTGTGATTTAATTAAGTCTTAGTCAAATGACATAACATGCAAGAAAGAAAAAAAAATTCAAATTTTTTTTTTGCACTGGTCGCAATGTAAGATATCATGGATATAGCATCGACTAAGACTTGGTTAACTCTCAGTCGACTGAGATTTAGTAAGACTATATTCTCTCTCTCTTTTTGTGTGTGTGTGTGTGAAAACTTATGATCCTTTGACGGGATTGTAGGCTGCTACTCTCCTTGCCGCCACTGGGGTTGGCGGTAGGCCAAAGCCCGCATAGTAGACGACATTGGCGGGCCCTTCCTTGTCGGTTTCACAACGAGGATGAGTGGCGGCATACTCCAAGTTGCTAAATCTAATGATCTGCGATGTATTCCAAGTGTCGCTCGAGAATCCGCGGTATACTCCAAGTTGCTGAATCTAATGATCTGGCCGGGAGCAAGATTCTCGACCTGGCCTCGCACAAAGTTCATGTCAGAACCGATCTACTCAGCCATGTTGATTCCAATCGAATGCGTGCGGCCACTCAACGGGACGTGCATGGGCCACCAATGACGGAGTCGGTTTCGACGAATCTCGGGTAGGGAGTCCCGAGCTGGTAGCCTAGATGCGGTGATTGTTGGAAATATGCCCTAGAGGCAATAATAAAAGGATTATTATTATATTTCCTTGTTCATGATAATTGTCTTTTATTCATGCTATAACTGTATTATCCGGAAATCGTAATACACGTGTGAATACTTAGACCTAATACGTCCCTAGTAAGCCTCTAGTTGACTAGCTCGTTGGTCAACAGATAGTCGTGGTTTCCTGACTATGGACATTAGATGTCATTGACAACGGGATCACATCATTAGGAGAATGATGTGATGGACAAGACCCAATCCTAAGCATAGCACAAGATCGTGTAGTTCGTTTTGCTAGAGCTTTTTCAATGTCAAGTATCTCTTCCTTAGACCATGAGATCGTGTAACTCCCGGATACCGTAAGAGTGCTTTGGGTGTACCAAACGTCACAACATAACTGGGTGACTATAAAGGTGCACTACAGGTATCTCCGAAAGTGTATGTTGGGTTGACACGGATCGAGATCGATTTGTCACTCCGTGTATGACGGAGAGGTACCTCTGGGCCCACTCGGTAATGCATCATCATAATAAGCTCAAAGTGACCAAGTGTTTGGTCACGGGATCATGCATTACGGATGCGAGTAAAGTGACTTGCGATACTTGAGACTGAGCGAGGTATTGGGATACCGACGATCGAGTCTCGGGCAAGTAACGCATCGATTGACAAAGGGAATTGTATACGGGTTGATTGAATCCTCGACATCGTGGTTCATCCGATGACATCATCGAGGAGCATGTGGGAGCCAACATGGGTATCCAGATCCCGCTGTTGGTTATTGACCGGAGAGCCGCCTCGGTCATGTTCAGATGTCTCCCAACCCGTAGGGTCTACACAATTAAGGTTCGGTGACGCTAGGGTTATTAGGAAGACTTGTATGTGATTACCGAAAGTTGTTCGGAGTCCCGGATGAGATCCCGGACGTCACGAGGAGTTCCGGAATGGTCCGGAGGTGAAGATTTATATATGGAAAGTTGTCATGCGGACACCGAAAGGATTCGGGGTCATATCGGTATTGTACCGGGGCCACCGGAGGGGTTCCGGGGGTCCACCGGGAGGGGCCACCCCTCTCGGAGGGCCTCTTGGGCCGCAAGGGGCAGGGAACCAGCCCCTGGAGGGCTGGGCGCCCTTGGGCCCTTGCGCCTAGGGTTGGGGGAACCCCAGTGGGGCGCCCCTTTGCTTGGGGGCAAGCCCCCTCCGTCCGCCCCCTCTAGATCCCATCTAGAGGGGCCGGCCCCCCTTGCCCCTTACCCTATAAATAGAGGGGTGAGGGGAGGGCTGCAAGACACAACCAAGGCGCAGCCCCTCCCCTCCCCAACACCTCTCCTCCTCCGTCGAGTGCTTGGCGAAGCCCTGCCGGAGTACTGCTTTTCCACCAACACCACGCCGTCGTGCTGCTGCTGGAGCCATCTTCCTCAACCTCTCCTCCCCCCTTGCTGGATCAAGAAGGAGGAGACGTCATCCGCTCCGTACGTGTGTTGAACGCGGAGGTGTTGTCCGTTCAACACTTGGTCATCGGTGATTTGGATCACGGCGAGTACGACTCCATCATCCACGTTCTAGTGAACGCTTCCGCTCGCGATCTACAAGTGGTATGTAGATGCAATCTCTCTCCCATGACTCGTTTCTTAGATGAACTCATAGATGGATCTTGGTGAAACCGTAGGAAAATTTTTAATTTTCTGCAACGTTCCCCAACAGTGGCATCATGAGCTAGGTCTATGCGTAGTTCTCAATTGCACGAGTAAAACACAATTTTGTTGTGGGCGTAGATCTTTTCAACTTGCTTGCCGCTACTAGTCTTATCTTGCTTCAGCGGTATTGTGGGATGAAGCGGCCCGGACCAACCTTACACGTACGCTTACGTGAGCCCGGTTCCACCGATCGACATGCACTAGTTGCATAAGGTGGCTGGCGGTGTCTGTCTCTCCCACTTTAGTTGGAGCGGATTCGATGAAAAGGGTCCTTATGAAGGGTAAATAGAAGTTGACGAAATCACGTTGTGGTTATTCGTAGGTAAGAAAACATTCTTGCTAGAACCCAATTGCAGCCACGTAAAAGATGCAACAACAATTAGAGGGCGTCTAACTTGTTTTTGCAGCAATTGTCATGTGATGTGATATGGCCAGAAGTTGTGATGAATGATGAATGATATATTATGATGTATGAGATCATGTTCTTGTAATAGGAATCACGACTTGCATGTCGATGAGTATGACAACCGGCAGGATCCATAGGAGTTGTCTTTATTTTTGTATGACCTGCGTGTCATTGAAGAACGCCATGTAAATTACTTTACATTATAGCTAAGCGTTAGCCATAGAAGTAGAAGTAGTCGTTGGCATGACAACTTCATGAAGACACGATGATGGAGATCATGATGATGGAGATCATGGTGTCATGCCGGTGACAAGATGATCATGGAGCCCGAAGATGGAGATCAATGGAGCTATATGATATTGGCCATATCATGTCACTACTATATAATTGCATGTGATGTTTATTATGTTTATGCATCTTGTTTACTTAGAACGACGGTAGTAAATAAGATGATCCCTTACAACAATTTCAAGAAGTGTTCTCCCCTAACTGTGCACCGTTGCTAAAGTTAAATGCGTTTGAAGCACCACGTGATGATCGGGTGTGATAGATCCTTACATTCACATACAACGGGTGTAAGACAGTTTTACACATGCAAAAACACTTAGGGTTAACTTGACGAGCCTAGCATGTACAGACATGGCCTCGGAACACGGAGACCGAAAGGTCGAACACGAGTCCTATGGAAGATACGAACAACATGAAGATGTTCACAGACGATGACTAGTCTGTCTCACGTGATGATCGGACACGGCCTAGTCGACTCGGATCGTGTAACACTTAGATGACTAGAGGGATGTCAAATCTGAGTGGGAGTTCATTCAATAATTTGATTAGATGAACTTAATTATCATGAACTTAGTCTAAAACTTTTGCAAAATATGTCTTGTAGATCAAATGGCCACCGCTCATGTCAACATGAACTTCAACGCGTTCCTAGAGAAAACCAAGCTGAAAGATGATGGCAGCAACTATACAGACTGGGTCCGGAACCTAAGGATCATCCTCATAGCTTCCAGGAAACAATATGTCCTAGAAGGACCGCTAGGTGATGCACCCGTCCCACAGAACCAAGACATTATGAATGTTTGGCAGTCTCGTGCTGATGATTACTCCCTCGTTCAGTGCGGCATGCTTTACAGCTTAGAACCGGGGCTCCAAAAGCGTTTTGAGCAACACGGAGCATATGAGATGTTCGAGGAGCTGAAACTAGTTTTCCAAGCTCATGCCCGGGTCGAGAGATATGATGTCTCCGAAAAGTTATATAGTTGTAAGATGGAGGAAAATAGTTCTCGGTGAGCACATACTCAAAATGTCAGGTTGCACAACCGCTTTGTCCCAGTGGACATTAACCTCCCGGACGAGGCGGTCATTGATGAGAATCCTTGATCGCTCCCACCAAGCTACAAGAGCTTTGTGATGAACTACAATATGCGAGGATGGTGAGGACCATTCCCGAAGTATTTTCAATGCTGAAGTCAGCAGAGGTTGAGATCAAGAAAGAACATCAAGTGTTGATGGTCAATAAGACCACTAAGTTCAAGAAGGGCAAGGGCAAGAAGAACTTCAAGAAGGACGGCAAGGAGGTTGCCGCGCCCGGTAAGCCGATTACGGGAAGAAGTCAAGGAATGGACCCAAGCACGAGGACTGAGTGCTTTTATTGCAAGGGAAGGGTCCTTTGGAAGCGGAACTGCCCCAAATACTTAGCGGATAAGAAGGCCGGCAACACTAAAGGTATATTTGATATACATGTAATTGATGTGTACCTTACCGATTACTCGTAGTAACTCCCGGTATTTGATACCTGTGCCGTTGCTCATATTTGTAACTCACAGCAGGAGCTGCGGAATAAGCGGAGACTGGCGAAGGACAAGGTGACGATGCGCGTCGGGAATGGTTCCAAGGTCGATGTGATCGCCGTCGGCACGCTACCTCTACATTTACCTACGGGATTAGTTATGAACCTCAATAATTGTTATTTAGTGCCAAGTTTGAGCATGAACATTGTATCTGGATCTCGTTTGATACGAGATGGCTACTCATTTAAATCCGAGAATAATGGTTGTTCTATTTATATGAGAGATATGTTTTATGGTCATACCCCGATGGTCAATGGTTTATTCATAATGAATCTCGAGCGTAGTATTACACATATTCATAGTGTGAATACCAAAAGATGAAAAGTTGATAACGATAGTCCCACATACTTGTGGCACTGCCGCCTTGGTCACATTGGTGTCAAGCGCATGAAGAAGCTCCATGCTGATGGACTTTTAGAGTCTCTTGATTATGAATCATTTGACACGTGCGAACCATGCCTCATGGGCAAAATGACCAAGACTCCGTTCTCCGAAACAATGGAGCGAGCAACCAACTTATTGGAAATCATACATACCGATGTGTGCGGTCCAATGAGCGTTGAGGCTCGCGGAGGATATCGTTATGTTCTCACTCTAACTGATGACTTGAGTAGATATGGGTATGTCTACTTAATGAAACACAAGTCTGAGACCTTTGAAAAGTTCAAGGAATTTCAGAATAAGGTAGAGAATCAACGTGACCGAAAGATAAAGTTCCTACGATCAGATCGTGGAGGAGAATATTTAAGTCACGAGTTTGGTACACACTTAAGGAAATGTGGAATCGTTTCATAACTCACGCCGCCTGGAACACCTCAGCGTAACGGTGTGTCCGAACGTCGTAATCGCACTCTATTGGATATGGTGCGGTCTATGATGTCTCTTGCCGATTTACCGCTATCGTTTTGGGGATACGCTCTAGAGACAGCTACATTCACTTTAAATAGGGCACCGTCTAAATCCGTTGAGACGACACCGTATGAATTATGGTTTGGGAAGAAACCTAAGCTGTCGTTTCTAAAAGTTTGGGGATGCGATGCTTATGTCAAGAAACTTCAACATGAAAAGCTCGAACCCAAGTCGGAAAAATGCGTCTTCATAGGATACCCTAAAGAAACCATTGGGTATACCTTCTACTTAAGATCCGAGGGCAAGATCTTTGTTGCCAAGAACGGATCCTTTCTCGGAAAAGAGTTTCTCTCGAAAGAAGTAAGTGGGAGGAAAGTAGAACTCGATGAAGTACTACCTCTTGAACGGGATAGTAGTGCAGCTCAGAAAATGTTCCTGTGATGCCTACACCAATCAAGAGGAAAATAATGATGATGATCAAGGTACTTCGGATCAAGTTGCTCTTGAACCCATTGGGTCCACAAGGACACGCTCTGCACCAAAGTGGTATGGCAACCCTGTCCTGGAAATCATGTTGTTAGACAACGGTGAACCTTCGAACTATGAAGAAGCGATGGCGGGCCCAGATTCCAACAAATGGCTTGAAGCCATGAAATCCGAGATAGAATCCATGTATGAAAACAAAGTATGGACTTTGACAGACTTGCCCGATGATCGGCGAGCGATAGAAAACAAATGGATCTTTAAGAAGAAGACGGACGCGGATGGTAATATTACCATCTATAAAGCTCGACTTGTCGCTAAGGGTTATCGACAAGTTCAAGGGGTTGACTACGATGAGACATTCTCTCCCGTAGCGAAGCTGAAGTCTGTCCGAATCATGTTAGCAATTGTCGCATACTATGATTATGAGATATGGCAGATGGACGTCAAAACGGCATTCCTTAACAGACATCTTAAGGAAGAACTGTATATGATGCAGCCGGAAGGTTTTGTCGATTCTAAGAACGCTAACAAAGTATGCAAGCTCCAGCGATCCATTTATGGGCTGGTGCAAGCATCTCGGAGTTGGAACATTCGCTTTGATGAGATGATCAAAGCGTTTGGGTTATCTTGAGACTTATGGAGAAACCTGCGTTTACAAGAAAGTGAGTGGGAGCTCTGTAGCATTTCTCATATTATATGTAGATGACATACTCTTGATGGGAAATGATATAGAACTATTGGACAGCATTAAGGCCTACTTGAATAAGTGTTTTTCAATGAAGGACCTTGGAGAAGCTGCTTATATATTAGGCATCAAGATCTATAGAGATAGATCGAGACGCCTCATAGGTCTTTCACAAAGCACATACCTTGATAAGATTTTGAAGAAGTTCAAAATGGATCAGTCCAAGAAGGGGTTCTTGCTCAGATTGCAAGGTGTGAGATTGAGCTCGGCTCAATGCCCGACCACGGCAAAAGATAAAGAAGAGATGAGTGTCATCCCCTATGCTTCAGCCATAGGATCTATTATGTATGCCATGCTGTGTACCGGACTGATGTAAACCTTGCCGTAAGTTTGGTAGGTAGGTACCAAAGTAATCCCGCAAGGAACACTGGACAGCGGTCAAGAATATCCTAAAGTACACGAAAAGGACAAAGGACATGTTTCGTTTATGGAGGTGACGAAGAGCTCGCCGTAAAGGGTTACATCGGCGCTTAGCTTCGACCACGCATCTAGATGACTCTAAGTCACAAACCGGATACGTGTATATGTTGAATGGTGGAGCGATGGTAGTGCGGTGCAAGCGAGCGTCGTGGCGGGATCTACATGTGAAGCGGAGTACATGGCAGCCTCGAAGGTAGCGCATGATGCTATTTGGGTGAAGTAGTTCATCACCGACCTAGGAGTCATACCCAATGCGTCGGGGCCATTCAAACTCTTCTGTGACAACACTGGAGCTATTGCCCTTGCCAAGGAGCCCAGGTTTCACAAGAAGACCAGGCACATCAAGCGTCGTCTCAACTCCATCCGTGAAAATGTTCAAGATGGAGACATAGATATTTGCAAAGTACATACGGATCTGAATGTCGCAGATCCGTTGACTAAACCTCTCTCATGAAAGCAAAACATGATCAACACCGTAACTCTATGGGTGTTCGATTCATCACAATGTAACTAGATTATTGACTCTAGTTAAAGTGGGAGACTGTTGGAAATATGCCCTAGAGGCAATAATAAAAGGATTATTATTATATTTCCTTGTTCATGATAATTGTCTTTTATTCATGCTATAACTGTATTATCCGAAAATCGTAATACACGTGTGAATACTTAGACCTAATACGTCCCTAGTAAGCCTCTAGTTGACTAGCTCGTTGGTCAACAGATAGTCATGGTTTCCTGACTATGGACATTAGATGTCATTGACAACGGGATCACATCATTAGGAGAATGATGTGATGGACAAGACCCAATCCTAAGCATAGCACAAGATCGTGTAGTTCGTTTTGCTAGAGCTTTTTCAATGTCAAGTATCTCTTCCTTAGACCATGAGATCGTGTAACTCCCGGATACCGTAAGAGTGCTTTGGGTGTACCAAACGTCACAACATAACTGGGTGACTATAAAGGTGCACTATAGGTATCTCCGAAAGTATCTGTTGGGTTGACACGGATCGAGACTGGGATTTGTCACTCCGTATGACGGAGAGGTATCTCTGGGCCCACTCGGTAATGCATCATCATAATGAGCTCAAAGTGACCAAGTGTTTGGTCACGGGATCATGCATTACGGTATGAGTAAAGTGACTTGCCGGTAACGAGACTGAACGAGGTATTGGGATACCGACGATCGAGTCTCGGGCAAGTAACGTACCGATTGACAAAGGGAATTGTATACGGGGTTGATTGAATCCTCGACATCGTGGTTCATCCGATGACATCATCAAGGAGCATGTGGGAGCCAACATGGGTATCCAGATCCCGCTGTTGGTTATTGACCGGAGAGCCGTCTCGGTCATGTCTGCATGTCTCCCGAACCCGTAGGGTCTACACACTTAAGGTTCGGTGACGCTAGGGTTATTAGGAAGACTTGTATGTGATTACCGAAAGTTGTTCGGAGTCCCGGATGAGATCCCGGACGTCACGAGGAGTTCCGGAATGGTCCGGAGGTGAAGATTTATATATGGGAAGTTGTCGTGCGGACACCGGAAGGATTCGGGGTCATATCGGTATTGTACCGGGGCCACCGGAGGGGTTCTGGGGGTCCACCGGGAGGGGCCACCCCTCTCGGAGGGCCTCATGGGCCGCAAGGGGCAGGGAACCAGCCCCTGGAGGGCTGGGCGCCCCTTGGGCCCATGCGCCTAGGGGTTGGGGAACCCTAGTGGGGCGCCCCCTTTGGCAGGGGCAAGCCCCTCCTGCCGCCGCCTCTAGATCCCATCTAGAGGGGCCGGCCCCCCTTGCCCCTTCCCCTATAAATAGAGGGGTGAGGGGAGGGCTGCAAGACACAACCAAGGAGCAGCCCCTCCCCTCCCCAACGCCTCTCCTCCTCCGTCGAGTGCTTGGCGAAGCCCTGCCGGCGTACTGCTTCTCCACCAACACCACGCTGTCGTGCTACTGCTGGAGCCATCTTCCTCAACCTCTCCTTCCCCCTTGCTGGATCAAGAAGGAGGAGACGTCATCCGCTCCGTACGTGTGTTGAACGCGGAGCTGCTGTCCGTTCAGCACTTGGTCATCGGTGATTTGGATCACGGCGAGTACGACTCCATCATCCACGTTCTAGTGAACGCGTCCGCTCGCAATCTACAAGTGGTATGTAGATGCAATCTCTCTCCCATGACTCGTTGCTTAGATGAACTCATAGATGGATCTTGGTGAAACCATAGGAAAAAATTTAATTTTCTGCAACGTTCCCCAACAGTGATAACAAGGACACGAAGTTTTACCGAGGTTTGGGCTCTCTCGTAGAGATAATACCCTACGTTATGCTTATGTTTGTATTGATTTTAGATGGAGTACAAAGTACATGTTCATCTACCATGAGATTGTTGTGTGTTGTCTACGAGACTCATGCCCTGGTTTATATAGAGTTCAGGGGGTCTAGCATTACAACAAGGTCGGTTACGTGTATGGTAATCGTGGTGTAGACGACCTCTAAGTCTTGGAGTATGCACCAAGTCTTTGGAAACATTCCTTTTATGCTTGTTGGTGAATTGCCATGGTGGGTCTTGGCCCGGCCCACGTGGCTAAGAGATGATGTGGTGAAGGACCCCTAGTCCAGGACACCATCAGTGAGGAGATCTATGAGTGCGCGGTGGCAATGTCATGGTGTGCTACCCTGTTTGGGGGAGTGCCCAACACCAAAGAGGCGTCAGATACGTCTCCAACGTATATACTTTTCCAAACACTTTTGCCCTTGTTTTGGACTCTAACTTGCATGATTTGAATGAAACTAACCCAGACTGACGTTATTTTCAGCAGAACTGCCATGATGTTGTTTTATGTGTAGAAAAGAAAAGTTCTCGGAATGTCCTGAAAATCCACAGAGGCACTTTTTGGAATTAATAAGAATTTCTGGGTGAAAGAAATAAACTAGGGGGCCCACACCCTGTCCACAAGACAGGGGGGCGCCCCCCCCCCTGTAGGGCGTGCCCCCTATCTCGTGGGCCCCCTGGAGCTCAGCCGACCTCAACTCCAAATCCATATATTCAGTCTCCCAGAGAAAAAAATCAGAGAGAAAGTTTTATCGCGTTTTACGACACGGAGCCGCCGCCAAGCCCTAATCCCTCTCGAGAGGGCTGGTCTGGAGTCCGTTCGGGGCTCCGGAGAGGGGGATTCGTCGCCATCGTCATCATCAACCATCCTCCATCACCAATTTCATGATGCTCACCGCCGTGCATGAGTAATTCCATCATAGGCTTGCTGGACGGTGATGGGTTGGATGAGATTTACCATGTAATCAAGTTAGTTTTGTTAGGGTTTGATCCCTAGTATCCACCATGTTACGAGATTGATGTTGCTATGACTTTGCTATGCTTAATGCTTGTCACTAGGGCCCGAGTGCCATGATTTCAGATCTGAACCTATTATGTTTTCATGAATATATGTGTGTTCTTGATCCTATCTTGCAAGTCTATAGTCACCTATTATGTGTTATGATCCGACAACCCGAAGTGACAATAATCGGGATACTTCTCGGTGATGACCGTAGTTTGAGGAGTTCATGTATTCACTATGTGCTAATGCTTTGTTCCGGTTCTCTATTAAAAGGAGGCCTTAATATCCCTTAGTTTCCACTAGGACCCCGCTGCCACGGGAGGGTAGGACAAAAGATGGCATCCAAGTTCTTTTCCATAAGCACATATGACTATTTACGGAATACATGCCTACATTACATTTATGAACTGGAGCTAGTTCCGTGTCACTCTATGTTATAGCTATTACATGAGGAATCGCATCCGGCATAATTATCCATCACTGATCCATTGCCTACGAGTTTTTCATATATTGTTCTTCGCTTATTTACTTTTCCATTGCTACGGTTACAACTACTACAAAAACCCAAAAACTATTATCTTTACCTTTGCCACCGTTACCTTTATTATCATACAATTTTGCTACTAAATACTTTGCTGCAGATACTAAGTTACACAGGTATGGTTGAATTGACAACTCAACTGCTAATACTCAAGAATATTCTTTGGCTCTCCTTGTGTCGAATCGATAAATTTGGGTTGAATACTTTACCCTCGAAAGTTGTTGCGATCCCCTACACTTGTGGGTTATCAAGACTAATTTCATTAAATGCGTTGCTTGGGAGCATAGCTCTATTCTCTCGAGTCACTTGGGATTTATATCTGTTGATCACTATGAAGAACTTGAAAGACGCTAAAACCAAGATTTTGCCCTCAACTACGAGGGAGGTAAGGAACCGCCATCTAGCTCTCTCGCACTAGATTCTCCATCCGTTATTAGTAAGCTTGCGACACCTAAACCTGCCAACGCTATGAATTACGATATGTTGCATGTTATTGATGATGCCACTTCGCTATGCATGATGAAACTACTTACGTGCGTGATACTACTTTGCCATTAGGTGAATTTCTTGATGAACAACTTGCTAGAGTTAGGGGGAATGAAAATATTGAAGATGCTATTATTGATGATAGTGATGATGAAAATTCTCCCAATGATTATGTATTGCCTGTTGTTCTGAGGGTTATGTTATGAATAAAGAAGCTGCTAGAGCTATCTTTGCTTGCAATGATACATATGATCTTAAGAAATTATTAGCTAAATGGAAGCGGCAGTCTCTTAATTCTAGAATGAAACCTGACCCTGCTTTTGCTACTTCACCTATCTCGTATTCTTGATAAGGATTATGAATTCTCTGTTGATCCCGAGATTATTACTCTAGTTGAATCGATCCTTTTATGGCCTTGAATCTGAAACTGTTGTGGCACATCTTACCAAGTTGAATGATATAGCTACCCTGTTTACTCATGATGAAAGATCTCGCTACTTTTATATCCTTAAGATATTTCCGTTCTCGTTAAAGGGTGATGCTAAGACTTGGTATAATTCTCTTGCTCCTGGTTGTGTGCGTAGTCCCCAGGATATGATTTATTACTTCTCTGCTAAATATTTCCCTGCTCATAAGAAACAAGCTGCCTTAAGGGAAATATAATTTTGTGCAAATCGAGAAGAGAGTCTCCCACAAGCTTGGGGAGGCTTCTCGATTATAATGCTTTTCCCGATCATCCTCTCAAGACAAATGAAATACTTGATATCTTTTATAATGGACTAACCGATGCTTCCAAGGACTATTTGGATAGTTTTGCTGGTTGTGTTTTCAGGGAAAGAACAGTCGACAAAGTTGAATTGCTATTGAATAATATGTTGACTAATGGAAATAATTGGACTCTTCCTGAGCCAGTTCCTGAGGCAATTCCTGAACCAATTGAGCCAACTCCTGAGCCTATTCCTAAACCCACTCCGAAGAAGAGATGTGTTTTATTTCTCAGTCCTGAAGATATGCAAGAGGCAAAGAAATCAATGAAAGAAAAAGGTATTAAAGCTGAAGATGTTAAGAATTTACCACCTATTGAAGAAATACATGGTCTTAATATACCGCCTGTTGAAGAACCACATTGTCTTGATAACCCGACACAGGTAGTAAAGGTAAATTCTCTCTCTAGATATGATAAAGTTGAAGTCCCCTCTACTAAATTTCATAGCGCTTGCTTAGATGAATTTGATGACTTTATGGCTAGACAAGAAAGTTTTAATGCTTATGTTGGTAGAGAGTTAAAGAACAATGCTTTCGAGATAGGACGTGTGAGCGATAATATGGCTAGAGTTAAAGGTGAACTTAAACTCATTAGCAAATATGCTTCTATGGTTGCTACTCAAGCTGAGCAAGTACTCAAAGCTCAAAATGATTTGCTTGATGAATTAAATAATAAAAATGATTTTGCTGTTAGAGTGGCTACTAGAATCGGTAGAATGACTCAGAACCTTTGTATCCTCAAGGCCATCCTAAGAGAATCGAGCAAGATTGTCGGAGAAATAATTTAGAAGCACCTAGTTCTTCCAAAAAGAAGAAAAAGAAAACGATAGAACTTTGCATGCTTCTAGTGAACCTCATAGACACACACCGAGAATCCCAATAATATCTCTATCTCTGATGCTGAAACACAATCAGGTGATGAACATGAACCTAGTGATAATGTTAATGGTAATGTTCATGTTGATGTTCAGCCTAGCAAAGACAATGAAGTAGAGGTTGAACCTTCTGTTGATCTTGATAACCCACAATCAAAGAATCAACGTTATGATAAGAGAGATTTTGTTGCTAGGAAGCAAGGTATAGAAAGAGAACCATGGGTTCAGAAACCCATGCCCTTTCGTCCTAAAGCATCCAAGACAAAGGATGATGAGGATTTTGAGCGCTTTGCTGAAATGATTAGACCTATTTTCTTACGTATGCGCTTAACTGATGTGGTCAAAGTAAATCCTTATGCTAAGTATATGAAGGATATCATTACAAATAAAAGAAAGATACCGGAAGCTGAAATTTCCACCATGCTTGCTAATTACACCTTTAAGGGTGGAATACCAAAGAAACTTGGAGATCCGGGTGTACCAACTATACCATGCTCCATTAAAAGAAATTATGTTAGAACTGCTTTATGTGATCTTGGAGCCGGTGTTAGTGTTATGCCTCTCTCTTTATATCGTAGACTTGAATTGAATAAGTTGGCACCTACTGAAATATCTTTGCAAATGGCTGATAAATCAACTGCTATACCTGTCGGTATTTGTGAGGATGTGCCTGTTGTGGTTGGAAATGTCACTATCTTAACGGACTTTGTTATTCTTGATATTCCCGAGGACGATAGTATGTCTATTATCCTTGGTAGAGCTTTTTTGAATACCGCAGGGGCTATTATTGATTGCAACAAAGGCAATGTCACTTTTCATGTTAATGGTAATGAGCATACGGTACACTTTCCGAGGAAACAATCTCAAGTTCATAGCATCAACTCTATTGGAAAAGTTCCAACTATCATTATTGGAGGTTTTGAATTTCCTCTCCCTACTGTCAAGAAAAAGTATGATATTCTTATTGTTGGGGATTTTCATATCCCCGTTGAGGTAACTTAGTGTTATTCAAAATTTCTCCGGTTCCGTGTTATTCGGAATAAGTTTGTTAACAAGACTTGATCAACCTTGTTAGTGGACTCATTTTGATGATCATGAGATGGATGAAACTAGAAGGCACAACCTTCTGTACCCTCTTTTTACTTTCTGTTATTTAGAATAAATAAAGCAAAAATAGTATTATCCGTCTGTTTTCTGAATTATCTGTGCATTAAAAAATATCCCAAAATTAAAAGTGCTCCAAATGCCCTGCAAAGTTAGTATGATTTTTTATGGAATATTTGAGGACTTTAGGCACTGAAAACACTGCAGGAGGGGCAAGCACCAGGCCACGAGAGCGGAGGGCGCGCCCCCTCTCCCTGGGTGCGCCCCTATCTCGTGGGCCCCTGGTGGCCACCTCCAATTATGCCAGCATCCACACACTTCATCTTCTACCCAAAAAAATCCCCATCCAGCTCAAGCACGAGTTCTAGCTCATTTTGCTGCGATTTTCGATCTCCTTGCTCAAAGCTCCATTCACAAAACTGCTTTGGGAGATTGTTGCTTGGTATGTGACTCCTCCATTGGTCCAATTAGTTTTTGTTCTAGTGCTTTATTCATTGCAAATTTTTGCTGCATAGGTGACCATGTTCTTGAGCTTGCATGTTAAATTTATGAGGTCCCAAGCAATTCTAATGCATGATATAGGCTCTAGGCACTTGTAGGAGTAGTTGCTACCAACCTTGTTTAGTTTTATTCACTTTTATTTTGAAGTTACTAAAATTTCAGAAAATTTCAGAAAAATGTTAAGGAAATTTTTGAGGGGCTCTTCTAGCCAAGGCTCTTAGGAAAAACAAGCCAAAGAGAAGGAAAAAGCCAAGTATAATCTTCCTCGCTTAGCGGAAGTGCGGTCGTGTGAATGACCATGCAATGATTTCTTGAAAGAAGCCGGAATTCATGAAGATTTTTATTGTTTGATCGAGACTGCAGGCCTCACCGGTTTCATCAACGACCGGATCGATCAGTATCTCTTACTCACTAATACTTTCGTGCAAAACTTTTATTATTATCCTAAGAAGTCACCGCCTGCAGTATCATTTCATTTATATGATGAATTTAGAGAAATGTCTTTACGTAATTTTTGCGCGGTGTGTAGGATACCTTATGAGGGAGAATTAGAGGAACCCCATCGTAAAGATGTGGATGGCTTTGTTAATACTATCGTTGTAGAGGAGCCAAAGAAGGGCTCTGAGGCAAAAGTCTCTAGCATACACTTTCCTGTTTAACGCTACTTTGCCATATTTGCTAGTAGATGCTTGATTGGGCGTGGAAATAGTGGAAACTTAAGTGTTCCCGATGTTATCATTCTTCAACATGCCTTGCTTGGAGACAATATGCCATCGTTGCTAAACGGCTAGCCCTGAGTCGTACAAAAGGCCCCATATTTGGAGGCATCTTTGTTGCACGTCTTGCTAGGCATTTTCAGATACCCATTAGGCATCTTGAGAAAGAGGAGACAACATTGCCTCCTCACATTTTAGATTACAAGAGCATGGTAGCACACAAGTTTATTGTTGACAACGAAGAGAGGATGCTCTTGTATAAACTTAGATTTAATAAGAAACATTTTGAGATTATTATTTTGCATGCGCCTCTGTTGTTTGATTTGCTTGCAGAAAATTTTCTTGTCACACCGGAAGTGGTGAACAATCATCGAGCCCAAGCTTTTACTCCAGAACCTGAACATGAGCCGGAACCTGGACTGGACCCTTATCGTGCATCATCTGTCCAGTGGGATCCGGAGATGACTGATACGTCTCCAACGTATCTATAATTTTTTATTGTTCCATGCCATTATATTACCCCTTTTGGATGTTTATGGGCTTTATTTTACATATTTATACAATTTTTGGGACTAACCTACTAACCGGAGGCCCGGCCCATATTGTTGTTTTTTTTTGCCTATTTCAGTATTTCGAAGAAAAGGAATATCAAACGGAGTCCAAACGGAATGAAACCTTCGGGAGCGTGATTTTTGGAACAAATCTGATCCGGAGAGCTTGGAGTGCAAGTCAGGAAGCTCCCAAGGGACCCACGAGATAGGGGGCCGCGCACCCCCCTAGTAGGGCGCGCCCCCCTGTCTCGTGGGCCCCTCGGGCATCCACCGACGTACTTCTTCCTCCTATATATACCTACGGACCCCGAAAACATCCAGGAGCACCACGAAACACAATTTCCACCGCCGTAACCTTCTGTATCCGCGAGATCCCATCTTGGAGCCTTTGTCGGCACTCTGCCGGAGGGGGAATCGACCATGGAGGGCTTCTACATCAACACCATAGCCCCTCCGATGAGTTGTGAGTAGGGCTGGGCGTTCGGTTAGACCGAACCATTCGGTTCGGTTTTATCGGTTAATAAAAAATTCGGTTTTCTAACTTTGTTGACCGATCGGTTTCTTAGCAAAACAGTAACCGATGATTTCGGTCCACCGGTATTTCGGGTCGGGTCTCGGTTCAACCGAACAAAGCTACAACAAAGCGCGACAATAGGAATCTGTGGAGAGTTCCGTCTAAATTTGAGCAGCCCCTCACCCATCAAACAAGAAAGGAAACAAATCAGATGCAAGAGCATCGCGCGTAGCAGTCAATTTCTTGTGAGAACGTGAACACATCGAAAGTAATCAAGAAACAATCCCAACATGATGGTAAAATGAAGAAGATGCAGTGCAAGCGGAAGCGCTGGTGGACGTACGAGGAAGAAGCAGGGAACGGATAACTCCACTGCTGGGCTGCCGCTGCTGGCCGGGGAAAAGAGCATGCGAGTCCGCAGCCACCGCTGGCCGGAGTAGCAGGTAGCACAGCGGCTATTTTTTTTCTTTCAAGGGGAACGCTGGCGGCTAGGTTAAAGCATCGAGTGGATATAGTATTTTATGGGGGGGGGGGTCGAGTGGATGGATATAGATGTTGGTTACTCGATGTTGTGTGCTTATCCATCACGTGAGATCTTGGGCCTAAATTGGGCCAAGGGCCATGGAGTTAGGTGGGCTGTTTCTCAGATTTTGGACTGCATACACATGAACGTACGACATATCTCGGTTGTTTCGGGTGACCGAGGGTCATGACCGAATTTACCGAAACTACTTCGGTTTTCCACAAGCTTTGACCGAAGTAACAACCGAACTTCTCGGTTTCGGTCAGTTCGGTCTCGGTCTCGGTTTTTACGGTTCGGTACTTCGGTCTTCGGTTTATATGACCACCCCTAGTTGTGAGTAGTTTACCACAGACCTATGGGTCCATAGTTATTAGCTAGATGGCTTCTTCTCTCGTTTTGGATCTCAATACAATGTTCTCCCCCTCTCTTGTGGAGATCTATTCGATGTAATCTCTTTTTGCGGTGTGTTTGTCGAGATTCGATGAATTGTGGGTTTATGATCAAGTTTATCTATGAATAATATTGGAATCTTCTCTGAATTCTTTTATGTATGATTGAGTTATCTTTGCAAGTCTCTTCGAATTATCAATTTGGTTTGGCCTACTAGATTGATCTTTCTTGCCATGGGAGAAGTGTTTAGCTTTGGGTTCAATCTTGCGGTGTTCTTACCAAAGGATGTAAAGGGTTGCAATACACGTATTGTATTGTTGCCATCGAGGATAACAAGATGGGGTTTATATCATATTGCATGTGTTTATCCCTCTACATCATGTCATCTTGCTTAAGGCGTTACTCTGTTCTTATGAACTTAATACTCTAGATGCAGGCATGAGTCGGTCGATGTGTGGAGTAATAGTAGTAGATGCAGGCAGGAGTCGGTCTACTTGTTATGGACGTGATGCCTATATACATGATCATGCCTAGATAATCTCATAACTATGCGCTTTTCTATCAATTGCTTGACAGTAATTTGTTCACCCACCATAATACTTATGCTATCTCGAGAGAAGCCTCTAGTGAAACCTATGGCCCCCGGGTCTATCTCTTATCATATTTGATTTCAATCTATCTTTATTTGCATCTTTACTTTTTGCATCTATCTTATAAAATACCAAAAATATATTATTATCTCTTTATTAGATCTCACTTTCGCAAGAGGCCGTGAAGGGATTGACAACCCCTTTATTGCGTTGGTTGCGAGTTCTCAGTTTGTTTGTGTAGGTGCGTGGGACTTTTGAGGAGCCTCCTACTGGATTGATACCTTGGTTCTCAAAACTGAGGGTAATACTTATGCTACACTTGCTGCATCACCCTCTCCTCTTCGGGGAAAACCAACGCTAGCTCAAGACGTAGCAAGAAGGATTCCTGGCGCCGTTGCCGGGGAGGTCTTCGCACAAGTCAAGACATACCAAGTACCCATCACAAACCCATCTCCCTCGCATTTACGTTATTTGCCTCTCGTTTTCCTCTCCCCCACTTCACCCTTGTCGTTTTATTCGCCCTCTCTTTCCCAATCTCCTCTTCTCTTTTTCGCTCGCTTTCTTCCGCCCTGCTTTTGTTTGCCGCTATGTCTGAAATTGGGGAGATTATCGTCGATATGGACAATAATGATAACATGGAAAATCCCGAGGCTCCGGCCGATGAACCCCCTATCTTGCATACTAAAAAGTTTCGAATCGGCAGTGGTAACATCATTGGCAAAGGCGTTATTCAAGATTTCTTCACTTGTGCGGGTGCTTTACCTTCCTTGGGATGTTCTATTCTTCATAGAACTAGTAGTCTTGCGGATGCTATCGCTATGCTTGTAGTTGAACTTGAAAGACAATTTATGCATATGCATCCTTGCATACAAAGAATTTTCCTAGAATTCTCTAATATTGAGCATTTTTCTATTAAGCATGTTGTTACTATATTTTTGGCTCACGAGTTTAGATTTATCATAAGAGAGGCCAAAGAAATTTTTGCGCACTATAGGGTGGACGCCGGTCGTCCTCCCATAGAGGCGATCCTCTATGATCAAGAGGAATTTAGGCGCTTTCAATCTTCGGACTACGTTGCTTTAATGAAAACCTTAGAAAAAAGGTTCCTACCAATGTCTTGGTTGATTGCATTAATGAACTTAATAATGATTTTTCTCTTCGAAACAATGAGCTAGGATACTCTCTTGAGTATAGGCTCACAAGATTTTTCCAAAAGAATGCTTTTAGTGATGAAATAGTTGTGCACTATGAAGGGCCAAAGGAAGAACCCGTTCCTCCTGTGATTGATCTTGGGGACATTTGTCCCACTAAATTTAGCCCTTTTGATTACTTTTGCTTGCCTCAAAGAAAACTTGCCGCCTAACTTAGAAAATATGAGATGAGCCTTCAAGATCTATCTTATTATTACGACACTCGTTAAATCTGTCCTTGCTCTTTATGCCTAGCTAGGGGCATTAAACGATAGCGCTCGTTGGGAGGCAACCCAATTTTTCTTTATGTTTTTTTTGTTTTTGCTCCTGTTTAGGAATAAATCTTGCATCTACTCTCTGTTTAGATGTGTTTTTATCTTTTAATTAGTGTTTGTGCCAAGTAGAACCTGTAGGATAACCTACGATGATAGTTGATTTGATTCTGCTGAAAAACAGAAACTTTGCGCGCACGAATATAATTTTGTTATATCACAAGAACGTGCTTTTGCGTTGATTCTTTTTGATGCTGTTCAATAGACAAATTTTCCAGGACTTCCTATTTTTGTATGATTTTTAGAGTTCCAGAAGTTTGTGTTAGTTGCAGATTGCTACAGACTGTTCTGTTTTTGACAGATTCTGTTTTTCGTGTGTTGTTTGCTTATTTCAATGCATCTATGGCTAGTAATTCAGTCTATGAACCATAAAGGAGTTGGAATTCAGTAGGTTTAACACCAAAATAAATAAAGAATGAGTTCATTGTAGTACCTTATGTGGTGGTTTTGTTTTCTTTCACTAACGGAGCTTATAAGATTTCCTGTTAAGTTTTGTGTTGTGAAGTTTTCAAGTTTTGGGTAAAGCTTTTATGGACTATGGAATAAAGGGTGGCAAGAGCCTAAGCTTGGGGATGCCCATGGCACCCCAAGATATTCAAGAATAGCCAAAGCCTAAGCTTGGGGATGCCCCGGAAGGTATCCCCTCTTCGCCTTCGCTCATTGGTAACTTTACTTGGAGCTATATTTTTATTCGCCACATGATATGTGTTTTGCTTGGAGCGTCGTGTATTATATTAGCCTTTGCTTTTTAGTTTACCACAATCATCCTTGCTGTACACACCTTTTGTGAGAAGCCTATTTGATTAGAATTTGCTAGAATACTCTACGTGCTTCACTTATATCTTTTGAGCTTGATAGTTTTTGCTCTAGTGCTTCACTTATATCTTTTAGAGCACAGCGGTGTCTTAATTTTGAAGAAATTGCTAGTCTCTCATGCTTCACTTATATTATTTTGAGAGTCTTTTAGAACAGCATGGTATTTGCTATTATCATAAAGTTGGTCCTAGAATGATGAGCATCCAAGTTGGGTATAATAAAAACTATCATAGGAAGTGAATTGGATGCTATGATCAACTTGATACTTGATAATTGTTTTGATATATGGAGTTAGTGATATTAAAGTCATGCTAGTTGGGTGATTATGAATTTAAAGAATGCTTGTGTTGAAGTTTGTGATTCCCGTAGCATGCACGTATGGTGAACCGCTTTGTGATGAAGTTGGAGCACAATTTTATTTATTGATTGTCTTCCTTATGAGTGGCGGTCGGGGACGAGTGATGGTCTTTTCCTACCAATCTATCCTCCTAGGAGCATGCGCGTAGTGCTTTGGTTTTTGATGACTTCTAAATTTTTGCAATAAGTACATGAGTTCTCTTGATTAATGTTGAGTCCATGAATTATACGCACCCTTTCACCCTTCCACCATTGCTAGCCTCTCTTGTGCCGCACAATTTTCGCCGGTACCATACACCCACCATACTCCTTCCTCAAAACAGCCACCATACCTACCTAGTATGGCATTTCCATAGCCATTCCGAACTTTCCACCGTTCCGTTCATATGACACACATTACTTTTGTCATATTGCTCCTTGCATGATCATGTAGTTGACATCGTATTGTGGCAAGGCCACCTTCATAATTTTCATACATGTCGCTCTTGATTCATTGCATATCCCGGTACACCGCCGGAGGCATTCATATAGAGTCATATCTTGTTCTAGCTTTGAGTTGTAAATCCATAAAAGTGTGATGATATTCATTATTAGAGCATTGTCCTAGTGAGGAAAGGAAGATGAAGGCTATGATTCCCCCACAAGTCGGGATGAGACTTCGGACTTTACAAAAAGAAAAAATGAGAAAAGAAAAAAATGAGAAAGGACAAAAATAAAAAAAGAAGGCCAAAGAAAAAAAGGAGAAAAAGAAAAAGAAAAAGAAAAAGAAAAAGAAAAAAATATAATGAGAGAAAAAGAGAGAAAGGACAATGCTACTATCTCTTTTTCTACACTTATGCTTCAAAATAGCACCATGATCGTCATGATAGAGAGTCTCATATGTTGTCACTTTCTTATACTAGTGGGAATTTTTCATTATAAAACTTGGCTTGTATATTCCAATGATGGGCTTCCTCAATCGTGCCCTAGGTCTTCGTGAGCAAGCAAGTTGGATGCACACCCACTTAGTTTCTTTTGTTGATCTTTCATATATTTATAGCTCAAGTGCATCTGTTGCATGGCAATCCCTACTCACTCACATTGATATTTATTAATGGGCATCTCCATAGTCCGTTGATACGCCTAGTTGATGTGAGACTATCTTCTCCTTTTTGTCTTCTCCACAACCACCATTATATTCCACATATAGTGCTATGTCCATGGCGCACGCTCATGTATTGCGTGAAAGTTGAAAGAGTTTGAGATTATTAAAGTATGAAACAATTGCTTGGCTTGTCATCGGGGTTGTGCATGATTAAATACTTTGTGTGATGAAGATAGAGCAACAGCCAGACTATATGATTTTGTAGGGATAACTTTCTTTTTGCCATGTTATTTTGAGAAGACATGATTACTTTGATTAGTATGCTTGAAGTATTACTATTTCTTATGTCAATATGAACTTTTATTTTGTATTCATTTGGATCTGAACATTCATGCCACAATGAAGAAAATTACATTATGAGTTATGCTAGGTAGCATTCCACATCAAAAATTCTCTTTTATCATTTACCTACTCGAGGATGAGCAGGAATTAAGCTGGGGGATGCTTGATACGTCTCCAACGTATCTATAATTTTTTATTGTTCCATGCTATTATATTACCCCTTTTGGATGTTTATGGGCTTTATTTTACATATTTATACAATTTTTGGGACTAACCTACTAACCGGAGGCCCAGCCCATATTGTTGTTTTTTTGCCTATTTCAGTATTTCAAAGAAAAGGAATATCAAACGGAGTCCAAACGAAATGAAACCTTCGGGAGCGTGATTTTTGGAACAAATCTGATCCGGAGAGCTCGGAGTGCAAGTCAAGAAGCTCCCGAGGGCCCCACGAGATAGGGGGCCGCACCCCCCCCCCCGTAGGGCGCGCCCCCTGTCTCGTGGGCCCCTCGGGCATCCACCGACGTACTTCTTCCTCCTATATATACCTACGGACCCCGAAAACATCCAGGAGCACCACGAAACACAATTTCCACCGCCAGAATCCTTCTCAGATCCGCGAGATCCCATCTTGGAGCCTTTGTCGGCACTCTGCCGGAGGGGGAATCGACCATGGAGGGCTTCTACATCAACACCATAGCCCCTCCGATGAGTTGTGAGTAGTTTACCACAGACCTACGGGTCCATAGTTATTAGCTAGATGGCTTCTTCTCTCTTTTTGGATCTCAATACAATGTTCTCCCCCTCTCTTGTGGAGATCTGTTCGATGTAATCTCTTTTTGCGGTGTGTTTGTCGAGATCCGATGAATTGTGGGTTTATGATCAAGTTTATCTACGAATAATATTGGAATCTTCTCTGAATTCTTTTATGTATGATTGAGTTATCTTTGCAAGTCTCTTCGAATTATCGGTTTGGTTTGGCCTACTAGATTGATCTTTCTTGCCATGGGAGAAGTGTTTAGCTTTGGGTTCAATCTTGCGGTGTTCTTACCCAAAGGATGTAAAGGGTTGCAAGACACGTATTGTATTGTTGCCATCAAGGATAACAAGATGGGGTTTATATCATATTGCATGTGTTTATCCGTCTACATCATGTCATCTTGCTTAAGGCGTTAATCTGTTCTTATGAACTTAATACTCTAGATGCAGGCAGGAGTCGGTCGATGTGTGGAGTAATAATAGTAGATGCAGGCAGGAGTCGGTCTACTTGTTATGGACGTGATGCCTATATACATGATCATGCCTAGATAATCTCATAACTATGCGCTTTTCTATCAATTGCATGACAGTAATTTGTTCACCCACCATAATACTTATGCTATCTCGAGAGAAGCCTCTAGTGAAACCTATGGCCCCCGGGTCTATCTCTTATCATATTTTCTTTCAATCTATCTTTATTTGCATCTTTACTTTTTGCATCTATCATATAAAATACCAAAAATATATTATTATCTCTTTATTAGATCTCACTTTCGCAAGAGAACGTGAAGGGATTGACAACCCCTTTATTGCGTTGGTTGCGAGTTCTCAGTTTGTTTGTGTAGGTGCGTGGGACTTTTGAGGAGCTCCTACTGGATTGATACCTTGGTTCTCAAAACTGAGGGAAATACTTACGCTACACTTGCTGCATCACCCTCTCCTCTTCGGGGAAAACCAACGCTAGCTCAAGACGTAGCAATGACCAGCCGGTGGTATCCTGATTACACCTCCCATTACACCGGGGAGAGTAGCGGCGGTCCTTGGTACTATACCAACTTAGGCCAAAGGCCAAAGCTTGGGGGAGTACGTATTTCTCACCGACTTTACATTCATGTTCATACACTAGTCGTCGGTGCTCATACTCTTTCATTGTATTATCCATGCTAGTTTAAATTTCTTTTTCTAGTTTTCTTCTTGTGTGTTTGATAAACATTGAGAAAAAACAAAAAAAATAGTTAGTTTAATTTCCATGCTTGTAGTAGAAATCAAAATGAAAACCCAAAAAGATTTCTAGTTCTTCTTCTTACTTTTTAGGAGCTTTCCCGTATAAATAGTTTTATTTTCTTTTCTTTCCTTTGGGGGGTCGAGAAGACCATATAGAAAATGTTTAATGGCTCTCATATGCATGATTGTTTATTTAACTTAGAGCTCATATTAGTTTTCTTCTCTTTTGAGTTGAATGCTTGCAAATTCCAGCTTAGTCCAATGCACGTGCACTGTTATTATTATACACATCGTTCGGTCGTGCAAGTGAAAGGCAATAATGACGATATATGATGGACTTATTGGGATGAGAAAAGCTGGTATGAACTCGACCTCTCTTGTTTTTGTAAATATGATGAGTTCACCGTTTCTGAGTCAACTTATTATGAAGTAAACATATTTGCAATGACATTTAGAGATTATAGTTGCTTGTGCCATGCTTGATTAGCTATGAGTTATAATGGTTTACCTTGCGTGCCAACATGCTATTAGAATGATTATGATGTGGTGTGATGGGATGGTATCCTCCTTTGAATGAATTAAGTGACTCGACTTGGCACATGTTCACGCATGTAGTTGAATCAAATCAACATAGCCTTCATGATATTTATGTTCATGGTGGATTATATCCTACTCATGCTTGTATTCTGTGAATTAATTTTAATGCATGTTTATGACTGTTGTCGCTCTCTCGGTTGGTCGATTCCTCAGTCTTTTGCTAGCCTTCACTGCATTTAAGCGGGAATATCGCTTGTGCATCCAAAATCCTTAAACCCCAAAGTTCTTCCATATGAGTCCACTATACCTTCCTATATGCGGTATTTACCTGCCGTTCCAAGTAAATTTGTATGTGCCAAACTCCAAACCTTCAAATGAAATTCTATTTTGTATGCTCGAGCAACTCATGTTATAACTAGGGCTGCCTATATCTTCCATGCTAGGTGGGTTATTCTCAAGAGGAGTGGACTCCGCTCCTCATTCATGAGAAAGGGCTGGTAACCGGGATGCCCAGTCCCATGATCCAAAAAGATCAAAGCAAATCAAAATAATTGAACAAAACTCCCCCAGGGCTGTTGTTAGTTGGAGGCACTTGTTGTTTCGAGCAAGCCATGGATTGATGCTTGTTGGTTGTTGGGGGAGTATAAACCTTTACCATTCTGTTTGGGATTTGCCTATAATGCATGTAGTATGGAAGATACAGTCATCTCATAGTTGTTGCGTTGACAGCGAAAGTATGCCGCTCAAAATGTTATTCAATCTCTATTTTAAAATCAAGCTCTGGCACCTCTACAAATCCCTGTTTCCCTCTGCGAAGGGCCTATCTATTTACTTTTATATTGAGTCATCACCCTTCTTATTAAAAAGCACCCGCTGGAGAGCATAGTGTCATTTGCATTCATTACTATTGGTTTATATTGGGTATGACTTGACTAGATCTCTTTTACCATGAATGACAATGTTTAGTCAGTCCTTGATCTTTAAAGGTGCTCTGCATTTATGTTTTGCGGTCTCAGAAAGGGTTAGCGGGATACCATTTTGTTATATAATGTTATGATTGTTTTGAGAAAGTGTTGTCATCCGGGTTTTATTATTATGGCTCGCTAGCTGATTATGCTATTGATATGAGTAATTGTGAGATCCAAGTGTTATTGTGAGTATGGTTAGTTAATTATATTTGCTGAAACTTGAATGCTGGCTTTTCATGTTTACAACAACAAGAGCAAACAGAGTTTGTAAAAGTTTTTCTTTATCACTTTCAGTTTATCAACTGAATTGCTTGAGGACAAGCAAAGGTTTAACCTTGGGGGAGTTGATACGTCTCCAACGTAACTACTTTTCCAAACACTTTTGCCCTTGTTTTGGACTCTAACTTGCATGATTTGAATGAAACTAACTCGGACTGACGTTGTTTTCAGCAGAACTGTCATGATGTTGTTTTATGTGTAGAAAAGAAAAGTTCTCGGAATGTCCTGAAAATCCACGGAGGCACTTTTTGGAATTAATAAGAATTTCTGGGTGAAAGAAATAAACCAGGGGGCTCACACCCTGTCCACGAGACAGGGGGGCGCCCCCCCCCCCCGGTAGGGCGCACCCCCCTATCTCGTGGCCCCCCTGGAGCTCCGCCAACCTCAACTCCAACTCCATATATTTCGTCTCGCGGAGAAAAAAAACAGAGAGAAAGTTTCATCGCATTTTACGACACGGAGCCGCCGCCAAGCCCTAATCTCTCTCGGGAGGGCCGATCTGGAGTCCGTTCGGGGCTCTGGAGAGGGGATTAAATCACGTCATCATCATCAACCATCCTCCATCACCAATTTCATGATGCTCACCGCCGTGCGTGAGTAATTGCATCGTAGGCTTGCTGGACGGTGATGGGTTGGATGAGATTTACCATGTAATCAAGTTAGTTTTTTTAGGGTTTGATACCTAGTATCCACTATGTTCTGAGATTGATGTTGCTATGACTTTGCTATGCTCAATGCTTATCACTAGGGCCCGAGTGTCATGATTTCATATCTGAACCTATTATGTTTTCATGAATATATGTGTGTTCTTGATCCTATATTGCAAGTCCATAGTTACCTATTATGTGTTATGATCCGACAACCCCGAAGTGACAATAATCGGGATACTTCTCGGTGATGACCATAGTTTGAGGAGTTCATGTATTCACTATGTGCTAATGCTTTGTTCCGGTTCTCTATTAAAAGGAGGCCTTAATATCCCTTAGTTTCCACTAGGACACCGCTGCCACAGGAGGGTAGGACAAAAGATGTCATGCAAGTTCTTTTCCATAAGCACGTATGACTATTTACGGAATACTTGCCTACATTACATTTATGAACTGGAGCTAGTTCTGTGTCACTCTATGTTATAGCTATTACATGAGGAATCGCATCCGGCATAATTATCCATCACTGATCCATTGCCTACGAGCTTTTCATATATTGTTCTTCGCTTATTTACTTTTCCGTTGCTACGGTTACAACTACTACAAAAACCCAAAAACTATTATCTTTACCTTTGCCACCGTTACCTTTATTATCATACTATTTTGCTACTAAATACTTTGCTGCAGATACTAAGTTATCCAGGTGTGGTTGAATTGACAACTCAACTGCTAATACTCAAGAATATTCTTTGGATCCCCTTGTGTCGAATCAATAAATTTGGTTTGAATACTTTACCCTCAAAAGTTGTTGCGATCCCCTACACTTATGGGTTATCAAGACTAATTTCTGGTGCTGTTGCCGGGGATCATAGCTCTATTCTCTGATTCACTTGGGATTTATATCTGTTGATCACTATGAAGAACTTGAAAGACGCTAAAGCCAAGATTTTGCCCTCAACTACGAGGGGAGGTAAGGAACTGCCATCTAGCTCAGCACTAGATTCTCCTTCCGTTATTAGTAAGCTTGCGACACCTAAACCTGCCACTGCTATGAATTCTGATATGTCGCATGTTATTGATGATGCCACTTCTGCTATGCATGATGAAACTACTTCTGTGCGTGATACTACTTTGCCATTAGGTGAATTTCTTGATGAACAACTTGTTAGAGTTAGGGGGAATGAAAATATTGAAGATGCTATTACTGATGATAGTGATGATGAAAATTCTCCCAATGATTATGTATTGCCTGTTGTTCCTGAGGGTTATGTTATGAATAAAGAAGCTGCTAGAGCTATCTTTGCTTGCAATGATAGATATGATCTTAAGAAATTATTAGCTAAATGGAAGCAATAGTCTCTTAATGCTAGAATGAAACCTGACCCTGATTTTGCTACTTCACCTATCTGTGTTACTGATAAGGATTATGAATTCTCTGTTGATCCTGAGATTATTACTCTAGTTGAATCTGATCCTTTTTATGGCCTTGAATCTGAAATTGTTGTGGCACATCTTACCAAGTTGAATGATATAGCTACCATGTTTACTCATGATGAAAGATCTCACTACTTTTATATCCTTAAGATATTTCCGTTCTCGTTAAAGGGTTACGCTAAGACTTGGTATAATTCTCTTGCTCCTGGTTGTGTGCGTAGTCCCTGTGATATGATTTATTATCGCTTCCGCTAAATATTTCCCTGCTCATAAGAAACAAGCTGCCTTGCGGGAAATATATAATTTTGTGCAAATCAAAGAAGAGGGTGATACGTCTCCAACGTATCTACTTTTCCAACACTTTTGCCCTTGTTTTGGACTCTAACTTGCATGATTTGAATGAAACTAACCCGGACTGACGCTGTTTTCAGCAGAACCGCCATGATGTTGTTTTATGTGTAGAAAAGAAAAGTTCTCGGAATGTCCGAAAAATCCACGGAGGCACCTTTTGGAATTAATAAGAATTTCTAGGCGAAAGAAATACACCAGGGGGCCCACAGGCTGTCCATGAGACAGGGGGCGCCCCCCCTAGGGCGCACCCTCCTATCTCGTGGGCCCCCTGGACCTCCACGGACCTCAACTCCAACTCCATATATTCACGTTCGGGGAGAAAAAAATCAGGGAGAAAGTTTCATCGCGTTTTATGACACGGAGCCGCCGCCAAGCCCTAATCTCTCTCGGGAGGGCTGATCTGGAGTCCGTTCGGGGCTCCGGAGAGGGGGATTCGTCGTCGTCGTCATCATCAACCATCCTCCATCACCAATTTCATGATGCTCACCATCGTGCGTGAGTAATTCCATCATAGGCTTGCTGGACGGTGATGGGTTGGATGAGATTTACCATGTAATCAAGTTAGTTTTGTTAGGTTTGATCCCTAGTATCCACTATGTTCTGAGATTGATGTTGCTATGACTTTGCTATGCTTAATGCTTGTCACTAGGGCCCGAGTGCCATGATTTCAAATCTGAACCTATTATGTTTTCATGAATATATGTGTGTTCTTGGTCCTATCTTGCAAGTCCATAGTCACCTAGTATGTGTTATGATCCGACAACCCCGAAGTGACAATAATCGGGATACTTCTCAGTTATGACCGTAGTTTGAGGAGTTCGTGTATTCACTATGTGCTAATGCTTTGTTCCGGTTCTTTATTAAAAGGAGGCCTTAATATCCCTTAGTTTCCACTAGGACCCCGCTGCCACGGGAGGGTAGGACAAAAGATGGCATGCAAGTTCTTTTCCATAAGCATGTATGACTATTTACGAAATACATGCCTACATTACATTGATGAACTGGAGCTAGTTCTGTGTCACTCTATGTTATAGCTATTACATGAGGAATCGCATCCGGCATAATTATCCATCACTGATCCATTGCCTACGAGCTTTTCATATATTGTTCTTCTCTTATTTACTTTTCCGTTGCTACGGTTACAACTACTACAAAAATCCAAAAACTATTATCTTTACCTTTGCCACCGTTACCTTTATTATCATACTATTTTGCTACTAAATACTTTGTTGCAGATACTAAGTTATCCAGGTGTGGTTGAATTGACAACTCAACTGCTAATACTCAAGAATATTCTTTGGCTCCCCTTGTGTTGAATCAATAAATTTGCGTTGAATATTTACCCTCGAAAGTTGTTGCGATTCCCTACACTTGTGGGTTATCAAGACTAATTTACGTATGCGTTGCCGGGAGCATAGCTCTATTCTCTGAGTCACTTGGGATTTATATCTGTTGATCACTATGAAGAACTTGAAAGACGCTAAAATCAAGATTTTGCCCTAACCTACGAGGGGAGGTAAGGAACTGCCATCTAGCTCTACACTAGATTCTCCTTCTGTTATTAGTAAGCTTGCGACACCTAAACCTGCCACTGCTATGAATTCTGATATGTCGCATGTTATTGATGATGCCACTTCTGCTATGCATGATGAAACTACTTCTGTGCGTGATACTACTTTGCCATTAGGTGAACTTCTTGATGAACAACTTGCTAGAGTTAGGGGGGATGAAAATATTGAAGATGTCATGGAATTGTCACGGCAGATGTCCTTAGCGTGAGGTCTTAATCGCGAGGCCAACGCATCTATTGTGGTAGCTTGAGAGGGGTTGGGCGGAATCGAGAGACGCAACACAAGAAAAAGATTTAGACAGCTTCGGGCCCCGGAAAACATCATCCGGTAATAACCCTACGTGTTGTTTGTGGCTAGGTCTCATTATGATCATGAGGGAGTCGCCGGTAAGCCGGCTCTTTGAGTCTATCCCTAGAGATTGTATCTTGCTTCTTGCTTGTCTCCCTCTCTTTGGGGAGCCCTGCCCGTCCTTATATATGTTGAAGGGGCGGCTTACATGTAGAGTCCTATGAGCATTAGAACTAACTTATTCTCTATTACAAGCCGGATACAAGTACGGGTCTTGCTTCCTCGTAAAGGAAGCATTCCTCATGCCTTCTGTCTTAAGCCAGGCCACCATAATATGAGCCGGCCTACTAGGCCTTGGGCCTAGTCTTCTATGTGACCCGCCGTCAGGGTCATCCGTGAGTCGTCTGACAAGTGAGCCGCCAGACCCGTGAGTCGCCAGTCCTCCGGTGGGTCATCGGTGAAGCGCCAAGTCCGGCCGGGTCATACTTCCGGCCGGGTCATACCGCGGGGTATATCCCCGACATTAGCCCCCAGTTTAATTTGGATTTATCCATGTTAAACTGATGCTGTAAAACAAACACAAGAACAACTTTGACAGATTGTGTTCCGGGTTAAAAATTCTTGTACGCGGGCACCTAATCATCCTTAATTCCTTGTGCTCCGGGTTAAATATTCTCCTGAGAAGGGACCTGATTATCCTTAAGTCCAATTGTCATTTCCTTCATCTAGAAAATCCGGGTCAAATAAGCTAGCTTCATACTCAATTTGCTGATGTTGGTTTCTCACTGAAAAATATTGTGAAGAATAATCCACTTGAGACGGCTTCCAAGGCGCCGGGTTAAATAATTTTGGTCTTCAAATACTCATCTGAGATTCAGCCGGCTTGAAGATGTAAAACTTGCCGGTTTATCATTACCAAAAACTGCCGGATTATAAAACAGACGATGCCAGGTCATAATTGTTGTTGACACCGGTTAATATAATTGATCCTCCTGATTTGCTCAAAGCTAATAATTTGAATATTTTTCTCCCTTATATCCATATTACCTGTAGCCCCCAAGTCTTGAGCAGAACAAAGTGATAGTTTAAGACTTGCTCCAATAAATGTTGCAACCTTGAAGAAATCTGGTTTATTCATCTCAATCATATAAACTGAATATTCCACACACGTAGCCCCCAAGTGCAAGGTTGTCATGCTTGCGACAACACAGGACTTGTAATTGCTTTATGCTCATGAAAATTTCAACCAGTGTAGCCCCCAAGGGCCGGGTTATTATGCAATAATGAGCAGGGACTTTGTAGATATAACCATGTAAATTTGAACAACAATGTGTAGCCCCC
Organism: Aegilops bicornis; assembly: GCA_021605145.1. Classification (NCBI taxonomy): domain Eukaryota; kingdom Viridiplantae; phylum Streptophyta; class Magnoliopsida; order Poales; family Poaceae; genus Aegilops; species Aegilops bicornis. The sequence continues at coordinate 186,390,999 of CM038674.1, forward strand.
AAGGGCCGGCTTAGTAAGATAATACTGAGTTGGGACTTTGTATATAATTGATAATAACATCATATAATATAATCTCCGCCATGGGGCTTGAACCCACGTCCACAAGGTTAAGAGCTTTGTACTCCACCAACTGAATAGTGGACCGTTCAATATAATGGATTAATGCTTGTCTACCTTGAATTTTTGACAGGAGAAATTGGTAGCCCCCAAGGGCCAACTCATTTAGAATGTGATGAGTCGGGTCTTCAATAAGTTGAGCAAAAAAAATGACTTTGCATTAACCCCCAAGTGCCATGGTGCATGCTGGCAGTGACATGGGACTTGCATATTTGATATAATCCCAATCTGAATAATATAGCCCCCAAGTGTCGGGTCGTAAGCCTGTAGCGACTCGGGACTATTCCTTCCATTTTAGAATAAATTATATCCAAAAAATAATAGCCGTTGCGCTAAAACGACTTTGAAAACCTCAATCATAACACTGGTTATTGATAATCACAATAGAAATCCAGCCATGTTGGCTATTCGAGATTTGTATAATATAATCCGGTATGAAAACCTTAATCATTCAATATCATCATGAAAATCCAGCCAGTTTTGGCTATTAAAGATTTGAATACCTCATCGGTTGACAAGTAAATCCAGAATTTAAATACCTGACGGCTCTTGGCCGATGACGACTTAATGTGCATTCATTGTAAACCGGAATTGTTGTAACCTGGTGGCCTATAGCCCTCGAGAAAATCAATAATTGATAACCCTTTTGAGACACCAATTTCAGTGATGAGCTTGGACTGAAGCATTTATATAAGTCGCAATTTTGCAAATCCTGCACAGAGTTTAAACAACATATGCCCTGGCGACTTAACGTCAAGGGACAGGGCGGGTAACCACCCAAATGTAGTCTTACCCTGCACACAAGTAGATCACAAGAACCCTTGGCGGTTTACATGAGGCGGGTCATCATACCTCACATATAACCACTATGATATTGAATTTGTACTGCCGGTTTACATGACCTGTGCAGTAAGGGTGATAACCCAATCTTTAGAAGCCAATGCTTCCACATAGATGATGATTGTCATAAGCTGGCGACTTATAGTCAAAAGTCAAGCCGGGTTAAGCATAAAACACTTATATACATTTGAGATATATTCCATAATAGGTCTCATGTCTAACCCTTAGTTGTTCGCATCAAAGACTAACAAAATTTAAGGCTTCTGTTTCGTATACGATCAAAAAACCGTTCCAAAGGGGTTGAGCTAAGATTCGAATATGATCATATAGCCCCCAGTGGCATTGGCGTTGCCGATCAAGAGGGTACCGACAGCTATGTTCTCTTTGGTTCGAATACGACCTATGTTTGAATAGGAAGCCCCCAAATGACCTTGAGAGCTGTTTAACGACGTTGATTCGAATACGATCCACGTCGGACCCAAAAGAGGTTAAGCTATGATTCGAATACGATCAAGAAGCCCCCTAGTGAGTTTGGCAGTGTGCCGATCAAAAGAGTTTCGACAGCTATGTTCTCTTTGGTTCGAATACGACCTATGTTTGAACAGGAAGCCCCCAAGTGACCATAATAAGATAAGCCGTAAGGCAGGATACCTATGTTTGAACTGCGCACCATGGCAGCAAGTTCTTTTTGGCAACCTTTAATTTTTCTTAGAACTCGAACTTGTGAGAGATTAATTCTTTTTTAACCGGAACTTTAAACCAGATTTGAAAGCTTCAAAAATTTGTGAGGGACAAATTTACCTTGAGCCGGATTTTGAACCGGATTTAAGCTTCAAAAATTTGTGAGGGACAAATTTACCCTGGGTCGGCTTTTGAACCGGATTTGAGAGCTTCAGTGATTTGTGGGAGAAAGATGTCTCCTGAATCGGATTTTAAACCAGAGTCCTTATTTTGATCCGGAAATCTTCTGACGGCTTTTAAATTTTCATTGATCTAGCAACAATCTCTGGGGCCCGGGTTAATTTTCCCTTCAATGAACCGGAGTTCTTGAATTCATTGAAACCAGCTAATTTTGCCGAGTCATACCATTGTAGCCCCTGAGTCTCAAGACGACTCGAGGAGTTGGCTTGAGATTCTCCATATTTGACCATAGCATAAGATATACATCATTGGCGTTGATAGCGTGATGTGAATCCATAGAAGGTTGGGGTGACTACGGCGGGTTATAAATATGAGCCGTGTCAGCAACTCGGCGAATGGTTCCTTCCAACTGGCTATTTGAAGTTAACCAAACTGTAGTGGCGGCGACTTGTGCACCTGCCCATTGAACCATCCAGTGCAGATTTACGGCTGATAATATATGATAATTTGCCTCTAATTTGTTGGAAGAAAACCGGGCTTCCCAAGTAGTGACTTGCTCATACTCAATAAACAGCTCATCCAGACAAGTGTGGCTCGGTGTGTCAATATAGACTAGGCCACGAGAGACGAACGGTAAAGACGACCGTAACATCAGAGGTGGCATAGACAGATGAACCGGCCGTGGCGTTGTAAGCCGGTGCGGACGGGCAAGTTGTCCTCCTTGTTGTAAGCCGGTGTGGTTGCGAGAGACGGCCATGGCGTTGTAAGCCGGTGCGGGAGTCCGCTGAGTAACGACAACCACCTGTGCTAAAAGATGTTGGCGTACCTCCATCTCCGTAGTATAATATCACTTTTTATCATAAAAAGTTGCCCTACATAAACAATATTGCAGACCAAAGCAAAGATAAAATTGTTCTTTGATAAAAACAACATGTGCCAATAAAATATATTTTAGATGGATACCACCTGACTCGTCCGGACAGTAAATGAGTCGGCTGCGGCGTTGTAAGCCGGTGCGGACGAGCGAGTCGACCGCCACGTTGGAAGCGGCGCACACGCGTGCGAATCGGCCGCGGGTGCGGACGACGAGTCAACCGCGTGCGTTGATGTAGCGGGGGTGACGACTCTCTCGTTCGCGCTAGTGCAAAAAATAATATTGACGCACGTCTCTTTGCGACACCTTTGTAACGAATAATAGTCCTGCGAAAAAATAGCATAGACCAGAGTAATTGTTCTCGAACAATTTAATATGCACTGATAACATATATAAAAAAGATAGCACCTTGTATTTTTTTTCGGATGATCGTGGATACTGGTGTTAAATAATGCTGGATTTTGTTGGATAACACTTTGGCACTAGAGTAGTACTACTCCCGTTACTATCTCCTTGGATATTGAGCTTTGAGGAGAAGTGATAAACAGAAATTATGCTGACTCCTTCTGTATCTGAAAGTGGAGATGGCAGTGGCCAGCAAACCATGTAAACAACAAGGACGTTGTGGGCTACCGCTGATGAATTTTTTTTAATGCGCGACGCCTCTGTTACTACCCTTTCCACGCTTGACGGACTGCTACTGATGATTGTTTTTGAAGTGCCATAGGCTTCTACATGACTGTTCCTCCTTTGCCTTTCTTTTCTCCATCAAGCAATGGAACGCCAGGATGGCAGCTGGTGTGAGCGCGGCAGGAGGTGGAGCAGCCGGCTCAGGGCGAGGTTGTCGGTGGCAGCAAGGCGCACCGGCGGCTCGGAGGAGGCGAAGCGCACTGGCAGCTCGGCACAGGCAGAAGTGGCCTGACGCGGCCACGGGGGCAGCGGAATCAGCCAGGCGCGGCTGTGGTTGAGGCCCGCGGCAATCTGGCCGCAATAGCGGCGGTGCATCAGCGGAGGCCGTGTCTCCGTTCGTTTCCGGGTGACGGTCAACTCAGTTGACTCCCGTTGGAATCCTTGTCGTCGTCTCCTTCCCTTCTTCCCATATTTGTCTCTAACCTGGGACGCCCAGAGAGCGGGTGCAGCGACTTGGCGTCTTCGTCAGGCATTTGCACGAGGCAATGGTTGGTATTGGATGGTCCGCCTGCTGTGGAGATAAGCCCGCACAATAGCTCATAGCAGCGATGGGTCAGCGATGGGACGAGGTCGAGGAGGAGGCGAAGTGAGCCGGCGATGTGGTGGGCCTGACACGCCGTGTTGGCGCCGGTGGCTCTTGTCAAAGCATGAAGCAGCGGGGGCCGAGGCGAGCAGCAGGGGGCAGGAACGGTTCAGCCCACTTGAGGTGAGTCGGCGACGTGACGCTGCAGCGGCGGCTCGATAGGATCCAGCAGTGGCAAGCACGGCGGCGACTCCTGGAACAACGGCATGGCGATGCGGCAGCGGTAATGAAAGTCGGTGGCGGCTCAATCATGAAGGCCTGATGCGGCTCAATACGGACAGCACGGGGCAGGTCTCCGGCCAACAGACAACGCAGTTTTCACCTTACTAGTAGCCCTCAACTAGTACTCATATGAATCCACCGTGTCTTCAATTCACTTTTGGTCAAGTAACTAGTACTTTGGTCTCCTACGTGACTCTGAGCTTTGGAAATCGTGCCAATACCTATAGTACACGGCTTAATTACGCAGCTATCCAATTTGTTTTTTGTCTTGTTGGACTGGGATCAACATCAAGTAGAATTCGGATCTGGTAGCCGATCCTAACGTAAAGCGCTCCTTTCCTTTTCTTTTACCGGCAAACAACATTGCAGATTGTTTCTGAGCCTGTTGTAGCTGCTATGGACTTTCCTTGGGACTTGGAGCGATGTAGTCGGAATTTCTTTCAACTTGGACTCGGCGGATTTCCATGGTGCGTGCGGTGGTCGCATAGCACGTATAACCCTAAAATCTCTTGCTCATAATCTTGCTCATGCTCCAACAGCCAGCTGCTGATCGACGATGTAGATTCGATTGCGCCGGTTCTTCCCCATCCGATTAATCGTGAGCTTTACGATCCCTTAGAAAAAATCCCTTCAAGACCTCAACACCATCATGCGCAGGCCCCACGGTGGGCGTCAACTGTCGTGGAATTGTCACGGCAGATGTCCTTAGCGTGAGGACTTAATCGCGAGGCCAACACATCTATTGTGGTAGCTTGAGAGGGGTTGGGCGGAATCGAGAGACGCAACACAAGACAAAGATTTAGACAACTTCGAGCCTCGGGAAATATCATCCGGTAATAACCCTACATGTTGTTTGTGGCTAGGTCTCATTATGATCATGAGGGAGTCGCCGGTAAGCCGGCTCTTTGAGTCTAGCCCTAGAGATTGTATCTTGCTTCTTGCTTGTCTCCCTCTCTTTGGGGAGCCATGTCCCTCCTTATATAAGTTGAAGGGGCGGCTTACATGTAGAGTTCTATTAGGATTAGAACTAACTTATTCTCTATTATAAGTCGGATACAAGTACGGATCTTGCTTCCTCGTCAAGGAAATATTCCTCATGCCTTCTGTCTTAAGACGGCCCACCATAATATGAGCCGGCCTACTGGTCCTTGGGCCTAGTCTTCTATGTGACCCGCCGTCGGGGTCATCCGTGAGTCGTCTGACAAGTGAGCCGCCAGACCCGTGAGTCGCCAGTCTACCGGCGGGTCATCGGTGAAGAGCCAAGTCTGGCCGGGTCATACCGCAGGGTATATCCCCGACAGAAGATGCTATTATTGATGATAGTGATGATGAAAATTCTCCCAATGATTATGTATTGCCTGTTGTTCCTGAGGGTTATGTTATGAATGAAGAAGCTGCTAGAGCTATCTTTGCTTGCAATGATAGATATGATCTTAAGAAATTATTAGCTAAATGGAAGCAGCAGTCTCTTAATTCTAGAATAAAACCTATCTGTGTTACTGATAAGGATTATGAATTCTCTGTTGATCCTGAGATTATTACTCTAGTTGAATCTGATCCTTTTTATGGGCTTGAATCTGAAACTGTTGTGGCACATCATCTTACCAAGTTGAATCATATAGCTACCTTGTTTACTCATGATGAAAGATCTCGCTACTTTTATATCCTTAAGATATTTCCGTTCTCGTTAAAGGGTGATGCTAAGACTTGGTATAATTCTCTTGCTCCTGGATGTGTGCGTAGTCCCCAGGATATGATTTATTACTTCTCTGCTAAATATTTCCCTGCTCATAACAAACAAGCTGCCTTAAGGGAAATATATAATTTTGTGCAAATTAAAGAAGAGAGTGATACGTCTCCACCGTATCTACTTTTCCAAACACTTTTGCCCTTGTTTTGGACTCTAACTTGCATGATTTGAATGAAGCTAACCCGGACTGACGCTGTTTTCAGCAGAACTACCATGATGTTGTTTTATGTGTAGAAAAGAAAAGTTCTCGGAATGTCCTGAAAATCCACGGAGGCACTTTTTGGAATTAATAAGAATTTCTGGGCGAAAGAAATACACCAGGGGGCTCACAGGCAGTCCACGAGACAGGGCCCCCCCTAGGGCATGCCCTCCTATCTCGTGGGCCCCCTGGACCTCCACCGACCTCAAGTCCAACTCCATATATTCACGATCGGGGAGAAAAAAATCAGGGAGAAAGTTTCATCGCGTTTTACGACATGGAGCCGCCGCAAGGCCTAATCTCTCTCGGGAGGGCTGATCTGGAGTCCGTTCGGGGCTCCGGAGAGGGGGATTCGTCGCTGTCGTCATCATCAACCATCCTCCATCACCAATTTCATGATGCTCACCGCCGTGCGTGAGTAATTTTATCATAGGCTTGCTGGACGGTGATGGGTTGGATGAGATTTACCATGTAATCAAGTTAGTTTTGTTAGGGTTTGGTCCCTAGTATCCACTATGTTCTGAGATTGATGTTGCTATGACTTTGTTATGCTTAATGCTTGTCACTAGGGTCCGAGTGCCATGATTTCAGATCTGAACCTATTATGTTTTCATGAATATATGTGTGTTCTTGATCCTATCTTGCAAGTCTATAGTCACCTATTATGTGTTATGATCCGACAATCCCGAAGTGACAATAATCGGGATACTTCTCGATGATGACCGTAGTTTGAGGAGTTCATGTATTCACTATGTGTTAATGCTTTGTTTCGGTTCTCTATTAAAAGGAGGCCTTGATATCCTTTAGTTTCCGCTAGGACCCCGCTGCCACGGGAGGGTAGGACAAAAGATGTCATGCAAGTTCTTTTCCATAAGCACGTATGACTATTTACGGAATACATGCCTACATTACATTGATGAACTGGAGCTAGATCTGTGTCACCCTATGTTATAGCTATTACATGAGGAATCGCATCTGGCATAATTATCCATCACTGATCCATTGCCTACGAGCTTTTCATATATTGTTCTTCGCTTATTTACTTTTCCGTTGTTATTGTTACAATTACTACAAAAACCCAAAAACTATTATCTTTACTTTTGCCGCTATTACCTTTATTATCATACTACTTTGCTACTAAATACTTTGCTGCAGATATTAAGTTATCCAGGTGTGGTTGAATTGACAACTCAACTGCTAATACTCAAGAATATTCTTTGGCTCCCCTTGTGTCGAATCAATAAATTTGGGTTGTACTTCACCCTCGAAAGATGTAGCGATCTCCTACACTTGTGGGTTATCAAGACTAATTTCTGGCGCCGTTGCCGGGGAGCATAGCTCTATTCTCCGAGTCACTTGGGATTTATATCTGTTGATCACTATGAAGAACTTGAAAGACGCTAAAACCAAGATTTTGCCCTCAACTACGAGGGGAGGTAAGGAACTGCCATCTAGCTCTGCATTAGATTCTCCTTCCGTTATTAGTAGGCTTGTGACACCTAAACCTGCTACTGCTATGAATTCTGATATGTCGCATGTTATTGATGATGCCACTTCTGCTATGCATGATGAAACTACTTCGGTGCGTGATACTAATTTGCCATTAGGTGAATTTCTTGATGAACAACTTGCTAGAGTTAGGGGGAATGAAAATATTGAAGATGCTATTATTGATGATAGTGATGATGAAGGTTCTCCCAATGATTATGTATTGCCTGTTATTCCTAAGGGTTATGTTATGATTGAAGAAGCTGCTAGGGAAATATTTGCTTGCAATGATAGATATGATCTTAAGAAATTATTAGCTAAATTGAAGCAACAGTCTATTAATGCTAGAATGAAACCCGACCCTGCTTTTGCTACTTCACCTATCTGTGTTACTGATAAGGATTATGAATTCTTTGTTGATCCTGAAATTTCCTAAAATTATTACTTTAGTTGAATCTGATCCTTTTTATGGCCTTGAATCTGAAACTGTTGTGGCACATCTTACCAAGTTGAATGATATAGCTACCCTGTTTACTATAATGATGAGAAGTCTCGCTATTTTTATATCCTTAAGATATTTCCGTTCTCATTAAAGGGTGATGCTAAGACTTGGTATAATTCTCTTGCTCCTGGTTGTGTGCGTAGTCCCCAGGATATGATTTATTACTTCTCTGCTAAATATTTCCCTGCTCATAAGAAACAAGCTGTCTTATGGAAATATATAATTTTGTGCAAATCAAAGAAGAGAGTCTCCCACAAGCTTGGGGAGGCTTCTCGATTACTTAATGCTTTGCACGATCATCCTCTTAAGAAAAATGAAATACTTGATATCTTTTATAATGGACTAACCGATGCTTCCAAGGACTACTTGGATAGTTGTGCTGGTTGTTTTTTCAGGGAAAGAACAGTCGACGAAGCTGAAATATTATTGAATAATATGTTGACCAATGAAAATAATTGGAGTCTTCGTGAGCCAATTCCTGAAGCAATTCCTGAACCAATTGAGCAAATGCCTGAGCCTATTCCTAAACCCACTCCGAAGAAGAGAGGTGTCTTATTTCTCAGTCCTGAAGATATGCAAGAGGCAAAGAAATCAATGAAAGAAAAAGGTATTAAAGCTGAAGATGTTAAGAATTTACCTCCTATTAAAGAAATTCATGGTCTTAATATACCCCCTGTTGAAGAACCATATTGTCTTGATATGATAAAGTTGAAATTCCCTCTATAGATATGATAAAGTTGAAATCCCCTCTACTAAATTTCATAGCCCATGCTTAGATGAATTTGATGACTTTATGGCTAGACAAGAAAGTTTTAATGCTTATGTTGGTAGAGAGTTAAAGAATAATGCTTTCGAGATAGGACGTGTAAGTGATAATCTGGCTAGAGTTAAAGATGAACTTCACCTCGTTAGCAAATATGCTTCTATAGTTGCTACTCAAGCTGAGCAAGTACCTAAAACTCAAAATGATTTGCTTGATGAATTAAATAATAAAAATGACTTTGCTGTTAGAATGGCTACTAGAACTGGTAGAATGACTCAGGAACCTTTGTATCCTGAAGGCCACCCTAAAAGAATCGAGCAAGATTCTCAGAGAAATAATTTAGAGGCACCTAGTTCTTATAAAAAGAAGAAGAATAAAAATGATAGGACTTTGCATGCTTCTAGTGAACCTACTGTAGACACACCTGAGTATCCCAATGATATTTCTATTTCTGATGCTAAAACTCAATCAGGTGATGAACATGAACCTAGTGATAATGTTAATGATAATGTTCATGTTGATGCTCAACCTAGCAAAAACAATGATGTAGAGATTGAACCTGATGTTGATCTTGATAACCCACAATCGAAGAATCAACGTTATGATAAGAGAGATTTTGTCGCTAGAAAGCACAGTAAAGAAGAGAACCATGGGTTCATAAACACATGCCCTTTCCTCCTAAACCATCCAAGTCAAAGGATGATGAGGATTTTGAGCGCTTTGCTGAAATGATTAGACCTATTTTCTTACGTATGCGTTTAACTGATATGCTGAAAGTAAATCCTTATGCTAAGTATATGAAGGATATCATTACAAACAAAAGAAAGATACCGGAAGCTGAAATTTCCACCATCCTTGCTAATTACACTTTTAAGGGTGGAATACCAAAGAAACTTGGAGATCCGGGGGTACCAACTATACCATGCTCCACTAAAAGAAATTATGTTAGAACTGCTTTATGTGATCTTGGAGCCGGTGTTAGTGTTATGCCTCTATCTTTATATCGTAGAATTGAATTGAATAAGCTGACACCTACTGAAATATCTTTGCAAATGGCTGATAAATCAACTGCTATACACAGCCGGTATTTGTGAGGATGTGCCTGTTGTGGTTGCAAATGTCACTATCTTAACGGACTTTGTTATTCTTGATATTCGAGGGCGATAGCATATACATTATCCTTGGTTGACCTGTTTGAATACTGCAGGGGCTGTTATTGATTGCAACAAAGGCAATGTCACTTTTCATGTTAATGGTAATGAGCATAAGGTACACTTTCCGAGGAAACAATCTCAAGTTCATAGCATCAATTCTATTGGAAAAGTTCCAACTATCATTATTGGAGGTTTTGAATTTCATCTCCCTACTGTCAAGAAATAATATGATATTCTTATTGTTGGGGATTTTCATATCCCCATTGAGGTAACTTAGTGTTATTCGAAATTTCTCCGGTTTCGTGCTATTTGGAATGAGTTTTTTAACAAGACTTGATCAACCTTGTTAGTGGGTTCATTTTGACGATCACGAGATGGATGAACTAGAAGGCACAACCTTCCGTACCCTCTTTTTACTTTCTGTTATTTAGATTATATAAAGCAAAAATAGTATTATCTGTCTGTTTTCTGAATTATCCGTGCAATAAAAAATATCCCGAAAATAAAAGTGCTCCAAACGCCCTGCAAATTTAGTATGATTTTTTCTGGAATATTTGAAGATCTTAGGCACTGAAATCACTGCAGGAGGGGCAAGCACCAGGCCACGAGAGTGGAGGGCGCGCCCCGCCTATAAGCGCGCCCACATCTCGTGGGCCTGGTGGCCCCTCCACTTATGCCAGCATCCGCACACTTCATCTTCTGCCCAAAAAAATCCCCATCCAGCTCAAGCACGAGTTCTAGCTCGTTTTGCTGCGATTTTCGATCTCTTAGCTCAAAGCTCCATTCACAAAACTGCTTTGGGAGATTGTTGCTTGGTATGTGACTCCTCCATTGGTCCAATTAGTTTTTGTTCTAGTGCTTTATTCATAGCAATTTTTTGCTGCATAGGTGACCTTGTTCTTGAGCTTGCATGTTAAATTTTTGAGGTCCCAAGCAATTCCAATGCATGATATAGGCTCTAGGCACTTGTAGGAGTAGTTGCTATCAATCTTGTTTAGTTTTGTTCACTTTTATTTTGAAGTTACTAAAATTTTAGAAATTTTCAGAAAAAGAATTATGCTTAGAAGAATGTACCAAGGTGGTTCGTCGGCAAAGAAAGGGCCAAGGATTGCTATACGTGAGCAAGATGTTGAATTGTCGAGGGACGCAAATGTACGGGCTTGTGAGTGGCCATCCGATGATTTTATGGTCGAAGCGGGCTTCAAGGAGGAATTTGACGCGTATGTGCATAATGCCGAGCTGGATGACTTCTTACAAGATAATTAAGTGTCCTCAGTACTATCAATTGACTGATTCCTTTGTGCGGAGGTTCCAATATAACTGTACGCGTAATACTCCTAGTGTCATGTTTGATATTTATGATACATCTTATAACATGGATTTAGAGGATTTCACAACTGCTTGCAAACTCCTTGATGGGGTAATATTAATGATCCTCGCAAATCTAAATTTAGAGATTTTCTTGCTAGTATTACTATGGGAGAATCTAGGGACATAGCACAAGCTACCATAGGGAGCATTCATTTTCCGGCTATACATTATTTTGCTCTCTTTATTGGTAGATGCATTAATGGTAAGGACGAAGCTTGTCACATGTGTGTCCCTGATCTGTGTGTCCTCAAGAGTGTTGTTTTAGGTTATAAATGTTATAACTTGGGGGCAATAGTTACACGTGGGTTGCAGAATAATAGTAGAAAGGGATATTTATTTGGAGGAATTTATGCAACCCGTGTGGCTAATTATCTTAATATAGCCCCACGAGAGGGGATATGATTTTACCTCCTGTTTATTTGGATAAAGAAGCTATGTTTAATCATCAGTTTCTTGAAAGGAATGAACAATTCCTCCATTATCGACTAATCTATGACAGACGCAACATCGTCCCTGTTACTCTTCCTGCTCCCTACCTTTTTTATTATCAGGCAAAAGGAAGATATTTTGTCACTAGGGAGGAAGCAGCTGAATATGAGAGGGGAGTGGAGGTAGCTCGCCAACACGCTGCAGCTCATGAGGCGGTTGCCGCTGCATCTCGGTACAACCCCGGTTTCACTTATGGATATCAGCCAGGCGATCCTTGGTACTAGAACAACTTAGGCCAAAAGCCTAAGCTTGGAGGAGTACGTATTTCTCACCGACTTTACATTCATGTTCACACACTAGTCGTCGGTGCTCATACTCTTTCATTGTATTATACTTGCTAGTTTAAATTTCTTTTTCTAGTTTTCTTCTTGTGTGTTTGATAAACCTTAAGAAAAACCAAAAAAATTAGTTAGTTTAATTTCCGTGCTTGTAGTAGAAATTAAAATGAAAACCCAAAAAGATTTCTAATTCTTCTTCTTACTTGTTGGGAGCTTTCCCGTGTAAATAGTTTTATTTTCTTTTCTTTCCTTTGAGGGTCGAGAAGACCATATTGAAAATGCTTAGTAGCTCTCATATGCATGATTGTTTATTTAATTTAGAGCCCATATTACTTGTCTTCTCTTTTGAGTTGAATGCTTGCAGATTCCAGCTTAGTCCAATGCACGGGCACTATTGTTATTATACACATCGTTCGGTCGTGCAAGTGAAAGGCAATAATGACGATATATAATGGACTTATTGAGATGAGAAAAGCTGGTATGAAGTCGACCTCTCTTGTTTTTGTAAATATGACGAGTTCATCGTTCCTGATTTAGCTTATTATAAAGTAAACATATTTGCAATGACATTTAGAGATTATAGTTGCTTGTGCCATGGTTGATTAGTTATGAGTTATAATGGTTTACCTTGCGTGCCAACATACTATTAGAATGATTATGATGTGGTATGATGGGATGGTATCCTCCTTTAAATGAATTGAGTGACTCGACTTGGCACACGTTCACGCATGTAGTTGAATCAAATCAACATAGCCTTCACGATATTTATGTTCATGGTAGATTATATCCTACTCATGCTTATACTCGGTGTAAATGAATTTTGATGCATGTTTATGACTGTTGTCGCTCTCTCAGTTGGTCGCTTCCCAGTCTTTTGCTAGCCTTCACCTGTACTAAGCGGGAATACTGCTTGTGCATCCAAACTCCTTAAACCCCAAAGTTCTTCCATATGAGTCCACTATACCTTCCTATGTCACGGTATTTACCTGCCGTTCCAAGTAAATTTGTATGTGCCAAACTCCAAACCTTCAAATGAAATTCTATTTTGTATGCTCGAGCAGCTCATGTTTCAACTAGGGCTGCCTATATCTTCCATGTTAGGTGGATTATTCTCACGAGGAGTGGACTCCGCTCCTCATTCACGAGAAAGGGCTGGTAACCGGGATGCCCAGTCCCATGATCCAAAAAGATCAAAGCAAATCAAAATAATTAAACAAAACTCCCCCAGGGTTGTTGTTAGTTGGAGGCACTCGTTGTTTCAAGCAAGCCATGGATTGATGCTTGTTGGTGGTTGGGGGAGTATAAACCTTTACCATTCTATTTGGGAACTGCCTATAATGCATGTAGTATGGAAGATACATCCATCTCATAGTTGTTGTGTTGACAGTGAAAGTATGCCGCTCAAAATGTTATTCAATCTCTATTTTAAAATCAATCTCTGGCACCTCTACAAATCCCTGCTTCCCTCTGCGAAGGGCCTATCTATTTACTTTTTATGTTAAGTCATCACCCTTCTTATTAAAAAGCACCCGCTGGAGAGCACACTGTCATTTGCATTCATTACTATTGGTTTATATTGGGTATGACTTATTTGGATCTCTTTTACCATGAATTACAATGTTTAGTCAGTCCTTGATCTTTAAAGGTGCTCTGCATTTATGTTTTGCGGTCTCAGAAAGGGCTAGCGAGATACCATTTTGTTATATCATGTTATAATTATTTTGAGAAAGTGTTATCATCCGAGTTTTATTATTATGGCTCGCTAGCTGATTATGCTATTGATATGAGTAATTGTGAGACCTAGGTATTATTGTTAGTATGCTTAGTTCATAGTATTTGCTGAACCTGAATGATGGCTTTTCATGGTTACAACAACAAGAGCAAACAGAGTTTGTAAAAGTTTTTCTTTATCACTTTTAGTTTATCAACTGAATTGCTTGAGGACAAGCAAAGGTTTAAGCTTGGGGGAGTTGATACGTCTCCAACATATCTAGTTTTCCAAACACTTTTGCCTTGTTTTGGACTCTAACTTGCATGATTTGAATGAAACTAACCCAGACTTACGCTGTTTTCAGCAGAACTGCCATGATGTTGTTTTATGTGTAGAAAAGAAAAGTTATCGGAATGTCCTGAAAATCCACGGAGGCACTTTTTGGAATTAATAAGAATTTCTGGGCGAAAGAAATAAACCAGGGGGCCCACAGGCTGTCCACAAGACAGGGGGCGCCCCCCCCTAGGGCGCGCCCTCCTATCTCGTGGGCCCCCTGGACCTCCACCGACCTCAACTCCAACTCCATATATTCACGATCGGGGAGAAATAAAATCAGGGAGAAAGTTTCATCGCGTTTTACGACACGGAGCCGCAGCTAAGCCCTAATCTCTCTCGGGAGGGCTAATATGGAGTCCGTTCGGGGCTCCGGAGAGGGGGATTCGTCGTTGTTGTCATCATCAACCATCCTCCATCACCAATTTCATGATGCTCACCGCTGAGTAATTCCATCGTAGGCTTGCTGGACGGTGATGGGTTGGATGAGATTTACCATGTAATCAAGTTAGTTTTGTTAGGGTTTGATCCCTAGTATCCACTATGTTCTTAGATTGATGTTGCTATGACTTTGATATGCTTAATGCTTGTCACTAGGGCCCGAGTGCCATGATTTCAGATCTGAACCTATTATGTTTTCATGAATATATGTGTGTTCTTGATCCTATCTTGCTAGTCTATAGTCACCTATTATGTGTTATGATCCAACAACCCCGAAGTGACAATAATCGGGATACTTCTCGGTGATGACCGTAGTTTGAGGAGTTCATGTATTCACTATGTGTTAAGCTTTGTTCCGGTTCTCTATTAAAAGGAGGCCTTAATATCCCTTAGTTTCTGCTAGGACCCCGCTGCCACGGGAGGGTAGGACAAAATATGTCATGCAAGTTCTTTTCCATAAGCACGTATGCCTATTTACGGAATACGTGCCTACATTACATTGATGAACTGGAGCTAGTTCTGTGTCACCCTATGTTATAGCTATTACATAAGGAATCGCATCCGACATAATTATCCATCACTGATCCATTGCCTACGAGCTTTTCATATATTGTTCTTCGCTTATTTACTTTTCCGTTGCTACTGTTACAATTACTACAAAAAACCCAAAACTATTATCTTTACTTTTGCCACTGTTACCTTTATTATCATACTACTTTGCTACTAAATACTTTGCTGCAGATATTAAGTTATCCAGGTGTGGTTGAATTGACAACTCAACTGCTAATACTCAAGAATATTCTTTGGCTCCCCTTGTGTCGAATCAATAAATTTGGGTTGTACTTCGCCCTCGAAAGCTCTTGTGATCCCCTACACTTTGTGGGTTATCAGAGAGTCTCCCACAAGCTCGGGAGAGGCTTCTCCGGTTACTTAATGCTTTGCCTGATCATCCTCTCAAGACAAATGAAATACTTGATATCTTTTATAATGGACTAACTGATGCTTCCAAGGACTACTTGGATATTTGTGCTGGTTGTGTTTTCAGGGAAAGAACAGTCGACGAAGTTGAATTGCTATTGAATAATATGTTGACTAATGAAAATAATTGGATTCTTCCTGAGCCAGTTCCTGAGGCAATTCCTGAACCAATTGAGCCAACTCCTGAGCCTATTCCTAAACCCAGTCCAAAGAAGAGAGGTGTTTTGTTTCGTCCCGTCTCCGGTGGCCTTAGGGCCATGGAGACGGAGTGGATCTTAGCCCTTGCCGGTGGGAGGGCTCCGTTTTTAGATCTTATTTCAAGCTTTGTTAGGGTTTGTATCCTGCTCAGGAAGGCGAGACGGCGGTGGCTCCCTGAAGATGGAATAAAGGCCTCCCCGCCTAGCCCCTGTTCCGGCGATGCATTTAGCATCATCGGTGGGCGTGTGGAGTTGTGTCTCCGGCGGATCTGTCTTTGGTGGATTTGCTCGGATCTGTTGGTCGTTTGTGTTCGTTTGTGTGTCCTCGGGTTGGATCCTTTTGATCTACACTCTTCATCTGCGGCGGTTGCTGTTTTGGTGCGTTGGTTCTATGGAGCCTTAGCACGACACTTTCCGACTGTCTACTACAACAATGTTTGCCCGGCTCCGGCGAGGGAGGGGCGATGACAGCGGCGCTTGATTTCGCTTCGCTTGTAGTCGTAAATTGGGTGGTCTACGGATCTGGATGTAATTTTTTATTATTTGCAGTGTTCGTTGTATTACCATAATTGAAGATGAATAGATTGAAAGTTTTTTTGACAAAAAAAGTGCTTTAGATCCATGCACCGATGTTCTCGGTGGCCAGCCAAGATGTTTAGCATTGGCACCTGCCTTGCATGACGTGACCGTCATTTTGGCAACGCTGCCTATCTAGTCTACGGGGTGTGTCCAACAACGGCGTGAGATCTAGGTCGGTGTGGTGGAACTCATCCAGATGCAGCGTGAGCGTCAACCCCTCACAAAGGAGGTCGGTGTTCGCGTCGCCACGACAATGGAATGTAGGCATCGCCTTCTGTTTCATTTCTTACTTCATGCCCCATTATATGATGATGTTGCTAGATGGACCCTTGAGCGGGATTTTGGCGACACTGGTTTCCATCTTCTCTCGCTGAATTGATGGTCCGTATTGTGACCACAATCTTCTTATTGCTAGGTTTTCGATCACATGGCAATGTTCGTGTCAATGTCTGCGTCAGGACCGGTCCCATGTACTAATTTCCCCCATGAGGATACCATGGGCTCTAAGCCGGCAAGTGGACGTGGAAAATACATAGCCACAATGGTTTGGTGAGACATCGAGGACTGTGCACCACAGAATGACCACTGTGCAAGGTCCTCGATGTGATTTTTATTATGTTTAGGGTGAGTGGTACTTCTTATGATCATTTATAATATAAAGATCAGGGGCTTTTTTCATAAAAAAGAAGAATAAAAAATGGAGAGTAGATAGTTTTTTTTTGAAAAACAGAAGGCCATATATTAAATAAAATCAAACCTTACAGGAACTTCATTACAAGGAAAAAATATAGGTAAGTCCTTGAAGGAAAACCATGGTCATCTTCCTTCTGGATCCACCGGCGATGCACCGTGAACAAAGTGCATTGCCACCTCGGGGCCTTTGTCTCATCGAATCAATCTTGTTGAAATCCAGGAGCTTCAAGACAACAACCAAGAAATCATCGATGTAGAACAGAAGATGTTGGCAATTATTGTACAGATCGCCACCCCGAAGAAGCTGGCACCAAATCGAGCGAGAGATTGTGTGACCAAGAGCGATCCCACCACTCAAAGCCCCAACCCCTTGCGTCGCAACACCCTGGGAGACGCTAGGGGCCCCGATACAGATGCCAAAGGCACTAGGGCGGGTGGATCGCAACGGGTTCCCGTGAGGCGGCAGGGGCGTTTCTTGCGGTGCAGCCGTGGGCAGTGGGTAGGGTGGCGTCCCTAGCCTGTGTGGCAGCGGACAACGAGCCATGGCTGGTGGGGAGAGCTATTTTGCTAGGAGATGGGTCACTGTGGTGGCCGTGGATTTGAAGTCCCGTTCGCGGCGTGGCCTTGGCTAGCCGGCGATGCACGGATGGACTAGTGAGGGGCGGCTGGAGGCCCTCTGTCGGCGTTCCGGTGGCAGCTATGTCTTCATAGCGAGGCTCTGCATGGATGCAGTCAGCCATGAGATCTGGGCGATGCTACCTCCGGTGAAAATCGCGCCAACTATAGTCATGATGGACGATAGTGTCGTCTCTGACGCCGTTTTCCTTCTCGGGGCATCATTGTTGCAGGTTGTGTCACCATGCTCGGGATGATCCAGGGGAAACCCTAAATCCGGGTATCCCAAATCGAACGACGACGGCGCCTTTGGTGTCATTCTCCTTCTTGAGGGCATCACTTTGGAGCATGAGCTGGCTGGAGGGGACAAGACGAGGAGCTGTGTTACATCTAGTGCAAGGCCGATGGTAGCTCTCGGCGACGTGGCCTGGCAGAGTGTCAGGGACGCCCGCATGTGGATGGGCGTGCAGAGGATAGTGGCATTGTCTAGCATGGCGGTGATGTTGACGACAGAATGGACTGGCGAGATGAATACGTTGATCGCTCCTGAAGGTGGAACAATGGAAGACGACGGTGGTTGATACTAGAGCATGCGTATACAGTGTGCGCAGAGGGTCTAGCTAGACCAGTTAGTGCTCTCGGCTTGCCAGCGGGCGGCTTCGTTAGGCCACTGGGACATATGGTGTGTGTTGATATGCGACCAGGGTACACCATTAAGCTTGTAGGTGTAGCGACATTAGTTGACAGGAAGGTGGTTTTGGATTGATCCATGTATTTATTTTGTTCAGTCTACTAAATAATATAATAAAATGGTTGTATGCATACTTGATGGAGGCCGGGGTAATCCTCCTTTTCAAAAGAAAAGAGCAAGAAGATAAACCCAACTTCGGCCAGACCGAGGAGGAATTAAATAATTAATTTTGAAACGAAGGCAAAAGTATTACTTCATCTCATTAAAAAAGAAGGAGTAATACTGAGTTTGCAGGTTATAGGACCATCGGGTCCAAATAAATTTGGCTACTCTCCTGGAATTAAATTGCTCAATAATCTAGCCAGGCGATGAACCACGTCTTGGCCTCATCTTTGATCGTCGCGACCACTTTAGAAGGAATTCCTCTCATTCCAAATCTCCCAGTAGATCAGCATCTGTAGCGAGGTGTTGACCTTCCTATAGTTTCAAACCATGCCATCATTTTAACACCACCATTGTTTGATTGACTGAAAGTTACTCCAACTCAGAATCGGCGAGTGAATCCCCAACCACTCGAAAACCAGATTCCAAACTCTCATCGTGTGGTGGCATTTGGACATGAGATGAGTCACCGTTTCTGGCTCTCTTTTGCATAGCTGACAAAGACAATAGTTTGGCCACCCTCTGCGAAGTAGTCTATCAGCCGTCCAGATCCGGTCTTGCAGGACAAGCCATGAGAAGAATTTAATCTTGGGTGGTGCCCAGATCTTCCAAACTAATCGCGGCATCTCAGACTTGATCAGCCCAGCGAAATGCATCTGGTAAGCGGTGGCGGCAAAATAACATCCATGGGCTATGAACTTCCATCGGATGGTAATACTAATGCCCGTCGAGAGTTGGACCTCATGACATTTGCACCATACTTGAAAGAACAGTTGTATGAGGGCCACCGAAAGGCCACCCTGCGGGTTTATGTGCCTAACCCAGTCGTTATCTTGCATGGCCTTGGTCACACAAGCATTGATGCGCTTCGAAAGGGCGTAGATGCCTGGAGCAATGTCTTTACACCTTTTACCAAGAAATCATGGGAGTGCCAGAAACTTACAGTCTTGCCATCCGCCAAAGTGATAGTCGTCGCAACATAGGATAAATATTTGTCTTCATCGTCACAAGGTATTCCGAGACCAACCCATGTTCACTGGGGGTCCACCCAGAAAAACCATAACCATCGCAGTCTTAAAGCCCGTGCAAACTTGTCAATATCCAGGATTTCCAAACCACCCCTCAATATCCAGGATTTCCAAACCACCCAAATCTATAGGATGACAGACAGAGGAATTAATAACAAATCAAGTATATAACCTACTTTGGAAAAGACTATATAGGCTCTAGTGGTGCAGTGGAAAAATAAAAGAATCCGACGTGGTGGCCATTTATTCTACGTGGCTTATATATCTAGTCTAGAGCGAGCCGACGTTTGCTCTTCAGCACAGGCAACCCTTGCTGCACGAGAGAGCGCCTGCGGATGCCGTCATCGGCGCCACGAAAGAGGCGGACTTGGCAAAACTGGGGGCTTTAACCTCAGCCCCCGGTCTGCCGGACGCCGTGAAGAACGCGCCGTTGAACATCAGGTCGCCGTCGGATATCCAGTTCCACTTCTGCCACTCGCTCTTCGGCGGGTCGCCGTCGCGCTTCGTCACCTGCAGAGATGGCAGAGTTCATACGGTCAGCTTCATCAAAGGGACAGCCACATGAGTTTCCAAGACGAGGGCAAACAGGAGCAGCACCTCTTTTTCCTTGCCAGCACAGAACCTGTTGCCTCGGCTAAGTATGGTCGGCGATGCACTGCCACCGATGGCGTATTTCCCCCAGTTTACGTAGTCGTTGTTGACGACGTGGAACACCCCAAACCGGCACCTGTCGATCAAAACGAGTAATCGTCACGTCGATCAGTGCCCTAATAATTTGCTGATGCGATGAGAGTTTTGCACTCCTCGATTTGGCAAAAGTGTGTGCAATACCTCGGCATTCTCTGCACGAGGCCCGGCCCGAAGCGATTGAAGGCGACGGTGACCCGCATGGCCCTGTCGTCCTCGTAGGCGTCGTTGTGGCCGAGGAGCATGGCCTTGTTGTGGTTGGTCAGGAGGCAGTTGGAGACGGTCACGCCGGTGGAGGCGGCGATCACGTCGACGAGGCCGTCGGCGCAGTCCTCCAGCGTGCAGCGGTCCACCCACACGTCCCTCGCGCCGAAGAGGCTGACGCCGTCGCCGTCCGACAGCTGGCTCTTCTTCTTCGCCGACTTGGGCGCTGGCCTGCAGCCGCGGATGGTGATGCCGTGGATGATCACGTTGCTCCCATTGCGCACCGTGAAGCACGCGCCGCCCTCGCCGACGACGACGCTGGCGCCGCGGCCGTCCACCGTCTTGTGCGAGCTCACGACGAGCTCCCGCTTGGGACGGATCGTCATGTTGCAGGCGAAGATGATCCAGAGGGGCTCGTCCTGGACGAGGCCGTAGCGGAGCGTGCCGGGGGCGGGGTTGGCCGGGTCCTCGTCGCCGGGGTCCGTCACGACGTATATCCTGCCGCCCTTGCCGCCGATGGCGTTGCGGCCGAACCCGATGGCGCAGTCGGCGAGCCGCTGCCGGTTATCGGCCCAGCCGGGGTCGCATCGCCAGCAGTCGTCGACCGGGTTGCCTGTGCCGCATTGCTCAAGCGTTCGTTGTCGGCGCACTGATATGTTACCGGAGGCATTGACCGGCAATGGCGAAGAGTAGGAAATGGATAAAATGGATGTGAAGATAAAGGAGAGGAGAATGGCCATTGTTCCTGATACAGATATTTGAACAGATAGAAGATCAGTGCCTGCCTACACAATAGAGATCGATCTACTCTGGATGCACAAGGCCGCATAAGAACACGTAAGCGGAACAGCTAGTATATGGCAATAGATCATGGAAATCTCCATTTTAGGAACTAGCTGATAACTCGTAAAGGTCTTCCTATTTTCTGCAGGATGTGTTTGTCTTGCCAATAGCACTGATTGACTGATTGATTTTAAACGACACAAATTAGGTATATATGGATTCCCTTGTTGATTCTAATATACGGTATGACACAACTGGATATTAAATTATTACACAAATGGAAGAAGAAGAATTGAGGGAGGGAGCATTTTTTTTTCCAATGCCAGAAATGATCAGTTACAAATCACACTAAGCACGAGGTACATCATATCTTTCCTCTCCCAATCTCCCACACATTTGCGATGTTCAGCCATCACAAGCAATTCATCCGTTCTTTTCACTAGAATGACCCATTACGCAGAATGGTATAAGGTCCCAATTTAAACCAAGAGTTATTTGCATGTCACAACTTTTTTTTTGTTGTAACTTCAGATAGTTTTAGTTATGTTGTCCCTATCATAATGCACATGTCACAATTTGACAACATGAATGTAAATATGAGTACAGATGGACCATAATTTTATAACAATACACATGGCAGGAGGTAGCATATTACACGTGAATAAAAATGCATATTTTTTATTTATCAGTTTTGCTAGAGCACATCTAGATGTGCTCTAAGTATTGCACATCTAAGTCCTATGTCATTGATTGTACGCTAAAATTCAAGCAAGCATTTTCTTTTGTCCTTTTTTTCTTTTCTTTCTAGATTCATTGAGTCACTTAGATGTGCGATAATTGAAAAAAAGTGCAATTGTGAGAAGAAGAGAGGAAGAAGCCTAGAGACAGTCGAGGGTGAGACGGGAGGAGAGGCGGTACAACAACACACTAGGGTTCGAGAGCAGATGATGAGAGATAAGCGAAGGGGAGGTGGAGGGACGTGGTGGTGGTTGAGAACATGGGAGGAGGAGAGACAGAGATGGGAGGTAGTGGGTCGGGGCTCGAGGACGGGAGGGAAGGGGATTGGTCGTTAGGGTCTTAACCGCTTTGAGCTCGCATATAACAACGGAGAGGTCGAGGAAAATTTTGTTTACCTATTTGTACATCGGAGCCAGCAGTGAGATGGAACTGTTAGTGACACCAGTATTAAAAAGTTAGAGTAAAACACAATCAATTAAATGATCGCCAGAGCAAAGCCAGAGGAACGAGATAAGCTACATCAGACGTACCAAGACGCTGTGCACAAGAGGAGCTCTATGGCACCGAGGCATCCTTTAAGGGAGAAAAACCCTAGTTCAATCTCCTCTCGTATTCATTCACTTCTGTGGAATCTTGCATTCTATGATCTTTGGACGGCAAAACTTTCTAATTCCTCGGACACTGATGTGTTAAAGTTACAGCCCCTACAACTTGACGTCCAGACTTTGTAGAAACCTTTTATTGGTGAGGCACCATCATCTCAGCGGCGAGCGAAGGTGTGGGTGTGGTTCCAATGAACCTGATTGTGCAGACGACGTGATCCCGGAAGACGTGGGTCATGGCGCGGTGGCTGCCCTGGTGGGCGATAGCGTCTGATTTGGTCGCCTCCTACCCCTCCCTGCTCAGCGCACTCCTTCCCCTCCGGATTTGGGCCGTGCTTAAGTTGTTGCCGATTCCCAAACTAAAGGGGGGTGCTGCTGGTGGGGAGTACAAACTGGGAGCTTAGGTCGGCCTTGACCACCTGTGACAACAGCGATGCTGAGGGTATCGTTCCCCTCCTTGGAGGTGATATTGGGTCTACTCCTCACATTCCCCTCCATGTAGTCTTCTGAGAGAAAACTCTAACTTTGTTGGGTGGTGATTGTGCTCTTGTCATCGTGTCCTTCATGAAGGCGCCACCTTGGGAGCTTTGTGGCTGGTGTGCGCTGATGGGTTGTGGTAGGCGGCGGCAGTGGCGTGGTTCTTTGCGTCCAATTCTTTAGCTCGATAGTGAAACCTCATTCGGTGCTCTGTGTGTGACTGATGTGTGTCTATTCTTTGCATCTTGTGGTTGCGTTCCGTGGTGGGAGGAGATAGGGGTTCCCTCCACCAATGGCTACATCATGGTGTGGAATGAGAGCCAAAGCTCCTCCTGACAGTGTCAGATCTGTCTCCTTGGTACTCAGAGCTTCCCAGGGCTCAATGTTATTTCCTTGCTTCATCTGACTTGAACATTTTCCTTTCTCCATGGTTTGGTCATGTGCGGATGTATTGCTTTACTCAAGGAGAGCCAATTTCAGCAATGTTCCTTTTTATGTGGCACATTCCGGCGACATCCATTCATGTTCTATGGGGAACATCTCCATCTTCCAATGGTGGGTCATATTTTGAGCCAGGAGAGGACGCATGGGCCTTCTTCAGATATAGAATTAATGGTTGTGTTGTGTCGAGGTTCTTAGTCGTTTGGAATGGCATACCCTTTCTGTTCTGATGGTCCTTTCTCCTCCAGAGCCGACATGTTCCTGGTTCATAGTGCTTCGTCCATGGAATAGGTCCTCAACGTCTTCAACTTCATGTTCTTTATTTATCTTTCTTGCTTGAAGCGATTGAGGCTTTGTTTGCTACTTTCCAGTGCCTTTGTATCTTATTGTTTTGTTCTTTTTCTCTGTTGGTTTCTTGTGTTCGTAATCCTTTTCGATTTATGATTTTGTTAATTCAAAGCAGGGCTCTGTTCAAGCCTCTTCTCTAGAAAATATAAAGCATTTTAAAAATGAGGTTTCTATTGATGTGCGAGGAACTATCTTCGGATTGCTAACATAAGGAAGGTCCAGTGAAGGAAAGGATCATATCAAAATTTCACTAAGATATACCCCCCCCCCCCCCCGAACATCTGTCATGTTAATCAATTGCAAAAAGTTCATTTGTTGTTTTCACTAGATGGCCCACTGTGCCATATGGTGCAAGTCTTGATTTAAATCAAAAGTTATTTCATATCACAACTTTTTTTGTTGTTATAAATTTAGATAAGTTTAGTTACATCGTCATGTCATAATATACATACTACAATTGGACAACATAAATGTAAATATGTACATTGACAAACAATAATTTGATAGCATAACACATGACATGAGGTAAAATATCACATGTGGAAAAAGCATGTTTAATATCCAAGTGGAAATAAAGCGGTGCAATTCCGAGAAGAAGAGAGGAAGATGCTTAGGGACAGTTTGTAGTGAAATGGGAAGAGAGGCGGTGGCAACAATGTGCTAGTCTTCCTGAGCAGAGGAGGGAAGCGAAGCGAAGGGCTGGTGGAGGGGTGAAGGAAATATGCCCTAGAGGCAATAATAAAGTTATTATTTATTTCCTCATATCATGATAAATGTTTATTATTCATGCTATAATTGTACTAACCGGAAACATGATACATGTGTGAATACATAGACAAACTTAATGTCACTAGTATGCCTCTACTTGACTAGCTCATTAATCAAAGATGGTTATGTTTCCTAACCATAGACATGTGTTGTCATTTGATTAAATGGGATCACATCATTAGGAGAATGATGTGATTGACTTGACCCATTCCGTTAGCTTAGTGTTGGGGAACGCAGTAATTTCAAAAAATTTCCTACGCACACACAGGACCATGGTGATGGCATAGCAACGAGAGGGGAGAGTGATGTCTACGTACCCTCGTAGACCGTGGCGAGCGATCACAACGTAGAGGAAGTAGTCGTACGTTCTCCTCGCGATCCTGCCGATCCCAGCGCCGTTACTCCGGCACCTCCGTGTCGATGATGACGTAGAGGAAATAGTCGTACGTTCTCCTCACGATCCAGCCGATCCCAGCGCCGTTACTCCGGCGCCTCCGAGTTCTTGGCACACGTTCAGCTCGACGACTCTCCACGGGCTCCGATCCAGCAAAGCTCCGGGGAGAAGGAGTTCCGTCAGCACGTCGGAGTGTTGACGATCTTGATGTTTCACCGACGCAGGCTTCGCCTAAGCACTGCTACGATATGACCGAGGTGGAATATGGTGGAGGGGCACCGCACACGGCTAAGGAACGATCTCAAGGATCAACTTGTGTGTTCTAGGGTGCCCCCTCCCGTGATATAAAGGAGGGAGAGAGGAGGTGGCCGGCCCAAGGGGCGCACCAGGAGGGGGAAACCTACTCCAAGTAGGTTTCCTCTCTTTTCCTTAGCTTATTTGGAGGGAAAGGAAGGAGTACTAGTATTAGGAATAAGTACTAGTAGTAGGAATAGGAAGAGGGGAAGGAGAAAGGAAGGGGGCGGCCCCCCTCCCCAGTCGGATTGGGCTTGGGCGCGCCCCCTCCCTTGTTCCTTCTCCCTTCCTCCTACATGGGCCCAATAAGGCCCATATACCTCCGGGGTTCGGTAACCTCCGGAGCTCCAAACTTCTCCGGAACCTTTCCGGTGTCCAAATATATCCGTCCAATATATCAATCTTTATGTCTCGACCATTTCGAGACTCCTCGTCATGTCCGTGATCATATCCGGGACTCGAACAACCTTCGGTACATCAAAATACACAAACTCATAATATAACCGTCATGAAACCTTAAGCGTGCGGACCCTACGGTTCGAGAACAATGTAGACATGACCGAGACACATCTCCGGTCAATAACCAATAAGCGGGACCTGGATGCCCATATTGGTTCCTACATATTCTCTGAAGATCTTTATCGGTCGGACCGCGCATAACAACATACGTTGTTCCCTTTGTCATCGGTATGTTACTTGCCGAGATTCGATCGTCGGTATCCAATACCTAGTTCAATCTCGTTACGGCAAGTCTCTTTACTCGTTCCGTAATACATCATCTCACAACTAACTCATTAGTTGCAATGCTTGCAAGGCTTATGTGATGTGTATTACCGAGAAGGCCCAGAGATACCTCTCCGACAATCGGAGTGACAAAACCTAATCTCGAAATACGCCAACCCAACAAGTACCTTTGGAGACACCTGTAATACTCCTTTATAATCACCCGATTCGTTGTGACGTTTGGTAGTACCCAAAGTGTTCCTCCGTAAGCAGGGAGTTGCATAATCTCATAGTTACGGGAACATGTATAAGTCATGAAGAAAGCAATAGCAACATACTAAGCGATCAAGTGCTAGGCTAACGGAATGGGTCATGTCAATCAGATCATTCTCCTAATGATGTGATCCCGTTAATCAAATGACAACTCATGTCTATGGTTAGGAAACATAACCATCTTTGATTAACGAGCTAGTCAAGTAGAGGCATACTAGTGACACTCTGTTTGTCTATGTATTCACACATGTATTATGTTTCCGGTTAATACAATTCTAGCATGAATAATAAACATTTATCATGATATAAGGAAATAAATAATAACTTTATTATTGCCTCTAGGGCATATTTCCTTGATCTCCCACTTGCACTAGAGTCAATAATCTAGTTCACTCAAGAATGATTCTAACACCCATGGAGTCTTGGTGCGATCAGGTTTTGCTCGTGGAAGAGGCTTAGTCAACGGGTCTGCAATGTTCAGATCCGTATGTACTTTGCAAATCTCTATGTCTCCCATTTGGACTTGGTCCCGAATGGAATTGAAGCGTCTCTTGATATGCTTGGTCCTCTTGTGAAATCTGGATTCCTTTGCCAAGGCAATTGCACCAGTATTGTCACGAAGATCTTCATTGGTCCCGATGCACTAGGTATAACACCTAGATCGGAAATGAACTCTTTCATCCAGACTCCTTCATTTGCTGCTTCCAGCAGCTATGTACTCCGCTTCACATGTAGATCCCATACGACGCTTTGTTTAGAACTGCACCAACCGACTCCACCGTTTAACAAAAACACGTATCCGGTTTGCGATTTAGAATCGTCCGGATCAGTGTCAAAGCTTGCATCGACGTAACCATTTACGACTAGCTCTTTGTCACCTCCATATACGAGAAACATATCCTTAGTCCTTTTCGGTATTTCAGATGTTCTTGACGCTGTCCGATGATCCACTCTGGATTACTTTGGTACCTTCCTGCCAAGCTTACACCTAAGCATACGTCAGTCTGGTACACAGCATTGCATACATGATAGAGCCTATGGCTGAAGCATAGGGAACATCTTTCATTTTCTCTCTATCTTCTGCCGTGGTCGGGCATTGAGTCCGACTCAATTTCACACCTTGTAATACAGGTAAAAACCTTTCTTTGCCTGATCCATTTTGAACTTCTTCAAAACTTTATCAAGGTATGTGCTTTGTGAAAGTCCAATTAATCGTCTTGATCTATCTCTATAGATCTTGATGCCCAATATGTAAGCAGCTTCAACAAGGTCTTTCATCGAAAAACTCTTGTTCAAATATCCCTTTATGCTATCCAGAAATTCTATATCATCTCCGATCAGCAATATGTCATCTACATATAATATCAGAAATGCTACAGAGCTCCCACTCACTTTCTTGTAAATACAGGCTTCTCCATAAGTCTGTATAAACCCAAATGCTTTGATCACACTATCAAAGCGTTTATTCCAACTCCGAGATGCTTGCACCAGTCCATAAATGGATCACTGGAGCTTGCACACTTTGTTAGCTCCTTTGGATCGATAAAACCTTACGGTTGCATCATATACAACTCTTCTTCCGGAAACCCATTCAGGAATGCGGTCTTTACATCCATTTTCCAAATTTCATAATCATAAAATGCGGCAATTGCTAACATGATTCGGACAGACTTAAGCATCGCTTCTGGTGAGAAGGTCTCATCGTAGTCAACCCCTTGAACTTGTCGAAAACCGCTGCGACAAGTCGAGCTTTGTAGACAGCAATATTACCGTCGGCGTCGGTCTTCTTCTTGAAGATCCACTTGTTTTCTATTGCTTGCCGACCCTCGGGCAAGTCAACCAAAGTCCACACTTTGTTTTCATACATGGATCCCATCTCGGATTTCATGGCCTCAAGCCATTTTGCGAATCTGGGCTCACCATCGCTTCTTCATAGTTCGTAGGTTCATCATGATCTAGTAGCATGACTTCCGAACAGGATTGCCGTACCACTAAGTGCGGATTTTATTCTGGTTGATCTACGAGGTTACGTAGTAACTTGATCTGAAGTTTCATGATCAACATCATCAACTTCCTCACTATTTGGTGTAGATATCGCGGAAACTGGTTTACGTGATAAACTACTTTCAAATAAGGGAGAAGGTACGATTACCTCATCAAGTTCTACTTTCCTCCCACTCACTTCTTTCGAGAGAAACTCCTTCTCTAGAAAGGATCCACTTTTAGCAACAAATGTCTTGCCTTCGGATCTGTGATAGAAGGTGTACCCAACTGTCTCCTTTGGGTATCCTATGAAGACACATTTCTCCGCTTTAGGTTCGAGCTTATCAGGTTGAAGCTTTTTCACATAAGCATCGCATCCCCAAATTTTAAGAAAGCGACAACTTTGGTTTCTTGCTAAACCACAGTTCATAAGGTGTCGTCTCAACGGATTTTGACGGTGTTCTATTCAGCATGAATGCGGCCGTCTCAAGAGCATAACCCCAAAAGCGATAGCGGTAAATCTGTAAGAGACATCATAGATCGCACCATATCTAGTAAAGTGCGATTCTGACGTTCGGACACACCATTGCGCTGTGGTGTTTTCGGTGGCGTGAGTTGCGTAAACTATTCCGCATTGTTTCAAATGTAGACCAAACTCGTAACTCAAATATTCGCCTCCACGATCAGATCGTAGAAACTTTATTTTCTTATTACGATGATTTTCAACTTCACTCTGAAATTCCTTAAACTTTTCAAATGTTTCAGACTTATGTTTCATTAAGAAGATATACCCATATCTGCTTAAATCATCTGTGAAGGTGAGAAAATAACGATATCCGCCACGAGCCTCAACATTCATTGGACCACATAATTCTTTTTTTATGATTTCAAACAATTCTGTTGCTATCTCCATAGTACCGGAGAACGGGGTTTTAGTCATCTTGCCCATGAGGCACGGTTCGCAAGTGCCAAGTGATTCATAATCAAGTGACTCCAAAACTCCATCAGTATGGAGTTTCTTCATGCGCTTTATACCGATATGACCTAAACGGTAATGCCACAAATAAGTCGCACTATCATTATCAACTCTGCATCTTTTGGTTTCAACATTATGAATATGTGTATCACTACTATCGAGATCCATTAAAAATAGACCACTCTTCAAGGGTGCATGACCATAAAAGATATTATTCATATAAATAGAAAACCTTTATTCTCTGATTTAAATGAATAACCGTCTCGCATCAAACAAGATCCAGATATAATGTTCATGCTCAACGCTGGCACCAAATAACAATTATTTAGGTCTAAAACTAATCCCGAAGGTAGATGTAGAGGTAGCGTGCCGATTGCGATCACATCGACTTTGGAACCATTTCCCACGCGCATCGTCACCTCGTCCTTTGCCAGTGTTCGCTTAATCCGTAGTCCCTGTTTCGAGTTGCAAATATTAGCAATGTAACCGGTATCAAATACCAGTGCTCTGCGAGCTCTAGTAAGGTACACATCAATAACATGTATATCACATATACCTTTGTTCACCTTGCCATCCTTCTTATCCGCCAAATACTTGGGGCAGTTCCGCTTCCAAAGGACGATGCCGCTTGCGGTAGAAGCACTCAGTTTCAGGTTTAGGTCCGGACTTGGGTTTCTTCATTTGAGCAGCAACTTGTTTGATGTTCTTCTTGAAGTTCCCTTCTTCTTCCCTTTGCCTTTCTTCTTGAAACTAGTGGTCTTATTGACCATCAACACTTGATGCTCCTTCTTGATTTCTACCTCCGCAGCTTTCGGATTGCGAAGAGCTTAGGCATAGTCTTTACTAACCCTTGCATATTATAGTTCATCACGAAGCCTTTGTAGCTTGGTGGCGTTGATTGAAGAATTACATCAATGACACAATCATCCGGAAGATCAACTCCCGGTTGAGTCAAGTGATTGTAATACCCGGACATTACGAGTATGTGCTCACCGATGCACCCATTCTCCTCCATTTTGCAGCTATAGAACTTATTGGAGACTTCATATCTCTCAATCCGGGCATTCTGTTGAAATATCAACTTCAACTCTTGGAACATCTCATATGCTCCACGACTTTCAAAACGTCGTTGAAGACCCGGTTCTAAGCCGTAAAGCATGGCACACTGAACTATAGAGTAGTCATCAGCTTTGCTCGCCAGACGTTCTTAACGCCGTCGGGCCAGCATCAAGAAGAGTTGGCACCTAGCGGTGCATCCGGGGACGTAACTCTTACTCGCAGCAATGAGGATAATCCTCGAGATTACGGACCCGATCAGGTGTAATTGCTACCATCATCTTTCAACTTTGCTTTCTCAAGGAACGCATTAAAATTCAACGGAACAACAAAGACGAGCCATCTATCTACAAATGCATATAGACAAGCAAGATACTATCGGTACTAAGTTCATGATAAATTTAAGTTCAATTAATCATATTACTTAAGAACTCCCACTTAGACAGACATCTCTCTAGTCATCCAAGTGATCACGTGATCCAAATCAACTAAACCATAACCGATCATCACGTGAGATGGAGTAGTTTTCAATGGTGAACATCTTATGTTGATCATATCTACTATATGATTCACGCCGACCTTTCGGTCTCCGTGTTCCGAGGCCATATCTGCATATGCTAGGCTCGTCAAGTATAACCTGAGTATTCTGCGTGTGCAAAACTGGCTTGCACCCGTTGTAGATGGACGTAGAGCTTATCACACCCGATCATCACGTGGTGTCTCAGCACGACGAACTTTGGCAACGGTGCATACTCAGGGAGAACACTACTTGATAATTTTAGTGAGAGATCATCTTAAAATGCTACCGTCAATCAAAGCAAAATAAGATGCATAAAGGATAAACATCACATGCAATCAATATAAGTGATATGATATGGCCATCATCATCTTGTGCTTGTGATCTCCATCTCAAGCACCGTCGTGATCACCATCGTCACCGGGCGCCGACACCTTGATCTCCATCGTAGCATCGTTGTCGTTTCGCCATCTATTGCTTCTACGACTATCGCTACCGCTTAGTGATAAAGTAAAAGCAATTACAGGCGCTTGCATTTCATACAATAAAGCGACAACCATATGGCTCCTCGCCATTGCCGATAACTCGGTTACAAAACATGATCATCTCATACAATAAAATATAGCATCACGTCTTGACCATATCACATCACAACATGCCCTGTAAAACAAGTTAGACGTCCTCTACTTTGTTGTTGCAAGTTTTACGTGGCTGCTACGGGCTGAGCAAGAACCGTTCTTACCTACGCATCAAAACCACAACGATACTTCGTCAAATAGACTCCGCTTTTAACCTTCTCAAGGACCGGGCGTAGCCACACTCGGTTCAACTAAAGTGAGAGAGACAGACACCCGCCAGCCACCTTTAAGCACGAATGCTCGTGAACGGTGAAACCAGTCTCAGCGTAAGCGTCTGGCGTAATGTCGGTCCGGCCGCTTCATCTCACAATACCGCTGAACCAAAGTATGACATGCTGGTAGGTAGTATGACTTGTATCGCCCACAACTCACTTGTGTTCTACTCGTGCATATGACATCAACGCATAAAACCAGGCTCGGATGCCACTGTTGGGGAACGCAGTAATTTCAAAAAATTTCCTACGCACACACAGGACCATGGTGATGGCATAGCAACGAGAGGGGAGAGTGATGTCTACGTACCCTCGTAGACCGTAAGCGGAAGCGATCACAACTGAAGGAAATATGCCCTAGAGGCAATAATAAAGTTATTATTTATTTCCTTATATCATGATAAATGTTTATTATTCATGCTAGAATTGTATTAACCGGAAACATAATACATGTGTGAATACATAGACAAACAGAGTGTCACTAGTATGCCTCTACTTGACTAGCTCGTTAATCAAAGATGGTTATGTTTCCTAACCATAGACATGAGTTGTCATTTGATTAACGGGATCACATCATTAGGAGAATGATCTGATTGACATGACCCATTCCGTTAGCCTAGCACTTGATCGTTTAGTATGTTGCTATTGCTTTCTTCATGACTTATACATGTTCCTGTAACTATGAGATTATGCAACTCCCGTGCCACGGAGGAACACTTTGGGTACTACCAAACGTCACAACGTAATCGGGTGATTATAAAGGAGTATTACAGGTGTCTCCAAAGGTACTTTGGGTTGGCGATTTCGAGATTAGGTTTTGTCACTCCGATTGTCGGAGAGGTATCTTCTGGCCTTCTCGGTAATACACATCACATAAGCCTTGCAAGCATTGCAACTAATGAGTTAGTTGTGAGATGATGTATTACGGAACGAGTAAAGAGACTTGCCGGTAACAAGATTGAACTAGGTATTGGATACCGATGATCGAATCTCGGGCAAGTAACATACCGATGACAAAGGGAACAACGTATGTTGTTATGCGGTCTGACCGATAAAGATCTTCAGAGAATATGTAGGAACCAATATGGGCATCCAGGTCCCGCTTATTGGTTATTGACCGGAGATGTGTCTCGGTCATGTCTACATTGTTCTCGAACCGTAGGGTCCGTGACGCTTAAGGTTTCGATGACGGTTATATTATGAGTTTGTGTATTTTGATGTACCGAAGGTTGTTCGGAGTCCCGGATATGATCACGGACATGACGAGGAGTCTCGAAATGGTCGAGACATAAAGATTGATATATTGGACGGATATATTTGGACACCGGAAAGGTTCCGGAGAAGTTTGGAGCTCCGGGAGGTTACCGAACCCCGGGAGGTATATGGGCCTTATTGGGCCCATGTAGGAGGAAGGGAGAAGGAACAAGGGAGGGGGCGCCCCAAGCCCAATCCGATTGGGGAGGGGGGCCGCCCCTTTCCTTTCTCCTTCCCCTCTTCCTATTCCTACTACTAGTACTTATTCCTAATACTAGTACTCCTTCCTTCCCCTCCAAATAAGCTAAGGAAAGAGAGGGAAACCTACTTGGAGTAGGTTTCCCTCCCTGGTGCGCCCCTTGGGCCACACCTCCTCTCTCCCTCCTTTATATACGGGGGAGGGGGGGCACCCTAGAACACACAAGTTGATCCTTGAGATCGTTCCTTAGCCGTGTGCGGTGCCCCCCTCCACCATATTCCACCTCGGTCATATCGTAGCAATGCTTAGGCGAAGCCTGCGTCGGTGAAACATCAAGATCGTCACCACGCCGTCGTCGACGGAACTCCTTCTCCCGGAGCTTTGCTTTGGATCGGAGCCCGTGGAGCGTCATCGAGCTGAACGTGTGCCAAGAACTTCGGAGGCGCCGGAGTAACGGCGCTGGGATCGGGCCGGATCGTGAGGAGAACGTCTGACTACTTCCTCTCGTCATCATCGACACGGAGGTGCCGGAGTAACGGCGCTGGGATCGGCAGGATCGCGAGGAGAACGTCGACTACTTCCTCTACGTTGTGATCGCTTCCGCCACGGTCTCACGAGGGTACGTAGACATCACTCTCCCCTCTCGTTGCTATGCCATCACCATGGTCCCGTGTGCGTGGGAAATTTTTGAAATTACTGCGTTCCCCAACAAAGGGCATCCGAGCCTGGTTTTATGCGTTGATGTCATATGCACGAGTAGAACACAAGTGAGTTGTGGGCGATACAAGTCATACTACCTACCAAAGCATGTCATACTTTGGTTCAGCGGTATTGTGAGATGAAGCGGCCCAGACCGACATTACGCGTGACGCTTACGCGAGACTGGTTTCACCGTTCACGAGCATTCGTGCTTAAAGGTGGCTGGCGGGTGTCTGTCTCTCACTTTAGTTGAACCGAGTGGCTACGCCCGGTCCTTGAGAAGGTTAAAACGGAGTCTATTTGACGAAGTATCGTTGTGGTTTTGATGCGTAGGTAAGAACGGTTCTTGCTCAGCCCGTAGCAGCCACGTAAAACTTGCAACAACAAAGTAGAGGACGTCTAACTTGTTTTTACAGGGCATGTTGTGATGTGATATGGTCAAGACGTGATGCTATATTTTATTGTATGAGATGATCATGTTTCGTAACCGAGTTATCGGCAATCGGCGAGAGCCATATGGTTGTCGCTTTATTGTATGAAATGCAACGCCTCGTAATTGCTTTACTTTATCACTAAGCGGTAGCGATAGTCGTAGAAGCAATAGATGGCGTGGCGACAACGATGCTACGATGGAGATCAAGGTGTCGCGCCCGGTGACGATGGTGATCACGACGGTGCTTCGGAGATGGAGATCACAAGCACAAGATGATGATGGCCATATCATATCACTTATATTGATTGCATGTGATGTTTATCCTTTATGCATCTTATTTTGCTTTTGATTGACGGTAGCATTTTAAGATGATCTCTCACTAAAATTATCAAGTAGTGTTCTCCCCGAGTATGCACTGCTGCCAAAGTTCGTCGTGCCGAGACACCACGTGATGATCGGGTGTGATAAGCTCTACGTCCATCTACAACGGGTGCAAGCCAGTTTTTGCACACGCAGAATACTCAGGTTATACTTGACAAGCCTAGCATATGCAGATATGGCCTCGGAACACGGAGACCGAAAGGTCGAGCGTGAATCATATAGTAGATATGATCAACATAAGATGTTCACCATTGAAAACTACTCCATCTCACGTGATGATCGGTTATGGTTTAGTTGATTTGGATCACGTGATCACTTGGATGACTAGAGATGTCTGTCTAAGTGGGAGTTCTTAAGTAATATGATTAATTGAACTTAAATTTATCATGAACTTAGTACTGATAGTATCTTGCTTGTCTATGTCTGTTTGTAGATAGATGGCTCGTCTTTGTTGTTCCGTTGAATTTTAATGCGTTCCTTGAGAAAGCAAAGTTGA
Organism: Aegilops bicornis; assembly: GCA_021605145.1. Classification (NCBI taxonomy): domain Eukaryota; kingdom Viridiplantae; phylum Streptophyta; class Magnoliopsida; order Poales; family Poaceae; genus Aegilops; species Aegilops bicornis. Next base: position 186,426,184 of record CM038674.1, read on the forward strand.
AAGATGATGGTAGCAATTACACGGATCGGGTCCGTAACACGAGGATTATCCTCATTGCTGCACGTAAGAGTTACGTCTGGATGCACCGCTAGGTGCCGTGCTCTTCAGCCGATGCAACCGACGACGTTAAGAACGTCAAAGAGCAAAGTCGATGACTACTCTATAGTTCAGTGTGCCATGCTTTACGGCTTAGAACCGGGTCTTCAACGACGCTTTTGAAAGTCGTGGAGCATATGAGATGTTCCAAGAGTTGAAGTTGATATTTCAAATGTAATGCCCGGATTGAGAGATATGAAGTCTCCAATAAGTTCTATAGCTGCAAAATGGAGGAGAATGGGTCTGCAAGGTGAGCACATACTCGTAATGTCCGGGTATTACAATCACTTGACTCAACCGGGAGTTGATCTTCCGGATGATTGTGTCATTGATGTAATTCTTCAATCACCGCCACCAAGCTACAAAGGCTTCGTGATGAACTATAATATGCAAGGGTTAGTAAAGACTATGCTCGAGCTCTTCTCAATGCCGAAAGCTGCGGAGGTAGAAATCAAGAAGGAGCATCAAGTGTTGATGGTCAATAAGACCACTAGTTTCAAGAAGAAAGGCAAAGGGAAGAAGAAGGGGAACTTCAAGAAGAACAGCAAACAAGTTGCTGCTCAAATGAAGAAACCCAAGTCTGGACCTAAACCTGAAATCGAGTGCTTCTACCGCAAAGCAGACCGGTCACTTTGGAAGCGGAACTGCCCCAAGTATTTGGCGGATAAGAAGGATGGCAAGGTGAACAAAGGTATATGTGATATACATGTTATTGATGTGTACCTTACTAGAGCTCGCAGTAGCACCGGGTATTTGATAATCGGTTACATTGCTAATATTTGCAACTCAAAATGTGGACTACTGATTAGCGAACAACCGCAAAGGACGAGGTGACGATGCGCGTGGGAAATGGTTCCAAAGTCGATGTGATCGCAATCGGCACGCTACCTCTACATCTACCTTCGGGATTAGTTTTAGACCTAAATAATTGTTATTTGGTGCCGCCGTTGAGCATGAACATTATATCTGGATCTTGTTTGATGCAAGACGGTTATTCATTTAAATCGTAGAATAAAGGTTGTTCTATTTATATGAATAATATCTTTTATGGTCATGCACCCTTGAAGAGTGGTCTATTTTTAATGGATCTCGATAGTAGTGATACACATATTCATAATGTTGAAACCAAAAGATGCAGAGTTGATAATGATAGTGCGACTTATTTGTGGCATTGCCGCTTAGGTCATATCGGTATAAAGCGCATGAAGAAACTCCATAATCTTGATGGACTTTTGGAGTCACTTGATTATGAATCACTTGGCACTTATGAACCGTGCCTCATGGGCAAGATGACTAAAACCCGCTTCTCCGGTACTATGGAGAGAGCAACAGATTTGTTGGAAATCATACATACGTATGTATGTGGTCCAATGAATGTTGAGGCTCGTGGCGGATATCGTTATTTTCTCACCTTCACAGATGATTTAAGCAGATATGGGTATATCTTCTTAATGAAACATAAGTCTGAAACATTTGAAAAGTTCAAGGAATTTCAGAGTGAAGTTGAAAATCATCGTAATAAGAAAATAAAGTTTCTACGATCTGATCGTGGAGGCAAATATTTGAGTTACGAGTTTGGTCTACATTTGAAACAATGCGGAATAGTTTCGCAACTCACGCCACCCGGAACACCACAGCGCAATGGTGTGTCCGAACGTCGTAATCGCACTTTACTAGATATGGTGCGATCTATGATGTCTCTTACAGATTTACCGCTATCGCTTTTGGGGTTATGCTCTTGAGACGGCCGCATTCACGCTGAATAGAACACCGTCAAAATCCGTTGAGACGACACCTTATGAACTGTGGTTTAGCAAGAAACCAAAGTTGTCGCTTTCTTAAAATTTGGGGATGCGATGCTTATGTGAAAAAGCTTCAACCTGATAAGCTCGAACCTAAATCGGAGAAATGTGTCTTCATAGGATACCCAAAGAAGACAGTTGGGTACACCTTCTATCACAGATCCGAAGGCAAGACATTTGTTGCTAAAAGTGGATCCTTTCTAGAGAAGGAGTTTCTCTCGAAAGAAGTGAGTGGGAGGAAAGTAGAACTTGATGAGGTAACTATACCTTCTCCCTTATTTGAAAGTAGTTTATCACAGAAACCAGTTTCTGCGATATCTACACCAAATAGTGAGGAAGTTGATGATGTTGATCATGAAACTTCAGATCAAGTTACTACGTAACCTCGTAGATCAACCAGAATAAAATCCGCACTGCAGTGGTACGGCAATCCTGTTCTCGAAGTCATGCTACTAGATCATGATGAACCTACGAACTATGAAGAAGCGATGGTGAGCCCAGATTCCGCAAATGGCTTGAGGCCATGAAATCCGAGATGGGATCCATGTATGAAAACAAAGTGTGGATTTTGGTTGACTTGCCCGAGGGTCGGCAAGCAATAGAAAACAAGTGGATCTTCAAGAAGAAGACCGGACGCGACGGTAATATTGCTGTTCATAAGCTCGACTTGTCGCAAAGGGTTTTCGACAAGTTCAAGGGGTTGACTACGATGAGACCTTCTCACCAGAAGCGATGCTTAAGTCTGTCCGAATCATGTTAGCAATTGCCGATTTTATGATTATGAAATTTGGCAAATGGATGTAAAGACCGCATTCCTGAATGGGTTTCGGAAGAAGAGTTGTATATGATGCAACCGTAAGGTTTTATCGATCCAAAGGGAGCTAACAAAGTGTGCAAGCTCCAAATGATCCATTTATGGACTGGTGCAAGCATCTCGGAGTTGGAATAAACGCTTTGATAGTGTGATCAAAGCATTTGGGTTTATCTGAGACTTATGGAGAAGCCTGTATTTACAAGAAAGTGAGTGGGAGCTCTGTAGCATTTTTGATATTATATGTAGATGACATATTGCTGATCGGAAATGATATAGAATTTCTGGATAGCATAAAGGGATATTTGAACAAGAGTTTTTCGATGAAAGACCTTGGTGAAGCTGCTTACATATTGGGCATCAAGATCTATAGAGATAGATCAAGACGCTTAATTAGACTTTCACAAAGCACATACCTTGATAAAGTTTTGAAGAAGTTCAAAATGGATCGTGCAAAGAAAGGTTTTTTACCAGACATAAGGTGTGAAATTGAGTCGACTCAATGCCCGACCACAAACAGAAGATAGAGAGAAAATGAAATATGTTCCCTATTCTTCATCCATTGGCTCTATCATGTATGCTATGCTGTGTAACAGACATTACGTATGCTTATCTGTTAGCTTGGAAGTAAGGTACCAAATTAATCCATGAGTGGATCACTGGACATCGGTCAAGAACATCCTGAAATACCTGAAAAGGACTAAGGATATGTTTCTCAGATATGGAGGTGACAAAGAGCTAGTCGTAAATGGTTACGCCGATGTAAGCTTTGACACCGATCCTGACGATTCTAAATCGCAAACCGGATACGTGTTTTTGTTAAAAGGTGGAGCCGCTGTCGGTTGGTGCGAGTTCTAAACAAAGCGCCGTATGGATCTACATGTGAAGCGGAGTACATAGCTGCTTCAGAAGCAGCAAATGAAGGAGTCTGGATGAAAGAGTTCATTTCCGATCTAGGTGTTATACCTAGTGCATCGGGACCAATGAAGATCTTCTGTGACAATACTGGTGCAATTGCCTTGGCAAAGGAATCCAGATTTCACAAGAGGACCAAGCATATCAAGAGACGCCTCAATTCCATCCGGGACCAAGTCCAAATGGGAGACATAGAGATTTGCAAAGTACATACAGATCTGAACATTGCAGACCCGCTGACTAAGCCTCTTCCACGAAAGCAAAACATGATCAAAGCACCAAGACTCCATGGTCTGTTAGAATCATTCTTGAGTGAACTAGATTATTGACTCTAGTGCAAGTGGGAGACTGAAGGAAATATGCCCTAGAGGCAATAATAAAGTTATTATTTATTTCCTTATATCATGATAAATGTTTATTATTCATGCTAGAATTGTATTAACCGGAAACATAATACATGTGTGAATACATAGACAAACAGAGTGTCACTAGTATGCCTCTACTTGACTAGCTCGTTAATCAAAGATGGTTATGTTTCCTAACCATAGACATGAGTTGTCATTTGATTAACGGGATCACATCATTAGGAGAATGATCGATTGACATGACCCATTCCGTTAGCCTAGCACTTGATCGCTTAGTATGTTGCTATTGCTTTCTTCATGACTTATACATGTTCCTGTAACTATGAGATTATGCAACTCCGTTTACCGGAGGAACACTTTGGTACTACCAAACGTCACAACGTAATCGGGTGATTATAAAGGAGTATTACAGGTGTCTCCAAAGGTACTTGTTGGGTTGGCGTATTTCGAGATTAGGTTTTGTCACTCCGATTGCTCTGGAGAGGTATCTCTGGGCCTTCTCGGTAATACACATCACATAAGCCTTGCAAGCATTGCAACTAATGAGTTAGTTGTGAGATGATGTATTACGGAACGAGTAAAGAGACTTGCGGTAACAAGATTGAACTAGGTATTGGATACCGACGATCGAATCTCGGGCAAGTAACATACCGATGACAAAGGGAACAACGTATGTTGTTATGCGGTCCGACCGATAAAGATCTTCGTAGAATATGTTGGTTCTATTATGGGCATCCAGGTCCCGGTATTGGTTTTTGACCGGTGTTGTGTCTGGTTCATGTCTACATTGTTCTCGATCCGTTGGGTCCGCACGCTTATGGTTTCTATGACGGTTTTATTATGTGTTTGTGTTTTTTGATGTACCGAAGGTTGTTCGAGTCCGGATATGATCACGGACATGACGAAGAGTCTCGAAATGGTCGAGACATAAAGATTGATATATTGACGGATATATTTGGACACCGGAAAGGTTCCGAGAAGTTTGGAGCTCCCGGAGGTTACCGAACCCCGGGAGGTATATGGGCCTTATTGGGCCCATGTAGGAGGAAGGGAGAAGGAACAAGGGAGGCGCGCCCCAAGCCCAATCCGGTGGGGAGGGGGGCCCCCTTTCCTTTCTCCTTCCCCCTCTTCCTATTCCTACTACTAGTACTTATTCCTAATACTAGTACTCCTTCCTTTCCCCTCCAAATAAGCTAAGGAAAAAGAGAGGGAAACCTACTTGGAGTAGGTTTCCCCCTCCTTGCGCCCCCTTGGGCGGCCACCTCCTCTCTCCCTCCTTTATATCACGGGGAGGGCACCCTAGAACACACAAGTTGATCCTTGAGATCGTTCCTTAGCCGTGTGCGGTGCCCCCCTCCACCATATTCCACCTCGTTCATATCGTAGCAATGCTTAGGCGAAGCCCTGCGTCGGTGAAACATCAAGATCGTCACCACGCCGTCAGGCCGACGGAACTCCTTCTCCCGAGCTTTGGCTGGATCGGAGCCCGTGGAGCGCCATCGAGCTGAACGTGTGCCAAGAACTCGAGGCGCCGGAGTAACGGCGCCGATCGGCTGGATCGTGAGGAGAACGTACGACTACTTCCTCTACGTCATCATCGACACGGAGGTGCCGGAGTAACGGCGCTGGATCGGCAGGATCGCGAGGAGAACGCACGACTACTTCCTCTACGCCAGATCGCTTCCGCCACGGTCCACGAGGGCACGTAGACATCACTCTCCCTCTCGTTGCTATGCCATCACCATGGTCCCGTGTGCGTGAGAAATTTTTGAAATTACTGCGTTCCCCAACAATGTAAGCGGAAGCGATCACAACGTAGAGGAAGTAGTCGACGTTCTCCTCTCGCGATCCTCGCCGATCCCAGCGCCATACTCGGCACCTCCGTGTCGATGATGACGTGAGGAAGTAGTCGACGTTCTCCTCACGATCCAGCCGATCCCAGCCAAGCATTCGGCGCCCGAGTTCTTGGCACACGCTCAGCTCGATGACGCCCACGGGCTCCGATCCAAAGAAAGCTCCGGGAGAAGGAGTTCCACAGACGACGGCGGCAGGACGATCTTGATGTTTCACTGACGCAGGCTTCGCCTAAGCAATCGCTACGATATGACCGAGGTGGAATATGGTGGAGGGGGCACCGCGACACGGCTAAGGAACGATCTCAAGGATCAACTTGTATGTTCTAGGGTGCCCCCTCCCCGTGATATAAAGGAGGGAGAGAGGAGGTGGCCGGCCCAAGGGGGCGACCAGGAGGGGAAACCTACTCCAAGTAGGTTTCCTCTTTTCCTTAGCTTATTTGGAGGGAAAGGAAGGAGTACTAGTATTAGGAATAAGTACTAGTAGTAGGAATAGGAAGAGGGGAAGGAGAGGAAAGGGGGGGCCCCCTTCCCAATTCGATTGGGCTTGGGGGCGCCTCCCTTGTTCCTTCTCCCTTCCTCCTACATGGGCCCAATAAGGCCCATATACCTCCCGGGGTTCCGTAACCTCCCGGAGCCTCCAAACTTCTCCGAACCTTTCGTGTCCAAATATATCCGTCAATATATCAATTATTTCGAGACTCGTCATGTCTGATCATATCCGGACTCAACCTTCGTACATCAAAATACAAACTCATAATATAACCGTCATCGAAACCTTAGCGCAGATTCACGTTCGAGAACAATGTAGACATGACCGAGACACATCTCCGTCAATAACCAATAGCGGATGATGCCCATATTGGTTCCATCATCTTTATCGTCGGAGTAACATACGTTGTTCCCTTTGTCATCGTACTTGCCCGAGATTGATCGGTATCAATACCTAGTTCAATCTCGTTCGCAGTCTCTTTACTCGTAATACATCATCTCACAACTAACTCATTAGTTGCAATGCAAGGCTTATGTGATGTATTGAAGGCCCAGAGATACCTCTATCGGAGGACAAACCTAATCTCGATACGCCCAAGTACCTTTGAGACACTGTAATTTCTTTATAATCAGGACGCTTGGTAGTACCCAAAGTGTTCCTCCGTAAACGGAGTTGCATAATCTCATAGTTACAGAACATGTATAAGTCATGAAGAAAGCAATAGCAACATACTAAACGATCAAGTGCTAGGCTAACGGAATGGGTCATGTCAATCAGATCATTCTCCTAATGATGTGATCCTGCTAATCAAATGACAACTCATGTCTATGGTTAGGAAACATAACCATCTTTGATCAACGAGCTAATCAAGTAGAGGCATACTAGAGACACTCTGCTTGTCTATTTATTCACACATGTATTATGTTTCCGGTTAATACAATTCTAGCATGAATAATAAACATTTATCATGATATAAGGAAATAAATAATAACTTTATTATTGCCTCTAGGGCATATTTCCTTCACTTAGCACTTGATCGTTTAGTATGTTGCTATTGCTTTATTCATTACTTATACAAAGTTCCTATAACTATGAGATTATGCAACTCCCGTTTACCAGAGGAACACTTTGTGTGCTACCAAACGTCACAACGTAACTGGGTGATTATAAAGGAGCTGTACAGGTGTCTCCAAAGGTACATGTTGAGTTGGCGTATTTCGAGATTAGGTTTTGTCACTCCGATTATCGGAGAGGTATATCTGGGCCCTCTCGGTAATGCACATCACTATAAGCCTTGCAAGCAATGTAGCTAATGAGTTAGTTACGGAATGATGCATTACGTAACGAGTAAAGAGACTTGCCGGTAACGAGATTGAACTAGGTATTGGATACCGACGATTGAATCTTGGGCAAGTAACATACCGATGACAAAGGGAACAATGTATGTTGTTATGCGGTTTGACCGATAAAGATCTTCGTAGAATATGTAAGGAGCCAATATGAGCATCTAGGTTCCGCTATTGGTTATTGACCGGAAACTATTCTAGGTCATGTCTACATAGTTCTCGAACCCGTAGGGTCCGCACGCTTAACGTTACGATGACAGTTATATTATGAGTTTATAGTTTTTAATGTACCAAAGGTTGTTCGGAGTCCCGGATATGATCACGGAGATGACGAGGAGTCTCGAAATGGTCGAGACATAAAGATTGATATATTGGAAGCCTATATTTGGATATCGAAATCGTTCCGGGTGAAATCGGGATTTTACCGGAGTACCGGGGGGTTACCGGAACCTCCCCGGGGGTTAATGGGCCTACATCGGCCCTAAGGGAGAAGAGGAGGGCCGGCCAGGGCAGGCCGCGCCTCCCCCTAGTCCGAATAGGACAAGGAAGGGGGCGGCGCCTTTCCTCTTTCCTCCTTCCCTTCCTTCTCCAACAAGGCAAGAGGGGAGTCCTATTCCCTGGGAGTAGGACTCCTCCAGCGCACCCTAGGGACCGGCCGCACTCCCCCTCCCTCCTTTATATACGGGGTAGGGGGCACCCCATGACACACAAGTTGATCTTCGTGATCGTTCCTTAGCCGTGTGCGGTGCCCCCCTCCACCATATTCCACCTCGGTCATATCGTAGCGGTGCTTAGGCGAAGCCCTGCGTCGGTAGAACATCATCACTGTCAGCACGCCGTCGTGCTGATGGAACTCTTCCCCGACACCCTGCTGGATCGGAGTCCGGGGATCGTCATCGAGCTGAACGTGTGCTGAACTCGGAGGTGCCGTACGTTCGGTACTTGGATCGGTCGGATCATGAAGACGTACGACTACATCAACCGCGTTGTTCTAACGCTTCCGCTTTCGGTCTACGAGGGTACGTGGACAACACTCTCCCCTCTAGTTGCTATACATCACCATGATCTTGCATGTGCGTAGGAATTTTTTTGAAATTACTATGTTCCCCAACAAGGGGTGCATGGGTGGTCTAGAGCGCGGTAGAAGGAGAGATGAAAATGGGACATGGAGGGGTGTGGGGCTCGAGGACGCGAGGGGAGGGGATTGATCGCTAGGGTTTTAACCTCTTCGAGCACAGATAGAGCAGTGGAAGGATCAAGGTAATTTTTGTTCAGCTATTTGTATAGCAGGACCAACAATGAGGCCGACTACATGGTAGTGACATCGTATCATAGGTTAGAGTAAGATGAAATAACTAAACAGTTGTTAGAGCAAAGTTAGATGAGTGAAGTGAGCTTTATCAAATGATACAGGGCACTGCATGTGAGAGGACCTGTATCATACAGAGTATCCCGACATTCTCTAAGGGGAAAAACCTAGATCAGTCTCCTATATTCAGTTAATTCTATGCAATCATTCATTCTGTGATCCTTCCATGGCTAAACCGTCCAATTCCTCAGACATTGTTATGTTGAAGCTACAACCCCTAAAATTTGATGTATAGACTTTGTAGAAACATTTTCTTATTCATGAGCTTATCCGGAAGACTAGTAATAGCAACCTTTTTTGTTAGAAAAATTGTCGAACATTCTTCGAAAAACTACATCTATGAATGCAAAGTGGGATCTGAAGGAAATATGCCCTAGAGGGAATAATAAATTTATTATTTATTTCCTTAATTCATGATAAATGTTTATTATTCATGCTAGAATTGTATTAACCGGAAACTTAGTACATGTGTGAATACATAGACAAAACATATAGTCCCTAGTATGCCTCTACTTGACTAGCTCGTTAATGAAAGATGGTTATGTTTCCTAACCATAGACATGTGTTGTCATTTGATCAACGGGATCACATCATTAGGAGAATGATGTGATGGACATGACCCATCCGTTAGCTTAGCATTATGATCGTAACAGTTTCATTGCTACTGCTTTCTTCATGACTTATACAAGTTCCTCAGACTATGAGATTATGCAACTCCCGAATACCGGAGGAACACTTTGTGTGCTACAAAACATCACACCGTAAATGGGTGATTATAAAGGTGCTCTATAGTTGTCTCCGAAGGTGTTTGTTGGGTTGGCATAGATCGAGATTTGGATTTGTCACTCCGTGTTTCGGAGATGTATCTCTGGGCCCTCTCGGTAATACTCATCACTATAAAGCCTTGCAAGCATTGTGACTAATGAGTTAGTTGCAGGATGAAGTATTACAGAACGAGTAAAGAGACTTGCCGGTAACGAGATTGAACTAGGTATGATGATACCGATGATCGAATCTCGGGCAAGTAACATACCAATGACAAAGGGAACAACGTATGTTGTTATGCGGTTTGACCGATGATCTTCGTAGAATATGTAGGAACCAATATGAGCATCCAGGTTCCGCTATTGGTTATTGATCGGAGACGTGTATCGGTCATGTCTACATAGTTCTCGAACCCGTAGGGTCCGCACGCTTAACATTCGATGACGATTGGTATTATGAGTTTATGTGATATGATGTACCGAAGGTTGTTCGGAGTCCCGGATATAATCACGTACATGACGAGGAGTCTCGAAATGGTTGAGACATAAAGAATGATATATTGGACGACTATATTCAGACACCGGAAATGTTTCCGAGAAGTTTCGGATGAAACCAGAGTGCCAGAGGGTTATCGGAACCCCCGGGGGAACTAATGGGCCTCGATGGGCCTTAGTGGAGAGAGAGAGGGGTGGCCAGGGCAGGCCGTGCGCCCCCTCCCCCTTGATTCTAAATAGGACAAGGAAAGGGGGGGCGGCGCCCCCCCTCCTCCCCCGCTTTCCTTCCCCCTCTCTCCCTTTAGGTGGAAACCTACTAGGACTTGGAGTCCTAGTAGGATTCCCCTCTTGGGGGCGCGCCAAGGAGGGCCTGCCGGCCTCCCCTCTCCTCCTTTATATACGGGGGAGGGGGGCCCCCCATAGACACACAAGTTGATCAAGTTGATCTTTTAGCCGTGTGCGGTGCCCCCTCCACAGTTACACACCTCGATCATATCATCGTAGAGCTTAGGCGAAGCCCTGTGCCGGTAGCACCATCATCACCGTCACCACGCCGTCGTGCTGATGGAACTCACCCTCGTCCTTGTTGAAGGTTAAAACAACACACTTGACAAAAAATCGTTGTGGTTTTGATGCGTAGGTAAGAACAGTTTTTGCTAGAAGCCCATAGCAGCCACGTAAAACTTGCAACAACAAAGTAGAGGACGTCTAACTTGTTTTTGCAGGGCTTGCTGTGATGTGATATGGTCAAGGCATGATGTGATATAAATTGTTGTATGAGATGATCATGTTTTGTAACAAAGTTATCGGTAACTGGCAGGAGCCATATGGTTATCGCTTTATTGTATGCAATGCAATCGACATGTAATTGTTTTACTTTATCACTAAGCGGTAGCGATAGTCATAGTAACAATAGTTGGCGAGACGACAACGATGCTACGATGGAGATCAAGGTGTTGCGTCGGTGACAATGGAGATCATGACGATGCTTTGGTGATGGAGATCATGAGCACAAGATGATGATGGGCATATCATGTCACATATTCTGATTGCATGTGATGTTTATCCTGTATGCATCTTATTTTGCTTAGTACGGCGGTAGCATTATAAGATGGTCCCTTACTAAATTTCAAGGTACAAGTGTTCTCCCTGAGTATGCACCGTTGCTACAGTTCGTCGTGCCGAGACACCACGTGATGATCGGGTGTGATAAGCTCTATGTTCATATACAACGGGTGCAAGCCAGTTTTGCACACACAGAATACTCGGGTTAAACTTGACGAGCCTTGCATATGCAGATATGGCCTCGAAACACTGAGACTGAAAGGTCGAACGTGAATCATATAGTAGATATGATCAACATAGTGATGTTCACCATTGAAAACTACTCCATCTCACGTGATGATCGGACATGGTTTAGTTGATTTGGATCACGTGATCACTTATATGATTAGAGGGATGTCTATCTAAGTGGGAGTTCTCAAATAATATGATTAATTGAACTTTAATTTATTATGAACTTAGTTCCTGATTGTATTTTGCTTGTCTATGTTATTGTAGATCAATGGCCCGTGCTACCGTTCCTTTGATTTTTAATGCGTTCCTAGAGAAAGCTAAGTTGAAAGATGATGGCAGCAACTACATGGACTGGGTCTGTAACTTGAGGATTATCCTCATTGTTGCACAGAAGAATTACATCCTGGAAGCACCGTTGGGTGCCAGGCCTGCTGCAGATGCTACTGATGACGTTAAGAACGTTTGGCAGAGCAAAGCTGATGACTACTCGATAGTTCAGTGTGCCATGCTTTACGGCTTAGAACCGGGACTTCAAAGACATTTTGAACGTCATGGAGCATATGAGATGTTCCAGGAGTTGAAGTTAATATTTCAAGCAAATGCCCGGATTGAGAGATATGAAGTCTCCAATAAGTTCTACAAATTGTAAAATGGAGGAGAATAGTTACAAGTGAATATATACTCAGAATGTCTGGGTACCACAACCACTTGACTCAACTGGGAGTTAATCTTCCTGATGATAGTGTCATTGACAGAGTTCTTCAATCACTGCCACCAAGCTACAAAAGCTTCATGATGAACTATAATATGCAAGGGATGAACAAGACTATTCCCGAGCTCTTTGCAATGCTAAAGGCTGCAGAGGTAGAAATCAAAAAGGAGCATCAAGTGTTGATGGTCAACAAGACCACTAGTTTCAAGAAAAAGGGCAAAGGGAAGAAGGGGAACTTCAAGAAGAACGGAAAAAAGGTTGCTGCTCAAGAGAAGAACCCAAGTCTGGACCTAAGCCTGAAACTGAGTGCTTCTACTACAAAGGGACTAGTCACTAGAAGCGGAACTGCCCCAAGTATTTGGCGGATAAGAAGGATGGCAAAGTGAAAGGTATATTTGATATACATGTTATTGATGTGTACTTAACTAATGCTCGCAGTAGCGCCTGGGGATTTGATACCATATTTGCAACTCGAAACAGGGGCTACGTATTAAGCGAAGATTTGCTAAGGACGAGGTGACGATGCGCGTGGGAAATGGTTCCAAAGTCGATGTGATCGCGGTCGGCACACTACCTCTACATCTACCTTCGGGATTAGTTTTAGACCTGAATAATTGTTATTTGGTGCCAGCGTCGAGCATGAACATTATATCTGGATCTTGTTTGATGCCAGACAGTTATTCATTTAAATCAGAGAATAATGGTTATTCTATTTATATGAGTAATATCTTTTATGGTCATGCACCCCTGCTGAGTGGTCTATTTTTGTTGAATCTCAATAGTAGTGATACACATATTGAAAGGACATGCGGTGCCCCCATGTGTGGTTTTGGTAATTGATGACATTCTCTATGGACTAATGGTTGCATTGAGTTATATTTGAAGGATTTGTCCATAGGCATTTCTTGAAGTCCATGTGTTGGTTTCAAGGAGTTTATGTGTTGACCAAGGTGCTATTAAGGAATTATCCAAAGATTGGTCATGTGAGTGTTGAGCTTATTGCAAGCATGTCTTGAAGAAGAAGATTGTGTGATCATTCATGTTTACCTTCAAGACATCATCCAAACGAAGAGAGTTGGAAAGATTCAAGGTTGATCAAGACTAAGTCAAGAGTGAATCAAGTTGATCAACTCACAAAGCGTAGAAGATGTACCGGGAGGGATCAAGTGATCCCATGGTATGGTAAGCATTGTCCATTACGCTTTGTGTACTAACCCATGGTCTTCGTGAGAGTTCTTTGTGGGGTTAGGTTGCGGTGTGCAAGTTCAAGTGATGCATCACGAAGAGATCAAGTGCTTGAAGCTTTCCGTCCATTGTGGTGACAATGGACTTGTGAAGATGAGCGGAAAAGAGGCTCACCCACAGTAGAGTATGGGGGAGCAATCAACTAGTCTTCATCCCGCCAATGCAATCAAGAAAGGTGGTCCAACTTGAGGGAGTCAAGATCGTCATCATCTAGCTCAAGTGGACCATGTGCAAGGCAAAGGTTTGCCCTTGATAGGTTTTCTATTTTACCGGTCTCATGGTAGTTGTGGAAGACCGGGTTATAGGATCGTTTGTCGTACTATCAAGGGGGCTCTCGATGAGTTGCTTGATCGTATCGTTCGTAGAGAGCTCAAACCATTGCATCCTTGCATCATCTTTTTTGGTTCTTGTTTGGTTCTTCTCCTTGTGAGATTTGGAGCTTATGGTCATTTTTATGACAAGCTCGAGTTCATCGAAAACGGAGTTCTCATGCATCTTCTATGATGTTTTCGATGTTGGAGGGTATGCCGGTTCTTCTCGGTTGGAGGTTTCACTCCTTTGTTTGCTAAGCATACCTCCCCTGCCTCTTCTCTCTATAACCAGTTGCTGTTTTGATGCTACTCGTCTTGCTCTATCCAACAAACTTGAGTTTGCTCAATTCGGAGCTCATATGAAGAAGTTATGCCAGTTCTGGTTTTCCTTGGAGTCTTCTTTGTTTTCGTGGTTGTGGCTTAAGGTTGGTGCCGGTAGTACTGTGACCCTCAGCGAGTAGTACCTTGAAGCTCCCAGTGGTAGTACGCTCTCGAGCGGATAGTACCGCTCTCCGAACGGTAGTACCGCTTGGGAGTTTCGCCGTAGTACCACCGTGTCTGGCTACTTCCGCCTCGATTCTCGAACGAATTTTTTCGTGTCGGGTTTTGCGGCACTAAGGAGGTAGTAGGAGCGGTAGTACCGCCCTAAGCGGTAGTACCGCTCTTCCCTAGCGGTAGTACCGCCCTGGGGCCGAGGCCTTGACCTCCTCGTCAGTGGCAAGATTACTGGGTGAGTGCGGTAGTACCGCCTGTAGCAGTAGCACCGCTTCTGTCTTGAGGATGTTCGATGGGGAGTAACGGTTGGATTTTCCCCTCCTATAAAAGGGGTCTTCTTCCCCATTGAACCTTATCCTTTGAGCTCGTGTTCTTCCCCATTGTTGACCTTCTCCGAAGCTTGCTATCTCTCAATCCCTCCATGGATTCTTGCTAGTTTTGGGGGAAAAGAGAGGAGATCTAGATCCACATTTCCACCAATCACTTTCTCCTCTATGTGAGGGGAACCCCTTGGATCTAGTTCTTGGAGTTCTTGGTGTTCTCCTTCTTGTTCTTCCTCTCATTTTCTTCCCTAGCATTAGTTGCTTTGGTGGGATTTGAGAGAGAAGGACTTGGGCACTCCGTGTGCCCTTGCCATTGCATTTGGTGCATCGGTTTGAGTTCTCCACGGTGATACGTGGAAGTGAAGTTTGAGAAGCTTATTACTCTTGGGTGTTTGGGCACCCTAGAGCTTGTTCCTCTTGGGTGCCTTGGCGCCCTAGACGGTTGGTGGTGTTCGGAGCTCAATCATTGTGGTATAAAGCTCTGGGCAAGCGTTGGGGTCTCCAATTAGGTTGTGGAGATCGCCTCGAGCAATTTGACGGGTACCGGTGACCGCCCTCAAGGGTTGCCAAAGTGTACGGGTTCGGTGACCGCCCCCAAGGGTTGCCATTTGTACGGGTTCGGTGACCGCCCTCAAGGGTCCCTTAGTGGAATCACGGCATCTTGCATTGTGCGAGGGCGTGAGGAGATTACGGTGGCCCTAGTGGCTTCTTGGGGAGCATTATGCCTCCACACCGCTCCAAACGGAGATTAGCATCCGCAAGGGTGTGAACTTCGGATACATCGTCGTCTCCGCGTGCCTCGGTTATCTCTTACCCGAGCCCCTTTACTTATGCACTTTACTTTGTGATAGCCATATTGTTCTTTGTCATATATCTTGCTATCACATAGTTGCTTATCTTGCTTAGCATAAGTTGTTGGTGCACATAGGTGAGCCTAGTTGTTGTAGGTTTTGAGCTTGACAAATTAACCGTTAGGTTTATTCCGCATTTGTTCAAGCCTAAACCGTAATTATTTTAAAGCGCCTATTCACCCCCCCCCTCTAGGCGACATCCTCGATCTTTCACATATTCATAGTGTTGAAGCCAAAAGATATAAGTTTAATAATGATAGTGCAACTTATTTGTGGCACTGCCGTTTGGGTCATATCAGTGTAAAGCGCATGAAGAAACTCCATGCTGATGGACTTTTGGAATCACTTCGTGCTTGTGAACCGTGCCTTATGGGCAAGATGACTAAAACTCCGTTCTCTGGAACAATGGAATGAGCTACTGACTTGTTGGAAATAATACATACCGATGTATGCGGTCCAATGAGTATTGAGGCTCGTGGTGGGTATCGTTATTTTCTTACCTTCACAGACGATTTGAGCAGATATGGTTACATCTACTTAATGAAGCATAAGTCTGAAACATTTGAAAAGTTCAAAGAATTTCAGAGTGAAGTAGAAAATCATCGTAACAAGAAAATAAAGTTTCTACGATCTGATCATGGAGGAGAATGTGTGAGTTACAAGTTTGGTCTTCATTTGTAACAACATGGGATAGTTTCACAATTAACGCCACCTTGAACACCACAGTGAAATGGTGTGTCCGAACGTCATAACCGTACTTTATTGGATATGGTGCGATCTATGATGTCTCTTACTGATTTACCGCTATCGTTTTGGGGTTATGCTTTAGATACGACTGCTTTCACTTTAAATAGGGCAGCATCAAAATCCGTTGAGACGACGCCTTATGAACTGTGGTTTGGCAAGAAACCAAAGTTGTTGTTTCTTAAAGTTTGGGGCTGCGATGCATATGTGAAAAAGCTTCAACCTGATAAGCTCGAACCCAAATCGGAGAAGTACGTCTTCATAGGATACCCAAAGGAAACTGTTGGGTACACCTTCTATCACAGATCCGAAGGCAAAATCTTTGTTGCTAAGAATGGATCCTTTCTAGAGAAGGAGTTTCTCTTGAAAGAAGTGAGTGGGAGGAAAGTACAACTTGATGAGGTAGTTGTACCTTCTCCCTTATTGGAAAGTAGTTCATCACAGAAATCAGTTCCCGTGATTCCTACACCAATTAGTGAGGAAGCTAATGATGATGATCATGAAACTTTAGATCAAGTTACTACCGAACCTCGTAGGTATTCCAGAGTAAGATCCGCACCAGAGTGGTACGGTAATCCTGTTCTGGAAGTCATGTTACTAGACCATGAGGAACCTATGAACTATGAGGAAGCGATGGTGAGCCCAGATTCCGCGAAATGGCTTGAGGCCATGAAATCTGAGATGGGATCCATGTATGAGAACAAAGTGTGGACTTTGATGGACTTGCCCGATGATCAGCAAGCCATAGAAAATAAATGGATCTTTAAGAAGAAGACCGACGCAGACGGTAATGTTACTGTTTATAAAGCTCGACTTGTTGCGAAAGGTTTTCGACAAGTTCAAGGAGTTGACTACGATGAGACTTTCTCACCCGTAGCGATGCTAAAGTCTGTCTGAATCATGTTAGCGATTGCCGCATTTTATGATTATGAAATTTGGCAGATGGATGTCAAAACTGCATTCCTGAATGGATTTCTGGAAGAAGAGTTGTATATGATGCAACCAGAAGGTTTTGCCGATCGAAAAGGTACTAACAAAGTGTGCAAGCTCCAGCGATCCATTTATGGACTGGTGCAAGCCTCTCGAAGTTGGAATAAACGTTTTGATAGTGTGATCAAAGCATATGGTTTTATACAAACTTTTGGAGAAGCTCAGATTTACAAGAAAGTGAGTGGGAGCAATCAGAAAGCATTTACGATATTATATGTGGATTACATATTGTTAATTGGAAATGATATAGAATTTCTGGATAGCATAAAGGGATACCTGAATAAGAGTTTTTCTATGAAAGACCTTGGAGAAGCTGCTTACATATTGGACATCAAGATCTATAGAGATAGATCAAGACGCTTAATTGGACTTTCGCAAAGCACATACCTTGATATAGTTTTGAAGAAGTTCAAAATGGATCAGTCAAAGAAAGGATTCTTGCCTGTATTACAAGGTGTGAAATTGAGTCAGACTCAATGCCCGACCACTGCAGAAGATAGAGAGAAAATGAAAGTCATTCCCTATGCTTCAGCCATAGGTTCTATCATGTATGCAATGATGTGTACCAGACCTGATGTGTGCCTTGCTATAACCATAGCAGGGAGGTACCAAAGTAATCTCGGAGTGGAGCATTGGACAGCGGTCAAGAACATCCTGAAATACCTGAAAAGGACTAAGGATATGTTTCTCGTTTATGGAGGTGAAAAAGAGCTCGTCGTAAACAGTTACGTCGATGAAAGCTTTGACACTGATCCGGATGACTCTAAGTCGCAAAGCGAATACGTATTTTTATTGAATGGAGGAGCTGTCAGTTGGTGCAGTCCAAGCAAAGCGTCGTGGCGGGATCTACGTGTGGAGCGGAGTACATTGCTTCTTCGGAAGCAGCAAATGAAGGAGTTCATATCTGATCTAGGTGTCATACCTAGTGCATCGGGTCCAATGAAAATCTTTTGTGACAATACTGGTGCAATTGCCTTGGCAAAGGAATCTAGATTTCACAAGAGAACCAGGCACATCAAGAGACGCTTCAATTCCATCCGTCATCAAGTGTCGGAGGGGGACATAGAGATTTGCAAGATACACACGGATCTGAATGTTGCAGACCCGTTGACTAAGCCTCTTCCACAAGCAAAACATGATCAGCACCAAAGCTCCATGGGTGTTAGAATCATTACTATGTAATCTAGATTATTAACTCTAGTGCAAGTGGGAGACTGAAGGAAATATGCCCTAGAGGAAATAATAAAGTTATTATTTATTTCCTTAATTCATGATAAATGTTTATTATTCATGCTAGAATTGTATTAACCGGAAACCTAGTACATGTGTGAATACATAGACAAAACATATAGTCCCTAGTATGCCTCTACTTGACTAGCTCGTTAATCAAAGATGGTTATGTTTCCTAACCATAGACATGTGTTGTCATTTGATCAATGGGATCACATCATTAGGAGAATGATGTGATGGACATGACCCATCCGTTAGCTTAGCATTATGATCGTGACAGTTTCATTGTTACTGCTTTCTTCATGACTTATACAAGTTCCTCGGACTATGAGATTATGCAGCTCCCGAATACCGGAGGAACACTTTGTGTGCTACCAAACGTCACAACGTAATGGGTGATTATAAAGGTGCTCTACAGGTGTCTCCGAAGGTGTTTGTTGGGTTGGCATAGATCGAGATTTGGATTTGTCACTCCGTGTTTCGGAGACGTATCTCTGGGCCCTCTCGGTAATACTCATCACTATAAAGCCTTGCAAGCATTGTGACTAATGAGTTAGTTGCGGGATGAAGTATTACGAAACGAGTAAAGAGACTTTTCGGTAACGAGATTGAACTAGGTATGATTATACCGACGATCGAATCTCGGGAAAATAACATACCGATGACAAAGGGAACAACGTAAGTTGTTATGTGGTTTGACCGATAAAGATCTTCGTAGAATATGTAGGAACCAATATGAGCATCCAGGTTCCGCTATTGGTTATTGACCGGAGACGTGTCTCGGTCATGTCTACATAGTTCTCGAACCCGTAGGGTCCGCACGCTTAACGTTCGATGACGATTGGTATTATGAGTTTATGTTATATGATGTACTGAAGGTTGTCGAGGAGTCTCAAAATGGTTGAGACATAAAGATTGATATATTGGATGATTATATTCGGACACGGGAAATGTTCCAGAGAAGTTTCGGATGAAACCGAAGTGCCGGAGGGTTATCGGAACCCCCGGGGGAACTAATGGGCCTCTATGGGCCTTAGCGGGGAGAGAGAGAGGGGCGGCCAGGGCAGGCCGCGCCCCCTCCCCCTTGAATCTGAATAGGACAAGGAAAGGAGGGGCGGCGCCCCCCTTTCCTTCCCCCTCTCCCTCTCCTTCCTTCCGCTTCTCTCCCTTTAGGTGGAAACTATTGGGGAACGTAGTAATTTCAAAAAAAAAATCCTACGCACATGCAAGATCATGGTGATGCATAGCAACGAGAAGGGAGAGTGTGTTCACGTACCATCGTAGACTGAAAGCGGAAGCGTTAGAACAACGCGGTTGATGTAGTCGTACGTCTTCACGGCCCGGCCGATCAAGCACCGAAACTACGACACCTCCGAGTTCTAGCACACGTTCAGCTCGATGACGTCCCTCGAACTTCGATCCAGTCGAGTGTCGAAGGAGAGTTCCGTCAGCACGACGGCGTGGTGACGATCTTGATGTTCTACCGTTGCAGGGCTTCGCCTAAGCACCGCTACAATATTATCGAGGAGGACTATGGTGGAGGGGGGCACCGCACACGGCTAAGAGATCAAGAGATCAATTGTTGTTGTGTCTAGAGGTGCCCCCCTGCCCCCGTATATAAAGGAGCAAGGGGGGAGGGGGCGGCCGGCCAAGAGGGGCGCGCCAGGAGGAGTCCTACTCCCGCCGGGAGTAGGACTCCCTCCTTTCCTAATCCAAGTAGGAGAGGGGAAGGAAGGGGAGGAGAAGGAGAAGGAAGGAGAGGGAGGAAAAGGAGGAAAGGGGGGCTGGCCCCTAGTCCAATTCAGTTTGGGCTAGGGGGGCCGCGCGCCCTGCCTCCTCTCTTCCACCACTTGGCCCATGAGGCCCATTACTTCTTCCTTGTATTCCCGTAACTCCCCGGTAGCCCGAAAAATATGCGAATCACTCGGAACCTTTCCGAAGTCCGAATATAGTCATCCAATATATCGATCTTTACGTCTCGACCATTTCGAGACCCCTCGTCATGTCCCCGATCTCATCCGGGACTCCGAACTCATTCGGTACATAAAAACACATAAACTCATAATATAACTGTCATCGAAACCTTAAGTGTGCGGACCCTACGGGTTCGAGAACTATGTAGACATGACCGAGAACCGTTTCTGTTCAATAACCAATAGCGGAACCTGGATGCTCATATTGGCTCCTACATATTCTACGAAGATCTTTATCGGTCAAACCGCACAACAACATACGTTGTTCCCTTTGTCATCGGTATGTTACTTGCCCGAGATTCGATCGTCGGTATCTCAATACCTAGTTCAATCTCGTTACCGGCAAATCTCTTTACTCATTATGTAATACATCATTCCGTAACTAACTCATTAGCTACATTGCTTGCAAGGCTTATAGTGATGTGCATTACCGAGAGGGCCCAGAGATACCTCCCCGACAATCGGAGTGACAAATCCTAATCTCGAAATACGTCAACCCAACATGTACCTTCAGAGACACCTGTAGAGCTCCTTTATAATCACCCAGTTATGTTGTAACGTTTGGTAGCACACAAAGTGTTCCTCTGGTAAACGGGAGTTGCATAATCTCATAGTTATAGGAACATGTATAAGTCATGAAGAAAAGCAATAGCAATATACTAACGATCAAGTGCTAAGCTAACGGAATGGGTCAAGCCAATCACATCATTCTCCTAATGATGTGATCCCGTTAATCAAATGACAACTCATGTCTATGGCTAGGAAACACAACCATCTTTGATCAACAATCTAGTCAAGTAGAGGCATACTAGTGACACTATGTTTGTTTATGTATTCACACATGTATTATGTTTCCGGTTAATACAATTCTAGCATGAATAATAAATATTTATCATGAAATAAGGAAATAAATAATAACTTTATTATTGCCTCTAGGGCATATTTCCTTTAGAAACCTACTAGGACTTGGAGTCCTAGTAGGATTCGCCTCTTGGGGGCGCGCCAAGGAGAGCCGGCCGACCTCCCCTCTCCTCCTTTATATACGGGGGAGGGGGCACCCCATAGACACACAAGTTGATCAAGTTGATCTTTTAGCCGTGTGCGGTGCCCACCACCACAGTTACACACCTCGATTATACCATCGTAGAGCTTAGGCAAAGCCCTGCGCCGGTAGCATCATCATTACCGTCGCCACACCGTCGTGCTAACGGAACTCACCCTCGTCCTCAACTGGATCAAGAGCACGAGGGACATCATTGAGCTGAATGTGTGCTGAACGCAGAGGTGTCGTACGTTCGGTACTTGGATCGGTTGGATCGTGAAGACGTTCGACTACATCAACCGCGTTATTGAAACGCTTCCGCTTTCGGTCTACGAGGGTATCTCTCCTCTCGTTGCTATGTATCACCTAGATAGATCTTGCGTGATCGTAGGATTTTTTTTTGAAATTACTGCGTTTCCCAACAGGATCTGCTAGAAGACTGGTGGCTCCTAGCCCACTCCAGACTGCCTAAGCAATTACGACGAGGGTTGGACAACCTTGTTTTGCCACCGTCTTGTGGATGTTCTTGCGTGAGTGCAACACTGGCGTATATATGCCACTTTGAGCACTCTGCAACCAGATCATCGTGGAATGTGCTCGCTCGACGTCTTGCGACCATAGTCGCCTACTTATCTCCCACGCGATCATGTAAGCCAAGGTACCCTCTGCTCCATGTTTTATTCTTCTTTTTTTAGAAGAACATGGCTCGATTCCTTGCCCCATTGCATTGAATCAATGAAACCAGATGTTGCGTTTATATCATTGCATAGTACCCGAATGTCAGCAGATGGCACTTCTTCAACATTCAACTGAAAGTTATAGCATACACACGAAAACAAAAAGGTAAACAACATGAACACCACCTGGAGCTCTATCTTATACAGATACAACCAGATCCACCTTGTTTGCACACGTGTCTCCATCATTAAGAATAATGGCCCCAGTTAGTGAAGATGAGGGATTCATCACATGTTGGAACTCGAATCATCAGCGCGGAAACACTGAAGCTCGTTCATCTTAGATCCATGTGTCGGGGTCATTGCCAAGGAGAGCAAAGACACTGGTCACCCGAACTGAATTAATCAGTGTGAGGGCACATCAAGTGGAGGGGCTTGAGCTATTTGCTCCAGTTTCCTTGCCACACTGGCCAGATGATCCTTTGCAACTGCTGAGCGCAACACCTCCCGTTGGGACATACTTGCCACGCTATCTCCAAATCACCTGCATTCTTTACCAATGGGCACAATTGAAGCAAATGTCAATGTGAAGTTTTCATAAAGCCCCTAGGGTGTTGTTCGTTTAGCGATTTATTGTTGTCTTTAGGTTTTGTTCCCTTGTTGTTAGATACTCCTTTGAGAGGGTCGCTTTCCTGGTGCAAATACTCTAGCTGCTCTTGAGCGTTGTTAACATGTTTTGTAGGATGTTGCCTTGTTTTTGTAATAAAATGGGGCAGAGGAGAGTTCCCTTTTATTTAGAAAAATAAATCATAAAGCCCACAAAGCAACTGCATAATCAACATTCGCAACACATTGGTTGTTATTAGAGCATTACTATACATTTGACTCTTTTTGTACAACACATATTCGACGTTTCCCATCTAGCCATTTGTAATTTTGTCCCTACAGCATCTGGCGGTGCGGAGCATTTATCAGATGCATATTGGACACAGAAAAATGTTGTGTGCATATCAGTTCCGTTATTATCAGTAACACACCAATTAAAATTAGCAAGAGCATAAAAGGAGCTAAGATAATACATTCCTTTAGATTCAAACTTCGAGATCAATGCATCCTCCTCCCCGCGTGAATAGAGTTAGCAATATGAACTAGATCAAACGACTGATTTAACGGATACTGTTTAAAACATTTCATAAAATTAATTTATTGTTGATGACTATCCCAAATTTTATCCACAGTTACATCATGTTCTTCCTTTTCTTTGCCCCACACATTGCCGCCGAGGGGAACTAGGGAGAGGAACATCGGCGAGGGGAATCGATTTGGTAAAGGGTGTCGCCGCCGCTGTTGTGCATTGCTGTCTCTTTTTTCTTTCATTGCGTTTCTGACTTCGATAGGATTGAGCGACTAGCGCAAATGCAGTTGCACGTTAGCGCATACGTTTTCCTTTTGGATTGTGATTTTTTTTTCCTTTAGCTTCTGGTAGATTCTTGAGACCATTTGTAACGACAGGGTTACTCGATGGATAACATCGAAAACTAACTACAACTGCGAATGGAGAGAATGATAGGACTGGACTTTCCGTGAACCGGGGTTGGAAGTAAAGAAAAATATTCCGTATTTTGTGCTAAACTATGATCTTGGATTTAATTGAAAAATATAAGTTATATGTCATAAATAAATATTGGTAGATTTGTATTTGGAAAAAGTTTGCAATGGTACTGTTTTTGTTACATACAGTATAAAATTGTATTTTGATATAGTTGGTACTCGACCCGTTCGTCACCCGTAGGCAGCAGGTACAACAGCCTCAACCGTCTGTTCTCTGAATAAAGTGGCGGCGGAGGAAACAAAGAACGACGACACCAGAGGGCACCCGGCATGCCGTTCCCCACGCGCCTCCCGCCGCTGGCCACCGCGGCGGCGGGCGCCGCGGCCGTGCTCGCGGCTGTCGCACTGCGCCGGTACCTCTCCTCCCCCTCCCGCGCAGCCGCGTCCGCTCATAGCACCAGCGGCGGAGCCCCAGCCGCCACCACGTTCCTCGTGCTCTCCGGCAAGTCCCCCCAGGACCAGCAGCTCCTCGCCTCCGCCGCCGACGATCTCTCTCTGGCGGAGGAGTGCGGGGGCGAGCTCGCCGTCTCCCTCGCGCTCGACGCCAGCGGGGACGCGGGCTTCGACGCGGCCGCCTACATGGGCGCGCTCCAGGCGCGGCGCTTCGGGAGGTGGATGCTTTGGTCGCCGCGGATGGCCTCCACGCACGACCTCGTGACGCAGTGAGTGCAAGATATTGTTCTTTTGAGTCTCGCTTCACCAGAAAAAGAAAAGAGACGATGAATTTCCTCTTGAATCGCTCAAATTGGGCTTACTCTTTGCTTTCCCTCTGCTTGCAGGAACTTCGCCAAACTTCCGGTGGGCGTCGTGTGCGTTACAGACGTGCAGTTCAAAGGCAGAGGTGCGTCAAATATGTATGCCAACTGGTGCTTGTTTTTGTTTTCCCTTTTAGTGTGTATCTCTGATGATTTTTTCAATCTCGGTGATCAATGTCTGTCACTTTGGTGGGTAGATGAATTATGCTGTTCTGTTAGTTATATGCTCAGTTGATGTTACTGAAGATCTGAAGTTGCTGCATGCTGTTTGGGATAAATAGTTCGAGAAATAGCAAATTTGTTGAGTGAATTTGGATCTGTAAATGGTCCATCTTCTGTATCCGAATCCGATGAGCGGCGTTAAAAAAGTAGTCAATTGTTGAGAAAATGATGACCCATGGCATGTATGCGATGAACAGGTTTTCAAATTTTGTCTTGGGTGAAAAGTGTAGTTCCACAAATAGACGATTTCTACCATTTGTAGATCTTCTGGTTGTAGTTTGACAACTTCAACCAAACTTTTATTTTAGTTGATTCCACCTTCTATGATTCTAGAAATTCATTGTTTTTGTATGCTTAATTGAGCAGAGCTCGTTAATATTGATCTTCTGCCAATGACTTTGCAGGAAGATCAAAGAATGTGTGGGAATCACCTCCAGGTTGTCTCATGTTCTCGTTTACATCACAGATGAGTGATGCCCGCAAGCTTCCCCTTATGCAATATGTCGTTTGCCTTGCCATGACCGAAGCCATCAAAGATTTGTGTTGTGCTAAGGTGAGGATTTATGAAGTACTATTATATTCGGTGTTTCTTACGCATATGTGATGTTCACTGATTGCACTATGATATTTCATAAGGCTAATTTCCTTGTCATGACATCCTGTACTATCTATGTGATAACACCCAGGGACTTCCAGAGCTAGATGTAAGGATAAAGTGGCCTAATGATCTATATCTGAAGGGGTTAAAAGTTGGTGGCATTCTTTGTACCTCATCATATGAGCCGAAAGTCTACAATATTTGCACTGGTAAGTATGTTCCAAATGGTGTTGATACTAATACCATACCAGAAGGTCATTCATTATAAAAACTTGGATTCCTTTATCCTTTTCAGGTATTGGTTTAAATGTCGACAATGAAAAGCCTACTACATGTTTGAATGCTGCACTCCAAGAACTAAAGGCTAATTCACCAAGACTTAAACGAGAAGACATACTTGCATCATTCTTCAACAAATTTGAAGTTCTTTTTGATATTTTCTCAAATCAAGGTAAATTCATGTCAATAGTTTCTCTTCTTGAGATGAAAAGCATTATGCTCATGCTATGGGTGTAGTGAACTTTTGTAGATAAAAAATTACTTTGCCCTAGTGAGTGATGTTTGCGAATTAACCTGAATTTTCTAACATTTTGTGGTAAATTTGGCACTATAATATTCTCTATCTTTACTGCAGGATTTCAGGCCCTCGAGGAGCAATACTACAGCTCATGGCTTCACAGGTACGGAGTATTAACTCGATATTGGTTTGTTGGTCTTCCATTAGCAAATTTCCTACTGAAGTGTAGTATGTATCTGCTACCATTTGACTTCAATCTTTTTACCAATATGGTTTCCATATGTTCTCATTATTTATCCTTTCATACTAACTGAATATTCACTGTTATGTAGTGGCCAAAGAGTCGTCGTACAGGATGCGCATGAAGGCCAGTCTGTGAACAGTGTGGTCACGATCAAGGTAAGGAGAGAACTTAACTAGGATTGATGAGTAGATATTTTCTCTTCTCTAACCACCAACTAAATTGTTTCAGGGGCTAACACCAAGTGGCTACTTGTATGCTGTTGGTGAGGACGGCAAGAGCTATGAGCTGCACCCTGATGGTAACAGGTAATGCGTTTTGTTATCCATCACCTACGTTTTCCTCGTTATAATTACTTTATATCCATATAATATACTCCTGTATATATGATGTGTGTCTGTCAAGAACGCAATGGTCTGCCACAATACCGTTTTGATCGAAAATAATCTGACACAGTTTCTTGTGTTGCAGCTTTGATTTCTTCACAGGATTGGTGAGGAGAAAGATAGATGCATAGTACGTTGTCAGTATCTGTGCTCCGGTGTATACTACGAACACAGGTGTTACTCTCCAGAGAAATCAGAGTTATCTTCTCATGGCAGCTTACTTATGAGAAGCTGGTTTCTCCAAAAAAAAACTTATGGGAAGCTGGTCTCATACTAAAACTGTTACAAACTCCGCGTTACTGTACAGACTGCCTGGTCAAATACAATGCCATCGACGGGATCCCGTGGGGCATGAAGAAAACATGAGCCCTGCCCTGGAGGCTGAAGCACGGGACGTGGCTGAATCTGAATTAGGATGGACCATCAAATCAGGAGCGAACCGACTGAAAGAACCGTATGAAAAGGGCAGTGTCTCTGAAGACAGTCCAAGGCTATTTTGTACTGTAACTAGTTTGAAAACAGTGTGCTATGTATACTTGTGTTTCTGTAACAAGTGCTGAGTCTGCGAGTTACTGTAAAAATAACATCGAGCGCAGTTTTTATGGAGGTTGAAATGAGAGCAAGAGCTGATGTTATTTCAACCTCCATAAAATTGGTTTGATGCCGAAAGTTGGCATACCAAATTTTGGCAACTGTCAAATATTGGCTAGAGATTGGTTGATTCCCAATTTTCATTGCCAATCTCACAAGAAGTTGCCAAATATTGGCAACTTTTGATTTTGCCAAATATCGGTAATACCAAATGTTGGTAGCAAACCAATTATGCTTTGGTTTGTGCGAAGCTCCTTCTGCTTCCTCTGTTCGACATCGAGCTTCCATCACACTGATTCTTGTTTTCATTTTTTTTGGGTGGGGGGGGGGGGGGGGTTATTTATTTGCACTCATGACTTCACTCACCAAACACAGAAAATTATGAGCCTTATTAGTCATACCTTTTTTGTAAATTATTATATTATTATATTCTAATAAGGCGAAGTATCTGGTGAAACCCAGAATTCAGTGAAAATCTGTAAACTCGCCGCACGGGCCATCGGATCAACAAGGGCCCTTTTGGATACTCTAACATAATTAGAGTTAGAGATATTTTCTAACCCACTCTAACCTAAATAAGCACCTCTCCATCGGGATAGTTGGGTTAGATGGAACTAACCCACTCTAACCCTCCCTCGTTGGACATTTCGCGTTATTTGTTACTAACCCAAACTAACTCTAACCCCATGATCCAAACAGGGTCAAGGAACGGGTCGGATCCGAGCCTTATTATTAGAATACTAATACAATATAAAAATAAACCCCTAAAAAGAATAATAATAAAAATATAATGTTTTTCCTCATTGTCTGGGCCGCGGCTCCGGCTGCGAACCTCACGGGTCCATATCGGCGGCCATATCCCTCCATCTCCCCCCTTCCTGGAAGCTGGAAACACAAGACAACCAACCCGAGCACCCAATCTTCTTGTCCCCCTTCTTTAAAAGAAAAGAAAAAAAGCTCTGCTTTGCGTTCGTTGACCTGCAAGCTCCGCTTTCCAGTCTCTGCTCTTGCCCTCCCTCTCTTCACCTCAGCTCTTGCAGGTTGCAGCAGAGGCGAACAATGGCGCAGGACGACCCGGTTGTCTCTGCGCAGTGGCTGCAGCAGCACCTAGGGCAGCCCGACATCAAGGTGAAAGAATCTCTCATCTGCCTCACGTTTCCCATTTCGATTCCGGAGGATCTATCACCTCCTCTTCCGCCAGCGTTTCAGCAGCAGCAACAACAACATCATGTTCTTGATTTCTCATCATCCAGTGTATTTATCCCCATCATGTGGAGGACACTTTACTTTAGTGATTGCTACCAGAAGCAACTGAGACTTAATTATTTACTCCCTCCGTTCGGAATTACTCGTCCAAGAAATGAATGTATCTAGATGTATTTTAGTAGTAGATACATCCATTTTTGTGACAAGTAATTCCGGACGGAGGGAGTATTTACCAATGTTATTCTACAGTTGTACTCCCTGTCATGTTGTTTTCCTATTATTGTTGTTGTGCCCAAGAAAGTATCAAGGGGCCATAGCAAACTGTGATGCTTTTTTTTAACATTTGACTGCTTGGTTTAGATACTGGATGCTTCCTGGTACATGCCACACGAGAGCAGGGACGCATGGCAAGAATACCAGGTTTCTTTCTGGATCAGCTTAGCTGTAAACTCTTCACCCCTTTTGTGCCAATGTTTCTCCCGGCTAAGATGTTCAGATATGCTCAGGTGGCCCATATTCCCGGTGCGCTCTACTTCGACATCGATGGAGTTTCTGATCGGACGACTCATGTGAGAAATGCCTCCAGATATTAATCCCCTTGTCGTTTGCGCCATTGTTTGAATCGGCGGCTTCTTGGAGCTTTGGCAGTTGGCCTGCTGCAATGGTTTTCTGTGTTCAGACTTTCACTGTATGCCTATGAAAATAGATATGTGACTTTACTTTTGCTGGATGCAATTGTTTTCAGTTGCCACACATGCTGCCATCGGAAGAGGCATTTGCAGCAGCAGTTTCTGCACTTGGCATCAGCAACCATGATAAGGTTATTGTTTATGATGGGAAGGGGTTCTACAGCGCGCCCCGTGTTTGGTGGTAAGCAGCCGATGCTTGGGTTGGGTTCAACAGAATGTCAAAATCAACTTTCTTGCTAATGCACAAAGAGCGATATATAAGATGTTCAAATTCATGTTGATATAATACGTATTTTCTTATTTTTATTTATTGCATGTAAAGGTACAGCCTTACTCTTTTACAGTATCTCACATCTATACACGTTGATTAGTTATTTCTTATTTTTATTTACTGCATGTAAAGGTACCTTCTCACTCTTTTACAGTATCTCACATCTATAAACGTTGATAGAGTTGGAGTACTTTATAAATGTGGCATACTAATGATGGGTCACTTCAAGTACTAAAGCTCTGGTCATGAGATGAAATAGGATGAATTTTGCTTGCAATGGGAAGATACAGTGTCATGGTTTCAGGTTATGGGAAAATGGTATTGTGCCTCAAATTTAAATGCTACAATGTCATGGTTTTATCCATTTTGGTGTGTTTGGAAAGCAAAATGAATCAGTCTGCATACTCAAAAGATTAACTGCATGAA
Organism: Aegilops bicornis; assembly: GCA_021605145.1. Lineage (NCBI taxonomy): Eukaryota > Viridiplantae > Streptophyta > Magnoliopsida > Poales > Poaceae > Aegilops > Aegilops bicornis. The sequence goes on from CM038674.1 coordinate 186,455,895, forward strand.
CGAATAAATCCAGACACACACTTCAAAGTTTACCTGGCAAACATTCAGGATGTCATTCTCTGCCTAATTTAAGTAATATTTTCTACCTCTATATGCAAAATTTGATGAATTTTATGCATACTGTGTCAACTAAAAGGATGTTCAGAATTCTTGGACATGATAAAGTTTGGGTCTTAGATGGAGGTTTCCCTCAGTGGCAAGCTTCTGGATTCAATATTGGAAGCAGCTGCCCTCATGATGCAGTTCTGAAATCCAAAGCTGCTAATAGTGCTGTTGAAACAGCTTATAATGGTGAACTGGTAAGATAACTCTTAAGATGGTATTGCTGTCTTACTGCCAACTCCTTTTTCTTACTCAGTAATCATGGTTTCATGATTTGCAGGCAAATGCTGCCACATTTCAGACAGAGTTTCGACATCAGCTATTGTGGACACTAGAAAAGGTCAGCTCTCTATCTTAACTGAAAACCTAAGTCACTTTGTTTTACCTGAAAACTTTCTTGCATCCATATAGATACCTGAAAACCTAAGATCATGAATTGCTTCACATCAGACATCAGTATTAGTTGGGATTGGTTGTATCTCATGATCTTTCTTTTAACTATCCTGAAAATATTTTACCTTATTTAAAATTGAAAATCATATGAAGATGATGTAACTCAGTGACACACCAGATTCTTGATTATCCACATGTATGTTGAGCCCGTTCTGTCTGTGTAACAGGTCAAACACAATGTAGCTGCTAAGGCTCACCAAGTAGTTGATGCCCGAGTAAAGGGCAGGTAACATCTTTCTTTCTTTTTAATTATTTGCTAGCCTAAGCTGTTTTCAGCTGTAAAAATTTTGTGCCATCTTGGCTTTCTCCATCTAAGACAAAACCACACATGTTTTGGTGCGTGTTTGAGAAAAAAAAAATGTAGCTGCTCAGGCGCACCAACTAGTTGATGCCCGATCAAAGGGCAGGAAAAATCTCTTAAGTTTCAATATATGATTATTCCGGTTGGAAGATCCGATTATTGAAGCTCTGCTCATTTTTTTTTAGAAAAGGAGGAGGACCCCCGGCCTCTGCATCTGGATGATGCATGCGGCCACTTTATTAATTATTCACACAAGACCTTACAAAGTCATACAACAGTAAGACTAAAGCCACCGTCTGGGCAACATTTGTCGCTACTCCTATCCAGTTGATGAAAGGATGCGGATAGTCTAGGCCTAATACCAAACAGACCTCGCAGCCAAACCTAAACATCTAAGACCTAAGGTCCCAACCAGGACGCCTGCCGGGTATGGGGCACCTACCAGTCCGGCGTATTCCTCCACCAAGACGCCTGCCGGGTGTGAGGCCGCCGCAGCCACCTGCCACTAATACATCTTCAGACCTGTACTGTTGCATCTACCGTGTCAGGTCTCTCTGCCATCGACGCCACCACGACGCCAGACAGCGTCGTCCTCCTGCGCGAGTCCATCCTCGCACATCGGATGCCGAATTTGCTCATAGTTAGTGTAACATTCTTTTAAGTAATAAAGCGCCCCTTTTCGAAAAAAGTTAGTGTAACATAGAACTGTCTTGCAATAACGAAGTTAAAAGATCTCCTTAAATATGAAAAGGTTGATATTTGTGTTTCATACAGATATTGTGATTCATCTCTGTTTTATTGAAGGTTTTTGTCTTATATGCCTGATGACATTTGTTTTTCTTGTTGATCTTCCGTCAAAGTTATATATAGTTCCTTATTGTTGTGATGAAAACGGCTTCAAATTTTCATTCACAGATTTGATGGTGTGATGCCAGAACCAAGGGAAGGAGTAAGAAGTGGGCATATACCTGGAACTGTATGTGTTCCGTTCCCTGAGGTGGGTATAGTGCAACCATGCAATATCACTACTTGGATAACGTCATAACCACAAATACCAAAGAAATTGACACTGCTTGGTATTATCCCAGATGTCTGATGGTGCACAGACGCTCCTCCCCGCAGATGAGCTATCTAAAAAGTTCGAGCAAGCAGGTCTGCATTCTGTTTCATCTAACAGTTCTAGTCTGGAACTCATAGTTTACCCATGGCCTTTCGCGATGTATACAATACTAAAAGCAGAAGAACATTACAATGCAACTATGCAGATCCTCTGACCTAAGAAGCAGAGTTTTCTTAGGGATATCAAATGTGTATCAAGTTCACCAAGCAATATTATTAATAGCACTTGGTTTGATGTTTCTTCAGGCATTTCCCTTGATGGCCCGATTGTCCTCACATGTGCATCTGGTGTCACTGCCTGCATACTTGCCCTGGTCTGGAAATCTCGCATGCTCTTCTTGGCTATATCTTTGAGACATTGACTCCACCAAGCATTCTCTAACAATATCTCTTTACAGGGGCTCTATAGAATCGGGAAGCATGACGTTCCGGTTTACGACGGATCTTGGACAGAATGGGAGGCGCTGCCAGATAATGATTACCCAATAGTTACTTCCGCTGGCTCTTAAATCGATCATTCTAAGGTGATGAATGCAGCTGTTACATCCTGCGGCATTCAGTGCGATGATATTTTCCTTTGGCAAGCTGTGCATCAAAGTCAATACAAAGGTTATAGGAAAAAGAAAATACCCATTGTACTATGCTCAATGTCTATAGGCTGATAATGAGGAAATCCTATGTCGAAAGCGTCAACATTAAGTTCATATTGATTGTTGTACTTATAACGTTACTATTGAAGAAATATTGAGTTGAAAACAAGATCATTCGTCTGAACTGAAGAAATCATGCCTTGAAAACAACATCACATTGATATTGATTCTCTTGCACATCCTCCCCATGTTATGCAGTAGTGCAGCCAAATGAGGTATGCACAGCAAGTGCGGAGCAACTGACCAAAATTTCAACCTGTACAAATTTCTTTTGTGGCCAAGGAAATCAAATCAAACATTTAAAAAGGTCCGCTCTGTGACCATGAGGACGAAACCATCTCAGGTTTGCTCACTGGCTGCATTTAAAGGGTCTCTGAAGACAATCCTAAGCTATTTGTTCTTCGAGTTAAAATATTTTTATTCCGGTTAACACCTTTCCCCCCTCGGTCGCAGCCTTTGCCTTCCACTTCTCCTTCTCCATCGTCTTCATCTCATAGAAACAAGTTATCTTCTCGCCAATGCCCTCTTCACCCCCACCATCACAATCAACTCTTCCTTGTATGCTTCAACACCATGCTTCTTGGCTAGCTTTGCAAAAAAAATTCATCCGTCGGACTTGAGGAATTGATGGGTTCTCTACCAAGCCATCATCATCATCAACCTGGGTGTTCAGCCTTTGCCTCTTTGATGTTGCTTCAAAGTTCCTTCTTGCCCATTTCCCATTTCAAACAATCTCCTTGTAGCAATGATGCAAAAGTGAAAGCTTTGCCGCCATTTCTCTTATTTATTTCCTTGTAAAGAGCTTAAATGACGGGCTCATACTCGTGCTTGGGGATTCCACTTGGCAGCGAAAGGTTGACTTGCTCAACAGACCACCGGTTGCATTGGTCTTGGATCACACTCCAACGATGAGTGAGAGATCCGATTATGCGGTTGGAGGGGACGAACACATTGCTATTCTAGTACTCCTCGATCCTCCCCCAAAACCACTCCTTTGTTTTATCAGCCCCGACCGTGGCATCAAGAGAGATGTTAATCCAAGCTTCACACAAAAGCTTTATCTTCCTTGCACGACCTACTCCTCCTTTTCATTGTTTGGGTTTCCGGCCCGTCCACCTCCTCAACCTCTTCCACTATCTCGACATTTCTCATCATCTCTTGGGTATATGACATGGACATTGCAATGTCGTCGAGGCTGAGTGTGTGTCTTGCGCTCAATTGTTCTAGGAGACCGTCTGTATCACCATTCAATTGCTCGCTACAAAAGCAAAGGAAAAACCTAGCAATCAATATCACATCATGCATCATTCAATTGATCAACTGCAAAACAAAAAGAAATAAAGAAAAACTTGCGGACATTTCCTCGAGCATGTCGACCTCGCTCCTTCTCTCGTCCAATCTAGCTCCTCTATGATCACGAGAGGTGGACAAGGTGGCAGCGTGGCTTCATGAGGCCAAGGGGTAGGCGTCGATGCCGCGGGAGAATTGGGGGGGGGGGGGGGGGAGGCGTCAGGCGACCAAAGCCTTCTTCTTCTTCTCCGACGCAACTATGTTGTCCGCCACCTTGGCCAATGACCGACAGTCCCATTCGTCGGCCGGTTGGGCCAAGGGCGGTCAGGTGGTGGCGGCTGACCGAGCGGCGACCATCGTCGGCGACCGAGAGCTCTCAATGGTTCTTGCCTTGGCGCCGCCGTTTGGGTCCTTGCGGCGAAAAAATCATGGCCGACGGTTGGTCTCTGGCGCTGGCGAGGGGTGGCCAGGGGTGCATCAGGAGTGGGCTATCCATTAGGCGGTCATATGATTTTTTTGAAGCATTGGTTTTGTTTTCTTTTGCCTAGAACATAAGAAATGTTCTTTTTGATAAAAAAATTTGTATTTGTGTAGACAATTCATCAATATTTGTTGTAAAAAAATCTGTTTTTTTATTTTTAAATGATTTTTTTCTTTTGATTTTACTGCATATGACTACATGAGGGAGCATTTGATCTCGCGAGTGAAAACACATGTTCATTTCAATCATAGTTCTGAAACTTGTCATGTTCGGAGCGTGCTGTCTAAAGTGGAGCCTATTCGTACTCTCGCTTACGTTTTTTGTCAGTTGTGAGAACTTCTTCAATCAATAGAGTTCAAAAGAAAAATCACAACCGGTCAACCAGCATCATTCATTTAGAATTCCCTCCAAAACAATTATTAATTTTGAATACGAAATTGCTTTGCACACGATCTTTGTACATGTCTCTACTAGACTCGTTGCTGCATTCCTTTTCTTTTCTCGATGGAGCTGGTTGATTGGACGAAAGCACATGCAACAACAATTGTATGTGTGTTCGGACGTGAAAATGTCGTACATATAGCAGAGCTCTTTTGAATAATAATATACTTTCTCTCGCTGAGATACGATGGTTTATGTACAATTTCAATACGGCACAAATTAGAGGCCGGGGGGTATGACCTCCTTTAAAAAAAAAATCTCATCTTATGTAAGCTGGAGCCATCGATTGGAGGGTCGTACGAAAATCGTACTGTACGAGGAACAATCCTAAGCAGAGTAGTTTCGAGCCCAAAACGGCTCCGGCGGGCGGCGGCCGCATCTCCATCTCCACCCTTCCTGGCAACACAAGCCCCTCATCGAGACAACCAAGGCGAGCCCCAATCTCCGTGCCCCCCGCCCGCTGTTAAAGAAAAATTACTTCTTCGCCCTGCGTTCGTTGACCTGAAGCTCCGCTCTCCAATCTCTCTGCTCTTGCTGCAGGCAGCACGGCGGCCAATGGCGCAGGACGATCCGGTTGTTTCTGCGCAATGGCTGCAGCAGCACCTAGGGCAGCCCGATATCAAGGTGAAAGAATCTCTCGTCTGCTCCTCGTTTCCCCCCTTCTTTCTGGCAGAAATAGCAATCTCCTTTCTTTGTTAGCAGTCCAACAGTTCAGCAGTCTGTTCTTGATTACTCATCATCCAGTTTATCCCCACTGTGTGGAGGACACTCTGTCTAAGCAACTGTGACTTAGTTATTTACCAGTGTTATTTCACTCCCTGTCATGGTGTTTTTCTATTGCTCTTGTTGTACCCAATAAAGGATTAAGGTGAACCTGTGTTGTTTTTAACATTGGAGTACTCTGTTTTAGGTATTGGATGCTTCCTGGTACATGCCACATGAGAGCAGGGACCCATGGCAAGAATACCAGGTTTCTTTCTGGAACAGCTGCAATGTTCATTTTTCCTCCCCTTTTGTGGCAATGTTTCTCCCAGCTAAGATATTTGCATATGCTCAGGTGGCCCATATTCCTGGCGCGCTGTTCTTCGACATTGATGGAATCGTCAATCGGACGACTGATGTGAGAAATGCTTCCAGATTGTAATTCATTTCTTGTTTGCGCGATCGTTTGACTCGAGTAAATAAGAACAAACAGTTTCTTGCAGATATAGCAAACTGGCAATTGACCTGATACAATGATTTTCTGTCTTCAGTCTTTCACTGTATGCATATCAGCATATGGATATAGACATTTGACCTATTTTTGCTGGATGCAATTATTTCAGTTGCCACACATGCTGCCATCAGAAGAGGCTTTTGCAGCAGCAGCTTCCGCACTTGGTATCAATAACCATGATAAAGTTGTTGTTTATGATGGAAAGGGCTTCTTCAGTGCGCCTCGTGTTTGGTGGTAAGCAGAACGCTGCTTTAGTTGACTTTAACTAAATGAAAAACTCGACCAAAGTTGCTAGTGCACAGAGAGTTAAGCTGTTGATATATAAGATGTTCAAAATGAAGTTGATATATTTGTTTTTATTTACTAAAGTACATGCAAAGGTACATTCTTACTCTTTTGCATAACCTCACATATATACAAGTTGATTGAGCTAATTACTTTATCAACCCGAGAGTCTAATTAATTTAGTTCAAGCACTAAAGCTTTGATCATGAGATAAAAAAAAAGTGAAGTTTGCATGCAATAGGAAGACATGACACATAGTTTTTGATTATGGCGAATACAATGCCTCAAATTTAAAGGCTACAATGTCATGGGTGTATCTATTTTGGTGTGTTGCACAAGGTAAATTGAATCTGTCTCCATTCAACAAAAGGTTAACTGCATGAATGAATAAACACAGACAGACTTGAAGTTTACCTGGCAAATGCCTGATGTCATTCTCTGCCTTACTGTTCAACCTGTATATGCAAAAACTGACGAGTTTTACGCATCCTGCATCAACTAAAAGGATGTTCAGAGTTCTTGGACACGATAAAGTTTGGGTCTTAGATGGAGGTTTCCCTCAGTGGCAAGCTTCTGGATTCAACATTGCAAGCAGCTGCCCTGATGATGCAGTTCTGAAATCCAAAGCGGCAAATAGTGCAGTTGAAACAGCTTATAATGGTAAATTGGTAAGATATCTCTTAAGATGGCATGACTGTCGTACTGTCAATTCCTTTTTCTTATCAAGTAATTATGGTTTCAATTTGTGCAGGCAAGTGCTGCCACATTTCAAACAGAGTTTCGGTCTCAGCTATTATGGACACTAGAAAAGGTTACCTCTCCATCTTAACTGAAAACCTAAGTCACTTCGTTTTACCTGAAAACTTTCTCGCATCCATACTGATACAGATATATGATAAATCGGATCATGAATTGGTTCACATCAGTCTTAGTCGGGGCTTGTTTGTATCTCATGATATTTCTTTTAACTATTCCGAAAGGATTTTACCTTCTGTAAAACAAAATAAATAAATATGAAGATGATATGACTCAGGGACACACCAGTATCTTGATTATCCACATGTATGTTGAGCCATTCTGTCTGTGTAACAGGTCAAACAAAATGTAGCTGCTAAGGCTCATCAAGTAGTTGATGCCCGAGCAAAGGGCAGGTAACATCTTTCTTTCAATTATTTGCTAGCTTAGGCTTTTTCTCAGCTATAAAATTTTGCGCCATCTTGCTTTCTCTATCTAAGACAAAAACAACGTGTGTTCGAGAAAAAAGTAGCTGCCCGATCAAAGGGCAGGTAAAATCTCTGAACTTTAAATTTGTGATTATCCTGATTAGAAGAGCTAATTATTGAAGCTCTGATCATAATTAATGTAGCATAGAACTTTCTTGCAATAACGAAGTTAAAAGGTTTTATAATATGAAAAAGTTGATGATGATGGTATTTGTGGTTCACACAGATATTATGGTTCATCTCACTGTTGTATTAAAGGTTTTTGTCTTATGTCTCTTTATCTTCAAAACTTAATGTGACTAAATCTGATGACATTTATTATTCTTGATTTCTTGTCAATCTCCCCTAAAAGTTATCCCAGTTTCTTATTGTTGTCATGAAACGACTTCAAATTTTCATTCGCAGATTTGATGGTGTAATTCCAGAACCAAGGGAAGGAGTAAGAAGTGGGCATATACCTGGAACTAAATGTGTTCCATTCCCTGAGGTGGGTATAGTGCAACTATGCCATATGTCACATATACTTGGATAATCACAAATACCAAAGAAATTGACACTGTTTGATCTTCTCCCAGATGTTTGATGGTGCACAAACGCTCCTCCCTGCAGATGAGCTATCAAAAAAGTTTGAGCAAGAAGGTCTTCATTCTGTTTGATTAACTGTTCTAGTCCGAAACTCGTAGTTTACCCATGGCCTTTAGCCCTTTACTATGCAAGAAAAAAAACTTCCGCAATCTATACAATACTGAAAACAGAACAACATTTGATTCTCTTACCTAAGGAGCAGAATCTTCTTAGAGATGCCATATGTGTACATCAAGTTCACCAAGCAATAGCAATAATAGCATCTTGTCTGATGTTTCTTCAGGCATTTTGCTTGATCACCCGATTGTCGTCACATGTGGATCTGGTGTAACTGCCTGCATACTTGCCCTGGTCTGGAAATCTTGCATGCTCTTCTTGGATATATCTTTTGAGACACTGACCCTGCCCAGCAGTCTCTAACAATATCTCTTTACAGGGCCTTTATAGAATTGGTAAGCATGACGTTCCAGTTTACGACGGATCTTGGACAGAATGGGAAGCGCAGCCCGATAATGATTACCCAAAAGTTGCTTCAACTGCCCCTTAAATCAACATGCTGTAGTGATGAATGCAGCTGTTGCATTCTGCAGCATTCATCCCACATTGTCGGCACGATGATACTTCTCTGTGGCAAGCTTTGCACCAAAGTCGCCGAAAAGGTTATAGGGAAAAGAGAAATACCTTCTGTACTATGGCCAATGGCTATAGGCCGATAAAGAGGAAATCCTGCGCCAACTTTTGGAACGTCAACATTAATTTTATAATGATTTTGTACTTGACAAAATTTTGACTTGAAAACAAGATTGTTCGTCTGAATTGATTACGTTTCGGAGCTGATTGTCGTTTCGGAGCAACTGATCAAAATTTCAACCTGTTTTGATTTCTTTTTTGGCCGGCTGCTTGAAATCGAGGATGCAAAATTTCCTGCAGGATCCAGAGGCATGCACGCTCTGTGACCATGAGGATGAGACCATCTCACATCTGCTCATCGGCTGCATTTTCTCGAGGCAGGTATGGCATCGAATCCTATAGTTCTGCAGCCTTCAGGCACTATGTCCACAGCGAACATAGGAATTCAGATCCTGGTTTCAGGCTGCGGGCAGAGTCTTCAGCCTGTACAGCTTGCTTCTCTTCACATTTGTTCTTTGTTGGCTTTTTCTTCTGTTTTTCTCGGATATCCAACATTTTGCTTTCTTGTTTTGATATTTCGGGGTTGTGTTGTTTGGATCTTGCTTCATCTTAACGTTTTTCTTCAAATGCAAAATGATAGGCATTTGGCTGCGTGTTCAGGAAAAAAGAAAAACACCTTGAAGTTGACAGTTTGGAAACTGAGCACTATGCATACTTTGTAAAGAGAAATTAAAAAATTGCTCATAATTGTTCCTCGTCCAAATATGACCACATCAAACTCCAATACAAATATTTGTTGCCATGTACTACTGTCCTTTACATTAAAGAATGACACTGCCATTCCAAACTTGCTCTATGTGAGAACATCCGATGAATGAGTTGAGATTATGTATGCAGCGCTTTGTGAAACTTCTATCTGTCGGGGAAGTTAATTATGTATGCAGCGCACACAGCTTGGACGGATAATGTCACGAGTTACACATGGCAGGCGTTTCTAACGTTATGACGTATATACATTTTTCTGTAAAAACCGTCGTTGCTGATGCTTAACACGTACACATACTGTGGTCCACCCGCCTGTAATAACAAGTACTAGTACCAGTGGAGATCGCTATCTATCCAATGTCATCAGTCTATTTTAGCAAGTCGTGCTGTCAACTTTCATATACAAGTCTATCTAGACATTTGGCTGCGTGTTTGGGAAAAGAAATACCTTGAAGTTGATAACTTGGAAATTGAGCACTATGCATATTTTGTGAAGAGAAATTAAAACACAGGTAATTTTTGTAATTGTTCGTCAACCAAATATAACTACATCAAACTCCAATACAAATATCCGCTGGCATGTATTGTTCTTTACAAAACATAATAATGATGTGTTGACATTTCAAACTTGATATATGTGAGAACAGCTATTGAATGAGTTGAGATTGGGCTACACACGTTCTTTTGTGACTGGGAGCAACTGACTAAGAGCGTTTCTTCCGGAGCCTCCCCAAGGGTCACTTGAGGTGGGCTGCGTGTGGTGCTCTGAGCGTCTCCTCCGATTTTTTTTAAAATTTCTGCACGCGTTTTCGGCCTTTAGATGGTTTTTTTTTGGTCTTTTTCTAGCTTTTCGGGTTTTCATCGGTCTTTCTTAGCTTTTGAACAAAAGGAAAAAATGCGTGAAAAAACGTGTATTTTGCTTTTGCGAGAGGCACGAATTTGCTTCCGTGATAGGGTCGACCTTGGCTCTCGGAAACGAAAAAAAACACGTTTTCCTTTTTCTTCCTTCCGCGAGAGGCATGGGTTTGCTTCCACGAAAGGCATGGCTTTGCTTCCGTGCATCTCGGAAACGAAAACAAAACGTGTTTTCTTTTTTTGTTCCGCGGGAGGCATGAGTTTGCTTCCGTGAGAGGCACGGCCGGAAACGGAAAAGATGCATTTTCTCTTTTTTCTTTCGCGAGAGGCACGGACTTACTTCTCATGAAGGCACATATTTTGATTTCATGAGAGGCGCAGTCGTGCCTCTTTCGGAAAGGAGAAAAAATGTGCTCCCGGTTAGGGTTTTTTTGAAAAAAATTCATTAAAACCTATCAACATAGGATTTAGTTTTGAAGATCTCGACGCGAGGAATCTAATGGTGAAAACAATTCAAGATTTGGACGCATGGTTTAAAAGATAAAACTTTTTAAATAAACATATCTATAAAAAAGGAAAAACTCTCAGGTTACGACAAATGAGGCACGTGTGCAGTGCGCCACTTGTCACAACCTGAGGAGGTGGGAGTGGACGAGACTTGCCTGCTCCCTCCCCATGCTCCCATCTATGCTTCGGCGTACGTGGCTTGATTTGATTGGAACAAAATAAGGCCTGGGCCCACCCCGTCAAAATCAGGGGGATGATTAGATTAGAAAGGAAAAGGGAAAAAACAACCGTAGGATGAAGTGGGAGCACGGATGGGAGCATGGGGAGGGAGCAGGCAAGCCGGATCCGGTGGGAGTGACCTTTGCAAGGAGTGCTCCTTAATTAGTGACTTCGTACTTATTAGAGATTCTTTAATAGATGATGCAGATGCAAAAATAACCAACTTTTGCATCTTCAAGGCCCAAAACCTCCTCTTCAACAGATGATGTAGATGAAAAAAAATACATCTCCGCCTCCCAGAGATGTAAAATGCAACACCTCGAGATGCAAATTTGCATCTCCACCTATAGGAGATGTAAAATCGGCGGCCGCGCGCTAACTGCTCAACTACCTTCATTTCCTTTCCACCCAACCATCTCCCGCCCGTCCGCGTCCCGCCCGCCGCCGCCATGGCCGACGCCGATGACTCCGCCACCTCCTTTGCTGCATCCGACGCCGGTGGTCTGACCCATATCGTTCACAGCCGCCATCTCCACAGCCGCTTTCCCCAATTCGGCCTCCGCCTCCATGCCGACACCGCAATGTCGGTGCCCCGCTTTTGCCCCATCCCGGTCGATCGCCGTCGCGGCTGAGCCGCCAGCGAAGAAGCAGTGGGCTGCCAAGCCCTACGGTGGAGGCATGAAGCGGCCAACGACGCCGGGGCGCAACCCGACGTCGAACCAAAGTCGGACAACCAAGAATTTGAGGCTGGACGCGGCTGCGTCGGTCGATTAGTAGCCGCTGGCGGCCTTGGCGGCCTCCTCCGGCCAAGGAGCCGCTCCTCCACCCTCCACCGTCGGCCATGGAGGAAGATGTGGCCACGTCGACGACGACCGCATCCAACGTGTTCCATGATATGTGGCTTCGGTGTCAACATGAGCGGAATGGGAGGTGGCTTCGACGGCAACATGGGTGGCATGGGAGGTGGCTTTGGCAGCAACATGGGCATGGGAGGTGTCAATGAAGGTGCTTTCGTTGGAGTTCGCGGCAACGAGACTTCAACTCATGAAAATGTCGACAAAGAAGCCATTGATGATGATGATCATACCACCGTCAACAATGTCGCTAGTGACAAGGGAGAGGACGGAAATTGAGAGAGATGGTTGATGTTTATGTGCATTTTAATTTGTTGGACCAAGAACTTTGTTCGAGACAATGCACTTTTGGTTGTAGGATTTCAAACTTTGATTGATATGATGCACTTTAGATGCTATTTGAATGTTCAAATGTGGTTGTACAACAGCCACGCAGCCGTCAGCAGTTTTTTTTACATCTTCATTTGCATCATCTGTTGACGTTGCACTTTTACATCTCCAATACGCATCATCTGTTGGCGTTGCCTCTTTTTTTGAAGATGTAAAATGCATTTCTTAGATATGAAATTTTTACATCTTTTGTTTGACATATCTAAATTTGCATTATCTATTGCAGATACTCTTATCTAGTACTCTGGAAGAATTGGCTTTTATCTGGACAAAGCATGCCATGTAGTAGTCAGGAAGTCATGTATGCAAAAACACAAATTGGGTGGATACAAGGGCATCTCCAACGGCAACCCATAAATTTCCTCCCGCATCCGTCCGGGGGGGGGGGGGGGACCAGTCCGTGGACACGGATGCGGGAGGACACCGTCCAACCATAGCTGCATACATCTGGCCTTCCGGGTTTTTTCCTAGTCCGCACGATCAAGTAGCTGCATGCAAAGGGTACATACGTTCAAATAGCCGCATGCAGCAGTAGTTCAAATTTCAAAAAATTCAAATATTACATCCCAACATTGTTGTCCCCTTTCACCGCCCACTGATGATCAATTGGATCTTCCTTCAGCTGCTCGTAAGTTGGTCAATGCCAAATTTGTTGATGCATTTGAATAAACTCCTCAAATGTGGCCGGATTCTGATCCGGAAGTTGGATAGGATCACCCATGTTCTCAAATTCCAAAGTTGCGGCAGCATCGTCACCCTCATCCTCGACAATCATGTTGTGATCACACAACATGTCATCACCTCCCATGAGGTTATTGGATCCCATTGTTTAGCAGGTCCACGAACAACTACAAAACAGGGCTAGAAATCCAAATGCCCTCTCGACATCCTTTGTACCCGCTTCTTGTCTTTGGGCATAGTTAGCCTTTTTCTGGCCAACTGGGTTTTGAGATGGTGCTGACAAAGGTAGCCCGTGGAGGATAGATACCGTCAACCAGATAGTAGCCCATGTTGTACTCATGTCCATTGACATTATAGTGGCAAGGAGGAGCTTTTCCTTCAATCAGCCTCGCAAACACCGACGACCGTTGCAACACATTGATGTCATTGTGAGACACGGGCATGCCAAAGAAAGTGTGCCAAATGCCCAAATCCAAAGATCATGTGACACAACTGCTTCAAGAATGATGGTGGGCTTCTTAACATGACCCTGATATTGCTCTTGTAAAGCCTTCAGGCAGTTCTTTCATTTCCGATGCATGCAGTCAAGAGATCCAAGCAAACCTGGCCACCCTCTTGCTTCTGAGATTGTCAGGAGCCTCTCGATGTCTACTACAGTTGGTTCTCGCAGGTACTAAGGTCCGAACAACTTGACCACAACAGTTGCAAACCTGACTGTGGCATCTCTGCATGTGCTCTCAGACATCCGTAGGTACTCGTTCCACGAATCAGCGGCCGTGCCATATGCAAGCATCCGAAGTGCAGTCGTGCACTTATGGTAACCAGAGAAGCCAATCGTTCCCACGGCGTCCTTCTTCAGGATGAAGTAGTCATCGTAGGACCGGACGCCATGGTACAAACGATCGAAGACAGTCTGGCGCATCCGAAAACGCCTGCAAAATGGTCAGTGAATAGTGCATCAGGGACAAAGCAGTCGGCCATCAGTGTCAAATGCCCGCGCGCCCTGTTGCGGTTGAGCACTCCATGACCCTTGACCGAGCCCTTGAAATTGAGAACATGCTGCTCCGCACGCTCCGTGTCGGTGGGAAACGGCACCTATGGGATGACAAGAATCCCTACTATGGTTGCGGGGCGCGGGGTTGTGAGAAGAGCAGGATTACTAATTGACACAAGGATCGTTTACCCAGGTTCGGGCCACGAGGATGCGTAAAATCCTATTCCTGCTTGGTGGATGTATTGAGTGTTCTTGAGCTCTCAAACTAGCTACAGATGCTGCATGGTTCGAAAGAGCCGAATCCTTTTCCTGTGTGCCGTGGGCCTCCTTTTATAGGCGGAAGGGGCTGCCACAGTGGCACATAAGAGGTGGAAAGAGCCTACAGTGCTGCGAGCTTATCGCTTGTATTACAGGACAAGATGCATTTAATGCGTGGCTTAGGTGTCCCTTCACTTTATCGGGGGTGGGAGCAAGGCCCGTCCCATCTGTCGCCGCTCTTCCTTGCTTCGACACGCGCCCTGGCCATCGATGCATGCGGTGCCATGTAGGCAGGCAAGTAGCTGAGGTGGCGCGGTGGTGGAGCCTCCACGAAGATCTGCATGCCGCCACGCAGTGTGTCTTTGAGTTGGCACAGGAAGCTGCATGTTGCCACGCAGTGCACCTTGCCAGTTGGTTGGGCTGGCAGCTGCATGCGAACGGCGGCGGGGAGTTGGTTGGTGCGGGCCTGGCAGTGGCCCTGCTGTCGCCTCTGGCAAGGGTCTTGTCGGGTGGCCCGGCAAGGGTCCTGCCATGGCGCGCTGGCGTCCCCGGCAAGGATCTTGCCGGGGGTCTTGTGGGTTTCTTCGGTAAGGATCTTGACGGGGAGTGTTGCCCTCCAATCCTCATCTGATCTTGAGTATTCTTTGTCTTCACAAAGATCTGCATGCCACCATGGAGGTGCCTCCCGAGCCCTGGTCCAACGTGGTTGTTGACATTGAAAATCGTGGGTTCAAGGGTGGCTCGCTCCGCCGGTGTGGGCGAGCTGCCCCGGCAAGGGTCTTGCCGGGGAAACCTGCTTTACCCGTCTGCACATTGTGGCCTTGGTCCTTGATGTTGCCTTGTTTGTCTCGTGCCTCCGGCTTCTGTCCGGCTTCCCTCCTTTGCCCTGCTATGTGTGGCCACAGTGCGTGGCTCTGACTACCCGTGCACAAGTAAAGGGGTCAAAAGGAGAGCCCCTACTTTTGTACACCGACAGGAGCCCCCGGGCCTGGGCCATACATAAGCGCGACACGTTGTTGGGCCAGGCCCAGAACGGTGCACCGGCAAGCGGGGCGGATTTTACCGCGGTAACTGCTCCGTCCGCTGCGCTTCCCCACGACCTGCGTTGAACGTGCGTCGTGGTGGAGCGTGCGTGACATGGGAGGCATGCGTGGGACGGTTCCCGCACGCATGCGTCGTATCGCTGTTAATGGGAAAGGAGGCGGCCTGCGCCTTCCCCGTAAAAAGGAATAACTGCGGGCGTGCTGCTCACTTTACCCCCCCTCCTTGCGCCTTCTCCAATCTTAGAACCGCCGTCCCCTTTCCTCCTCCTCGAGCCCCCTGCCTCCGTCCATCGCCGCTGCGCTTCCGCCATCCTCTGCTTTCTTGCTTCTCGCATCCGCCATGGCGCCTAAATCCACCAAAAGCAAGGGAGTGGCTAAAGACGTCGGGGCGACGGAGCAGCCGGAGAGCGAGCTGGTGGTGCGACGGGCGCAGTTCGCCTACTTCCCCTTGACGGTCGACGTGTCCGAGCTCCAGGAGATGTTCAAGGATCTGTGGGGGGTGAAGACGTGAGGAGAGAAGACGGTGCATCCAGCCACGCACGTCGTCCCTGCCAGCGGCGGGTCCTCCCCAAATCGGTACCCCTTCTTCGTCGACTAATTCTCCTGCGGGCTCTGTTGTTGGAAATATGCCCTAGAGGCAATAATAAAAGCATTATTATTATATTTCCTTGTTCATGATAATTGTCTTCTATTCATGCTATAATTGTATTATCCGGAAATCGTAATACATGTGTGAATACATAGACCACAATACGTCCCTAATAAGCCTCTAGTTGACTAGCTCGTTGGTCAGAGATAGTCATGGTTTCACGACTATGGACATCGAGATGTCATTGACAAGCGGGATCACGTCATTAGGAGAATGACGTGATGGACAAGACCCAATCCTAAGCATAGCACAAGATCGTGTAGTTCGTTTTGCTAGAGCTTTCTCAATGTCAAGTATCTATTCCTTAGACCATGAGATCGTGTAACTCCCGGATACCGTAGGAGTGCTTTGGGTGTACCAAAGCGTCCTGGCGTAATCGGGTGACTATAAAGGTGCATTACGGTATCTCCGAAAGTGTCTGTTGGATTGACACGGATCGAGACAGGATTTGTCACTCCCGTATTACGGAGAGGTATCATCAGGCCCACTCGGTAGTGCATCATCATAATGAGCTCAAAGTGACCAAGTGTTTGGTCACGGGATCATGCATTACAATCTGAGTAAAGTGACTTGCGATAACGAGGCTGAACAGGTATTGGGATACCGACGATCGAGTCTCGGGCAAGTAACATACCGTCGACAAAGGGAATAGTATACTGGGGTTGCTTGAATCCTCGACATCGTGGTTCATCCGATGACAACATCGAGGAGCATGTGGGAGCCAACATGGGTATCCAGATCCCGCTGTTGGTTATTGACACGAGCCGTCTCGGTCATGTCTGCATGCCTCCCGAACCCGTAGGGTCTACACATAAGGTTCGGTGGCGCTAGGGTTATTAGGAAGACTTGTATGTGATTACCGAATGTTGTTCAGAGTCCGGATGAGATCCCGGACGTCACGAGGAGTTCGGAAGGGTCCGGAGGTAAAGATTTATATATGGGAAGTCGTCAAGCGGACACCGGAAAGTTTGGGGCATATCGGTATTATGTCTGGGGCCACTGGAAGGGTTCGAGGGTCCACTGGAGGAGCCACCTCCCGGGGCCATATGGGCTGCGTGGGAAGGGGCCAGCCCCTGGTGGGCTGGGCGCACCCCCTCCCTTGGGCCCTTGCACCTAGGGTTGAGGGGAACCCTGAGGCGCCCCTTGGCAGGGGGCAAGCCCCTCCCTTGGCCGCCCCCCCTCTAGATGCATCTAGAGGCGCCCCTCTCCCTTCCCCTATAAATAGAGGGGTGAGGGAGGGCTGCACACCTCAAGCCAAGGCGCAGCCCTCCCTCCCAACACCTCTCCTCCTCCAGCGTGTGCTTGGCGAAGCCCTGCTTGAGAACTGTCACTCCACCATCATCACGCCGTCGTGCTGCTTTGTTGGAGCCATCTTCCTCAACCTCTCCTTCCTCCTTGCTGGATCAAGACGGAGGAGGCGTCGTCCGTCTGCACGTGTGTTGAACGCGGAGGTGCTGCCCGTTCAGACTTGGTCATCGGTGATCCGAATCACGGCGAAGTCTGACTCCATCATCACCATCCCCTTGAGCAACTTCCTTTTCGATCTACAAGTGGTATGTAGATGCAAACTCACTCCCTTGACTCGTTGCTTAGATGAACTCATAGATGGATCTTGGTGAAACCGTAAGAAAAATTTTAATTTTCTGCAACGTTCCCCAACAGTGGTATCAGAGCTAGGTCTATGCGTAGTTCTCTATTGCACGAGTAGAACACAATTTTGTTGTGGGCGTAGATCTTGTCAACTTGCTTGCCGCTACTAGTCTTATCTTGCTTCCAGCGGTATTGTGGGATGAAGCGGCCCGAACCAACCTTACACGTACGCTTACGTGAGACCGGTTCCACCGACTGACATGCACTAGTTGCATAAGGTGGCTGGCGGGTGTCTGTCTCTCCCACTTTAGTTGGAGCGGATTCGATGAAAAGGGTCCTTATGAAGGGTAAATAGAAGTTGACAAAATCATGTTGTGGTTATTCGTAGGTAAGAAAACGTTCTTGCTAGAACCCAATTGCAGCCACGTAAAAGATGCAACAACAATTAGAGGACGTCTAACTTGTTTTTGCAGCAATTGTCATGTGATGTGATATGGCCGAAGTTGTGATGAATGATGAATGACATATTGTGATGTATGAGATCATGTTCTTGTAATAGGAATCACGACTTGCATGTCGATGAGTATGACAACCGGCAGGAGCCATAGGAGTTGTCTTTATTTTGTATGACCTGCGTGTCATTGAAGAACGGCATGTAAATTACTTTACTTTATTGCTAAACGCGTTAGCCATAGAAGTAGAAGTAGTCGTTGGCGTGACAACTTCATGAAGACACGATGATGGAGATCATGATGATGGAGATCATGGTGTCATGCCGGTGACAAGATGATCATGGAGCCCGAAGATGGAGATCAATGGAGCTATATGATATTGGCCATATCATGTCACTACTATATAATTGCATGTGATGTTTATTATGTTTATGCATCTTGTTTACTTAGAACGACGGTAGTAAATAAGATGATCCCTTACAACAATTTCAAGAAGTGTTCTCCCCTAAGCGTGCACCGTTGCTAAAGTTCATCGTTTGAAGCACCACGTGATGATCGGGTGTGATAGATCCTCACGTTCACATACAACGGGTGTAAGACAGTTTTACACATGCAAAACACTTAGGGTTAACTTGACGAGCCTAGCATGTACGGACATGGCCTCGGAACACGGAGACCGAAAGGTCGAACACGAGTCGTATAGAAGATACGATCAACATGAGAATGTTCACCGACGATGACTAGTCCGTCTCACGTGATGATCGGACACGGCCTAGTCGACTCGGATCGTGTAACACTTAGATGACTAGAGGGATGTCAAATCTGAGTGGGAGTTCATTCAATAATTTGATTAAGATGAACTTAGTCTAAAACTTTTGAATAATATGTCTTGTAGATCAAATGGCCAACGCTCATGTCAACATGAACTTCAACGCGTTCCTAGAGAAAACCAAGCTGAAAGATGATGGCAGCAACTATACGGACTGGGTCCTAACACGAGATCATCCTCATAGCTGCCAAGAAGGCATATGTCCTAGAAGCACCGCTAGGTGACCCACCTGCTCTCCGGCCAAAGATCGCAAGACGATTTGAACGTTTGGCAGACACGTACTGATGATTACTCCCTCGTTCAGTGCGGCATGCTATTCAGCTTAGAACCAGGGCTCCAAAAGCGTTTTGAGCATCACGGAGCATATGAGATGTTCGAGGAGCTGAAACTAGTTTTCCAAGCTCATGCCCGGGTCGAGAGATATGACGTCTCTGACAAGTTCTATAGTTGTAAGATGGAGGAAAATAGTTACATCGGTGAGCACATACTCGTAATGTCCGGGTTGCACAACCGCATGACCCAGCTGAATATTAACCTCCTTGATGAGGCGGTCATTGACAGAATCCTTGATCGCTCCCACCAAGCTACAAGAGCTTTGTGATGAACTACAATATGCGTGGGATGGTGAAGACCATTCCTGAAGTATTTTCAATCTTTGAAGTCAAGAAAGGTTGAGATCAAGAAAGAACATCAAGTGTTGATGGTCAATAAGACCACTAAGTTCAAGAAGGGCAAGGGCAAAAGAACTTCAAGAAGGACGGCAAGGATGTTGCCGCGCCCGATAAGCCGATTCTGGGAAGAAGTCAAAGAATGGACCCAAGCACGAGGCTGAGTGCTTTTATTGCAAGGGAAGAATTCATTTGGGCGGAACTGCCCCAAATACTTAGCGGATAAGAAGGCCGGCAACACCAAAGGTATATTTGATATACATGTAATTGATGTGTACCTTACCGATTACTCGTAGTAACTCTGGGTATTTGATACGGTGCCGTTGCTCATATTTGTAACTCACGGCAGAGCTACGGAATAAGCGGAGATCGGCAAAGGGCGAGGTGACGGCGTCGGGAATGGTTCAGTCGATGTGATCGCCGTCGGCACGCTACCTCTACATTTACCTACGGGATTAGTTATAAACCTTAATAATTGTTATTTGGTGCCAAGTTTGAGCATGAACATTGTATCTGGATCTCGTTTAATGCGAGATGGCTACTCATTTAAATCCGAGAATAATGGTTGTTCTATTTATATGAGATAAATGTTTTATGGTCACGCTCCGTTGGTCAATGGTTTATTCTTAATGAATCTCGAGCGTAATGTTACACATATTCATAGTGTGAATACCAAAGATGTAAAGTTGATAACGATAGTCCCACATACTTGTGCTTGCCGCCTTGGTCACATTGGTGTCAAGCGCATGAAGAAGCTCCATCTTTGATGGACTTTTGGAGTCTCTAGATTATGAATCATTTGACACATGCGAACCATGCCTTATGGGCAAGATGACCAAGACTCCGTTCTCCGGAACAATGGAGCGAGCAACCAACTTGTTGGAAATCATACATACCGATGTGTGCGGTCCAATGAGTGTTGAGGCTCATGGAGGATATCGTTATGTTCTCACTCTCACGGATGACTTGAGTAGATATGGGTATGTCTACTTGATGAAACACAAGTCTGAGACCTTTGAAAAGTTCAAGGAATTTCAGAATGAAGTAGAGAATCAACGTGACCGAAAGATAAAATTCTTACGATCAGATCGTGGAGGAGAATATTTGAGTCACGAATTTGGTACACACTTAAGAAAATGTGGAATCGTTTCACAACTCACGCCGCTGGAACACCACAAGTAATGGTGTGTCCGAACGTCGTAATCGCACTCTATTGGATATGGTGCGATCTATGATGTCTCTTACAGATTTACCGCTATCATTTTGGGGATACGCTCTAGAGACAGCTACATTCACTTTAAATAGGGCACCGTCTAAATCCGTTGAGACGACACCGTATGAATTATGGTTTGGGAAGAAACCTAAGGTATGCGTTTCTAAAAGTTTGGGGATGCGATGCTTATGTCAAGAAACTTCAACCTGAAAAGCTCGAACCCAAGTCGGAAAAATGCGTCTTCATAGGATACCCTAAGGAAACCATAGGGTATACCTTCTACTTAAGATCCGAGGGCAAGATATTTGTTGCCAAGAACGGATCCTTTCTGGAAAAAGAGTTTCTCTCGAAAGAATTAAGTGGGAGGAAAGTAGAACTTGATGAAGTACTACCTCTTGAGCAGGGAAAGTAGTGCAGCTCGGGAAAATGTTCTGTGATGCCTACACCAACCGAAGAGGAAAATAATGATGATGATCAAGGTACTTGGATCAAGTAGCTCTTGAACTTCAGTGGGTCCACAAGGACACGCTCCGCACCAGAGTGGTACGACAATCCTGTCCTGGAAATCATGTTGTTAGACAACGGTGAACCTTCGAACTATGAAGAAGAGATGGCGGGCCCAGATTCCAACAAATGGCTAGAAGCCATGAAATCCGAGATAGAATCCATGTATGAAAACAAAGTATGGACTTTGGTGACTTGCCCGATGATCGTGACGATAGAAAACAAATGGATCTTTAAGAAGAAGGCGGACGCGGATGGTAATGTCACCATCTATAAAGCTCGACTTGTCGCTAAGGGTTATCGGCAAGTTCAAGGGATTGACTACGATGAGACTTTCTCTCCGTAGCGAAGCTTAAGTCCGTCCGAATCATGTTAGCAATTGCCTCATACTATGATTATGAGATATGGCGGATGGACGTCAAAACAGCGTTCATAACAGTTATCTTAAGGAAGAGTTGTATATGATGCAGCCGGAAGGTTTTGTCGATCCTAAAAATGCTAACAAAGTATGCAAGCTCCAGCGATCCATTTATGGGCTGGTGCAAGCATCTCGGAGTTGGAACATTCACTTTGATGAGATGATCGAAGCGTTTGGGTTTATGCAGACTTATGGAGAAGCCTGCGTTTACAAGAAAGTGAGTGGGAGCTCTGTAGCATTTCTCATATTATATGTAGATGACATACTTTTGATGGGAAATGATATAGAATTCTTGGACAACATTAAGGCCTACTTGAATAAGTGTTTTTCAATGAAGGACCTTGGAGAAGCTGCTTATATACTAGGCATCAAGATCTATAGAGATAGATCGAGACGCCTCATCGGTCTTTCACAAAGCACATACCTTGATAAGATTTTGAAGAAGTTCAAAATGGATCAGTCCAAGAAAGGGTTCTTGCACATGTAAGCAAGGTGTGAGATTGAGCTCAGCTCAATGCCCGACCACGGCAAAAGATAAAGAAGAGATGAGTGTCATCCCCTATGCCTCACCATAGGATCTATTATGTATGCCATGTTGTGTACCAGACCTGATGTAAACCTTGCGGTAAGTTTGGTAGGAAGGTACCAAAGTAATCCCGACAAGGAACACCGGGACAGCGGTCAAGAATATCCTAAAGTACACGAAAAGGACGAAGGACATGTTTCTCGTTTATGGAGGTGACGAAGAGCTCGTCAGTAAAGGGTTACATCGGCGCTTAGCTTCGACACACGATCTGGATGACTCTAAGTCACAAACCGGATCACAGTATATGTTGAATGGTGGAAGCGATGGTGGTGCATTTGCAAGCGAAGCGTCGTGGTGGGATCTACATGTGAAGCGGAGTACATGGCAGCCTCGGAGGCAGTGCATGAAGCAATTTGGGTGAAGGAGTTCATCACCGACCTAGGAGTCATAACCAATACGTCGGGGCCGATCAAACTCTTCTGTGACAACATTGGAGCTATTGCACTTGCAAAGGAGCCCAGGTTTCACAAGAAGACCAGGCACATCAAGCGTCGCTTCAACTCCATCCGTGAAAATGTTCAAGATGGAGACATAGAAATTTGTAAAGTACATACGGATCTGAATGTCGCAGATCCGTTGACTAAACCTCTTCCATGAGCAAAACATGATCAACACCGTAACTCTATGGGTGTTCGATTCATCACAATGTAACTAGATTATTGACTCTAGTGCAAGTGGGAGACTGTTGGAAATATGCCCTAGAGGCAATAATAAAAGCATTATTATTATATTTCCTTGTTCATGATAATTGTCTTCTATTCATGCTATAATTGTATTATCCGGAAATCGTAATACATGTGTGAATACATAGACCACAATACGTCCCTAATAAGCCTCTAGTTGACTAGCTCGTTGGTCAACGAGATAGTCATGGTTTCGACTATGGACATCGAGATGTCATTGACAAGCGGGATCACGTCATTAGGAGAATGACGTGATGGACAAGACCCAATCCTAAGCATAGCACAAGATCGTGTAGTTCGTTTTGCTAGAGCTTTCTCAATGTCAAGTATCTATTCCTTAGACCATGAGATCGTGTAACTCCCGGATCTTTGTAGGAGTGCTTTGGGTGTACCAAACGTCACAACGTGGCGGGTGACTATAAAGGTGCATTACGGTATCTCCGAAAGTGTCATTGGGTTGACACGGATCGAGACAGGGATTTGTCACTCCGTATTACGGAGAGGTATCAACTGGGCCCACTTTCGGTAGTGCATCATCATAATGAGCTCAAAGTGACCAAGTGTTTGGTCACGGGATCATGCATTACTGATGCGAGTAAAGTGACTTGCGATGCGAGGCCGAGCAGGTATTGGGATACCGACGATCGAGTCTCGGGCAAGTAACATACCGTCGACAAAGGGAATAGTATCACGGGTTGCTTGAATCCTCGACATCGTGGTTCATCCGATGACAACATCGAGGAGCATGTGGGAGCCAACATGGGTATCCAGATCCGCTGTTGGTTATTGACCAGAGCCGTCTCGGTCATGTCGCATGCCTCCCAAACCCGTAGGGTCTACACACTTAAGGTTCGGTGGCGCTAGGGTTATTAGGAAGACTTGTATGTGATTACCGAATGTTGTTGAGTCCCGGATGAGATCCCGGACGTCACGAGGAGTTCGGAAGGGTCCGGAGGTAAAGATTTATATATGGGAAGTCGTCAAGCGGACACCGGAAAGTTTCGGGGCATATCGGTATTGTCTTGGGGCCACCGGAAGGGTTCGAGGTCCACCGGGAGGGCCACCCCTCGGGGGCCATATGGGCTGCGTGGGAAGGGGCCAGCCACGGTGGGCTGGGCGCACCCCCTCCCTTGGGCCCTTGCGCCTTGGGTTGAGGGGGGAACCCTAGAGGGGGCGCCCCCCTTGCTTGGGGGGCAAGCCCCCCTCCCCTTGGCCGCCGCCCCCCTCTAGATGCATCTAGAGGGGCCGGCCCCCCTCTCCCTTCCCCCTATAAATAGAGGGGTGAGGGGAGGGCTGCACACCCCAAGCCAAGGCGCAGCCCCTCCCCTCCCCAACACCTCTCCTCCTCCCGCGTGTGCTTGGCGAAGCCTGTAGGGCTGTCACTCCACCATCATCACGCCGTCGTGCTGCTGTTGGAGCCATCTTCCTCAACCTCTCCTTCCTCCTTGCTGGATCAAGACGGAGGAGGCGTCGTCCGTCTGCACATGTGTTGAGCAGCGGAGGTGCTGTCCGTTCAGCACTTGGTCATCGGTGATCCGAATCACGGCGAAATCTGACTCCATCATCACCATCCTTGAACGCTTCCTTTTCGATCTACAGGTGGTATGTAGATGCAAACTCACTCCCTTGACTCGTTGCTTAGATGAACTCATAGATGGATCTTGGTGAAACCGTAAGAAAAATTTTAATTTTCTGCAACGTTCCCCAACATCTGTCCCCCCTTTTCTGATTTCTTCAAGGATATCATGCACACCTACGGCTTTCGCCTTCTGGATTTCACTCCAAATGCCGTGGCGTGTATGGCTCTCTTTGCACACCTCTGTGAGGGCTTCGCCGGGGTGCACCCCAACACGACGCTCTTCCGCCATTACTTCTCCCCTCGGATCCAAAAAGGGGGCGCCATCTCTGGCTGCGTCGCCTGGATTCCGAGGGCCAAGGGGGCGTACCCGGACGGCGCCACGAAGGAGAGGTGGGAAGAATGGCGGGGCCGGTGGTGCTGGATCGAGGAGAAGGACCCACCAGCATTCTGCGAGGTTCGCCAGGATCCGCCGGTCCATGGAAACGACTGGGGCGATGTCGATGCCGACGACGCGAAGCTCACGATCACCACCACCAGGATCCTTCGGCTTACCCTGGCCGGGCTCACCCTCGAAATGATCGGGGCAGACTTCATCCGTCGCTGAATTGCTCCTCTGCACGACAAGGGGAGGCCGGCCTGGCTTTTTGTGAATGCAGCTGACATCATGAGGCTCCGCCCCGGCCTCGACCACAACCTGACGGTGCTGAGGCACGCCCATCTCTGCCAACGGATTTTTCAACTCAAGGTCAGTGACGTCGACGAGGTTGAGCGGTCCGGCAAGGTCGCAAGGGCTGCCGCGAAGGCCGGCAAGGTTGCCAAAGAGCCCGTTTTCAAGTTGCCGGCAGGGGTGGTCCCGCTGTGCAACAATTCTCGCCGGTCCGAGATTATCGCCATGATGCTGCTCTTCAACGCGCATGGCCTTGACCCGAACTGGGTCGAGCCGGACGAGCTCAAGGTGCAGGAGTTCTTGGACACCTTGCATGAGGTGTACGTCACCGTCGAGCCGCGACTTATCGAGGACACCTCTCCGGTGGAGCTGGACTACATCGCTGCCAGGGTGGAGGAGGCGAGGCTTGCCGCGGAGGAGGCAAAGCTCGTCGAGGAGGCTGGCAGCGCCGGCGGCGTGGCGGACAAGGCTGCGGCGGAGGTGGAGGAAGAAGAGCTCACCCGTTTGGCAGCAGCCGCTGGGGAGGCCAGCGGCGCCGGCATCAGGGCTCCCCTCGTCAAGGACGCAACCGACGGGTCGTCGTCGGAGGAGGGCGAGGGGGAGAAGACCGCGACCGTCGACCCTCCAATCGCCGGAAAAGGGCGGGTCCTGCGGTAAGCCACCTCCGGCGAGCCGGTCCGCCCTGACCGGGCCGCGCAACTGCGGCAGGCCCAGGAGGCGCCTGTGCGCTAGACTAGGGCGGTGGCGACGAAGAAGGCGGCGAAGGCCGTGGCATCGAAGAAGAAGGCATCTGCTTCTTCGTTGTCCAAGCGCCCCTAAACGCCATCGCCTACCGGCAAACATTGGCGCAGGGATTACGTTTGACTTTGGGCCCCTCTGCCCAAAGAGGAAGAGGAAAACAGCAGAGGAGGAGGAGGAGGAGGAAGAGTAAGCTCTGCTTTCTCCCTGCCCTCTCTTTTTTCCTCCAATGGTACCGCCCATTCTGAATTATCCTTATCTTGCAGGGACGTGGATACGCTGGCCCAGAGGGTGAAGAGGGCCAGGACTTCGACGAGTGGCCAACCCCCGGTAGGCACCTCTAGCACGCCACTGGTGGTGTTGAGCAGCCCGGACAACATCCCCCTGCCCTGCCCAGCCCCCAGCATGAGTCCATCACCCATCCTTCATCAACGTGCGCTGTGCACGATGCTTTGGCACTGACCATGCCGTGGATGTAGGAGGGGAGCAACATCAAGGGGAGCCGTAGAGGGCTTCTCCCAATGTGCCGCCCCCGTCGACCACGCCGCCCCGAGGGGCGTCCCCGGCAAGGGCACCAAGCGCCGAGGCCATGCAAATGGAGTAGGAGGAGGAGGAGAACACGGGCGCCGGCGGCTTCTCCTCAACGCCAAACCTTGGCGGAGAAGGGACTTCTACCTCTCGGCCCGGCACGGGTAAGCCACTCGTCCTTCATTTCCGCTCGCGTTCTTTCTTTTTTCTTCTTTTTTCACTGGTTTTTGACCTTGACCCCGCCCTGTATCCTTCCTGGCATCTAGACTTCTCCTCGATGGATGCGGAGGACGTTGACACCGTCATTAAGGACGTCGCCGCGGATGCCGCAGCACGGGCCGAGAAGATCGCTGCCGAAGAGAGCACCAAGGGCGCTGCTGAGGACGCCGCTAAGGGGCCCGCCAAGGAACCCGGCAAGGGGCCTGCCGGGGAGGCCGGCTCGGCCGCTGACGAGGAGGTGGTGTTTGACGACCTACCCTCCCCCTCTGCTGCCTCCGACTTCGGTAGGTACCTGAGGGTGAGCGACGACCTCTTCGTCCACCTCCTAGGCGCGTTGAGCACGAGGGCTCCCCTAGAGGGAGAAGTGTTCGACAAAGAGGTGCTCGCCGATGCCGGGCTCGAGGTCGTCGATGAGCTGGGCGTTGGTGGCGTCGACTCCCAGGAGGAGCGGCTGCTCTAGGCCATGGGCGCCAGCTTCCGGAAGCTCCAGGCACTCCACCGCGCCCGTCTAGACAAGGCCAAGTCCAGGACGGCGGTGGTGGAGAAGGCAGAGGTGGACTTCGAGGGGCGCGTCGCCGAGGCGCGGGACTGGTTCCGCCAGGCTCAGGATGAGCTAAAGGCCGCCCAGGGTGAGTTGGCCAAGCGTGATGTGGAGCTCACCCTGAAGCTGGCCGACGTCGAGAAGGCCCAAGAGGCGGCGAAGAACTTGGCCGCCGAAGCAGAAGCCGCCCGGACCCAGCGCGAGGCCGCGCTGAACTCCCAGGAGGAGGATCTTGCCGAGTGCGAGGAAAAGCTTGCCGCCACGCTCCGCGACAAGGATGAAGAGGTGGACAAGCTCGTCGTGCGGCGGACCCAAGAGCTGGAGCAGAGGCATCAGGAGGCACTCAATGCCCAGGCTCTGGCTCACGCTGGCAAGGTGAAGGAGCTAGAGGAGCAAGCTTTGAAGCTGTCCACGGAGAAGGACACGCTCAACGGTGCTCTGGTGGAGGCACAGGGTGCGTTCGTCAGCAAGGCCGGAGTGTTGGGGAACGTAGCAGAAATTCAAAATTTTCTACGCATCACCAAGATCAATCTATGGAGATACTAGCAACGAGAGAGAGGGGAGTGCATGTTCATACCCTTGAAGAGCGCTATGCGGAAGTGTTACAAGAACGCGGTCGGTGGAGTCGTTCACTAAGCGATTCAGATCGCGGCCGAATCTGATCTAAGCACCGAAGAACGGTGCCTCCGCGTTCAACACATGTGCAGCCCGATGACGTCTCCCGTGCCTTGATCCAGCAAGGGGAGAGGGAGAGGTTGGGGAAGACTCCGTCCAGCAGCAGCACGACGGCGTGGTGGTGGTGGAGGAGCGTGGCACTCAGCAGGCTTCGCCAAGCACCGCTTTAGACGAGGAGGCAGATGGGTATGGATGCGCCAAGAGGGAGATGTTCTCATGTGTATGGCAGCCCCAAACCCACACTATATATAGGGGAAAGGGAGGGGCTGCGCCCCCACCTAGGTTTCCACCCCTAGGGGTGGCGGCCAGCCCTAGATCCCATCTAGGGGGGCGGCCAAGGGGGAGAGAGGGGGGGCGCACCACTAGGTGGGCCTTAGGCCCATCTGAGCCTAGGGTTCCCCCTTTTTTCCCCTTCTCTCTTCGCCTTGGGCCCTGGTGGGGGGGCGCACCAGCACACCTGGTGCTGGCCCCCTCCCACACTTGGCCCACGCAGCCCTCTGGGGCCGGTGGCCCCACCTGGTGGACCCCCGGGACCTTCCCGGTGGTCCCGGTACGTTACCGATAGCACCCGAAACTTTTCCGGTGACCAAAACAGGACTTCCCATATATAAATCTTTACCTCCGGACCATTCCGGAACTCCTCGTGACGTCCGGGATCTCATCCGGGACTCTGAACAACATTCGGTAACCACGTATATCTATTCCCTATAACCCTAGTGTCATCGAACCTTAAGTGTGTAGACCCTACGGGTTCGGGAACCATGCAGACATGACCGAGACAACTCTCCGGCCAATAACCAACAGCAGCATCTGGATACCCATGTTGGCTCCCACATGTTCCACGATGATCTCATCGGATGAACCACGATGTCAAGGATTCAATCAATCCCATATACAATTCCCTTTGTCTACCGGTATAGTACTTGCCCGAGATTCGTTCGTCGGTATCCCGATACCTTGTTCAATCTCGTTACTGGAAGTCTCTTTACTCGTTCCGTAACACATCATCCCGTGATCAACTCCTTAGTCACATTGTGCACATTATGATGATGTCCTAGCGAGTGGTCCCAAAGATATCTCTCCGTTACACGGAGTGACAAATCCCAGTCTCGATTCGTGCCAACCCAACAGACACTTTCGGAGATACCCATAGTGCACCTTTATAGCCACCCAGTTACGTTGTGACGTTTGGCACACCCAGAGCATTCTACGGTATCCGGGAGTTGCACAATATCATGGTCTAAGGAAATGATACTTGGCATTAGAAAAGCTTTAGCAAACGAACTACACGATCTTGTGCTATGCTTAGGATTGGGTCTTGTCCATCACATCATTCTCCTAATGATGTGATCCCATTATCAATGACATCCTATGTCCATGGTCAGGAAACCATAACCATCTATTGATCAACGAGCGAGTCAACTAGAGGCTCACTAGGGACATGTCGTGGTCGATGTATTCACACATGTATTACGGTTTCCAGTTAATACAATTATAGCATGAACAATAGACAATTATCATGAACAAGGAAATATAATAATAACCATTTTATTATTGCCTCTAGGGCATATTTCCAACAGTCTCCCACTTGCACTAGAGTCAATAATCTAGTTCACATCATTATGTGATTGAATACAACACCCATGGTGTTTGATCATATCTCGCTTGTGAGAGAGGTTTATTAGTCAACGGGTTTGAACCTTTCAGATCCGTGTGTGCTTTACAAATATCTATGTCATCTCCTAGATGGAGCTACCACGCGCAATTTGGAACTATTCCAAATAACTCCTCTACTATACGAATCCGGTCTACTTCTCAGAGTCACCCAGATTAGTGTCAAAGTTTGCATCGGCGTAACCCTTTACGACGAACTCTTTTACCACCTCCATAATTGAGAAAATTCCTTAGTCCACTAGTTACTAAGGATAAGTTTGACCGCTGTCATGTGATCCATTCTTCGATCACTCTTGTACCCCTTGACTGACTCATGGCAAGGCACACTTCAGTCTTGGTACACAGCATAGCATACTGTAGAGCCTATGTCTGAAGCATAGGGGACGACCTTCGTCCATTCTCTCTCTTCTGCCGTGGTCAGGTCTTGAGTCTTACTCAATACTTACACCTTATAACACAGCCAAAAACACCTTCTTTGCCGATCTATTTTGAACTCCTTCAAAAACTTGTCACGGTGCGTACTCATTTGAAAGTACTTGTTGGGGAACATAGCAGAAATTCAAAATTTTCTACGCATCACCAAGATCAATCTATGGAGTAATCTAGCAACGAGGGGAAGGAGAGTGCATCTACATACCCTTGTAGATCGCTAAGCGGAAACGTTCAAGTGAACGGGGTTGATGGAGTCTTACTCGTCGTGATCCAAATCACCGGAGATCCTAGTGCCGAACGGGCGGCACCTCCGCGTTCAACACACGTGCAGCCCGGTGACGTCTCCCACGCCTTGATCCAGCAAGGAGAGAGGGAGAGGTTGGGGAAGACTCCGTCCAGCAGCAGCACAACGGCATGGTGGTGATGGAGGAGCGTGGCAATCCTACAGGGCTTCGCCAAGCACCGCGGGAGAAGAGGAGAAAGAGAGGTAGGGCTGCGCCAGGGAGAGGTGGAAAACCTTATGTGTGGCAGCCCCAAAACCTCAAGTATATATAGGGGAGAGGGAGGGGGCTGCTCCCCCCTTAGGGTTCCTACCCCAAGGGGTGTGGCTGCCCCAAAACCCATCTAGGGTGGCGGCCAAGGGGGGGGGGGGGAGAGGGGGAAACTTGCCCCCCAAGCAAGGTGGAGGAGCCCCCTCCCCAAACCCTAGGCACCTTGGGCCCTTGTGGGGGACGCACCAGACCACCGGGGGCTGGTCCCTCCCACAATTGGCCCACGCAGCCCTCTGGGGCAGTGGCCCCACTTGAGTGAACCCAGGACCCTCCCGGTGGTCCCAGACATTACCGCTAACACCCGAAACTTTTCCGGTGACCAAAACAGGACTTCCCATATATAAATCTTTACCTCCGGACCATTCCGGAACTCCTCGTGACGTCCGGGATCTCATCCGAGACTCCGAATAACATTCGGTAACCACGTGCATCTATTCCCTATAACCCTAGCGTCATCGAACCTTAAGTGTGTAGACCCTACGGGTTCGGGAACCATGTAGACATGACCGAGACGTTCTCCGGTCAATAACCAACAGCGGGATCTGGATACCCATGTTGGCTCCCACATGTTCCACGATGATCTCATTGGATGAACCACGATGTCGAGGATTCAATCAATCCAATATTCAATTCCCTTTGTCTAGCGGTATAGTACTTCCCCGAGATTCAATCGTCGGTATCCCGATACCTTGTTCAATCTCGTTACCGGCAAGTCTCTTTACTCGTTCCGTAACACATCATCCCGTGATCAACCCCTTGGTCACATTGTGCACATTATGATGGTGTCCTACCGAGTGGGCCCAGAGATACCTCTCCGTCACACGGAGTGACAAATCCCAGTCTCGATTCGTGCCAACCCAACAAACACTTTTGGAGATACCCGTAGTGTACCTTTATAGTCACCCAGTTACATTGTGACGTTTGGTACACCCAAAGCATTCCTACGGTATCCGGGAGTTGCACAATCTCATGGTCTAAGGAAATGATACTTGACATTAGAAAAGCTTTAGCATACGAACTACACGATCTTTGTGCTAGGCTCGAGTTGGGTCACTGTCCATCACATCATTCTCCTAATGATGTGATCCCGTTATCAACGACATCCAATGTCCATGGTCAAGAAACCGTAACCATCTATTGATCAACGAGCTAGTCAACTAGAGGCTTACTAGGGACATAGTCTTGTCTATGTATCCACACATGTATCTGAGTTTCCTATCAATACAATTATAGCATGGATAATAAACGATTATCATGAACAAGGAAATATAATAATAATAACTAATTTATTATTGCCTCTAGGGCATATTTCCAACAGTCTCCCACTTGCACTAGAGTCAATAATCTAGTTCATATTGCCATGTGATTAACACTCACAGGTCACATCACCATGTGACCAACATCCAAAAAGTTTACTAGTGTCACTAAACTAGTTCACATCATCATGTGATTAAGACTCAATGAGTTCTGTGGTTTGATCATGTTTTGCTTGTGAGAGAGGTTTTAGTCAACGGTCTGCATCATTCAGATCCATATGTACTTCGCAAATCTCTAGGTCATATTGTAAATGCTGCTTCCACGCTCCACTTGGAGCTATTCCAAATGGTTGCTCCACTATACGTATCCGTTTTGATACTCAGAGTCATTCGGATAGGTGTTAAAGCTTGCATCGACGTAACCCTTTACGCCGAACTCTTTATGATCTCCATAATCGAGAAACATGTCCTTATTACTCCAAGGACAATTTTGACCGCTGTCTGGTGATCCACTCCTTGATCACCTTTGTACCCTCTTGCCAGACATGTGGCAAGGCACACATCAGGTGCCGTACTCAGCATGGCATACCGTATAGAGCCTATGACAAAAGCATAGGGGACGACCTTCATCCTTCCTCTTTCTTCTGCCGTGGTCGAGCTTTAAGTCTTAACTTCATACCTTACACCTCAAGCAAGAACTCCTTCTTTGACTGATCCATCTTGAACACCTTCAAGATCATGTCAAGGTACGTGCTCATTTGAAAGTACCATTAAGCATTTTTGATCTATCCTCATAGATCTTGATGCTCAATGTTCAAGCAACTAAATCCAGGTTTTCTATTAAAAACACTTTTCAAATAACCCTATATGCTTTCCATAAATTCTACATCATTTCTGATCCACAATATGTCAACAACATATACTCATCAGAAATTCTATAGTGCTCCCACTCACTTCTTTGGAAATACAGGTTTGTCATAAACTTTGTATAAACCCAAAATCTTTGATCATCTCATCAAAGCGCATATTCTGACTCCGAGATGCTTTCTCTAGTCCATGGAAGGACCACTGGAGCTAGCATATCTTTTAGCATCCTTAGGATCGACAAAACCTTTCTGATTGTATCACATACAACCTTTCCTTACGAAAACTGGTAAGGAAACTCGTTTTGACATCCATCTGCCAGATTTCATAAATGCAGCTAATGCTAACATGATTCCGACGGACTTAAGCATCGCTACGGATGAGAAAATCTCATCGTAGTCAACTCCTTGAACTTGTGAAAAACTCTTCGCCATAAGTCGAGCTTCATAGACGGTGATATTACCGTCCATGTCCGTTTTCTTCTTAAAGATCCATTTATCTCAATGGCTTGCCGATCATCGGGCAAGTCCACCAAAGTCCATGCTTTGTTCTGATACATGGATCCTATCTTGGATTTCATGGCTTCTAACCATTTTTCGGAATATGGGCCCACCATCGCTTCTCCATAGCTCGTAGGTTCATTGTTGTCTAGCAACATGACCTTCAAGACAGGATTACTGTACCATTACGAGTAGTACGCATCCTTGTCACCCTACGAGGTGCGGTAGTGACTTGATCCAAAGCGTCATGATCACTATCATAAGCTTCTACTTCAATTGGTGTAGGCGCCACAGGAACAACTTCCTGTGTCCTGCTACACACTAGTTGAAGTGACGGTTCAATAACCTCATCAAGTCTCCACCATCCTCCCACTCAACTTTCCGAGACAAACTTTTCCTCGAGAAAGGACCCTATTCAAGAAACAATCCCTATTGCTTTCGGATATGTGATAGGAGGTATACCCAACTATTTTTGGGTGTTCTATGAAGATGCATTTATCCGCTTTGGGTCCGAGCTTATCAACCTGAAACTTTTTCACATAAGCGTCGCAGCCCCAAACTTTTAAGGAACACAACTTAGGTTTCTCCAAACCACAGTTCATACGGTGTCGTCTCAACGGAATTACGTGGTGCCCTATTTAAAGTGAGTGCGGTTGTCTCTAATGCCTAACCCATGAATGATAGTGGTAATTCGATAAGAGACATCATGGTATGCCCCATATCCAATAGGGTGCATCTATGATGTTCGGACACACCATCACACTATGGTGTTTCCAGGCGGTATTAATTGTGAAACAATTTCCACAATGTCTTAATTGCGTGCCAAAACTCGTAATTCAGATACCCATCTCTATGATCATATCATAGACATTTTATCCTCTTGTCACGACGATCTTCAACTTCACTCCGAAATTACTTGAACCATTCAATAATTCAGACTTGCGTTTCATCAAGTAAATATACTCAGTATCTACTCAAATCATCCGTGAAGTAAGAACATGACGATATCCACTACGTGCCTCAACACTCATTGGACTGCACACATCAAAATGTATTACTTCCAACAAATTGCTTTCTTGTTCCATTTCTTGAAAGCAGGCTTTCAGTCATCTTGCCCATGTGGTATGATTTGCATGTCTCAAGTGATTCAAAATCAAGTGAGTCAAAGCGGTCCATTTGCATGGAGTTTCTTCATGCATATACACCAATAGACATGGTTCGCATGTCTCAAACTTTTCAAAAAGCGAGTGAGTCCAAAGATCCATCAACATGGAGCTTCTTCATGCGTTTATACCAATATGACTTACATGGCAGTGCCACAAGTAGGTGGTACTATCATTACTATCTTATATTTTTGGCATGAACATGTGTATCACTATGATCGAGATTCAATAAACCATTCATTTTAGGTGCAAGACCATTGAAGGTATTACTCAAATAAACAGAGTAACCATTATTCTCCTTAAATGAATAATCGTATTGCGATAGACATAATCCAATCATGTCTATGCTCAATGCAAACACCAAATAACAATTATTTAGGTTTAACACCAATCTCGATGGTAGAGGGAGCGTGTGATGCTTGATCACATCAAGATTGGAAAACACTTCCAACACATATCGTCAGCTCACCTTTAGCTAGTCTCCGTTTATTCTGTAGCTTTTATTTCGAGTTACTAACACTTAGCAACCGAACCGGTATCTAATACCCTGGTGCTACCAGGAGTACTAGTAAAGTACACATTAACATAATGTATATCCAATATATTTCCGTCGACCTTGCCAGCCTGCTTATCTACCAAGTATCTAGGGTAGTTCTGCTCTAGTGACTGTTCCCCTTATTATGAAAGCACATACTCGGGTTTGGGTTCAACCTTGGGTTTCTTCACTAGAGCAGCAGCTGATTTGCCATTTCATGAAGTATCCCTTCTTGCCCTTGCCCTTCTTGAAACTAGTGGTTTCACCAACCATCAACAATTGACGCTCCTTCTTGATTTCTACTTTCACGGTGTCAAACATCGCGAATATTTCAAGGATCATCATATCTATCCCTGATATGTTATAGTTCATCACGAAGCTCTAGCAGCTTGGTGGCAATGACTTTGGAAAAACATCACTATCTCATCTGGAAGATTAACTCCCAGTCGATTCAAGTGATTGTTGTACTCAGACAATCTGAGCACAAGCTCAACGATTGAGCTTTTCTCCCTTTGTTTGCAGGCTAAGAAAATCGTCGGAGGTCTTATACCTCTTGACGTGGGCACAAGCCTGAAATCCCAATTTCAGCCCTCGAAACATCTCATATGTTCCGCGACGTTTTGAAATCGTCTTTGGTGCCTCAACTCTCAACCGTTTAACTGAACTATCATGTAGTTATCAAAACGTGTATGTCAGATGTTCGCAACATCCATAGACGACGGTCGAGGTTCAGCACACTGAGCGGTGCATTAGGGACATAAGCCTTCTACGAAGCAACGAGGACAATCCTCAGTTTACGGACCTAGTCCGCATAATCACTACTATCAACTTTCAACTAAGTTTTCTCTAGGAACATATCTAAACAGTAGAACTAAAGCACGAGCTTACGACATAATTTGCAAAGATCTTTTGACTATGTTCAGGATAATTAAGTTCATCTTATGAACTCCCACTCAGATAGACATCCCTCTAGTCATCTAAGGGATTACATCATCCGAGTCAACTAGGCCGTGTCCGATCATCACGTGAGATGGACTAGTCAACGTCAGTGAACATCTTCATGTTGATCGTATCTTCTATACGACTCATGCTCGACCTTTCGGTCTTCCATGTTCCGAGGCCATGTCTGTACATGCTAGGCTCGTCAAGTCAAACTAAGTGTATTGCGTGTGTAAATCTGGCTTACACCCGTTGTATTCGAACGTTAGAATCTATCACACCCGATCATCACGTGGTGCTTCGAAATAACGAACCTTCGCAATGGTGCACAGTTAGGGGGAACACTTTTCTTGAAATTATTGAGAGGGATCATCTTATTTAAGCTACCGTCGTTCTAAGTAAATAAGATGCATAAACATGATAAACATCACATGCAATCAAAAAGTGACATGATATGGCCAATATCATTTTGCTCCTTTTGATCTCCATCTTGAGCTCCATGATCATCATTGTCACCGGCATGACACCATGATCTCTATCATCATGATCTCCATCATCATGATCTCCATCATCGTGTCTCCATGAAGTTGTCTCGCCAACTATTACTTCTACTACTATGGCTAACGGCTTAGCAATAAAGTAAAGTAATTACATGGCGTTGTTCAATGACACGCAGGTCATACAAAAAATAAAGACAACTCCTATGGCTCCCGCTGGTTGTCATACTCATCGACATGCAAGTCGTGATTCCTATTACAAGAACATGATCAATCTCATACATCACATATCATTCATCACATTCTTTTGGCCATATCACATCACATAGCATACCCTGCAAAAACAAGTTAGACGTCCTCTAATTGTTGTTTGCATGTTTTACGTGGCTGCTATGGGTTTCTAGCAACAACTTTTCTTACCTACGCAAAAACCACAACGTGATATGTCAATTGCTATTTACCCTTTATAAGGACCCTTTTCATCGAATCCGATCCGACTAAAGTGGGAGAGGCTGGCACCCACTAGCCACCTTATGCAACAAGTGCATGTCAGTCGGTGGAACCTGTCTCACGTAAGTGTACGTGTAAGGTCGGTCCGGGCCACTTCATCCCACAATACCGTCGAAACAAGATTGCACTAGTAACGGTAAGCATATCAACACCCAAAACAACTTGTGTTCTACTCGTGCATAGAAACTACGCATAGACCTAGCTCATCATGCCACTGTTGGGGAACGTACAAAATTTTCTACGCATCACCAAGATCAATCTATGGAGTAATCTAGCAACGAGGGGAAGGAGAGTGCATCTACATACCCTTGTAGATCACAAAGCGGAAGTGTTCAAGTGAACGGGGTTGATGGAGTCGTACTCGTCGTGATCCAAATCACCGGAGATCCTAGTGCCGAACGGATGGCACCTTCGCGTTCAACACACGTGCAGCCCGGTGACGTCTCCCACGCCTTGATCCAGCAAGGAGAGAGGGAGAGGTTGGGGAAGACTCCGTCCAGCAGCAGCACAACGGCATGGTGGTGATGGAGGAGCGTGGCAATCCTGCAGGGCTTCGCCAAGCACCACGGGAGAAGAGGAGAAAGAGAGGTAGGGCTGCGCCAGGGAGAGGTCTAAAACCTTATGTGTGGCAGCCCCAAAACCTCAAGTATATATAGGGGAGAGAGAGGGGGCTGCGCCCCCCTTAGGGTTCCCACCCCAAGGGGTGTGGCTGCCCCAAAACCCATCTAGGGTGGCGGCCAAGGGGGGGAGAGGGGGAAACTTGCCCCCCAAGCAAGGTGGAGGAGCCCCCTCCCCAAACCCTAGGCACCTTGGGCCCTTGTGGGGGACGCACCAGACCACCTGGGGCTGGTCCCTCCCACACTTGGCCCACGCAGCCCTCTGGGGCCGGTGGCCCCACTTGGTGGATCCCTGGGACCCTCCCGATGGTCCCGGTACATTACCGATAACACCCGAAACATTTTCGGTGACCAAAACAGGACTTCCCATATATAAATCTTTACCTACGGACCATTCCGGAACTCCTCGTGACATCCGGGATCTCATCTGGGACTCCGAACAACATTCGGTAACCACGTACATCTATTCCCTATAACCCTAGCGTCATCGAACCTTAAGTGTGTAGACCCTACGGGTTCGGGAACCATGCAGATATGACCGAGACGTTCTCCGGTCAATAACCAACAGCGGGATCTGGATACCCATGTTGGCTCCCACATGTTCCACGATGATCTCATTGGATGAACCACGATGTCGAGGATTCAATCAATCCCGTATTCAATTCCCTTTGTCTGCCCGAGATTCGATCGTCGGTATCCCGATACCTTGTTCAATCTCGTTACCGGCAAGTCTCTTTACTCGTTCCGTAACACATCATCCCGTGATCAACCCCTTGGTCACATTGTGCACATTATGATGATGTCCTACCGAGTGGGCCCAGAGATACCTCTCCGTTACACGGAGTGACAAATCCAAGTCTCGATTCGTGCCAACCCAACAGACACTTTCGGAGATACCCGTAGTGTACCTTTATAGTCACCCAGTTACGTTGTTACGTTTGGTACACCCAAAGCATTCCTACGGTATCCGGAGTTGCACAATCTCATGGTCTAAGGAAATGGTACTTGACATTAGAAAAGCTTTAGCATCTGAACTACGATCTTTGTGCTAGGCTCGAGATTGGGTCTGTCCATCACATCATTCTCCTAATGATGTGATCCACATTATCAACGACATCCAATGTCCATGGTCGTGAAACCGTAACCATCTATTGATCAACGAGCTAGTCAACTAGAGGCTTACTAGGGAGATAGTGTTGTCTATGTATCCACACATGTATCTGAGTTTCCTATCAATACAATTATAGCATGGATAATAAACGATTATCATGAACAAGGAAATATAATAATAATAACTAATTTATTATTGCCTCTAGGACATATTTCCAACAGTACTATCAAGCGATTTTGATCTATCCTTATAGATCTTGATGCTCAATGCTCAAGCAGCTTAATCCAGGTTTTCCATTGAAAAACACTTTTCAAATAACCCTATATGCTTTCCAGAAATTCTACATCATTTCCGATCAACAATATGTCAACAACATATACTCATCGAAATGATATAGTGCTCCCACTCACTTATTTGGAAATACAAGTTTCTCATAAACTTTGTATAAACCCAAAATCTTTGATCATCTCATCAAAGCATATATTCCAACTCCGAGATGCTTACTCCAGTCCTTAGAAGGATTGTTAGAGCTTTGCATACTTGTCAGCATCTTTTAGGATTGACAAAACCTTCTGGTTGTATCACATACAAACTGTCCTCAAGAAAATCGTCGAGGAAACAATGTTTTGACATCCTATCTGCAAGATTTCATAAATAATGCAGTAACTGCTAATATAATTCCAACAGACTCTTAGCATCGCTACGAGTGAGAAAGTCTCATCGTAGTCAACTCCTTGAACTTGTAGGAAAACATCTTAGCGACAAGTCGAGCTTTCTTAATGGTGACACTTACCATCATTGTATGTCTCCGTTTTAAAATCCATCTGTACTCAACAGCCTTACGACCATCGAGTAGTTCTTCCAAAGTCTATACTTTGTTTTCATACATGGATCCTCTCTCGGATTTTATGGCCTCGAGCCATTCATCGGAATCCGGGCCCACCATCGCTTCTCCATAGCTTGTAGGTTCATTGTTGACTAGCAACATGACCTCCAAGACAGGATTAAGTACCACTCTGAAGTAGTACGCATCCTTGTTGACCTACGAGGTTTGGTAGTGACTTGATCGGAAGTTTCATGATCACTATCATTAGCTTCCACTTCAATTGGTGTAGGCGCCATAGGAACAACTTCCTGTGCCCTGCTACACACTAGTTGAAGTGATGGTTCAATAACCTCATCAAGTCTCCACCATCCTCCCACTCAATTCTTTCAAGAGAAACTTTTCCTCGAGAAAGGACCCGATTCTAGAAACAATCCCTTTTGCTTCCGGAACTGAGGCAGGAGGTATACCCAACTGTTTTGAGTGTCCTATGAAGATGCATTTATCCGCTTTGGGTTCGAGCTTATCGTGCTAAAACTTTTCACATAAGCGTCGCAGCCCCAAACTTTTAAGAAACGACAACTTAGGTTTCTCTAAACCATAGTTCATATGGTGTCGTCTTAACGGAATTGCGTGGTGCCCTAGTTAAAGTGAATGTGGTTGTCTCTAATGCCTAACCCATAAACGATAGTAGTAATTCGATAATAGACATCATGGTATGCACCATATACAATACAGTGCAGTTATGATGTTCGGACACACCATCACACTATGGTGTTCCAGGCGGTATTAGTTGTGAAACAATTTCCACAATGTCTTTAACTGTGTGCCAAACTCATAACTCAGATATTCATCTCTATGATCATATCATAGACATTTTATCCTCTTGTCATGACGATCTTCAACTTCACTCTGAAATTACTTGAACCTTTCAATAATTCAGATTTGTGTTTCATGAAGTAAACATACTCAGAATCTACTCAAATCATCTGTGAAGTAAGAACATAACGATATCCTTTGCGTGCCTCAACACTCATTAGACTGCACACATCAAAATGTATTACTTCCAACAAGTTGCTTTCTTGTTCCATCTTCGAAACCGAGGCTTTTCAGGTCATCTTGCCCATGTGGTATGATTTGCATGTCTAAAGTTATTTAAAATCAAGTGAGTCCAAACGATCCATCTGCATGGGGTTTCTTCATGCGTATACACCAATAGACATGGTTCGCATGTCTCAATCTTTTCAAAACGAGTGAGTCCAAAGATCCATCAACATGGAGCTTCTTCATGCGTTTTATACCAATATGACTCAAGTGGCAGTGCCACAAGTATGTGGTACTATCATTACTATCTTATATCTTTTGGCATGAACATGTGTATCACTACGATCGAGATTCAATAAACCATTTATTTTAGGTGCAAGACCATTGAAGGTATTATTCAAATAAACAGAGTAACCATTATTCTCCTTAAATGAATAACCATATTGTGATAAACATGATCCAATCATGTCTATGATCAACGCAAACACCAAATAACAATTATTTAGGTTTAATACCAATCTCGATGGTAGAGGGAGCATGTGATGCTTATCACATCAACCTTGGAAACACTTCCAACACACATCGTCATCTCACCTTTAGCTAGTCTCCATTTGTTCCGTAGCTTTTATTTCGAGTTACTAACACTTAGCAACCGAACCGGTATCTAATACCCTGGTGCTACTAGGAGTACTAGTAAAGTATATATTAATATAATGTATATGCAATATACTTCTATCGACCTTGCCAGCCTTCTCATCTACCAAGTATCTAGGGTAGTTCTGCTTCAATGACTGTTCCCCTCATTACAGAAGCACTTAGTCTCGGGTGGGTTCAAACTTTGGGTTTCTTCACTAGAGCAAAGAATCGATTTGCCGTTTCATGAAGTATCCCTTCTTGCCCTTGCCCTTCTTGAAACTAGTGGTTTCACAAACCATCAACAATTGATGCTCCTTCTTGATTTCTACTTTCGCGGTGTCAAACATCGCGAATATTTCAAGGATCATCATATCTATCCCTGATATGTTATAGTTC
Organism: Aegilops bicornis; assembly: GCA_021605145.1. Lineage (NCBI taxonomy): Eukaryota > Viridiplantae > Streptophyta > Magnoliopsida > Poales > Poaceae > Aegilops > Aegilops bicornis. The sequence goes on from CM038674.1 coordinate 186,497,324, forward strand.
ATCACGAAGCTCTAGCAGCTTGGTGGCAATGACTTTGGAGAAACATCACTATCTCATCTTGAAGATTAACTCCCACTCGATTCAAGTGATTGTGGTACTCAGACAATCTGAGCACAAGCTCAACGATTGAACTTTTCTCCCTTAGTTTGCAGGCTAAGAAACTCGTCGGAGGTCTTATACCTCTTGACGTGGGCACGAGCCTGAAATCCCAATTTCAGCCCTCGAAACATCTCATATGTTCCATGACATTTTGAAATTGTCTTCGGTGCCTCAACTCTAAACCGTTTAACATTACTGAACTATCACGTAGTTATCAAAACGTGTATGTCAGATGTTCGCAACATCCACAGACGACGTTCGAGATTCAGCACACCGAGCGGTGCATTAAGGACATAAGCCTTCTACGAAGCAACGAGGACAATCCTCAGTTTACGGACCTAGTCCGCATAATTGCTACTATCAACTTTCAACTGAATTTTCTCCAGGAACATATCTAAAATAGTAGAACTAAAGCGCGAGCTACGACATAATTTGCAAAAACCTTTTTGACTATGTTCAGGATAATTAAGTTCATCTTATGAACTCCCACTCAGATAGACATCCCTCTAGTCATCTAAGTGATACATGATCCGAGTCAACTAGGCCGTGTCAGATCATCATGTGAGACGGACTAGTCATCATCGGTGAACATCTTCATGTTGATCGTATCCACTATACGACTCATGTTCAACCTTTAGGTCTCTTGTGTTCCGAGGCCATGTCTGTACATGCTAGGCTCGTCAAGTCAACCTAAGAGTTTCGCGTGTGTAAATCTGGCTTACACCCGTTGTATGTGAACGTTAGAATCTATCACACCCTATCATCACGTGGTGCTTCGAAACAACGAACTTCCGCATCGTTGCATAGTTAGGGGAACACTTTCTTGAAATTATTATGAGGGATCATCTTATTTACTACCGTCGTTCTAAGAAAATAAGATGCATAAACATGATAAACATCACATGCAATCAAATAGTGACATGATATGGCCAATATCATTTTGCTCCTTTTGATCTCCATCTTCGGGGCTCCATGATCATCGTCACCGGCATGACACCGTGATCTCCATCATCATGATTTCCATCATCGTGTCTTCATGAAGTTGTCTCGCCAACTATTACTTCTACTACTATGGCTAACGGTTAGCAATAAAGTAAAGTAATTACATGGCGTTATCATTGACACGCAGGTCATACAATAAATAAGACAACTCCTATGGCTCCTGCCGGTTGTCATACTCATCGACATGCAAGTTGTGATTCCTATTACAAGAACATGATCAATCTCATACATCACATATATCATTCATCACAATCTTTTGGCCATATCACATCACATAGCATACCCTGCAAAAACAAGTTAGACGTCCTCTAATTGTTGTTGCATGTTTTACGTGGCTGCTATGGGTTTCTAGCAAGAACATTTCTTACCTAGGCAAAGCCACAACGGTGATATGCCAATTGCTATTTACCCTTCATAAGGACCCTTTTCATCGAATCTGATCCGAATAAAGTGGGAGAGACTGGCACCCTCTAGCCACCTTATGCAACAAGTGCATGTCAGTTGGTGGAACCTGTCTCACGTAAGCGTACGTGTAAGGTCGGTCCGGGCCGCTTCATCCCACAATGCCACCGAATCAAGATAGGACTAGTAACGGTAAGCAAATTGTACAAACCATCGCCCATAACTACTTGTGTTCTACTCGTGCAAAGAATCTACGCAATAGACCTAGCTCATGATGCCACTGTTGGGGAACGTAGCAGAAATTCAAAATTTTCTACGCATCACCAAGATCAATCTATGGAGATACTAGCAACGAGAGGGAGGGGAGTGCATCTTTATACCCTTGAAGATCGCGATGCAGAAGTGTTACAAGAACGCAGTCGGTGGAGTCATTCACGAAGCGATTCAGATCGTGGCCGAATCCGATCTAAGCACCGAAGAACGGTGCCTCCGCGTTCAACACACGTGCAGCTCGGTGACGTCTCCCGTGCCTTTATCCAGCAAGGGGAGAGGGAGAGGTTGGGGAAGACTCCATCTAGCAGCAGCACGACAGCGTGGTGGTGGTGGAGGAGCGTGGCACTCCAGCAGGGCTTCGCCAAGCACCGCAAGAGACGAGGAGGGAGAGGGGTAGGGCTGCGCCAAGAGGGAGATGTTCTCATGTGTATGGCAGCCCCAAACCCCCACTATATATAGGGGAAAGGGAGGGGCTGCGCCCCAACCTAGGTTTCCACCCCTAGGGGTTGCGGCCAGCCCTAGATCCCATCTAGGGGGGCGGCCAAGGGGGAGAGAGGGGGGCGCACCACTAGGTGGGCCTTAGGCCCATCTGAGCCTAGGGTTCCCCCTTTTTCCCTTCTCTCTTCGCCTTGGGCCCTGGTGGGGGGGCGCACCAGCCCACCTGGGGCTGGTCCCCTCCCACACTTGGCCCACGCAGCCCTCTGGGGCCGGTGGCCCCACCTGGTGGACCCCCGGGACCCTCCCGGTGGTCCCGGTACGTTACCGATAGAACCCGAAACTTTTCCGGTGACCAAAACAGGACTTTCCATATATAAATCTTTACCTCCGGACCATTCTGGAACTCCTCGTGACGTCCGGGATCTCATCCGGGACTCCGAATAACATCCGGTAACCACATATATCTATTCCCTATAACCCTAGCGTCATCGAACCTTAAGTGTGTAGACCCTACGGGTTCGGGAACCATGCAGACATGACCGAGACAACTCTCCGGCCAATAACCAACAGCGGGATCTGGATACCCATGTTGGCTCCCACATGTTCCACGATGATCTCATCGGATGAACCACGATGTCAAGGATTCAATCAATCCCGTATACAATTTCCTTTTTCTATCAGTATAGTACTTGCCCGAGATTCGATCGTCGGTATCCCGATACCTTGTTCAATCTCGTTACCGGCAAGTCTCTTTACTCGTTCCGTAACACATCATCCCGTGATCAACTCCTTGGTCACATTGTGCACATTATGATGATGTCCTAGCGAGTAGGCCCAGAGATACCTCTCCGTTACACGGAGTGACAAATCCCAGTCTCGATTCGTGCCAACCCAACAGACACTTTCGGAGATACCCGTAGTGCACCTTTATAGCCACTCAGTTACGTTGTAAAGTTAGGCACACCCAAAGCATTCCTACGGTATCCGGGAGTTGCACAATCTCATGGTCTAAGGAAATGATACTTGACATTAGAAAAGCTTTAGCAAACGAACTACACGATCTTGTGCTATGCTTAGGATTGGGTCTTTTCCATCACATCATTCTCCTAATGATGTGATCCCGTTATCAATGACATCCTATATCCATGGTCAGGAGACCATAACCATCTATTGATCAACGAGCTATTCAACTAGAGGCTCACTAGGGACATGTCGTGGTTTATGTATTCACACATGTATTACGGTTTCCAGTTAATACAATTATAGCATGAACAATAGACAATTATCATGAACAAGGAAATATAATAATAACCATTTTATTATTGCCTCTAGGGCATATTTCCAACACGGAGAACTCTCTAAAGCCAACAACTCCATCAGAGACCTCAAGCTGAAGCTAGGAGATCTCGAGAAGATGTTGTCGGAGGCCAAAGCCCGAGAGGGGATCCTGACCAAGGAGCTGGAGACCGAGAAGCAGCTGCGGATGAACGAGACCGCCAACCTCAAAGACCACGTGGCGGGCGAGAAACGTTGGCTCGAATGCCTTGCCACCGTTGCGGAATCGGCCGCCACGCAGTTGGGCATCATGTGGATGCCGGGCATGAGGTACGCCCCGGAGACGAGCCTGAGCCCCAACGCCAACCTGACCCTGTACTTTGAAAGGGTCGTTGGCGCTCTGGAGGGGCTTCACTCCGACCGGACGGCCTCCCTAGCCGAGGAGTCCCGGATGCTCTGCCGGGGTGTCATGACCAGGGTGCTTGCCAAGATAGCGCACTGGCATCCTGACCTCGACTTCGAAGCTGCGCTGAAGAGCTTGCCGGAGGATGCTGACATCGCGGCGCTCAATGGGCGTACCAAGCCCATCCTCAGCCGCATCGACAAAATCAAGAGGTTGGAGGGCCAGCGCCGGGACTAGGCACCCCGTTCCTTACCGCCGCTGCAAGTTCATGACCAAGACAATTGCTATCTTTAGTTAGAACCGTTTATGTAATATAACTCTGCAGTACTCCCGACATTATGCATGTTATTTCCCTGTTTGATTTTCCTTTGTATGTCCACCCTACGCTAACTGGGTAGGCTTGCCGGCGCGTAAACCCAGGGTGGCGTCTTGAGGGCGGATCCCCATTAGCCTGTCGGGTGTGCTTGCTGCCGGGCAAACCACCTTACCGCCCTCAACGCGGCCGCTCGATCTGTCGAGTTTGGCTCGAGTCAGAGTCGAGAGTGTTGCTGACGGAGGAAGGCTACCCTGCCGCTCTCGACGCGGACGCTTGAACTGTTGAGCGGATTCAAAACAGAACAAGGGCGTTGCCAATCGCGCGGGGGCTCTGCGTTCAGGTTTTCCATACATATGCGGAATCTCTGAGGACGATAACCTTATATTACGGAGAAGAGTTTAAAGGTTGGCATGACTTAGCTTTCTCGTCGCCACCCTGGCGTCCCTTGCGCTCGCAGGCAGCACCGCTCTCTTGGCCGCCTTCTCCGCGGGAGTCGTGACGACGAAGAACGGCCAGGCCAACTACCAGACCAGATTCTCACAATTGCACCCCCTACCTGGCGCACCAAAGATGTCGGTGGGAAACGACACCTATGGGATCACAAGAATCCATACTACGGTTGCGGGGCGCGGGGTTGTGAGAAGAGCAGGATTAGTAATTGACACAAGGATCGTTTACCCAGGTTCGGGCCGCGAAGATGCGTAAAACCTAGTCCTGCTAGGTGGATGTATTGAGTGTTCTTGAGCTCTCGAACTAGCTACGGGTGCTGCGTGGTTCGAAAGTGCCGAATCCTTTTCCTGTGTGCCATGGGCCTCCTTTTATAGGCGGAAGGGGCTGCCACAGTGGCACACAGGAGGTGGAAAATCCTACAGTACTGCGAGCTTATCGCTCGTATTACAGGACAAGATGCATTTAATGTGTGGCTTAGGTGTCCCTTCACTTTATCGGGGACGGGAGCGCGGCCCGTCCCGTCCGTTGCCGCTCCTCCTTGCTTCGACACGCGCCCTGGCTAGCGATGCATGCGGTGCCATGTAGGCAGGCAAGCAGCTGAGGTGGCGCGGTGGTGGAGCCTCCATGAAGATCTGCATGCCGCCACGCAGGTGTGTGCTGAGTTGGCCTGGAAGCTGCATGTTACCATGCAGGTGCCTGCCCAGCTGGTTGGGCTGGCAGTTGCATGCGAACGGCGGCGGGGAGTTGGTTGGTGCGATCCTCGCAGTGGCCCTGCTGTCGCCTCTGGCAAGGGTCTTGTCGGGTGGCCCGGCAAGGGTCCTGCCGTGGCGCGCCTGGCGTCCCCGGCATGGATCTTGCCGGGGGTCTTGTGGGTTTCTTCGGTAAGGATCTTGACGGGGAGTGTTGCCCTCTAATCCTCATCTGATCTTGAGTATTCTTTGTCGTCACGAAGATCTGCATGCCACCATGGAGGTGCCTCCCGAGCCCTGGTCCAACGTGGTTGTTGACATTGGAAACCGTGGGTTCAAGGGTGGCTCGCTCCGTCGGTGTGGGCGAGCTGCCCCGGCAAGGGCCTTGCCGGGGCTGCAGAGGCTGCCCCGGCAAGGGCCTTGCCGGGGCTGCAGAGGCTGCCCCGGCAAGGGCCTTGCCAGGGAAACCTGCTTCGCCTGTCTGCACTTTGTGGCCTTGGTCCTTATTGTTGCCTTGTTTGTCTCGTGCCTTCGGCTTCTGTCCGGCTTCCCTCCTTTGCCCTGCTATGTGTGGCCATGGTGCGTGGCTCTGACTGCCCGTGCACAATTAAAGGGGTCAAAAGGAGAGCCCCTACTTTTGTACACCGACACTCCGCGTCTTAAAGGGACACCCGCATCATCTTCGTCTCATCGGAGCATTCCTCCTCCTCCGACGACTCAACATATTGCTCGTACATGTACTCCAAATCTAAATTCATTGCTAAAAAGAAGAAGGGGCAACAATTTTCAGCTCCAGCGATTCACTGAACAGCTGCCGGGCACGGTAGAGGATGGTACCTGGCGGTCGAAGGACAGGGGATTGAATGGAGATGGAGGAGAAACGGTGGGGAGCCCTGCTGGAGCGCCGAAGGTGACGGAGACAAAGATTTCCGACAGGGGTGTGACGTGGTGGCCGGGATGGTGGAGCGGCTGCGACAACAAAAGAAAGAAGGAAGGAGAGAAAATGGGGAGGATGAAGTCGCGGAGTCCGGAAAGAGTTTTGGGTGGGCCTGGGGTGTCGGATTCCTATGTTTCATGTGTTCGGATTCCCGCAAAGGTCCCCCACTTTTGTCTTCTTTTTGTGGAAAAAAATCATGTCCAGACCGTCCCAGGGACTGATACAAACCCGCGTTGGATGGCTTCGGCGGTTCAGACAGCCCGGTCGGGACGGATGCGAGCGATTTGCGTGTTTGCCTACCTCACAACTTACGCATGAGAGGCGTTTCTAACCGTTATGATGCATACATTTTTCTGTAAAATCGTCTTTGCCGATGTTCAACACGTACACATACGAGGTGATCCACCCGACTGTGATGACAAGTCTGGCACAACGGTTTCTGCAGTAGTGGCAGTGGAGATCGCTATCTTTCCGATGTCACGAGTCTATTTTAGCTAGTCGTGCTGTCAATATTGACTGTCTGATATTCGAGAGGACCCCAACGTTTAATTACATATGTGCATGTCTCATCTTCCATGGAAGACTCAATAGCCAGGACGGTGAAAGCAAACTGACCTGGGATCGGACAAGGATTTTCGACACTGTTGGATGCAAACATTCGGCACTGTTGACAATAGTCTGGTTTAGTTGCCACATGCGACCTCCGAACTTGCACCGTGCATGCTGGCTGATGCCCCACGCAAGAATGTTGTCATCGTGTGGGACACACATGATTTATGTATGGATCACCATGGATCGCATGCTGAACGGACCAAACCATGCCACGGGTTGTTCAGGAGTCGGGCACAGTGGTGGAGTAATCCAAGTCGCATAATCCGGCCATAATTTGACGGCACGTCGTGCTATCGGAAGACGCAAGCATCTCGCATTAAGGGTGCCGTCCCGTCGGGCTCGAGCACGCGTGTGCTGTGGAGGATGGATGGCCCGTTTCATTTCGTCTGCGTTTTATTTCGTCTATGTTTTGTTTCGTCTGACGAATAATGCCATAGATTCGTATACTTATGATGTTGATTCCTATGCATGCAGTAGAATGTTTTTGCAAACAATAATTGTTTATTTACAAATAATAATATGTGCCTCTGTCACGGGCCTCATGGTCGGCCTTCTCGCGCCGGGCGTTTCACCCGGCGGACCTACACCCCCGCAAGTCTCATCGTCGGCCTCCTCGCGCCGGGCGAGTCACCCAGCGGACCTTCACCGCCGTGAGTCTTATCGTCGGCCTCTTCGGGTCGGCCTCATCGCCTGGCGGACCTTCGCCGACGCTAGCCTCATCGTCGGCCTCTTCGCATCGGCCTCATCGCCCGGCGGACCTTCGCCACCGCAGGCCTCATCGTCGGCCTCCTCGCGCCGACATCATCGCCCGGCGGACCTGCTCCGTCGCGGGCCTCATCGTCCGTCTGCCTCCTCGCGTATCTTCGTCGCCGCATGCCTCATCGTCGACGTCGACGTCAACGCAAGGAGGCCGACGACGAGGCCTGTGGCGGCGAAGGTCCGCCGGGCGATGAGGCCGACACGAAGAGGCCGATGATGAGGCCTGCGGCGGCGAAGGTACGCCAGGCGATGAGGACGACGATGAGACCCGCGGCGGTGAAGGTCCGCTGGGTGACTCGCCCGGCGCGAGGAGGCCGACGATGAGGCCTGCAGCAGCGAAGGTTCACCGGGCGATGAGGCCGACACGAAGAGGCCGACCATGAGGCTCGTGATAGAGGCTCGTATTATTATTTGTAAATAAACGATTATTATTTTCAAAAACATTGTACTGCATGCGTAGGAATCAACATCATAGGTATACGAACCTGTGACATTATTCGTCAGACGAAGCAAAACGCAGACGAAACAAAACACAGAAATCAACATCATAGGTATACGAATCTGTGGCATTATTCGTCAAACAAAATGAAACGCAGATGAAACGGAATGCAAATGAAACAAAACACAGACTAAACAAAATGTAGTAGCATGCAAACACAGTGCATGCAAAATAGTACTGTGGCCGCTAGGCGGCAGGGGCCACATGCAATCGCCCGTTCCGTCTTGGGTAGTGGCTGGCTGTTATGCGCTCGCTGCCGCCTGCCATGTGACGGCAGGTGCTGCCGCCTGGCAGCGTGGCGGCAGGTGCCAGGTGTCGGCTGGCGCGCCTGCCGTCACGGTGGGGGTGGTCTTTTTTGTCAATTTCATCTGAATGTGGTCTTTTTTGCCAATTCTGTTGAGCAAAGGGTCTTTTTAACAAAAAATCGATGTAGTAGAATCCTACTTGGGTTTGTTTTCGTATTGGTTAGGGACGTCCTAACGGCAAACCCTATTTGGGCGATCTCTTGGCTCAGGGCGAGATGCAGAAACCACCTGGGACAACACACGTCGTGTCTTTAGTTTCTCCCGTTTGCCCTTTTTGTTCTTTCTTTTTGTTTCTTTTTTTCTGTTTCCTGTTTGTATTTTATATTTTTTCTTTATTTTTCAGTTTCTTTTCTTTCTTTTTCTTTTTCTTTTCCAAATATGCACAAACTTTTGAAAATTCGATGAAGATTTTCTTCAAACCGATGAACTATTTTTCAAACTTGATGAACTATTTTCAAATTCTATGATCGTTTTCAAATTTGATGATTTTTTTTAAAAAAATTGACAAACTTTTTTCAAATTCAATGAACTTTTTTTAATTTTTGCGAACTTTTTACAAATTTGATGAACTTCTTTCAAATTTGATGAACTTCTTTCAAATTTGATAAAAAATAGTTTCCAAATTTGAGGAACTTTTTCCAAGATTGATGAATTTTCCTTCAAATTCGTGAACCTTTTTAAATAGATGAACTTATTTTTCAAACTTGATGAACTTTTTGTCAAAACCGATGAACTTTTTTCAAAACCGATGTACTTTTTCGATAACGATGGACTTTTTCAACTTTATCATGAAGTTTTTTTCCAAAATAGGTGAACTTTTTTAAGTTTGTGAACTTTTCTTCAGAAATGATGAACTATTTCTCAAAATCCTCGAACTTTTTTGGAGTTTTTAAATTTTTGTCTCAAAATCGATGAACGTTTTAAATTCATGATTTTATAAAAATAAATAAATAAACTGAATGATAAATAAATAGCGTGGGCATGTTAGTTCATGTACAGTTACCGCTATTCAAAATCACAAGTGACAATTGGCTCTGGTGGCCAGCTAAGGTCGAATAAGCCTTGGCTTTGCGAGCCCGCGAGTTCGATTGCTGGAGCAGTCACCAGCTACCTGTTCGGGTGCTTAAGGCGCTGAACAGGAGCTCCCCGTCCTAACAGTCTCTACCGTATGTCTACACAAATTGAGCAACCTAATCAGAAGGTTTTATCCTCGTTCGGATAAGAGGAGAGTGTCTACTGAGAGAACAATGCCCTCCTTGCCTCGTATACGGCTGATGACGTACGCAAAGCCTTATTCGATATTGGGGACCTTAAAGCCCCGGGGCTGGATGGGTTGCATGCTATTTTTTCTGTAAAAGGTTTCGGCCAATGTTAGGAGACGATCTAATTGAGGAGGTTTTGCAAGCGGTGAATAGATGTACTATTCCATCAGGGTGGAATGACACCGCGATTGCGATAATCTCGAAAGTCAATTCTCCGGAGAAGGTAACCCAATTTAGGCTGATTAGTTTATGCAATAATGTGTACAAAATAATAGCAAAATTGGTTATTTCTACCTAAAGGTGCTCTTACCTAATATTATTAGTGTGACTCAAAGTATTTTCATGCCTGGGAGACTAATTTAGAAACATTACAACCGAGCACTACTCCAGCCCTCTCAGACCAGTAGCGTTTTCAACCCTTGGATCTGCTGTTCTATATGCTCTTGGCCGTTGGATGCACCTTCATGGCTTCTGGGAGCGCTACACGGAGTCGCCGATGCTCCGGTAACAAAATCAGCGATCTGTTACCAGTTGGGCCAGTTCCAATCTCCGTAGCTTCTCACAAGAATAGAAAAACGAAATCATCCATGGACACCTCGTGGCAGGGCAAAGCGCTGGGTGCGACCGTGCGCATGCCAGGGTGCAGCGAGGATAGCAGCGAACCGTCGCTGTCGATTGAAATCCCGTACCCGGTGATTGAGGAAGAAAATTAATGTTGCTAGACTTTAATGGTGGGTGATTGCAGGTCATTTACACACATTTACCCGGTGATTTTGCTCTTTTTTAATCCATGCGTGTCCATATAGTTTCCCACCGCCCCGTTCTTCCCTTCCCTACCCTTTAGTCACCTCGGCATGCCGCTACTTCATCTTCTCCGCTTCTCCCTCCCCCAGTTCTTTCTGCCTCAAATATGAAACTCATCTTTATTGATCCCGTTGTTTCTACTCTCTGGATGCAGATGCTCTAAGTTGCGATCGATTCGAGCTCATCTTCCCTGATGGATCTGTGGACAAGCAGTGACCATGGTGGGCGTGAGGCCGCAGTGGCAGCGGTGGTGCCGACTTGCCCGGTGGAATTGACGAGACGCGACGATGAGGTGGGGTTCAGGCGATGCCGGCGGCGGATGCTCCCGCACGAGGACTCCTCGTCATGTCCTCTCGACCATTTCGAGACTCCTCGTCATGTCCGTGATCTTATCCGGGACTCCGAACGAACTTCGGTCATCAAATCACATAACTCATAATACAAATCGTCATCGAACGTTAAGCGTGCGGACCCTACGGGTTCGAGAACTATGAGACATGACCGAGACATATCTCCGGTCAATAACCAATAGCGGAACCTGGATGCTCATATTGGTTCCTATATATTCTACGAAGATCTTTATCCGTCAAACCGCATAACAACATACGTCATTCCCTTTTCATCGGTATGTTACTTGCCCAAGATTCGATCGTCGATATCATCATACCTAGTTCAATCTCGTTACCGGCAAGTCTCTTTACTCATTCTTAATGCTTCATCCCGCAACTAACTCATTAGTCACATTGCTTGCAAGGCTTATAGTGATGAGCATTACCAGAGTGCCCAAAGATACCTCTCCGATACACGGAATGACAAATCTTAATCTTGATCTATGCCAATCCAACAAACACCTTCAGAGACACCTGTAGAGCATCTTTATAATCACACAATTACGTTGTGATGTTTGATAGCACACAAGGTGTTCCTCCGGTATTCGGGAGTTGCATAATCTCATAGTTAGAGGAACATGTATAAATCATGAAGAAAGCAATAGCAATAAAACTTATCGATCATTATGCTAAGCTAACGGATGGGTCTTGTCCATCACATCATTCTCTAATGATGTGATCTCGTTCATCAAATGACAACACATGTCTGTGGTTGCTACCTCTTGAGAACTGCGTTGGACTTCCCCGAAGAGGAGAGGATGATGCAATAAAGTAGCGTAAGTATTTACCTCAGTTTTTAAGAACCAAGGTATCAATCCAGTAGGAGACCACGCACAAGTCCCTCGTACCTAAACAAAACGATAGCAACTCGCAACCAACGCTTAGGGGTTGTCAATCCCTTCACGGTCACTTACGAGAGTGAGATCTGATAGAGATAGTATTTTTGGTATTTTTGATAGATAGATGCAAAGTAAAAGTAAAGGGAAAGTAAAAACAAAGCAAGTAAATAAAGTGATATAGATTGATATGATGAGAATAGACCCGGGGGCCATAGGTTTCACTAGTGGCTTCTCTCAAGAGCATAAGTATTCTACGGTGGGTGAACAAATTATGTTGAGCAATTGATGAATTGAGCATAGTTATGAGTATATCTAGGCAATGATCATGTATATAGGCATCACATCCAAAACAAGTAGATCGAAACGATTCTGCATCTACTACTATTACTCCACTCATCGACCGCTATCCAACACGCATCTAGAGTATATTAAGTAAAAACAGAGTAACGTCATAAGCAAGATGACATGATATAGAGGGATAAATTCATTCAATATGATAAAAACCCGATCTTGTTATCCTCGATGGCAACAATACAATATGTGCCTTGCAACTCTTTCTGTCACTGAGTAAGGACACCGCAAGATTGAACCCAAAGCTAAGCACTTCTCCCATTGCAAGAACTACCAATCTAGTTGGCCAAACCAAAAAGGATAATTTGAAGAGACTTGCAAAGATAGCTCAATCATACATAAAAGAATTCAGAGAAGAATCAAATATTTTCCATAGATAATACTGGATCATAAACCCACAATTCATCGGTCTCAACAAACACACCACAAAAAGAAGATTACATCGAATAGATCTCCACGAGAGAGGGGGAGAACATTGTATTGAGATCCAAAAAGAGAGAAGAAGCCATCTAGCTACTAGCTATGTTCCCGAAGGTCTGAAGTAAACTACTCACACTTCATCGGAGGGGCTATGGTGATGATGTAGAAGCCCTCCGTGGTGGATGCCCCCTCCGGTGGAGCTCCGGAACAGGCCCCAAGATGGGATCTCGTGGATACAAAAGGTTGCAGCGGTGGAATTAGGTTTTTGGCTCCTGTTCTGATCGTTCGTGGGTACGTAGGTATATATAGGAGGAAGGAGTACGTCGGTGGAGCTCCGAGGGGCCCACGAGGTAGGGGGCGTGCCCAGGGGGGCGCCCTCCACCCTCGTGACCTCCTCGGGCACTGCTTGGAGTAGGGTCCAAGTCTCCTGGGTCACGTTCGGTTGGAAAATCACGATCCTGAAGGTTTCATTCCATTTGGACTCCGTTTGATATTCTCTTTCTTCGAAATACTGAAAAAGGCAAAAAACAGCAATTCTGGGTTGGGCCTCCGGTTAATAGGTTAGTCCCAAAAGTAATATAAAAGTGGAAAATAAAGCCCAATATAGTCCAAAACAGTAGATAAAGTAGCATGGAGCAATAAAAAATTATAGATACGTTGGAGACGTATCAGGCATCCCCAAGCTTAATTCTTGCTCGTCCTCGAGTAGATAAATGATAAAAAAGAATTTTTGATGCGGAGTGATACTTTGGCATAATTTCAATTTAAATCTTCTTAATTGTGATATGAATATTCAGATCCGAAAGATTCAAGACAAAAGTTCATATTGACACAAAAATAATAATACTTCAAGCATACTAATCAAAGCAATCATGTCTTCTCAAAATAACATGGCAAAAGAAAGTTCATCCCTACAAAATCATATAGTTAGGCTATGCTTCATTTTCGTCACACAAATATGTTCCCAACTTCTATACCCCCGATGACAAGCCAAGCAATTGCTTCATACTTAAATAATTTCAAACTTTTTCAACCTTCACGCAATACATGAGCGTGAGCCATGGATATAGCACTATGGGTGGAATAGAATACGATGATGGGGATTGTGTGGAGAAGACAAAAAGGAGAAAGTCTCACATTGACGAGGCTAATCAATGAGCTATGGAGATGCCCATCAATTGATGTCAACATGAGGAGTAGGGATTGCCATGCAACGGATGCACTAGAGCTATGAATGCTCAACAAAAGAAAACTAGTGGGTGTGCATCCAACTCGCGTGCTCACGAAGACCTAGGGCATTTGAGAAAGCCCATCGTAGGAATATACAAGCCAAGTTCTATAATGAAAAATAATGCATGGTGGCTTTGCCACAAATACGATGTCAACTACAAGATCATGCAATGGCAATATGACAAAAGTAATGCATGTCACGATGATGGTGGTGGAAGTTGCATGGCAATATATCTCGGAATGGCTATGGAAATGCCATGATAGTTAGGTTTGGTGGCTGTTTTGAGGAAGATATAAGGAGGTTTATGTGTGATAGAGCGTATCGTATCACGGGGTTTGGATGCACCGGTGAAGTTTGCACCAACTCTCAAGGTGAGAAAGGGCAATGCACGGCATCAAGAGGCTAGCAAAGGAGGAAAGGTGAGAGTGCGTATAATCCATGGACTCAACATTAGTCAAAAGAACTCATATACTTATTGCAAAAATTTAGAAGTCACCAAAAATCAAGTACTACGCGCATGCTCCTAGGGGGATAGATTGGTATGAAAATACCATCGCTCGTCCCCGACCGCCACTCATAAGGATGCACAAGCCAGGTACACTTCATGTTTCAAATTTGTTACATAACTTTAACCATACGTGCATGCTACGGGATTTGCTAACTTCAACACAAGCATTCTTTGAATTCATAATCACCCAACTAGCACGACTTTGATATTATCACCTCCATATCTCAAAACAATTATCAAGCATCAAACTTATCTTAGTATTCAACGCACTCAAAAGAAAGTTTCACACATCTTGAATACCAAGTATATTAACATTAAGCAAATTACCATGCTATTAAAGACTCTCAAAATAATCTAAGTGAAGCATGAGAGATCAAGTTTCTTTAAAAAAATCCACCACCATTCTCAAAAAGATCTAAGTGAAGCACTAGAGCAAAAATTATCACGCTCAAAAGGATATAAGTGAAGCACTATGAGCAAAACTATCAAGCTCAAAAGATATAAGTGAAGCACATAGAGTATTCTAACAAATTCTAAAACATGTATGGCTCTCTCAAAAGGTGTTTACAGCAAGGATGATTGTGGTGGACTAACAAGCAAAGACACAAATAATACAAGACGCTCCAAGCAAAAGACATAACATGTTGGTGAATAAAAATATAGCTCCAAGTAAATTACCGATGGAAGTGGATTTAAAGAGGGGATGCCTTCCGGGGCATCCCCAAGCTTTGACTTTTTGGTGTCCTTGGATTATCTTAGGGGTGCCATGGGCATCCCCAAGCTTAGGCTCTTTCCACTCCTTGTTCCATAATCCATCAAAAGAATTCACCCAAAACTTGAAAACTTCACAACACAAAACTCAACAGAAATCTCGTGAGCTCCGTTAGAGAAAGAAAACAAAAGACTACTTCAAGGTACCGTAATGAACTCATTATTTATTTATATTGGTGTTAAACCTACTGTATTCCAACTTCTCTATGGTTTATAAACTAATTTACTAGCCATAGATTCATCAAAATAAGCAAACAACACACGAAAAACAGAATCTGTCAAAAACAGAACAGTCTGTAGTAATCTGTAACTAACGCAAACTTCTGGAACTCTAAAAATTCTACCAAAATAGGAAGTCCTGGATAATTTGTTTATTGATCAGAAGCAAAAAGAATCAACACAAAAGCACTCTCCAGTAAAAAAAAGGCAGCTAATCTCGTGAGCGCTAAAGTTTCTGTTTTTCAGCAGAATCAAATCAACTATCATCGTAGGTTATCCTATAGGTCTTACTCGGCACAAACACTAATTAAAACATAAAACCACATTCAAACATAAGGTAGATGGATTATTTATTCCTAAACAGAACCAAAAACAAAAAACACAAAATAAAATTGGGCTGCCCCCCAACAAGCGCTATCGTTTAACGCCCCTAGCTAGGCATAAAAGCAAGGATAGATCTAGGTATTGCCATCTTTGGTAGGCAATCCATAAGTGGCTCTCATGATAGATTCATATGGTAATTTTATTTTCTTTCTAGGAAAGTGTTCCATGCCCTTCTTTAAGGGAAATTGGAATCTAATATTCCCTTCCTTCATATCAATAATTGCACCAATCGTTCTAAGGAAAGGTCTACCAAGAATAATAGGACATGAAGGATTGCAATCTATATCTAGAACGATAAAATCTACGGGAACATAATTCCTATTTGCAACAATAATAACATCATTAATTCTTCCCATAGTTTTTTAATAGTGGATTCCGCAAGATGCAAGTTTAGAGAGCAATCATCAAAGTCACGGAAATATAGCAAATCACACAAAGCTTTGGGGATAGTAGAGACACTAGCACCCAAATCGCACAAAGCATGAAACTCATAATCTTTAATTTTAATTTTAATTGTAGGTTCCCACTCATCATGGAATTTTCTAGGGATGGAAACTTTCAACTCAAGCTTTTCTTCATAGGATTGCATCAAGGCATCAACAATGTGTTCGGTAAAGGCCTTATTTTGACTATAAGCATGAGGAGATTCTAGCACGGATTGCAACAAGGAAATACAACCAATCAAAGAGCAATTAAATTCCTTGAGATCCAAAATAGTGGGTTTAGCAACATCACGGTTTCTATTTATTTCAATCCTACTTTCATCAATTTCATCATCAAGATCTAGAAACTCAGAATTCTTAGAACGCCTTCTAGGTAAGGGAAGATCATAATCAGATTCATCAAGATTCATATTGCAAAACAAAGATTTAATGGGGGACACATCAATAACTTTTAGATCTTCATCTTGATTTTCATAGGGATTGGAAGAAAATGCTTTAATAAAGGCATCTTTGGAAGCATGCATCCTAGCGGTTCTTTCTTTGCACTCATCAATGGAAATTCTCATGGATTTGAGAGACTCATTGATATCATGCTTAGGAGGAATAGATCTAAGCTTTAAAGAATCAATTTCAAGAGAAATTCTATCAACGTTCCTAGCCAAATCATTAACTTTAAGCAATTTCTCTTCAAGCAAAGCATTTAAATTCTTTTGTGAATTCATAAACTCTTTAACACTACTCTCAAAATCAGAGGGAATCTTATTGAAATTTCCATAAGAGTTGTTGTAGGAATTTCCATAATTATTAGAAGGATTACTAGGATAAGGCCTAGGGTTAAAATTCCCTCTATAAGCGTTATTTCCAAAACTATTCCTACCAATAAAATTCACATCCATAGATTCATTATTATTCTCAAGCAAAGTAGATAAAGGCATATCATTGGGATCAAGAGGAGTATTTTTAGGAGCAAACATCTTCATAAGTTCATCCATCTTTTCACTCAAAACATTGATTTCTTCTATAGCATGCACTTTTTTACTAGAAGATCTTTTGGTGTGCCATTGAGAATAATTAGCCATAATATTATCAAGCAATTTGGTAGCATCCCCTAACTTAATTTCCATAAACGTGCCTCCCGCGGCCGAATCTAAAAGATTTCTAGAAGCAAAATTCAATCCGGCATAAAAATATTGTATGATCATCCATAAATTCAAACCATTAGTAGGGCAATTGCGAAGCATTAATTTCATTCTTTCCCAAGATTGGGCAACATGCTCATGATCAAGTTGTTTAAAATTCATGATATCGTTCCTAAGAGTGATAATCTTAGCAGGAGGAAAATACTTAGAGATAAAAGCATCTTTGCACTTGTTCCAAGAATCAATACTATTTTTAGGCAAAGACGAAAACCAAACTTTAGCACGATCTCTAAGTGGAAACAGAAATAACTTCAATTTAACAATATTGTTATCCGTATCTTTCTTCTTTTGCATATCACACAAATCAACAAAATTGTTTAGATGAGTGGCGGCATCTTCACTAGGAAGGCCGGCGAATTGATCTTTCATAACAAGATTCAGCAAAGCGGTATTGATTTCACAAGACTCTTCATTATTAAGAGGCGAAATCGGAGTACTAAGGAAATCATTATTATTGGTATTCGAGAAATCACACAATTCGGTATTATCTTGCGCCATGACAACAAGTAATCCAACACACAAGCAAATAGAAAGGCAACGAAAAAAAAGGCAAATGGGAAAGAGAGGAGGATATTGGGAAAGAGAGGGCGAATAAAACGGCAAGGGTGAAGTGGGGGAGAGGAAAATGAGAGGCAAATGGCAAATAATGTAATGCGAGAGATAGGAATTGTGATGGGTACTTGGTATGTTGACTTCTGCGTAAGCCTCCCTGGCAACGGCGCCAGAAATCCTTCTTGCTACATCTCGAGCATGCGTTGGTTTTCCCCGAAGAGGAGGGGGTGATGCAGCACAGTAGCGTAAGTATTTCCCTCAGTTTTTTAGAACCAAGGTATCAATCCAGTAGGAGGTCACGCGCAAGTCCCTTGTACCTGCACAAAATGATAGCAACTCGCAACCAACGCTTAGGGGTTGTCAATCCCTTCATGGTCACTTACGAGAGCGAGATCTGATAGAGATAATATTTTTGGTATTTTTGATAGATAGATGCAAAGTAAAAAGTAAAGGCAAAGTAAAAACAAAGCAAGTAAATAAAGTGATATAGATTGATATGATGAGAATAGACCGGGGCCATAGGTTTCACTAGTGGCTTCTCTCAAGAGCATAAGTATTCTACGGTGGGTGAACAAATTAATGTTGAGCAATTGACAGAATTGAGCATAGTTATGAGGTTATCTAGGCAATGATCATGTATATAGGCATCACGTCCGTGACAAGTAGATCGAAATGATTCTGCATCTACTACTATTACTCCACTCATCGACCGCTATCCAGCATGCATCTAGAGTATTAAGTTAAAAAGCAGTAACGCCTTAAGCAAGATGACATGAAGTAGAGGAATAAATTCATGCAATATGATAAATACCCCATCTTGTTATCCTCGATGGCAACAATACAATACGTGCCTTGCAACTCTTTACATCCTTTGAGTAAGGACACCGCAAGATTGAACCCAAAGCCATGCACTTCTCCCATTGCAAGAACTACCAATCTAGTTGGCCAAACCAAACAGATAATTCGAAGAGACTTGCAAAGATAACTCAATCATACATAAAAGAATTCAGAGAAGAATCAAATATTTTCCATAGATAAGTTGGATCATAAACCCACAATTCATCGGTCTCAACAAACACACCACAAAAAGAAGATTACATCGAATAGATCTCCACGAGAGAGGGGGAGAACATTGTATTGAGATCCAAAAGAGAGAAGAAGTCATCGAGCTACTAGCTATGGACCCGAAGGTCCAAGTAAACTACTCACACTTCATCGGAGGGGCTATGGTGTTGATGTAGAAGCCCTCTGTGGTGGATGCCCTCTCCGGCGGAGCTCCGGAACAGGCCCCAAGATGGGATCTCGTGGATACAGAAGGTTGCGGCGGTGGAATTAGGTTTTTGGCTCATCTTCTGATCGTTTGGGGGTATGTAGGTATATATAGGAGGAAGGAGTACGTCAGTGGAGCTTCGAGGGGACCACGAGGTAGGGGGGCGCGCCCAGGGGGGAGGGGTGCGCTCTCCACCCTCTTGACCGCCTCGTGGCTTTCTTGATGGAGGGTCCAAGTCTCCTGGATCTTATCTGATGAGAAAATCACGTTCCCGAAGGTTTCATTCCGTTTGGACTCCGTTTGATATTCTGTTTCTTCGAAATACTAAAAAAGGCAAAAAAAAACAGCAATTTTGGGCCGGGCCTCCGGTTAATAGGTTAGTCCCAAAAATAATATAAAAGTGGAAAATAAAGCCCATTATAGTCCAAAACAGTAGATAAAGTAGCATGGAGCAATCAAAAATTATAGATACGTTGGAGACGTATCAATGCCCCCTCCGGCGGAGCTCCAGAACAGGACCCAAGATGGGATCTCGTGGATACAGAAGGTTGCGGCGGTGGAATTAGGTTTTTGGCTCCTGTTCTGATCGTTCGAGGATACGTAGGTATATATAGGAGGAAGGAGTATGTCGGTGGAGGTCCGAGGGGCCCACGAGGTAGGGGGCTCGCCCAGGGGGGCGCGCCCTCCACCCTCGTGACCTCCTCGGGGCACTGCTTGGAGTAGGGTCCAAGTCTCCTGGGTCACGTTCGGTTGGAAAATCACGATCCTGAAGGTTTCATTCCGTTTGGACTCCGTTTGATATTCATTTCTTGAAATCTTGAAAAAGGCAAAAACAACAATTACAGGCTGGGCCTCCGGTTAATAGGTTAGTCCCAAAAGTAATATAAAAGTGGAAAATAAAGCCCAATATAGTCCAAAACAGTAGATAAAGTAGCATGGAGCAATCAAAAATTATAGATACGTTGGAGACGTATCAGTGGTCAGGAAACATAACCATCTTTGATTAACGAGCTAGTCAAGTAGAGGCATACTATGGACACTTTGCTTTTTCTATGTATTCACACATGTAGTAAGTTTCCGGTTAATACAATTCTAGCATGAATAATAAACATTTATCATGATATAAGGCAATATAAATAACAACTTTATTATTGCCTCTAGGGCATATTTCCTTCAGTCTCCCACTTGCACTAGGGTCAATAATCTAGTTCACATCGCCATGTGATTTAACACCAATAGTTCACATCTGTATGTGATTAACACCCATAGTTCACATCGCCATGTGACCAACAACCAAAGGGTTTACTAGGGTCAATAATCTAGTTCACATTGCTATGTGATTAACACCTAAAGAGTACTAAGGTGTTATCATGTTTTGCTTGTGAGAGAAGTTTAGTCAACGGGTATGCAATATTCAGAGCCGTATGTATTTTGCAAATATTCTATGTCTACAATGCTCTGCATGGAGCTACTCTAGCTAATTGCTCCCACTTTCAATATGTATCCAGATTGAGACTCAGAGTCATCTGGATCGGTGTATAAGCTTGCATCGATGTAACTCTTTACGACGAACTCTTTATAACATCCATAACCGAGAAATATTTCCTTAGTCCTCTTAGGTAACTAAGGGTAGCTTTGACCGCTGTCCAATAATCCACTCCTGGATAACTATCGTACCCCCTTGCCAAACTCATGATAAGGTACACAATAAGTCTGGTACACAACATAGCATACTTGATAGAACCTATGACTGAGGCATAGGGAATGACTTTCATTTTTCTTCCTATTTTCTGTTGTGGTCGAGTTTTGAGTCTTACTCAACTTTACACCTTGCAACACAGGCAAGAACTCCTTCTTTGACTATTCCATTTTGAACTACTTCAAAATCTTGTCAAGGTATGTACTCATTGAAAAATCTTATCAAGCATCTTGATCTATCTCTATAGATCTTGATGCCCAATATGTAAGCAACTTCATCGAGGTCTTTCTTTGAAAAACTCCTTTCAACCTCTCCTTTATGCTTTCCAGAAAATTCTACATTATTTATGATCAACAATATGTCATTCACATATACTTATCAAAAAGGTTGTGGTGCTCCCACTCACTTTCTTGTAAATACAGGCTTCACCGCAAGTCTGTATAAAACTTATATGATTTGATCAACTCATCAAAGTGTATATTCCAACTCCGAGATGCTTGCACTAGTCCATTGATGGATTGCTGGAGCTTGCACACTTTGTTAGCACCTTTACGATTGACAAAACCTTCTGATTGTATCATATACAACTCTTCTTAGTAATATCTATTTAAGGAATGCAGTTTTGACATCCATATGCCAAATTTCATAAAATGTGGCAATTGCTAACATGATTCAGACAGACTTTAAGCATCGTTACGAGTGAGAAAATCTCATTGTAGTCAACACCTTGAACTTGTCGAAAACCTTTTGCGACAATTAGAGCTTTGTAGATAGTAACACTACCATGAACGTCTGTCTTCCTCTTGAAGATCCATTTATTTTCTATGGCTCGCCGATCAGCGAGCAAATCCACCAAAGTTCATACTTTGTTCTCATACATGGATCCTATCTCAGATTTCATGGCCTCAAGCCATTTTGCAGAAACTGGGCTCATCATCGCTTCCTCATAGTTCGTAGGTTCATCATGGTCTAGTAACATGGCTTGTAGAAATAGGATTGGCGTACCACTCTGGTGCGGACGGGTACTCTGGTTGACCTACGAGGTTCGGTAGTAACTTGATCTGAAGTTTCGTGATCATCATCATTAGCTTCTTCACTAATTGGTGTAGGAATCATTGGACCTGATTTCTGTGATGAACTACTTTACAATTCGAGAGAAGGTACAATTACCTCATCAAGTTCTACTTTCCTCCCACTCACTTCTTTCGTGAGAAACTCCTTCTCTAGAAAGGATCCATTCTTAGCAACGAATATCTTGCCTTCGGATCTGTGATACAAAGTGTACCCAACAATTTCTTTTTGGGTATCTTATGAAGATACATTCCTCTGATTTGGGCTCAAGCTTATCAGGTTGAAGCTTTTTCACATAAGCATCGCAGCCTCAAACTTTAGGAAACGACAACTTAGGTTTGTTGCCAAACCACAGTTCATACGGTGTCGTCTCAATGGATTTTGACGGTGCCCTGTTTAACGTGAATGCAGCTGTCTCTAATGCATAATCCCAAAACGATAGTGGTAAATTGGTAAGAGACATCATATATCGCACCATATCTAATAAAGTACGGTTACGACGTTCGAACACACCATTACGCTGTGGTGTTCCAGGTGGCATGAGCTGTGAAACTATACCACATTGTTTGAAATGAAGGACAAACTCGTAACTCAAATATTCACCTCCACGATCAGATCATAGAACTTTATTTTCTTGTTACAATGACTCTCCACTTCACTCTGAAATTCTTTGAACTTTTCAAATGTTTCAGACCTGTGTTTCATTAGTCGATATACCCATATCTGTTCAAATCATCTGTGAAGGTCAGAAAATAATGATACCTGCCACGAGCCTCAACACTCATCAGACCGCATACATCGGTATGTATTATTTCCAATAAGTCATTAGCTCGTTCCATTGTTTTGGAGAATGGAGTTTTAGTCATCTTGCCCATAAGGCACGGTTTGCAAGTATCAAATGATTCATAATCAAGTGATTCCAAAAGCCCATCAGCATGGAGTTTCTTCATGCGCTTTACACCAATATGACCTAAATGGCAGTGCCATAAGTATGTTGTACTATAATTATCAACTTTGCATCTTTCTGCATCAATATTATGAATATGTGTATCACTACGATCGAGATTCAATAAACCATCAACATTGGGTGTATGACCAGAGAAGGTTTTATTCATGTAAATAGAATAACAATTATTCTCTGTATTAAATGAATAACCGTATTGCAATAAACATGATCTAATCATATTCATGCTTAACGCAAACACAAAATGACATTTATTTAGGTTCAACTCTAATCCCGAAAGTATAGGGAGTATGCGATGATGATCATATCAATCTTGGAACCACTTCCAACACACATCATCACTTCATCCTCAACTAGTCTCTATTTATTCTGCAACTCCTGTTTCGAGTTACTAATCTTAGCAACCGAACAAGTATCAAATACCCAGGGGTTACTACGAGAACTAGTAAGGTACACATCAATAACATGTATATCAAATATACCTTTGTTCACTTTGCCATCCTTCTTATCCGCCAAATGTTTGGGGCATTTTTGCTTCTAGTGACCCTTTCCTTTGCAGTAGAAGCACTCAGTTTCAGGCTTGGGTCTAGCTTTGGGCTTCTTCCTGGGAGTGACAACTTGATTGCCATTCTATTTGAAGTTCTCTTTCTTCCCCATTACCCTTTTCTTGAAACTAGTGGTCTTGTGAATCATCAACACTTGATGCTCTTTCTTGATTTCTACCTTCGTCGATTTCAGCTTCATGAAGAGCTCAGGAATCATTTTTGTCATCCCTTACATACTATAGTTCATCACGATTTTCCTTTTCATGCTCATCATTAAAATATTTAGTTCCAAGCATTTTAATGCATTCTTCTTCTAGCACTTGAGCACAATTTTCCTTTTCATCATACTCACGAAAGATATTAAAAAGATGAAGCATATGAGACAGACTCAAATCCATTTTTTTGTAGTTTTCTTTTATAGACTAAACTAGTGATAAAACAAGAAACAAAAAGATTCGATTGCAAGATCTAAAGATATACCTTCAAGCACTCACCTCCCCGGCAACGGCGCCAGAAAAGAGCTTAGTTGATGGGATGCGAGTGCCTCTTACCTAGCCTCCCCGGCAACGGTGCCAGAAAAGAGCTTGATGTCTACTACACAACCTTCTTCTTGTAGACGTTGTTGGGCCTCCAAGTGCAGAGGTTTGTAGGACAGTAGCAAATTTCCCTCAAGTGGATGACCTAAGGTTTATCAATCCGTGGGAGGCGTAGGATGAAGGTCTCTCTCAAACAACCCTGCAACCAAATAACAAAGAGTCTCTTGTGTCCCCAACACAGCCAATACAATGATAAATTGTATAGGTGGACTAGTTAGGCGAAGAGATGGTGATACAAGTGCAATATGGATAGTAGATATAGGTATTTGTAATCTGAAATTATAAAAACAGAAAGGTAACAAGTGGTAAAAGTGAGCGTAAACGGTATTGCAATGGTAGGAAACAAGGCCTAAGGTTCATACTTTTACTAGTGCAAGTTCTCTCAACAATAATAACATAGATAGATCATATAACA
Organism: Aegilops bicornis; assembly: GCA_021605145.1. Classification (NCBI taxonomy): domain Eukaryota; kingdom Viridiplantae; phylum Streptophyta; class Magnoliopsida; order Poales; family Poaceae; genus Aegilops; species Aegilops bicornis. The sequence continues at coordinate 186,521,715 of CM038674.1, forward strand.
ATCCCTCAACATGCAACAAAGAGTCACTCCAAAGCAACTAATAGCGGATAACAAACGAAGAGATTATGGTAGGGTACGAAACCACCTCAAAGTTATCCTTTCCGTTCTATCTATTCAAGAGTTCGTAGTAAAATAACATGAAGCTATTATTTCCGTTAAATCTATCATAGAGTTCATACTAGAATAACACCTTAAGACACAAATCAACCAAAATCCTAATGTCCCCTAGATACTCCATTGTCACCTCAAGTATCCGTCGGCATGATTATACGATATGCATCACACAATCTCAGATTCATCTATTCAACCAACACAAAGTACTTCAAAGAGTGCCCCAAAGTTTTTACGGGAAAGTCAAGACGAAAACGTGTGTCAACACCTATGCAAAAGTTCATTGAACCCGCAAGTTGATCACCAAAACATACATCAAGTGGATCACGTGAATATCCCATTGTCACCACAGATAAGCACGGCAAGACATACATCAACTGTTCTCAAATCCTTAAAGTCTCAATCCGACAAGATAATTTCACAGGGCAAACTCAATCCATTACAAGAGAGTAGAGGGGGAGAAACATCATAAGATCCAACTATAATAGCAAAGCTCGCGATACATCAAGATCGTGCCATAGAGAGAACACGAGAGAGAGAGAGAGAGAGAGAGAGAGAGAGAGAGAGAGAGAAAGAGAGATCAAACACATAGCTATTGGTACATACCCTCAGCCCCGAGGGTGAACTACTCCCTCCTCCTCATGGAGAGCGTCGGGATGATGAAGATGGCCACCGATGATGGGTTCCCCCTCCGGCAGGGTGCCGGAACGGGCTCCCGAGAGGTTTTTGGTGGCTACAGAGGCTTGTGGCGGTGGAACTCCCAATCTATCTTTTGTTTCGATGTTTTTAGGGTACATGGACTTATATAGGCGAAAGAAGTCGGTCGGGGGAGCCTTTAGGGGCCCAGGAGACAGGGGGCGTACCCAGGGGGTGGGCGCGCCCTCCTATCTCCTGGCTTCCTTGAACCTTCCCTGGCTTGAACTCCAAGTCTCCCGGATCATATCCTTTCCCAAAATCACGCTCCCGAAGGTTTCATTCCGTTTGAACTCCGTTTGATATTCCTTTTCTTCGAAATACTGAAACAGGCAATAAAACAGCAATATGGGCTGGGCCTCCGGTTAGTAGGTTAGTCCCAAAAGTAATATAAAAGTGTATAATAAAGCTCGTAATCATTCAAAACAGATAATAAAATAGCATGAATGCTTCATAAATTATAGATACGTTGGAGACGTATCAGTGCCCCTGAGCAGATCATGGTCAAAAGAAGCATCAACATTTAGTTTAACAAAACCCATAGGGGGTTGATAACCCGCAAGTATACGGAATAGTTGTAGCTTCTTTCGATAAGTAAGAGTGTCGAACCCAACAAGGAGCTAAAGGTAGAACAAATACTCTCTCAAGTCCTATCGGCCACTGATACGACTCTATGCATGCTTGACGTTCGCTTTACCTAGAACAAGTATGAAACTAGAAGTACTTTGTAGGTGTTGTTGGATAGGTTTGCAAGATAATAAAGAACACGTAAATAAAACGTAGGGGCTGTTTAGATAGTGAAGCGATAAAGTGAGTATAGCGAGTGTGGAAAAGTGGTGGTAGGAGTTGTGGAATTGTCCCTAAGCAATTGACTACTTTACTAGACCGATAGCAAGTATTATGTGGGAGAGGCCACAGATAGCATGTCATCCCTGACTTGGAATTCTATGCACTTATGATTGGAACTATTAGAAAGCATCCGCAACTACTAACGTTCATTAAGGTAAAACCCAACCATCGCATTAAGATATATTGGTCCCCCTTCAATCACGTATGCATCAATTTCTATGCTAGGTTGAAGCTTCTGTCACTCTAGCCCTCCAATACATAGTCCTATCAACATACAACTAACCCTATGGTGTGATCCACGCGCGCGCTCATATGATGGGCACCAAAGGAGAGCAACATAACCGCAAGCAAATTAAATCAATCATAGCAATTCATCAACCACTAATTGGACAACGAAAATCTACTCAGACATCATAGGATGGCAACACATCATTGGAAAATAATATGAAGCATAAAGCAGCATGTTCAAGTAGAGGGTACAGCGGGTTGCAGGAGAGTGGACCGCTGTAGATAGAGGGGGGAAGGTGATGGAGATGTTGGTGAAGATGACGGCGGTGTTGGTGAAGATCGCGGTGATGATGATGATGGCCCCGGCTGGCGTTCCGGTGCCACCCGGAAGCAAGGGGAGAGAGCCCCCTCCTTCTTCTTCTTCTTCCTTGACCTTCTCCCTAGATGGGAGAAGGGTTTCCCCTCTGGTCCTTGGCTCCCATGGCTTGGGAGGGGCGAGAGCCCCTCCGAGATTGGATCTATCTCTCTATTTCTGCGTTCCCTGATTCTACCCCTTCACCGTTTCCTTTATATCTGGAGATCCGTAACTCCGATTGGGGTGAATGTTTCGCCCAGATTTTTCTCGTAAAATTAGCTTTCTTGCGGCAAAACAAGGGCATCAACCGACCCCGGACACCGTTTCGCGTTGATTCTTCCTCCGGAAAATCCCAAATATTCCAAAATAATTCTCTGTCCGTTTTTATCCCGTTTGGATTCCGTTTGATATTGGTTTTCTGCGAAACATAAAACATGCAACAGACAGGAACTGGCACTGGGCACTGGATCAATATGTTAGTCCCAAAAATAATATAAAAAGTTGCCAAAAGTATATGAAAGTTGAAGAATATTGGCATGGAACAATCAAAAATTATAGATACGATGGAGACGTATCAGAGGTCGGCCCCATCCTTCTTTTCTACTAGACGCACTAGGGGAGTGGGCATTCACATAGTTTGTCGTTATAGCACAAACTCCGATCGAAATCTGGTTCACATCTTGAGACTTCCCTTCATGAACCAACATGCGTCTCTCCCACCATAAATACCAAGCGGTTATCGCGATTAATTCACTTGCATTCTGGCAACCTAATATAGATAGTTCTTGGTGCGGCATAAGAAGTAAGAATTCAAGAACCACCCGCCCGCACGATCAATAACACAAGTATTCAGGCCAAATTTATTGATTCGTCACAAGGGGAGCCAAAGAATATTCTTAAGTATTAGCAGTTGAGTTGTCAATTCAACCACACCTCGATAATTTAGTATCTGTAGCAAAGTATTTAGTAGCAAAGTGGTATGATAGTAATGGTAACAGTGGCAAAAGTAAAGATAACAGTTTTGTAGTAATTGTAACAGTAGCAACGGAAAAGTAAATAAGCAAAGCACAAGATGTGAAAAGCTCGTAGGCATTGGATCAGTGATGGATAATTATGTCGGATGCGATTCCTCATGTAATAGCTATAACATAGGGTGACAGAGAAGTATCTCCAGTTCATCAATGTAATGTAGGCATGTATTCCGAATATAGTCATACGTGCTTATGGAAAATAACTTCCATGACATCTTTTGTCCTACCCTCCCGTGGCATCGGGGTCCTAGTGGAAACTAAGGGATATTAAGGCCTCCTTTTAGTAGAGAACTGGAACAAAGCATTAGCACATAGTGAATACATGAACTCCTCAAACTATGGTCATCACCGAGAAGTATCCCGATTATTGTCACTTCGGGGTTGTCGAATCATAACACATAATAGGTGACTATAGACTTGCAAGATAGGTTCAAGAACTCACATATATTCATGAAAACATAATAGGTTCAGATCTGAAATCATGGTACTCGGGCCCTAGTGACAAGCATTAAGCATAGCAAAGTCATAGCAACATCAATCTCAGAACATAGTGGATACTAGGGATCAAACCCTAACAAAACTAACTTGATTACATGGTAAATCTCATCCAACCCATCACCGTCCAGCAAGCCTACGATGTAATTACTCACGCACGGTGATGAGCATCATGAAATTGGTGATGGTTGATGATGACAACGGCGACGAATCCCCCTCTCCGGAGCCCCGAACGGACTCTAGATCAGCCCTCCCGAGAGAGATTAGGGCTTGGTGGCGGCTCCGTATCGTAAAACGCGATGAAACTTTCTCTCTGATTTTTTTCTCTGAAACGGAATATATAGAGTTGGAGTTGAGGTCGGCGGAGCTCCAGGGGGCCCACGAGATAGGGGGGCGCGCCCAAGGGGAGGGCGCGCCCCCCACCCTCGTGGACAGGGTGTGGGCCCCCTAGCCTTCATCTTTTGCCAGTATTTTTTATATTTTCCAAAACTTATCTCCGCGGATTTTCAGGTCATTCCGAGAACTTATGTTTTCTGCACAATAAACAACACCATGGCAGCTCTGCTGAAAACATCGTTAGTCCGGGTTAGTTTCATTCAAATCATGCAAGTTAGAGTCCAAAACAAGGGCAAATGTGTTTGTAAAAGTAGATACGTTGGAGACGTATCAACTCCCCCAAGCTTAAACCTTTGCTTGTCCTCAAGCAATTCAGTTGATAAACTAAAAGTGATAAAGAAAAACTTTTACAAACTCTATTTGCTCTTGTTGTTATAAATATGTAAAGCCAGCATTCAAGTTTCAGCAAAGATTATGAACTAACCATACTCACAATAACACTTAGGTCTCACAATTACTCATATCAATGGCATAATCAGCTAGCGAGCAATAATAATAAAACTCGGATGACAACACTTTCTCAAAACAATCATAATATGATATAACAAGATGGTATCTCGCTAGCCCTTTCTGAGACCACAAAACATAAATGCAGAGCACCTTTAAAGATCAAGGACTAACTAAACATTGTAATTCATGGTAAAAGAGATCCAGTCAAGTCATACCCAATATAAACCAATAGTAATGAATGCAAATGACGGTGTGCTCTCCAGCGGGTGCTTTTTAATAAGAAGGTGATGACTCAACATAAAAGTAAATAGATAGGCCCTTCGTAGAGGGAAGCAGGGATTTGTAGAGGTGCCAGAGCTCGATTTTAAAATAGAGATTGAATAACATGTTGAGCGGCATACTTTCACTTTCAACGCAACAACTATGAGATGGCTATATCTTCCATACTACATGCATTATAGGCAGTTCCCAAACAGAATGGTAAAAGTTTATACTCCCCCACCACCAACAAGCATCAATCCATGGCTTGCTCGAAACAACAAGTGCCTCCAACTAACAACAGCCCTGGGGGAGTTTTGTTTTATTATATTGATTTGCTTTGATCTTTTTGGATCATGGGACTGGACATCGCGGTTACCGGCCCTTTCTCGTGAGCGAGGAGCGGAGTTCACTCCTCTTGAGAATAACCCACCTAGCATGGAAGATACAGGCAGTCCTAGTTGAAACATGAGCTGCTCGAGCATACAAAACAGAATTTCATTTGAAGGTTTGGAGTTTGGCACATACAAATTGACTTGGAACGGCAGGTAGATACCGCATATAGGAAGGTATGGTGGACTCATATGGAACAACTTTGGGGTTTAAGGAGTTTGGATGCACAAGCAGTATTCCCGCTTAGTACAGGTGAAGGCTAGCAAAAGACTGGGAAGCGACCAACTGAGAGAGCGACAACAGTCATGAACATGCATTAAAATTAATTCACACCGAGTACAAGCATGAGTAGGATATAATCCACCATGAACATAAATATCGTGAAGGCTATGTTGATTTGTTTGAACTACATGCGTGAACATGTGCCAAGTCGAGTCACTCAATTCATTCAAAGGAGGATACCATCCCATCATACCACATCACAATCATTTTAATAGCATGTTGGCACGCAAGGTGAACCATTATAACTCATAGCTAATTAAGCATCGCACAAGCAACTATAAACTCTAAATGTCATTACAAATATGTTTACTTCATAATCAGCTGAATCAGGAACGATGAACTCATCATATTTACAAAAACAAGAGAGGTCGAGTTCATACGAGCTTTTCTCATCTCAATTAGTCCATCATATATCGTCATTATTGCCTTTCACTTGCACGACCGAACAATGTTGATAATAATAGTGCACGTGCATTGGACTAAGCTGGAATCTGCAAGCATTCAACTCAAGAGAGAAGACAAGTAATATGGGCTCTAAGTTAAATAAACAATCATGCATATGAGAGCCACTAAGCATTTTCAATATGGTCTTCTACTCTCGACACCCAAAGAAAGGAAAAGAAAATAAAACTATTTACACGGGAAAGCTCCCAACAAGTCAAATCTTTTTGGGTTTTCATTTTAATTTCTACTACAAGCATGGAAATTAAACTAACTAATTTTTTTGTTTTTTCTTAAGGTTTATCAAACACACAAGAAGAAAGCGAGAAAAAGAAAATTAAACTAGCATGGATAATACAATGAAAGAGTATGAGCACCGACAGCTAGAATAGTGTGTGAACATGAGTGTAAAGTCGGTGATAAATACGTACTCCCCCAAGCTTAGGCTCTTGGCTTAAGTTGGTCTAATGCCAAGGACCGAGGCTACTCTCCCCGGTGTACTGAGGGGCGTAATCAGGATACCACTGGCTGGCCATCTCCTCTAGATCCCACTGGTAAGATGATGCATGATAAGGGTCCACTGAAGGTTCCGGCTCAGGCTCAGGCTCTGGAGTGGATGCTTGGCCTCGATGAGCGTACACTGCTTCCAGCGTGACAAGATAATTAACTGCAGTCAAATCAAACAATAGAGGCGCGGGCAGGATAATAATCTCATTGTGTTTCTTATTAAATCTCAAGTTATACAGGAGCATCTTATCGTCATTGTGAACAAAACTCATGTGCTACCATGCTCCTGTAATCTAAAAGGTAAGGAGGCAATATTGTCTCTTCTTTCTCATGATGCCTAATAGGTATATCAAAATATTTAGCAAGACGTGCAGCATAGATACCTCCAAAGATGGGACCTTTTGTACGATTCAGGCTTAGACGTTTAGCAATAATGGCACCCATACTAAAACTATTGTCACCAAACAAGGCATGGAGCAGAATAATAATATCCGGGACACTGAAGTTTCCACTGTTTCCACGACCAATTAAGCATCGACTAGCAAATAAGGCAAAGTAGCGTAAAACAGGAAAGTGTATACTAGAGATTCTCGCATCGGAACCCTTCTTTGGATCCCCTACGGTAATGATGTTAACAAAGCCATCCACATCTTTATGATGTGGTTCATCTAATCTTCCCTCAAAGGGTATTCTACATACCGCGCAAAAGTCACGTAAAGATATTTCCTTGAATTCATCATATAAATGAAATGATACTGATGGTGGTGAATTCTTAGGATAATAATAAAAGTTTTGCTTGAAAATATTGGTGAGTAAGAGATACTGATCGATCCGGTCGTGGAGGAAGTCAGTGAGGCCTGCATTTTCAATCAAAGAATAAAAGTCTTCATATATCCCGGCTTCTCTCAAGAAATCATCGCATGGCCATTCACACGGCCGTACTTTCGCTACGCGAGGAATATTATACTTGGCCTTTTCCTTCTCTTTAGCTTGTTTATCCTAGGAGCTTTGTCTAGAATAGCCCCTCAAAAATCTCCTTATCATTTTCTGAAAATTTCCGAAATTTTTAGTAACTTCAAAATAAAAGTGAATAAAACTAGACAAGATTGGTAGCAACTACTCCTACAAGTGCCTAAAGCCTATATCATGCATTAGAATTACTTGGGACCTCATAAATTTAACATGCAAGCTCAAGAACAGGGTCACCAAGCAACAATCTCCCAAAGCAGTTTTGTGAATGGAGCTTTGAGCAAAGAGATCGAAAATCGCAGCAAAATGAGCTAGAACGTGTGCTTGAGCTGGATGAGGATTTTTTGAGAAGAAGATGGAGTGTGTGGGTGCAGGAATAAGTGGAAGGGGGCTGCCCTGGGCCCACGAGACAGGGGGGCGTGCCCAGGGGGTGAGGGCGCGCCCTCCACCCTCGTGGCCAGGTGCTTGCCCCCTCTGCAGTGTTTTCAGTGCCTAAAATCCTCAAATAATCCATAAAAAATCATACTAAATTTACAGGGCATTTGGAGCACTTTTATTTTTGGGATATTTTTTTGCATGGATAATTCAGAAAACAGACAAATAATACTATTTTTGCTTTATTTATTCTAAATAATAGAAAGTAAAAAGAGGGTACAGAAGGTTGTGCCTTCTAGTTTCATCCATCTCATGATCATCAAAATGAATCCACTAACAAGGTTGATCAAGTCTTGTTAACAAACTCATTCCGAATAACACGGAACCGGAGAAATTTCGAATAACACTAAGTTACCTCAACGGGGGTGTGAACATCCCCAACTGATACGACCGGTTCTAAGTGTACCGACGACAATGACGACACACTAGCTAATAGTCAGAATCAAGTTGTTGCTACACCATTAGTAATCACAGTGGGCGAAGTATATGTTTTAACCTATCTATGGCAGAAATACGAAGAGGTCCATGATCTAGTTGAAGTTACATGCATGCATGTTGATGTGTTGCATGGCTTAGCTACAGATCAATCAAAGAAGTTTTGGCTGCATGCATGCATGGTTAGCCCCGAAAAGAAACACTCGTTCGTGCATGTACAGGAGATATGTTTTGTTGAGACTAATCCAAGAATCCTACTCGGCTACTACTTCTCACGTTCAAGACCACCGGAGATACATGCACATATTAAAAGGATTCAGTGGTGGAGATTATTTTCTTTAAAGGAAATTGGATGGGGCCCACCAAGAGAGACCTACGTGATTAGAGTTCAAGTTTTATTTAACAACTTCTACGGCGGTGTCTAGTTGTCGTTTGTTTTTCAATTCAAGTTGGTTGTTTGCTTAGATTTGTTATAGGCGTGTGCGTGCGTGACAGCCATAGGCCAAACTTGTGTCCCGCTATTATAAATAGCCATGGTGCGTTCAATGTAAAGGCGGGCTATTTTTTATGAAATAGACATGATGTGTTTTTCAGGATAGATACCCGTATCAAGTTTTGGAGGGATCTTTAGAAAACCTCTGTGTTGCGATTTCTCTTCATGGAAATTGTTTTGCACGAGAGTACCTTCGACGAGATTGGTTTTCTCGTGCTGGTCCGGAAGGTTCAAACCCTCTACTTCGTGTACATCGCGTGCGCGGTAGAGAGGTTACTGCTGCTTAAGGTGGAGTGTCGTGAAAGGTCTGGCCGCAACAACGGATCGGATCTCGCCATCGAGGTTCGGTCTATATCAGGTGGTATTCAGAGCATCAGGTTGTTCACAACACTATGGATAAGATGACAAGCGCAGCGTCATTCAGTAAGTTAAGCTATGGATTTCAGTTGGAGGAGAAAGGCCGCCGGGCCGGGCTATTTCATACTTGTGTGGTGGTGAGAGAGAGATCGTGTGCCATGACGATCGATCACATGAGTTTGACCAACGCCGCAAGCATCGAGATGGTGGAGAAGTTGGAGATATCAATGACACCACATCCACAACCATACTTGTTCTGTTGGGGTTATGAAGAGCTCATTGTCACGCACCAGACCAAGGCACCGTTTTTGTTGGGAAAATATTTTTGAGGTTTTGTGTGACGTGATTTCGGCACCGATGATTTCGTGTCACTTATTGTTGGGCGAGCCATGGTACACAGAGCATGATGTTGAGTTTGATTGTCTAACACACACATATGCCCTCAAGAAGGGAAAGAAGTACGACCTCGTGCCCATGGGAAACGATCGTTTTATTGCTTGGAGGAAAGAACATCTTGAGAAGATAAATAAGCAGAAAGAAGTAGAAAATAAAAAGGTCGAAGGTGCTGAAATTCTCACGGTTGTCGTTCAATCTGCAAATCAAAATATTGTTCAAGAGATCGCCTCAAAACCGAGGACGGTTTTGTTTCAAGGGGAGGAGGATAATACGACCGGTTCTAAGTGTACCAACGACAATGACGACGCACAAGCTAATAGTCAGAATCAAGTTGTTGTTACGCCATTAGTAACCACAGTGGGTGAAGTATATGTTTCAACCTATCTACGACAGAAATACGAAGAGGTCCATGAGCTAGTTGAAGTTACGTGCATGCATGTTGATGTGTTGCATGGCTTAGCTACAGATCAATCAAAGAAGTTTTGGCTGCATGCATGCATGGTTAACCCCAAAAAGAAACACTCGTTCGTGCATGTACAGGAGATATGTTTTGTTGAGACTAATCCAAGAATCCTACTCGGCTACTGTTGGAAATATGCCCTAGAGGCAATAACAACTTAGTTATTATTATATTTCCTTGTTCATGATAATCGTTTATTATCCATGCTATAATTGTATTGATAGGAAACTCAGATACATGTGTGGATGCATAGACAACACCACGTCCCTAGTAAGCCTCTAATTGACTAGCTCGTTGATCAATAGATGGTTACGGTTTCCTGACCATGGACATTGGATGTCATTGATAACGGGATCACATCATTAGGAGAATGATGTGATGGACAAGACCCAATCCTAAGCCTAGCACAAAGATCGTAGTTCGTATGCTAAAGCTTTTCTAATGTCAAGTATCTTTTCCTTAGACCATGAGATTGTGCAACTCCGGTACCGTGGGAATGCTTTGGGTGTACCAAACGTCACAACATAACTGGGTGGCTATAAAGGTGCACTACAGGTATCTCCGAAAGTGTCTGTTGGGTTGGCACGAATCGAGACTGGGATTTGTCACTCCGTGTAAACGGAGAGGTATCTCTGGGCCCACTCGGTAGGACATCATCATAATGTGCACAATGTGATCAAAGAGTTGATCGCGGGATGATGTGTTACGGAACGAGTAAAGAGACTTGCCGGTTACAGATTGAACAAGGTATCGGTATACCGACGATCGAATCTCGGGCATGTACAATACCATTAGACAAAGGGAATTGTATACGGGATCGATTGAGTCCTTGACATCGTAGTTCATCCGATGAGATCATCGTGGAACATGTGGGAGCCAACATGGGTATCCAGATCCCGCTGTTGGTTATTGTCCGGAGAACGTATCGGTCATGTCTGCATGGTTCCCGAACCATAGGGTCTACACACTTAAGGTTCGATGACGCTAGGGTTATAAAGGAAGTTTGTATGTGGTTACCGAATGTTGTTCGGAGTCCCGGATGAGATCTCGGACATCACGACGAGTTCCGGAATGGTCCGGAGGTAAAGATTTATATATGGGAAGTCCTGTTTTGGTCACCGGAAAAGTTTCGGGTTTTATCAAGAATGCATCTGGGACCACCGGGAGGTCCCGGGGTCCACCAAGTGTGGCCACCACCCTCGTGAGGGCTGCATGGGCCAAGTGTGGGAGGGACCAGCCCAGTGGGCTGGTGCGCCCACAAGGGCCCAAGGCGCCTAGGGTTTGGGGAGGGCGCCCACCTGCTTGGGGGGCAAGTTTCCCCCTCTCCACCCCTTGGCCGCCCCCCTAGATGGGATCTACGGCTGGCCGCCCCCCCTAGGGGTGGAAACCTAGGTGGGGGCGCAGCCCCCTCTCCCCCTATATATAGTGGAGGCATAGGAGCAGCCCAACACATGAGTTTCTTCTCCTGTTGGCGCAGCCCTACCTCTCTTTCTCCTCATATCTCGCGGTGCTTGGCGAAGCCCTGCTGGACTACCACGCTCCTCCATCACCACCACGCCGTTGTGCTGCTGCTGGATGTAGTCTTCCTCAACCTCTCCCTCTCACCTTGCTGGATCAAGGCATGGGAGACGTCACCGGGCTGTACGTGTGTTGAACGCGGAGGTGCCGTCCGTTCGGCACTAGGATCTCCGGTGATTTGGATCACGATGAGTACGACTCCTTCAACCCCGTTCTCTTGAACGCTTCCGCTTAGCGATCTACAATGGTATGTAGATGCACTCTCCTTCCCCTCGTTGCTAGTCTCTCCATAGATAGATCTTGGTGACTCGTAGGAAAATTTTGAATTTCTGCCACGTTCCCCAACAAAGTGGCATCATGAGCTAGGTCTATTATGTAGATTCTTTGCACGAGTAGAACACAAAGTAGTTGTGGGCGTTGATTTTGTTCAATATTCTTACCGTTACTAGTCCAATCTTGTTTCGACGGTATTGTGGGATGAAGCGGCCCGGACCGACCTTACGTACGCATTTCCACGTGAGACAGGTTCCACCGACCGACATGCACTTGGTGCATAAGGTGGCTAGCGGGTGCCGCTCTCCCACTTTTGTCGTAACGGATTCGATGAAAAGGGTCCTTATGAAGGGTAAATAGAAATTGGCATATCACGTTGTGGTTTTGCGTAGGTAAGAAACGTTCTTGCTAGAAACCCATAGCAGCCACGTAAAACATGCAAACAACAATTAGAGGACGTCTAACTTGTTTTTATAGGGTATGCTATGTGATGTGATATGGCCAAGAAGAATGTGATGAATGATATGTGATGTATGAGATTGATCATGTTCTTGTAATAGGAATAACGACTTGCATGTTGATGAGTATGACAACGGCAGGAGCCATAGGAGTTGTCTTTATTTATTGTATGACCTGCGTGTCATTGAACAACGCCATGTAATTACTTTACTTTATTGCTAACCGTAGCCATAGTAGTAGAAGTAATAAGTTGGCGAGACAACTTCATGGAGACACGATGATGGAGATCATGATGATGGAGATCATGGTGTCATGCCGGTGACGATGATGATCATGGAGCCCCGAAGATGGAGATCAAAAGGAGCAAAATGATATTGGCCATATCATGTCACTATTTGATTGCATGGGATGTTTATCATGTTTATGCATCTTATTTGCTTAGGACGACAGTAGTAAATAAGATGATCCCTCATTAAAATTTCAAAAAGTGTTCCCCCTAACTGTGCACTGTTGCGAAAGTTCGTTGTTTCGAAGCACCACGTGATGATCGGGTGTGATAGATTCTTACGTTCACATACAACGGGTGTAAGCCAGATTTACACACGCGAAACACTTAGGTTAACTTGACGGGCCTAGCATGTACAGACATGGCCTCAGAACACAAGAGACCGAAAGGTCGAGCATGAGTCGTATGGTAGATACGATCAACATGAAGATGTTCACCGATGATGACTAGTCCGTTTCACGTGATGATCGGACACGGCCTAGTTGACTCAGATCATGTAATCACTTAGATGACTAGAGGGATGTCTATCAGAGTGGGAGTTCATAAGATGAACTTAATTATCCTGAACATAGTCAAAAGATCTTTGCAAATTATGTCGTAAGCTCGCGCTTTAGTTCCACTTTTTAGATATGTTCCTAGAGAAAATATAGTTGAAAGTTGACAGTAGCGATTATACGGACGAGAAAGCTTATGTCCTTAATGCACCGCTCAGCAGGTCAACCCCAAACGTCGTTTGTGGATGTTGCGAACATCGGACACACACGTTTTGATAACTACGAGATAGTTCAGTTAAATGGTTTAGAGTAGAGGCACCAAAGACGTTTTCGAAACATCGCGGAACATATGAGATGTTTCCAGGGCTGAAATTGGGATTTCAGGCTCGTGCCCATGTCAAGAGGTATAAGACCTCCGACGATTTTCTTAGCCTACAAACTAAGGGAGAAAATCTCAATCGTTGAGCTTGTGCTCAGATTGTCTGAGTGCAACAATCACTTGAATCGAGTGGGAGTTGATCTTCCAGATGAGATAGTGATGTTTCTCCATAGTCATTGCCACCAAGCTGCTAGAGCTTCGTGATGAAATATAACATATCAGGGATAGATATGATGATCCTTGAGGTATTCGCGATGTTTGACACCGTGAAAGTAGAAATCAAGAAGGAGCACCAATTTTTGATGGTTGGTGAAACCACTAGTTTCAAGAAGGGCAAGGGCAAGAAGGGATACTTCATGAAACGGCAAATCAGCTGCTGCTCTAGTGAAGAAACCCAAGGTTGAACCCAAACCCGAAACTAAGTGCTTCTATGATAAGGGGAACAGTCCCTAGAGCGGAATTACCCTAGATACTTGGTAGATGAGAAGGCTGGCAAAGTCGATAGAAGTATATTGGATATACATTATGTTAATGTGTACTTTACTAGTACTCCTAGTAGCACCGGGGTATTAAGTTACCGGTTTGGTTGCTAAGTGTTAGTAACTCAAAATAAAAGCTACGGAATAAACGGAGACTAGCTAAAGGTGAGCTGACGATATGTGTTGGAAGTGTTTCCAAATTTGATGTGATCAAACATAGCACGCTCCCTCTACCATCAAGATTAGTATTAAACCTGAATAATTGTCATTTAGTGTTTGCGTTGAGCATAGACATGATTGGATTATGTCTATCGCAATACGGTTATTCATTTAAGGAGAATAATGGTTACTCTATTTTATTTGAATAATACCTTCAATGGTCTTGCACCTAAAGGAATGGTTTATTGAATCTCGGTCGTAGTGATACACATTTTCATGCCAACAGATATAAGATAGTAATGATAGTACCACTTATTTGTGGCACTGCCATGTAAGTCATATTGGTATAAAACGCATGAAGAAGCTCCATGTTGATGGATCTTTGGACTCACTCGTTTTTGAAAGGTTTGAGACATGCGAACCATGTCTATTGGTGTATACGCATGAAGAAACTCAATGCAGATGGATCGTTTGACTCACTTGATTTTGAATCACTTGAGATATGCAAATCATACCACATGGGCAAAATGACTGAAAAAGCCACGGTTTCAGTGAGATGGAACAAGATAGCAACTTGTTGGAAGTAACACATTTTGATGTGTGCAGTCCAATGAGTGCTTGAGGCATGCAAAGGAATATCGTTATGTTCTTACTTCACGGATGATTTGAGTAGATATCTTGAGTGTATTTACTTGATGAAACACAAGTCTGAATTATTGAATGGTTCAAGTAATTTCAGAGTGAAGTTGAAGATCATCGTGACAAGAGGATAAAATGTCTATGATATGATCATAGAGATGAGTACCTGAGTTACAAGTTTTGGCATGCAATTAAGACATTGTGGAAATTGTTTCACAATTAATACCGCCTGGAACACCATAGTGTGATGGTGTGTCCGAACATCATAGTTGCACCCTATTGGATATGGCGCGTACCATGATGTCTCTTATCGAATTACCACTATCGTTCATGGGTTAGGCATTAGAGACAACCGCACTCACTTTAATAGGGTACCATGTAATACCGTTGATACGACACCGTTTGGAGAAACCTAAGTTGTCGTTTCTTAAAAGTTTGGGGCTGCGGCGCTTATGTGAAAAAGTTTCAGGTTGATAAGCTCGAACCCAAAGCGGATAAAATGCATCTTCATAGGACACCCAAAACAGTTGGGTATACCTCCTAATTCAGATCCGAAAGCAATAGGGATTGTTTCTTGAATCAGGTCCTTTCTCGAGGAAAGGTTTCTCTCGAAAGAATTGAGTGGGAGGTTGGTGGAGACTTGATGAGGTTATTGAACCGTCACTTCAACAAGTGTGTAGCAGGGCACAGGAAGTTGTTCCTGTGGCATCTACACCAATTGAAGTAGAAGCTTATGATAGTGATCATGAAGTTTCGGATCAAGTCACTGCCGTACCTCGTATGGTGACAAGGATGCGTACTACTTCAGAGTGGTACAGTAATCCTGTCTTGAAGGTCATGTTGCTAGACAACAATGAACCTACGAGGTATGGAGAAGCGATAGTGGGCCCAAATTCCGACAAATGGTTAGAAGCCATGAAATCCGAGATAGGACCCATGTATCATAACAAAGCATGGACTTTGGTGGACTTGCCCGATGATCGGCAAGCCATTGAGATAAATGGATCTTTAAGAAGAAGACGGACGTGGACGGTAATGTCACCGTCTATGAAGCTCGACTTGTGGCGTAGAGTTTTTTCAGAAGTTCAAGGAGTTGACTACGATGAGATTTTCTCATCCGTAGCGATGCTTAAGTCCGTCGGAATCATGTTAGCATAAGCTGCATTTATGAAATCTGGCAAATGGATGTCAAAACGAGTTTCCTTACCAGTTCTCGTAAGGAAAGGTTGTATGTGATACAATCAAAAAGGTTTTGTCGAGCCTAAGGATGCTAAAAGGTATGCTAGCTCCAGCGATCCTTCCATGGACTGGAGTAAGCATCTCGGAGTTGGAATGTACACTTTGATGACATGATCAAAGATTTTGGGTTTGTACAAAGTTTATGAGAAACTTGTATTTCCAAAGAAGTGAGTGGGAGCACTATAGAATTTCTGATGAGTATATGTTGTTGACACATTGATGATCAGAAATGATGTAGAATTTTTTTTTTGTAAAGCATATAGGGTTGTTTGAAAAGTGTTTTTCAAGTGAAAACCTAGATTAAGCTACTAGAACATTGAGCATCAAGATCTATGAGGATAGATCAAAAACGCTTAATGATACTTTCAAATGAGCACGTACCTTGACATGATCTTGAAAGTGTTCAAGATGGATTAGTCAAAGAAGGAGTTCTTGCCTGAGTTGTAAGGTACGAAGTTAAGACTTAAAAGCTCGACCACGGCAGAAAAGAGAGAAAGGACGAAGGTCGTCCCCTATGCTTTAGACGTAGGCTCTACAGTATGCTATGCTAAGTACCGCACCTGATGTGTGCCTTGCCACATGTCTGGCAAGAGGGTACAAAGGTTATCAAGGAGTGGATCACCAGATAGCGGTCAAAATTATCCTTAGAGGAATAAGGGTTTGTTTCTCGATTATGGAGGTGATAAAGAGTTCGGCGTAAAGGGTTATGACGATGCAAGCTTTAACACCTATCCGAATGACTCTGAGTAGCAAACCGGATACGTATAGTGGAACAACCATTTGGAATAGCTCCAAGTGGAGCGTGGAAGCAGCATTTACAAGATGACCTAGAAATTTGCGAAGTACATACGGATCTGAATGTTGCAGACCCGTTGACTAAAACTTCTCTCACAAGCAAAACATGATCAAACTCCAGAACTCATTGAGTCTTATTCACATGATGATGTGAACTAGTTTAATGACACTAGTAAACTCTTTGGATGTTGGTCACATGGCGATGTGACCTGTGAGTGTTAATCACATGGCGATGTGAACTAGATTATTGACTCTAGTGCAAGTGGGGGACTGTTGGAAATATGCCCTAGAGGCAATAATAAATTAGTTATTATTATATTTCCTTGTTCATGATAATCGCTTATTATCCATGCTATAATTGTATTGATAGGAAACTCGGATACATGTGTGGATGCATAGACAACACCACGTCCCTAGTAAGCCTCTAATTGACTAGCTCGTTGATCAATAGATGGTTACGGTTTCCTGACCATGGACATTGGATGTCATTGATAATGGGATCACATCATTAGGAGAATGATGTGATGGACAAGACCCAATCCTAAGCCTAGCACAAAGATTGTAGTTCGTATGCTAAAGCTTTTCTAATGTCAAGTATCTTTTGCTTAGACCATGAGATTGTGCAACTCCGGATACCGTAGGAATGCTTTGGGTGTACCAAACGTCACAACGTAACTGGGTGGCTATAAAGGTGCACTACAGGTATCTCCGAAAGTGTCATTGGGTTGGCACGAATCGAGACTGGATTTGTCACTCCGTGTAAACGGAGAGGTATCTCTGGGCCCACTCGGTAGGACATCATCATAATGTGCACAATGTGATCAAAGAGTTGGTCGCGGGATGATGTGTTACGGAACGAGTAAAGAGACTTGCCGGTAACGAGATTGAACAAGGTATCGGTATACCGACGATCGAATCTCGGGCAAGTACAATACCGTTATACAAAGGGAATTGTATACGGGATCGATTGAGTCCTTGACATCGTGGTTCATCCGATGAGATCATCGTGGAACATGTGGGAGCCAACATGGGTATCCAGATCCCACTGTTGGTTATTGTCCGGAGAATGTCTCGGTCATGTCTGCATGGTTCCCGAACCCGTAGGGTCTACACACTTAAGGTTCGATGACGCTAGGGTTATAAAGGAAGTTTGTATGTGGTTACTGAATGTTGTTCGGAGTCCCGGATGATATCCCGGCCGTCACGAGGAGTTCCGTAATGGTCCGGAGGTAAAGATTTATATATGGGAAGTCCTGTTTTGGTCATCGGAAAAGTTTCGGGTTTTATCGGTAACGTACCGGGACCACCGGGAGGGTCCCGGGGGTCCACCAAGTGGGGCCACCACCCTCGGAGGGCTGCATGGGCCAAGTGTGGTAGGGGACCAGCCCCAGGTGGGCTGGTGCGCCCCCCCCCCCCACAAGGGCCCAAGGCGCCTAGGGTTTGGGGAGGGGGCGCCCCACCTTGCTTGGGGGGCAAGTTTCCCCCTCTCCACCCCTTGGTCGCCCCTAGATGGGATCTAGGGCTGGCCGCCGCCCCCTAGGGGTGGAAACCTAGGTGGGGCGCAGCCCCTCTCCCTATATATAGTGGAGGCATAGGAGCAGCCCAACACATGAGTTTCTTCTCCTGTTGGCGCAGCCCTACCTCTCTTTCTCCTCATATCTCGCGGTGCTTGGTGAAGCCCTGCTGGACTACCACGCTCCTCCATCACCACCACGCCATTGTGCTGCTGCTGGATGGAGTCTTCCTCAACCTCTCCCTCTCACCTTGCTGGATCAAGGCATGGGAGACGTCACCGGGCTGTACGTGTGTTGAACGCGGAGGTGCCGTCCGTTCGGCACTAGGATCTCCGGTGATTTGGATCACGATGAGTACGACTCCTTCAACCCCGTTCTCTTGAACGCTTCCGCTTAGCGATCTACAAGGGTATGTAGATGCACTCTCCTTCCCCTCGTTGCTAGTCTCTCCATAGATAGATCTTGCTGACTCGTAGGAAAATTTTGAATTTCTGCTACGTTCCCCAACAGCTACTACTTCTCACGTTCAAGACCACCGGAGATACATGCGCATATTAAAAGGATTCAGTGGTGGAGATTATTTTCTTTAAAGGAAATTGGATGGGGCCCACCAAGAGAGACCTACGTGATTAGAGTTCAAGTTTTATTTAACAACTTCTACGGCGGTGTCTAGTTGTCGCTTGTTTTTCAATTCAAGTTGGTTGTTTGCTTAGATTTGTTATAGGCGCAGGCAAGCGTGACGGCCATAGGCCAAAGTTGTGTCCGGCTATTATAAATAGCCATGGTGCGTTCAATGTAAAGGCAGGTTATTTTTTATGAAATAGACATGATGTGGTTTTCAGGGTAGATACCCGTATCAAGTTTTGGAGGGATCTTTAAAAAACCTCTGTGTTGCGATTTCTCTTTGTGGAAATTTTTTTGCACGAGAGTACCTTCGACGAGATTGGTTTTCTCGTGCTGGGCCGGAAGGTTCAAAGCATCTACTTCGTGTACATCGAGTGCGCGGGAGAGAGGTTACTGTTGCTGAAGGTGGAGTGTCATGAAAGGTCGGGCCGCAACAACGGATCGGATCTCGCCATCGAGGTTCGGTCTACATCACCAACAATAAGAATATCATACTTCTTCTTGACAGTAGGAAGAGGAAATTCAAAACCTCTAATAATGATAGTTGGAACTTTTCCAATAGAATTGATGCTATGAACTTGAGATTGTTTCCTCAGAAAGTGTACCGTATGCTCATTATCATTAACATGAAAAGTGATATTGCCTTTGTTGCAATCAATAACAGCCCCTGCAGTATTTAAAAAGGGTCTACCAAGGATAATCGACATACTATCGTCCTTGGGAATATCAAGAATAACAAAGTCCGTTAAGATAGTGACGTTTGCAACCACAACAGGCACATCCTCACAAATACTGGCAGGTATAGCAGTTGATTTATCAGCCATTTGCAAAGATATTTCAGTAGGTGTCAACTTATTCCATTCAAGTCTACGATATAAAGAGAGAGGCATAACACTAACATCGGCTCCAAGATCACATAAGGCAGTTTTAACATAATTTCTTTTAATGGAGCAAGGTATAGTTGGTACCCCTGGATCTCCAAGTTTCTTTGGTATTCCACCCTTAAAAGTGTAATTAGCAAGCATGGTGGAAATTTCAGCTTCTAGTATCTTTCTTTTAATTGCAATGATATCCTTCATATACTTAGCATAAGGATTTAACTTAAGCATATCATTCAAGCGCATACGTAAAAAGATAGGTCTAATCATTTCAGCAAAGCGCTCAAAATCCTCATCATCCTTTGTCTTGCATGGTTTAGGAGGAAAGGGCATGGGTTTCTGAACCCATGGTTCTCTTTCCCTACCGTGCTTCGTAGCAACAAAATCTCTCTTATCATAATGTTGATTCTTTGATTGTGGGTTATCAAGATCAACAACAGGTTCAACCTCTACTTCATTGGTATTGCTAGGTTGAGCATCAACATGAACATTATCATTAACATTATCACTAGGTTCATGTTCATCACCTGATTACGTTTCACCATAAGAAATAGAAATATCATTGGGATTCTCAGGTGTGTCTACAATAGGTTCACTAGAAGCATGCAAAGCCCTATCGTCTTTCTTTTTCTTCTTTTTGGAAGAACTAGATGCCTCTAAATTATTTCTCTTAGAATCCTGCTCGATTCTCTTAGGGTGGCCTTCAGGATACAAAGGTTCCCGAGTCATTCTACCAGTTCTAGTAGCCACTCTAACAGCAAAGTCATCTTTATTATTTAATTCATCGAGCAAATCACTTTGAGCTTTAAGTACTTGCTCACTTGAGTGGTAACCATAGAAGCATATTTGCTAATGAGTTTAAGTTCACCTTTAACTCTAGCCATATAATCACTCAAGCGTCCTATCTCGAAAGAATTATTCTTTAATTCTCTACCAACATAAGCATTAAAACTTTCTTGTCTAGCCATAAAGTCATCAAATTCATCTAAGCATGGGCTATGAAATTTAGTAGAGGAATTTCAACTTTATCATATCTATAGAGAGAATTTACCTTTACTACCCGTGTCGGGTTATCAAGACAATGTGTTTCTTCAACAAAGTGTATATTAAGACCATGTATTTCTTCAATAGGTGGTAAATTCTTAACATCTTCAGCTTTAATACCATTTTCTTTCATTGATTTCTTTGCCTCTTGCATATCTTCAGGGCTGAGAAATAGAACACCTCTCTTCTTAGGAGTGGGTTTAGGAATAGGCTCAGGAGTTGGCTCAATTGGTTCAGGAATTGGCTCAGGAAGAGTCCAATTATTTTCATTAGTCAACATATTATTCAATAGTAATTCAGCTTGGCCGACTGTTCTTTCCCTGAAAACACAACCAGCACAACTATCCAAGTAGTCCTTGGAAGCATCGATTAGTCCATTATAAAAGATATCAAGTATTTCATTTTTCTTAAGAGGATGATCAGGCAAAGCATTAAGTAATCGGAGAAGCCTCCCCCAAGCTTGTGGGAGATTCTCTTCTTTGATTTGCGCAAAATTATATATTTCCCGCAAGGCATCTTGTTTCTTATGAGCAGGAAAATATTTAGCAGGATAAATCATATCCTGGGGACTACGCACACAACTAGGATCAAGAGAATTAAACCAAGTCTTAGCATCACCCTTTAATGAAAACGTAAATATCTTAAGGAAATAATAATAGCAAGACTTCTCATCATTAGTAAACAGGGTGGCTATATCACTCAACTTGGTAAGATGTGCCACAACAGTTTCAGATTCATAGCCATAAAAAGGATCAGATTCAACCAAAGTAATTATTTCAGGATCAACAGAGAATTCATAATCCTTATAAGTAACACAAATAGGTGAAGTAGCAAAAGCAGGGTCAAGTTTCATTCTAGCATTAAGGGATTGCTGCTTCCATTTAGCTAATAATTTTTTAGATCATATCTATCTTTGCAAGCAAAAATAGCTTTAGCTGCTTCCTCATTCATAACATAACCCTCAGGAACAACAGGTAATTCATAATCAGGGGGAGAACTTTCATCATCACTATCATCAATAATAGCATCTTCAATAATTTCATTCTCTCTAACCCTAGCAAGTTGTTCATCAAGAAATTCACCTAATGGCAAAGTAGTATCACACGCAGAAGTAGTTTCATCATAAGTATCATGCATAGCAGAAGTAGCATCATCAATAACATGCGACATATCAGAATTCATAGCAGTAGCAGGTTTAGGTGTTAAAAGCTTACTAATGACGGAAGGAGAATCTAGTGCAGAGCTAGATGGCTGTTCCTTACCTCCCCTCGTAGTTGACGGCAAAATCTTAGTTCCTTCGTCTTTCAAGTTCCTCATAGTGATCAACACATAATCCCAAGTGACTCAAAGAATAGAGCTATGCTCCCCGGCAACAGCTCCAGAAATTAGTCTTGATAACCCACAAGTGTAGGGGATCGCAACAACTTTCGAGGGTAGAGTATTCAAGCAAAATTTATTGATTCGACACAAGGGGAGCCAAAGAATATTCTTAAGTATTAGCAGTTGAGTTGTCAATTCAACCACACCTCGATAATTTAGTATCTGCAGCAAAGTATTTAGTAGCAAAGTGGTATGATAGTAATGGTAACAGTGGCAAAAGTAAAGATAACAGTTTTGTAGTAATTGTAACAGTAGCAACGGAAAAGTAAATAAGCAAAGCACAAGATGTGAAAAGCTCGTAGGCATTGGATCATTGATGGATAATTATGTCGGATGCGATTCCTCATGTAATAGCTATAACATAGGGTGACACGGAACTAGCTCCAGTTCATCAATGTAATGTAGGCATGTATTCCGAATATAGTCATACGTGCTTATGGAAAAGAATTTGCATGACATCTTTTGTCCTACCCTCCCGTGGCAGCGGGGTCCTAGTGGAAACTAGGGGATATTAAGGCCTCTGAGGGAGTCATGGATTAGGGGGTGTCCGGATAGCCGAACTATCACCGTTGGCCGGACTCCTAGACTATGAAGATACAAGATTGAAGACTTCGTCCCGTGTCCGGATGGGACTTTCCTTGGCGTGGAAGGCAAGCTTGGCGATACGGATATGTAGATCTCCTACCATTATAAGCGACTACGGTAACCCTAGCCCTCTCCGGTGTCTATATAAACCGGAGGGTTTTAGTCCGTGGGGACGAACAACAATCATACCATAGGCTAGCTTCTAGGGTTTAGCCTCCTTGATCTCGTGGTAGATCTACTCTTGTACTACCCATATCATCAATATTAATCAAGCAGGAGTAGGGTTTTACCTCCACCGAGAGGGCCCGAACCTGGGTAAAAACATTGTGTCCCTTGTCTCCTGTTACCATCCGCCTAAACGCACAGTTCGGGACCCCCTACCCGAGATCCGCCGGTTTTGACACCGACATTGGTGCTTTCATTGAGAGTTCCTCTGTGTCGTCACCTATAGGCCCGATGGCTCCTTCGATCATCCACAACAACACGGTCCAGGGTGAGACTTTTCTCCCCGGACAGATCTTCATATTCAGCGGCTTTTCACTGCGGGCCAATTCACTTGGCCACCTGGAGCAGATCGAAAGCTACGCCCCTGGCCATCAGGTCAGATTTGCAAGTTTGAACTACACGGCTGACATCCGCGGAGACTTGATCTTCGACGGATTCGAGCCATAGTCGAGCGCGCCGCATTGTCACGATGGGCATGATCTAGCTCTGCTGCCGGACAGTGCCCTGGAGGCCGCACAAGAGTCCGCTCCGACCCTTAGCTCGGAGCCGACTACGCCGATCGAGGATGGGTGGCTGGACACCGCCTCGGGGGCTGCTATGTCTACGGCGATAGAGCCAAATACCGACCCTATCCCTTGTGAAGCTCGTGACTCCAAGGTGCCGGACTCCTCTCTGGACCCCGAACCTTCCGCGCCCCTGCCAATCGAATCTGATTGGGCGCCGATCATGGAGTTCACCGCTGCGGACATCTTTCAGCACTCGCCTTTTGGCGACATCCTGAATTCGCTAAAGTGTCTCTCTTTATCAGGAGAGCCCTGGCCGGATTATGGTCAGGATGGTTGGGATGCGGACGACGAAGAAATTCAAAGCCCACCCACCACCCACTTCGTAGCCACTGTCGATGACTTAACCGACATGCTAGACTTCGACTCCGAAGACATCGATGGTATGGACGACGATGCCGGAGACGACCAAGAACCAGCGCCTACAGGGCACTGGAAGGCCACCTCGTCATACGACATATAAATGGTGGACATCCCAAAGGATGGGAATGGCGATGGAACAACGGAGGATGACCCCTCCAAGAAACAGCCCAAGCGCCAGCATCAGTGGCGCCGCTCTAAATCCCGCCACATCAAAAATGTAGATTCCGGCACCGGAGACAATAACACCCCGGACAGTGCCGAAGACAACCACCTCCAGCAAGATTCAGCACAGGAGGATGGAGAAACCAGCCCTCATAAGAGAGCGGCAGATAGAGAGGTAGAGGACGATAATTATATGCCTCCCTCCGGAGACGAGGCAAGCCTCGACGACGACGAATTTGTCGTGCCTGAGGATCCCGTCGAACAAGAGCGTTTCAAACGCAGGCTTAGGGCCACGGCAAGCAGCCTCAAGAAAAAGCAGCAACAACTTAGAGCTGACCAAGACTTGCTAGCCGACAGATGGACTGAAGTCCTTGCGGCCGAAGAGCATGAACTCGAACGCCCCTCCAAAAGCTACCCAAAACGCAAGCTGCTACCCTGATTAGAGGAGGAAGCACATAAACCTACATCACCAGCGCACAATATGGCTGACCGGCCACCTCGTGGCCGCAATAGAGAGGCCCCTAGGCCCTCCACTAAAGTCGCACCCCGGCGTCGCTCGAAAAGTACAAAGCCACGGGGGAATGCACCGGACTTACGAGACATATTGGAGGATAAGGCAAGACAAACAAGATCGATCTACGGATCATGTGGGCGCCCCACGATATGTGACGACAACCGTCACGCCAGATACAGCAATTCCGGCCGGGCCGAACACAGTAGACAAAGCTCGTTTGAGCTGCGTCGTGATATAGCCCAATACAGAGGCGCCGCACACCCACTATGCTTCATAGACGAAGTAATGGATCATCAAATCCCTGAGGGTTTCAAACCCGTAAAAATTGAATCATATGACGGCACAACAGATCCTACGGTTTGGATCAAGGACTATCTCCTTCACATCCACATGGCCCGCGGTGATGATCTACACGCCATCAAATACCTCCCACTCAAGCTTAAAGGACCAGCTCGGCATTGGCTCAACAGCTTGCGGCCAGAATCAATTGGGTGTTGGGAAGACACGGAAGCCGCATTCCTTGATAACTTCGGGGCACATATGTGCGACCACCGACGCTGATGACCTAAGCCACATAATTCAAGAGCTGCATTTAATCGGCGGACAATTGGACACGGTTCCTAACCAAGAAAAATCAAATCGTTGATTGTCCGGACGCAGAGGCCCTTGCAGCCTTCAAACATAACATCCCGACGAGTGGCTTGCCCGACACCTAGGACAGGAAAAGCCGAAATCCATGGCAGCCCTCACATCACTCATGACCCGCTTCGCTGGAGAGGACAGCTAGCTAGCTCGCAATAATGACGACCAAAAACTCCGGTAGTTCAGGTACCAAGGACAGCAATGGCAGGTCGCGTCGCAATAAGCACAAGCGCCGCATCAACGGTGATAATACTGAAGATACGGCAGTCAATGCCGGATTCAGAGGCTCTAAACCCGGTCACCGGAAAAAGCCATTCAAAAGCACTACTCTGGGTCCGTCCAATTTGGACCGGATACTCGATCGCTTGTGGCAGATACACGGCACCCCCGAAAAGCCAGCCAATCACACCAACAGGGATTGTTGGGTGTTCAAGCAGGCAGGCAAGTTAATTGCCGAAAACAATGACAAGGGGCTGCATAGCAATGACGAGGAAGAGACCGGCCGCCGAACAATAGAGGACCGAAGGGTTTCCCCCCACAAGTGCGGACGGTGAACATGATATACGCAACCCACATACCCAAAAGGGAGCGGAAGCGTGCACTCAGGGACGTATACGCGATGGAGCCAGTCACCCCAAAGTTCAATCCGTGGTCCTCCTGCCCAATCACTTTTGATCGAAGGGACCACCCCACTAGCATCCGCCATGGCGGATTCACCGCATTGGTTTTAGACCCAATCATCGACGGATTTCACCTCACTAGAGTCCTGATGGACGGCGGCAGTAGCCTGAACCTGCTTTATCAGGATACAGTGTGCAAGATGGGCATAGACCCCTCAAGGATTAAACCCACAAAGACGACCTTCAAAGGCGTCATACCAGGTGTAGAGGCCAACTGTACAGGCTCAGTTACACTTGAAGTGGTCTTCGGATCCCCGGATAACTTCCGAAGCAAGGAGTTAATCTTTGACATAGTCCCGTTCCGCAGGGGCTATCATGCACTGCTCGGATGAACCGCATTTGCAAAGTTCAATGCGGTGCCGCACTATGCATACCTCAAGCTCAAGATGCCAGGCCCTCGAGGAGTCATTACGGTCAACGGAAACACCGAACGCTCTCTCTGAACGGAGGAGCATACAGCGGCTCTCACGGCGGAAGTACAAAGCAACCTCTTAAGGCAATTCTCGAGTCCGACTGTTAAGCGGCCGGACACCGTCAAGCGCGCCCGGAGTAACCTACAACAAGACCACCTGGCACATTCCGAGCACGCGTAGCAATGCGGCCCCAATCCCAGCTCTCGCGCAATCGCGAAACCAGTACCACTCGTACATAACTATGCTCTGGAGATACCATAGGCACAGGGGGAGGGGCACGACCACGGAATGCCCAGAGTGCGGCTCAACCACACCAGGGGCTCCCAATTGTGTCATTTTTTCGTTCTTCTTATTTTCAGGACTCCGTTTTCCAGAAGCCATGTCCGGCAGTAGACTTGCCGAACCCACGATGCAATAGCCAGGGAAGCAGAAAAGCTACGTCGAGTATCCAGGTGGTCTCCATTACGAGCATTGTACCTGTTTTGCATACCATTCCGCAGCCTACCCCTGGAGGGGGACATGTTAAATAGTCCCATCCCTCGCTTATCGCACTATTTGTATCGTTCTACTTTCATTGCAGTATTTTTTTTTTGAATAAACAATGCATCGCTTTTTGCCTATCATTGCATTACCTTTTTATATATGTTCACTTATGACATGTTGCACCCGTACGCTTTGGTACGGCCAAATACACCAGGGGCTTAAGTTCCCCAAAGTATGGTGTGATAAGTCCGAACACTTTCACAAGTGCGGCACCCCGAACTTATAGCATTATATGCATCGGCTTCGAATCATGTCTTGGGTCAATAGTTGGGTTTGCCCGGCTCCCATGTTTTGGTACCTTACGTTCCGCTATATCGGCTAAGGTAGCTGGGAGAACCATCGCGATTGTGCCCCAGTTGAGCTGGGTTGAGCACTTGATGGAAAGCTAAAACTGACCGTCATGATGGGGCAAGGCAGTCGCTGTTCGAGAGGTTTTTCGAGTCCCTAAAGACTTATGCGGTTAGAGCGAGGAGCCGGCTTTGTCCGACCCAGCGTGGATAGCGCCCGAATTGACCTTCCGAACACTAGGGGCTTCGCCGAAATTTAAAATTATAGAATTCTATGGCTAAGTGGGAGTGTTCAAGCATTATAAGTCCGGTTGCCTCGTTCATTGTGTTGAGTGCCTCCCTTGAAGGACCCAAAAATGGGAAAAAGAGTGCTCAAGTTTATCCCGAACACCCCAGCACTCGTGGCATGGGGGCTGAAGCCAACGACTTGCCATCTCTCAAATTTGATAAACGGCCGCACAAAAGGTAATATTTTAAATTAACAAGCGTTGCTTAGTGCATATGAACAAAGTTTTCAGTGCACGGGATAACAAAATGCGAGTCTACTCAAAAATTACATCTTTGGAGCATTCACTCGCTATAATGCGGGCACCCTTCAGAACGCCCTTATAGTACATCTCGGGCGTGCGATACTCCTTGCCTGGCGGTGGCGCGTCCGTCACAAGCTTCTCGGCGTCCATCTTGCCCCAGTGCACTTTAGCATGGGCAAGGGCCCGACGGGCACCCTCAATGCAGGCGGAGTGCTTGATGACTTCAATCCATGGACAGGCGTCCACCAGCCGCCGCACCAGACCAAAGTAGCTCCCAGGCATGGCTTCCTTAGTCCACAGCCGAACTATGAGGCCCTTCATGGCCTGTTCGGCCACCTTGTGGAGCTCGACCAGCTGCTTCAGCTGGTCGCTCAGGGGCACCGGATGTCCGGCCTCAGCATATTGAGACCAGAATACCTTTTCTGTCGAGCTCCCCTCCTCGGCTTGATAGAATACGGCAGCATCAGACACACTACAGGGCAGATCGGTGAAAGCTCCTGGAGAGCTCCGAATTCGGGTAAGTAACACATAATTCACTTTTATATGCTGCTTTGCATAAAGAATGCCTTACCCGCCGCTATCTTCTTTATCGCCTCTATCTCCTGGAGGGCCTTCTGGGCTTCGGCCTTAGCGGCTTTGGCACTCTCAAGAGCCAAGGCAAGCTCGGACTCTCGAGTCTTCGAGTCACGCTCCAAACTCTCGTGTTTCTCCACGAGAGCCTGGAGCTCTTGCCGCACCTCTGCCACCCGCGCCTCCTGCTTCTCTCGCTCGGTGCGCTCCAAGGCCGCACTGCTTTTGGCCTTGGACACCGCCTCCTTCAGGGTCGCCACCTCATTCGTGGCCCCTGCAATACCGACGTTATTCCTGTCATTTTTTGCAACCAAATCCTTTTCTATAAGGTACTACTTTAATAAGGTATTACTTACCTTCCTTGTCCTCGAGCTCCTTCTTGGCAAGGCCGAGCTCATTCTCGGACCGCTCGAGGCTCTGCTTCAATGCATTGACCTCCACAGTCGGTCTGGCGGTCAAGAACGCAGCCTGCATTCCCATATTGACATATTTCTGTTAGACTCCTGCGTATATCTTTTTAGATCCTCAGCTTGGCTTTTCTTTCCGAACACCAAACTGAGCATCAGGGGCTACTGTCTATGCGGTACTATTTTTACATATCTTAAATTACTTACCTCAAAGCCTGTTAGAAGGCTGGTACAGGCTTCAGTCAACCCGCTCTCGGTGGAGTGAACTTTCTGGATCACCGCACTCATAACAGTGCGGTGCTCCTCATCGATGGAAGCGCCGTTGAGCGCCTCCAGCAAATTATCCGGCGCCTCCGGTTGGACGGAGGCCACCGGCATCGCAGTCTCGCTCTTCTTACGAAGGGGCCGCCCGCCGGACTTCGGAACCACTGCAGGTTCCGGTACGGAGTCCGGCACAGGTCCGGACTTGGAACCCTCGAAGGTTCCGCCCTCTTTTCGCCCCAAGTCCGGAAGGTCGCCTTGCGGCGCCTCCAGGACCACCTCCTCCTGGCTGGGCCCCTTCTGGGATCCCACCTCGGCGTCGTCTGCGTCACGAGGGGAGGAGGCGGTCGGAAGTGAAGTGCTATTCACATCCGTCGAACCCAGGGACCCGCTCGATGAAGCGGGGAGATCGTCCTTCGGCGGGCTACAGGGTTGTATTCGGCGTTAGAAGACACTATGCGACAAAAGAGAAATCATGAGTTATTATGGAGTCCGGACACTTACGATCTAGCCAGGGGCTTGGCCCTCGAGGGCCACTCCTCTTCGCCGTCGTCGGCGTTGGTGGAGTAGTCTGGAGGAAGGGTCCTTCCCTTCTTGGACCCTCCGGCCTCCCCAGTTGGGGAGGCCTTCCTTTTCTTCTCTTCCCCCGTTGGGGGAGAAGCCTCTTTCTTCTCCTCCTCGTCTTCGCAGGAGGAGTCCGCCTCGAAGTCATCAGATGATGAGTCTGATAACACCTGTCAACGGGAACTCTTTCGAGTTCCCGTGGCCTTCTTCTTGGCCTTCTTCTCTGGCACCACGTGAGGTGCCGGAACCAGCAGCCCCGTCAAGCGGGCGTCCGCAGGGTCTTCTGGCAAAGGAGCCAGATAGTTAGCCTGCTCGGCCTTCTTTCGCCAGTCCTGTCAAAGGTGAGGGAGTTTAGATCCCGCATAGAGTCAAACTATGAAACAAAAGTGTCCTGTAAAGGCTAAAATAGCTTACCTTGCTGGCTTGACGCTGCGAGCTGATCGGTAGTGGATGCGGGAGCCTCGGCGCCCTTGAACAGCACCCTCCAGGCATCTTCGTACGTAGTGTCGAAGAGCCTGCTCAAGGTTTGGTGTTGTGCCAGATCAAACTCCCACAATTTGAAGGCCCGTTGTTGGCACGGGAGGATCCAGCGTATGAGCATGACCTGGACTACATTGACAAGCTTGAGATTCTTGTTCACCAGCTTTTGGACGCATGCTTGGAGTCCGGTCAGCTCCTCCGAATCGCCCCATATCAGGCCCTTCTCTTTCCAGGAGGTGAGCTGTGTGGGGAGGCCAGATCTGAATTCGGGGGCCGCTGCCCATTCAGGGTCACGCGGCTCGGTGATGTAGAACCACCCCGATTGCCACCCTTTGATGGTTTCCACAAAGGCGCCCTCGACCCATGTGACATTGGGCATCTTGCCCACCATGGTGTCTCCGCACTCCGCTTGGCGGCCGCCCACTACCTTCAGCTTGACATTAAAAGTCTTCAGCCATAAGCCGAAGTGGGGCTGGATGCAGAGGAAGGCCTCGCACACGACGATGAACGCCGAAATGTTGAGGATGAAATTCGGGTCCAGATCATGGAAATCCAGGCCATAGTAGAACATGAGCCCCCGGACAAATGGGTGGAGTGGGAAGCCCACTCCACGGAGGAAATGGGGAAGGAACACCACCCTCTCATGGGGCCTGGGGGTGGGGATGAGCTGCCCCTCGTCGGGGAGTCGATGCACAACGTCGCTGGACAAGTATCCGGCCTTGCGCAACCTTTTGATGTGCCCTTCCGTAACGGAGGAGGCCATCCACTTGCCTCCCGCTCCGGACATGGTTGGAGAAGGTCGAGGCGAGATGTGCGGACTTGGGCGCTGGAGCTCGAGTGCGCGGAAATGGATAGGCAAAGGAGGAAGAAGGCGTAGGTAACAAGGTGGATCCTTATCCCCTTATATGGACGGACGAAACTATGCGTCCCCACCAGCCTGATAAAACTCGCTTATCCCCCAAGCGCCGTAACGAATGGCGCGGTTGGGTTACCCACGCCCGTATTGATGAGAATCCCGGAATAAGGGGACACGATCTCTGCTTCGACAAGACGTGCCAAGGAAACCGCTTCGCTAAACGCGCTGAGGTGGAACAATAAAAACAATTCGAATAAAGGCTTGGCCGTGGTGTGACGTCATGCCACGAAATACATCAGCAGATTGAACTAGTGTAAATATTATTCTCTCTACGGTGGTATGTGGAACTTATTTTGCAGAGTCGGACACTATCCTGGTGTTCAAAATCTTCTATGAATTATTCGGAGGAGGAACCCGCCTTGCAATGCCGAAGACAATATGCGCACCGGACTCATCGTCATTGAAGCCTGGTTCGAGGGCTCTTGAGGAGTCCTGGATTAGGGGTGTCCTGATAGCCAAACTATCACCGTTGGCCGGACTCCTGGACTATGAAGATACAAGATTGAAGACTTCGTCCCGTGTCCGGATGGGACTTTCCTTGGCGTGGAAGGCAAGCTTGGCGATATGGATATGTAGATCTCCTACCATTGTAACCAACTCTGTGTAAACCTAGCCCTCTCCGGTGTCTATATAAACTGGAGGGTTTTAGTCCGTAGGACGAACAACAATCATACCATAGGCTAGCTTCTAGGGTTTAGCCTCCTTGATCTCGTGGTAGATCTACTCTTGTACTACCCATATCATCAATATTAATCAAGCAGGGGTAGGGTTTTATCTCCACCGGGAGGGTCCGAACCTGGGTAAAAACATCGTGTCCCTTGTCTCCTGTTACCATCCGCCTAGACGCACAGTTCGGGACCCCCTACCCGAGATCCGCCGGTTTGACACCGACAACCTCCTTTTAATAGAGAACCGGAACAAAGCATTAGCACATAGTGAATACATGAACTCCTCAAACTATGGTCATCACCGAGAAATATCCCGATTATTGTCACTTCGGGGTTGTCGAATCATAACACATAATAGGTGACTATAGACTTGCAAGATAGGTTCAAGAACTCACATATATTCATGAAAATATAATAGGTTCAGATCTGAAATCATGGCACTCGGGCCCTAGTGACAAGCATTAAGCATAGCAAAGTCATAGCAACATCAATCTCAGAACATAGTGGATACTAGGGATCAAACCCTAACAAAACTAACTTGATTACATGGTAAATCTCATCCAACCCATCACCATCCAGCAAGCCTATGATGAAATTACTCACGCACGACGGTGAGCATCATGAAATTGGTGATGGTTGATGATGACGACGACGACGAATCCCCCTCTCCATAGCCCCGAACGGACTCTAGATGAGCCCTCCCGAGAGAGATTAGGGCTTGGCGGCGGCTCCGTATCGTAAAACACAATGAAACTTTCTCTCTGATTTTTTCTCCGCGAAACGGAATATATAGAGTTGAAGTTGAGGTCGGCAAAGCTCCAGAGGGCCCCCACCCTCGTGGACAGGGTGTGGGCCCCCTGGCCTTCATCTTTTGCGTGTATTTTTTATATTTTTCAAAACTTATCTCCGTGGATTTTCAGGTCATTCCGAGAACTTTTGTTTTCTGCACAATAAACAACACCATGGCAGTTCTGCTGAAAACAACGTCAGTCCGAGTTAGTTTCATTCAAATCATGCAAGTTAGAGTCCAAAACAAGGGCAAAAGTGTTTGGAAAAGTAGATACGTTGGAGACGCATCAACAAGCTTTCTTAATTACCTCGTACATCCCCAGCTTACCCCAAACCTCTTTTGCCTTTTCTCACAAAAACAAAATGTGTTTTGTATCTTCTTGCCCATTCGAGCATGATGGACAAAGGGGCGAAACTTTCATATGTCTATTGGCAAGTGTAACACGACAGGTAGAGTTCCATGCAACGTTCGCCAGATAAATATTTTTACCTTTTCCGGACACAATAATTTCCAAATCTTACCCCAGATTGACATTGGTACGTACCATTAGTATATTGCAATTTCCTCCCGTGTTGTTGGTTCCATTCCTCCGAATAAGCTGATCGAACAGTGAATACGCCATTTTTTGTATAGCTTCAGGCAATGAAATCCGACATATTATGCATAGGGAGGGGAATCGCGAGGACCCTTTGCACATCAATTGGCCACAAAGTTTGTCTCACCAAATCTTCATCCCAAGAATTCATGATTGGATCAATAAGATCAGCCACCTTTGACATAAGTTGCCCACCTCTAGGAGTAATAATTTTCCTATTCGCACAATTCGGAATCCATGCATCTCTCCAAATATCGATGTTTTGTCCATTTCCAACTCGCCAGATATGAGCATTTCTCAAAGAGTTCACTCCCGCCATAATGCTTTGCCAAGTAAAAGAGGATCCCTTCTTTAACCTTGCGTTCATCAAATCTCCCTCAGGGAAATATTTAGCTCTCAAGATGGTTGCACATAAAGATTCAGGATTATCAAGAAGACGCCACGCTTGTTTAGCTAATAACGCTAGGTTGAAACAGTGTATATCTCTGAAGCACATACCTCCTTGATCTTTTGTAACACACATTTTCCACCATGCCATCTAATGCATCCTCTTCTGATTTTCCTCGTCACCCCACCAAAATTGCGACATTGCGTCAATAATTCCTTTGCAAAAAATTAGGAATTTTAAAGACGGACATGGCATACGTGGGGATGGCTTGTACAACAGATTTGAGCAAAATTTCCTTCCCTCCAGAGGATAACAATTTTTCCTTCCATCCACTAATTTTCATAATAATTTGATCGATCAGGAACTGGAAACAATCACTTTTGTCATGCCCACATTTGCCGGCAAACCCAGGTATTTGTCATTGAGGGCTTCAGTCATAATATTTAGAATTGTACATATTTGTGACTTGTCTTCCACTTTAGTATTGGGACTAAAGAATATACTAGATTTTTTTAACACTAACCATTTTCCCTGAGGCAGCACAATACGAATCCAAGAGTGATTTCAGCGCCTCCGCACTCATGGGATTGGCTCGCAAGGATCAAAGAGTCATCAGCAAAGAGGAGATTCGAAATTGATGGGGCATCTCTGCAAACCTTTATACCGGAAATGTTTCCATTCTCCTCCACATTAGCAAAAAGGGTGGCCAAACCCTCTATACATAACAAGAATAAGTAGGGAGAAAGGGGATCTCCCTGCCTTAATCCTCTAGTTGGTTTAAAACTCTCTGTCTCATCATCATTAATACGGACCCGGTACTCCACAGAGGATACACATTTCATAATTAAGTTCACTCAAATCTCTTTGAAACCCAATTTCAGCATAATTTCCTTTAAGAAACACCACTCCACTCGGTCATATGCTTTGTGCATATCTAAGTTGATGGCACACAAACCCTCTTTACCCACCCTTTCGTTTATTATTGTATGGAAACATTCATATGCCACCAATATATTGTTTGTAATCAATCTTCCAGGCACAAAGGCACTCTGAGTTGGGCTAATAATATCTGATAGGATTATCTTTAGACGATATCTTTAGACGAGCAGCAATCATTTTTGAAATAACCTTATACACCACATTGCACAAGCTGATTGGTCTAAATCGGGTTACCTTTTCTGGAGAGTTAATCTTTGGGATCATTACAATTGCAGTATCATTCCACCCAGATGGTATAGAATATGTATTTACCACTTGAAGAACCTCTTTGGTCAAGTCATCTCCCAACATAGACCAAAATCTTTTGTAAAAAATAGCATGGAGGCCGTCAGGACCTGGCGCTTTTAAATCACCAATATCAAATAGGGCCTTTCGAACCTGCTCGGCCGTATAGGGGACTAGAAGAGCATCATTCATTTCATCGGTCACTTTTAGTTGGACAAGAGATAGAACCTCCGGGTTAGGATGGGAAACTTCTGATGTAAAGAGGTTTGAGAAATATGCCATAATATGGTTCTTCATCTCTGTACCTTGCACCCATAGCCCATTATCATCAAGCAATTTTTTAATCTGATTTCTTTTCTTTCTGGTTGTTGCCGCATTTTGAAAAAAGGAGGTGTTACGATCCCCATGCAATAGCCAGTTTGCGCGACCATGTTGCAGCCAGTAAATCTCTTCTTGTTCCAATAGATTTTCAATGAGGACAAGAATCTCCTTTTGTCGCGCTTGAGACTCCGCACCCATAGGTCCCCTCCGCAACCTTTCTAGTTCTTTTTCTAGTTTGTTAATTCTTTTTTTGGTCCCTTCAGAATATCGCGATCTCAAATATGCAGATCCACCTGCACCGCCCATGTACGCTCAACGAGAGACGGCCCAATACCCATCATCTTTGCTTTATCCCATGTTGTACATACAATTTCTACAATTGTCTCTTCTTTGAGCCATCGAGCTCCAAATTATTTTGCTCGGCCCCTTGGGCGATTAAACATATTCACATCAAAGTAATCTGTATCCAGGATGAGGGGTCGATGATCAGAGTGCACGTGTTCTTCATTTATGATCGCAGCCCGAGGAAATTTATTCGCCCAATCCACATTGCAAACTGCACGGTCAAGTCTCTCCCTAATTTCGCCTCTCCTCCAAGTGAAGAGATCGCCAATACATCCCATATCCTCTAGACCACACTCTTCCAAACAATTACGAAAATCTCTCATCATAGCGCTAGGTATGGCGTTACCGCCCTCTTTTTAGAAGAAAGTAAAATTTCATTAAAATCACCCAAGACTACCCATGGGTGTTTGCCCTTACAATGTAAATTCCGAATATCATCCCAGGACAAACTACGCTCACTCCAGCTCGGACGACCATAAAACCCTGTAAAACGCCACTGTACAATATCCTCGTTCATAAACAAAATATCAATGAAATTATCCAA
The DNA here is from genome assembly GCA_021605145.1 of Aegilops bicornis. Classification (NCBI taxonomy): domain Eukaryota; kingdom Viridiplantae; phylum Streptophyta; class Magnoliopsida; order Poales; family Poaceae; genus Aegilops; species Aegilops bicornis. The sequence goes on from CM038674.1 coordinate 186,557,489, forward strand.
GACATAATTCAAAACAACTTTATTTATCTTATGATAAAACAAAACAAGGCCACCGGCCCGACCATCGCTCTCCACTACAAACGTCGAATCAAAATTTAAAACACAATGCAGCTCATCGGCTTTACATTTATTCAAGTGAGACTCTGAAAGAAAATTCACATCTGCCTTAGTACGCCCTTGGAGCTCCAAGAGCTCTCAAACTGCCGGGGGAGAGCATACCACAACAGTTCCATCCTAGGATTTTCATTTGGCCTGGCGGACATACTCCTCGGAGGCCACCGATGCGCCATCATCTCCAACCGACTCCCTCCTCTGCTTCATAAGTGCCTCCGCATCCTCTGTCTCCTTAGCTACATGTGTGACTACCCCATCCCCATCCTTCACAGTTACCACTCTCCCTGTACAGACTCGCTTGGAGGACACATTCAAATCACCATACAGGATGCGCTCATAGCTCTCCATCTCTTTCTCAAAAGAAAAGTCTAATTCACTACCTGTTGGTCTAGGATCAGATGGGATTCTCCTCTTTTTACCTATAGTTACCTTACATGCATTCTCTGCTCTCTCAGAAACTCCCACATTTTTTCCTTTCCTCCCCTTCCTCTTTTGCTTGCCATGCACCGAATTTTTCCCAGCACTAAAAGTAAATGCCACATTACAATTTGTTGTCTCTTGAGCAGCCAACCTAGCAGCAACAGCCCCTGAAAGAGCCTCCAGCACACCGGGCATGAATAATAGCCCATCATGTTTAGCAGCGGCTGTAGCTGCACCCTATGAATGGCTGCCTCCACCCATGGGATGGATCCCCTGACCCTCCTGGCCAGTAGGACATCCATTATGGCCAGCAGCAGCAACCAGCGCCTTGGCATAGCTAGGTACTACCGGCCGCAGTAGCTCGTGGCCCTCCTGGCCATGCAGAACACCTGGATGGGTGCAGCCCAACACCGCCAACCCTTGGCCCTCCTGACCAAGGTTAGCAGGGGCAGCCAGAGCCACTTCCTGATCTGCCTGACCGGGAGCAGCTCCGAAAGGAGCCGGAGAAAGAGCCACAGGAACCCGGCCCTCCTGGCCGAGTGGAGCATCCAGCACGCCCACCTGGTCCACTTGACCAAGTTACGCACCAGGCGCACCCACCTGGTCCACCTGACCAAGTGACGCACCAGCCGGAGCATGCGCCAGGACCTCCTGAACTCGGCCCTCCTGGCCGGCGGTCGTCTTGGCTGAAGTAGCGCCCCCCTTATCAGAGACCGTGAGACCACTCACGGCAGTGGCCACATTGACAACGTCCATGGGCTTAGCGTTATTGTTGTTGTTGGCGATGCTTGTGGTCGAATTCTTGCCCATGTGAGAGTAGTTCCCGAATAGGAGACCCCTCCTACTAGCACCTTGGCTCTTCTAGTAGGGCTCAACAATAAGATTTCTAGGGAAGCAAGCTACTCTCTTCTCACTTGGGATTTTACAAAATCTCTCAAAAGTATGACCCACAATCCCACAGAACTCACAGTACGAAGGTAGCTTCTCATACTTTACATCAAATTTAAGTATCTTTGAACTACCTAAAGGGGTAAACTCTACAGAAGTCTTCAGAGGTTCATGCAATAAAAGCTACATGCGCACACGCAAATATTTTTCAACGATTACATGGTTACGGTGCGATACCTCCAGCACGTCTCCCAATTGATCCTCAAGAGACCACCCTATACTCTCCGTCTTAAGCACGAACGAAAGATCTCATACCTGGACCCATATGGTCATGACGCCAAGGTCTACCTCCGTCGGATCACCCTGCCATCGAATTCGGCGAAGATGAGCCCATCCCACTTGAAGTGCCATGGCTGCACCTTAAGCACAAACCGACGGTCACTCTCAGCAGCAAAGTTGAGGATGAACCTCCCGTCGTTGCTGGCCACCTCTTGGAGGGTGGTCGCCCCTTGGTTCTTCCAAACCGAGTTCCGAAGATCGTCGAGGATGACCCTTGGGTTGGCCTGGAAAGGGGAGAGGAGGCGTCCAACCACGAGGAAACCATTGATGGCCTTGCGAGCAGCCTCCATGTCAACGACCAGAGGACGGCTCCCCGACATCTTCTGCCCCAACTGGTTATGCGTTGACGGGTGGAGAGACGAACCGGCTTGGGCAAAGGCCGACGGGGAACCCATCCCCGCCGCAGCATCTGTCACCCCCCTCGAACACTCTCCACTCACTGGTTTCTTCCCCAAAACATCACACACATTCTCTCCCTGACCCTCCATGGCACACTCCCCTCGGTTGCAGCAAGATTTAGACAGAGAAGAGAGCAGATGCTACTGCGCTGACAATAACAATGAGGAGGAACAACCTCTCCCGAAACCACAAATATGGCAGGCCTGGGTCCCCTTCCACACAGCCTCAATAACAAAATTGATGATATTAATCACGAGTAAAAGGCCATAAATGAGCAGTTTCCTAATAACTCCAGTGAGAAAAACTCCCTTTCCCTCAAAAGATTCACAAACGGGCAGAGTTGGATCCAAGAACAAGATCACAATCAAATCCCGCTGAAAACTCGTACTAAAACCCAGAATGGATAAATTAACTAGCAAAACTGCATGAATTGCATGTGAATCCCGGGCGGAAATCTCGCCCCCCCCCCTCCTCCGAAGCACTCATGGAGCCTCTGAATTCTATCCCATTATCCTCACAAGATGTCGGCGGGATCCCACCTACCAAAAAATTCGCTATTCGCCTGGATGATCCCCACTGATTCCTCTTCTTACTTTCCAAATCAGGATTAAAGACCACCTCTAAAATTTTCACCAAATCACGAGTCACCAGATCAGCAGTTTCCATAGCTAAATTAGGCCCAGCCGGACCTTCCTCATGTGAATCAGAGGATATCTCACCTACCAATTTATGGCACAAATCCTTCACTCTTCTCCTTGAATGCTCGAGGCATCTTTCCCTATTTTTCGCCATCTTGATTAACCTCCTCGATCTCTCCCGAAAAGCCTTCCACTCATGGCCGCTGAAGACGCCCCCGATAGGGCCATCTCCAGGAGGAGGTGCCCCCTTATTCGGCGGAGACGCCGTTGATGCGGCCGCCATCTAGGCCGCCAGGATTTCCGTCGCCGCGAGGTCGCCCGCCCGCGCCAGTTTCTTTCTCGTGTGAGAGAGCGACTCTCCTTGGTAGCCTCTAGTACTTTGTCATACTCCATTGATTTCCTTTGATGCTTTTTACTCTGCATATTAATTTTGTCTTTAGTCAAAAAAATCAACTTTAATCAATTTTATTTTATACTGAGAATGTTGATATTTTTCTATAATTTTGGTCAAACTTTATAAAAGTTGACTTAAGGTAAAGTTAATATGTGAAGTAAAGAGAAACGAAAGGAGTATCACACTCCATTGACTTAAGGTAAAGCTTGTTTTACTTGTACGTAGTTGTAAGTGCATCTAGTGCCACCCCTAGTTGGTTTTGGAGTATTGACGACAAAGTTGGTTGAGGGACTAATGCGTTTGTGAGAATTGCAGGATAATGCAGGTAGTGTCCCTCATTGATTCGGTTTACCTACCGGAGATGACCCCTCAAAATGTATGAAGACACTGAAGACAATGGTGGTATGTGAAGATATTCATATTGAAGACTATGACATGAGAAGACATTGAGTGAAGACTATGGAGCGCAAAGACTGTGTTGTTTTGTTGTTTCCTTTTCTTCTTTGTTGAGTCATAGGAACCACCGTACTGTTAAGTGGGGTCCAAGTGAACTAAGTCAGGATGACTAAAGTGATGATCAACCCAAATCCTATGTCTTCGAGCGAAGACAATGAAAGCAAATCTTATCCTGAGCTGGATAAGTCAGCTTTGCTTGTAGCCCAAGTAAAGTTGCCGTGTGTGTTTGAAATATGACTGTTGGAACACGTGTCAGTTCCTTAGTGACCCAGGGTCATTTCGGACATATCAGGTCGGGTTGCCCAGTGGCTATAAATAGCCCACCACCTACACCATAAATTGGTGGCTGCTTAGAGTTAGTGCACGGCTTTTGTCGTTTGAGAGCAACCCACCTCGAAGCCTTTGAGAGAGAGAAATCCTTGTGAGGACCAAGCCCAAACACCCAGAGCCAAAGAGTGTTAGGCATCATTGAAGTCTTTACATGCATGTGACCTGAAGACTTATTACACTTGAGGACTGTGTATCCTCCAGCCGGTTAGGCGTCGCGTTCTGAGCATCCAAGAGTCATTGTGGATTGCCGGTGAACGAAGTCTGTGAAGGTTTGGAAGTCTACCTTGAAGACTTACCAGAGTGATTGGGCGAGGACTGTGTGTCCTTAGCTCAAGGGGAATAAGGTGAAGACGCGGTCTTCTGAGTTGAATCTCAGCCTCCCTAACCAGACGTACAGTTGTCACAGCAACTGGAACTGGTCCAACAAATCATGTGTCTTCAACAAGTGACTGGTTCTATCCTCTTCCTTCCTTTACTTAAGTTTGTCTTCGTGAAGTCATTGCCTATCTGTGTATCTGTTTGACTTCATTGCTTGACTACTACTGTTGATTGGGCTTCATACTATCTTCCATCCTGATCCGTACTACTTAGCTGCTATTAGTCATGTACTTTCACATCATTGCATACTTGACTATGGTTTGCTTATGGTAGTTTATCTTCCGCTGCATATCAAATAGGTCATTTCTATTGTTTGTCTTCGAAACTTCCAAGTTTTGAAGACTTTCATAAAAATCGCCTATTCACACCCCTCTAGTCGATACTAGCACTTTCAATTGGTATCAGAGCAAGGTACTCCCTTGTTCTGTGTGATTCGGTTTAACCACCTGGAGTTTCAGCTATGTTGACTGCAGGGATAATCAAAGTCTCCGCTGCTTGCCCCATTTTCGATGGAACTGAATATCCCTACTGGAAGAATAAGATGCGTATGCACCTTGAAGCCATTGATGTCGACCTCTGGTATGTCGTCAAGAACGGCGTTCCCAAAACTGGCGAAGGTGTCACCCCTGCTGATGTCAAGAAGTTCATTCAACTGGACTCTACTGCCAAGAACATTATCTGTGGACATCTGACGAAAGGACAGTATGGCCGTTTGAGTGCCTGGAAGCGTCGAAGCTAGTGCAGGATGGCTATCCAAGGTCAACGAAGGCGTCTCAACCCAGAGAGATCAAAGGATCAGTGTTCTTCGCAACCTCTTCAACCGCTTCAAGAGAAACGACAATGAAAATGTCCAGCTCACATTCGATTGCCTCACTGACATCACAAATGAGCTTCAAACTCTTGGCGCAACTGAGATTACCAAGCATGAAATCGTCAAGACACTACTGAGATCACTTGACAGCTCCTTTGACACCCTTGCCCTCATGATACAAGAACGTCCTGACTTCAAGACACTCGATCCGTCTGATATACTTGAGAGGCTCAACACACATGAGTTCCGGCTTTCTGAGAAAAGAGATATCTATGGTCCCAACTATGGCCGAACTCGTGCATTAAAGGCAAAAATTGTTTCCTCATCTGAAGAAGAATCTGACTGCAGTTCTGATGATCCTGAAGACATTGGAAAGGAACTTGCTATGCTTGTGAAGAAGTTCCAGAAATTCACTAAGAAGAAAGGCTTCAGAAAGTCTTCACGATCCAGCTCAAGGAATGATGAAGCTTCCACCCATGACCACAAGAAGAGAACCTGCCACAAGTGCAAGAAACCTGGTCACTACATATCTAAGTGTCCACAGTGGGACAATGAGAAGAGGAAGAAGAAGAGGAAGGAATATGATTCTGATGACAAGAAGAAGAAGAAGAAGAAATCCTCAAAGTCTTCTTCTAAGTCTTCTTCCAAGTCTTCATCACACAAGAAGAGCTCATCTGGCAAGGCCCGTGCCTTTGTTGGCAAGGAAATGGATTCAGAGGAGGAGTCCGCTTCTGAGGAGGCGGAGGTGGAGTCTGGAGAGGAGTCCGACCCTGGCGTTGCAAGTCTGGCTCTAGCCACAGCTTATGTTGCCAAGTCCATCTTCAACACTGAAGACAATGACTTCCACACCAACGCTGAAGCTAATGATGAAGACGATCCTACTCCCACCTACTGCTTCATGGCACGTGGTGCTAAGGTAAAATCACATGATGCTTACTTTCAAACATCAAGTGAAGATGACTCTGATTGTGAATCCAAACCTAGCTACAAAACACTTGCTAAAATTGCAACTGAACAACAAAAGGCTATGGAACATACTCAAAAACTGTTAGACAAAAGCGATGACCTCTTGGACGCGGAAATGACACGTTCATAGTCCTTAGTTGAAGACATAAAAAATCTTCATGCTAAGTACCAAGAACTTGAAAGTCGTCATGAAACGCTCTCAACTACTTATGAAAGGCTCTCCTATGATTATCTTCAAAGGAAACAAGAGCTTGAGAAATTGAGAGCGGCTCATGAAGATCTTCAAAAAGATAATGAGTCACTTCGCTCAATGTGATCAGTCCCGCTCAGGATGGATTTGAACCACCATGTCTAAAATGCATTGAGCGTGATAACGCTACATCTGTTGCTGAATGTTCCACTGTTGCTACTGTTTCATTGTCTTCAACTACTGAAGTGGCAACTAACCCCTCTACGGAGGATACCACTACTATTGTTGATGAAAATGCTAGGTTGAAGACATTGCTTGAAACAGGGATGTACAAAAGTTTGAAGGGACATCAGACACTCTGCGATGTCCTCAAAAAGCAGATTCTGAACCGAAGCCCTAGGAAAGAGGGTGTTGGGTTCGAGAGGAAAATGAATGATGATGGCTCGTACTGGAAGCCTGAGCAGTACCCCAAAACCACATGGGTTGCTGCAAAGGAACCTTCAGTAGATCCATCCACTTTATCTGGCTTTACCTGTGCTAATCCTATTATCATTGATGAATCCTTTGATGCAAACTATAAGTTGTTCAAGAATCAGAATGGTGAAGTGTTTGCCAGGTATATTGGTACTAACTACAGGAATGGACCACTTATGAAGAAGATCTGGGTACCTAAGTAGTACATTGAGAATCTTCCCGTGAATGTCGTCATGACACCACCAAGGAAGAAGGCAAACCCCAGACCTATGGCTTCATATGGCCCAAAGGCTTCATACAGATACAGGACTCACCTGAGTCACCCTAACGCCAATGTTTTGCAGGGAAATCATACTTAGACTCATGAATATGAGTGTGTGTCTTCAAACCGCTATGTTCATAGAACTAAGAACTTTTCTGCTTATTCATATGAGTATCATTCATCTCCTACAAGGCTATTTGCTAGGGCTCCAAAGCCAAAATTCTCAGATGCTGCACTTAGACTCATTGCTTCTAAGCCACCCCTGAAGATGTGGGTGGCGAAGAAGAATTAACTTTCTTTTGCAGAGAAAGGTCTCCATCCTGTAATCAATGGCGTCCGATGCTATTGCTGGGGACCTAAAACACATTAAGGACGCATGATAAAATGTCTTACTATATACTTCACATCTGAATCGCTTACCAGTCATACTATGTGTCCTAACTTTGATCTAAGCTGTGACAATCCTTGTATGTGTCAAATGCCTATGCTTCACAACACTCTTTGTGAAGCCTATCCTCCTAACTGCACTGTAGGGCATGTCACCAAAAGCTTCAGAATGGATTATGGACAGTGGATGCACAAATCATATGACTGGTGATCGAAGTCTTCTCATGGACTCAACCTTACATCCATCCGACAAGAGTCACATCACATTTCTTGACCTTTGGTAAAATCAAGGTATTGGGTCTAGGTAGAGTTGCAATCTCAAAGGATCAACACATGGATAAAGTGATGCTTGTTGAATCCCTTGGTTTCAACTTAATGTCTGTCTCAATGCTTTGTGACTTGAACATGATTGTGCTATTCAGAAAATATCGCTGCAATCTCAGATGATCTATACATGGTAGATTTCTCAGCAGGTCCACAGCTTGTCGTATGTCTTCTCACAAAAGCTTCGTAATCGGCTCGCATCAAGGTGGGGCATGCTGGCATGAGGAACTTACACTCACTCGTCAAGAAGAAGCATGTCATAGGCATCGAGGATGTCAAGTTCAAGAAGGATCATTTGTGTGGTGCCTGCGAAGCTGGAAAGATGACTAGGGAAAAGCACCCCTCGAAGACAATCATGACAACATCTCAACCCTTCGAGCTGTTACACATGGACTTATTTGGACCTACTCACTACTCCACCCTCACAACAACCGCTTGTCTCTATGGCTTCGTCATTGTTGATGACTACTCAAGATACACATGGGTGCATATAATTCTCTACAAGACTGAAGTGCAAGATGTCTTCAGACGCTTCGCCAATCGAGCAATGAACAATTATGGCGTGAAGATCAAGCATATCAGAAGTGACAATGGCACTGAATTCAAGAACACCAGTCTTGATCTTTATCTGGATACAATGGGAATCACTCATGAGTTCTCTGCTCCATACACACCTCAGCAAAATGGCATTGTTGAGCGCAAGAACAGAACTCTCATTGAGATGGCTCGAACAATGCTCGATGAGTACAAGACACCTAGAAAGTTACGCCCGAAGCTATTGATACAAAGATGTCACATCATCAGTCGTGTTTACATCCATAAGCTTCTGAACAAAACATCATATGAGCTCCTCACTGGCAAGAAGCCAAATGTAAGCTACTTCAGAGTATTTGGAGCTAGATGCTGGATCAAGGATCCCCATCACAAGTCGAAATTTGCACCTAAGGCTCACGAAGGCTTCATGCTTGGCTATGGAAAGGACTCGCACTCCTACAGAGTCTTCAACCTCTATCTCTACAAGATCGTCGAAACTGTGGATGTGAGATTTGATGAAACCAATGGTTCACAAAGAGAACTCCTGCCAAGTACACTTGATGAAGCTCCTCCAAGCAAATCTATCAAGCTGATGGGAACTGGTGAAATCATGCCCCCTGAAGCACAAAGAAGAGGAACTTATCATTTCGCACCTAACCAACTCAAGACAATGCTCGCATCAAGATAATCCTCCCAATGATGACAATGATCGGCAAGAGCAAAGTCTTCGGCCCTGTTCATCCTCGTGTTGCAAATGAAGTACAAATTGAGAAGATAATTGACAAGCATCAATGCACTGGTCCATCGACTCGCTCAAGAGCAACACGCTTAGCAAACTTACGTGGGAACTTTTCGTTTGTGTCAATATCAGAACCCAAGAAAGTTGCTGAAGCCTTTATGGAACCTGAATGGATTCAAGCTATGCAAGAAGAACTTCAACAGTTCAAGCTGAACAACGTTTGGGAACTTGTCAAGCAACCTGACCCTCGCAAGCATAACATTATTGGAACAAAATGGATATATCGAAACAAGCAAGATGAGCATGGTCAAGTCGTCAGAAACAAAGCACGTCTTGTGGCTCAAGGATATACTCAAGTAGAAGGAATCGACTTTGATGAAACATTTGATCCTGTGGCTAGGCTTGAAGCTATTCGTATACTGCTAGCCTACGCTAACCATCACAACATCTTGCTATATCAAGTGGATGTGAAGAGTGCATTTCTCAATGGCAAGATTGAAGAAGAAGTATATGTCGCTCAACCACCTGGCTTTGAAGATCCAAAACATCCTGATATGGTGTACAAGCTAAACAAAGCAATCATATGGCCTCAAACAAGCTCCTCGCGCATGGTATGATACGATCAAAGACTTCACGAAGAGCAAAGGCTTCAAACCTGGATCCTCGATCCCACACTCTTCACGAAGACATATGATGGTGAACTGTTTGTGTGCCAAATATATGTGGATGACATAATCTTCGGCCGCACCAACCGTAAGTATCTTGATGAGTTTGGATACATGATGCAAGAGCAATATCAGATGTCCATGATGGGTGAGCTGAAGTTCTTCCTTGGTCTTCAAATTCGTCAGCAAAGGAATGGCATCTTCATATCTCAAGAAAAATACCTCAAAGATTGTCTGAAGAAGTTTGGAATGGAAGAATGCAAAGGTTACACGACGCCAATGCCAGCCAAACACCATCTTGGTCCCGATGACAATGGTAAAGAGTTCGATCAAAAGGTATACCGCTCCATGATTGGTTCTTTACTTTATCTATGTGCATCTAGGCCAGATATTATGCTTAGTGTTTGCATGTGTGCTCGATTCCAAGCGGCACCAAAGGAATCGCATCACTTAGCTGTGAAGCAAATTCTTCGATATTTGGCTTACACCCCAACACTCGGATTATGGTATCCCAAGGGCTCAAAATTTGATTTGGTTGGGTTCTCGGATGCTGATTATGCTGGTGACAAGGTGGATCGCAAGTCTACATCAGGCACATGTCACTTTCTGGGTCGATCACTTGTCTGTTGGTCTTCAAAGAAGCGTAACTGTATCACTCTCAAGCTGCTGAATCTGAATACATTGTCTTTGGATCTTGTTGTGCTCAGCTTCTATGGATGAAGCAAACTCTCAAGGACTATGGCATCAATCTGAAACAAGTACCTCTCTTCTGCGACAACGAAAGTGCCATCAAGATAGCCAACAATCCAGTCCAGCACTCGAAGACAAATAACATTGAAATTCGTCATCACTTTCTCAGAGATCATGTCATGAAGAAAGATATCGACATCATTCATGTCAACACTGAAGAGCAATTGGCAGATATCTTCAAAATGCCCTTGGATGACAAAAGGTTTTGCAAGTTACGGCGTGAGCTAAATATCTTGGAATCCTCTAATGTCCTGTGATCAGGCACACATCCTAACACTTATGCATGTTGATGACTTAGATGTGCAACACACAAAGTAATGTATATCTTCAATCAATGAAGACTTACACTCTGAGTGTGAATACATTAACATGGAATTTGACTTCGGAGCGCCACGATAATTGTGCGCCGTGTCTGGGTCTAATACTTCCTATATGATGGGTAACGCCACCACAAAATTTCTCTGTTTGAAGTGTTTCACTCATGGCGTTATTTTTGCAATGACTTTGCATTTGGTTTGTCTTCAGTTTCAATTTATCTTCATGATTTTCTTCACTATGATGATTTGATTGCTTTCTGAGATATATATATATATATATATATATATATATATATATATATATATATATATATATATATATATATATATATACTAGTGTTATGTCCTCTGACAAAGATTCACTTATAGCTATGTCTTCAAGGTGAATCTTTTGAACTAAGTGAATGTGATCGGACCCTAACCTCTCTATGCTTTCAATCTCAAACTCTATCTGTCCAAATCATATGCATTCTATTGAAACTGTTGAATGTCTTCTCTACGTCCTAGTCAGCAGAAGGCACAAAGACAAAACATTAAGTCTGTTTTAAATAACTTATCTTTATTGTTGAAATCCGGGCTTGAACAACCATCCGACATGCTGGCGGGCGTGGGAACGTGGGACAACTCGAGTATGTTGCATGCTTGCCACGTGCCCCTCGGATGTGAACCGCCAGGGCACCCAGAATTGCGCTGTGCCGCACACCTACTTATAAATACTTGTCCCCTGCGGTCAAGAAATCCTTCTTCCACCTCTCCACCTCGTCAAAACCCTAGCGCCACCGCTAGATCTCGACGACACCGGCGACGAAGCGCTTAGCTACTGCGACTTCTCCGACGCCGTCCTCACGCCGGCCGCGGACATCGTCCTCTCCGCCTCGCCGTAGGTGTCCTCCGTCGCCAAGTTAGGGCACGGTGGACTGAACTGCTCGGTCTCCTATTCATCTCATCTAGCAGTTCTTCGTGCGGTAATTATAACTCTATTTTTACCACCTTTTGATCTTCAAGATTTATCCTATTTACCAAAAGTGGTTTCGCCTACACAATGTTAGATCTATATCTGCATCTCATAACGCCTAGTCTATTCACTTAAATTTCATATCCAGTTTGATTCCTCACTTGTACTTATTCACGGATTCGTACAAATCTGGAACCAACTCACGACATATAAGTGAATGTCTTCACATCATGAGGTCAATGTCTTCAAACTGATTTATCTTCAAAACCTTCTGAGAATGCATATGACCTCTTCCCCTTCCCTCGCATCTCTAATGCTGTCACAGGTACATGTCCGTGGGAGAATCCCTTGGTTCTCATAGTCTGCATTCGTTTGCAGAATACTTACAGCATCACATTAATTCTCCTGAAGCCAACTCCTGCTTGACCAGCAAGCGTAAGTCTCTGAAGCCTTTGAATGTATTGAAGCCATTTAGTTTGAAGTTCATGGCTGCAGAGGAATCAGTAAGGAAGGGTGGCAGACAGCGTCGAGGGGGTACATCAAAAGATCTGCCTGATGACCTAGCAGAGCTCTACAAGATAGATCCTGAAGAGAATTATCATCAGCGCAAGACACGAATCCAATGGATTCGATGCTATTGGGCTGAAGAATGGTTCAAGTACAAGTTCGTAACCAAGGAATATGCAGAGAAGAATGCTATCAAGAGTCCTTGGGGTGATATTCTCTATCGAGGCCTTCAACCCAAGAACAGAGCTGAAGCTATTGCACAAGGTTTCTATCCCTGCATGGTCCGAGGACCTCAGCCTGAGAATGTAGATCCCTCATCATTACTCTGGTGTCGTGATGATGCTCTCTTCAAGCGCAACTTCCAGCACGCAAAGGCTTCGGCCAAGGAAAACAAGAAGTCATTGGGATTAGACTTCAACCCTGGTCCCTCTGCTCCCCGTGCTGACGGCTCACGTGATGCGGAACCAAATGTCATCGGCCCCTTCTCCAACCTGATAGCCTCATCACTTACATCTTGGTCCATGGTGCCAAAGTGGATCATTCTGATAATGATGCTGACACTGATGAAGCCCCAGCTCCTCCTCCAAAGCCGCAAAAGCAAAAGAAGCCAAAAGCTTCAAGATCAGCTGCTCCAAGAGCTTCACGTGCGAAGCCTCTGGCCACTGCACCTCCTGAAGACAGTGTGCAGTCTGAAGATCAATCCCGAATCTCCAAGAAGACGGAGAAGAAAAAGCAAATCGTCAGGCATACTGATCAAACCTTGACTCCTGCTGCCATTCTGCGTGAAGAACCCATTGATCTGTCCAGCGATGAAGATCTTGCAGATGATGCCCTTGTGCAACTGATCAAGAGCAAGGAAGAAACAGAGATCTTCAACAACCTGCCTCTCTTCGATGTGGCAATCATCCATAACTTCATTGATGAGTGGTTTGACACACCAAATCTCAGCTTTGAAGATCTGCAGCTTCCCATTGGCCTCGGCGTCTCCTTCAATGGCGCCATTGCTTCTGAGCTAGCTCTCGCTCAGCGCGTCGTTGAGATGAAAAACAAAATTGATTATGAGAAGGCTCAGTTCAAGAAGCATGTGGCGAAGCTCAGTGTGCAAGATGTCAGAAACTTCAAGGTCATGCTGCATGAGCTTAAAGAAGCCTTTCTCAAGAAGCGCCAAGAAGCCCAAGGCTCTCGCGAGCGTATGAAGAGTTTGGCTGACAAGTGTGTGCTTGCCTACAATGAGGCTGAGAAGCGCAAGTCTCTTGGTCGTCCTGGCATTGACCCCAGGATAGCTGCAAAGAAGAAGAAGCTCTCTACTGCCCAACCTGCACCTTCAAGTCAAGAAGCACCTCGCATTATCTTCCCAAGCAGCATGACTGGCTCGAATCCAAAGGTCACGACTACCGCTTGAATGTAAGAAGACGAGGGCTGCCGAGGTGAAGCCGAAAGAGAAAGAATACTGAAGCCTCCGATGCCGCCTCCTCCAAGAAGAAGCGCAAAACCAAGAAGAATTGGGCTGCTCCCACAGGCCCTTGGTTGTTGAACCTATCTCGGTGGTTCGCCTCAAGGCCCCGAACATCAAGAAAGACGGATGATAATTCATGAGCCTGCTCCCACAGAGGCTCATGAAGCTGAAGATATTCCAGCAGCTAAACCCACCGCTGCTGAAGACATTGGTCAAGATGACAATGTTGAAGATGATGAAGTTCTTCCTCAGATCGAACACAACGTGGTATCATCGCCCGTTCTCACGAACAGCGAACTCATCAGCATTGGTCGTCCTCTGACGCCAATTGCTCAGGATGCATCGTGGGCTGATCACCCACAGCAACAAGACTCCCCAGGTACTCCCCAACAACAACAACAAGTTACACCACCCGTGCATGAAGAAGAAGAAGACTTTGAGGCCCAGCCAACTCCATCTCCAAAGGCGTTGCCAGCATTTCGCAGGCTTCGCAAAGGACAAAATCCTCAAGTCCCTCTTTCGAGCGTTCTGTATGAGAAGTGCATCATCAACCTGTTGCACGTCAAGTGTTTCCTGAAGCCACTCCAACTGAGAATGTCTCCGCGTCTGAAGCCCAAGCTGCTGAAGACAATCCGGCTGCATCAGCCGATGAAAGACAAGACGACATACGTGTCCCTACTCCCCCAGTTATTGAAGAAGATGTTCCTGATGTGAATGTGCCAGTACCCGACCCTCCAGCTCGTCAAGTGGAGGTTGAAAATCCTGAAGCTGCCACTACCAACGCAAGTGAAGCCAATGACGTAGTCATGGCTGAAGCTAATGTGGAGCTTGAACCAACCAGTGTGCCTGAAGCCAATGAGGCAACTGCTCCCGAAGCACCTGTTGTGCAGCCTGAAGCCTCAGCTGCTGCCACTGCTCCTGTTCCGCCACCAAGGCCCTATACAATTGAGCAAACATACAATCATGGTCAGCTAACCATTGTCCGATGGCCCATTCTGGTACCTCCGCCTACTGCCTCTGGACCTCAATTTGATTATCATGTTGAGCATAGGCCTCAGGTCCAGAAACCAAAGCCAAGACTGCCAAGGTTCTCAGGCACTTCTAATTCTACAGGGTCCTTCAATGCAAATGGCTTCAAAAGCCACAATACCTTCTTTGACAGTGCCAAGAACCCCTACTCAAAGCCAAGGATATCATCAGATCGTTTCTGGAGCTATCAACAACGAAGCTATTACTCCTGCGTTCTGTATGAACAAGGGCACATTTTCCCTCATATGCGCCTCGACACTGAAGCCATTGCTGGACTGCCGTGCTTAGAAGAAGCACTTGAATGTTTTTGTGATGCCGGTCTGCTCAGCTTTGTGACTGACAAAGAACATTGGAATGAAGAACTTTTGCTTCAATTCTATGCTACCCTCCACATCCGCGGCTACAACAGAGATATCAAGACCTGGGTTCTTGAGTGGATGACCGGAAATGTTCATCATGAAGCCAAAGCTCTTGATGTCATCGAGCTTACAGGCCTATCCACTCCCGAAGAGCTCTATGAACCTGACTGTCAACTACACCGCAATGCACTGGAGAGCATCTTCCACAAGCCTGAACCCAATATGAGCCAGATGTTGAGCATGATGAAGCCCTTGCCATCTGACGTTGAATATCCAACGGAGTTCTTTGTTGATGACCTTGAGTATCTGCCTCGCACCGTATATCACATCATCAGGCGAACTCTATGGCCTATCAAAGGACATTCATCAGCTGCTAAACTTGAAGGAGCCATGAAGACTTTGGTCTTTTACATCCTCAATGGCATCAGCTTCAATTCCCAAGAATTCTTCATCAGGCAACTTGCTGCTTATGGATCTGACCTTTTTGGTCTGAAGTTTTATGCTCCATGGGTCATGCGCCTCATCAAGTGACACTCTTACATCAACTATCAGCCCTCTGCTCGCAATCATCTGATCTTTCTACCAGAGGTTGATATGTCAGTTGAAGCTATATACCCTGAGCCTGCCAAGGAGCCTCTTTGTCTTCAAAATGCTGATCACTGAAGCTTCACTCAGTCCATGGAAGGCATTCAAGCAGTATCACGTATCTATCCAATGGCTGGAAATACTCATCTACCTCATCGTGCACAAACTGAAGCCACTGAAAGCACCATTGCCCAAAGGCCTAAGAAGCGCTCTCGTGTTCTAAATGACCGAGAAATTCTTGTGGCACTTCATCAGAAACAAGATAAGCATCACTATTGGCTCAAGAGACAGATGCAAAGCCTCTTGGTGGACGTCAATCGTATTCAAAATCTTGCCACCAAGAATGCATTTGTTGCTCATGAGACTTGCCGGCGATCATGGAAGAGTTTGACGCTGCTTAGTGCTGAAGCAGATCTTCAAGACGATGGCTTCACTGAAAGATTCAAGTTTGACTCCACTCCTCCACGGACTGTTGTCCTATGTCGAACTCCATCACTTGAAGACTCTGACTATTCTTCCTCCGCGGCAACTGTGAATGCAAGAGTGATCGATGATGAAGATGATGCTACTTCACCGCCTCCTACTTCTGCACGCATCGACACTGCACCAAGTACGTCTGCACCGCCAGGCAACAACGACAACCCTGCTGCTTCACCTACTCATGAGGACGAGTAGATACTCTATGTCTTCAAACCTTTTTGGTCCTTACTGACAAAAGGGGGAGAAGCATATGAGTTTGATAGTCTTCAAGTGGGTTCATATGGGCGGTTGCTTTATATTTTGCCTCGTGTTTACAACTCTCGCTTTTGAAACATTTGGTTCTTTGAGTTGTAACACTTAAACTCAATGGTCGTCTGCTACTTATTTGCTTTACTGTGATGTGATGATAAATTCCGCATGTGCGATGATAACTTCCGCACTTAGATCATTCTGCAGACGTCCATTTTTCATTATGCATGTCATTCTATTTGATATATCATTTCATGCATGATGAATTATCTTCATAAGTTGAAGTGGATCTCCACAAGTGCAACCTGCCATGTGCATTTGCATTCCAAAAGCAAATTACTTATATGCACATCTTCAGGGGGAGCCCTTGCTACTTATGAAGACAATACCCTATCCTTTACAATTTCACATACTTTATCCCCGTTGAAAACTTCAACCAGTTTGTCATCAATCACCAAAAAGGGGGAGATTGTAAGTGCATCTAGTGTCACCCCTAGTTGGTTTTGGAGTATTGACGACAAAGTTGGTTGAGGGACTAATGCGTTTGTGAGAATTGTAGGATAACGCAGGTAGTGTCCCTCATTGATTCGGTTTACCTACCGGAGATGACCCCCAAAAATGTATGAAGACATTGAAGACAATGGTGGTATGTGAAGATATTCATATTGAAGACTATGACATGAGAAGACATTGAGTGAAGACTATGGAGCGCGAAGACTGTGTTGTTTCGCTGTTTCCTTTTCTTCTTTGTTGAGTCATAGGAACCACCGTACTGTTAAGTGGGGTCCAAGTGAACTAAGTCAAAATGACTGAAGTGATGCTCAACCCAAATCCTATGTCTTCGAGCGAAGACAATGAGAGCAAATCTTATCCTGAGCTGGATAAGTCAGATTTGCTTGTAGCCCAAGCAAAGTTGCCGTGTGTGTTTGAAATCTGACCGTTGGAACACGTGTCAGTTCCTTAGTGACCCAGGGTCATTTCGGACATATCAGGTCGGGTTGCCCAAAGGCTATAAATAGCCCACCCCTACACCATAAATTGGTGGCTGCTCAAAGTTAGTGCACGGCTTTTGTCGCTTGAGAGCAACCCACCTCGAAGCCTTTGAGAGAGAGAAATCCTTGCGAGGACCAAGCCCAAACACCCAGAGCCAAAGAGTGTTAGGCATCATCAAGTTTTTATGTCTGTGGTGACCAAGACTTATTACACTTGAGGACTGTGTATCCTCCGGCCCGGTTAGGCGTCGCGTTCTGAGCATCCAAGAGTCATTGTGGATTGCCGGTGAACGAAGTCTGTGAAGGTTTGGAAGTCTACCTTGAAGACTTACCAGAATGATTGGGCGAGAACTGTGTGTCCTTAGCTCAAGGGGAATAAGGTAAAGACGCGGTCTTCTGAGTTGAATCTCAGCCTCCCTAACTGCACGCATACGCTTGTCACAAAGAATCAAACTGGTCCAACAAATCCTGTGTCTTCAACAAGTGACTGGTTCTATCCTCTTCCTTCATTTACTTAAGTTTGTCTTCGTGAAGTCATTGCCTATCTGTGTATCTGTTTGACTTCATTGCTTGACTACTACTGTTGATTGGCTTCATACTATCTTCCATCCTGATCCTTATTACTTAGCTGCTATTAGTCCTGTACTTTCACATCATTGCATACTTGACTATGGTTTGCTTATGGTAGTTTATTTTTCGCTGCATATCAACTAGGTCATTTCTATTGTTTGTCTCCAAAACTTCCAAGTTTTAAAGACTTTCATAAAAATCGCCTATTCACCCCCCTCTAGTCGATACTAGCACTTTCAGTAGTCACTGCTTGCGTAAACATTACGAGCCTCTTACCTGCCAAGAGGTAATAATATTGCTAATTCTTTTTGTGATGGGTATGATGTTGCCAGTTGTTTGATCATTTAGAATGAATCATACTCAAAGGTAAGAACATCTTATTTATAGTTTAACCCAAGACACCATGTGCACAACACGTGCCTTCAACTAGTTAACTACTAGTATAAATTAAAACAATGTACTATCTCGGTCCTGGTTTACTAGTTTCATCGTATTTTGGGTCATGTTTTGACCATGTGATTTACTAATAAATATAAGTTATACGTAGCAAAAATAATATCATCAAAAACTATATTCAAATGCGAATACAACAATATATTTTTCACATGCATTACACTTTGCTAGTCAAGTACGTATATGATCAAATTTTGGCTCAAAATACAGTGGAGACTAATAAACTCAAATGGAGGTGGTACTCCTTTCATTTACTTATACAAAGTCACTATGGGATATACATTTTGCATCTATACAAGGCCATCAACAATAATCGAGGCAAAAAACTAATGATGTTTTCTCGTACTAGCAACTTATTTAACTAGATGATACCCCTCACGTTGTTGCGGGAATTATAGCAAGGATAATGGGATATGTTAGACAAATGAAATATAAATAATTTGTATATACTTGTTAGCCATACCATTTCTTGGGTAAAATAAAACCATTTCATGAGATTAAACAATGCACAACTAGCTAGAAAAATACATAACATTTCCTTTCAAAAAAATATTAACATTTGTGGTTTCAGTTCCACTGACAAAATATCATGGCCCCGCCAACCATTTATGCATGGAAAACATCTTGCCCACGATGTTTATCCACTGGAATTTTGGCAACTTTCAAACAATATGTATCTTGTTTCATTGTAATATTTTTAGGTTCATGCAAGACTAATGAGAATTGGATGCTATTTTTGTACCATCTTCCTTCAACTATTCAGACCTATACTTGTCAACACTCTCCGGTGCGCATATATGTGGAAGAGAACTAATCCATACAAAACCTTTTTTACACCATAATCTAGACAAAAGTAACCTGCAACATCAGTATATTTCGATTATTCTGAAATATGTTCAGAACACATCAATAATTGAAAATAGAAGATAGCACCACCAGAACTATCAAATGCTTAATACAGAAATGACAAATTGTGGGGCTAGTTTGGATCCCGGGCTTCAAAAGCTTGTTTGGATTTGAAGCCATTCAGTAAGCAGGATCGGTACTAAAGGTTTAGAGATGTCAAATTAATTAGTTGAAAAGAAAGGTTTCTGCTCTAGAAACATTGAAAAATTATTCGCATAATAAAAAATAGCTCTAGAAATTACAAATGTTCTGGGAATAGAGGCTAATAATGGCCTTGGAAAGCATGGAACAAATAAAACTACAAATGCACGAATGTAAGAAAAATCAGTTTAGTATGCAAGGACAAAATAATGGCACGGGGTACTTAATCTTGGTAAGGTGAGATGATTTATCGTATGGGCCATCGAGATGGATCCCATTACTTGTAAAAATGTGGGAGGAAATCAGGTATACAATTTTACTCACTTTTAACAGAATAACCCCACCTTAGTTGTGGGACTTGCTCTCTTGCCGCGGGGAGTAGTGAGACCAGCCGTGAATCATTCAGGCAAATTTTATACCTTACAATATATATGCAAGGTCAAGTTACCTATGTGGGTCACACTAATTTAAGTACTTTGTGAGGCAAGCAGAGCCCGAGATTAAAGAACACCTATTCTTACTCTGTCACTGCAAGAGCAGCAAGACACGCTGGATGGCTCGTCGGGCTCCACGCCGAAGCAAAGGAAGGAGGGGCTGGACGACGGGTAGCAGCAAGATCCATGGAGGAGACGTGACGGGCGCGGGATGGGTGTGGAGGGCAACATCCGCTGCCGGCCGAAGCCGATGATGGCCGGGAGAAACCGATGCGCAGCACCGAGAAGTGCTGCTCGTGCCGCCGACGCGCTGCAGGTTTTTCGGTGGCGCTGTCCTGACGCTGCTCCGTGGTCGGGGGAAGCCGATGCCGGCGATGCGCAGCAGGCGTGGAGCGGCACCATCCATACGTGGTGGGCGACATCAAATCCATCTTTGCTGATGAGGTTGTGCGCACCGGAGCTCGAAGGGAACTGCAGATTCAAACAGCCCTGTTAGATGCCGACTAAAATAGGAGGATCATATAAAAATGTGGTGGAGAGGTGATGGTATACGAAACGATACGGTGCATGGTGCATCTGTGCTTCTCGACTGCTCGTCTGAATAGTGAACGACTCGTCGCTTCAGTTACCAGGGCATATAGCCACGTATAAAAGAAAAGAACCGGCAAAAAAATTCACCACCGAAGCGATGCGTTGCGGAAGGTAATAGCAGCCGGTGTGGAAACATCTACAGTCTATAGAAAAAAGTGCAATGGCTGAAAGGATATTTTTTTTAATGATGTGGCTGATTAGCTGAGGTGGATGGTCGCATGTTGATTGTTGATGTGGATAGCTTGCATGTCAAGAGAAATAGGTTAGTGGGGATGGACTATTTAAGTACTCCCTCCTTTCCGGTTTATAAGGCTCAATTTAAAAATTTCACCAACCAAAATAGATGGTGAATGGTGGAATACTTTTTGTAGTTTGCAAAAGCACCCAATTAATGCTCTTGTTTTCCTTAAAAAAGTATGTTTACCAATGCATTAATTACAATGCATGCATGAATAAGTTAAACGCATTGATCAATTTTTTCTTAATACTTACATGCAATGATTTAATGCACCTGCAGTCAAACCATAGATGACTACTATGGACCAAAGTTGAAATATAATAGTGGCCACGAATGTGAATGCTGCCAATGGGAATGTCCAGACTATCCCGTGAAATATCCCTTTTCTCCTACAGAGTGGTGCTGCTAGAATAGAATTCTTGATTGCTATTTCCAAATTACGATAAAGCAATGCCAGAGAACTTGAGACACGGACTAGGACGGCTGTTTTATGAGCAACGGGAGCTAACATTGTATAACTACCAAGTGCAAAAGCAGCCACCAAACAAGTATGGAATCTGAATATGTGATAGGAAACAATCAAATTAAGCCTTATAAAATGGAAAAACTAAAATTTTAAAATAAGCCCTATAAACCGGAAAGGAGGGAGTATTATAGATATTTGCATGCATGCAGCCATAATGACCCTTATCTACTTCTTTCATTCAGTTTTTTTGCATGCATGCAGTGTATTAATGATCTCAGTAAACGAGAAAAAAGTTAGGTTATAAAACATGTATTAAATTTTATCTTGATACTTGTAATTTAAGTTTGTTGCCTTGTAAAAATGGAGGGGTGTCAAGGTGAGTACTACTCCATATGTATAGAAAATTAAATATCAATCCAAAATATTGGTGACAGAAGTAAAAAAGCTTGTCAAGGTGAGTACGTTAGCCTTAAATGTGGTGTACGTGCGCATACTACAATGACCTCACGGCACATGCATACTATTCATGTTGTCTTGCTTTTAAAATGAGTTGCTGGTGGAGGGTGAGCATGCATGACTTTGGGGTTTGAAGAACACTAACTTGGCACATGGAGCTTTTAAGTTGAAGCTAGCTACCAACCATGCCACAACACTTGGTCCGCGTTATTACAGCGGAGAAAAGTTGAAGAGGCAAATCAGATCCGACAGTCTTGCACATACTCTTTCTGTTCAAGTATATTTATTTTTTATTTTTGAAACTGTTCAAGTATATATTTGGATGGAGTACAACAACGACTTTTTTTTGTTAGATTTGATTTGATGATCTAAATCTGATCAACCAAATTAGGTAGTCCACAAATGCGTTGTGTCCATTAAGTTGTTGTCACAAATTGTAGGCAGTACCTTCGCACGTGCCGCTTTGATTAAATTGACCGGCTGTTCAGTACCTTTGCGCCTGAAAAATGAAAGAAAAGGAAAATTTGACGAAAGAAAGATGAAAAACAAGACTACTTTTTTTTACAAGGGCGACTAAGATAGCGTAATTATCCGGTTTCACGGATGTGAGAGCCCGCCATCCGATCTACTGTCCGGTATCCCCTTTCCATCGGACGCAGTCACGAAGCTAATGGGGGCAAGGAGGCATGGCCCTCTCCATGGCAATTAGTGCCCCTCCTCCTTCATTCATTCCTAGCTCCGTCCTTGATCAGACGGCCTGCTGCATTAGAAACTGGCTTAGACTATCAAGCACGCCGATAGCTGATGCTGCGGGATCGAGCTTTCTAGCTAAACTCTGCCTGATTGTTGAACACCCACACCCTATTCGCTCCTGATTCTAAACCTTATAGCTCTTGTATGGCCTTCATCCTCAACTCTGCTTCATCCCCAACGCAGTCCCTTATAATAGCCAGATTGAGGTGACAACGAATTGGTTCGTGCACGAAACTCCTTTAGAGCACAGTAGTTTGTATCTTTTTGCGAGGAGCAAGGAACTCATCTGTCGCACCCCTTTTGCATTGTGACGCTGCAAGTTTTCACAAGCTTCCTCATTAGCCCAGGCCACACCTGGCAGCTGTTTTGCTGCCATGTTTGCAGCACCGCAACAACTGCTTGGAACGATCTAGCCTTCCTAGGGTGAGTAAATTGCACAGAAGTATCACAATTGAGGTATTGAAAACAGATTGATATCAAGTTTGGTAATTTTTACGTGTCAGTACCAAGTCCGGGGCTAGACGTTACAAAAAGGTCTAAATCGCGTATAAACGCGTATTGACGGTGTATCTGACCAGCTGGGCCCGCATGTCAGCTGCCGATGTGGCATTCTTTTTGCAGAACCCCCCCGCACAGCGACGCCCGTTCTGGATCGAGGGAGAATCCATCGAGCCCGAGCTTCCACTCGCATCACCACGGCCCCCGCTTGCGCCGGAGCTGCCCCTCGCACCGCCGCGGCCTCTGCTCGTGGCCTCCACCGTCTCCTTCGGGGCCTCTGCACAACGGAAGCGCCTCCCTCCCCCTTCTCCCCGTCCGAGCTCGACGCCATCTCCGCACTCATCCCGCGGCTCATCTCCGAGGCCAGTCCCCGCCACTGCCGCCTCCTCTCCATGGCGCTCCTCTTGCTCGGCTCCCGGGCGCCTCCCGTTCCCTCCGCCATGAGCACCTCGCCTCCTCCCCACGCCGCTTCGCCCGGCCTTCGCTCAACGCGCTCCGCCACCATCCCGTCCGCCCCTCGCCGCTCCCGCCGCCACCCGCTCCTCGGCCACCTCCTCGCGATGCGCCACGCCCACGAGGCCGCCTCCATGCTCATTGCTCTGCCGCCCGACTCCCCACGCCAGCCTCGACGCTGCCGCTGGTTCTGCAGGCTCGGGAACCCAGAGCGCGCTGCCGCTCTCGGCGAGATGGCCTCCGACGGGGTTCCGCCCTCGCTGGAGCTGCAGGAGGCGGTGCGGGATGCGATGCTGCAGGACGCGAGGATCGAGGAGGCGTGGGCGCTGGAGGAGGCTATGCGGCCACCGGAGTCCAAGAAGACGGGAACCAAGGCGGCGCGTCAAGAGAGAGAGCTTCGGGTGAGAGAGAGAGAGAGAAGAAAAAATGGAAGGAGGAAGAGAAGGAGAGAGGCAGGGTGCGGGGACGGCCTGGTCCTGGTCGCCGGTGGTGGTGCTCCGGTGGCCGGCCGGCGGCGCGGCGAGGAGGAGGCAGGCGGGCGGGGTTACGGGAGGCGAAGGAGTTTGGGCTCGAGGGGCTCCTCCCCTCGATCCAGATCGGGCCCCACCGCGCGTGAGGACGAAGGAGGTGCGGGGGGGGGGGGGGGGTCTGCAAAAATAATGCCACAACGGCAGCTGACATGCGGGTCCCCCCGGGCAGATACCCCGTCAAAACGCGTTTATACGCGATTTAGACCATTTTTTAACGATAGCCCTGCATTTGGTATCGATATCGTAAAAATTACCAAACTTGATACCAATCTGCTTCCAATGCCCAAATTGTGGTACTTCTGTGCAATTTACTCTCCTAGGGTAGGTCAAGTGATGTTGGATTTTCTATGTGCCGAGGCGAAGGCTTCTACCGACTTGTTTGCTGGACTCCGACAACGAAAACGCTTGCGCGGCATCTCCTTCCGAAAGAAGTTGTCGCGCGACTGTTGCACCTTTTTGAAGATGTTGTTTTGGTACATTCCTATGCAACATAGGATGATCGATTGAGAGGACGCGTGATTGCTGCATCTTTTTTAAGTTGCTTTGGTGTCCAACTGCAACATCGGATGATTAATTGGGGGCTGCTGTAAATTTGCGGTCGCCATGATGCGCCGGCCAATTAATGAGGAAACACGCTGGCCAGCCCCATAACTACAAACACACCGATCGAACAGCAACTTTGTGTCCACTGCATTATTTTTTTTAGGTTAAGATTATTGTATTGTTTTCCCCATCATGAGAGTAGACGTTTTTCCTCCTACTTTCAAAATAACAGCAAAATACCCATAAAAACTCTGGTCATCGAGAGAGTACAATGCACAGTGCGTGACGAGCATCCAGGAGAGTACAATGCACAGTGCATCAGCCATGCCGAGGGCTATTAATTCACGCCCGGCCATGTAGCTAGCCACTGCTCCATGTACCAGCTCCGATCGATTGGACCTCTGATCAGAGCCAAGAAGCTAGGCACACGTCGTGCGTCATGGCTGCCTCGTCGCCGCTGCCGCGGTGGGCGCCCACGCCGAGCCCGTCGCGGCCGCTCTGGCGCTGGGGCGGCGGCACGCCCGACGCGCGAACCGGCCCCGGCGGCCGGGGCGACACGGGCTGGTCGCTGGGCAGGATATTCCCGTGGGCGAGCGCCTGGCAGCGTCGTGCTCCCGCGGGCGTCGACGGCCGCGGGCCGGCGGGTTTTGACGGCGTGGAAGTAGCGCCAACGAGGGCGGCGGTGGCGCCTGCGCCGACCCGGTGGGCGGGCACGGACGAGGACCCCGGGGTGTTCCTGACGTGGGAGGACGTGTGCGTCACGGTGGCCGGCGCCGCCTACGGGGCCCAGCCGGTGAGCATCCTGAGCGGGATCACTGGGCATGCCGGGCCGGGGGAGGTGCTCGCCATCATGGGGCCGTCCGGCTGCGGCAAGACCACGCTTCTCGATACTCTCGCAGGTTCGTCATCTCCAGTTCACCACCCATGCATGCAAATGCAACGAAATCCTCCTCCTTTGCTACGTTGTTTTACCAAGCGTGTGGGTGATGTCACGTACTTGCATGAGATGTGAACTATTGCATGGGCCACAGAGTGGAGACCGGAGAGGAACTAGAGGCAGCACGTCCATATGAAAGTAAAGGAAGAAATAAATCCTAAAAAAAAAGAACTAGTAAACCCCAATTTCAGGACTCCTCCACGGTGGTTTATGGTGGGCATTATCTAATCAATTTTGCAGATCTTATAGACTGATTTTTTTTTCTTTGTGCAAGTAGATTATCCTTCATCTTCCTCCTCTGGTCATCTTCCTTCTCCAACATGCATCTTCTTCCTCCCCAGTCCCCACCAACGGCGACGCCTCGTCGTCTCCGCCTCCGACGAGGGCTACTCTCTAATCCGAGCAGCGTCTAAACAAAAAGGGCTCCCATTTACACCAGTCGACCTTCTTCCCAACTATCAAGATCAACTTGCACCCATAAAAGTTTCAGGAACTTATGAGTAGCCCACTCGTTGAAATATACCATTTCAATCTTGGGAGCACATTTGGACACTTTCTTTTAGAAGATTCAAAACCATGCTTGAAAAATAAAAATAAAATCTAAAAGCAATCTGGTCCGTAGATATTAGAGTGAGTCGTCATGTTTAAAAAATGGTTTGTAGTGTGGACACAAAAATGAAAATTTGAGTTTCAGTTGTGGACAAAGACTTTCTTTTTCAGAGCCGGCAACACAGTTATGATCTCCGTGAAACTTTATTTTAGAGAGGAGGCGCTTACCCAACCTTAAGAATGAGGCCCTTACAAAATTAAACATGAGTCACGAGGAAACTTGGAATCTGGGTACAAGTATTAGTTTATTGTGACTCTAGAATCTAGATCAGGGGTCGGGCTTAGAGCAACTCAAACAGCTCCCTTAAAATCTCCCCGTAAAAGTGCTTTTTGGACTTCTCCTAAAACTCGGGGGAAGTTTTTTGAAAGCAACTTTTGTCAGTTCCCTAATCTTCTTTCCCTAAATGCATTTTTATTTCATTTTTAATTCAAAAAAGATAATTATTGGCAACCGCCAGTCAGTGACACCGGTGGATGGTGCGCTGGATGTCGGCGAGGGCGCTGTGTGGGCGTGGTGGCGGCGGGAGCGAGCGGCGGAGGCATCCCGGTGACACGGGCGCGGCGGAGGCATCCCGGTGGCACGGGCGCGGCGGAGGCGGGCGCGAGGGGCGTCACGGGCATGTTGGCAAGGCGGTGTTCCGACGCGGGTAGCGGCGTGGTGGCATTCCGGCAAAATTCCGGCAAGGCGGCTACGATTCCGACAGGCCGCGGGTGGAAGTGTCGGGCGGTTACAATCCCGCAAAAAAATACGAAAAGGCCATCTTTCCATAAATCAGCGGGAGAAAGGACTTTTTTACGGGATCCTCTAAAAATAAAGTCAATTTACGAGATAGGGAAACCGTTGAAGTTGCTATTAGCCCTTAAGTGCATCTACAGTGGGGCTGCTAAGGACGGGCGTCAGGGCATCTGAATTCAGGATTCCGGCTGGCGTGGATGCAAAAAGAGTCCCCAAACGCCTCAGCTTTTTTGCTCACATGCTATCTAATCTTTTCTCTTTTTATTTACTCTACGTAACGTCTCCAGCATTCGAAGGGGTGACTCTAACACGGATGCTACGCTAAACTTCGCACATTTATTTTCCGCTAAGCGCCTATGCAAGCTATTAGCGTTGTCGATGGCCTAAGCGTGTGCCATATGCTCCCTCTGTTTAAGAATATAATTTGCATTCAACTTAAAAAATGTTTACATGTTTGATCAATCGTCTACAATGCGAAGTAAATAAAATATATTTCAAGATAATAAATATAATGATACTAATTTGGCATTGTAGATATTGACACCTTTCTGCGAACTTGGATCAAACAAAAATAAATTTGAGTTTCTAAAATAAACTAAGCCACCTTTTATATATTTTGTCCATTACATTACACTCTACTACCTCCGTTAATGTACTACCGCGGGTGTATTGTTTTCCCCATCGTGAGGTCTCCCATTTACATTAATATATATACCGGTGAGGCGGCTACATTCTGTATTTACACTGTTGCGCGTATACCTAGGTTTTGTCCATTACATTACACTCTGTTTCAGTATTATTAATGTAAATACAGACTACAGTGCCATTGAATTGTACCTCGGTGACAGAGATTTCTGTCTGCGCACCTGCATCACTGCAGATCTTTTTTGTCGAAATAAAAACACTATACATAGGACATAGCCCTCCTCTACAATACAATAATGGACGACGATGCAACATCAAATTTAATGATGACACCAACGCAGCGATCGGACCGCCCTGCGCATAAGAGACGGCCGTACTGTTAGCCCCCATGTTGCTAGTCCATTCCTCCCTTGATGCTATCACTGTGTCTGTCGTCTGCCGCATGAATGAAACGGCCCTACCGGAAGGTTCGAGAGGTGTGGATGGATGGGACTGGGAGCGACTCGACTCGATCGGGTCACGCCACGTCAAAGCTTTCTTTCCAAGATACGTGCTTTATTGCTCTGTCGGTTTGTTTTCTTCTTTGTCCCGGAGACATAATAAAGCCTCATTCAGCCAAAGGAGTTAACGCAATCAACAAACGACTCAGACGTGGAGAGAGTACTATAAAAATTCAGACGTGGTAGTAGTAACATGCGCATGTGCAGCATCGCAGAATGTTTGATTCAGAGTTAACTTAGCTGATTTCTTTTTTTCCTTCCGTCGCAGGAAGGTTGGGGCCCGGGATCACCGAGACCGGGTCGATCTTGATCAATGGCCGCCGGGAGAAGCTCGCCTTCGGAACCTCGGTACGTAGTACTCCCTCCGTTCCGAATTACTTGTGTTTAGATTTGTCTAGATATGAATATATCTAACACTAAAATAGTCTGAATCGTTATCTGAAACAAATTCAAACAGTAATTGAGCGAAGGAGATCTTAGCAGAGCTCCAACGTCAGAAAAATGGCTTTGGTGTTCTCTCTTTTTTTTGCGGCAAAAGAGGGGCCGGCCTTCCCTTCCGATTTCCGTTAAAAGAAACGACGGTTCAACACGAACCACAACCCAAGAAATGGAAACAATCTAGAGCAACATAATACAGGCCCAAAATAAGTGTCGTGGCTAAGCAGAGGGAGTACGTGATCAGTAGTGCAAATTATAGCAGTGTCTTTTTATTAAACCTGGAGCGCTTTGCACAACACAAGGATGGATTCAACGGGTAACAACACAACACATCATCAATCCGCAGCCTCAGCATCTGGCCAAGAAGAAAACCAATGCAGCATCAGCCACTTGTCAGCAGCCTCGGTATCCATCCCAATCCCGGGTTGCCATCCTTTGGGAGAACCCGGTACCCCCAGTGTAACACACTTTGGTTTCCCTACTTCCTATGCGGAATGGACCGAAAACTGGTCCGAAAATACATCAGATGAAGCAATGCAAATGGGCCATCGATCCTCTTTGTCATCAAAACAGACATCATTTCTGCGTCTCCAAACAGCCTAAGAACAAACACAGATGTGATTCCAGCAGTAACTAAAAATGTACGTATGCTTCTTTGAAAAGCTCCTTGGCCAAGCTCCAAAGCAAATGATTCAGATCAACAGGAACACAAGTACTTAATGACCTAAAAGATCTTATAAAACTTTACAAAGGGAGTAAGATTCAAAGCGCACTGCAATAAACTCAAGATAAAGTCCAGCAACAGAGCAACTAAAGAATAAATGATCTACACTTCCATCTTGACCACAAAATGTGCAAGCCTTGCTACCTATCCATCCCCTCCTCAGCAGGCTATCTTTGGTCGGAATACTGTTTCTAGCCATCGGCCAAAGGAAAACCTTGATTTTGGGAGGGGCCTTAAGAGATGTTCAATATCATTTTCTGATAGAGAGATTTGACTGTGAATTACCACTAGTGGTAAGCATCCACCTCGCAGTGTCCCTTTGATCATTTAAAACAACATCCTCACAATCATCTATAATACTTTCCCAAAGCATCGAAGAATCACCCGCAAAGAGTTCTTCCAAAATTGACACCATCCCAGCAGCAACAGAGATGTTCTTATCAAAACAGGTATTGTATAACCTTCATTGAGATTGGCAAAAGGTTTAGAACCTATCCACCAATACTCCCAAAACCTGGTATTTATACCATTCCCCATAATCTTCTTGCAATTTGTATAGAACAAATGTTTAACACTTCTCAGGCTGGACCAGATAGGGAATGCCTAACTGTGTGATGAACTCCAGACACATGCATTCTTGGCATATTTGTCAAGTAGAACAGTTTGCCACAGACATGCATACAAAATTTAAAACACCAAGGCCTCCTTGCTTTTTAGATATACAAACAGTCGCCCAATTAGCTAAGTGGTATTTCTTTTTATTGTCATCATCTTGCCATATACTCCCTCCGTCCCAAAATAAGTGTCTCACGGAGGGAGTACCATTTTAGCTCCAAAGAAGCCACATCTGTTCCTAACACCCACATAAATGGGGTAGAAGGACATCACGTACAGTGGCATGTTACCAAGGCATGCTTGTACCAAGGTCAATCTACCCTACCAGTAATATTAAGCATTTTGCCCTGCCAGCAAGCACATCTGCTTTCTATCTTGTTTCATGCTTCCAATGCTTGTTTTCAATATTAGCAATCTGTTGAGTAGTGGTAGCGTAGGATGCGATCAATGTGTAGTCCAAGTTAACGACTGGGTGCTGTGAACTGAACTTGAAGGCCTACGTGACCCAAGACAGCGTGCTGATGTCGACAATGTCGGTGCGGGAGGCCATCTACTACTCGGCACAGCTGCAGCTACCGGGGGCCATGCCGGCAGCGGAGAAGCGGGCGCACGCGGACGCCGTGATCCGGGAGATGGGGCTGGGGGACGCCATGGACACGCGCATTGGCGGGCGGATGACCAAGGGCATTAGCGGCGGGCAACGGAAGCGGGTCACCATCTGCGTCGAGATGCTCACCCGCCCGCGGCTGCTCTTCCTCGACGAGCCCACCAGCGGGCTCGACAGCGCAGCCTCCTACCACGTCATGAGCCACATCGCCAGGGTCGCCACGAGGGAGGGCATGACCGTTGTCGCCGCCGTGCACCAGCCCTGCGGCGATGTCTTCGACCTCTTCCACCGCCTCTGCCTCCTCGCCTACGGCAGGACCATCTTCTTCGGACCAGCCTCCAGCGCCACCCAGGTGATCATACTACATTTTAAAAATGACAAATCCCTCTTTTCTCCATGGAAATGTTGAGTTTACGAGTTGTTTTGTTGTCCATTTCCTGTAACAGTTCTTCACTGAAAGTGGTTTCCCATGCCCACCCCTGAGGAATCCCTCTGACCATTTCCTGAGGACAGTTAACAAAGATTTTGACGAGGTACCTCCTAATTTTCTTTGTCATTTCTTTATATATATGATATTCCGAATAAAAAGTATGGTATGTGTTTGCTTTTAGCTTTATGATCCAATATGCATGCAGGAAATTGTTGAAAGTTCCAAAGCCGGGAGAAAAACGGCAGCTGAAGCAATAGAGATCCTGACAGATGCTTACCAGTCCCCCGCTTATTCAGAGAAAACAATGGACCGGATAGCTGAGATGAAAGGGATAGTAAGTTGCTTACAAGCCCCATTTTAATATATTTTTCTCAAGAATAAAGATTGTATTGTTTTGGCTGTACCAAAATGTGTGGTTACAAAAAAGGGACCACCCAAATGTGGACTAACCTGTACTTCCGTTCATTCATGTAGTGCTTATGACTTAGAGATCTAAGTTTATTATGCACATTTTAACCACGAGGCCGACTGCGGCGGGAGCAAAAATTATACCACTAAATTCGCCGCGAATTTAGTGGTAACGGCGAATTTAGTGGTATAATTTTTGCTCCCGCCGCAGTCGGCCTCGTTGGTTAAATGTACGGTCAAACTTAGATCTCGGGAAGCGCGAGCGCACTACATTGTGGAATGGAGGGAGTATATAGTAACTGTTAATTGATTATTAAGATAAATTCAGTAAGTGAAATGCTCCCTCTAGTTCATCAAAAAAGCAGCGTTTAGACATTTACACGGCCTTCAAAATGTAACTTTGGCCACTTGTTTCTGTTGTAGTATAATATATACTCCCTCCGATACAAAAAAAAATTGAACTAAAACCACGACACTTATTTTGGATCGGAGGGAGTATATAATACCCAGTAAAATTATAGCATGTCGGAAATATTTTTCAACAAATGCATATGATGCCCAATCTGAATATTCAAAAGATACTGCTGGTCAAAGTTTTCAAAGTTCAGCTGAAGGGAGTAACATATTAATTCAGAACCTGTATAAGATCATGTCAATTTTCATTTCAATGAACCGGCAACAAACTTCTTGCCATGGAGTATATGGTGCTGACCTAGCAATGTTTACACATTCAAGGTCAAATTCTTGTTCTAATATTTGAGCTATATTCCAGGGTGGAGCTTCATTTAGGAAGAGGGAACAAGCCAGCTTCTCAACAAAGCTCTTTGTGCTCACCAGAAGGTCATTTGTGAATATGCACAGGGACATAGGATACTACTGGATGCGTTTGGGTGTTTACCTGGGCATTGGCATTTGTCTTGGCACCATATTCTACCAAGTTGGCCACAGTTACAGTTCCATCCAGGTAAATTCAATAAGACATGATGTATTAGGCAACAGAAATATTTATATATCAACAACATTGGTGTGTCCCCCCTGATTTTTCAGGCTAGATGTGAAGTAATAATGTATACGACAGCACTTCTTACCTTCATGGCGATTGGAGGATTCCCTTCTTTCGTAGAGGACGTAAAGGTTGATTTCTCCCTGCCTTCAGACTAACATTTTCATAACAGCACTTATATGTCCATGCATTCACTGTATACTGAAAGTCTGAAATAAATAAAAAAGTCTGGCTGCACACTTTATTTCTAGGTATTCAGAAGGGAGAGGCTGAGTGGCCATTACGGCGTGGCAGAGTTTGTGATCTCAAACACACTGTCGGCCACACCATACCTGGCCGTCATCGCTGTGATCCCCGGCGCAATGCTGTACTACCTTACCGGGCTAACAAAAGGGCCTGACCGCTTCGCCTACTTCGTCGTCAACCTGTGCATGTGCACACTGCTGGTGGAGAGCATGATGATGATCATCGCCGTCATCGTCCCAGACTTCCTGATGGGGATCATTGTTGGGGCCGGGGTGCAAGGGGTGATGATGCTCAATGGCGGCTTCTTCCGCCTCCCCAACGAACTCCCGAAGCCGGTGTGGAAGTACCCTTGCTACTACATCTCCTTCCACAAGTACGCTGTGCAGGGGTTTTACAAGAACGAGTTCATAGGGCAGACGTTCCCAAGCGACCAGCTGGTCGAGAAGAATGTCACCATCAGTGGCCTTCGGGTGCTGCAAGAGAAGCTGCAGGTGGAGATGGGGTACTCCAAGTGGGTCAACATCGCCATCCTTTGTGGGATGATGGTGTTGTACAGGGTCATGTTCTTTGCAATTGTCAAGATTGCTGAGGAAGTCAGGCCAAAACTAAGGGGGATGAGATGCAAATTGTGTAAATAGATGATGGTGGAGATCTCATTTCTCTTCTTTTATTAAACTGTCATTGTGTATAAGAACACAGTATAGTCTATGGCTTGCTTTATGGGTTTACATAGACATACGAGAGGCTATGGCCCTGTTTGTTTGGACTGGAGCTTCCTGGCAAAGAGCTGGAGGCATGAGGAAGATACACTAAGAATTCAACATGCATGTATGCAAGTGGAGAACGAATACGGTTCATAGTACTAGTCTGCAGATAGGAATGTTGCATGTGTTGGTCACACTTTCTTGACTGGATTCTCTTGAGGTGCATGTCTGCTAGTTCTTAGTCAGGAATATAACACACATGCTCTTTATTTGGAAAATAATGTGCCAATTTATATATCCAATAACCAGATGATAGCTTACAGTCTGCTACTGACAATGTCAGACAAATTAGACGGAGACAAAAAAAAACTAGATTTTACAATTTCTTTTACTAGAAATCTTCCCTTTTTAAAAAAATTGTGCAAACAAAATAGAGATTAAAAACACATGAGATTATATTACAGGCAAACCTTGCAAAAGTGAACAGGACAGAATAAATGATCACTGGTCTCATCCTGACAAAAATCTGACGATGCATATCAACCTTCCATCCTATTCTTGAAAGGGGGGATGTGATCATATGTCCTGTTTTGCTTTAGCTATTGATCATATGCCCTACTTATAAAGATAGCATCCCACCCTTCATTTATCACTTCAAAAACAGAAATATCGAGACTAAGACAGATATCATATAGCATATGAAAGGAGAGATGAGGTTAGTGGTTCTTTCCAGAATATGGTGGTTCCATCCCCGACAATTCTTCTGTTATGCTTATAGAATGAATCTTTCATGTCAGGGAAACCTGACCAAAATTGAGAATCTCCATTTATTTGTTTAATACCAGTGATGCAATGGTTTTGCGCCGTATTTCTCTTATAAAAGGTTATGCCAGAGGTGATCCTAGGTCTTAAGTTCACAGAGCCATTTTGCTAGTAAGACCTTATTCATCATTTGAAGATCCAAAAACCCCCAAGTCACCTTGTTCTTTGGGTCTACAAATATAGGCCAGCCTACTAAATGATACTTCCTCTGTCCCTTATTACTTGACGCTCAAACAGATATATCTAGACGTAGATACATCCGTTTGAGCATCAAGTAATAAGGGATGGAGGGAGTATTTCCTAATATGTTGGTCTTCGTACCATAGGAACTATGCTCTGAAAAAATCTGTTCCCTTTCTGACCCCTAGATGTAAAAAGAGCATGTTGCTAAGGCATGATTTAACCAGAGCAAGTCAACCACGAATTGTCAATATCATCCTTTGCCTCCAGCTAACCTATTTTCTGCCCTATTCTTAGTGGATTTCAAAACCGAATTTCTTATTTTAATCTTATCAACAGGATTTCAAAGTGTAAACTACTTCATGGGAAGAGTCCCAAATTGGAAGTGAATATTATTTTCAAGTAGATGGATAGGTATCTCATTTCAAATAACTAAGGTGAATGAAAGGGAAAACAACAACAGAGTGATTAGGAGAAAATAAAAAGACCAAGTGGAACCTCTTACAAGCATTTACATATGAACAGTCCAAATTCTGTCCAACGGACAACACAACATAAATATAGGATCAAAATGACAACGATACCGATTAAAAGGTGGAATCTCCGCCTCAAAGGAGACGGAATGTCATATGTGAACCAGTTCAGAAATGCAGCCAGTCATATAAAGCCATAGACTTGTGCTGAATGGCACAGTGGTAAGTGAAGGGACTTAACATTTATACATAAATAAATCGGCATATTGCCAAGCCCGCGCTACTACCAAACTTAGTACTGCTGGACCTTGGCATGATACATACAAATAAGTATCAAATGAAAAATAAAAACATAAGCAAGCATTTGGCAAATGCTACAAAATATATATATTCCAATTTACCCGTGTCTCAAATAAAAATGCCCTTTTTTTATTGTCACCCTGGAGATATCATTACTAGATAATACCATCTGGTGGCCAAACGAAGGAAATGTCAGGGTACCTTGTCCACATTTTGTCAAGCACCTTCGAGTTGAGGGTTCACCTTGTTGTCTATCAAAGAAGGAGGCCATGTCATGATGTAGGGGTAGGCATGGCCGTCAAATCTCCTCCGAAAGAGCGTGCCCAACTCCCCTGTCTCCATGCATAGAGACAGGAACCAACAAGGATAAATAGCATCACGCAACATATCCATGGTACAGAAGTACACAAATCCACCAATGATGGCCAAAACCTTCAGTTCACAATGTTCCTCAAATGTGCCCTCAGTGACCTCGACAATCGTCTCCAAGGGAAACTTCTTGTCGAATATCCATGTCTCAATTCCATCCTGACCGGCTCGCCAGACCCAAGCATGAAGTTCAAAATCAATCGGGCAGACAATGCAAGGCCTTCCATCCTTGGTCTCCCCAACCTTAAACATTAAATCTTGATCCACCAAATTTGGCGGCACATCCATCTGGGAGAATTGCAGTGTCACAGTGTTCAGCACAAGGATGTAGGCTTGATTTTTCTGTATCCAGTAGACGAGCTCATTCACCATTGAGCCAACCTTAAGCCAGTGTTGGTCCTCAGGCAGTGGCGTCACAGGCTCCGACCACGGGAGGATCTGCCACTCCCTGCTTTCTGATGAGAAGACCGCGGCACGCGCCCGCGACTCGTCGTGACAGGTGTAGACCAGGCGCAGCGGTTCGCCGCCCTCTTGGGAGGAGAGTATGTAGCACCCAAGACAGGAGGCGTCGCCATTCTGGTCGTCGAAGATCTCGTCGGGCGGCTGGGGGATGAGATCCAGGGCCCGTGTGAGGGGGTTGTAGACGGCGTACTGCTCCAGGCTTCCGTGTTCGAGGAGGATGTAGCCGTCGCGGCAGTCGTATATGACCCACTCCGGTAAGGCGGCGGCGTCGTCGTCGTCGTCGGGGAGGTGGGTGAGGAAGAAATCGGCGCCGCGGACGACGGCTGCGAGGTCAGGGTCGGAGCGGCGGCGGAGGGGTGCGAAGGCAGGGATGGAGGGCCCGTCGGGGTCGAAGAAGAGGCCGAGGAGAGGTGGTGGGCGGGCCTCCCGGAAGCTGCGGCGGAAGGCGGGGGACGACCGGACGGCGTGGAAAAAGGTGTGGCAGCTGAGGGCGGCACGGACAAGGGTCGGTAGGGAGTGGAGGCGGAGGAAGATCTCGCGGAGGAGATCATCGTCGAGGGCGGTTACGGTGGTGGGTGCGGGTGGTCGCGGTGACTTCGCCTCCGCCGGCGACGGTGACTGCTGCGAGGTCATGGCTTAGGCTAAACAGGAGGTTTGGAATGGCGCTCTTGTTTAGTCCAGGAGATTATCTTACATGAGGCGAATGGAGAATGGAGTAGTAATTTTTTTTCTAGAAACTGATAACTTTATTTTTAAAATTTTCTTTTGCGTGAGAAATTGAGTGCTTTATAACGTAATGGGAGTACGATCTAGCCGTGCTCACTGTCAGATTTTGATGATTTTTTTGTGGGAATCAGATTTTGATGATTAATGACAAGACAATACAATTAAAATGGCCAACTCAGACATGTTTTTGAGTTGAAACATCATTGGTGATATCATTTTTTTTAGCATGGATATAGGTCATAGACCATGCGCACAACACACAACACCACGTGCACGCACCCACACCACTACACAAACGTGATATGTGTCTATCAAAATCTATAATCTATACACATGCGACAAGTCTTGAGAAACCTCTGAAGCCATCCTGCAAGAGGAAAATATCTCAGATGAGACACTCACAGCAATCCCAATTGATAGATTGAGATATTGGAGAAGTAATTGTTGTATTGATTGGGGCCTCAAGGGCTGTTTATATAGATTACAAAGCTTGGGCTCCAAGACTAGACTAATAGAGATAGATTACAATCTGAATAGACTTTATACTCTAAGATCCCGCAGCCTCAACGTCAGGTGAAACAATGTTGAGACCGGAGCGTGTCGGTGAACGATGCGATGGAGTCCTTTGGTAAAAATGTCAAGAACCGGGCACTTGTAGGAACATGAAGAACGCGAACCTCGCCAAGAGCCACCTTTTCACGAACAAAGTGAATGTCAATCTCAATGTGCTTTGTGCGACGATGTTGAATCGATTGGAAACCATGTATACCGCAGAGATGTTATCACAAGAAACAATGGTAGCATGTGGGAGCGGACGATGAAGTTCAACGAGAAGCTGCCAGTAGCCACACCGCCTCGGCCACAAGTGAGCAACCGCCCTATACTCAAATTTCAAAGAAGACCTGAAACTGTTACCGCCTTTTAGAACATCAAGAAACAAGATTATCACCCAAATAAACGCAAAATCCGGATGTAGATCGTCGAGTATCTGGACAACCTGCCCACCGCATCGTAATAAACCTGTCAAGCTTGTAGGTGAAGAAGAATTAATAAGGAGACCGTGATCAAGAGTGCCTTTTAAATAGCGGAGAATGCGTCGACATGAGCGGATGAGGAGCACGATGATCATGCATAAAGAGACAGGTTGCCGAACTGAATAGGAGATTTCAGACGAGTAAGAGTGGCATATTGAAGAGCGCCGATGATGCTACGATATAAAGTAGGATCGAAATAGGATCACCATCACCGATAGTTTAGCACCAACGCCGGGCCGAGTACGAGAGGGTTGACAATCGACATACCAGAGCGAGAAAGCAAGTCCAAAATGTATGACCGTTGAGAAAGAAAGAGGGAAGATTTTGTAAAGTAGAAACATGAATACCTAGAAAATGATGAAGAGGACCAAGATCAGTCATAGAAAAC
Organism: Aegilops bicornis; assembly: GCA_021605145.1. NCBI lineage: Eukaryota > Viridiplantae > Streptophyta > Magnoliopsida > Poales > Poaceae > Aegilops > Aegilops bicornis. Next base: position 186,595,264 of record CM038674.1, read on the forward strand.
TCCCGATTGAGAGAAGAGATGGTATGTTGAAGAAAAGAATCAACTAGCCGTGAGAATGATATCATCAACATAAAACAAGAGGTAGGCGGTGTGAGTAGAAGACCGATAAACAAAGAGAGAAGAATCGGATTTGGAGGAATAAAGCCTATGGTTTGAATAAAAGTAGCAAAGCATTGAAACCATGCACGAGGAGCTTGTTTAAGGCCATAAAGAGATTTGTTGAGGAGACAAACAAAATGTGGAGATGAGGGATTCTCAAAACCGGAGGGTTCTTGACAATAAACAGTTTCATTGAGAGTGCCATGAAGAAAAGCATTTTTAACATCAAGTTGATGAATAGGCCAAGAAGAGGAAACAACAAGACTAAGAATAACACGAATAGTGCTTGGTTTAACAACAGGAGAAAAAGTCTCATCAAAGTCAATACCAGTTGCTCTTTGGGAGAAACCACGACACACCCAACGAAGCTTTGTAACGAGCGAGAGTGCCATCGGAATGAAATTTATGACGAAAAACCCATTTGCCGTAAACAATGTTAACACCAGGAGGTTTGGGAACAAGAGTCCATGTATTATTTTGTCAAGAGCTTCAAATTCATCGCGACAGCGTAAAGCCGAGAGTGTCAAGAAGAGCTAGATTATAACTGTTTGGAATAGGAGAGATGGTTGGGGTGGCGGTAAGATTGAGACGATTGGTGGGGAGAAGAAATCCTCGTTTTCCACTGGTGCACATGCCATGAGCATTGGTGAGCGGTGGTATAAGAACGGCATTGGGTGGCGATGGGTTTTCGGTTGAAGAGGACGGTGAGGAAGAAGAATCAGAGGTGGTGGGTGTCGAGGGGTTGCCGTGGTAGGATTTGGTGAGGGAAAGACGACTGGGGTAGAGGATGCGATTCTGGGAGAGATGGGGGACGGGCGGGAGGGTGGCTAACGTTGGGCGATTCTGGTGAGAGAGACGGAACAAGATTCCATGGCAGCAGAGATGACCGAAGGCCGAACTAGGGAAGGGGTTTTGGTGGTGGCGGATTGTGGTGGAATTGGTGTTGTGGTTGTAGTGATGTAAAAGGAAAAGTATTTTCATCGAATGTGACATGACGAGAGAGAATGATACGACCAGAAGATGGTTCGAAACAACGATATCCTTTGTGATCATCAGAAAGACAAAGGTGAATGCAAGGTAGTGAGCGTGGTTCTAGTTTGTTGGAGGCGGTAGAGGCGATGTTGGGAAAGCATAGACAGCCAAAAACACGCAGAAAAGAATAGTCGTGGTGGGAGAGAAAAGAGATTGGAAAGGCGAATAAAGAGGGCAAGTTTTAGTTGGTCGAATATTAAGAAGGAGTGTGGCGGTGCGAAGGGCTTCAACCCAAAAACGGGAAGGAAGAGAGGCTTGTAAAAGCAATGTGCGAAGAACATCATTAATAGAGCGAAGACAGCGCTCAGCTTTACCATTTTGAGAAGATGTATAAGGGCATGAAAAGCGAAGAAGAATGCCTTGGGAGAGAAAGAAGGTGCGGTTTTGGGTGTTATCAAATTCACGACCGTTATCACATTGAATAAATCGAATTGGCAAGTCAAAGTGTGTGATTACATATTGTCGAAAGTTGAGAAAGATTGCAGGTACTTCAGATTTAGCGCAGAGAGGAAAGGTCCAAGTATAGTGAGAATAATCATCCAAGATCACAAGATAATATTTATAACCAGAAACACTAGGGATTGGGGAGGTCCGTAAATCACAGTGAAGTAACTCAAAAGGAAAAGTACTAATGGTAGTAGAGGTTCCAAAAGGTAATCTAACATGTTTGCCGCATTGACATGCATTACAGAGAGAGGGATTATGGGGACTGCTAGAACTAGTGATACAAAATTCTTGGAGTAAAGACGTCAAAGTGTTTTTGCTGGGATGACCGAGGCGACGATGCCATAGATCAACTGGATGCGAGCATGGCACGAGGGTGGATGTGGGAGCGTCATGAAGAGGATAAAGATCGCCTGCTATTGTACCGAAGCGAGGACCGCCCCGTTGTCGATTCTTCACGCATAAACCAAAAGGGTCAAAGGCCAGGATAACTTTGTTGTCAATGCAAAATTGTCTATGTAAATAAGATTTTTGATGATGGAAGGAACCACAAGAATATTGCGGAGAAGAAAATTGGCATGAGAGGAAGGGATGTAAGAGTGACCGGTGCATGAAACAGGATGGTGGAGCCATCGCCAATGGTGATAGTGGAAAAGGAAGGAAAACAAGGTGACAATAAATTCATATTTGAAGACCTGCATTGATGCACCGTAATCGAAAATCCAATCCGCACCAAGGCTGTTGAGGACAAAATTGTTCATGGCGTTGATGAAGGCGGCTTGGTCCCAAGCCGGCTGTGACGCCCTCGATTCAATCCTACACTAATCATACACGCAAATGTGTACGATCAAGATCAAGGACTCACGGGAAGATATCACAACACAACTCTAGACACAAAATAAAATAATACAAGCTTTATGTTACAAGCCGTGGGCCTCGAGGGCTCGAATACAAGTGCTCGATCATAGACGAAGTCGTGGAAGCAACAATATCCGAGTACGTATATGAGTTAGACAAGTTTGCCTTAAGAAGGCTAGCACAAAAGCAACATCGATCGAAAAGGCAAGGCCTCCGCCTGAGCCTCCTAACTACTCCCGGTCATCGGCGGCCTCCACGTAGTAGTAAGCATCGGCGGTGGCATCCGCTCCCCGGGTCTGGCCATCTAGTTGCATCAACCGGAAAGAAGAAGAAAGGGGAAAAGGGGAGCAAAGCAACCGTGAGTACTCATCCAAAGTACTGCAAGCAAGGATCTACACTACATATGCAACATTATCAAAGGAAGGTCAGATATGTGGACCGGGCTGTAAATGCCGTAATAGAGAGAAGGTTTAGTCCTATCGAAGACTAGCATCTTCTGGAAACCACCATCTTGCAGCAAATAGGAGGGAATAGAGTAGCGCAAAGTAAGGTAGAAGTAGTGTTATCAACCTCGGCCGGAGATCCTTTCTCGACTCCCTGCGAGAAAGAAATCCCAGAGCCCTACTATCCAGTTATCATCACAATCCAATTCTCATCGCAATCCATTGCTCATATCCATGACTCATATCAAGTATCCAGTTCTAGTTGTATCGATCGGGATACAACTCCAAGTGTCCGCTATCCGAGGACAGGATATCGATAGATGTTTTCTTCACTGCAGGGTGCACCAACTTACCCACCACGCCGCTTAACTCCGCCGGACACACTTTCGTGGTCATGCCCGCCTCGGCCAAACAATACGCCGCAACCCGACCTAGGCTTAATAGAGAGGCCAGCACGCCGGACTAAACCTATGCCCCTGTGGGTCATGGGCCATCTCCCGAACTCCAAGACGCTATGCGGGCGGCCGATGAGCAGACCTAGCTACCTCCTTCAACAAGGCAGCGCCACGCAGTCCAACCCGGCCTTGCTGCTCGGTCGGCCGACGCCTATTAAGCTTCGCCGATGTATACGACGCAGTAACGCCCATACTATGCCCACGTGATGGTTAGTGCTATCAAGCCGCAGGCCCTCGGATCAAATATCCAAATCGTAGTGGATTAGGAACGCGGTAACAAGCAGAGACTCACGAAGATGTGACCCCGTTGCCCGTCTCGAGGACTTGCGGCAAGGGCTAGGAATGCCCGACCACGCCTCGTATTTATCTCGCTGGCACCCTCCGTGTCAACTCCGACTCCACATCACTGCAATTAAGCTCGCTGGTACCCTCGTGGTCGAATTCGCCTTTAGTAACATGGCTCAAAGTGTAAAGTCATAGTGATCGTAGTAATCGTGTGTCTAAACATCAAGGAAAACCCGAGGAATCACCCCGGTGAATTCCACTCGATGTAGTCATCAAGGTGAACGTAAGAGGATTCACCCTCGAGGTCCACACTTGAGGGGTTGCACGATGCAGTCGTGTCGTAAGTGGTTAAAGAGGAAATCACCCTCGATGACCACGCATCAATAACTATACTACAGGTTAATATCGGAAGTCAGAGGTTTCACCCTCGGTGCTCGATAGTAACCCAAAGAGTGTCGAGCAACTAAGGGAAGTGATGTGCGGTGTCGGTGCTCGGTCTTCACCCCGCTGATCGGGTCTTCGATTATTCAACAAGGGCCGGGACAAGGCGGGGGTCAAGATGGATCACTATCCAACCTATACTAAGTAGTTTAGGATAAGGTGTAAGGTACAACAAGAGGGTACAAAAGCAGGCTATGCATCGTAATAGGTGCAAACAATAACAGTAGCAAAATCTAATGCAAGCATGAGAGAATGGAATGGGTGATATAGGGATGATCAAAGGGGGGGGGGGGCTTGCCTGGTTGCTCAGACAAGAAGAAGGGTCGTTGTTGATGTAGTCGATCACAGGGGGCATCAGCGGCAGTCTCGGGGTCTACCGGAGAGAAGAGGGGGGGGGAACAGTACATACATAGCAAACAGATGCACAACATGATTACAAGCTGGGCTAGAGGTGATCTAACGAGCGTTAGGGCGACATCTTGGCGAAGGGGAAACATCCGGAAAGTTTTCCGGTTCCGGACGTCTGTCGATGTGATGAACCGAAGGGGAAAGTTTGCATGTTCGCTATGCTAGAGACGTGTGGCGCTTAACGGACCGTGTGTTCAGATTCGCCTCATCGCTCGAGCAACTTTCATGTAGAAACATTTTTCATCCGAAGTTACAGATTATTTTATATTAATTTCTAAAGTTTAAAGATTTTTTAATTTATTTAATTCAATTATAAATAGTGAAATGTTTTTTAACTCAACAGGGGGCTAGTCACACTCAATGACATGTGGGGTCAAGGAGCTGGGTTGACTCAGTCAACACCTTTACTAGTCAACCAATGAACAATGCATTGGGCTCTACTTGTCATTGACATAAACTATTAATTAGGCTTTTAAAAATAAAGGGCCACATGTCATCTGTACATAGACAATTCTAGCCATTAATTAACACCTAATAGTACTAATCTAAGCAAGGGCCGGCCACTACTGGGCAGAACCCAGCCGCCACACGCACAGCACAAGACACACACAACACGCAAGGCTAGAGAATAAATATGTTCTCTGCTTAATGTAAGATAGCAATTTATGATTTTCATATAATGCAATCCATGCATCAAGTGAATTTGGTCCAATGAAAACATTTGAACCTTGTCAAATGTACTACCTACTCATATTATTTTTACACATATTAACAACTGTTTAACCACTCATTAGAGGCTGTTTAGGGGCTTAGTCATAGTAGAAATAGAAAAGCTAACAACACCTACATGAGCTAGCAACTAGCAGCGGTATAGGCAGAGCATCGCAGTAGCAACAGCTGGGCGGCGCCAACACGCAGCCGACGCCCAGAGGAAGCGGCGGAAGGGCGCTGGCCCACGGCCGGGACGCCCGAGGCCACGAAAGGCGAAGCACGGCTGGGGCTCATGGGCGCAGGCCATGGGCATGGCCTGGGGCACGAGGTCAGAAAGGGAACGCGGGCGTGAGCGAAGCTCTGACTACGAGGAGAGGCCGGAGAGAAAGGGAGGAGGATCGAGGGCTCACGGCCGCTGCAGAAGGCCCGGGACGGCTCGAGGTGCTCGGGCGGCGCTGGTCGACGGGCGAGCTCCGACGCGTCGAAGGTGGAAGACGATGCTGTCGTGGGCATTGTAGAACGCTTTGGGTCCCGTGGGTTCGACGGAGAAGGAGCGGAGGACGAGGTGGAGCTCGTGGGCACGCCGGCTTGGCGCAGGAGGGCGGTGGCCACGTCGAGGCGAGGTGGACGGCGACGGGTGCGCCGGTCCTTCCTCCAGATCGACAGAGGGGGGAGAGGTGGATCTGGGCAAGGGGCTAGGCGAAGGGAGAGAGAGGAAAGTGGTGTGTGGTGGAGTGGAGCAGAGGGAGAGCTCGAGGGGGCGCGGGGAGGCCTTATCCTCTCCTGCGTCATCGACGAGGTGGTGCGGTGCCGACCGCGAGCGGGAGCGCCCTGTAGCGGCCGAGTCCGAGGAACAGGAAGGAGGGGGAGGCAATCGGTGCAGGGAGTTGGGCCGTCCCAGGTGGGTTAAGGCCTAGGGGGCGTGGTGGCTAGCTGGGCCAGTCGGCCCAGTGGGGGGGGCTTTTATTTTCTTTTGTTCCTTTTTTTATTTGTCCTTTTACTTTTATTTATTCGTTTCTGTTTTCTTAGTTACACTTTATTTTTAGTTTAGTAAAATATGACAATAGCTCCAAAAATAGTGTTTCAAAAATAACCCTCAGCCACGTATAGGTTTTAACCCAAACTAAAATAGTTTAGTGTTTTATAAAATACCAAAGGCATCGAAATAATGTTTTTGCTACCGTTTAAACCTTTTTAGAGCATTTATTCATTATACAAAAATGTGGATTCTTCATCATAACCATCTATGCATTAACCGCACAACCCTAACATTTTGTTTTAATATTTGAAAACTTTTGATGTATGCCATATTTGGAATTTGAATTTTGAATCGGTTTTTTGAACTAACGAGGAATTAGCAATAGTAACGGAGGTGACATGGCATCATTAGCAGAGTTTTACTGTAGCCTAATTATCCGGACGTCACAATTCTCCTCCACTACAAGAAATCTCGTCCCGAGATTTAAGCGGTGGAGTAAGGGGGGAAAGGTGTTGGTAGCGAAAAACCTAACGAGTCTTCTCGGTCTTGGTTGCTCTTCTCGAAGTGGTCGACCCATAGCATCGATGTTTTCATTCCTATGCATCAATGCATCATGATGAGGTTGTCGCCCTTTCTTCGTAAACTTCATCGCATTTCTACGATAATGATAAGGGGTAACTTCAAGAACGGACCTTCAAGGTCAACTATCCGCGATAACTCGTGGAATGTGGTAGAAAGTAACTCTCGAATAGATACTTAAGAAATTATCGAGAGTAAAGTAAAAAGGGACCATGAGAAGTTTCCAATGGCAAGCAATCGCTCGATGTCCTAATCAAGGTGAAAGGGGTTCAGAGCAACAAGAATAAGTATTATGCCCGATGCCAAAGTTGATGATCTCTTTGGAAGGTGGCTCATGAATTACATACGAGGCCATGCGCGAGGAACAACCTTGGGAACAGGGGGCGTACATGAGAGTCAAGTTTCAATCCTGTGGAACTGTGGGTTATGGGCCCACCATGTGGGATAAAAGTAGGAAGGGGGGCTGACATCTTGCACGGTCACGATAGCAAGGCATGTCAGAGGGTAGCCTGTTAGTTATGTCAGCAACAACATCGATACCAAGGGCGAGGGACGAAGAGAACCATTTTCCTGCTCGTTGAACGAGGCGGACCATTAGGCATAGTTCTCGTCCATCGGTGGCTACCGAAATGTCATCAACAATAGTAACAGGGTCTTGCTAACATAATTGTACAACCGAGGTGTTTTACATAAGCAGGGAATTATTACCGCTTATATCGAGATAGATCACAAGAAAGGTTAAACTAAACAATGAAAGGAAAATATGATTATCATATTAAACATAACAATGGAAGGGAAAATGTGTTTAAACACATATTCCAAGGGTATATCCTTCCCAAGGGCAAGCAAAGCATGATATCCATGACGGGATATAACGTAGAAAACCCCTTTAGGAAAGGAAAGAGAAAGTCCATGTCATTATCCATACAACGGTGTTCGGATAATTGAGCAAGAAATATTTAGCATTGGGTTTCAAATGTTCTTGTTGAAAATCAAAGTTCCACAGACAAGCTTTTGAGATAGCATTGACATGGTATTCAAACAAAGGTCAGACTTTAGATACTCAATGGATCCATCAGGAACAGCTTATAAAATAGGTCTTACAATTTCCTCCAGGAAGAATGGTTATCCTTGCAAAAGAATTTATAATGATAGGTCCTCCACCCAGGGGGGGGGGTGCTAGGCATGACATCATGTTACCGGGTCATCAAAGGACCAACATCATAACTCTTGGAAAGTTGTCCCAACCATCATATCTGACCGAGATTCAGATCCGATTGGTGTCGTGGATAACTCGGACTCGTGGATGTCTGTGAAGAAAAGGTGCAACACAAATTGTCGAGATGACATTGTAAGATTCTTGGGAACTGAACTATGGAAGCGAAGTTCAAACAAGAGTTCATCATTAAGTCAAGGAGAGAATGAGGAGGTGGCCGATGGACTCAGCGACATTCCATTGAGATCACAAAAGATGGATTTCCACGATTATCCTAACAAGGAGATAACCCTTTTCAGATCAAATGATATAGTGAGGTATGCTCGAGGAAAACATACATAATTAAACCTTGGTTGAAAGGTGCGCCTGAAATATGGGTTGAGCTGCACGACCAATGTCAGAATGGTGATTCAATAATCAATAGTCTAAGAATGAACGGTCGACCATTAACTTCAAAGCAATATGGTTGCTAGAAGGGCGGAATCCAAACAGCACTGGCCACTTGTTGGTACCCTGGTTGGAATCAACACGAGGACCAAGAAAGAATGGTGATGGTGAGAAGCATCACAATACCAAGAATTCCTTAAGAGGTGATGAAATTCTCACCACAATTTTGACATAAAAGATGGTAATACTCCAAGGTAGAACATAACACAAGTTGGATAGCAAGGAACTCAAGTTACAACGCAAAACTAGAACAAGTTTTGTGTTGCGGAAATGCAAGAATGTCGTCGATGATAACACAAACCATAGGAGGAGTCAAAATGTTGATGATGATCACGACAATTTGTCGAGAGAATTCATGAAGATGTAATCAATTGGCGATGACATCAAGTCAAAGGAATGATGAAGCAAAAGGTTATTGAAACCACAGGTACAACACAAACTCGAAATCTAGCTTGTTGTTCAAGGCGAAATGATATGACGAGGAAGAGCGACATAAGCTTAGCTCATCATCGAAAATTGTGCTCTGAAAAGAAGGACCAGGTAGCACGGTTAAAATTTAGCCGATCAGGCTAGGAAAGACTTAAAGGATTAATAAACTCGTAAGCAACGAAAATTACTTAGGGTTATCGAACCAAAATGTGGAATCGTTGTTCTCGATTGACGACAACCCGTAACCCGAGAAAATTGGAATCGTGAGAAATAATAGTTGATGAAGAACCCATAATAAGTTATGCAGTCCATGATATTCTTGAGATACCAGAGTTTAATACTCAACGGTAGAGCAAAGTAAAGGTTGGACAGGTGCAATGATCTGCAGAAGACAAGTACTTCAATTTGTCCACGAAATGGTATATAAAAGGAGAACATGGCCGGAACCACGATTGCAAAAGATCAATTCACGTATACTAGTTGATACTATAACAAGGAAAAAGTTATTATTACAAGAAGCTTCCATGATAGGATCTACATCGTGTCCATGGGCATGAACACAAAGTTCAAGGTCGACTCCCACTTCTTCAATGTATAACCTTCCATTCACTTCTCGCTTTGATAAAGGCGTTAGTGTTGAAAGTTTTACAGTGAAATACCGGATGAGTATGACTCTGAAAACTTCCGAGTTCACACATATAAAGGAAGGCATAGGTTCAACCCGTCGAGTATCGTGGAAACATATACCACAAGCTTCAATAGTAAATACCACCAGCTCGAAGCGAGCATGGTTGGCTGCAGATGATACAATTTACCGGAGGCACTATGTATCGGGGAAGAACTCACAAGGTGATTGAATTTGAAGGACAACGTGGGATAACAATCCAAAAATGGATCGGGTGATCCACAACGGAGCTGATGTGAGTATCGGTACTCCATCAGAGGAAGAAAGAATGCACGAACATCATATTATAGAACATCGGAATAATTCGATGCTTAGATTAACCAACGAATTATGATTTCCAAAACAAAGGATCCGAGCGACGCCCGATCAAGGATGGATAAGTTGTATAGACCAGAGGCACAATTGACGACAAATAGTTTGGTCGAGAACCAGCTCATGTTCAAAATGACGCCCGAGCAGGTGAAAGATAATTTAGAAGGGTTGATAGATGATTGTGTGCATTCGCACACATGTATCAATAGGATCAAAATGACGGTGTCAAAAGATACTAATGAATATTGCTAGTGATATGGGAGCCTCCATAATGTAAGCAGACAAGTATTGCAGAGCAATAAGCTACTAAGGATTTTTGGAGGATCGAATAGTATTTCGAAGACCATTGTGAAACACATGAACAACTGGGGGATGAGCGGATATTCGATAAGTGCGAGAATTATCCATAGGGTATTCAGTGACAAAGAACAGCAAAGGCGGTCAGCTCAAAGGATTATCGAAACAACGATTTAGTATTACGGGGTATCTTGTAATAACAAGATCAATCGATGAATGTAAGAATAACAACTGCAAGTAGTTATCCATAAGGGTTGACGGTGGAAGGGGAATTGCGAACGCGATTGGCACAAGGTCTCAAGAGAATATCGGAAGGTATCTTCAGAATCCTTCGGTGCACCAAGTAATCATCCGGACTGAAGAGGCTCTCCGGGAGAAAGTATTATCGAGAACCTAGAGTGAGAGTTAGTAAAAATCATTTAACCCGAGTAGAAGAGAGTTCAGAGTCCCAGAGTAAAGGTCGAGGAGTAAAAGATCCTAATACCACCCAATGGCGACGTGGGCCCATGGGCCACACAGCCATGTTAGTAAAAGTTTTGTATTGACTAGACTCGACTTCGTCCAAGGAGTATAGAAGGGGATTCCTCTGAGGCCGGCTCGATACCAACTTGTGACGCCTCGATTCAATCGTACACTAATCATACACGCAAATGTGTACGATCAAGATCAAGGACTCACGGGAAGATATCACAACACAACTCTAGACACAAAATAAAATAATACAAGCTTTATGTTACAAGCCAGGGGCCTCGAGGGCTCGAATACAAGTGCTCGATCATAGACGAGTCGGCGGAAGCAACAATATCTGAGTACAGACATGAGTTAGACAAGTTTGCCTTAAGAAGGCTAGCACAAAAGCAACATCGATCGAAAAGGCAAGGCCTCCTGCCTGGGAGCCTCCTAACTACTCCTGGTCATCGGCGGCCTCCACGTAGTAGTAAGCATCGGCGGTGGCATCCGCCCCTGGCTCCGCTATCCGTTGCATCAACCGGAAAGAAGAAGAAAGGGGAAAAGGGGAGCAAAGCAACCGTGAGTACTCATCCAAAGTACTGCAAGCAAGGATCTACACTACATATGCAACATTATCAAAGGAAGGTCAGATATGTGGGACTGGCTGCGTAAATGCCAGAATAGAGAGAAGGCCTAGTCCTATCAAAGACTAGCATCTTCTGGAAACCACCATCTTGCAGCAAATAGGAGGGAATAGAGTAGCGCAAAGTAAGGTAGAAGTAGTGTTATCAACCTCGGCCGGAGATCCTTTCTCGACTCCCTACGAGAAAGAAATCCCAGAGCCCTACTATCCAGTTATCATCACAATCCAATTCTCATCGCAATCCATTGCTCATATCCATGACTCATCTCAAGTATCCAGTTCTAGTTGTATCGATCGGGATACAACTCCAAGTGTCGTTACCGTAGGACAGGATATCGATAGATGTTTTCTTCCTGCAGGGTGCACCAACTTACCCACCACGCCGCTTAACTCCGGCCGAACACACTTTCCGAGGTCATGCCCGGCCTCGGCCAAACAATACGCCGCAACCCGACCTAGGCTTAATAGAGAGGCCAGCACGCGGACTAAACCTATGCCCCTGTGGGGTCATGGGCCATCTCCCGGGAACTCACCTTGCGTTGCGTGGGCGGCCGGTGAGCGAGACCTAGCTACCTCCTTCAACAAGGCGGCGCCACGCAGTCCAACCCGGCGCCGCCGCCGCCGACGTCTATTAAGCTTCGGCTGATGTATACGACGCAACGCCCATACTATGCCCACGTGATGGTTAGTGCTATCGTGCCGTAGGCCCCTTGGATCAAATATCCAAATCGTAGTGGATTAGGAACGCAGCGGTAACAAGCAAGAGACTCACGAAGATGTGATCCCGTTGCCCGTCTCGAGGACTTGCGGCAAGGGCTAGGAATGCCGGCCACGCCTCGTATTTATCTCGCGGGCACCCTCCAGTCAACCCGACTCCACATCACTGCAATTAAGCTCATGGCAGGTACCCCTCGGTCGACCCGTCTTTAGTAACATGGCTCGGTGTAAAGTCATAGTGATCGTAGTAAATGTGTGTCTAAACATGAAGGGAAAACCGAGGAATCACCCCGGTGAATTCCACTCGATGTAGTCATCAAGGTGAACGTAAGAGGATTCACCCTCGAGGTCCACACTTGAGGGGTTGCACGACGAGTCGTGTCGTAAGTGGTTAAAGAGGAAATCACCCTCGATGACCACGACCGAATAACTATACTCTGAGGTTAATATCGGAAGTGTTGTAGAGGTTTCACCCTCGGTATCGATAGTAACCCAAAGAGTGTCGAGCAACTAAGGGAAGTGATGTGCGGTGTCGGGGCCTGGTCTTGACCCGTTGATCGGGTCTTCGATTATCCGGTAGGCGATCGGGACAAAGGCGGGGTCACCGATGGATCACTATCCAACCTATACTAAGCAGTTTAGGATAAGCGGTAAGGTACAACAAGAGGGTACAAAAGCAGGCTATGCATCGTAATAGGTGCAAACAATAACAAGAGCAAAATCTAATGCAAGCATGAGAGAATGGAATGGGCGATATAGGGATGATCAAAGGGGGGCTTGCCTGGTTGCTCGAGACAAGAAGAAGGGTCGTTGATGTAGTCGATCACAAGGGGCATCGGGGCGATCTCGAGTCTACGGAGAGAGGAGGGGAGAAACAGTAAATACATAGCAAACAGATGCACAACATGATTACAAGCGGGGCTAGAGGTGATCTAACGTAGCGTTAGGCTATACTGGCGAAGGGGGAAACATCCGGAAAGTTTTCTCGGTTCGGACGTCTGTCGAGACAGATGAACCGAAGGAAAAGTTTGCATGTTCGTTATGCTAGAGACGTGTGGCGGCGAGCGGACCGTGTGTTCAGATTCGTCTCATCGCTCGAGCAACTTTCATGTAGAAACCTTTTTCATCCGAGTTACAGATTATTTTATATTAATTTCAAGTTTAAAGAATTTTTTAATTTATTTAATTGAATTATAAATAGTGAAATGTTTTTTAACTCAACAGGGGCTAGTCACACTCAATGACATGTGGGGTCAAGGAGCTGGGTTGACTCGATCAACACCTTTACTAGTCAACCAATGAACAATGCATTGGGCTCTACTTGTCATTGGCACAAACTATTAATTAGGCTTTTAAAAATAAAGGGCCACATGTCATCTGTACATAGACAATTCTAGCCATTAATTAACACCTAATAATACTAATCTAAGCAAGGGCCGGCCACTCTTTGGCGTAACCCAGCCGACCACACGCCAACAAGACACACACAATAATACGCAAGGCTAGAGAATAAATATGTTCTCTGCTTAATGTAAGATAGCAATTTATGAGTTTCATATAATGCAATCCATGCATCAAGTGAATTTGGTCCAATGAAAACATTTAAACCTTGTCAAGTGTACTACCTACTCATATTATTTTTACACATATTAACAACTGTTTAACCACTCATTAGAGGCTGTTTAGGGGCTTAGTCATAGTAGAAATAGAAAACTCCCGATTGAGAGAAGAGATGGTATGTTGAAGAAAAGAATCAGAACTAGCCGCGAGAATGATATCATCAACATAAAACAAGAGGTAGGCGGTGTGAGTAGAAGACTGATAAACAAAGAGAGAAGAATCGGATTTGGAGGGAATAAAGCCTATGGTTTGAATAAAAGTAGCAAAGCATTGAAACCATGCACGAGGAGCTTGTTTAAGGCCATAAAGAGATTTGTTGAGGAGACAAACAAAATGTGGAGATGAGGGATTCTCAAAACCAGAGGGTTGCTGACAATAAACAGTTTCATTGAGAGTGCCATGAAGAAAAGCATTTTTAACATCAAGTTGATGAATAGGCCAAGAAGAGGAAACAACAAGACTAAGAACAACACGAATAGTTCTTGGTTTAACAACAGGAGAAAAAGTCTCATCAAAGTCAATACCAGGTTGCTGGGAGAAACCACGACACACCCAACGAGCTTTGTAACGAGCGAGAGTCCCATCGGAATGAAATTTATGACGAAAAACCCATTTGCCAGAAACAATGTTAACACCAGGAGGTTTGGGAACAAGAGTCCATGTATTATTTTGTCAAGAGCTTCAAATTCATCGCCAAGATAGCGTAAAGCCGTAGAGGGTCAAGAAGAGCTCGCTTATAACTGGTTGGAATAGGAGAGATGGTTGGGGTGGCGGTAAGATTGAGACGTTTGGTGGGGAGAAGAAATCCTCGTTTTCCACGGGTGCACATGACATGATCATTGGTGAGCGGTGGTATAAGAACGGCATTGGGTGGCAGTGGGTTTTCGGTTGAAGAGGACGGTGAGGAAGAAGAATCAGAGGTGGTGGGTGTCGAGGGGGTTGCCGTGGTAGGATTTGGTGAGGGAAAGACGACTGGGGTAGAGGATGCAGTTGCGGGAGAGATGGGGGACGGGGCAGGAGGGTGGCTAACGTTGGGCGATTCTGGCTGAGAGACGGAACAAGATTCCATGGCAGCAGAGATGACCGAAGGCCGAACTAGGGAAGGGGTTTTGGTGGTGGCGGATTGTGGTGGAATTGGTGTTGTGGTTGTAGTGATGAGAAAAAGGAAAAGTATTTTCATCGAATGTGACATGACGAGAGAGAATGATACGACCGTAAGATGGTTGAAACAACGATATCCTTTGTGATCATCGAGAAGACAAAGGTGAATGCAAGGTAGTGAGCGTGGTTCTAGTTTGTTGGAGGCGGTAGAGGCGATGTTGGGAAAGCATAGACAGCCAAAAACACGCAGAAAAGAATAGTCGGGGTGGGAGAGAAAAAGAGATTGGAAAGGCGAATAAAGAGGGCAAGTTTTAGTTGGTCGAATATTAAGAAGGAGTGTGGCGGTGCGAAGGGCTTCAACCCAAAAACGGGAAGGAAGAGAGGCTTGTAAAAGCAATGTGCGAAGAACATCATTAATAGAGCGAAGACAACGTTCAGCTTTACCATTTTGAGAAGATGTATAAGGGCATGAAAAGCGAAGAAGAATGCCTTGGGAGAGAAAGAAGGTGCGGTTTTGGGTGTTATCAAATTCACGACCGTTATCACATTGAATAAATCGAATTGGCAAGTCAAAGTGTGTGATTACATATTGTCGAAAGTTGAGAAAGATTGCAGGTACTTCAGATTTAGCGCAGAGAGGAAAGGTCCAAGTATAGTGAGAATAATCATCCAAGATCACAAGATAATATTTATAACCAGAAACACTAGGGATTGGGGAGGTCCGTAAATCACAGTGAAGTAACTCAAAAGTAAAAGTACTAATGGTAGTAGAGGTTCCAAAAGGTTATCTAACATGTTTGCCGCATTGACATGCATTACAGAGAGAGGGATTATGGGGACTGCTAGAACTAGTGATACAAAATTCTTGGAGTAAAGACGTCAAAGTGTTTTTGCTGGGATGACCGAGGCGACGATGCCATAGATCAACGGATGCGAGCATGGCACGAGGGGTGGATGTGGGAGCGTCATGAAGAGGATAAAGATCGCCTGCAGCTATTGTACCCGGCGAGGACCGCCCCCGTTGTCGATTCTTCACGCAGACAAACCAAAAGGGTCAAAGGCCGGGATAACTTTGTTGTCAATGCAAAATTGTCTAACAGAAATAAGATTTTGATGATGGAAGGAACCACAAGAATATTGCGGAGAAGAAAATTGGCATGAGAGGAAGGGATGTAAGAGTGACCGGTGCATGAAACAGGGATGGTGGAGCCATCGCCAATGGTGATAGTGGAAAAAGCAGAAGGAAAACAAGGTGACAATAAATTCATATTTGAAGACCTGCATTGATGCACCAGAATCGAAAATCCAATCCGTACCTGCGTCGTTGAGGACAAAATTGTTCATGGCGTTGATGAAGGCGGCTTGGTCCCAAGCCGGCTGTGACGCCCTCGATTCAATCGTACACTAATCATACACGCAAATGTGTACGATCAAGATCAAGGACTCACGGGAAGATATCACAACACAACTCTAGACACAAAATAAAATAATACAAGCTTTATGTTACAAACCAGGGGCCTCGAGGGCTTGAATACAAGTGCTCGATCATAGACGAGTCAGTGAAGCAACAATATCTGAGTACGTACATGAGTTAGACAAGTTTGCCTTAAGAAGGCTAGCACAAAAGCAACATCGATCGAAAAGGCAAGGCCTCCTGCCTGGAGCCTCCTAACTACTCCACGGTCATCGGCGGCCTCCACGTAGTAGTAAGCATCGGCGGTGGCATCTCGCTCTGGCTCCGCCATCTGGTTGCATCAACCGGAAAAAATAAGAAAGGGGGAAAAGGGGGTAGCAAAGCAACGGTGAGTACTCATCCAAAGTACTTGCAAGCAAGGATCTACACTACATATGCAACATTATCAAAGGAAGGCTGTATATGTGGACTGGGCTGCAGAAATGCCAGAATAGAGAGAAGGCCTAGTCCTATCGAAGACTAGCATCTTCTGGAAACCACCATCTTGCAGCAAATAGGAGGGAATAGAGTAGCGCAAAGTAAGGTAGAAGTAGTGTTATCAACCTCGGCCGGAGATCCTTTCTCGACTCCCTGCGAGAAAGAAATCCCAGAGCCCTACTATCCAGTTATCATCACAATCCAATTCTCATCACAATCCATTGCTCATATCCATGACTCATCTCAAGTATCCGATTCTAGTTGTATCGATCGGGATACAACTCCAAGTGTCCGCTACCGTAGGACAGGATATCGATAGATGTTTTCTTCCCTGCAGGGTGCACCAACTTACCCACCACGCCGCTTAACTCCGGCCGGACACACTTTCCAGGGTCATGCCCAGCCTCGGCCAAACAATACGCCGCAACCCGACCTAGGCTTAATAGAGAGGCCAGCACGCCGGACTAAACCTATGCCCCCAGGGGTCATGGGCCATCTCCCCGGGAACTCCTGCACGTTGCGTGGGCGGCCGATGAGCAGACCTAGCTACCTCCTTCAACAAGGCAGCGCCACGCAGTCCAACCCGGCTGCTGCTCGATCGGCCGACGTCTATTAAGCTTCGGCTGATGTATACGACGCATGACGCCCATACTATGCCCACGTGATGGTTAGTGCTATCAAGCGAGGCCCCTCGGATCAAATATCCAAATCGTAGTGGATTAGGAACGCAGCGGTAACAAGCAGAGACTCACGAAATATGTGACCCGTTGCCCGTCTCGAGGACTTGCGGCAAGGGCTAGGAATGCCCGCCACGCCTCGTATTTATCTCGCGGGCACCCTCCGTGTCAACCCGACTCCACATCACTGCAATTAAGCTCGCAGGTACCCCTCGTGGTCGACCCGTCTTTAGTAACATGGCTCGGTGTAAAGTCATAGTGATCGTAGTAATCGTGTGTCTAAACATCAAGGGAAAACCCGAGGAATCACCCCGGTGAATTCCACTCGATGTAGTCATCAAGGTGAACGTAAGAGGATTCACCCTCGAGGTCCACACTTGAGGGGTTGCACGATGCAGTCGTATCGTAAGTGGTTAAAGAGGAAATCACCCTCGATGACCACGACCGAATAACTATACTACAGGGTTAATATCAGAAGTGCTGTAGAGGTTTCACCCTCGGTGCTCGATAGTAACCCAGTAGTGTCGAGCAACTAAGGGGAAGTGATGTGCGGTGTCGGTGCCTGGTCTTCGACCCCGTTGATCGGGTCTTCTGATTATCCAGCGGGGCAGTCGGGACAAGGCGGGGGTCACTGATGGATCACTATCCAACCTATACTAAGTAGTTTAGGATAAGCAGGTAAGGTACAACAAGAGGGTACAAAAGCAGGCTATGCATCGTAATAGGTGCAAACAATAACAAGAGCAAAATCTCATGCAAGCCTGAGCGAACGGAATGGGCGATATAGGGATGATCACAGCGGCGGGGGCTTGCCTGGTTGCTCAGACAAGAAGAAGGGTCGTCGTTGATGTAGTCGATCACAGGGGGCATCAGCGGCAGTCTCGGGGTCTACCGGAGAGAAGAGGGGGGAGAAACAGTAAATACATAGCAAACAGATGCACAACATGATTACAAGCGGGGCTAGAGGTGATCTAACGTAGCGTTAAGCGACATCAAGAAAGGGGGAAACATCCGGAAAGTTTTCCTGGTTCGGACGTCTGTCACGACGGATGAACCGAAGGGAAAGTTTGCATGTTCGCTATGCTAGAGACGTGTGGCGGGCGAACGGACCGTGTGTTCAGATTCGTCTCATCGTTCTGAGCAACTTTCATGTAGAAACCTTTTTCATCCGAGTTACAGATTATTTTATATTAATTTCTAAAGTTTAAAGAATTTTTTTAATTTATTTAATTCGAATTATAAATAGTGAAATGTTTTTAACTCAACAGGGGGCTAGTCACACTCAATGACATGTGGGGTCAAGGAGCTGGGTTGACTCAGTCAACACCTTTACTAGTCAACCAATGAACAATGCATTGGGCTCTACTTGTCATTGACATAAACTATTAATTAGGCTTTTAAAAATAAAGGGCCACATGTCATCTCATGCATAGACAATTCTAGCCATTAATTAACACCTAATAGTACTAATCTAAGCAAGGGCGCCACTCTTTGGGCAGAACCCAGCCGACCACACGCACAACAAGACACACACAACACGCAAGGCTAGAGAATAAATATGTTCTCTGCTTAATGTAAGAAAGCAATTTATGATTTTCATATAATGCAATCCATGCATCAAGTGAATTTGGTCCAATGAAAACATTTGAACCTTGTCAAATGTACTACCTACTCATATTATTTTTACACATATTAACAACTGTTTAACCACTCATTAGAGGTTGTTTAGGGGCTTAGTCATAGTAGAAATAGAAAAGCTAACAACACCTACAGTAGCTAGCAACTAGCAGCGTATAGGCAGAGCATCGGTAGCAACAAGCGGGCGGCGCCAACACGCAGCCTGGGACGCCAGAGGAAGCGGCGGAAGGGCGCTGGCCGGCACGGCCGGGACGCCTGAGGCCACGAGCAGGCAAAGCACGGCTGTGGGGCTCATGGGCGCAGCGCCATGAGGCATGGCCTGTGGGCACGAGGTCAGCAGCTGGGAACGCGGGCGTGAGCGAGCTACGGCTACGAGGAGAGGCCGGAGAGAAAGGGAGGAGGATCGAGGGCTCACGGCCGTTGCAGAGAAGGCCCGGGGACGGCTCGAGGTGCTCGGGGCGGCGCGGGTCGACGGCGAGCTCCGACGCGTCCGAAGGTGGAAGACGATGTTGTCGTGGGCATTGTAGAACGCTTTGGGTCCCGTGGTTCGACGGAGAAGGAGCGGAGGACGAGGTGGAGCTCGTGGGCACGTCGGCTTGGCGCAGGGAGGGCGGTGGCCACGTCGAGGCGAGGCGGACGGCGACGGGCGCGCCGGTCCTTCCTCCAGATCGACAGAGGGGGGAGAGGTGGATCTGGGCGAGGGGCTAGGCGAAGGGAGAGAGAGGAAAGTGGTGTGTGGTGGAGTGGAGCAGGGGGAGAGCTCGAGGGGGCGCGGGGAGGCCTTATCCTCTCCTGCGTCATCGACGAGGTGGTGCGGTGCCGATCATGAGGAGCGCTCAGAGCGGCCGAGTCCAAGGAACAGGAAGGAGGTGGGAGGCAACCGGTGCAGGGAGTTGGGCCGTCCTGTGGGTTAAGGCCTAGGGGCGTGGTGGCTATTTGGGCGGTCGGCCCGGGGGGGGCTTTATTTTCTTTTGTTCCTTTTTTTATTTGTCCTTTTACTTTTATTTATTCGTTTACATTTTCTTAGTTACATTTTATTTTTAGTTTAGTAAAATATGACAATAGCTCCAAAAATAGTGTTTCAAAAATAACCCTCGACCACGTAAGGTTTTAACCCAAACTAAAATAGTTTAGTGTTTTATAAAATACCAAAGGCATCGAAATAATGTTTTTGCTACCGTTTAAACCTTTTAGAGCATTTATTCATTATATAAAAATGTGGATTCTTCATCATAACCATCTATGCATTAACTGGCACAACCCGAACATTTTGTTTTTAATATTTGAAAACTTTTGATGTATGCCATATTTGGAATTTGAATTTTGAATCGGTTTTTTGAACTAACGAGGAATTAGCAACAGTAACGGAGGTGACATGGCATCATTAGCAGAGTTTTACTGTAGCCTAATTATCCGGGCGTCACAATTCTCCTCCACTACAAGAAATCTCGTCCCGAGATTTAAGCGGTGGAGTAAGGGGGGAAAGGTGTTGGTAGCGAAAAACCTAACGAGTCTTCTCGGTCTTGGTTGCTCTTCTCGAAGAGGTCGAGCCCATAGCAATCGATGTTTTCATTCCTATGCATCAATGCATCATGATGAGGTTGTCGTCCTTTCTTCGTAAACTTCATCGTACTTCACGATAATGATAAGGGTAACTTCGAAGAACGGACCTTCAAGGTCAACTATCTGGCGATAACTCGAGAATGTGGTAGAAAGTAACTCTCGAATAGATACTTAAGAAATTATCGAGAGTAAAGTAAAAAAGGGACCATGAGAAGTTTCCAATGGCAAGCAATCGTTCGATGTCCTAATCAGAAGGTGAAAGGGGTTCAGAGCAACAAGAATAAGTATTAAGGCCCGATGCCAAAGTTGATGATCTCTTTGGAAGGTGGCTCATGAATTACATACGAGGCCATGCGCGAGGAACAACCTTGGGAACAGGGGCGTACATGAGAGTCAAGTTTCAATCCTGTGGAACTGTGGGTTATGGGCCCACCATGTGGGATAAAAGTAGGAAGGGGGGCTGACATCTTGCACGGTCACGATAGCAAGGCATGTCAGAGGGTAGCCTGTTAGTTATGTCAGCAACAACATCGATACCAAGGGCGAGGGACGAAGAGAACCATTTTCCTGCTCGTTGAACGAGGCGGACCATTAGGCATAGTTCTCGTCCATCGGTGGCTACCGAAATGTCATCAACAATAGTAACAGGGTCTTGCTAACATAATTGTACAACCGAGGTGTTTTACATAAGCAGGGAATTATTACTGCTTATATCAGATAGATCACAAGAAAGGTTAAACTAAACAATGAAAGGAAAATATGATTATCATATTAAACATAACAATGGAAGGGAAAATGTGTTTAAACACATATTCCAAGGGTATATCCTTCCCAAGGGCAAGCAAAGCATGATATCCATGACGGGATATAACGTAGAAAACCCCTTTAGGAAAGGAAAGAGAAAGTCCATGTCATTATCCATACAACGGTGTTCGGATAATTGAGCAAGAAATATTTAGCATTGGGTTTCAAATGTTCTTGTTGAAAATCAAAGTTCCACAGACAAGCTTTTGAGATAGCATTGACATGGTATTCAAACAAAGGTCAGACTTTAGATACTCAATGGATCCATCAGGAACAGCTTATAAAATAGGTCTTACAATTTCCTCCAGGAAGAATGGTTATCCTTGCAAAAGAATTTATAACGATAGGTCCTCCACCCGAAGTGCTAGGCAGGACATCATGTTACCGGGTCATCAAAGGACCAACATCATAACTCTTGGAAAGTTGTCCCAACCATCATATCGACCGAGATTCAGATCCGATTGGTGTCGTGGATAACTCGCACTCGTGGATGTCTGTGAAGAAAAGGTGCAACACAAATTGTCGAGATGACATTGTAAGATTCTTGGGAACTGAACTATGGAAGCGAGTTCCGAAACAAGAGTTCATCATTAAGTCAAGGAGAGAATGAGGAGGTGGCCGATGGACTCAGCGACATTCCATTGAGATCACAAAAGATGGATTTCCACGATTATCTGAACAAGGAGATAACCCTTTTCAGATCAAATGATATAGTGAGGTATGCTCGAGGAAAACATACATAATTAAACCTTGGTTGAAAGGTGCGCCCGAAATATGGGTTGAGCTGCACGACCAATGTCAGAATGGTGATTCAATAATCAATAGTCTAAGAATGAACGGTCGACCATTAACTTCAAAGCAATATGGTTGCTAGAAGGGCGGAATCCAAACAGCACCGCTCACTTGTTGGTACCCTGGTTGGAATCAACACGAGGACCAAGAAAGAATGGTGATGGTGAGAAGCATCACAATACCAAGAATTCCTTAAGAGGTGATGAAATTCTCACCACAATTTTGACATAAAAGATGGTAATACTCCAAGGTCGAACATAACACAAGTTGGATAGCAAGGACCTCAAGTTACAACGCATAAAACTAGAACAAGTTTTGTGTTGCGGAAATGCAAGAATGTAAATCGATGATAACACAAACCATCGAGGGCAAGGATGGTATTTCTCACCATGACTTCCATTGGGAACCTAGGAGGAGTCAAAATGTTGATGATGATCACGACAATTTGTCGAGAGAATTCATGAAGATGTAATCAATTGGCGATGACATCAAGTCAAAGGAATGATGAAGCAAAAGGTTATTGAAACCACAGGTACAACACAAACTCGAAATCTAGCTTGTTGTTCAAGGCGAAATGATATGACGAGGAAGAGCGACATAAGATTAGCTCATCATCGAAAATTGTGCTCTAAAAAGAAGGACCAGGTAGCACGGTTAAAATTTAGCCGATCAGGCTAGGAAAGACTTAAAGGATTAATAAACTCGTAAGCAACGAAAATTACTTAGGGTTATCGAACCAAAATGTGGAATCGTTGTTCTCGATTGACGACAACCCGTAACCCGAGAAAATTGGAATCAGTGAGAAATAATAGTTGATGAAGAACCCATAATAAGTTATGCAGTCCATGATATTCTTGAGATACCAGAGTTTAATACTCAACGGTAGAGCAAAGTAAAGGTTGGACAGGTGCAATGATCTGCAGAAGACAAGTACTTCAATTTGTCCACGAAATGGTATATAAAAGGAGAACATGGCCGGAACCACGATTGCAAAAGATCAATTCACAGATACTAGATGATACTATAACAAGGAAAAAGTTATTATTACAAGAAGCTTCCATGATAGGATCTACATCGTGTCCATGGGCATGAACACAAAGTTCAAGGTCGACTCCCACTTCTTCAATGTATAACCTTCCATTCACTTCTCGCTTTGATAAAGGCGTTAGTGTTGAAAGTTTTACCTGGTGAAATACCAGATGAGTATGACTCCTGAAAACTTCCGAGTTCACACATATAAAGGAAGGCATAGGTTCAACCCGTCAGGGTATCGTGGAAACATATACCACAAGCTTCAATAGTAAATACCACCAGCTCGAAAGCAGAGCATGGTTGGCCAAGCAGATGATACAATTTACCGGAGGCACTATGTATCGTGGGAAGAACTCACAAGGTGATTGAATTTGAAGGACACCGCCGGATAACAATCCAAAATGGATCGGGTGATCCACAACGGAGCTGATGTGAGTATCGGTACTCCATCAGAGGAAGAAAGAATGCACGAACATCATATTATAGAACATCGGAATAATTCGATGCTTAGATTAACCAACGAATTATGATTTCCAAAACAAAGGATCCGGGCGCACGCCCGATCAAGGATGGATAAGTTGTATAGACCAGAGGCACAATTGACGACAAATAGTTTGAGTCGAGAACCAGCTCATGTTCAAAATGACGTGCGAAGCGGGAAAGATAATTTAGAAGGGTTGATAGATGATTGTGTGCATTCGCACACATGTATCAATAGGATCAAAATGACGGTGTCAAAAGATACTAATGAATATTGCTAGTGATATGGGAGCCTCCATAATGTAAGCAGACAAGTATTGCAGAGCAATAAGCTACTAAGGATTTTTGGAGGATCGAATAGTATTTCAAGACCATTGTGAAACACATGAACAAGCGGGGATGAGCGGATATTCGATAAGTGCGAGAATTATCCATAGGGTATTCAGTGACAAAGAACAGCAAGCGGTCAGCTCAAAGGATTATCGAAACAACGGCGAGTATTACGGGTATCTTGTAATAACAAGATCAACTGGGGATGAATGTAAGAATAACAACTGCTAGTAGTTATCCATAAGGGTTGACGGTGGAAGGGGAATTGCGAACGCGATTGGCACAAGGTCTCAAGAGAATATCGGAAGGTATCTTCAGAATCCTTGATTGCACCAAGTAATCATCCGGACTGAAGAGGCTCTCCGGGAGAAAGTATTATCGAGAACCTAGAGTCAGAGTTAGTAAAAATCATTTAACCCGAGTAGAAGAGAGTTCAGAGTCCCAGAGTAAAGGTCGAGGAGTAAAAGATCCTAATACCACCCAATGGCGACGTGGGCCCATGGGCCACACAGCCATGTTAGTAAAAGTTTTGTATTGACTAGACTCGACTTCGTCCAAGGAGTATAGAAGGGGATTCCTACAGCGATGGCTCTGATACCAACTTGTGACGCCCTCGATTCAATCGTACACTAATCATACACGCAAATGTGTACGATCAAGATCAAGGACTCACGGGAAGATATCACAACACAACTCTAGACACAAAATAAAATAATACAAGCTTTATGTTACAAGCCGGGGCCTCGAGGGCTCGAATACAAGTGCTCGATCATAGACGAAGTCGGCGGAAGCAACAATATCTGAGTCTGAGACATGAGTTAGACAAGTTTGCCTTAAGAAGGCTAGCACAAAAGCAACATCGATCGAAAAGGCAAGGCCTCCTGCACAGGAGCCTCCTAACTACTCCCCGGTCATCGGCGGCCTCCACGTAGTAGTAAGCATCGGCGGTGGCATCTGCTCTGGGCTCTGGCCATCTAGTTGCATCAACCGGAAAGAAGAAGAAAGGGGAAAAGGGGAGCAAAGCAACCGTGAGTACTCATCCAAAGTACTGCAAGCAAGGATCTACACTACATATGCAACATTATCAAAGGAAGGTCAGATATGTGGACTGGCTGCGAAATGCCGAGAATAGAGAGAAGGCCTAGTCCTATCAAAGACTAGCATCTTCTCGAAACCACCATCTTGCAGCAAATAGGAGGGAATAGAGTAAGCAAAGTAAGGTAGAAGTAGTGTTATCAACCTCGGCGGAGATCCTTTCTCGACTCCCTACGAGAAAGAAATCCCAGAGCCCTACTATCCAGTTATCATCACAATCCAATTCTCATCGCAATCCATTGCTCATATCCATGACTCATCTCAAGTATCCAGTTCTAGTTGTATCGATCGGGATACAACTCCAAGTGTCGTTACCGTAGGACAGGATATCGATAGATGTTTTCTTCCCTGCAGGGGTGCACCAACTTACCCACCACGCTCGCTTAACTCCGGCCGAACACACTTTCCAGGGTCATGCCCGGCCTCGGCCAAACAATACGCCGCAACCCGACCTAGGCTTAATAGAGGCCACGCCGGACTAAACCTATGCCCCGAGGGTCATGGGCCATCTCCCGGGAACTCCACACGCGTTGCGTGGGCGGCCGGTGAGCGGACCTAGCTACCTCCTTCAACAAGGCAGCGCCACGCAGTCCAACCCGGCGCGCCCGCTCGATCGTGGCGTCTATTAAGCTTCGGCTGATGTATCTGACGCAGTAACGCCCATACTATGCCCACGTGATGGTTAGTGCTATCGGGCGAGGCCCCTTGGATCAAATATCCAAATCGTAGTGGATTAGGCAGCGGTAACAAGCGAGACTCACGAAAGATGTGATCCCGTTGCCCGTCTCGAGGACTTGCGGCAAGGGCTAGGAATGCCCGCCACGCCTCGTATTTATCTCATGGGCACCCTCCGTGTCAACCCGACTCCACATCACTGCAATTAAGCTCGCGCGGGTACCCCTCAGGGTCGACCCGTCTTTAGTAACATGGCTCAGTGTAAAGTCATAGTGATCGTAGTAACTGTGTGTCTAAACATGAAGGGGAAAACCCGAGGAATCACCCCCGGTGAATTCCACTCGATGTAGTCATCAAGGTGAACGTGAAGAGGATTCACCCTCGAGGTCCACACTTGAGGGGTTGCCTGACGAGTCGTGTCGAAGTGGTTAAAGAGGAAATCACCCTCGATGACCACGACCGAATAACTATACTACAGGGTTAATATCAGAAGTGTTGTAGAGGTTTCACCCTCGGTACTCGATAGTAACCCAGTAGTGTCGAGCAACTAAGGGGAAGTGATGTGCGGTGTCGGGCTGGTCTTGACCCGTTGATCGGGTCTTGATTATCCAAGCGATCGGGACAAAGGCGGGGTCAGCGATGGATCACTATCCAACCTATACTAAGCGATTTAGGATAAGCGGGTAAGGTACAACAAGAGGGTACAAAAGCAGGCTATGCATCGTAATAGGTGCAAACAATAACAGTAGCAAAATCTAATGCAAGCATGAGAGAATGGAATGGGCGATATAGGGATGATCAAAGGGGGGCTTGCACGGTTGCTCGAGACAAGAAGAAGGGTAAATGCGTTGATGTAGTCGATCACGAGGGGCATCGGTGGCGATCTCGGGTCTCTACGGAGAGAGGAGGGGAGAAACAGTAAATACATAGCAAACAGATGCACAACATGATTACAAGCGGGGCTAGAGGTGATCTAACGTGGCGTTAGGCGATCTTGGCGAAGGGGAAACATCCGGAAAGTTTTCTGGTTCGGACGTCTGTCAGACGAGATGAACCGAAGGAAAAGTTTGCATGTTCGTTATGCTAGAGGCGTGTGGCGGGCGAAGCGGACCGTGTGTTCAGATTCGTCTCATCGTTCTGAGCAACTTTCATGTAGAAACCTTTTTCATCCGAGTTACAGATTATTTTATATTAATTTCTGAAGTTTAAAGAATTTTTTTAATTTATTTAATTCGAATTATAAATAGTGAAATGTTTTTTAACTCAACAGGGGGCTAGTCACACTCAATGACATGTGGGGTCAAGGAGTTGGGTTGACTCAGTCAACACCTTTACTAGTCAACCAATGAACAATGCATTGGGCTCTACTTGTCATTGGCACAAACTATTAATTAGGCTTTTAAAAATAAAGGGCCACATGTCATCTGTACATAGACAATTCTAGCCATTAATTAACACCTAATAGTACTAATCTAAGCAAGGGCAGCCACTCTTTGGGCAGAACCCAGCCGCCACACGACATACAAGACACACACAATACATAAGGCTAGAGAATAAATATGTTCTCTGCTTAATGAGAAGATAGCAATTTATGATTTTCATATAATGCAATCCATGCATCAAGTGAATTTGGTCCAATGAAAACATTTAAACCTTGTCAAGTGTACTACCTACTCATATTATTTTTACACATATTAACAAGCTGTTTAACCACTCATTAGAGGCTGTTTAGGGGCTTAGTCATAGTAGAAATAGAAAACTCCCGATTGAGAGAAGAGATGGTATGTTGAAGAAAAGAATCAGAACTAGCCGCGAGAATGATATCATCAACATAAAACAAGAGGTAGGCGGTGTGAGTAGAAGACTGATAAACAAAGAGAGAAGAATCGGATTTGGAGGAATAAAGCCTATGGTTTGAATAAAAGTAGCAAAGCATTGAAACCATGCACGAGGAGCTTGTTTAAGGCCATAAAGAGATTTGTTGAGGAGACAAACAAAATGTGGAGATGAGGGATTCTCAAAACCAGAGGGTTGCTGACAATAAACAGTTTCATTGAGAGTGCCATGAAGAAAAGCATTTTTAACATCAAGTTGATGAATAGGCCAAGAAGAGGAAACAACAAGACTAAGAATAACACGAATAGTGCTTGGTTTAACAACAGGAGAAAAAGTCTCATCAAAGTCAATACCAGGCTCTTTGGGAGAAACCACGACACCCAACGAGCTTTGTAACGAGCGAGAGTGCCATCGGAATGAAATTTATGACGAAAAACCCATTTGCCGAAACAATGTTAACACCAGGAGGTTTGGGAACAAGAGTCCATGTATTATTTTCTTTGAAGAGCTTCAAATTCATCGCGCATAGCGAAAGCGAGAGAGGTCAAGAAGAGCTCGCTTATAACTGGTTGGAATAGGAGAGATGGTTGGGGTGGCGGTAAGATTGAGGCGTTTGGTGGGGAGAAGAAATCCTCGTTTTCCACGGGTGCACATGACATGATCATTGGTGAGCGGTGGTATAAGAACGGCATTGGGTGGCGATGGGTTTTCGGTTGAAGAGGACGGTGAGGAAGAAGAATCGGAGGTGGTGGGTGTCGAGGGTTGCCGTGGTAGGATTTGGTGAGGAAAAGACGGTAGGGTAGAGGATGCGATTCTTGGGAGAGATGGGGGCCAGAGGCAGGAGGGTGGCTAACGTTGGGCGATTCTGGTGAGAGACGGAACAAGATTCCATGGCAGCAGAGATGACCGAAGGCCGAACTAGGAAGGGGTTTTGGTGGTGGCGGATTGTGGTGGAATTGGTGTTGTGGTTGTAGTGATGAAAAAGGAAAAGTATTTTCATCGAATGTGACATGACGAGAGAGAATAATCTGACCGTAAGATGGTTCGAAACAACGATATCCTTTGTGATCATCGGAAAGACAAAGGTGAATGCAAGGTAGTGAGCGTGGTTCTAGTTTGTTGGAGGCGGTAGAGGCGATGTTGGGAAAGCATAGACAGCCAAAACACGCAGAAAAGAATAGTCGAGTGGGAGAGAAAAGAGATTGGAAAGGCGAATAAAGAGGGCAAGTTTTAGTTGGTCGAATATTAAGAAGGAGTGTGGCGGTGCGAAGGGCTTCAACCCAAAAAACGGGAAGGAAGAGAGGCTTGTAAAAGCAATGTGCGAAGAACATCATTAATAGAGCGAAGACAACGTTCAGCTTTACCATTTTGAGAAGATGTATAAGGGCATGAAAAGCGAAGAAGAATGCCTTGGGAGAGAAAGAAGGTGCGGTTTTGGGTGTTATCAAATTCACGACCGTTATCACATTGAATAAATCGAATTGGCAAGTCAAAGTGTGTGATTACATATTGTCGAAAGTTGAGAAAGATTGCAGGTACTTCAGATTTAAGCGCAGAGAGGAAAGGTCCAAGTATAGTGAGAATAATCATCCAAGATCACAAGATAATATTTATAACCGTAAACACTAGGGATTGGGGAGGTCCAGTAAATCACAGTGAAGTAACTCAAAAGGAAAAGTACTAATGGTAGTAGAGGTTCCAAAAGGTAATCTAACATGTTTGCCGCATTGACATGCATTACGTAGAGAGGGATTATGGGGACTGCTAGAACTAGTGATACAAAATTCTTGGAGTAAAGGCGTCAAAGTGTTTTTCTTTGGGATGACCGAGGCGGCGATGCCATAGATCAACGGATGCGAGCATGGCACGAGGGTGGATGTGGGGCGTCATGAAGAGGATAAAGATCGCCCGTGCTATTGTACCGGCGAGGACCGCCCCGTTGTCGATTCTTCACTGACAAACCAAAAGGGTCAAAGGCCAGGATAACTTTGTTGTCAATGCAAAATTGTCTAACAGAAATAAGATTTTTGATGATGGAAGGAACCACAAGAATATTGCGGAGAAGAAAATTGGCATGAGAGGAAGGGATGTAAGAGTGACCGGTGCATGAAACGAGGATGGTGGAGCCATCGCCAATGGTGATAGTGGAAAAGCAGAAGGAAAACAAGGTGACAATAAATTCATATTTGAAGACCTGCATTGATGCACCGTAATCGAAAATCCAATCCGTACTGCGTCGTTGAGGACAAAATTGTTCATGGCGTTGATGAAGGCGGCTTGGTCCCAAGCGGCTGTGACGCCTCGATTCAATCGTACACTAATCATACACGCAAATGTATACGATCAAGATCAAGGACTCACGGAAGATATCACAACACAACTCTAGACACAAAATAAAATAATACAAGCTTTATGTTACAAGCCGAGGGCCTCGAGGGCTCGAATACAAGTGCTCGATCATAGACGAAGTCGTGGAAGCAACAATATCTGAGTACGTACATGAGTTAGACAAGTTTGCCTTAAGAAGGCTAGCACAAAAGCAACATCGATCGAAAAGGCAAGGCCTCCTGCCTGGGAGCCTCCTAACTACTCCTGGTCATCGGCGGCCTCCACGTAGTAGTAAGCATCGGTGGTGGCATCTGGCTCCTAGGCTCCGTCATCTAGTTGCATCAACCGGAAAGAAGAAGAAAGGGGAAAAGGGGGAGCAAAGCAACCGTGAGTACTCATCCAAAGTACTCGCAAGCAAGGATCTACACTACATATGCAACATTATCAAAGGAAGGCTGTATATGTGGACTGGGCTGCAGAAA
Organism: Aegilops bicornis; assembly: GCA_021605145.1. Taxonomy (NCBI): domain Eukaryota; kingdom Viridiplantae; phylum Streptophyta; class Magnoliopsida; order Poales; family Poaceae; genus Aegilops; species Aegilops bicornis. The sequence goes on from CM038674.1 coordinate 186,625,538, forward strand.
TGCCAGAATAGAGAGAAGGCCTAGTCCTATCGAAGATTAGCATCTTCTGAAAACCACCATCTTGCAGCAAATAGGAGGGAATAGAGTAGCGCAAAGTAAGGTAGAAGTAGTGTTATCAACCTCGGCCGGAGATCCTTTCTCGACTCCTCTGCGAAAGAAATCCCTGAGCCCTACTATCCAGATTATCATCACAATCCAATTCTCATCGCAATCCATTGCTCATATCCATGACTCATATCAAGTATCCAGTTCTAGTTGTATCGATGGGATACAACTCCAAGTGTCCGTTACCGTGGGACAGGATATCGATAGATGTTTTCTTCCCTGCAGGGGTGCACCAACTTACCCACCACGCTCGCTTAACTCCGGCCGGACACACTTTCCAAGGTCATGCCCGGCCTCGGCCAAACAATACGCCGCAACCCGACCTAGGCTTAATAGAGAGGCCAGCACGGACTAAACCTATGCCCCGGTCATGGGCCATCTCCCGGGAACTCACACTTGCGTTGCGTGGGCGGCCGATGAGCAGACCTAGCTACCTCCTTCAACAAGGCAGCGCCACGCAGTCCAACCCGGCCTTGCTGCTCGATCGGCTGACGTCTATTAAGCTTCGGCTGATGTATACGACGCAGAACGCCCATACTATGCCCACGTGATGGTTAGTGCTATCAAGCCAGAGGCCCCTCGGATCAAATATCCAAATCGTAGTGGATTAGGAACGCGCGGTAACAAGCAGAGACTCACGAAATATGTGACCCCGTTGCCCCGTCTCGAGGACTTGCGGCAAGGGCTAGGAATGCCCGCCACGCCTCGTATTTATCTCGCGGGCACCCTCCGAGTCAACCCGACTCCACATCACTGCAATTAAGCTCACAGGTACCCCTCAGGGTCGACCCGTCTTTAGTAACATGGCTCAGTGTAAAGTCATAGTGATCGTAGTAACTGTGTGTCTAAACATCAAGGGGAAAACCCGAGGAATCACCCCCGGTGAATTCCACTCGATGTAGTCATCAAGGTGAACGTAAGAGGATTCACCCTCGAGGTCCACACTTGAGGGGTTGCACGACAGAGTCGTATCAGAAGTGGTTAAAGAGGAAATCACCCTCGATGACCACGACGAATAACTATACTACAGAGGTTAATATCGGAAGTCTTTGTAGAGGTTTCACCCTCGGTGCTCGATAGTAACCCGAGAGTGTCGAGCAACTAAGGGAAGTGATGTGCGGTGTCGGTGCACAGTCTTGACCCCGTTGATCGGGTCTTCGATTATCCAATGGGCGATCGGGACAAGGCGGGGTCATCGATGGATCACTATCCAACCTATACTAAGTAGTTTAGGATAAGCAGGTAAGGTACAACAGTAGGTACAAAAGCAGGCTATGCATCAGAATAGGTGCAAACAATAACAGTAGCAAAATCTAATGCAAGCATGAGAGAATGGAATGGGCGATATAGGGATGATCAAAGGGGGGGGGCTTGCCTGGTTGCTCAGACAAGAAGAAGGGTCGTCGTTGATGTAGTCGATCACGAGGGCATCGGTGGCGATCTCGTCTCTACGGAGAGAAGAGGGGAGAAAGCAGTAAATACATAGCAAACAGATGCACAACATGATTACAAGCGGGGCTAGAGGTGATCTAACGTGGCGTTAAGCGATCTTGGCGAAGGAAACATCCGGAAAGTTTTCACAGTTCCGGACGTCTGTCAGACGAGATGAACCGAAGGGAAAGTTTGCATGTTCGCTATGCCGTAGAGGCGTGTGGCGGCGAGCGGACCGTGTGTTCAGATTCGTCTCATCGTTCTGAGCAACTTTCATGTAGAAACATTTTTCATCCGAGTTACAGATTATTTTATATTAATTTCTAAAGTTTAAAGATTTTTTTTAATTTATTTAATTCGAATTATAAATAGTGAAATGTTTTTTAACTCAACAGGGGGCTAGTCACACTCAATGACATGTGGGGTCAAGGAGCTGGGTTGACTCGATCAACACCTTTACTAGTCAACCAATGAACAATGCATTGGGCTCTACTTGTCATTGACATAAACTATTAATTAGGCTTTTAAAAATAAAGGGCCACATGTCATACATACATAGACAATTCTAGCCATTAATTAACACCTAATAGTACTAATCTAAGCAAGGGCCGGCCACTCTTGGGCGAGAACCCAGCCGCCACACGCCTTACAAGACACACACAACACGCAAGGCTAGAGAATAAATATGTTCTCTGTTTAACAGAAGAAAGCAATTTATGATTTTCATATAATGCAATCCATGCATCAAGTGAATTTGGTCCAATGAAAACATTTGAACCTTGTCAAATGTACTACCTACTCATATTATTTTTACACATATTAACAACTGTTTAACCACTCATTAGAGGCTGTTTAGGGGCTTAGTCATAGTAGAAATAGAAAAGCTAACAACACCTACTGATAGCTAGCAACTAGCAGCGGTATAGGCAACATCGAGTAGCAACAAGCGGCGCGCCAACACGCAGAGACGCTGAGAGGAAGCGGCGGAAGGGCGCTGGCCGGCACGGGCCGGGACGCCCGAGGCCACGAGCAGGCGAAAGCACGGCCAGGGGCTCATGGGCGCAGCGCCATGAGGCATGGCCTGTGAGGCACGAGGTCAGCGGGGAACGCAGCGTGAGCGAAGCCACGGCTACGAGGAGAGGCCGGAGAGAAAGGGAGGAGGATCGAGGCTCACGGCCGTTCTGAGAGAAGGCCCGGGACGGCTCGAGGTGCTCGGGCGGTGGTCGACGGCGAAGCTCCGGCAGCGTCCGAAGGTGGAAGACGATCTTGTCGTGGGCATTGTAGAACGCTTTGGGTCCCGTGGTTCGACGGAGAAGGAGCGGAGGACGAGGTGGAGCTCGTGGGCACGTCGGCTTGGCGCAGGGAGGGCGGTGGCCACGTCGAGGCGAGGTGGACGGCGACGGGTGCGCCGGTCCTTCCTCCAGATCGACAGAGGGGGGAGAGGTGGATCTGGGCAAGGGGCTAGGCGAAGGGAGAGAGAGAAAGTGGTGTGTGGTGGAGTGGAGCGGAGGGAGAGCTCGAGGGGCGGGAGGCCTTATCCTCTCCTGCGTCATCGACGAGGTGGTGCGGTGCCGACCGCAAGCGGGAGCGCCCTGTAGCGGCCGAGTCCGAGGAACAGGAAGGAGGGGGAGGCAATCGGTGCAGGGAGTTGGGCCGTCCCAGGTGGGTTAAGGCCTAGGGGGGGCGTGGTGGCTAATGGGCGGTCGGCCCGATGGGGGCCTTTTATTTTCTTTTGTTCCTTTTTTTTATTTGTCCTTTTACTTTTATTTATTCGTTTCTGTTTTCTTAGTTACATTTTATTTTTAGTTTAGTAAAATATGACAATAGCTCCAAAAATAGTGTTTCAAAAATAACCCTCAGCCACAGAAGGTTTTAACCCAAACTAAAATAGTTTAGTGTTTTATAAAATACCAAAGGCATCGAAATAATGTTTTTGCTACCGTTTAAACCTTTTTAGAGCATTTATTCATTATATAAAAATGTGGATTCTTCATCATAACCATCTATGCATTAACTGGCACAACCCGAACATTTTGTTTTTAATATTTGAAAACTTTTGATGTATGCCATATTTGGAATTTGAATTTTGAATCGGTTTTTGAACTAACGAGGAATTAGCAACAGTAACGGAGGTGACGTGGCATCATTAGCAGAGTTTTACTGTAGCCTAATTATCCGGGCGTCACAATTCTCCTCCACTACAAGAAATCTCGTCCGAGATTTAAGCGGTGGAGTAAGGGGGAAAAGGTGTTGGTAGCGAAAAACCTACTTGAGTCTTCTCGGTCTTGGTTGCTCTTCTCGAAGTGGTCGACCCATAGCACGATGTTTTCATTCCTATGCATCAATGCATCATGATGAGGTTGTCGTCCTTTCTTGAAACTTCATCGTACTTACGATAATGATAAGGGTAACTTCAAGAACGGACCTTCAAGGTCAACTATCGGCGGAATAACTCGGGGAATGTGGTAGAAAGTAACTCTCGAATAGATACTTAAGAAATTATCGAGAGTAAAGTAAAAAGGGACCATGAGAAGTTTCCAATGGCAAGCAATCGCTCGATGTCCTAATCGAGGAAGGTGAAAGGGGTTCGAGCAACAAGAATAAGTATTAAATGCGATGCCAAAGTTGATGATCTCTTTGGAAGGTGGCTCATGAATTACATACGAGGCCATGCGCGAGGAACAACCTTGGGAACAGGGGGCGTACATGAGAGTCAAGTTTCAATCCTGTGGAACTGTGGGTTATGGGCCCACCATGTGGGATAAAAGTAGGAAGAGGCTGACATCTTGCAGTCCACGATAGCAAGGCATGTCAGTGGGTATACTGTTAGTTATTTCAGCAACAACATCGATACCAAGGGCGAGGGACGAAGAGAACCATTTTCCTACTCGTTGAACGAGGCGGACCATTAGGCATAGTTCTCGTCCATCGGTGGCTACCGAAATGTCATCAACAATAGTAACAGGGTCTTGCTAACATAATTGTACAACCGAGGTGTTTTACATAAGCAGGGAATTATTACGCTTATATCAGATAGATCACAAGAAAGGTTAAACTAAACAATGAAAGGAAAATATGATTATCATATTAAACATAACAATGGAAGGGAAAATGTGTTTAAACACATATTCCAAGGGTATATCCTTCCCAAGGGCAAGCAAAGCATGATATCCATGACGGGATATAACGTAGAAAACCCCTTTAGGAAAGGAAAGAGAAAGTCCATGTCATTATCCATACAACGGTGTTCGGATAATTGAGCAAGAAATATTTAGCATTGGGTTTCAAATGTTCTTGTTGAAAATCAAAGTTCCACAGACAAGCTTTTGAGATAGCATTGACATGGTATTCAAACAAAGGTCGAGACTTTAGATACTCAATGGATCCATCGAGGAACGACTTATAAAATAGGTCTTACAATTTCCTCCGGGAAGAATGGTTATCCTTGCAAAAGAATTTATAACGATAGGTCCTCCACCCGTAAGGGTGCTAGGCATGACATCATGTTACCGGGTCATCAAAGGACCAACATCATAACTCTTGGAAAGTTGTCCCAACCATCATATCGACCGAGATTGAGATCCGATTGGTGTCGGGATAACTCAGACTCAGGATGTCTGTGAAGAAAAGGTGCAACACAAATTGTCGAGATGACATTGTAAGATTCTTGGGAACTGAACTATGGAAGCGAGTTCCGAAACAAGAGTTCATCATTAAGTCAAGGAGAGAATGAGGAGGTGGCCGATGGACTCAGCGACATTCCATTGAGATCACAAAAGATGGATTTCCACGATTATCTGAACAAGGAGATAACCCTTTTCGGATCAAATGATATAGTGAGGTATGCTCGAGGAAAACATACATAATTAAACCTTGGTTGAAAGGTGCGCCGAAATATGGGTTGAGCTGCACGACCAATGTCGTAATGGTGATTCAATAATCAATAGTCTAAGAATGAGCAGTCGACCATTAACTTCAAAGCAATATGGTTGCTAGAAGGGCGGAATCCAAACAGCACCGCTCACTTGTTGGTACCACTGGTTGGAAACAACACGAGGACCAAGAAAGAATGGTGATGGTGAGAAGCATCACAATACCAAGAATTCCTTAAGAGGTGATGAAATTCTCACCACAATTTTGACATAAAAGATGGTAATACTCCAAGGTAGAACATAACACAAGTTGGATAGCAAGGAACTCAAGTTACAACGCAAAACTAGAACAAGTTTTGTGTTGCGGAAATGCAAGAATGTCGTCGATGATAACACAAACCATCGAGGGCAAGGATGGTATTTCTCACCATGACTTCCATTGGGAACCTAGGAGGAGTCAAAATGTTGATGATGATCACGACAATTTGTCGAGAGAATTCATGAAGATGTAATCAATTGGCGATGACATCAAGTCAAAGGAATGATGAAGCAAAAGGTTATTGAAACCACAGGTACAACACAAACTCGAAATCTAGCTTGTTGTTCAAAGGCGAAATGATATGACGAGGAAGAAGCGACATAAAGCTTAGCTCATCATCGAAAATTGTGCTCTGAAAAGAAGGACCGTAGGTATACGGTTAAAATTTAGCCGATCAGGCTAGGAAAGACTTAAAGGATTAATAAACTCGTAAGCAACGAAAATTACTTAGGGTTATCGAACCAAAATGTGGAATCGTTGTTCTCGATTGACGACAACCCAGAACCTGAGAAAATTGGAATCAGTGAGAAATAATAGTTGATGAAGAACCCATAATAAGTTATGCAGTCCATGATATTCTTGAGATACCAGAGTTTAATACTCAACAGTAGAGCAAAGTAAAGGTTGGACAGGTGCAATGATCTGCAGAAGACAAGTACTTCAATTTGTCCACGAAATGGTATATAAAAGGAGAACATGGCCGGAAGCACAATTGCAAAAAGATCAATTCACAGATACTAGATGATACTATAACAAGGAAAAAGTTATTATTACAAGAAGCTTCCATGATAGGATCTACATCGTGTCCATGGGCATGAACACAAAGTTCAAGGTCGACTCCCACTTCTTCAATGTATAACCTTCCATTCACTTCTCGCTTTGATAAAGGCGTTAGTGTTGAAAGTTTTACAGTGAAATACCGGATGAGTATGACTCTGAAAACTTCCGAGTTCACACATATAAAGGAAGGCATAGGTTCAACCCGTCAGGGTATCGTGGAAACATATACCACAAGCTTCAATAGTAAATACCACCAGCTCGAAAGCAGAGCATGGTTGGCCAAGCAGATGATACAATTTACCGGAGGCACTATGTATCAGGGGAAGAACTCACAAGGTGATTGAATTTGAAGGACAACTGGGATAACAATCCAAAATGGATCGGGTGATCCTAACGGAGCTGATGTGAGTATCGGTACTCCATCAGAGGAAGAAAGAATGCACGAACATCATATTATAGAACATCGGAATAATTCGATGCTTAGATTAACCAACGAATTATGATTTCCAAAACAAAGGATCCGAAGCAGACGCTCTGATCAAGGATGGATAAGTTGTATAGACCAGAGGCACAATTGACGACAAATAGTTTGGTGAGAACCAGCTCATGTTCAAAATGACGTCTGAAAGGAAAGATAATTTAGAAGGGTTGATAGATGATTGTGTGCATTCGCACACATGTATCAATAGGATCAAAATGACGGTGTCAAAAGATACTAATGAATATTGCTAGTGATATGGGAGCCTCCATAATGTAAGCGGAACAAGTATTGCGAGCAATAAGCTACTAAGGATTTTTGGAGGATCGAATAGTATTTCAAGACCATTGTGAAACACATGAACAAGCTGGGGATGAGCGGATATTCGATAAGTGCGAGAATTATCCATAGGGTATTCAGTGACAAAAAGAACGACAAGGCAGTCGGCTCAAAGGATTATCGAAACAACGGCGAGTATTACGGGGTATCTTGTAATAACAAGATCAATCAGATGAATGTAAGAATAACAACCGCAAGTAGTTATCCATAAGGGTTGACGGTGGAAGGGAATTGCGACGCGATTGGCACAAGGTCTCAAGAGAATATCGGAAGGTATCTTGAGAATCCTTGATTGCACCAAGTAATCATCCGGATGAAGAGGCTCTCCGGGAGAAAGTATTATCGAGAACCTAGAGTGAGAGTTAGTAAAAATCATTTAACCCGAGTAGAAGAGAGTTCGAGTCCCGAGTAAAGGTCGAGGAGTAAAAGATCCTAATACCACCCAATGGCGACGTGGGCCCATGGGCCACACAGCCATGTTAGTAAAAGTTTTGTATTGACTAGACTTGACTTCGTCCAAGGAGTATAGAAGGGGATTCCTACAGGCAGTCGGCTCTGATACCAACTTGTGACGCCCTCGATTCAATCGTACACTAATCATACACGCAAATGTGTACGATCAAGATCAAGGACTCACGGGAAGATATCACAACACAACTCTAGACACAAAATAAAATAATACAAGCTTTATGTTACAAGCCGGGGCCTCGAGGGCTCGAATACAAGTGCTCGATCATAGGCAGTCGTGGAAGCAACAATATCTGAAATCTGAGACATGAGTTAGACAAGTTTGCCTTAAGAAGGCTAGCACAAAAGCAACATCGATCGAAAAGGCAAGGCCTCCTGCCTTGGAACCTCCTAACTACTCCTGGTCATCGGCGGCCTCCACGTAGTAGTAAGCATTGGCGGTGGCATCTGGCTTCTGGGCTCCGTCATCTGGTTGCATCAACCGGAAAGAAGAAGAAGGGGGGAAAAGGGGGAGCAAAGCAACCGTGAGTACTCATCAAAAGTACTCGCAAGCAAGGATCTACACTACATATGCAACATTATCAAAGGAAGGTCAGTATATGTGGTGGGCTGCGAAATGCGAGAATAGAGAGAAGGCCTAGTCCTATCAAAGACTAGCATCTTGAAACCACCATCTTGCAGCAAATAGGAGGGAATAGAGTAGCGCAAAGTAAGGTAGAAGTAGTGTTATCAACCTCGTAGGAGATCCTTTCTCGACTCCCTACGAAAGAAATCCCGAAGCCCTACTATCCAGCTTATCATCACAATCCAATTCTCGCCATAATCCATTGCTCATATCCATGACTCATCTCAAGTATCCGATTCTAGTTGTATCGATCGGGATACAACTCCAAGTGTCGTTACCGTAGGACAGGATATCGATAGATGTTTTCTTCCCTGCAGGGGTGCACCAACTTACCCACCACGCTCGCTTAACTCCGGCCGAACACACTTTCCAGGGTCATGCCCGCCTCGGCCAAACAATACGCCGCAACCCGACCTAGGCTTAATAGAGAGGCCAGACGCCGGACTAAACCTATGCCCCTCAGGGTCATGGGCCATCTCCCGGGAACTCTGCACGTTGCGTGGGCGGCGGTGAGCGGACCTAGCTACCTCCTTCAACAAGGCAGCGCCACGCAGTCCAACCCGGCGCCGCCGCCGCCGACGCCTATTAAGCTTCGGCTGATGTATACGACGTAACGCCCATACTATGCCCACGTGATGGTTAGTGCTATCGGGCGGAGGCCCCTTGGATCAAATATCCAAATCGTAGTGGATTAGGAACGCAGCGGTAACAAGCAGAGACTCACGAAGATGTGATCCCGTTGCCCGTCTCGAGGACTTGCGGCAAGGGCTAGGAATGCCGGCCACGCCTCGTATTTATCTCGCGGGCACCCTCCGTGTCAACCCGACTCCACATCACTCGCAATTAAGCTCGCGGGTACCCCTCGAATTCGACCGTCTTTAGTAACATGGCTCGGTGTAAAGTCATAGTGATCGTAGTAACTGTGTGTCTAAACATGAAGGGAAAACCGAGGAATCACCCCGGTGAATTCCACTCGATGTAGCCATCAAGGTGAGCGTAAGAGGATTCACCCTCGAGGTCCACACTTGAGGGGTTGCATGACAGAGTCGTATCAGAAGTGGTTAAAGAGGAAATCACCCTCGATGACCACGACCGAATAACTATACTACAGGGTTAATATCAGAAGTGCTGTAGAGGTTTCACCCTTGGTACTCGATAGTAACCCAAAGAGTGTCGAGCAACTAAGGGAAGTGATGTGCGGTGTCGGGCCTGGTCTTGACCCGTTGATCGGGTCTTCCGATTATCCGGTAGGCGATCCGGGACAAGGCGGGGGTCACTGATGGATCACTATCCAACCTATACTAAGCAGTTTAGGATAAGCAGGTAAGGTACAACAGTAGGTACAAAAGCAGGCTATGCATCAGAATAGGTGCAAACAATAACAGTAGCAAAATCTAATGCAAGCATGAGAGAATGGAATGGGCGATATCGGGATGATCAAAGGGGGGGCTTGCCTGGTTGCTCAGACAAGAAGAAGGGGTCGTCGGTGACGTAGTCCATCACAGGGGCATCAGTGGCGATCTAAAGTCTACGGAGAGAGGAGGGGGGAGAAACAGTAAATACATAGCAAACAGATGCACAACATGATTACAAGCGGGGCTAGAGGTGATCTAACGTAGCGTTAGGCGATACTGGCGAAGGGGGAAACATCCGGGAAAGTTTTCCTGGTTCCGGACGTCTGTCAGACAGATGAACCGAAGGGAAAAGTTTGCATGTTCGTTATGCTAGAGACGTGTGGCGGGCGAACGGACCGTGTGTTCAGATTCGTCTCATCGTTCTGAGCAACTTTCATGTAGAAACCTTTTTCATCCGAGTTACAGATTATTTTATATTAATTTCTGAAGTTTAAAGAATTTTTTTAATTTATTTAATTCGAATTATAAATAGTGAAATGTTTTTAACTCAACGGGGCTAGTCACACTCAATGACATGTGGGGTCAAGGAGCTGGGTTGACTCAGTCAACACCTTTACTAGTCAACCAATGAACAATGCATTGGGCTCTACTTGTCATTGGCACAAACTATTAATTAGGCTTTTAAAAATAAAGGGCCACATGTCATCTGTACATAGACAATTCTAGCCATTAATTAACACCTAATAGTACTAATCTAAGCAAGGGCCGGCCACTACTGGGCAGAACCCAGCCGGCCACACGCACAGCGCACACACACAACACGCAAGGCTAGAGAATAAATATGTTCTCTGTTTAACAGAAGATAGCAATTTATGATTTTCATATAATGCAATCCATGCATCAAGTGAATTTGGTCCAATGAAAACATTTAAACCTTGTCAAGTGTACTACCTACTCATATTATTTTTACACATATTAACAACTGTTTAACCACTCATTAGAGGCTGTTTAGGGGCTTAGTCATAGTAGAAATAGAAAAGCTAACAACACCTACAGTAGCTAGCAACTAGCAGCGGTATAGGCAGAGCATCAGTGGGTAGCAACAGCGGCGGCGCCAACACGCAGCTGGGACGCGCGCGAGAGGCAGCGGCGGAAGGGCGCGGGCCGGCACGGCTGGGTGCATGCGCGGGTGTGCAAGGCAGCGGCAGTAAGAGGCGGCCGCCGGAGGCAGCAACGGCAGCAGGCCACCGCGGGCGTGGATGGCAGGGGAGGGAGCAGCGGGCAGGGGCGCCCGAGGCCACGAGCAGGCGAGCACGGCCAGGGGGCTCGCGGGCGCAGCGCCGCGGGGCATGGCCCAGGGGCACGAGGCCGCAGCGGGGAACGCGGCGGGAGCGAGCTACGGCTACGAGGAGAGGCCGGGGAGAAAGGGAGGAGGATCGAGGGCTCACGGCCGTTGCAGAGAAGGCCCGGGGACGGCTCGAGGTGCTCGGGGCGGCGCGGGTCGACGGCGAGCTCCGACGCGTCCGAAGGTGGAAGACGATGTTGTCGTGGGAATTGTAGAACGCTTTGTGTCCCGTGGTTCGACGGAGAAGGAGCGGAGGACGAGGTGGAGCTCGTGGGCACGTCGGCTTGTCGCAGCGAGGGCGGTGGCCACGTCGAGGCGAAGGCGGACGGCGACGGGCGCGCCTCCTTCCTCCAGATCGGCGAGAGGGAGAGGTGGATCTGGGCAAGGGGCTAAGCGAAGGGAGAGAGAGGAAAGTGGTGTGTGGTGGAGTGGAGCAGGGGAGAGCTCGAGGGGCGGGAGGCCTTATCCTCTCCTGCGTCATCGGCAGGTGGTCTTGATGCCGACCATGGGAGCGCCAGAGCGGCCGAGTCCGAGGAACAGGCAGGCGGGGGAGGCAACCGGTGCCGGGCGTTGGGCCGTCCCAGGCGGGTTCCGGCCTAGGGGGGGCGTGGTGGCTAGCTGGGCCAGTCGGCCCAGGGGGGGGGCCTTTTATTTTCTTTTGTTCCTTTTTTTTATTTGTCCTTTTACTTTTATTTATTCGTTTCTGTTTTCTTAGTTACACTTTATTTTTAGTTTAGTAAAATATGAAAATAGCTCCAAAAATAGTGTTTCAAAAATAACCCTCAGCCACAGAAGGTTTTAACCCAAACTAAAATAGTTTAGTGTTTTATAAAATACCAAAGGCATCGAAATAATGTTTTTGCTACCGTTTAAACCTTTTTAGAGCATTTATTCATTATATAAAAATGTGGATTCTTCATCATAACCATCTATGCATTAACTGGCACAACCCGAACATTTTGTTTTTAATATTTGAAAACTTTTGATGTATGCCATATTTGGAATTTGAATTTTGAATCGGTTTTTTGAACTAACGAGGAATTAGCAACAGTAACGGAGGTGACATGGCATCATTAGCAGAGTTTTACTGTAGCCTAATTATCCTGGCGTCACACCGGCTGTTGGGATGGAGCAGAGGGGCCAGGAGCTTGCATGTTGACGTAGGGGATAGCGGATGGGTAGTATGCGATTGGGGCCTGCATGTTGCCATAGAAGACCGGCATGATGTTGGAGAAGCGGCGGTCTGGCGTCTTTGGTAAGCCCGGAGTGGGAGTGGCGGTGTAGACGTCTGTGCGGCCTGGGTTCAAGGAGTCCCGGAGAGCGGTGGGTGGGCGAAGACCGGGCTCCACGTGCCGTGTCTGTGAGGAGGGCACCACTCTGGCGAGGGGCCGACCAAGGCATCGACCAAGCCTCGACGAGGCCAGTCAAGGATCATGCTTGAGGAGGCCATGACGACGGAGCTGGTGGCCTTGAGGCGGTGGATGTGGGTTTGGGGGAGGTGTTTGAGTAGTTGTAGAGGAAGAGGTAGGGATGGGGCGCGGCGGAACTCAGCCATGGAGAAGAGGGGCCGAATCGGCCGGGCGTGGCGCGGGTGGCGGAGCCATACCAGTCTTGCGGAAAACCTATCGTCAGATACCATGATAGATTGAGATATTGGAGAAGTAATTGTTGTATTGATTGGGGCCTCAAGGGCTGTTTATATAGATTACAAAGTTTGGGCTCCAAGACTAGACTAATAGAGATAAATTACAATACGAATAGACTTTATACTCTAAGACCAATGATCGGTCTTGAGCGGGCTGGGTGGCCACTCCCAACCCCAACCATCAAGCCACATCTCGTCCTTCAAGACAGTGAATCCATGATTCAAATTGTAGAACAATCATCCATACCAATATAACAAGACTTAAAGGGGCAGATCCAATTAATCTCGGCCATCAAATTATATCAATCCAACAACATAGACTGCTTCAATGTCGAGCGCTTACCACGTTTAGTGTGCAATTAATTTCATGCCAAATATAATGCTAATCACATAATAACACATAAATAATATCATACTTGATATCCGCATGCATTTAATATACTTCCAAATTAACGTGCAATGCACATACACATTGACTAGTATTATCAAAAACATCATATGCAAGTTAATTAGGGATGAACTATATGTCAAAATCTTAAACTAAATGCTCAAGTTTCCCGCTCAAATTCCTCAGTTTTTAGTTTTTCTGGTACTTTCGAGTATTTCTACCCGATACTACTGGTCTTGCGAGGAATGAATGTTTCTAATGTTTTCCAAGTTTGCTTCAGAACTGTCAAGAACTTCTCTTGCGTACCACTGAACTCCATTCCAATTGAGATCATCTCTATTAGGTCTTGTATCTCCTAGCATAACATTTTCTAGTAGTAGGCCATGATGGAATAGGTGAGCCTGCACTTTGTTGGCTGTTTTGTGGGTGATGCCACCAAGGTATCTCCTAGCATAACATTTTCTAGTAGCAGGCCATGATGGAATAGGTGAGCCTGCACTTTGTTGGCTGTTTTGTGGGTGATGCCACCAAGGTATTTATGCATCTTAGGATTCGTGTTCGAACCTCCACCAACGAGTAGGATAACACCAACTGCCTAAGACTTTAGAAAAAATCACAATGTCAACTGTGTTTGCAATCCCTTTTCTTTACCCATACTCTCTTGCAAGTTTCGTTTCTGCATTCATATGTTGTTGTAGACTTGCACGTTTAGGTGTTCCTAAGATTCCAAGTACAAATGGCTAACTTTGTCAATTAAATTTTGGAGTAGAATTTTTTTGTTAGGACCATTCACCCCGACCCCAACCCCCTCTAGTCTGATCCATTGTTTTGTTGGTTTCACTTTTTTGTTTACTTTTGCTTAGTGATTGTCATCTACTCCCTCCGTCCTAAAATTCTTGTCTTAGATTCGTCTAAATACGGATGTATCTAATATTAAAACGTGACTTGATACATTCGTATTTAGACAAATCTAAAACAAGAATTTTGGGACGGAGGGAGTATAATTCTTTGACTAACCATCATGGGATGCTGGATTATTTGGACTCAATGGAAGATAACATAGTCAGAAATGTTGTTGAAGATATCAATGGTTGAAGACATTATCTTGAAAAATGTCTGTTGTGATGCGTATGAAATATCAAAAGGCAGGACTATTAAAGAATTGGTACACGGTTAGCCTGTGAACCATACAGTTTACGGTTCCCCTTTCCATGTGGCGTAGAAAAGGAATTGGATAACTTCCCTTTATTTAACTTTTCACTTTGCATATATTGTGTACATTGTTATCAAGGTCTGTCTAGGGCACATCTAGATGTACCCTAGTTATTGCACATCTAAGTACCCAATCAAACTAGAAAGAAAAGAGAAAAAAAAAGCAAAAGAAAATGCTTGCACGAATCTTAGTGTAAAAACAATGATATAGAACTTAAATGTGCAATACTGATAGCACATTTAGATGTGCTTTAGCAAAACTGTTGTTATTAATATAAAATTATTGTGAAACAATTGTTCTACAGTTCCTGGGTCAAAAGAAAAATTATTTGACTAACCAATCAACATTTCTCAAAGCGGTAAATCAAGAGTTTCAAGTCTGGCACCTTTTTAAGATTAGGAGAGTCCCTTGTCATGTTTTCTTCCAGTGAGCAGTTTGTCAACACTACCAATTAGTTAGCCTAATGACCAATGTGATATTTTACTTCTTGGCCATTTTTGCCCACTTTCCTTCCTCTTTTGTCAACAACTGTCATTTAGGCTTTTGTTTAATAGTTTTGCTAAAGCACATCTAGATGTGTGTATGATTTTGGCTTTGTATCCCGGTTTCAATTCTCTTTCCATCCATGTTCATTTTTTCCCAAGAATTAACTTGTATTCCCTTTCCATTTGAGTATTTAACCAAAAACTATCACATTTCATGGAACCATGCCAAGAAACTACCACTTTACAACTTTGTGTAAAAAACTATCACTTTTTCACTAACCTGTGGCAAAAAACTACCACTTTCGAAAAATGACCAGTTTATTAGATTTAAACATGTTTATGACAAGTTGGGCCCACCCGTCAGAGCTAATGTGGCAGGAAAGTCAACACCGTCTATTTTGACTGTTAAGTTGAGTGTTATGACATATGGGCCCCACATGTCAGTATTTATCTTCTTCTTCTTCCTCCAGTATCTCTCTTGGCCATTTCAACGAACACCTCGCCTTCGTGCCCCACGGCGAGCACTTGTGTCGTCTATGTCACGCACCTAGAGGCAATCAGCCACCGCGTGCCCCTGCGCCGCCGCCGCTGCCGCTGCTTCTCGTGGTCGTACGTGGCGTTGGACCGGGGACGGCGGCACGTCCTCCGGCCCCAGCTCCACACCCAGCGCTCCGCTCGCCAGCAGCTCACACCCGTCCGTCACCGGCAGCGCCCGCCGCCCGCCCACCTCCCGGGCAGCGTTCACAAGCCGCGGCTGCGAGAAGAACGCCGTGGCGGGCACGCCGGCGGCCCGCGCCACCCGCCCCGCCCACGGCAGGTGCGAGTCGTACACCAGCACGCGCACCGCATCCGTCTCCTCCGATAGCAGGAGGTTGCACAGCGTCTCGGACCCCGCAGCCTCCAGCCGGGAGAAGTACTCGGCGGGGTCCGGGCACGAGGCGAAGCCACCGGCGTCGAATCCGTCGGAGATGGCGGCCATGCGGAAGGGCGCGCCAGGGGGTGGGGTGGAGGAGAGCACGTGGTGGGTGGAGACGAACGTGGGGCGGTGGCCCAGCTCCAGCATCGGGTTCGTGTGGCTTGGGGCGTCAAATGCAACGACGCCGACGTGCGCATGGTGGACGCGAGGGCGGCGGTCACGCTCAACGAGTGGCTCTCCACGGCCACCGCCGGCGACGAGATGGACCTCGCCTACTTCGAGCCCATGGGGTCTGAGGCAGGGTGGAACATGAGGTGTTTATTAAAATGCCAGAGAGAGGGAGGATAAGGAGGAAGAAGAATGACGTGTGGGCCCACCTGTCATAGCGGTCAACTTAACGGACTGGAATAACGGAGTTGACTTTCCTGCCACATTAGCCTTGACGGGTGGGCCCCACTTGTCATAAACGTGTTTAAATCTTCTAAATTGGTTATTTTCCGAAAGTGGTAGTTTTTTGCCACGAGTTAGTAAAAAAGTGGTAGTTTTTGACACAAAATTGTAAAGTGGTAGTTTCTGGGCACGGATTCATGAAATGTGATAGTTTTTGGTTAAATACTCTTTTCATTTGTGTGTTGATGCAAAACTTTCTCAGAATTGTCTTTTCGTGTGACCGTTGTCTGGATCACATAATATGCAAAATGCATCAAAACCACCCATATCAATCCCCTCGCTTTCCAAATGAAAGTAGGTAACTACATGGATGTAGATCCATGCATCCATAATGGCAATTCTTTTTTGATGGCGTGTCCATAAGAGTTAACAAAATCTTACAAATCCTGTTGCAGTCGTACATGTTCACGAGTTTAGCACCATACATGTTTTCTTCTGATGTTGTGTTCACCTGCCGTGTTGCTCCACGCCAGTGTTGTATTCTTTTTTTTAGGTACATAATTAATGTTTATTATACATCTTTCGTCCTAATCTTTTGAAGTTCTAGGTTTGTCGTAAGTAAAACTTTTTAAGTTTGACAACTTCGTGGATTGTTTTTGCTAATATTTGCAATATCATATATAGTACGAAAGTATATGTTATGGTGAATCTAATGAAGTTACCCGCAAAAAAAAGAATATAATGAAGTTGATTTGGTGTTGTAGATGTTGGTATGTTTTTCAATAAACTTGGTTAAACTTAAATAAGTTTGACTTAGGACAAACCAAAAACTTCAAATATTTTGAAAAGAAGGGATAGAACGGAGGTGGAATTGCACTACATGTCATTCCACTATGGTCAAGATAAAGGATAAGTAGGTAGGAATTTTGTGTGTTGTAAACCCATCACGCCTTAGATGATGATACTACTTCAAGAGTGCTCTTTTGATCCCGAACTTATATGCTCCCGCATGAACAGTAAAATCAAAAAAATAGTAAAAAGTTTAAAAAAATCTGATTTTTTTTGTGATGAACATTGATGAATGTTCTAACCGCGTGCAAAATTTCAGGTTGAAATGACATTCGTGGGGGTCTGGGCAAAAATAACAAAATCGATGCTCCAAAATGCTTCCAACAATAGTCTTTTGGACCATCGATTTTCATTTTTTGCCCAGACCTCCACGAATGTCATTTCAACCTGAAATTTTGCATGCAGTTAGAAAATTTATCAATGTTCATCACAAAAAATATTCAGATTTTTTTGAACTCTTTTACTATTTTTTTGATTTTATTGTTCATGCGGGAGCATATGAGCTCGGGATCAAACACTCCATGTCCCTACTACTTACCCTTCTTTCTCGGACTTCATAAAGAGAAGGGTCTCAAATAAATGCTTAGACATGTTACACGTGGGGATATAAACAAGTACTCCCTCTGTCACAAATTACTTGTTGTAGAAATGGATAAAAATAGATGTATTTAGAACTAAAAATACGTCTAGATACATTCATTTTGCGGTAAGTAATTCGGGACAGAGGGAGTAGATGTCTTGGCAGTGAAAACATTTTTCGTAGCAGATGGACTCTTCTGCGTTCTCTGGCTCTTCTCCAACCCAAGTTTTTTTAAAGGAGGATGATCCCTGGCCTCTGCATCTGGGCGATGCATGAAGCCATTTTATTAATTATTCATAAAAACCTTAGAAAGTAATACATCAGTAATTCTGAAGCCATCATATTGGCAACATATGTCACTACTCCTATCAATTGATAAGTTTCCCCCAGCGGTAGCGGGAGGAGTTGGGAGCTTCACCTTGATGATGCATTCATGAAGGAAACGACACCAAGGGTGTCACCATCACCGGCTCCAGCCACCGGCCGAAGACTAGGTTTTCACCCGGATCTGTCCCAAGAACGTCCACCGACAACCTATGCACCATCCAGCCCGCCTTCAAATGGGAGCCCAGATTCGGTGACCATCCACACCAGCACTGCCACCATAGGAGCCCTAGCACACCGGCCACTGCATGTGTGTGCCACCACTGGAGCCTGCAAGGAGGGTAGCCATCCCACCTCGCCAAACCACGAGAGCCGTCCGGGAGGAATCCCGTGCGCTCGTCACCGTCTCTGATCCGAACCAATCCGGAGCCAAAGCCACCAGATAGTCAGTGCAGAGCCACCTTGGAGGGGGACAACACCACGACATGCCGCCGTGGGGAGCCCGAGTTTCACCTGCTGCCGCCTTCCAGGGCCGCCACCCTGGGATCTAGGCCGGGCGTCGCCGCCGCCACCGACCACATCCCGCTGTCACCGAACTGTGCCCGCGCAATGCCGCGAGGACGTAACCGCGGTGAGCCTCTGCCAATGTGCAGCCGAGCCCCGCGCCCGCACGACGCCACAGCCTGGACATGCCGCCCCGCATCAGCCAACCCCGAGCAGCGGAGAAAAGGGGCCTCGCCGGCCACCGCGAGGGGCTTTGCCCCGACGACTCTGGCCGGCGGCGAGGGTTGGGAAGGGCAGGGAGGAGGGAAGGGGAGGGAGGTGCGCCCCGCCCGCAGGGGGACGACGCGGGGGCTCAGATGCGATCAATTATTTACCTTAAAACTGGGGGAGAATTTTATTCCCAAGACTCTGAAGCAACTAGGGATGCACACAACCTTTTAAGTATGAATACTAGGATTTTTAGTCTCTGTTACGCACCGAGCCTTTCTCAATAAATGCGTGAGTACAAGGAAGGTCTGGTCCTAAAAAATAAATAGAAATCGAAATTCGCCTCCGTGGGGATTTGGGTTTGTACATCCACTCCTCCAACCCAAGTAACAGGAACACACTTTGGAAAGCTCTCTCACTCTTAGGTATGAACAAACTCTCTCTAAGCTCAATCAATTTTATAAACAGAGAAGTAAGAAGGGTTGGGCCACTGCTGGTGATCGTAATACTAAGTTTTTTCATCAGGCTGTGATCAAAAGAAGAAAAAGAAATACTATTTGTTCCATTAAGGATGAGAATGACGTGCTTCATTTTAAACCTAGTGCTATCACTAATACTTTTGTCAATTATTTTAGATACATCTTCTCTTCGCCAAACAATAACACTGCAAGGCCTTTTCTTAATACTCGTTTGCCTGACAACTCTTTGGATCCTACTTACTTTCTTCCAGATAAACATGAGATTTTGCAGATTCTCAAAGATATGAAGTTGAATGCTTCTCCGGGTCTGGATGGATTTAATGTTGAATTTTATCTGGCAGCATGGGATTGGATTGGCGAGGAAGTTACTCAACTTGTGACTACCTTTTATAAAACCGGTATTTTACCTCCTCATATCAATGACACTAATATTGCTCTCATTCCAAAAAAGTTAGTTCCTCAAGTTCCTATGGATTATCGTCCCATTAGCCTTTGTAATGTTGTCTACAAAATCATTGCGAAATCATTGGCTAATAGGATTAAGCCTCATCTTCCGGACTATATTGATCCGGCACAACAAGCCTTTATTGAGGGTAGAAGAATTAGCGATAACATCATTATTG
The DNA here is from genome assembly GCA_021605145.1 of Aegilops bicornis. Classification (NCBI taxonomy): domain Eukaryota; kingdom Viridiplantae; phylum Streptophyta; class Magnoliopsida; order Poales; family Poaceae; genus Aegilops; species Aegilops bicornis. Next base: position 186,645,258 of record CM038674.1, read on the forward strand.
CTCAAGAGATTACTCACTCCTTCCCTCTTAAATCGTGGAATCATCATGCTTTCATGCTCAAGATAGATCTTGCTAAAGCTTTTGATCGTCTTGAATGGAGTTTCATTGTGTCTGCTCTTGCACGTAAAGGTCTGCATGGTCATTTCATTAATTTGATTCATGCTTGCATTTCTTCTCCTACTTTCTCTGTGCTTATTAATGGGCAGCCTTCTCATAAATTTAAAAGTTTCAGAGGTATTCGTCAAGGCTGTCCCATGTCGCCTTATTTGTTTGTTATTGCTATCAATGAATTATCTGTTGCTCTTAATGAAGCTCTAGATGCTCATCATCTCCAGGGTATTTCACTTGGTCCAGATTGCCCTTCTATTCATTCTCTGTTGTTTGCAGATGATCTGTTGGTTTGTGGTCAAGCCACTATGCAGGAAGCAAATTCTATGGCTCAACTCATCCATCACTTTTGTTATATTTCAGGTCAAACACCAAATTGGGCCAAATCTGCTATTCTTTTTAGTACTCATGTTAGTCAAACCACTATTCAAGAGATTAAGCAAGTTTTTCCTGTTTCTATCATGGATAACAATTTCACCCACCTTGGTCATCCGCTTATTCTTCCTGCTAAAAATAGAACTGCTGCTTACAACTTTGTTCTTGATAAATTTCTGAATAAATTGCCTGCTTACAAAGCTAATATGCTCTCTCATGCTGCTAGGCTTGAGCTCATTAGGTCTGTGTTCTCTGCTATTCCTGTGTACTACATGTCTAATATTTTGTTTACCAAGAAGTTTATAGCCAAACTCACTGCTATTATAAGGAACTTTTGGTGGACAGGAATCAGAGAGAATAATTCTAACAAGAGCCTTTGTCTTAGGGCTTGGAAGGACATTTGCAATTCCAAACAGGAAGGTGGTCTTGGCATTAGGAACTTGCAAGCAATTAATGAGGGCTTACTTCTTGCAGCTGCTTGGAGGCTTGCTAAAGACCCTTCCTCCCACCTTCATCTTGTGCTCAAATCTAAATACTTCCATGATGCCTCTATTTGGACTGCTATTTCTACTACTCCAAAATCTGCTTTCTGGTCCTCCATTTTAAAAATGTTGCCTAAACTGAAAGATCACTCTTTTTACCAACTCACGCAAGGGAATATCTCTCTTTGGAGTACCCCTTGGTGTTCCCTTTGGGCTTCTGTTCATGACAATCTTATTATTCAGCCTTCAGGATACATATATCCTTCTCTTGTTAAGGACCTTTGGATACCGGGTCAGAAAGTCTGGAACAATGACCTCATTAACTCTCTCTTTCAACAGCCTCTAGCCTCTGTTATCATTCAAACTGACATTATTCACCAAGATTGCCCGGATATATTATGTTGGGATCTAACTCCTAATGGTACTTGTTCTTCCAAGTCCACTTATAAATTTTGTTTGCAGGATATTCATGCCAATCCAAGAAATACTCCTTCCCAAGTTTCTTTGCAGGTGAAAAATCTTCTCAAGTTGATTTGGAAGCAAAAGTTGATGATCCCCAGAGTTCAAACTTTCGCTTGGAGACTCCTTCGGAAAGCTCTTCCCACAGGTTTGAGGGTTGGGCACTTTTCGGTACATATTTCTCAATATTGTTGCAGATGTGGTCAGCAAGAGGATGAGGTTCACATGTTTTTTTTCTTTGTGACTTCGCTAGAGCTGCTTGGTTTTCTCATCCTTGGTTCATCAGAACAGATGCTTTAGTTCAGAACTATACCAATATCCAAAGTATTATTCTTGCTTTACTTAATATGAACCATCCGCATGCTTCTGTTGTCAACATTCTAAATTTTATGTGGTGTCTTTGGAAAGCGAGGAATGATTATCTTTTTAATAGAAAGAAAGCTATCCCTCACCAAGTTAATATTGCTGCTACTTCTCTATCTAATGATTTTTGTGATCTGCTTAACAGTTCTTCACACCATCAGCCTCAAAACTCCAGTTATATCTTAACCCATACTAATCAACTTCCCTTGCAGGGACAAACGCTTAAATCAGATCTTATCACGGGACCGAAAGTATATACTGATGCATCTTTTAAGTGCAAAAAAATTCCAGGTTTATTGCAGGAAACAGCAGCCACTGGAGTTGGTATCTACATTTCTTTGCCGCACGATCAGAAGGAAGTCAGCGTGCAGATTCAAGCTTCCACCTCAATTATAAGTACTCCTCTGCAGGCTGAAGCATTTGCTCTTCTCTTGGCTGCACAAGTAGCTAAATGTCTCAACATCAGCCAGCCAACCTTCCTCACAGACTGTCTCTCTTTGGCTTCATTTGCGGCTAGTAGGAAGATTACTGAAACTGCTACCCCTTAGACTATCAGGAAAGCTTTAGCTGATTTCTTCTGCTACTCTTCAGACCTTCAACCTAGAGTGTTCCATATTTCTAGGGAAATTAATGGAATTGCTCACAACGTCGCTCATCAGGTTCTTACATCAAATGTAGAACCTGACATATGTTGTTTTGCTTCGGCTCATAGGAACATGACTTGCCCTATAGTTTCTCTCCTCTCTAATTTCGAGTTTGAGGGCTTTGTAATCCATGCTGTACGTTGCTATTGAGCTAAGCTGAATGGAAAGTTTGGCGCTTCATGCGTCTTTTGTTGTTCAAAAAAAAAGTAACAGGAACACAATATAAGAAAGAAAAAAAAATGGTTGTTTTAGCCTTTACAAAAACAGTCCCAATTCACCCTCTATCTTGGCAGTAATCTCCTGTCTGATCTTGTTTCGGTTCTCAGCATATCTTCCTAGTTTTACTCCAACCCAAAGATCATCACGAATACATCTATGGAACTAACAAATGAGGAAATCGGAGCAAGATACAAGAATGCCCAAATAAAGCAGAAGGCAGAATTACTATTGCAGCTGCAAGCTTAATTGTTGGCACGGTATCCACAGTTGGAACCAAGCGAAGAACATCGATGAACTAGGGTTTCATACCAGCATCGAGGTAATGCTTTCGTTTCATACCGTTTTGCATGACACGGCCAGCCGCTGCTGGAGGCAACCCCTGCTTGGGCACTGTCATGCAAAACGAAAATTGAGCACGATAAAGAGAGAACGTTTCCCAAGTAACTGAAGTAAACAGTAGGGGGCAGAAACGGTCTCTTAAGTTATCTTCTCAACCCGGGGTAGAGATAATTGATAGGAGTACTTTCCATTGGGCTACAAAATTCACCGCCACTACTACTAGGGAACGTTTTTTCACCATACTTTCAACCCTATGATGCGTAGGTGATGCTCAGAACAAGCCCGAAGTGGTCGCTGGGCAACACAGGATACTCAATGTTCTGGACTACCTTGCGGACTGTCTTCTCCTTGTAGTGCGATATCCCAGGTATAGCCTCCTTGCCGATCATCTCGATGGTGTCGATCTCGAAATCCGGCAGCTTGCACACGAACCGGTCCAGCCTCTTCTGCAGCTTGCGGTTGCCTGCCAGCATGCCGTTGGCCCTCGTGTCGTACGTCCAGCCGTCCTCGCCTGGCTTCAGCTCAGCCCAGGCGTCGACCCAGCCGTCTGAGAGAGGGAATGGCCCGTCGCCTTTGTCGTCCCAGTTCATGTCTCCGCAGAATATCACGTTGCGGAACTTGTCCAATATCCTCATGGATGCATTCGCCTGAGTTACTCGTTCCTTGCTGTACATCTGATTCCACGCGCAGGGGCTCTCCAGGTGGCTTGTGGCCAACACCAACTTGGTCGCGCCTCCAATGTTGATGTCTGCCACACAGCTCCCTTTCCATGACTGAGTTGGAAAATGGGATGCATTCGAATGAACTCACAGGCAACTTGCTCATCTGCACTTATTGCAATCAAATCACATTACTGAAATACATGAATGAAATGATAAGAGGATGCATGCTCTAAAGCTGCAAAGGGGAGCAATAGAATGTTCGAGAGCAGTAGCGCTTTACATGGCATTATATAAACAGATTGGTCATATGTGCATCTTGGTGGCCATAATATAGAAGGCACACTTTATTTTAATGGAGATTAAAAATTAACAGTTGCATGTAAACTGTAGAAGAAGATGAGTAAATCAAAATTCACATATGCTTGCACTCGCCCATATATGAAGTTTGCAAGAAGCGGTGAATACCTGCATGCAGTAATATTGTCTCTGCATGGCCATCCTAGCTGACAGCGAGCATTTGTATTCTTGCCACCAGCCAGATTTTTGTAGAAGCATATATATATTTGGTGTAACCTCCTGCAGTTAGACAGGGAAAATGAGAAGGGGAAAATAAGTAACAATAAGTTCAAACTGAAAAACTCTGGACCTGGAAGCATATAAGATCTGGGTTGTGGTGCTGAATAAGATTTCCAAGAGCATACATCCTTTTTGTCAGTTCCAAATCCTCCCGAAACCATACGTTGTATGTCATGACTTTGATGGTCTTCTTATCCAAATGAGTCTCAGAATTTACTGTGGAAAGCATTATAAATATTTAGCTTCTAACCAGCATAAAGTAGCTAGAAATATTTGTTTAGTTCATCAGTTTAGACAAACAACATAGAAGGGTTCACTGGTTTCAAGATAAGTTCATGCTGGGTTTCAAGACAAAGAACATATGATATCTAAGATAAATCTGTTAGTGACTTTTATAAGGATCATGCATTCATGCTGAGTTATATTCAGCATAACAGGAAACAGACTATATAGACTCGGCATCAGTCTGTAGGCAATATACTACTCCCTCCGTCCCATATTAATTGTCGTTCAAACAGATGAACGACTAATATGGGACAGAGGGGGTACATTTGAACAGATTCAGATGAAAGGACACCATCAATCAGGAGAGACATAATACAGAAGCAATTCTTCCACATTCCACAACTAGAAAACTCCATCGTCCAATATATCTAGACATGTTTTAGCGTTAGATACATCCGTATCTAGATAAATCGAAGGCAATCTTTTTGGGACGGAGGTAATATTATATATATACAACGTACCCACGTATCTGTGTTTTTGAAAAAATGACGTATCGCAGTGTCCGTATCCGTATCCATATTGCTGTATCCATGCATTATAGGGAGAGACATAGTAGAGGAGCGATTTTTGCACATTCAACAACTAGAAAACTCCAGTACTTCATTCAGAAAAGGTATACCAAAATAAATAAATAAATCCTTTTTACTTTAACCCTAGATAAACCTTTTTCGGTGGTTGTCTCATCCCTTTCATAGGAGCCGGCGTCCTCATGGACGATATCTGGTGACACCACGCAGCCTCTCTTCCTTGAGCACTCTAGATAAATGAAGTAAATATTATTGCACAGACAAGGTTATGCTGTAGAATAAATTTGACAACAAAGTCAAGACTATCTTATATAAAAAAGTACTCCCTCCTTCCCATAATATAAGAGTGTTTTTTTTACACTAAACGCTCTTATATTATGGAACAGAGGGAGTAATACATTAAGCAGGAACTGCAAACCCTGTGTTGTATTACCCCCATCCCAAATTATTTGTCTTAGATTTATCTAGATACGAATATATCTAAAACTAAACACTAAAAAAGAGTTAGACACATCTGTATCTAGACAAATCTAAGACAAGTAATTTGGGACAGAGGGAGTACTAATTAGTAACCATGGTAAAGGCTCAAATACAATTCAAGTGAACACAAATTGGAGCAAAAACCGAATACCAATATATCCCTCGTCATTGTACATCAATTTTCTAGTAGTTTACTATGTTGTGAAATTCCATATGTGCCCATTTGACATGGGAATTTAAGCCCCTTCCAAGATTTGATTTACATTATTACTTGTTCCCAATTATACAGCTTGACTTTAAAATAGTTTACTCGAGTGCATTATGAAACAATATGAGATAAATCAGGAGCATTTACTCTTCTTTTACCTCACTAATTATAGATAAGCAGAAAAACTCCAGTACTTGATTTGTTAAAAAACATACAAAATCAAAATAATCCTTTTTTACTTTAACCCTAGAAAAACCTTTTTCAGCGGCCGTCTCATCCCTTTCGTTCAAGCCGTCGCCCTCGTGTACAATGTCTGACGTTGCTGCGTGGCCTCTCTTCCTAGAGCACCCTAGATAAACCAAAGGAAATATTATTGCATGGACAAGGTCATATTGTAGAAGAAATTTGACATAACAAAGTGACATTATTTTGCATGAAAAAGTAATACATTTAGGCAGAAACTGCAGGTTCTATGTTGTACTCCCTCTGTAAACTTTTATAAGACGTATTATAAGACGTTTGACCTAAAATGTCTTATAAAAGTTTACAGAGGGGAGTACTACTTAGCAACCATGCTAAAGCCTCAAACACAATGAAGATCAGATATATCTCTCATCATAGTACCAATTTTCTCATATAGTTTACCATGTTTTGAAATTCTATCTGTGGCCATCTGACATGGGAATTTAAGCCCATTTACATATGCCATTAGCATTATTACTCGCTCCTAATTACTCAGGTTGATTGTACCATAGGTATCCAACTCTCTTAACAAACAATTTAAGGGCAATCAGGAGCATTACTCTCTTTTACCTCACTAACTATAGTTAACTTGTCGTGATTTAAGATGTGTCAGACTGAAATTTGTATAAGATCCCAACATTTCATCCAAAAACAAGAAAGACCCATTGTTACAAAATAACATTTGAAAAGATTCAGATAAAAAGACAGCATCGATCAGGAGAACACAACGGAGAATCGGTTTTTGCACATTCAATAACTAGAAGAACTCCAATATTTATTTTTTTAAAGCACACAAAATCAAAATAACCCTTTTTTAATTCAATCCTAGATACTGTAGAAGAATCTTGATAGGGAACTCAAAGTAAAGATTATTTTGCATACAGAATAAGCAAAATATATATATAACCCTAGATGAACCTTTTTCGGCGGCAGTCTTATCCCTTTCGTTCGAGCCGGCGCGCTCGCAGACAGCGTCCGGCGACGGCGCGCGAGCTGACTTCATCGCGGCATCAGAGCGGCCTATGTTCCTCGGGTCCCGACGGAGCGGGAGGAACGAGGCGCCGGCGACGGCGGAGAAGTCCAGCTCGTCGCCGTCGTCAACGACCACGGGACGCGCGGCGCCGCAGACGGCGCAGACGGCGGAGCTCCCGGGGTTGAGGAGCGTGCAGCGGACGCAGGACCACTGGGCCGGCGGGAGCGGGCGAGACGACGAAGAGGCGACGACGGCGGACTGGCCCAGCGACGCGTCGTCGACGTCCACGGGGCGCGCGGCCTCGCACGCGGCGCAGGCGGCGGCGCTCAGCGGGTTGCGGAGCGTGCAGCGGGCGCAGGGCCACTCGGGCGGCGGCGGGGAGCGACCCGGCGGAGGGAGCGTCGAGGTGGATGGGGACGAAGGGGGAGGGGGCGAGGAGGCCATGGTGAGCCTGGGGGAGCGGAGGCGGAGGGTTCTGCTGGGAAGGAGGAGGGGTTTGGGCTGCGGGAAGAGGAGGCGGCGGAGGGGGCGGAGGCGGCCGTGAAAAGGGGGGCGAAAGAGGAACGTGGCCATTGGAAAATTTTGAATTTTGAAGTCGGGGGCTCCGCCGACCGCCGGTGCGTGTGTTGCGCGAGGCCGAGCGTCCTCTCGAAGGAACCGGGTCTTCCAAAGGCCGGTGGATAATACCACGTTTTTTCTGACCGAAATATACCATCCTTTATTTTTTTTTAATGCTATATATAAACCCGACGGTTAGCTACGAAGGGATGATAAATAGATGACGATGGCGGCGCTGAATAATGAATCTTCGGATCCTTCCCTGATGAGGCCATCGGTCTTATGGTTGGGGATGGATTTGGAAACCAGTCTGTTCAAGTAAGAATGGTGTGGCGGCGGCGGTATCCTCGTGGTGGACCTGTGTCCTCGAGCTCCGTCGTTGCAACGACGTTTGCTCCAGCGTCGCCGCGGAGCTTAGGAGGTAGTCCAGGAGCGGATGCAGATTGTGGTCTGCATCGACGACATCTGGAAGACGGAATATATGCTGGGCTCGTGGTTTGTGGATGGCAGGTATGGTTTCCTCCTTCGGCGTCTTAGTCGTGGTGGGGTGCCAGATCTGGAGTTCGATGGCGTGTCCGGGGTGTTGCCCCGGTCTGATTCGTTTAACGGCAAGGGCTTCACTTTTGGTGAGCCACTTTGGAGGTCTGCAAAGCTGCATATCAGCGATGGAGCCGCGTCGAGCTCGGGTGAGGTGGTGATTCGTCATTCTTTTCTTCGATGGCTGTTGTGGTAGTGCCGGAAGCAGTTGACGAGCGTTGGTGTCAAGCTCAGAGATGTTCTACTATTTTTTCAATTTTGTCATGTCGGTCTTTACGTGATTTGTATTTTGTTCTTTATGATATGAATGAGACATGTATTACTATGAAAAAAAATAGAAGGTTTTTTGTGGCAGTTTATATTGTTATGAGGACGACGAATTTAGTTTGCAAGCACGGTAAATCCTAATAAAAAACTGAACTTAGGCGGATTTATCATCTTTGCCAGATAAATTTGTCATTCTTAGCCAACATAAATTGCCATACAAGTCGTTCGCAACTGCCATGCTTCCCAGCCGGACGATGGTTGGTACTTTTTCTTTTTGGAGAAAGAGAGAGGGAGTTTTGATTCTTTTAAACCTTAACGGCCACCTGACCCACCTCATATGGCTTAAAACCCTGAAAATGGTCGCCGAAAAAATAGTACAAATAAATTTGCACTAGGATGTGCATAATTTGTATTAGTTTGCATTTTTTTCACAAATCTATACATTTTACTAGTAAGCCTTTGTGGTGACTACACGCTGTGTCGGCTTTTTTTGTCTATATTCTTTCTAGTGACGTTTTTGTGGATTTCTTGTTTGCGCAATGTTTGGAGCAAGATTTGTTTTATTATCTTACAGTTTTATGCCTTATATTTTATGTTTATGAAATGACTCTTATATTGTGACAGGTTTTAGTAATCATTTTGTGTGTGCTAGTTCTTTTGTGTTAACTTGGCGCCATCATTTGCATACGAATGCCCTGGGAGGTGTTTTGTTATGGTTTGGTAATGTGAGGGGGCAGAGGTGTAGTCAGACCCAAGAGCATGTCTAGTAGAACCCTCAAACCCTCACTGGCGTTTTAAGGGTCCAAAAATGGTCTTTTTGTGCACTTTTTACGGGTTGAAAAACAGGGGCAAAATTTAGAAACCTCAAACCCAACCCTTATAAAGGAATATTTTCCATGAACGACGTTGTCGTTGCGGGCATACCGTCGAGCACCTCGCGCACGACGGGCGGAGGGCGGCGCGGGCGGAGGGCGAGGGCGGGCGGGCGCGGACGGCAAGTGGCCGAGGTGGGAGGCGGAGGCGGAGGGCGCGGGCCGGGAGGCGGAGGGCGCGAGCGGGCACGGGCCGAGGCGGTGGCGGTGGGTCGAGGCGAGGCGCAGGAGGAGGAGAGGCCGAGGACGGGAGCCGAGGCGGCACGCGAGTAGAAGCCGATGGCGGCGGGGCGAGACGGATGGCGACGGCCGGGCGGGCGAGGCGCCGCCGGGAGGAGAGGTGGAGGAGAGGCCGGCGGTCAAGTGGGCCAGCGCGCTGGGAGGTCGACGGGCGACTGACGGCGCGGAGGCGACTAGCCAAGTGACGCGGGCATGGACGCGGGAGTTGGGAGGATTTTTCCCTCCCACGCGAGGATAACCGCCAAATGAGGGTTGGGATAGGTTTTGCTCCCCAACCCTTACTTTTCAAGGTTGGGAGAGGGTTTGAGGGTTGGGCCTTTCAAAAAATTGAGAGTTTAAGGATTAAGGGGTTCTAGTCTACACGATTTTTTGTTTGCAAACTGTAAAAAAACAGTTATTTATAAGGGTTTGGGGGTTTGAGGACTCTACTAGAGATGCTCTAAGGCAATAACATGGGGTGTGGCCATGAAATCCTTCGTTGCCTATAGCTAGGATTGCTACTGTTGGAACTTGGAACTGTTCACACTTTAGTACTGAGACTGGCCAACGCACGGCTCATTCCTGGCTATGCAGCTGGTGATGTGTGTCGTTGATTTTATCATCTGTTTTATATTAGTTTGATATCTCTATGTTTTTCCAATTTTCATTTTGTTTGTCCTCGGTCGTGGTGTTCCACCAAGAAAATTCTCTGCAATATTCTCTCTTGGTGGTCTCTTTATTTTATTTTAGATGGATGTATATATGTTGAATATGAGAAGAAAAAAATTAAGTAGGCTGTGAGGATTTGTTTGATTTTGGTTTAGGCCTGATGTGCATGATTTCTCATGGTGATCTATGGTTGTTGGCCAATGGGTGTGCGTATTTTATCAGTTCATTTGTATTTTTGATTCCGGTGAGTGTGTATTATGGATGTAGAGGACTAGTCCATGGAGGGAACGTTTTGAACCAGAGGTATGTTCACCCGTTTCCCCAAAAAACAAAAAAAAAGGTTGAAAAATCATGATTTTTTTGGCAACAAACTTGCTCACGCGTTACACTCGTCTAAATTTCCTTTCCAAGAAATGACACTCGTAGTATTGTTGGTGGAAAGAACAAAATCAACACTATATTAGAGTTAATATTCACTCTATACTGTCCTTTAACTTTATTTTGTTCGCCCAGATTTTTTGGTGGAGTTTTTTTTTGTCAAAATTTTTATACGAGTACGCCAGTAGATCAAATTGCTAAAAAAAAAAAAATCCCATATCAGGTTCATGACGGTATTTTCCACTAGTCCGTACACTACTTTGGAACAATGTCAAAAACAAACAACAAAATCCTGACTTGTGCGGCCGGCTAGATCGGCTTGTTCCGACCGTTATAGGCGACGCTAGGCTCGCGCTTGGAAGAGAGCAGCGCCAGATTTCTTGCCACAGGTTCCAGAGTTTTTGTTCCACAAGGCTTCACTCTTTTCCAGGTCCACAATGGTAAATCCATATACTGCATCAGGAAATCACAAGATCAAGCATATTTTCTTCCGTACCGAACATAAATATATGTTTCAAAACAAGCTCCATCAAGAAAAGACTCGCAACAGCGTTCTCCAAAATCCAACTAGGGAAGCATTTGAAAACTAAATTTGTTGGATCATACTTGAAATTGTCTATTGGCAGTTGGTAAAAACCTAATGGATGCCCAGTTCACCGCAGCCTTCCAAATGCAAGAACGGTGTGCACTGCATACACACCTAGAGCCAATATGGGCCATGGCGAAAAGATGCCCGGGAAGTTCAACATGACCATGCATATGCACGCAAGATACAATCTTCACAGGTATCAGAATATTTATCGGCTTCGAGGGTGAAATAGCAGCCGCAGGTAGTGCATCGTTCAGCCTGTAACTAAAAAGGGGTGCATCGGATCTTCAGTCAAACCCAGCGATATAGTAATACCAAAATGATCCTAGATGTGGATGTCACAACCTACCACACTACAGTTCTGAACCAATTCAAAATATATTGTGAAAATCAGTACTCATCATTCATTCTTGATATTTCATTACCAATCACTACACATTATCCATTCTTGATATTTCATTATCAATCTCCCAATCTAGCATGGCTGGCAGTTTACTTAAATTCATTGGGACAGAAAAGTATGCACTTCCTCTATCCGGGTTTATGAGGCCTAATAAGTATTTCAAGATTTACTTTGACCATTAGTTAGACCAATAATATGTGATATGTATGCCACAAAAAGTATACCATTGAATTTTGAAAGAAGTTTCCAATGGTATAATCTTCAAGTCATACATTTCATATAATATTGATGGTCAAAGTAAAGCCTTGGCGCAGTGGTAAAGCTGCTGCCTTGTGACCATGAGGTCACGGGGGTTCAAGTCCTGGAAACAGCCTCTTACAGAAATGTAGGGAAAGGCTGAGTACAATAGACCCAAAGTGGTCGGACCCTTCCCCGGACCCTGCGCAAGCGGGAGCTACATGCACCGGGCTGCCACTTTATTGATGGTCAAAGTAAATCTCAGAATACGCATTCAGCCTTACAAACCCGAAAGGGTGGAGTATGTGTATGCGTCACTAACCGGAAAGAAGAAGAGTACACAAACTAGATGACCATAAAATGTAGATAACCTGTCAATCTATAACATAATTAACCAACGGCATATAAATAGGACGAGCAGCCACAAAAGTAAACAGCACAAATCTGAACATCGGTGCTGTAGGTAGGTTTGTAGCGACCATGGCAAATCAGATCCTTGATTTTTTTTAATTCTATATTTGAGTGCTATGACACACATCGACAGACGGACACTTCTTACATGTGATACTCTCACTGGTGGATCTTTGAATAAGACCCACTTCTCAAAAAGATCCATCATATAGTCAGCATTCTAAAATTATCAATGTGACCATAATTTCCATTCTAAAAAGAAGGGATTATAATCTGCAATTGCCCAAAACAGAACAGCTTGACAACAACAACAACAAAGCCTTTAGTCCCAAACAAGTTGGGGTAGGCTCTTGACACTACAATAAAAATCTGAATATAGAATAAGTACCATCAATCAGACCTAATAACCATTATATGATAGCTACAAATACATATAAATCAATTTGAAGGGCATAGAATCGATTGAAAAACATGACCATAAATAAATGGAAAAATCCATATGCTAATGTTGTGCGTCACACCTATGACACTGCAACAGCTGTTTTTCCTAAAAATGCAGCTATAATTCTTTAACCCACAGGTGTTCCCCACAGTCACCTAGAAAATTATCACCAAGATACAATAAGAAAAGCAAATTATAGTACGGACAGGACAACCATACATAGATGAGTATATGAGGATAACACCGACCTCAGAAGTGAAAGTGCTCTCCAAAGACAATAGACTTCCAGTGTAAGTACCAACAGATGTGGAATTCCCCATCCCACAATCAATGTAAGTCTTGGTAACTGGGTTATAGAATCTTAGCATTCCTGATGCAGAGATGACTATCCTCCCATCATTTAGAATGTCCACTGGTTGAGCAAAGAGATTTTCACATTGGCGATCTATGCTGTACCTTTTATTCCAGAGACATTTCTCAATATCCATCAAAAACCACAAGTCCCAAGGGCAATAATATTCAGGATCGTGTGCCATAACTAAGAACCCATCCAAACATACCAGCGATAGCCCCATGGCTAGACTGACGTAACTGGACCTGCCATCACTGTCCTCAACAAAGCTGCGCACTGGCATTGGACCTTTGACAATCCCCATCCACTCCTCTGTCTCAAGGTTGAACAAAGCCATGCTACCCGGTTCGACATGGTCGCCAGAAAATGTGGGACGTCGAAATTCCAGCAAGAAGTAGACAACTCCTTTGACAGCGACACTTTTGTCACGGTTACTTGTGATAGGGGCCGGAGGGCCCTGTTTTCCCCTCCATCTTGCATGGCGACCATCATCAAGGGTGATGACCTCACAGAGCATCGGGCTTGACTCGCTATCGGAATTGTCGATGCTGACACAGCGTATAGCCTTGTACTCTCCCGTGGAGCAAACCTGTCCAAAGTCAAATGATACTGGGAAGAAATGTTCCACATGTGCATGCTCCTTTGCACGGTGAATGGGCAATGCAAATGTATACCCTGTGGCAGGGTCAATCACATGGCAGGCCGCAAAGTGGTTACTTCCGGTGACACAAATAAGGTCCAAGCGGCATGTGCGCACCAACCTGGGAGCAGTCATGCTGGTGGCTATCCGTTTAACAACAGAGCCAGACAAGTCCAGAATGTCAATGGTGCCTCTTCCATACAATCTACTACATGTGGCGATTAGTGGCCCAGAGTGGTGGGACTTGTGCGCTGCAACAAAGAGCGGATCTGAGAGGAGGGACCTCCAGGATCGGCAGACCGCTCGGAAGAGGCATATCGTCTTTGCCGGGAGGCGCACAAGGATTTGAAGCAGCATGTCTTCAGGCAGCAAGCCATCGCTGGATGCGGCGACGCGCAACTTCCGCGGCATCACTGGGGGCAGGTGTCACACTTTGTCTGCAACAACAACAGGGGAGTATGCTTATCATGTTGCCCAATAATCAGGCGAGCAAGAACACCCAAATATGCAGAATAGAGACAACAGGTTCACATCAAGTGTGCATTTTTTTTTTCATTGTACCATTCACCACCCTTAGGTCTATTGCATTGTACTATTGCCCTTGCCTATGACCACGGGGTTATGAAATTAGTAGGTGCCACTGCAAACGTCTAGGGTTCCGGAAGCTGATTAAGACCGAAAGCCCCCAGAATAGGGGCTTAAGCGGCGATAAGGGGTCGGCCAGGAAAGAGGGAGGGGTTGTTACCACGGAGGCGACGCTGGTGAGGTGCGCAGGCGTGCGGCCGGCATGGATGGATGGCGGCGAGATCGGAGGCGGCGCGGGAGCAGTGACGAGTGGAGACTGGAGTCGCCTAGTCCCCGGGGGCGGCGCGGGAGCAGTGACGAGTGGAGACTGGAGTCGCCTAGTCCCCGGGGGCGGCGCGGGAGCAGTGACGAGTGGAGACTGGAGTCGCGGGCGTGCGGCCGGAAGAGGGGTGGATGCCTACGAGGCCGGAGGCAAAGCGGAAGCGGTGGCGACTGGCGAGCGGAGAGACACCGCTATGAGCACCGAATGAGCCGGCGTATCATCCTCAAATTTACGAAATCATCATAGACATCTCGTCATTAACAGGAACGTCTCCTCCACTAAATGCGCATCATCGAAAATTCTGAAATAATCCGGGAATAAATGCAAGCACCAGGACTTGAGACCTGATGAGCTGGGATACCACAGTCCCTCTAACCATCCAATAACGGGTTGGTTCGCATAACATATAATATTTTGAAAATCCTTTTTTGTTTAGACTATTTTTTGTTTACGAGATGTCTGAAATTCCTTATTTATATCTCATGCAAAAGAAGATAATTCAAGGCAAAGGCGAGAACAATACATTTATTATTATTCCTTCTTTTGGAAGGATTGCATGTCTTTTTAATTGTCTATTTGACACAAGAAAAAGGCTTTTTGTGCCGATTTTTCTTGTATTAAAATAAGAATCTTTTTTCTTCCTATTTCATCAAAGATTATTATTTATTCTTTATTCAGGTCTATCTCTTGGACCTCTTTTTCTTTTGTTTAGGTTTAGTCAAGGTAGTGGACAAACAGAGGGGAAGAAAATATGGCAGGGGACATATTTCTTATGATTGTGAGCAAATAGAATTGCTTGGCTTGTTTAATTAAGTCCAACTTCAAAATTACATAAATTTTAAGGGTACAAGAGCATCTAGTAGATCCTGAAAGGGTGGTCAAACCTGTAAATTTACAGTTTTGGTCGAAACCCAAAAAACATTTTCCAAGTCCCTAGATATTATAGCCTACATACCCCGTATTTGCAGTTTTGAAGTCGATTTTGTTTAGGTGAACGGGAAACGAGTTAACGCTCCCGCGGGCACCGACACAGATGACTCTTGAGCTCGATTCCGGCATCAATCTTCGTTTCCCGGCGAAATCATGGCATGTTTGAGTACCTCTATGGAAGCACCTCTATGGCCAAGCTTCCACATGGGAGCACCTCCACGGGAGGAGGCAGGTCAAAGGCGAGGCAGGCCAACGCTAGGAGAGCCGGGCGAGGGCCCGAGCCGGGCTGGGGTGGTCGTGCTTGCAACCCATGGAAGCACCTCCATGGCTAAGCTCCTATTGGGAAACATAGTATGCAATTTTAAAAAATTTCCTACGCACACGCAATGATCTATCCATAGAGATGCATAGCAACGAGGGGGAGAGTGTGTCTACGTATCCTCGTAGACCGTTAGCGGAAGCCTTTGATAACGCGGTTGATGTAGTCGAACTTCTTCTAGCTCCGACCGGTCAAGTACCGAACGTACGGCACCTCCGAGTTCTACACACGTTCAGCTCGATGACGTCCCTCACCTTCTTGATCCAGCAAGTTGTCGAGGTAGTAGATGAGTTCCGTCAGCACGACGGCGTGGTGATGGTGATGGTGAAGTGATCCGCGCAGGGCTTCGCCTAAGCACTACGAAGATATGACCGTGGGAGTAAATGGTGGGCGGGGGCGCCGCACACGGCTAAGACAATGTTCTGTCCTTGTGTGGCGCCCCCTCCCCACATATATATAGGTGGGAGGGAGGGAGGAGCAGCCAAAGGAGGCGCCCAAGTAGGAGGAATCCTACTTGGAGTCCCTCTCAAGCTGCGCCCCCCTCCTACCTTATATAGGCGCAGGGAAAAGGCAGGGGAGGGTGGCGCTCCCCTTTTCCTTTCTCCCATGAGAGGGAAAGGCAGGAGGGGCTAGCCCTCCCCCCTTCCTTCCCTTAGGGCCGGCTGTCCAAAGAAGGGGTGCACCAGAGGCTGGTTTGTTCCCCCTTTGGCCCATTAGGCCCATACTTTTGCCGGGGGTGCCCGAAACTCCTTTCCGGTGGCCCGATAAGTACCCGGTACCCTCCGAAACACTCCGGTGTCCGAATACCATCGTACTATATATCAATCTTTACCTCTCGACCATTTAGAAACTCCTCGTCATGTCAGTGATCCCATTCGGGACTCCGAACAACATTCGGTCACCAAATCACATAACTCATATAATATTATATCGTCATCGAACGTTAAGCGTGCGGACTGATGTCTACTACACAACCTTCTTCTTGTAGACGTTGTTGGGCCTGCAAGTGCACAGGTTTGTAGGACAGTAGCAAATTTCCCTCAAGTGGATGACCTAAGTGTTGGGGAACGTAGTAATTTCAAAATTTTCCTACGCACACGCAAGATCATGGTGATGCATAGAAACGAGAGGGGAGAGTATTGTCCACGCACTCGTGAGACCGTGGCGGAAGCGTTATGACAACGCTGTTGATGTAGTCGTCGTCTTCACGATCCGACCGATCCAAGTACCGAACGTCACGGCACCTCCGAGTTCAGACACGCTCACTCGATGACGATCCCCGGACTCGATCCAAAGAAAGTGTCGGGGATGAGTTCCACAAGACGACGGCGTGGTGACGATGATGATGCTCTATCGGCGCAGGCTTCGCCTAAACTCCGCGACGATATGACCGAGGTGGAATATGGTGGAGGGGGCACCGCACACGGCTAAGAGATCCAAGGATCAATTGTTGTGTCTTTGGTGCTAGCCCGCCTCTATTTATATGTTGAGCCCGGTCGAAACTTGGAGCAAAAAGCCTCCTCAAAGTCGGTTTTGCCCGAAGGCAAGAGTCCCACTCGGACTCCGGGACCAAACGCCACAATCCTTGGCGTCTGCCCAGACGCCATGGGCCTTGGCGTCTGGCCCAGGCGAACGCCAGGTCTCCGGCGTTTGGCCCCTCGCCTCCGCATAAAACTCCTTTTGCACCGACCTAAAGCCTCATGGGCTTGACCCCTTAGCCTAAACATATCATCCAATATATGAATCTTTACGTCTCGACCATTTCGAGACTCCTCGTCATGTCCCCGATCTCATCCGGACTCCGAACTCCTTCGGTACATCAAAATACACAAAACTCATAATATAACCGTCATCGAAACCTTAAGCGTGCGGACCCTACGGTTCGAGAACAATGTAGACATGACCGAGACACGTCTCGTCAATAACCAATAAGCGGGACCTCGATGCCCATATTGGCTCCTACATATTCTACGAAGATCTTTATCGGTCGAGACCGCATAACAACATACGTTGTTCCCTTTGTCATCGGTATGTTACTTGCCCGAGATTCGATCGTGTATCCAATACCTAGTTCAATCTCGGCACGGACAAGTCTCTTGACACGTACCGTAATACATCATCTCACAGCTAACACATTAGTTGAAATGCTTGCAAGGCTTAGTGCTGTGCATTACCGAGAGGGCCCAGAGATACCTCTCCGACAATCGGAGTGACAAATCCTAATCTCAATACGCCAACCCAACATCTGCCTTTGGAGACACCTGTAGTACTCCTTTATAATCACCCGATTCGTTGTGACGTTTGGTAGTACCAAAGTGTTCCTCCGTAAACGGAGTTGCATAATCTCATAGTTATAGGAACATGTATAAGTCATGGATAAAAGCAATAGAACATACTAAGCGATCGGGTGCTAAGCTAATGGAATGGGTCATGTCAATCGGATCATTCAACTAATGATGTGACCTTGTTAATCAAATGACAACTCCTTTGTCTATGGTTAGGAAACTTAACCATCTTTGATTAACAAGCTAGTCTAGTAGAGGCATACTAGTGACACTCTGTTTGTCTATGTATTCACACATGTATTATGTTTCCGGTTAATACAATTCTAGCATGAATAATAAACATTTATCATGAAATAAGGAAATAAATAATAACTTTATTATTGCCTCTAGGGCATATTTCCTTGATCTCCCACTTGCACTAGAGTCAATAATCTAGTTCACATCGCCATGTGATTTAACATCAATAGTTCACATCTATATGTGGTTAACACCCATAGTTCACATCGACATGTGACCAACACCCAAAGGGTTTACTAGAGTCGATAATCTAGTACACATCGCTATGTGATTAACACCCAAAGAGTACTAAGGTGTGATCCAGTTTTGTTTGTGAGAGAATTTTAGTCAACGGGTTACGCCACATTCAGATCCGTATGTATTTTGCAAATTTCTATGTCTACAATGCTCCGCATGCGGAGCTACTCTAGCTAATTGCTCCCACTTTCAATATGTATCCAGATTGAGACTCAGAGTCATCTAGATTAGTGTTTAAAACTTGCATCGACGTAACCCTTTACCTAACCTTTTTCACTTCCATAATCGAGAAACACATCCTTATTCTACTAAGGATAATTTTGATCGCTGTCCATTGATCTACTCCTAGATCACTATTGCACTCCTTGCCAAGCTTAGTGGTAGGGTATGCAATAGATCCTGTACCTGATATGACATACTTTATAGAACCTATGGCTGATGCATAGGGAATGACTTTCATTCTCTTTCTATCTTCTGCCGTGGTCGGGTTTTCTTTGACTGTTCCATTTTGAACTACTTCAAAATCTTGTCAAGGTATGTATTCATTGAAAAAACTTATCAAGCGTCTTGATCTATCTCTATAGATCTTGATGCTCAATATATGTGACTTCACCGAGGTCTTTCTTTGAAAAACTCCTTTCAAACACTCCTTTATGCTTTGCGAATAATTCTACATTATTTCCGATCAACAATATGTCATTCACATATACTCTATCGTAAAGGCTGTAGTGCTCCCACTCACTTTCTTGTAAATACAGCCTTTCCAAAAGTCTCAGAGAAATCATATGCTTTGATCAACACATCAAAGCGTATATTCCAACTCCGAGATGCTTGCACCAGTCCATTGATGGATCATTTGGAGCTTGCACATTTTGTTAGCTCCTTTAGGATTGACAAAACCTTCTGGTTGCATCATATACAACTCTTCTTTAATAAATCCATTAAAGAATGTAGTTTTGACATCCATTTGCCAGATTTCATAAAATGTGACAATTGCTAACATGATTCGGACGAGACTTAAGCATCGCTACAGCTTGAGAAAATCTCATTGTAGTCAACACCTTGAACTTGTCGAAAACCTTTTTGTGACAAGTCGAGCTTTGTAGATAGTAACACTACTATCAGTGTCCGTCTTCCTCTTGAAGATCCATTTATTTAACATGGCTTGCTGATCATCGAGCAAGTCAATCAAAGTCCATACTTTTGTTCTCATACATGGATCATATCTCAGATTTTATGGCCTCAAGCCATTTCGCGGAATCTGGGCTCATCATCGCTTCCTCATAGTTCGTAGGTTCATCATGGTCTAGTAACATGACTTCCGAACATGATTACCGTACTACTAGTGCGGATCTTACTCTGGAAGACCTACGAGGTTTGGTAGCAACTTGATCTCGAAGTTTCATGATCATCATCATTAACTTCCTCACTAATTGGTGTAGGAATGATCGGAACTGATTTACGTGATGAACTACTTTCCAATAAGGGAGAAGGTATAATTACCTCATCAAGTTCTACTTTCCTCCCACTCACTTCTTTCGAGAGAAACTTCTTCTCTAGAAAGGATCCATCTTAGCAACGAAAAACTTGCCTTCGGATCTGTGATAGAAGGTGTACCCAATAGTTACCTTTGGGTATTCTATGAAGACGCACTTCTCCGATTTGGGTTTGAGCTTATCGGTGAAAACTTTTTCACATAAGCATCACAACTCCAAACTTTTAAGAAACGACCTTAGGTTTACCGTTAAACCATAGTTCATATGGTGTCGTCTCAACGGATTTAGATGGTGCCCTATTAAACGTGAATGCAAATGTCTCTAATGCATAACCCCAAAATGATAGTGGTAAACCGATAAGAGACATCATAGATCGCACCATATCAAATAAAGTGCGGTTCTGACGTTCGGACACACCATAACATTGTGGTGTTCGGTGGCGTGAGCTGTGAAACTATTCCACATTATTTTAATTGAAGACCAAACTCGTAACTCAATTATTCATCTTTGCGATTAGATCGCAGAAACTTTATTTTCTTGTTACGATGATTTTTCCACTTCACTCCGAAATTCTTTGAACCTTTCAACTATTTCAGACTTATGTTTCATCAAGTAGATATACCCATATCTGCTCAAATCATCTTGTGAAAGTCGAAAATAACGATACTTGCCACGAGCATCAACACTCATTGGATCGCATACATCGGTATGTATTATTTCCAATAAGTCAGTAGCTTGTTCCATTGTTCCGAAGAACGGAGTTTTAGTCATCTTGCCCAAACGGCACGGTTCGCAAGCATCAAATGATTCATAATCAAGTGATTCCAAAAGTCCATCAGCATGGAGTTTTCTTCATGCGCTTTACACCAATATGACCTACACGGCAAGTGCCACAAATAAGTTGCACTATCATTATTAACTTTGCATCTTTTGGTTTCAATATTATGAATATGTGTATCACTATGATCGAGATCCAATGAATCATTTTCATTGGGTGTGTAACCATATAAGGTTTTATTCATGTAAATGTAACAACAATTTATTCTCTTAGTTAAATGAATAACCGTATTGCAATAAACATGATCAAATCATACTTATGCTCAACACCAAATAACACTTATTTAGGTTCCATACTAATCCGAAAGTATAGGGAGTGTGCGATGATGATCATATCAATCTTGGAACTACTTCCAACACTCATCTTCACTTCCCTTCAACTAGTTTCTGCTCATTCTGCAACTCCGTTTCAAGTTACTACTCTTAGCAACTGAACCAGTATCAAATACCGAGGGGTTGCTACGAACACTAGTAATTTACACATCTATAATCTGTATCTCAATTATACCTTTGTTCATTTTGCCATCCTTCTTATCCGCCAAATACTTGGGGTAGTTCCGCTTCTAGTGACCAGTTCCATTGCAGCTAAATCACTTATTCTCATGCTTAGGTACAGAATTGGGCTTCTTCACTCGAGCAGCAACTTGCTTGCCGTTCTTCTTGAAGTTCCCCTTCTTCCCTTTGCCCTTTCCTTGAGACTAGTGGTCTTGTCAATCATCAACACTTGATGCTCTTTCTTGATTTCTACCTTCGTCGATTTCAACATCACGAAGAGCTCGGGAATCGTTTTCGTCATCCCTTGCATACTATAGTTCATCACGAAGTTCTAGTAACTTAGTGTTGGTGACTAGAGAATTACATCAATCACTATCTTATCTGGAAGATTAACTCCCACTTGATTCAAGCGATTGAAGTACCTGCATAATCTGAGAACATGCTCACTAGTTGAGCGATTCTCTTCCATCTTTTAGCTATAGAACTTGTTGGAGATTTCATATCTCTCAACTCGGGTATTTTCTTGAAATATTAACTTCAATTCCTGGAACATCTCATATGGTCCATGACGTTCAAAACGTCTTTGAAGTCCCGATTCTAAGCTGTTAAGTATGGTGCACTAAACTATCAAGTAGTCATCATATTGAGCTAGCCAAACGTTCATAACGTCTACATTTGCTCCTCGCAATAGGTCCGCTCACCTAGCGGTGCATTAAGGACATAATTCTTACAGGCAGCAATGAGGATAAACCTCGCATCACGGATCCAATCCGCATCATTGCTACTAACATTTTTCAATACAATTTTCTCTAGGAACACATATAAAAACATAGGGAAGCAACAACGCGAGCTATTGATCTACAACATAATTTGCAAAATACTACGGGACTAAGTTCATGATAAATTAAAGTTCAATTAATCATATTACTTAAGAACTCCCACTTAGATAGACATCTCTCTAGTCATCTAAGTGATCACGTGATCCAAATCAACTAAACCATAACCGATCATCACGTGAGATGGAGTAGTTTTCAATGGTGAACATCTTATGTTGATCATATCTACTATATGATTCACGCTCGACCTTTCGGTCTCCGTGTTCCGAGGCCATATCTGCATATGCTAGGCTCGTCAAGTACAACCTGAGTATTCTCAAGGCGTGCAAAACTGGCTTGCACCCGTTGTAGATGGACGTGAGAGCTTATCACACCCGATCATCACGTGGTGTCTCGGCACGATTTAACTTTGGCAACGGTGCATACTCAGGGAGAACACTACTTGATAATTTTTAGTGAGAGATCATCTTGAAATGCTACCGTCAATCAAAGCAAAATAAGATGCATAAAGGATAAACATCACATGCAATCAATATAAGTGATATGATATGGCCATCATCATCTTGTGCTTGTGATCTCCATCTCCGGCACCGTCGTGATCACCATCGTCACCGGGCGCCGACACCTTGATCTCCATCGTAGCATCGTTGTCGTTTACGCCATCTATTGCTTCTACGACTATCGCTACCGCTTAGTGATAAAGTAAAGCAATTACAGGCGTTGCATTTCATACAATAAAGCGACAACCATATGGCTCCAGCCAGTTGCCGATAACTTCGGTTACAAAACATGATCATCTCATACAATAAAATATAGCATCACGTCTTGACCATATCACATCACAACATGCCCTGCAAAAACAAGTTAGACGTCCTCTACTTTGTTGTTGCAAATTTTACGTGGCTGCTATGGGCTTAAGCAAGAACCAATCTCACCTACGCATCAAGACCACAACGATACTTCGTCAAATAGACTCCGTTTAACCTTCTCAAGGACCGGGCGTATGCCACACTCGGTTCAACTAAAGTGAGAGAGACAGACACCCGCCAGCCACCTTTAAGCACGAAAGTGCTCGTAGCAGTGAAACCAGTCTCGCGTAAGCGTCTGGCATGCTTGTCGGTCCGGGCCGCTTCATCTCACAATACCGCTGAACCAAAGTATGACATGCTGGTAGGCGGTATGACTTGTATCGCCCACAACTCACTTGTGTTCTACTCGTGCAAAACATCAAACCATAAAACCTAGGCTCGGATGCCACCTTTGGGGGAACGTAGTAATTTCAAAATTTTCCTACGCACACGCAAGATCATGGTGATGCATAGCAACGAGAGGAGAGTATTGTCCACGCACTCGTGAGACCGTAAGCGGAAGCGTTATGACAACGCGGTTGATGTAGTCGTCGTCTTCACGATCCGACCGATCCAAGTACCGAACGTCACGGCACCTCCGAGTTCAGCACACGCTCAGCTCGATGACGATCCCGGACTCCGATCCAAAGCAAAGTGTCGGGGATGAGTTCCACAAGACGACGGGCGTGGTGATGATGATGATGCTCTCATCAAGCAGGCTTCGCCTAAACTCCGCGACGATATGACCGAGGTGGAATATGGTGGAGGGGGCACCACACGGCTAAGAGATCCAAGGGATCAATTGTTGTGTCTTTGGTGCTAGCCCTGCCTCTATTTATATGTTGAGCCCCGGTCGAAACTTGGAGCAAAGCCTCCTCAAAGTCGGTTTTGCCGAAAGGCAAGAGTCCCACTCGGACTCCGGACCAAACGCCACAATCCTTGGCGTGCAGCCCAGACGCCATGGGCCTTGGCGTGCGGCCAGGCGACGCCGAGGTCTCCGGCGTTTGGCCCTCGGCCTCCGCAAAACTCCTTTTGCACCGACCTAAAGCCTCATGGGCTTGACCCCTTGGCCTAAACATATCATCCAATATATGAATCTTTACGTCTCGACCATTTCGAGACTCCTCGTCATGTCCCCGATCTCATCCGGACTCAACTCCTTGGTACATCAAAATACACAAAACTCATAATATAACCGTCATCGAAACCTTAAGCGTGCGGACCCTACGGTTCGAGAACAATGTAGACATGACCGAGACACGTCTCCGGTCAATAACCAATAGCGGGACCTGGATGCCCATATTGGCTCCTACATATTCTACGAAGATCTTTATCGGTCAGACCGCATAACAACATACGTTGTTCCCTTTGTCATCGGTATGTTACTTGCCCGAGATTCGATCGTCGGTATCCAATACCTAGTTCAATCTCACATCGACAAGTCTCTTTAATCGTTCCGTAATACATCATCTCACAGCTAACTCATTAGTTGTAATGCTTGCAAGGCTTAGTGATGTGCATTACCGAGAGGGCCCAGAGATACCTCTCCGACAATCGGAGTGACAAATCCTAATCTCGAAATCGCCAACCCAACATCCGCCTTTGGAGACACTGTAGTACTCCTTTATAATCACCCGATTACGTTGTGACGTTTGGTAGTACCCAAAGTGTTCCTCCGTAAACGGGAGTTGCATAATCTCATAGTTATAGGAACATGTATAAGTCATGGATAAAAGCAATAGAACATACTAAACGATCGGGTGCTAAGCTAATGGAATGGGTCATGTCAATCAGATCATTCAACTAATGATGTGACCTTGTTAATCAAATGACAACTCCTTTGTCTATGGTTAGGAAACTTAACCATCTTTGATTAACAAGCTAGTCTAGTAGAGGCATACTAGTGACACTCTGTTTGTCTATGTATTCACACATGTATTATGTTTCCGGTTAATACAATTCTAGCATGAATAATAAACATTTATCATGAAATAAGGAAATAAATAATAACTTTATTATTGCCTCTAGGGCATATTTCCTTCAGTCTCCCACTTGCACTAGAGTCAATAATCTAGTTCACATCGCCATGTGATTTAACATCAATAGTTCACATCTATATGTGGTTAACACCCATAGTTCACATCGACATGTGACCAACACCCAAAGGGTTTACTAGAGTCGATAATCTAGCTCACATCGCTATGTGATTAACACCCAAAGAGTACTAAGGTGTGATCATGTATTGTTTGTGAGAGAATTTTAGTCAACGGGTCTGACACATTCAGATCCGTATTTATTTTTCAAATTTCTATGTCTACAATGCTCTGCACGGAGCTACTCTTGCTAATTACTCCCACTTTCAATATGTATCCAGATTGAGACTCGAGTCATCTAGATTAGTGTTTAAAACTTGCATCGACGTAACCCTTTACGAACCTTTTCACTTCCATAATCGAGAAACACATCCTTATTCTACTAAGGATAATTTTGACTACTGTCCATTGATCTACTCCTAGATCACTATTGCACTCCTTGCCAAGCTTAGTGGTAGGGTATGCAATAGATCCGTACACTGATATGACATACTTTATAGAACCTATGGCTGATGCATAGGGAATGACTTTCATTCTCTTTCTATCTTCTGCCGTGGTCGGGTTTTGAGTCTTACTCAATCTCACACCTTGTAACACAGTAAGAACTCTTTCTTTGACTGCTCCATTTTGAACTACTTCAAAATCTTGTCAAGGTATGTATTCATTGAAAAACTTATCAAGCGTCTTGATCTATCTCTATAGATCTTGATGCTCAATATGTAAGCAGCTTCACCGAGGTCTTTCTTTGAAAAACTCCTTTCAAACACTCCTTTATGCTTTGCGAGAATAATTCTACATTATTTCCGATCAACAATATGTCATTCACATATACTCTATCGTAAAGGCTGTAGTGCTCCCACTCACTTTCTTGTAAATACTGAGCCTTTCCAAAAGTCTCAGATAAAATCATATGCTTTGATCAACACATCAAAGCGTATATTCCAACTCCGAGATGCTTGCACCAGTCCATTGATGGATCATTTGGAGCTTGCACATTTTGTTAGCTCCTTTAGGATTGACAAAACCTTCTGGTTGCATCATATACAACTCTTCTTTAATAAATCCATTAAAGAATGTAGTTTTGACATCCATTTGCCGATTTCATAAAATGTGGCAATTGCTAACATGATTCGGACAGACTTAAGCATCGCTACAGTTGAGAAAATCTCATTGTAGTCAACACCTTGAACTTGTCGAAAACCTTTTTGTGACAAGTCGAGCTTTGTAGATAGTAACACTACTATCAGTGTCCGTCTTCCTCTTGAAGATCCATTTATTTAACATGGCTTGCTGATCATCGAGCAAGTCAATCAAACGGTATGGTGATACAAGTGCACTAGTTCGGCGAAGAGATGGTGATACAAGTGCAATATGGATAGTAGATATAGGTTTTTGTAATCTGAAATAATAAAAACAGCAAGGTAACAAGTGATAAACGTGGGCACAAACGGTATTGCAATGATAGGAAACAAGGCCTAGGGTTCATACTTTCGCTAGTGCAAGTTCTCTCAACAATAATAACATAGATAGATCATATAACAAGCCCTCAACATGCAACAAAGAGTCACTCCAAAGCCACTAATAGCGGAGAACAAACGTAGAGATTATGGTAGGGTACGAAACCACCTCAAAGTTATTCTTTCCAATCAATCCGTTGGCTATTCCTATAAGTGTCACAAACAGCCCTAGAGTTCGTACTAGAATAACACCTTAAGATACAAATCAACCAAAACCCTAATGTCACCTAGATACTCCATTGTCACCTCAAGTATCCGTGGGCATGATTATACGATATGCATCACACAATCTCAGATTTATCCAACCAACATAAAAGTACTTCAAAGAGTGCCCAAAGTTTCTACCGGAGAATCAAGAACGTGTGCCAACCCCTATGCATAGGTTCATGGGCGGAACCCGCAAGTTGGTCACTAAGGGAGTCCCGGATTAGGGGGTGTCCGGATAGCCGAACTATCACCGTTGGCCGGACTCCTGGACTATGAAGATACAAGATTGAAGACTTCGTCCCGTGTCCGAATGGGACTTTCCTTGGCGTGGAAGGCAAGCTTGGCGATCTGAATGTAGATCTCCTACCATTGTAACCGACTACGTGTAACCCTAACCTATCCAAAGGTGTCTATATAAACCGGAGGGTTTTAGTCCGTGGGACGAACAACAATCATACCATAGGCTAGCTTCTAGGGTTTAGCCTCCTTGATCTCGTGGTAGATCTACTCTTGTACTACCCATATCATCAATATTAATCAAGCGGGGTAGGGTATTACCTACATCGAGAGGGCCCGAACACAGGTAAAAACATCGTGTCCCTTGTCTCCTGTTACCATCCGCCTAGACGCACAGTTCGGGACCCCTACCCGAGATCCGCCGGTTTGACACCGACATTGGTGCTTTCATTGAGAGTTCCTCTGTGCCGTTGCCGCCAGAAGGATGCCTCATCCCGTCTTTAAAAGGCGATACTATCGCCAAAGGAGCCACAGCCATGGTCACTCTTGACTAGGTGGTTTTCTTATGACCGCCCGGTTCGCCATCACGACGATGACTTCTCGAGTCACCGAAACCAATATTTACGTTAATTCGGAACTTGCCGAACAGTTAGATCCGATCGAGCTCTCCTCCGTAAACGAGCTCTTGGATCGCATCGCCGCCCTGGGAGTCGCCACAGACTACTAAAACCGATCTGAGAGAGATCAACTCTCCCCAGGCTACCCATCATGTTGCTGTGATAGAGGAGCAATGCGGCGATTCTTCTTCTATCTTAAGGACTAGTTACGTCCGGATTCCCGATCCCTCCATGCCGGATTCCCGTAGAGGGACGGATGTCGATCAAGCCACGAACTTAAAGTCGGCGACGGGATGGATTCATTGGATAGCATTAAAAATTCAAACTTCGAAGTTCGGAAACTTCCGGCCCTGAGTCTTAAATTGGGCGGGGTTCCGATCCAGTTCCACCCGCCCACCCAAACATTAGCGATCTATCCCAAATTCGGCAAGAGCCCGCTGAAACGAAGACATCATTCTTGGGCGATTCCTCCCGGTTATGAACAGGATAAAGGACTGCCGAGAGGAGGACGCAATCCCAATTTTTTGCAATAATTGCACGGACAAGGGAATCCTAAACGCCATAAGTCATCGCGAAATTACACGCTTTGCTGACTTGGTGACCATAGTACAAAAATACTGTGCGATGGAGAGCGCCTGGAAACCGAAAGTAAATTTTGGGATAATCCGACCCCGAATACATCCCTAGTCCGAAATAAAAGGGTGCATCATTACCAAGCACCTGGGTTAAACACCAAAAAACCAAAACCCCTAAAGGGTGCGGAACCGTCTTGGAGGGTTGGCTAAACGGACCTGCAAAATTCATAGCACGTAGGGCGCCACTCCAACTCATAGCCTTCGAGCATGTTGGATACTACGGCGGTGGCCAAAAGTGGCGAAGAGCTTCTAGCTTCGTAATCCCAGCCCAAAGAACATCAAAGACGGGTGATTTAACATTCATTCCTATCTATTGATAGAAAAGAAAGATCTTAAATCACGGACTTTTTCTTTGTTCTTTTTTTTAGATTGGAGGAATTCCTCATATCCAAGGCAGCTCCTCACAAACACCCCACCCATATGACTATGCCCCCTTCTAGCTGACAAACCAACAACTGACTCGTTCCTCCCCGAGAGGCCCAAGTCCGTGGTTGGGCTTGCTTCCTATTCCGAACGGAGATTCCGGCCGGACTCGAAGAGATAAAAGCCATATTGGCAACAAATCCGGTCCTGGCCGCGCCCAACGTGGCGAACCAATGCTATTATATATCGCCGCAACACATCAAGTTGTCAGCGCGGTGCTCGTCATCGAACGAGAAACGGACGGACACCGGTTCCCTCTTCAAAAACTGGTTTAGTATGTGTCCACTATCCTAACTCCATGCAAGTCCCGGTACCCACACTATCAAAAGATAGCATACGCGGTGTTCATGGCATCCCGGAAGCTGCGACACTACTTTCAAGAGTGTTCGATAACGGTAGCCTCCGAAGTACCTCTTAACGACATTATAAACAACCGCGCGACGGGCGGATTGCTAAATGGGCCATAGAGCTCCTTCCATTCGACATAACTTATAATCCATGACGAGCTATTAAGTCGCAGGTTTTTGCCGACTTCGTGGCGAATGGACTGAAGCGAACTCCCTAAAGAGTACAGGCGCATACTCCAATTGATCATGCACTTTGACGGCTCCAAAATGTTGGCCGACACGGGGTCTGGCGTCGTCTGGCGTCCCCAACCGGGGACACAAATTCAATACGTTCTTCAGATAATGTATACGGACTCCAACAACGCAGCCGAATCTGAGGCCCTTCGCACGGCCTCCGGATGGCGATCTCCATGGGCGTTAAACGCCTAGAGGTGCACGGGGATTCGAACCTCGCGATATCTCAAATAAACGGAGACTTTGATGCCAAAGATCCGAAAATGGCAGCATACCGCAATGCGGTCCTAAAAATGTCAGCACAGTTCGAAGGGCTCGAATTTCATCATATAGCCCGGGATAACAACCAGGCGGCGGACATATTGGCACGCATCGATGCAAAACACGATGCCGTCCCGCCCAACATCTTCCTGGAACGGCTATTCAAGTCATCCGTACTATGGGAAGGGGAGTCCGAAAATAACAATCCGGACCCAACCGCACTGCCTGACGCCGAACACTCTGACACAATCGGCGGCTCTGCCACCGAGATAACACCCTCCGCCCACGAAATAATGGCGGTTATCGCCCCGTGGACGGAGCCATTCCTAGCCTACCTAACTAGGCAGGAACTCCCTGAAGACCAAAATGAGGCTCGCTGCATAGTACGGCGATCTAAAGCCTATAAAGTCCATGAGGGAGAGCTTTATAAGAAAAGCACAACAGGAGTCCTTCGAAGGTGTATCTCCGAAGAGGAAGGGCGCAACCTCCTGGCTGAAATTCATGTCGGACTGGGTGGGCACCACGCTGCAGCCCGGGCCCTTGTAGGCAAGGCCTTCCGTACAGGATTTTATTGGGCGACGGCCGGCAGATCTTGAGGATTTAGTCCAACGATCGTCGGTTGCCAGCTTTTTGCTAACAAAGCCACATGCCACCCACCGCCCTCAAAACTATACCCATCACCTGGCCGTTCGGCATGTGCAGGGGCTTGACATGGTTGGACCCCTTAAGGGGCGAACCCACAAGCAAAAATACCTATTGGTCATGGTGGATAAATTCACCAAATGGATAGAGGACAAACCTGTTAAAACGGCCGAATCCGCACCGGTGATAGACATCATATCAGGGGTAGTTCACCGTTACGATGTCCCCCACAGTATCATCACTGATAACGGCACCAACTTCACGGCCGATGAGGTCAAATTATGGTGCAAAAACATGGGCATCAAGCTCGATTACGCCTCAGTCTATCACCCTCAAACCAACGGTCAAGTCGAGCAAGCAAACGGTCTAATCATGAGCGGCATTAAACCCAGACTAGTGCAGTCCCTCAAGGAATCTAACACGACCGGGTTGAGGAGCTCGACTCGTACTGGGGCTGCGGACCACGCCAAACCGTACTACCGGATTCACACCATTCTTTATGGTGTACGGCGCAGAGGCGATCTTGCCTCGTGACATAATACATGACTCACCTCGCGTGCGCATGTATGAAGAAAGAGAAGCCGAGCTCGATCGGCAGGACAGTTTGAACGCATTGGAGGAGGAGCGCGACGTGGCAAAAGCTCGTTCCGCATTCTATCAACAACAAGCTCGAAGATATCAAAGCAGGGAAGTACGGGCCAAAGCTTATAACGTTGGCGAACTAGTTCTACGCTGCCGGACAAGAAAAAGGACAAACTCAAGCCCAAATGGGAAGGTCCCTTCATCATCGACCAGGTCCTGACCGGCGGAGCATACCGTCTGCGAAACGCATCGGATAACGGACTCGAGCCGAACCCATGGAGCGCAGCCCGTCTACGAAGATTCTACGCCTAAGCGCCGGACTCCAAGTTCGTTTCCTTCCTCCGTCCACATTTTCTATTTTTGCTATCTTTTATTTCTCTCCTTCCTCCTCCTTCTTCCTGAAGCCTTTAGAGGCTCGTTTGCGCTTTGTTCGCACATATTTGGCCTTGTCTGCGCTCATTATACACGGGGCTTCTTTACCGAAGCTTATTTATACGGGCTTCATGCCCAACACATGCGTCAAACTTCCGCATGTACCTTTTATTCACCATTATATGCATCGATATGACTTAAGTTTTGGCCAAGCTGGTTTGCACGGCTCTGTGCTTACCCTCGTTCCCGATTGTTTGGCTAGGTGGTAAAGGAGCACCTCTGCGATTATTCTTCTTGCCGGTCAGATGTGTACCTCAGACTGGGTGAAGCCGAAAGCTAAGCGTTCTTAATGGAATATTCGATTCGGTGAACTGAAAGATGATTTTTAACTATTTACCCATCTGCCCCAGATGATTTTACCTTTCCTAGCAGTTTTGACATGCACTTAGGGCATGCATCCTAGCGAAAGGAACCCTTAACGGAACTATTCTCCCTGGAAGATGTTTCTTACTATCCATGTAATATAACATAACTAGTTGGGCACTTGTCTGATACAGTAACAATGACCCCTACGCCTTGTCTCCATGCTGTAAGGGCATATTTATCCCGTAAATGTTTTGGTGATTGATGACGATACTTTTGCGGACTAATCGTATGCTTTGTGTTCCTCAGATGGTTCATCTCTTGGCTCGAGACGATTCGGTGCCCCTCGGAGACTATTGAAGACGGCGTCGTCCTACGTTTCTTTTTGGTGGATTTGAGTCGTAGGAGAGCAGTACTAATAAGAGGGGTCCGTCGGAAAGGTTAGGTGGAATCAACACGTACACTTGTCCCTCCTTTCCCTGCACTTTGGAGCTTCCCTTCGTTATCTTGGTTGTGCGGAAATCGACAACTACCTGTACTTGCGGTAGTACCGCGGTACCTGTGATGATACCGCTGAGGTGCCGCAGTAGTACCGCTCCTCTGGAGCGGTAATCTGCGGCTCCAGGCCTAAGTGCCGCTCGGTGCGGTAGTAGGGGCGGATGTAATTTTTACATCCGCCCACCTGATAGTACCGCTCGTCCAGCGCGGTAGTACCACGGAGCCCACGGTAGTACTGCTCCCTATGAGCCGTAGTACCGTGACCCTCCTACCGAGTACCGTAGTTTCACGGTAGTAGGCACGCGCTATGGTAGTACCGCTCCTCCGGAGCGGTAGTACCGCGTCGGATTTTTGCACTACCGCGTTTACAGCGGAAGTTGGCACGGATGTAATTTATTTCATCCACGCCCTTCGAGCCGTGACTCTCACGCCTTGCGGTAGTACCGCAAGGGGAGCGGTAGTACCAGCATAGCGGTAGTATCGCCCTTAATCGAGCTAGTTCCGGCCGTCTTTGCCGCCATAGTACCGTGGTCCGCCACGGTAGTACCGTGCAGCCTCGTGATAATCTGCAGCGCCCACCGAGCGGTAGTACCGCAGCGTCGTGAGCTGAATAAGTGGATAACGGTTGGATTTTTCCCACGACTATATAAGGCGTCTTCAACCTCTAGTTGACCACCTCTTCTCTCCCCAAGCTCCATTGTTGCTCCAAGCTCCATTTTGGCCGATCTCTCTCCTAGCCAATCAAACTTGTTGATTTGCTCGGGATTGAGTGACAAGGGCCCGATCTACTTCCACCACAAGATATTTGATTCCCCCACTTATCCCTTGCGGATCTTGTTACTCTTGGGTGTTTGAGCATCCTAGATGGTTGAGGTCACCGTGGAGCCATATTCCATTGTGGTGAAGCTTCGTGGTGTTGTTGGGAGCCTCCAATTAAGTTGTGGAGATTGCCCCAACCTTGTTTGTAAAGGTTCGGTCGCCGCCTTCAAGGGCACCAATAGTGGAATCACGGCTCTTGCATCGTCTTGCGAGGGCGTGAGGAGATTACGGTGGCCCTAGTGGCTTCTTGGGAGCATTGTGCCTCCACACCGCTGTAACAGAGGACGTACTTCCCCTCAAAAGGAAGGAACTTGATAACACATCCTCGTCTCCACCGGCTCCACTCTTGGTTATCTTATCCCTTTACTTGTGCAAGCTTATTCGTGTTCCTATCCTTGCTTGCTCTTGTGCTTGTGTTGTTTGCATCATATAGGTTGTCCACCTAGTTGCACATGTAGACAACCTTTATTATTGCAAATTTTAAATTGGTAAAGAAAAGCTTAAAATTGTTAGTTGCCTATTCACCCCCTCTAGTCAACTATATCGATCCTTTCAATTGGTATCGAGCCTTGTCTCTTTTAAGGACTTTACCGTCTCAAGAGTATGGTTGACGTCGTAGATGATGTGGGGAGCACTGCAGTGCGAATCCGATATCATCTACGGGAGATGAGGGTACCTCGATCTCTCGTGAGGAATTCAATGTGGCATTGGACACATTGAAAAACTCCATGACGAGCGAGGTCAAGGACATGTTTAAGGAATTCCTAGAAGGGCTTAAACTTTCCACCGCACCCGTGAAAGTGGGTGATCCCGCCAACACGGGAGCGGATGCTAACTCCGATAAGGGGAAGCTACTAGTGAGAAAGCCCCTCGTCTAGTGGTAAGAATGGCACCGCATCTTTTACCATGTGCAACCTCCGTTTATGGTGGACCGATTCCTTCCACTCATTTGAATCATGCGGTCCACCACCTAAGATTGATAAAAGGAGGATTTTGATTCTTGGGTTTATCGTTTTAGCGTCATTTAAATCATGTGAACACTAACCTTTGGAGAATCATTGAAGAAGGTTTCTA
This sequence comes from Aegilops bicornis, assembly GCA_021605145.1. NCBI lineage: Eukaryota > Viridiplantae > Streptophyta > Magnoliopsida > Poales > Poaceae > Aegilops > Aegilops bicornis. The sequence continues at coordinate 186,679,123 of CM038674.1, forward strand.
CCCGCATGATCCGAGCAACTTTTCTCCAAGAGAGGTCGTGGATCATCAATTCAATGAGAATGCTCTCTTCATCATCTAAGAAGCAATCCTTCCTGAAGACCTTCCTCATCTCCGGCCTTACTTTCGTGCCAAAGATGCTTGGCTCAAGGTGGTTTCCCTTTATCGAGGAAGCGCAAGCATTCAACGTTCCAATTATGAAGTGGTCCAAGATGAAGTCGATGAGTTTGCAATGAAGGAAGAAGAAGAACCTCGTGAGCTCTATCGGAGAGTAACCAAGCTTGCTGTCTCCCTCCGGGATCATGAAAGTAAGGACACAGATGACAACTGGATCAAGTGCAAATTTCTCAAGGCAATGATGCCCTACCACAAAGCCATGTCCTCCGTCATCCGTCAACGACCGGACTTCCACACCTTGTCCTCAAGTGATGTGTTGGATGAGTTTGTGGCTATGAGCATATTGGACAAGATCGCCGACAATGCGGTGCTTCGCTCCCAAAGAGCAAAGAAGCCCAACCTCGCTTTGAAGGCCAAGATTTGTGTCGAAGAAGATGGAGAGGAGGAAGAAGAAGAGAGAAACCTCAAAGATACTAAGTATGATTATCATGAACACATGGCCCTTGCTTCAAGACAATTTTGGAGCAAGAAGAACTCACGGCCCAACTTCAACAAGAGCAACTCAAGTGGCACTAAGGGCAAGCAACGAGTGATGACTTGTTTCAATTGTGGCAATGTGAGTCACTTTGTTCTTGAGTGTCCATATGAGAAGAGGGAAGACAATGGTGGCAAGCTCATCCGTAAGGACAAGGCCAAGTCTTTCCCCAACAAGAGCAACTTCCCAAAGAAGACTCGTCACAAAGCCTTGGTGGTTCAAGAAGAGTACAATGAGGATGATGATGATGGTGAGGATGGTGAATCGGTTGCCATGGCCTCCGTGGCCATTGCAATGACTCCTCGGTGTCTCTCTTGGTTCACCCAATGAAAGCATCACCGCCAAGTGCCTCATGGCTAAAGCCACCAACAAGGTAACCCCCAACATCAAAACTACCATCATCAATCATTCTTCTTTGACGGATTGCATTGATGAACATGAGAGGACTAATGTAGAGGAAAATGAATTTGAGATCTTTATGAGTAAACTCAAGGGCAAATCCAAGAAGCACTTCGTTGCTCTCTTGGAACAACTTGGTGAAGCCAATGTCATGATCGAGACTCATGAAGAAACCATCTCTAAGATGGAAGGGCATAGTCGTGACTATGCCGATGAGATTTCGGATCTTTCCAATGCTCTTGAGGAAGAGCGTGGTCTTCGTTTGGCTCTTGAGGAGTCATACAACAATGATCATGCTAAATTAAGAAAGACCTTGATCATGCTCTTGTTGTGTCTCGTGTGCTTAGCTCTGAGAAGGCAAAGCTTGGAGTTGATCTTGCTAGACTCAACGAGGACTTTGACATTCTCGACAAGGCTCACAAAGTCTTGAAGGGTGCTCATGCTAGTCTCAAAGAGTCTCATGATCAACTCCAAGTGAAGCTAACCAAGGAGAAAGCCACCTTTCCTCATATGATATTGATTGATAATGCAAATGCTACTAACCCTTGTTGTGAGCACGTGCATCTTGTTGAGGAGAATGCTAAGTTGAAGGAGCAACTTGAAAAGGGCCTTGTCACATGCATTCAAGGTGAGAAGTACCTTAACGACCTTTTGAGCAATCAAAAGGAAGTTGTGGCCAAGGAGGGGATTGGGTTCGCGCCCAAGCCCAAGAGCAAGAAGAAGAATGACAAGACCAAGCAACCTCCCCCTCTCAAGCAAACTTTTGTGAGGGAGGGAGAGGGTGCTTCCAAGAAGAAGAAGAACCGTGCAAAGGGTGGCAATGTCAATAAGGACAACGTCATCCCCATGAACATAGCCGGCGACTTTAACCCCTCTTATGTGTTGTGCCGTGCTAGTGATGGGCATGTTTATGCTAAATTTGTTGGTTCTTATTATGAGTACATTGAATGGTCTATTTGGGTTCCTAAGACCCTCGTTACTAACATCAAAGGACCCATTACCAAATGGGTACCTAAAACCAAGCATTGATCTCTTGTAGGGGTTTGCTTCGGTGGGGGATCATGGTTGGTCGATAGTGGAGCAACAAATCATATGACCGGAGCAAGGACATGGTGGTGGACGTGCAAGAGATTCCATCTATGCCCACCGATGTCGAGTGGGGTGATGCATCCCATTCTAAGGTATTGGGTCTCGGCAAGGTTGTCATTTCTCATGATCTTATGATCGAGAAAGTCATGCTTGTTGAGTCCCTTGCATACAATTTGCTTTCCGTTCGTCAACTTGCAGTCATGGGTTTTACTACTTTCTTTGACATTGATACTGCGTGGCCCTCTTGTGGAGCAAGACTCTTAAAGTAGCCTTTGTTGGGCATGTCGAAAGCGGTCTCTATGTGATTAACTTTTCGAGCGACCCACTAAGACCGCGACATGCCTAATGGCTAAAGTTGACGTGGGATGGCTTTGGCATTGCCGTTTAGCCCATGTCAATATGAGATCTTTGCAAAGTCTTCTCAAGGGGACCATGTCCGTGGACTAACAAATGTTAGTTTTGCCAAAGACCGTGCTTGCAGTGCTTGTATTGAAGGAAAGCTTCATGAGAAGGCTCACCCTCCCACGACCATCATATACTCAAAGAGACCCTTGGAGCTCCTTCACGTGGATCTCTTTGGGCCACCATCATTTGATTGTCTTGGAGGTAGAAAGTATTGCTTGGTGATTGTGGATTACTATTCGAGATACACTTGGGTATATTTCTTCAAGAGGAAGAGTGAGACTCAACAAACCGTCATCGACTTTGCAAATGAAGCTCAACGTCAACATAATGCAAAGATCTTGACTATAAGAAGTGACAACGGCACCGAGTTCAAGAACTACACCTTGGATGAGTTTCTTAGTGATGAGGGAATCAAGCATCAATATTCTGCACCATATACCCCTCAACAAAATGGTGTTGCGGAGAGAAAGAACCGGACGTTGATGGATGCGGCAAGGACCATGATGGCGGAGTTCAAGTCTCCATACAACTTTTGGGCGAAGCCATCAACACCGCTTGTCATGCATCCAATCGGCTCTATCTCCATAAAGGCTTGAACAAAACTCCTTATGAGATACTCACCGCAACAAGCCCAACCTCAAGTACTTCCCGTGTTCGTGTAAGTGTTTCATTCTCAAGAAAGGTGTTCGCTTGTCTAAATTTGAAGCTAGAGCTCATGAGGGCATATTTGTTGGTTATGCTACAAACTCTCATGCTTACCGTGTCCTCAATAAATCCACGGGACTTATTGAGGAGGCGTGTAACGTGGAGTTTGATGAGAATAACGGCTCCCAAGTGGAGCAAAGTGGCACTTGTGATGTAGGTGATGAAATTCCTCCCCAAGTCATAAGAAGAATGGGAGTTGGCTTTATCCTACCCATTGAGGAACCCCTTGTGGCCTAAGGAGAAGGACAATGCTCCACTCAAGTGGAGCCATCACCAACCCAAGGCCCACACGCTTCAAGAACAAAGTGAAGGCCCTCAACCTCATGAACAAGACCAAGGGCAAGATCGTGCTCAAGGCGATGATATCACCTCAAATGATGCCCAAGGTCAAGTTCTCTCCCGAGCATGCTCAAGATGAAGATCATGCTCAAGGCGGCGCTCAAGATGATCAAGTGACCCCTCCTCATCTCACCTCCGAGGAGGAATTAGAGCGTCGTGCCGCCAAGATTGCTTCCAAACTCACCACCAAAGGCCATCTCATGGAGAATGTGGTTGGAAGCCTAAGAAAAGGGGTAAGCACTCGTGAGACAATTGGCAAACTATTGTGAACATCACGTGTTTGTCTCTTGTGTTGAACCTCAAAAGGTCTATGAGGCGCTCAAGACTCGGATTGGCTCAATGCCATGCATGAAGAACTCAACAACTTCGAGTACAACAAGGTGTGGAGATTGGTGCCAAGGCCATCGGAGAACCACAACGTCATTGGAACCAAGTGGATTTTCAAGAACAAGCAAGATGCTCATGGGAACATCATTACAAGAAGGCAAGATTGGTAGCACAAGGCTACTCCCAAGTCGAAGGTATCGACTACGGTGAAACCTTTGCTCCGTTGCTACTTTTGAATCCATTCGTTTGTTGATTGCTTATGCTTCCCATCACAACTTTAAGTTGCAACAAATGGATGTAAAAAGTGCTTTTCTTAATGGTCCCATTAATGAGTTGGTCTATGTCAAGCAACCCCGGGTTCGAGGACCCCTACTTCCCGGATCATGTGTATCAACTCGATAAGGCACTCTATGGCCTTAAACAAGCCCCACGTCGTGGTATGACCACCTTACCGAGTTGTTACAAGATCGTGGTTTTGAAGTGGGGCAAATCGATCCCACTCTTTTTACTAAGAAGGTCAATGGGGAGTTGTTTGTATGCCAACTATATGTTGATGATATTATCTTTGGTTCTCCTAACAAAGCTTTCAATGAGGAATTTGCCGCTCTCATGACCTCCAAGTTCAAGATGTCTTCGATGGGAGAGTTGAAGTTCTTCCTTGGTTTCGATATCAAACGAAGAAGAGAAGGAACCTTCATCAACCAAGCCAAATACACTCAAGACATGCTCAAAAGATTCAAGCTAAGTGATGTCAAGCCGGCTACTACACCAATGCCCACCAAGTGCCAACTTGACATTGATCCCAATGGTAAAGCGGTGGATCAAAAGGTATATCGCTCCAAGATTGGATCCTTGCTTTACCTTTGTGCATCTAGACCGGATATCATGTTGAGTGTGGGAATGTGTGCACGGTTTCAAGCCGCACCGAAGGAAAGTCACTATGTGGCGGTCAAGCGAATCTTTGATATTTGGCTCATACCCCAAACTTTGGCTTATGGTACCCAAGAGGAGCAAACTTCAAGCTTGAAGGATTTACGGATTCCGATTGGGCGGGAGACAAAGTGGATAGGAAGTCCACTTCCAGAGGGTGCCAATTTCTTGGTTGCTCCTTGGTAAGTTGGTCTTCCAAGAAGCAAAGTTGTGTGTCTCTCTCGTCCACCAAGCGGAATATGTGGCGGCGGTAGTTGTTGTGCTCAACTCCTATGGATGAGGCAAACGTTAAAGGAGTACGGTGTCATTTGTGACAAAGTGCCTCTTTGGTGTGATAATGAAAGTGCCATCAAGATTTCTCTCAACCCGGTGCAACACTTCAAGGCCAAGCACATCGAGATTCGGTATCATTTCATCCGGGATCACATTAGGCGAGGGAGATCGAGCTCAAGTATGTCAACACTCAGGATAACCTTGCGGATATATTCACGAAGCCCTTAGGCGAAGCAAGATTTCTCAAGTTAAGGCATGAGCTAAATATCATTGATTTGAGCAATGTGACTTGAGCCCGTGCACTCCCCACCACACTCAACTTGTTGTCTAGTTTAGGTGTAGGCATGGACATAGGGGGAGTGTTGTTCTCTCAATGAACTCTCCCTCCCCCATTATGCATAAATCGATCACCTCTTTCACATTAGCCATTTTTGATGGTACTTGTGTTCCAAAGACGAGTTTTGGTCATGGGCCCAAGGATAATTCTTCGCGGTGCCATACCATCCCACTCAAACATAGGTGGCTTCGGCCACCGCCCTCTCTCCTTGAGAGTCCTTGTCGTTTGGTGGTTTCTTGTTGTCTTTTGCCTCTGGTTTGTGCTAGAGTTTGTGGTTTCTTGTGTGTGAAAAGTTTCCTTGCAAAGGCCCTCTTTTCGTTTTTGAAACCTGCGGTGACTTGAGATTCACGGTACTACCCATGAGCTTGGTACTACCGCCACTGCCACAGTACTACCGCTATGGAGCATCGCAGTACTACGCAACCTCACGGCAGTAATTTTTTCTTGCCCGCTGATTGAGCGGTACTACGATGATAATCTGTGATACTACCGCTGACGGTTCGAGGGCGTGGGGATAAGGGCGGGCGGGGGAGTTCTAACTCCCCATACCCATTCGCTGTCTTCTCCCCACGTCGCCTCCTTCTCTCCCTTGCTCAAGAAGCGGAGCCGGCGTCCCTCACGGATCTCCTCCACCGGCTGCCCTCCCGTGATTCCGGCGGTGGGATCGTTCCCCCACGTGCTCTTGCTATGGACCCAGTTTTTCCCCAACTCCCTCTCCATGTTGATGGTGTTTGGTGTTTCTAGGTTTTGGGGGAGGCTTGTGTGTTCTTGAGATTGATAGGCCTAATCTCTGCAAGAATAGGATGAAGGAGTGTGGTATTGCATAGGATTTGTATGTGTATTGTTGTCATGCGCTATATCTGATCACTGTAGCACCGTCATTGTTTCACGGTTCTTTTCAGATTCAAATCGATTGTTGGATCCGCTGCGACGCGGTACTACCGCCCATATGGCGCGGTACTACCGCTTGCACGGTACTACCGCCCTACGGGTGCGGTACTACCGCGCTCTGTGCGGCACTAAAGCTCTACTTCCGCTCCAACCACGGTACTACCATGACCTCGCATGGTACTACCGTGTTTGGAGCAGTACTACTACTTTAGTGCATGAGCAAAGGGCTCCTAGCGTGACTCACACCTATCGCATGCCAACGTTCTCATATGTCTCCTATGTGTTTCTTGTGCTTTATTGTGGCCTTTGCATTGATCTTCTTTGCGTCTTTGGTGCTTTGCATGTGTGTCTCAGGTGGTGGCTCTCGCCGGTCCAATCCCAGCCGTGACACTGGCTCCAAGCGTCTGCAGATCCCGGTGAAGCACCGTGAGGGCTCCTCCTCTGCCCCCAAGCGTCATGTCAAGACAACCGCCAACAAGTTCAAGGAGCCCGCCAAGGGCATGGATGAGATGCCCCAATCGACTACGTCCGTCTCGTGCAAATGGATCCGTGACGTGACCCCTCGTTCCTCTGTCGAGTGTGAGCTGTTCTGGAACAAGCATCAAACCAACGTCTATCTGGATGTCATCAAGAACAAGCGAGAATACCTATGTGGATGTGAAGTGGATTGACATGCATCACTTGAGGAAGGAGAAGTTCCGTGCCTACTTTGGAGAGGCTCTGGACTTGGTGGAGCAGTTTGGCATTGAGCATGTGATATCCTTTCACCTTGACTATGATCCTGAGCTCACTGGTCAGTTCTTTGCTTCTATCTACTTTCACCCCAATGAGGAGAGGAGGATGACCTGGATGACAAATGGCCGTAAGATGACTGCTACCTGGAAGGAGTTCATGGATTTGCTCCAAGTTCCAGATGACGGGCTTGACTCTCCCGTGGGTGTTCGCCCCATGCCAACCCCGACTACGCCAACAAGGACAGGCTTGTACTGCATTACTATGTTGAGAAGACGCTTCCAAGTGGCAAGATAGGGTTGGTGCTCAACTCTTTCTGGATATCATGTCTTGCATCTTCCGCAACTCCTTGTTCCCTCGCGCCGGTGACAAGGACAAGGTCCATGCCTATATGGTGGATATGATGCTCATCTGCGAGGAGGCTCATTGTCTCGAGACTCAGCCACTTGATGTCTCACACATCATGTGGTGTGAGCTTCGATTTCTTGCGGTGTTCAACCGCAAGGTGCCTATCTCTACGGGCCCTATCTGCTTCTCACGATCTCGAGGACACAGGAGAAGATGTTCCTGGTGATGACTTCCTTGCCCCTGACTGGATTCGCCATGATCCCATCTGTCTCATGCGTTTCAAACCCAACTGGGCCAACACTACTACTGCGTGCCGAGGCGTCTGCTGCTAGGGCTGCTTGTTGGAGAGGAGGATCTTGTGGCCGAGAATGTTGATGAGGGCCATGCTGTTAGGCCTTCCCAGAGCTCCTCTATGCCTTCATGGGCCACGGTGAAGGACAAGATGAAGACTCTTTTCGCATGCAAGCCAAGGGGCGTCTGAGACTCACGTGGCATCCAAGGAGAGTCGTCATGGGACAGGAAGATCTTGAAGGTCTATGGTGAGGATGTGTCTGGCGGGTATGAGGAGCACATCACTCCAGAGGCCGAGTGGATGGCGAAGCAAGGCTACAAGTGGACTGATTCTGAGGAGGACGTCGAGGAATCCATCCCTCGCCACGAGGAGTCTGACGGAGAGGGTTGGGGACGAGTTCCCTTCTCGCTTGAGCCACCGCTTGTGTGTAGGTGTCCTCTCTGCCTTTTGGCGTCTCGATGCCAAAGGGGAGAGAGCGTGAGATTCTTGGCGTCTTGTGTCGTGTTCGTGTTTGGTGTGTTTATTGCGTTTTCGGTTGAACCTCGTTTGGACCTTGTTTTAGTTGCTTTTCCTTCATATGGTGTAAGACATATGCACTCTATCTATCTTAGCAAGCTTATGTTATATCGTGCTATATGTTGCTTAGATGTTTTTCTTCGGACCTTTGTCTCTAAAATATAGGGGGAGTGGTGATCCTAGTACGTGTGCTATGCAGTCCAAAGCATTCATCCAGAGTGCACACATCTAGGGGGAGCCCGTCTATATTTTGGAGAGGAGGGGTTTTCCCTTGCTCTATATTATTGTATCTTTGTGCAAATCCCGTATTGTAATCAATCCACCAAAAAGGGGGAGATTGTAAGGGCATATTTATCCCGTAAATGTTTTGGTGATTGGTGACGATACTTTTGCGGACTAATCGTATGCTTTGAGTTCCTCAGATGGTTCATCTCTTGGCTCGAGACGATTCGGTGCCCCTCGGAGACTATTGAAGGCAGCGTCGTCCTCGTTTCTTTTGGTGGATTTGAGTCGTAGGAGAGCCGTACTATTAAGAGGGGTCCTGTCGGAAAGGTTAGGGCGGAATCAACACGTACACTTGTCCCTCCTTTCCCTGCACTTTGGAGCTTCCCTTCGTTCTCTTGGTTGTGCGGAAATCTGACAACTACCATGTACTTGCGGTAGTACCGCAGGTACACGCGGTAGTACCGCGGGGTGCCACGGTAGTACCGCTCCTCTGGAGCGGTAGTACCGCGGCTCCCAGGCCTAGTGCCGCTCCGGTGCGGTAGTAGGCGGATGTAATTTTTACATCCGCGCCACCACGGTAGTACCGCTCGTCCAGCGGTAGTACCGCTGGAGCCCACGGTAGTATTGCTCCCTATGAGCCGTAGTACCGTGGCCCTCCGCCGAAATACCGTAGTTTCACGGTAGTAGGCACGCCTTCTGATAGTACCGCTCCTCCGAGCGGTAGTACCGCCGGATTTTGCACTACGTTTTCAGCGGAAGTTGGCACGGATGTAATTTATTTCATCCGCGCCTTCCCGTGCCGTGACTCTCCCGCCTTTGCGGTAGTACCGCAAGGGGAGCGGTAGTACCGCCGCATAGCGGTAGTACTGCCCCTTAATCAGGCTAGTTTCGCTTTGCGCTGTAGTACTGCGTGGTCCGCCACGGTAGTACCGTGCAGCCTCATGATAGTACCGCGCCCACAGAGCGGTAGTACCACGCGTCATGAGCTGAATAAGTGGATAACGGTTGGATTTTTCCCACGACTATATAAGGGCGTCTTCAACCTCTAGTTGACCACCTCTTCTCTCCCCAAGCTCCATTGTTGCTCCAAGCTCCATTTTGGCCGATCTCTCTCCTAGCCAATCAAACTTGTTGATTTGCTCGGGATTGGGTGACAAGGGCCCGATCTACACTTCCACCACAAGATATTTGATTCCCCCACTTATCCCTTGCGGATCTTGTTACTCTTGGGTGTTTGAGCATCCTAGACGGTTGAGGTCACCGTGGAGCCATATTCCATTGTGGTGAAGCTTCGTGGTGTTGTTGGGAGCCTCCAATTAAGTTGTGGAGATTGCCCCAACCTTGTTTGTAAAGGTTCGGTCGCTGCCTTCAAGGGCACCAATAGTGGAATCACGGCTCTTGCATCGTCTTGGCGTGAGGAGATTACGGTGGCCCTAGTGGCTTCTTGGGGAGCATTGTGCCTCCACATCGCTCTAACGGAGACGTACTTCCCCTCAAAAGGAAGGAACTTCGGTAACACATCCTCGTCTCCACCGGCTCCACTCTTGGTTATCTTATCCCTTTACTTGTGCAAGCTTATTCGTGTTCCTATCCTTGCTTGCTCTTGTGCTTGTGTTGTTTGCACCATATAGGTTGTCCACCTAGTTGCACATCTAGACAACCTTTATTATTGCAAAGATTAAATTGGTAAAGAAAAGCTTAAAAATTGTTAGTTGCCTATTCACCCCCCCTCTAGTCAACTATATCGATCCTTTCACATGCATACCCCGGTTCTTATATAACCACGAAGGTATTCGGACACACTCCGGACTATTGGGTCCTGAGGTCGAAGCGAAAAGGTCCGCTATGACAAACGATCTACAATCCGGCTAGAGGACATTTTTTCATGTCATATTTTTACATAGTCAACTCGACTCATTGTATTCCTCCTCAATGCCATCTAATAGGCTATCTAATTCACAATCTTGCTGGGAATACTTGGCGGCCAATTCTACTTGGCCGTACACTAACTTCTGAGGATCTCCTTCCCATCGGGCCCCACAGGTCCGACCTCGGCCATGTGGTTTGGGTCGACAACCGTGTACCGCGTCTTTACCATCGCCCGAGCCTCCCTGGCGCCTTTGACGGCATGCCGATATCTTCCATAGTCGGAAGCGCCGCCGTGCTCCTTGAAGCCGCTCTGCCGGCTCCCCAATGCCTTGAGGCGGGGAGATAGATGGCCACAAGGCCTGGCCGACGCCTTTCATCACCTACCGAACTTCGTTCATGCAGTGGCCTTGATTCGGGAAGAAGATCACCCAATCTTGGGCATCTCCTCCTCGGGGCGACCTGTGAGCAAACCTATATACATGTTTATGTTAGTCGCCTTCCTCGCCGAACTATTTCAAAGTTCGCTCAAGCACTCTTGAAAATGCCGCGGCAAAGCCATCGATTCTCCTTCTGAGTCCGACAATGGGCACGAACATCCTTTAGTTCCTCACCCAGTTTGGTGTTGGCATCTTGGAGGTTATTTTTCTCTGCCGCACCCTCGTAAGCACGCTCTACTTGACCTTTAGCTGGCGCAAGAGCTGTTGCTTGTCCGGATCTAGTCGGCGCCATCTACAATATTTTTGTCGATTTACACACCGCCGCACTTCATAAACTATTTATCTTTTGAAGCATATATTACCGGAGGGGTCTCTGCGGCTCCCCCCATGGCGGCTAGTGCGGCCTCAAGTTGGGCCTTGCATTCTTCAAGCTCTGGGACGATCGGGTATTCTTTTTGTAAGATCGTGTATAACAAATGATCCTTAAATCAGTTATTCTAACTATTTTAAGTCTCGGGGCTCTTGGCATATATAACTATCAAATTTCCTTACCAGATGTCCTTTACATACTGCTCGTGGCTCTGGCTAGACCATCTTGAGCGGCACGGAGGTGCGCATCTCCAATTGAAGGCATTCAAGGCCTCTTGGGAAAAACATGCGTCACGAAGAACTGTCCGGTGGCGCCTGTCATTCATGGCGCTCTCCACCTCGGAGTTGGTGGCGGACAATTTGTCGGCATCCTCTGTCGGAGGAGCATCCGACGCACGCCTCGCTTCGCCTCCGCTTCCGGACCCGGCTTTGGAGCCTGGCCGGCGGAGGCTCGATTGGCAACCTCTCCGGACTCAGTCCGGTGAGCGCTCTTTTTCCTGAAAAGAGCACAAGCATTAGTATGCCTTCCAGGAATCAATCCTGGGAATATGGTGGCACGCCATACCGTTGCGGTGGAGTTTCGATCCGGACCACACTTCCTTTTAGCCTGCGGGGCCGTACTGCCCCTTGTATGCTAGCCGCCGCGGGCTCGGCTTCCTGCCTCAAAGGTACCCCCTGCGAAACACCATTGGTATACGGTGATCAAGAAATTAGCACGGATGGGTCATTATCAGAGTATTGGGACCTCGGTCTCGCATTACTGCGAGGTGGGAGTATTCCGGTAATCGGCCGTAATGGCAACCAAGGCATTGTCGATGCTAAGTTGGTGGAACACCCGTCGATCAACTCCACCTTTATATCCGGATCCTCTTGGAGGTCGGATCGAGGGACCGTTCGGATCCTCGGGTTGTGAAGCGGGCTGTGTATCTTCTCCATATCCGGCGCAGTTCTGTAAACCATGAAATGAGATATTTAACCATGGGAACATGGATCGGACAGGTCACAAAGATGTTTGCTTACCCAGCTTCGAGGATTATTCGAAGAAAACTCCTTTAGTGGATTGACGCGGAGGAAATCCTCCTTCTCCCCTTTATACATGGCAGACAAGGTCTTCACCAGTTCGGTGACCGATCCCGGCCCTTTGCGGCCATGGCGGGTGGCATCGTCCTCCCCGTTGAAGTCCCACATGGGGTGGCCCCTATATTGGAGCGGCTGCACTCCCCTCATAATGCAGATTTCCATGAATCCAATCATGGTCAATCCGCCATGATCCAGTAATATTATTCGGCTCATCAAGTAAAGGACATCCTGGTCATTTTCCCTCTGGGGGCTCAGAGGGCGCCATCTTAGGCGCTTCTTCAGAGGAGCATTGCTAAACTCCGGAAGGCCGATCCGAACAGGATCCGGCAGCGGGACGTCCTCCATGTAAAACCATTCCGAAGGCCAGTCTTCGGACGCCTTCTTCGGGGTTCCGGATAGATATCCGATCCGGCGATGCCATAGTTCGGCTCCGCCCACTTGATATATTGACCCCTCATGAGAGCGGGGTACTAGGCAGTAATAATCTCTTCCACATCGCGAAATGAGCCTCGGCGCCCAAGAACAGTTCGCAAAAGGGCCACGAAGCCGCGATGTGCAAAATGGAGGCGGCGTAAGGTGGTGCAACTGGAGGCCGTAGAACTCCAAGAGCCCCGAGAAAGCGGATGGATTGGAAATCCGAGTCCTCTTACTAGATAGGAGATGAAGCATACCCGCTCTCCTTTAGAGGGATCGGGACACTCTCCGCTTGCTTTCCGCCCTTGTAGGTGTCAAGTCCGCTCGAACCGAACCATGAAGGCAGGGAAGAAATCCCTTGGTTTGGAGTATAACTAGCTTGCTATGCGGGGTGAGCATCTCTCCCAATTTCGAGCTGAAATTTGGAGGCCTTGAAGGAGGAGCCGTGTCGACTGTCCATGATGGAATGGGCTTTGGTCCGAGGCGCTCCGATGAAAGCTCGCGAAGGGGGGATGGTGTGACTCAGATCTAGATCCTCGCCCCTTTTATAGGCACCTCATTTGCGCAGCTAGGGGGGTAAGTGTAAAAATACCCTGGCTTTTCACATTCATTCAAACACGTGGAAGATGGCCATTATTGGGCGTAGAAGCCAAGGAGCGCAACATTTATCAGAAGCCGGACACTATTTGACAAGTATATGGAATTTGGAGAAGAACCCGCCTCGCAATGCCGAAGACAATCAACGCGCCGGACTCATCGTCATTGAAGCCTGGTTCGGGGGCTACTGAGGGCCACGGCATGGTATCCGCTGCTGAAAGGGGCAACTTGGAATGTGATTTCTTCGGACCTATAATTCTCCGGGGTGCCGAACACTACGTCAAGTGTGATTTTTCCCGCACACCGTGTGAGGGAGTCCTGGATTAGGGGGTGTCCGGATAGCCGAACTATCACCGTTGGCCAGACTCCTGGACTATGAAGATACAAGATTGAAGACTTCGTCCCGTGTCCGGATGGGACTTTCCTTGGCGTGGAAGGCAAGCTTGGCGATCTGGATATGTAGATCTCCTACCATTGTAACCGACTCTGTGTAACCCTAACATATCCGGTGTCTATATAAACCGGAGGGTTCTAGTCTCAGAGACGAACAACAATCATACCATAGGCTAGCTTCTAGGGTTTAGCCTCCTTGATCTCGTGGTAGATCTACTCTTGTACTACCCATATCATCAATATTAATCAAGCGGGAGTAGGGTATTACCTCCATCAAGAGGGCCCGAACCTGGGTAAAAACATCGTGTCCCTTGTCTCCTGTTACCATCCGCCTAGACGCACAGTTCGGGACCCCCTACCCGAGATCCGCCGGTTTTGACACCGACAGACACCAAAACATACATCAAGTGGCACACGATATCTTATTGTCACCACAGATAATCATGGCAATACATACATCAAGTGTTCTCATAAAGACTCAATCCAATAAGATAACTTCAAAGGGGAAACTCAATTCATCACAAGAGAGTAGAGGGGGAGAAACATCATAAGATCCAACTACAATAGCAAAGCTCGGGATACATCAAGATCGTATCACCTCAAGAACACGAGAGAGAGATCAAACACATAGCTACTGGTATATACCCTCAGCCCCGAGGGTGAACTACTCCTCCTCGTCATGGATAGCACCGGGATGATGAAGATGGCCACGGAGATGGATCCCCCCCTCCGTGAAGGTACGGAAAGGGGTCCCGATTGGTTTTTCGTGGCTCGAGGCTTGCGGCGGCGGAACTCCCGATCTATTTTCTGTTCTGGAAGTTTTAGGGCACGTGAGGTATATATGGGTGAAAGGAGTGCGTCGGTGGAGCTACGGGGCCCCACGAGGCGGGGGTGTGCCGGGGGTGGGCGCGCCCCACCCTCGTGAGCACCTCCCATATCTTCCGACGTGGGGTCCAAGTCCATCAGTGGGTTTCCTTCCAAAATAACTTCTCTAGTTGATTTCGTTCCGTTTTGACTCCGTCTGATATTCCTTTTCCTCGAAACACTGCATAAAACAACAAATCTGGGTTGGGCCTCCGGTTAATAGGTTAGTCCCAAAAATAATATAAAAGTGGATAATAAAGCCCAATATTGCCTAAAACAGTAGATAAAGTAGCATGGAGCAATCAAAATTATAGATACGTTAGAGACGTATCAAGCATCCCCAAGCTTAATTCCTACTCGTCCTCAAGTAGGTAAATGTTAAAAAAGATAATTTTTGATGCGGAGTGCTACTTGGCATAATTTCAATGTAAATCTTCTTAATTGTGGTATGAATATTCAGATCCGAAAGATTCAAGACAAAAGTTCATATTGATAAAAGAAATAGTAATACTTCAAGCATACTAATCAAAGTAATCATGTCTTCTCAAAATAACATGGCAAAAGAAAGTTCATCCCTACAAAATCATATAGTTAGGCTATGCTTCATTTTCGTCACACAAAGATGTTCCCAACTTCTATACCCCCGATGACAAGCCAAGTAATTGTTTCATACTTAAATAATCTCAAACTTTTTCAACCTTCACGCAATACATGAGCATGAGCCATGGATATAGCACTATGGGTGGAATAGAATATGATGATGGGGATTGTGTGGAGAAGTCAAAAAAGGAGAAAGTCTCACATCAACGAGGCTAATCAATGAGCTATGGAGATGCCCATCGATTGATGTTAATGCGAGGAGCAGGGATTGCCATGCAACGGATGCACTAGAGCTATGAATGCTCAACAAAAGAAAACTAGTGGGTGTGCATCCAACTTGCTTGCTCATGAAGACCTAGGGCATTTTGAGGAAGCCCATCGTAGGAATATACAAGCCAAGTTCTATAATGAAAAATTCCCACTAGTATAAAAAGATAACTTATGAGACTCACTATATGAAAACACATGGTGCTACTTTGAAGCACAATACATGAGACTCACTACATGAAGAACAAGGTGCTACTTTGAAGCACAACATATGAGACTCACTACATGAAGAACAAGGTGCTACTTTGAAGCACAAGTGTGGAAAAAGAGATAGTAGCATTGCCCTTTTTATTTATTTTCTTTTTTTCTTTTTTTGGGCCTTTTTTGGCCTTTCTCTTTTTTTGGGCAATGCTCTAATAATGATGATCATCACACTTCTATTGATTACAACATAAGGATTACAACTCGAAACTAGAACAAGATATGACTCTATATAAATGCCTCCGGTGGTGTACCGGGATGATGCAATGAATCAAGAGTGACATGTATGAAAATTATGCATGGTGGCTTTGCCACAAATACGATGTCAACTACATGATCATGCAATGGCAATATGACAAAAGTAATGTATGTCATGATGATGATGAACGGAACGGTGGAAAGTTGCATGGCAATATATCTCGGAATGGCTATGGAAATGCCATAATAGGTATGTATGGTGGCTGTTTTGAGGAAGATATAAGGTGGTTTATGTGTGATAGAGCGTATCGTATCACGGGGTTTGGATGCACCGACGAAGTTTGCACCAACTCTCAAGGTGAGAAAGGGCAATGCACGGTACCGAAGAGGCTAGCAATGGCGGAAAGGTAAAAGTGCGTATAATTCATGGACTCAACATTAGTCAAAAGAACTCATATACTTATTGCAAAAATTTAGAAGTCATCAAAAATCAAGTACTACGTGCATGCTCCTAGGGGGATAGATTGGTAGGAAAGACCATCGCTCGTCCCCGACCGCCACTCATAAGGATGCACAAGCCGGTACACTTCATGTTTCAAATTTGTTACACAACTTTAACCATACGTGCATGCTACGGGACTTGCAAACTTCAACACAAGTATTTCTCAAATTCACAATTATCAACTAGCACGACTTTGATACTATCACCTCCATATCTCAAAACAATTATCAAGCGTCAAACTTATCTTAGTATTCAATTCACTCAAAAAGAAAGTTTCACATATCTTGAACACTAAGTATATTAACATTAAGCAAATTACCATGCTATTAACGACTCTTAAAATAATCTAAGTGAAGTATTAGAGTTCATATATTTCTTCAAAATAAAACTACCACCATGCTCTTAAAAGATATAAGTGAAGTACTAGAGCAAATGACAAACTACTCCGAAAGATATAAGTGAAGATCAATGAGTAGTCGAATAATTATGCAACTATATGAAGACTCTCTCTCATTAAAGAATTTATGATCTTGATACTTTATTCAAATGGCAAGCAAAGCTAAAGAAAATGACATTGCAAGGATAGCACAACTGAAGTGAAGAAGCAAAAACTTATGTTCAACCGATACTAACCGATAGTTGTTGAAGAAGAAAGGTGGGATGCCAACGGGGGCATCCCCAAGCTTAGATGCTTGAGACTTCTTGAAATAATATCTTGGGGTGCCTTGGGCATCCCCAAGCTTGAACTTTTGTGTCTCCTTAATTCCTCTCATATCATGGTTTCTCTTTTTATCAAAAGCTTCATTCACAACAAACTCAACAAGAACTCGTGAGATAGGTTAGTATAAACCAATGCAAAAACTTATCATTTCCTACTGTAACAAATCACAAAAATTATTATTCAACATTTTATACTAAATGTCTCTGCATATTTAATACTCCTATCCTCAAATAGAATCATTAAACAAGCAAACATATGCAAACAATGCAAACATAACAGCAATCTGCCAAAACAGTACAGTCTGTAAAGAATGCGAGAGTATCAATACTTCCCTAACTCCAAAAATTATGAACTAAAATTTCCACTGTAATAAATTTATCAGAGCTGAATATGAAAAAATATTCAACATTATACCACTCTCTGTATTTTCTAGGGAATTTTTGCAACTGCGCTAAACTTTCTGTTTTCAAACAGCAACATGCATACTAGCAAAATAAGCATGGCAAAGGCTATCCTTGACATTTTATTGAAACTAGAGATGCAAAACATTATTCTAACTAACATCAAGTAAAGCTAAAGAAAATAAAATGATGCTCCAAGTAAAACGCATATCATGTGGTGAATAAAAATATAGCTCCAAGTAAAATTACCGATGAACGAAGACGAAAGAGGGATGCCTTCCGGCATCCCCAAGCTTAAACTCTTGGTTGTCCTTGAATATTACCTTGGGGTGCCTTGGGCATCCCCAAGCTTAGGCTCTTGCCACTCCTTATTCCATAGTCCATCGAATCTTTACCCAAAACTCGAAAACTTCACAACACAAAACTTAACAGAAAACTCGTAAGCTCCATTAGCGAAAGAAAACAAAACACCACTTCAAGGTACTGTAATGAACTCATTATTTATTTATATTGGTGTTAAACCTACTGTATTACAACTTCTGTATGGTTTATAAACTATTTTACTAGCCATAGATTCATCAAAATAAGCAAACAACACAATGAAAACAGAATCTGTCAAAAACAGAACAGTCTGTAGTAATCTGTAACTAACGCAAACTTATGGAACTCCAAAAATTCTAAAATAAATTGGTGGACCTGAGGAATTTGTCTAGTAATCATCTGAAAAAAGAATTAACTAAATATCACTCTCCAGAAAAAAGTTATAGCTAATCTCGTGAGCGCTAAAGTTTCTGTTTTTTACAGCATGATCATAAAGACTTCACCCAAGTCTTCCCAAAGGTTCTACTTGGCACAAACACTAATTAAAACATAAATCCACATCTAACAAGAAGCTAGATGGATTATTTATTCCTAAATAGAACCAAAAAGCAAGAAACTAAAATAAAATTGGGTTGCCTCCCAACAAGCGCTAACGTTTAATGCCCCTAGCTAGGCATGATGATTTCAATGATGCTCGCATAAAAGATAAGAATTGGAACATAAAGAGAGGATCATGAAGAATATGACTAGCACATTTAAGTATAACCCACTTCCTATGCATAGGGATTTTGTGAGAAAACAACTTATTGGAACAATAATCAACTTGCATAGGAAGGTAAAACAAGCATAACTTCAAAACTTTAAGCACATAGAGAGGAAACTTGATATTATTGCAATTCCTACAATCATATGTTCTTCCCTCATAATAATTTTCAGTAGCATCATGAATGAATTAAACAATATAATCAGCACCTAAAGCATTCTTTTCATGATCTACAAGCATAGAAATTTTATTACTCTCCACATAAGCAATTTTCTTCTCATGAATAATAGTGGGAGCAAACTCAACAAAATAACTATCATGTGATTGAAAATTAAGATCAAGATGACAAGTTTCATGGTTATCATTATTCTTTATAGCATACGTGTCATCAAATAATCATCATAGATAGGAGGCATGCTTTCATCATAGTAAATTTGCTCATCAAAGCTTGGGGGACAAAAAATATCATCTTCATCAAACATAGCTTCCCCAAGCTTGTGGCTTTGCATATCATTAGCATCATGGATATTCAAGGAATTAATACTAACAACATTGCAATCATGCTCATCATTCACATGTTTCATGCCAAGCATCCTATGTAATTCTTCTTCTAGCACTTGAGTACAATTTTCCTTTCCGTCGTTCTCATGAAAGATATTAAAAAGACGAAGCGTATGAGACAAACTCAATTCCATTTTTTGTAGTTTTCTTTTATAAACTAAACTAGTGCTAAAACAAGAAACAAAAAGATTCGATTGCTAGATCTAAAGATATACCTTCACTTACCTAGCCTCCCGACAGCGGCGCCGGAAAAAGAGCTTGATGTCTACTACACAACCTTCTTCTTGTAGACGTTGTTGGGCCTGCAAGTGCACAGGTTTGTAGGACAGTAGCAAATTTCCCTCAAGTGGATGACCTAAGGTTTATCAATCCAGGAGGCGTGGGATGAAGATGGTCTCTCTCAAGCAACCCTGCAACCAAATAACAAAGAGTCTCTTGTGTCCCCAACACACCCAATACAATGGTAAATTGTATAGGTGCACTAGTTTGGCGAAGAGATGGTGATACAAGTGCAATATGGATAGTAGATATAGGTTTTTATAATCTGAAATAATAAAAACAGCAAGGTAACAAGTGATAAACGTGGGCACAAACGGTATTGCAATGATAGGAAACAAGGCCTAGGGTTCATACTTTCGCTAGTGCAAGTTCTCTCAACAATGATAACATAGATAGATCATAAAACAAGCCCTCAACATGCAACAAAGAGTTACTCCAAAGCCACTAATAGCAGAGAACAAACGTAGAGATTATGGTAGGGTACGAAACCACCTCAAAGTTATTCTTTCCAATCAATCCGGTGGGCTATTCCTATAAGTGTCACAAACAGCCCTAGAGTTCATACTAGAATAACACCTTAAGATACAAATCAACCAAAACCCTAATGTCACCTAGATACTCCATTGTCACCTCAAGTATCTGTGGGCATGATTATACGATATGCATCACACAATCTCAGATTTATCCAACCAACATAAAAGTACTTCAAAGAGTGCCCAAAGTTTCTCTTTGGAGAATCAAGAACGTGTGCCAACCCCTATGCATAGGTTCATGGGCGGAACCCATAAGTTGGTCACAGAACATACATCAAGTGGCACATGTTATCCCATTGTCACCACAGATAATCACGACAAGACATACATCAAGTGTTCTCATAAAGACTCAATCCGATAAGATAACTTCAAAGGGGAAACTCAATTCATCACAAGAGAGTAGAGGGGGAGAAACATCATAAGATCCAACTACAATAGCAAAGCTCGGGATACATTAAGATCTTATCACCTCAAGAACACGAGATAGAGAGAGAGATCAAACACATAGCTACTGGTACATACCCTCAGCCCCGAGGGTGAACTACTCCCTCCTCGTCATGGATAGCGCCGGGATGATGAAGATGGCCACGGAGATGGATCCCCCCTCCGTGAGGTAGGAAAAGGGGTCCCGATTGGTTTTTCGTGGCTCGAGGCTTGCGGTGGTAGAACTCCTGATCTATCTTATGTTCTGGAAGTTTTAAGTGCGTAGGTATATATGGGTGAAAGAATGCGTCGGTGGAGCTACGGGGCCCCACGAGGCGGGGCGCGCCCGAGGTGGGTGCGCCCCACCCTCGTGAGCACCTCCCGTATCTTCGGCGTGGGGTCCAAGTCCATCGGTGGGTTTCCTTCCAAAATAACTTCTCCAGTTGATTTCGTTCCGTTTGACTCCGTCGATATTCCTTTTCCTCGAAACCTTTGAAATAGGCATAAAACGGCAAATCTGGGCTGGGCCTCCGGTTAATAGGTTAGTCCCAAAAATAATATAAAAGTGGATAATAAAGCCCAATATTGCCTAAAACAGTAGATAAAGTAGCATGGAGCAATCAAAAATTATAGATACGTTGGAGACGTATCACGGACCCTACGGGTTCGAGAACTATGTAGACATGAACGAGACACCTCTCTGGTAAATAACCAATAGCGGAATCTGGATGCCCATATTGGCTCCTACATATTCTAAGAAGATCTTTATCGGACGAACCGTTATGACAACATACATAATAACCTTTGTCCATCAGTATGTTACTTGCCTGAGATTCGATTGTCGATATCTTCATACCTAGTTCAATCTCGTTACCGGCAAGTCTCTTTAATCATTCTGTAATACACCACCTCATGACTAACTCCTTAGTCGTTTGCTTGCAAGCTTATGATGTGTATTACCGAGAGGGCCCAGAGATACCTCTCCGATACTCGAAGGGACAAATCCTAATCTCGATCTATGCCAACTCAACAAACACCTTCGGAGATAACTGTAGAGCATCTTTATAATCACCTAATTATGTTGTGACGTTTGATAGCACACAAGGCATTCCTCTGGTATCCGGGAGTTGCATAATCTCATAGTCGAAGGAATATGTATTTGACATGAAGAAAGCAATAGCAATAAAACTAAGCAATCAATATGCTAAGCTAACGGATGGGTCTTGTCCATCACATCATTCCCCTAATGATGTGATCCTGTTATCAAATGACAACACATGTCCATGGTTAGGAAACCTTAACCATCTTTGATCAACGAGCTAGTCTAGTAGAGGCTCACTTGGGACACAATGTTTGCCTATGTATTCACACATGTATTTAGGTTTCCGATCAATACAATTCTAGCATGAATAATAAACCTTTATCATGAATAAGGAAATATAAAATAACAACTTTATTATTGCCTCGAGGGCATATTTCCTTCAGTCTCCCAATTGCACTAGAGTCAATAATCTTCTAGTTCACATCGCCATGTGATTTAACACCAATAATTCACATATATGTGATTAACACCCATAGTTCACATTGCCATGCGACCAACACCCAAAGGGTTTACTAGAGTCAATAATCTAGTTCACATCTCTATGTGATTAACACCCAAAGAGTACTAAGGTGTGATCATGTTTTGCTTGTGAGAGAAGTTTAGTCAACGGGTCTGCCACATTCAGATCCGTATGTATTTTGCAAATTTCTATGTCTACAATGCTCTGCACGGAGCTACTCTAGTTAATTGCTTCCACTTTCAATATGTATCCAAATTGAGACTCAGAGTCATCCGGATCAGTGTCAAAGCTTGCATCGATGTAACCCTTTACGACGAACTCTTTGTCACCTCCATAACCGAGAAACATTTACTTAGTCCTCTTTAGGTACCTAAGGATAATTTTGACCGCTGTCCAGTGATCTACTCATGGATCACTATTGTACCCCCTTGCCAAACTCATGGCAAGGTACACAATAGGTCTAGTATACAGCATGGCATACTTTATAGAACCTATGGCTGAGGCATAGGGAATGACTTTCATTCTCTCTCTATTTTCTGCCATGGTCGGGTTTTGAGTCTTACTCAACTTCATACCTTACAACTCAGGCAAGAACTCCTTCTTTGACTGATCCATTTTGAACTCCTTCAAAATCTTATCAAGGTATGTACTTATTGAAAGTCTTATCAAGCGTCTTGATCTATCTCTATAGATCTTGATGCCCAATATGTAAGCAGCTTCATCGAGGTCTTTCTTTGAAAAACTCCTTTCAAACACTCCTTTATGCTTTCCATAAAATTCTACATCATTTCCGATCAACAATATGTCATTCACATATACTTATCAGAAAGGCTGTAGTGCTCCCACTCACTTTCTTGTAAATACAGACTTCACCACAAGTCTGTATAAAACTATATGTTTTGATCAACTCATCAAAGTGTATATTCCAACTCCGAGATGCTTTCACCAGTCCATAGATGGATCGCTGGAGCTTGCACATTTTGTTAGCACCCTTAGGATAGACAAAACCTTCTGGTTGTATCATATACAACTCTTCTTTAATAAATTCATTAAGGAATGCAGTTTTGTTATCCATTTGCTAGATTTCGTAAAATGCGGCGATTGCTAACATGATTCGGACAGACTTAAGCATCGATACGAGTGAGAAAATCTCATCGTAGTCAACACACCTTGAACTTGTCGAAAACCTTTTGCGACAATTCGAGCTTTGTAGATAGTAACACTACCATCGGCGTCCGTCTTCCTCTTGAAGATCCATTTATTCTCAATGGCTTGCCGATCATCGAGCAAGTCCACACTTTGTTCTTATATATGGATCCTATCTCAGATTTCATGGCCTCAAGCCATTTATCGGAATCTGGGCTCATCATAGCTTCTTCATAGCTCATAGGTTCGTCATGGTCTAGTAACATGACTTCTAGAACATGGTTACCGTACCACTCTAGTGCGGAACGTGCTCTGGTTGACCTACGAGGTTTGGTAGTAACTTGATCTGAAGTTTCATGATCATCATCATTAGCTTCCTCTCTAGTTGGTGTAGGCATCACTGGAACGGTTTTCTGTGATGAGCTACTTTCCAATTCGAGAGAAGGTACAATTACCTCATCAAGTTCTACTTTCCTCCCTGTCGGTGTCAAAACCGGCAGATCTCGGGTAGGGGGTCCCGAACTGTGCGTCTAGGCGGATGGTAACAGGAGACAAGGGACACGATGTTTTTACCCAGGTTCGGGCCCTCTCGATGGAGGTAATACCCTACTCCTGCTTGATTAATATTGATGATATGGGTAGTACAAGAGTAGATCTACCACGAGATCAAGGAGGCTAAACCCTAGAAGCTAGCCTATGGTATGATTGTTGTTAGTCCCTACGGACTAAAACCCTCCAGTTTATATAGACACCGGATAGGTTAGGGTTACAAGTCGGTTACAATGGTAGGAGATATACATATCCGTATCGCCAAGCTTGCCTTCCACGCCAAGGAAAGTCCCATCCGGACACGGGACGAAGTCTTCAATCTTGTATCTTCATAGTCTTGGAGTCCGGCCGTGACGATAGTCCGGCTATCCGGACACCCCCTAGTCCAGGACTCCCTCAGTAGCCCCTAAACCAGGCTTCAATGACGATGAGTCCGGCTCGTTGATGGCATTGCGAGGCGGGTTCCTCCTCCGAATACTTCATAGAAGGTTTTGAACACAAGGATAGTGTCCGGCTCTGCAAAACAAGTTCCACATAACACCGTAGAGAGAATAATTTTTGCACAGATGTGCTGCCGTATTCCGCGGCATGACATCACACCACGGAAAGGCCTTTATATGAATAGTTTTTTTACTGCTCCCACCTCAGCGTGTTTAGCGAGGCAGTTTCCTCGGCACGTGTTATCGAAGCGTAGATCGTGCCCCCTTATTCCGGGATTCTCATCAATACGGACGTGGGTAACCCAACCGTGCCCGTTGGCCTGCCTTCTCTATCAAAGGCGAGTCCTAATCGACCACGGGGTGGGCTCTTGGTATTCAACCTCTTTATAATGAGACCAAGGCCCTCTTCTTTTTACACCCTCCATCAAGTTCGCCTCGCGCTTCGAGTTCCAACACCCAAAGCTTGATTTAGGCGCTTCGGACTTTCGACGATGTCCGCCCCGACCAAAGACGGGCCGATGGATGTCTTCCTCCGTCGAGAAGAGGGCGTGTTAAAGCTGCGAGACGCCTGGTATCTAACCGGCGAGATCTCGCATAGGCTGCCTGCTCGAGGCAGGTCATTCCCACTCTGAGCCGGTGAGAGCGTGGTGTTCAAGCGTCCCACTTCCTTCGGGGTTTAGGCTTCCCGATGGATCCCTTTGTGCGGGGCTCATGTTTTATTATGGGCTTGATTTCCATGACTTGAATCCGAGTCCATCCTCCATATCTCGTCATTCATTGTCGTATGTGAGGCCTTCCTCCATATTACCCCCACTTTGGATTGTGGCTCAAGACCTTCAAGGTGGAGCCAAAGATGATCAAGGGCAGCAAGCGGAGTGCGGAGGGGCGATCATAAGCAAATGTCTTTGATGCTCCGTGGCTCGAGGGCTCTTTTCAAGAGGAGCTTGGTTTGTGGCAACGGAGTGGTTTTATATCACCACTCCTGTGGGCACCAAATGGGCGGCGCTCCCGCCTTCCGCTCAGTCCACCACAGGTGGCATCATGGGTCAACAAGGGGCTCGGCTGGGGCCGTCCAAGGGCGTTCCCCGCCTGCAGGGCTGTATTCGAGATCTCCAGAAAGAGGATCAATCTGGTTGCGATGGCGCGAGTTATGGTGATCCGGCGCCTCCAGCCACAAGCGTTGCCCCCTCACTTTGTGGGAATTCAATCCGGAGGGACCACGAGCTCTCCAAAATTTTATGGGTAAGACGCCCGTGGAGATGCATAAACTGTTCTTCGGATCACAAGAGAAGTGTCCGGACTTGACCGAGGACGCAGGACTAAGCTGCAACCGCCCAGATACTCAAGTAAGTAGTACTGTAACCGGACAAGCTATTCATTCATTTATTTCATATATATATATATATATATATATATATATATATATATATATATATATGCCCTTTAAAGGAGCCGTTTCTTTAAAAAGAGTGGATAGCCAAGGCAAAGTTAATAATGTGTCCGACACCCCACACAGAGACCACGCCGGATCCCATGTTGACCAAGATGTTGAAGGTCGCGCCTTTTGAAGAAGGCGAAGGGGAGCGGGAAGCAACCGCCTCTGCGAAGGAGGCTATCAAGGAAGGAGGGATTAAGAGTCCCACCTTCCGAGGAGAGAAGAGGACCGCTTGGAAGATCCGGAGGTCAAGGCCTCAAAGAGGGAAAGGAATCTTGGCAGAGAGTCCGTGACCGGGAAGTAACCCAGCCGCATTATTTCCCCAAGGGATCAGCCCTCCAAATGAGCCGTAAGTAAAAATAAGGGGTCTTGTAAATAAGGAACATCCTGTGTTTATTCATGAGGATAACCGAAATTGTACCTTGTAGTTCGGACCTCGGCCCTTCTCAGAGCTTCGTCTTGAGGATCTTCTTCCGGAGATGATGGAGAGCGAAACACCTCCACCGTCACCCTCATGTGAGGCGGACGACCCGGAGGTGTCGCCGCGAGGGTTCCCCAAGTCCGTGAGGCGGGAAGGTTCGGCGCCAAGTGGCGTCTTGGTCGGAGGAGTGAAGGATCTGCCTTTCGAGCGGCTATTTCAGAAGATCACCGTGCTCTAATGGGTACGGTGATTGAAAGAATTGCATCCGCGGAGAGCGGATTGCATGAAGCCATCAGAAGCTTACTGACGGGGTTTGAGGTACGCAAAAATGATGTACCTTCTGACAGTTATGCATATAAAATGCTCCCTGTATGGATAGTAGCCCCTGAGACTCGGTATGTTGTCAAAATTGACAATGTGTCGAGGATCAAATTCTCAGTTATAACATATCACCGCTCCTAAACAGGTGGCGGGGCGTCCGGAGGCCAGCCGGACTGCTGAATATGCTGAACTAAAGCGACAACTTGACGAGGCGGATGCGGACATCGCGCTGGTCAATAAACGGTTTGACAAGTCACAAGGTATGCGACCTCTATGCGGACACCTTGTAAGGGAGCTTGACGCCCATGTCTTACTATTCGTATGCTTAATGCAGATGGTGCCGCTGCCGTGGAGGAGCTGCAGGCAGAACTCGCCCGAGCGAAAGAGCAAGCGAAATTAGTAATGCGGCGCTTTAAAGGCAGCCAAGAGCTAGAAGCTGAACGGGCTGCTCCTTTGCCGAAACAAAGAGGAGATGGCCGATATGGCCAAAAAGTTAAGGAATACTACCGATCGCTGCGAGGTTCTTGAAAAGGAACGTCAAAGCGGAACAAGAGGGCCTAAATAAGGCCGCCGCGAATCCAAGAATGCCCAATCGGCTTTGAGAGCTGCCAAGGAGGAGCTGAGTCGGGCCGGGCAATTGCGGTGGAAAACCGTTTCATTGTGGAGGAAATATACAGATCCAAAGTATGCTCGATTGGATAAGTTGTGGAGTTCAGAGGATGCTTATCTCGACTTGGCGGCGAAGGCCATGACGCTTTGAGCACTTCCGGGCATGAAGGGAAGAGCTATATTGGTCGCAATTCCATAGTCCGGGCGTCCTTCTGCCGTGACCGATCGGTTGGCTGAATGGGCCGAGCTGAATCGATTGTCCGGATTTGCCATGAAGCATGTCTTGACTCACTTGTGGCGGACGGACCACCAAGAGCTATTTTGGTTTAGTGCAGCAGTTTCTTGGTGCGGTGCCGCGTATCGACGCAATGAAGCGATCGGCGTGTATTGAGGGAGCGCGGATGGCTCTTGCCCGTGTCAAGACATACTGGGCAGAGATGAAGGCCACCGACGTTGCATCCCAAGATTCGGACAGAAGCCGAGTACCTGCCGAGCACTACTTTGAAGAAGTCCTGCCGGGCGCTCGTTTAATAGAGACGCAGTGCTCGAAGGATATTATTTTTAAATGACATGTATGATTTGTGAAAACAATGTTTCAATGTAATATAAGGGCTTTTTATACTTGTGCGTTCAAGTAGTAAACTACTCCTGTCTGCGGCCGTTTATGTATATGTGTATATAACCTGAAAGATGGCAGTCCTTGACTTCAGCCCCCACGCACATAGTGCGGGGGTGTTTGCAAAAAAAAGCGCTTTTTCACACTTAATCCAACGTCTTGGTCCTATTAAGGAGGTGATAGCGTAGCAAACCAGTCAACCTGACTATAATGCTTTGTCACTTTCACTTAGCCATAGGAGTTCGAGGGTGGGGCTACTATATAGCCCACAGGGCGCCGCACTCTCCCGAATTCGGGGTGCGTATGTGCCTGACCGAAAACCGGTCCTTCGTTAATGCGGAGGAATCCTAAACATTCCTGTGAGTCATCGAGTGGTTGACCAGTCTCTCACTATATCATGACAGTCAGTTTTCGGCTTTCTCTACTGAGGTGCTCGCCCGGCCGAACCGGGGCACAATCGCGATAGTTCTCCACAGTGCCGTTAGCCGTGAAAACGGAACGTAAGGCAGCAAAACACAGGAGCCGGGCAACCCAACATTTGACCAAAGACATGATTCGGAGCTGATGCATATAAGGCCTAATCTCGAGACGCGAATACTCCCTAAGGTATTCGGTCTTTATGAAAATGGGCAGAATAATGCCCTAAGCCCCGTGTCCGTGCACGCATAAAAATTCTGGTGCGGCCAATGCCAAAGCACCGGCCTCCTCCTCGGTTATATTAAGGAACCGGGTGATGTATATCAACAAGAGACAGTGAAAAAGGTTTACACAGGTCTTAATCAAAAGAATCCTTGCAACGGGTCCCTACTGCACGTCTGCGCCTGTGTCTCTGTTGTGCCGTATCCTGGACGGGTGTAGCACGTTGTTCATCTGTAAAAGAGAGGAACTTAGTTTGAAAGAAAAAGGATTGTGCGAAAGGTGTACTTAATATTAAATAAACAAAGTACAGTTCGAAGAATTGAATAAAATTGAGCTTTATTGTCTCTTGTTATACATGTATGCGGCCCCTCGTATGGGGGTATGCCGCTAGTAGGCGCCGGACTCGTCTAACCGTGTCCGGGGTTTGAATGACCGATTCAGGTTCTTTGCCTAGCAGAGCCGGATAGCTGTGGGGCTGTCAAGGCAGTCTCCCGTTCTTCCGTGCTCAAGTGACACTTAACACTTCCTTTTAACGAGATGATGCCGCGTGGACCGGGCATTTTAAGTGTTAGAGATGCATGATGCGGTATTGCGTTAAAGCGCGTGAAAGCTTCGCGTCCCAATAGTGCTTGATGGCTACTTTTAAACGGGGCGACATGGAAGAGTAACCTTTCGCGACAGAAGTTGTCGGATGAACCAAACAGAACTTCTAGCAGTATGGAGCCCGTGCAAAGGGCATATGGGTCTGGCATTACTCCTTTAAAGGAGGTGTTGCTACGGCGAATTTTGGTTGGGTTTATCCCCATCCTGCGGATTGTGTCCTGATATATCAGGTTTATGTCACTGCCGCCATCCATGAGGACATGTGTAAATTGGAATCCGTCGATTATAGGATCCAATATCAAGGCAGTCCATCCTGCGTTCCGGATATTATCGGAATTGTCCTGATGGTCGAAGGTGATTGGTTTTGACAATCAGTGTGTGGCGCGCCTTTTAGGGGGCGCCGCTCTGTTTTTCCTTTTGATCACGTGAAGTGAGATTACTGTTTTGACCTCCTGTGGGAAAGTTTTTTGATTTCCGATGCTCTGCTTGTGGTGCTCGTCGTCATCTTCACTTGGTGTGTCGAGCCCCTTGTGTTCGGGCGTTCATCTGGACTGTTTGAAGACCCAACAATTTACGTGGGTATGGTTGGCGTGCCTCCTGTGAGTATCGTGGATTTGACATATCTTGTCCAAGATTTTGTTGAAGTTGGATAGCTCATCGCTACTGTCCTTAAGGGGCAGTTTTTTGTTGTTCTGCCATGAGCTTTTGAATCCGACGTTGACTGCCGTGCTCTTTGGACTGTTCCTTTTAATCCGGCGCTGGTCCTTGTTGCGCCATGGTTTCCCATTTCCATCCCTGATTTCGGATGTATTTGGGTCATTGGTGCTGCATCTTGCTAGCTGACTATCCTCTCCCGCACAAAAGCGGGTCATGAGGCTTGTTAATGCGGCCATTGTTCTTGGCTTTTCTTGGCCGAGGTGTCTGGCGAGCCATTCGTCTCGGACGTTGTGTTTGAAAGCTGCTAAGGCTTGGCGTCGAGACGATCGACTATTTGGTTCTTTTTAGTAAGGAACCTGTTCCAGAATTTCGGGCTGACTCTCCGGGCTGTTGAGTTATGTGACTTAGATCGTCTGCGTCTGAGGGCGGACATAGGTCCCTCAAAATTTGCCCGAAATGCATCCTCGAGCTCTTCCTAGCTTCCAATGGTATTTTCGGGAGGCTCTTAAGCCAATGCCGAGCTGGCCCTTTGAGTTTAAGGGTAATTATTTTATGGCGTGGAGATCATCTCCTCTAGCCATGTGTATGTGGAGGATGTAATCCTCAATCCGCAGACTCGAGTGCATTGTTCCGTCGTATGCCTCTATGTTTACGGGTTTGAATCACTGGAAATTCATGATCCAGCACCTCATCGGTGAAACATAGGGGGTGTGCGGCGCCCCTATATTTGGGTGTGCCGTGGTCTTCGGAATTTTGGCGTGTTGCATTGCTTTGATGAGCGTGCTTTTTTGGCCCATAGATGGACCTAACTAGGCCATCCTTTTGATGTGAATCCTTAAGAGGATCGCATATTGGCTTGTGTGCGGCACCATTCGCCGCTCTCCTTTTGCCGTGAGGTCGTCCATCCGACCGGTTGGCCTTCTTGCTTTTTAATTGTAGGGGCTCTAAGGCCTCCTCGTCGAATTCGGGCAGTAGCTTTCTTTTCGGGTAGCTCTTTGTTCGGCGACTGTCGCCGTACTTATCTGCGGTGCTGAATACTTTGCTCCATCTAATCCTGAGTGCATCTTCCGCTGTGTTGAGCTTCCGCTTCTACTTTTTCAGGCTACGCGCAGTGGCGACGAGCCTTTTCTGGAGGTCATTTTGCTCCAATGGTTTGTCCGGCGTGAGATCGTCTGGACTGTTGTCTTCGCCGGGGACAGATTGTTTATCCAAGTTGTCTTGTTCGGACGATTGCTCGATAGCTTGTTCGTTGTCCACCGGTTCGCCCTGCTCTATGGCTGGGTCTTTGTTGAGGTGGGACTTTTTTTGGTGTTTACGTTGCCGTTTTGACTGCTTTTCGAGGGATTTATCCTTCGTGGCGTCCCGTTGTTCCTCGTCTTCATTTCCTTTAGGTGTATCCACCATGTATACATCATGGGATGAGGTTGTCCAGCATCCTATAGGTGTTGGTTCATTGTTGTCTCCTACATCGCCGTCGTCTATACCGTCGATGTCTTGAGTCGAAATCGAGCACGTCGTGTAAGCTTTTCGGCCGATTGGCTATGAAGTGGGTGGTGGGTGGGCATTGAATTTCTTCATCGTCCGCATCCCAACCTTCCCGACCGTAGTCCGCCAGGGTTCTCCGGATAAAGAGAGAGACTTTAGTGAATTCAGGATGTCGCCAAAGGGCGAGTCTTTGAAAGATGTCCGCGGCCGTGAACTCCATAATGTGCCCAATCGGATTCGATTGGCAAGGGCGCAGAGGGTTTGGAGTCCGGAGAGGAGTCCGCACCTGAGTCGAGGTCTTCGCAGCGACAGGGATGGAGTTCAGCTCGATCGCCGTAGAGATTGTAGCCCCGAGGCGGTGTCCAACCACTCGTCCTCGATCGGGGAATCCGGCTCCGGATTAAGGGTCGGGCGGATCTTGGCGGCCTCCGTGGCAATCGCTCGCTTCGTGAGCTAGATCATGTCCATCGAGACAAGGCGGCACGCTTGGCTGCGGCTCGAATCCGTCGAAGATCAAGTCTCCGCGGATATCGGCCGTATAGTTTAAACTTCCAAATCTAACTCGACGCCAGGGCGTAGCTTCGATCTGCTCCGGATGGCTGCGAATTGCCCGCAGTAAAGCGCCGAACACGAAGATCTGTCCGGGAGAAAAGTCTCACCCTGGACCGCGTCATTGTTGATGATCGAAGGAGCCATCGGGCCTATTGGTGACGCATACGGAGGAACTCTCAATGAAAGCACCAATGTCGGTGTCAAAACCGGCGGATCTCGGGTAGGGGTCCCGAACTGCGTGCGTCTAGGCGGATGGTAACAGGAGACAAGGGACACGATGTTTTTACCCAGGTTCGGGCCCTCTCGATGGAGGTAATACCCTACTCCTGCTTGATTAATATTGATGGTATGGGTAGTACAAGAGTAGATCTACCACGAGATCAAGGAGGCTAAACCCTAGAAGCTAGCCTATGGTATGATTGTTGTTCGTCCTACGGACTAAAACCCTCCGGACACGGGACACCGGATAGGGTTAGGGTTACACAGAGTCGGTTACAATGGTAGGAGATCTACATATCCGTATCGCCAAGCTTGCCTTCCACGCCAAGAAAAGTCCCATCCGGACACGGGACGAAGTCTTCAATCTTGTATCTTCATAGTCTTGGAGTCCGGCCGTGACGATAGTCCGGCTATCCGGACACCCCCTAGTCCGGGACTCCCTCACTCCCACTCACTTCTTTCGAGAGAAACTCCTTCTCTAGAAAGGATCCATTCTTAGCAACAAAGATCTTGCCTTCGAATCTGTGGTAGAAGGTGTACCGAATAGTTTGTTTTGGGTATCCTATGAAGACGCACTTCTCCGATTTGGGTTTGAGCTTATCAGGTTGAAGCTTCACTACGATCTGAGACCCTTCGATGAAACTGTGTGCGATGCCATAATCGCAAACGGTGGTGTAAAAAACCGTCAAAAAAGGTGCAAAGTGTTTGCGATGGAGGATGCATCAAACACATTTCAGATTTTAGTTGCGTGTGCGATGCAGGGCATACGGTTCAGTTCAATTAACTGTTTGCGATGAGGAGGAACAAAAGAAATGGGTAGCCATATGAAGGTGTGTGCGATATACAACATACGGTTCACTCGGATGAACTATTTGTGATTAGGCAACACAAAAGAAACATTCAGCTAGATCAAGGTGTGTGCGATATACGGCATGCGGTTCACTCGGATGAACTGTTTGCGTTGAGACATGAGAACAGAAACGGTTCAACTTAACAAGATGTGTGTGATACGCGGCAAACATGTCTGTAATCGGAAACGTGTGCAAAGACCGATAACAACACAGACGATTACTGCTAACAAGTCGTGTGTGTTGAGCAAACGATTGCTGGTATACAATTGTGAGTGATTGATGAAAACATCACCGACGGGTTCCATTGTTTAGTCCGTGTGCGATGTGATTTTTTTTGTCCGCACAACATCTAGGCTCTGTCTACAGAGCATCAACATATATACTTAAAAAGACAGCATTGCATAACCAAATTAAGCATACAATTACACAGGTGACTACACACATAACATTTCCACACACCAAAGTAAGCAATTACATGCATACTAAAGTAGGAGAAACGAGGATCTAATCATCTACTTATTGTTGCGATGACGCTTGCCGTTGCTCTGCTTCCGGCTGGATCCCTGGCCGTTTTGGGGAAGGAGGCACTTCCTCATGTCAACGATCCGCCTGTACATGTCGTAGCTCGTGTACGCCTCCCTGCCCGCAAACACAACGTGAGCTTTGTCAAGTTTCTCCATCCAGGCCGAGTGCCAGGCACGCTTGTCCCTGTTGCACGAATCCTTCATGTCTCTGTAGTAGGGGTCGATGATGGCCTCGGCGAGGTGAACCAGTGGGTCCTTCTCATGCTCCTTGTTGCCCCAGATCTTGTATTAGCCCTGGATGTCGACAAGATTCTGGCAGGCGATGCCCGAATTCTCGAGCGCCTTTACATCGTTGGTGATGTCCACTGTAGCGAACATGTAGTGGGGGATGTTGACAAACCTAGCGAAACGCTTGCAAGGCGTTGTGGCCAGGCAGTAGTGGTAGACGAGGATGTGGTGGCGCACGCACATCTAGGCGACAACGACCTTGGGACGAGACCCGGCACGAGCACGGGTGTACTCGAGGTCGAACCTGACCACCTTGTACTTCTCCTCGGCAAGCAACAGCTCCATGATGTGGATGGAGTGCTCCACCTGCATCGATCGTTGGTGTACACCACCGAGAGGTCCATGAACCTTCTGTGGGTGTCCACCACGACACGCATGGTGAACTGCTGCTCATCGTCGGTAGCCGCTCGGAGCGCCATTGGAGTCGCGCAGTGAAGGAAATATGCCCTAGAGGCAATAATAAAGTTATTATTTATTTCCTTATATCATGATAAATGTTTATTATTCATGCTAGAATTGTATTAACCGGAAACATAATACTTGTGTGAATACATAGACAAACAGAGTGTCACTAGTATGCCTCTACTTGACTAGCTCGTTGATCAAAGATGGTTATGTTTTTGAGCCATAGACATGAGTTGTCATTTGATTAATGGGATCACATCATTAGGAGAATGATATGATTGACTTGACCCATTCCGTTAGCTTAGCACTTGATCGTTTAGTATTCTGCTATTGCTTTCTTGATGACTTATACATGTTCCTATGACTATGAGATTATGCAACTCCTGTTTACCGGAGGAACACTTTGTAAAGGTGCTCTATAGGTGTCTCCAAAGGTACTTGTTGGGTCGGCGTATTTTGAGATTAGGATTTGTCACTCCGATTGTCAGAGAGGTATCTCTGGGCCCTCTCGGTAATGCACATCACTATAAGCCTTGCAAGCAATGTGACTAATGAGTTAGTTACGGGATGATGTATTACAGAACGAGTAGAGAGACTTGCCGGTAATGAGATTAAACTAGGTATTGAGATACCGACGATCGAATCTCGGGCAAGTAACATACCGATGACAAAGGGAACAACGTATGTTGTTATGCGGTTTGACCGATAAAGATCTTCGTAGAATATGTAGGAGCCAATATGAGCATCTAGGTTCCTCTATTGGTTATTGACCGGAGACGTGTCTCGGTCATGTCTACATAGTTCTCGAACCCGTAGGGACCGCACGCTTAAAGTTTCGGTGACAATTGTATTATGAGTTTTTGTGTTTTGATGTACCGAAGATAGTTTGGAGTCCCGGATATGATCACGGACATGACGAGGAGTCTCGAAATGGTCGAGACATAAAGATCGATATATTGGACGACTATGTTCGGACACCGGAAGTGTTTCGGGAGTATCGAACATATCTTAGAGTACCGGGGTTACCGGAACCCCTGTGGAGTTTAATGGGCCAAGATGGGCCTTAGTGGAGAAGAGGAGGGCGGCTAGAGCTGGCGTGCCCTCCCCCTCTAGTCCGAATTGGACAAGGAGGGGGGGGGGGCGGCGCCCCCTTTCCTTCCCCCTCTCTCCTTCCCTTCCTTTCCCCCTCCTACTCCAACTAGGAAAAGAGGGAGTTTTGCTAGAGCTTGAACATTAGAAAAGATCGGAATGTTGCTCACATAAAGACCCAATCCTAAGCATGGCACAAAGATCGTGTAGTTCGTTTTGCTAGAGCTTTTCCAATGTCAAGTATCTCTTCCTTAGACCGTGAGATCGTGTAACTCCCGGATACCGTAGGAATGCTTTGGGTGTACCAAACGTCACAACGTAACTGGGTGACTATAAAGGTGCACTACAGGTATCTCCGAAAGTGTCTGTTGGGTTGACACGGATCGAGACAGGGATTTGTCACTCCGTGTTACGGAGAGGTATCACTGGGCCACTCGGTAGTGCATCATCATAATGAGCTCAAAGTGACCAAGTGTCTAAGTCACGGGATCATGCATTACGGCACGAGTAAAGTGACTTGCCGTAACGAGACTAAACGAGGTATTGGGATACCGACGATCGAGTCTCGAGCAAGTAACATACCGTCGACAAAGGGAATAGCATACGGGGTTGCTTGAACCCTCGACATCGTGGTTCATCCGATGACAACATCGAGGCGTGTGGGAACCAACATGGGTATCCAGATCCCGCTGTTGGTTATTGACCGGAGAGCGCCTCGGTCATGTTCGCATGTCTCCCGAACCCGTAGGGTCTACACACTTAAGGTTCGGTGACACTAGGGTTAATAGGAAGACAAGTATGTGATTACCGAATGTTGTTGAGTCCGGATGAGATCCCGGACGTCACGAGGAGTTCCGGAATGGTCCGGAGGTAAAGATTTATATATGGAAAGTGGTTAAACGGACTCAGGAAAGTTTCGGGGTATACTGGTAATGTCTTGGGGCCACCGGGAGAGTTCCGAGGTCCACTGAGGGGCCACCCCTCCGGGGGGCCACATGGGCTAAGTGGGAGAGGAGCCAGCCCCTGGTGGGCTGGGCGCACCTCCCACCTGAGCCCAGGCGGCTCGGGCATGGGGTGGGGAAACCATAAAAGGGGCAATGGGGGCGCCCCCCGGGCTTGGGGGGAAAGCCACCCATTTCCACCGCCCCTTGGCCGCCCCCCCCCCCCCCCCTCTAGATGCCATCTAGAGGGGCCGCCCTCTCCTTCCTCCTATAAATAGAGGGGTGGGGGGGAGGCTGCACACACCATTGAAGGCGCAGCCTCCCTCCCCAACACCTCTCTTTCTCCACGCGAGCTTGGCGAAGCCCTGCCGGAGAACTGCCGTGCCAACTGCACCACACCGTCGTGCTGCCATTGGAGTTGTCTTCTTCAACCTCTCCTTCATCCTTGCTGGATCAAGACGGAGGAGACGCCATCGTCCCGTACATGTGTTGAACGCGGAGGTGCTTTGTCCGTTCAGCACTTGGTCATCGGTGATCGGAATCACGTTGGGAACGTCTTCATCATCACCACTCCCTCGACGCTTCCGTACTCGATCTACAAGTGGTATGTAGATGCAAACTCTCTCTCTTGACTCGTTGCTTAGATGAACTCATAGATAGATCTTGGTGAAACCGTAGGAAAATTTTAATTTTCTGCAACGTTCCGCAAAAAGTGGCATCATGAGCTAGGTTTATGCGTACTTCTCTTTTGCACGAGTAGAACACAATTTAGTTGTGGGCGTGGATCTTGTCAATTTACTTGCCGCTACTAGTCTTATCTTGCTTCCGCGGTATTGTGGGATGAAGCGGCCGGACCAACCTTACACGTGACGCTTACGTGAGACCGGTTCCACCGACTAACATGCACTAGTTGCATAAGGTGGTGGCGGGTGTCTGTCTCTCCTACTTTAGTTGGAGCGGATTCGATGAAAAGGGTCCTTATGAAGGGTAAATAGAAGTTGACAAGATCACGTTGTGGTTATTCGTAGGTAAGAAAACGTTCTTGCTAGAACCCAATTGCAGCCACGTAAAAGATGCAACAACAATTAGAGGACGCCTAACTTGTTTTTGCAGCAATTGTCATGTGATGTGATATGGCCAAGTTGTGATGAATGATGAATGACATATTGTGATGTATGAGATCATGTTCTTGTAATAGGAATCACGACTTGCATGTCGATGAGTCGACAACCGGCAGAGCCACATGTGAGTTGTCTTTATTTTGTATGACCTGCGTGTCATTGAAGAACGCCATGTAACTTACTTTACTTTATTGCTAAACGCGTTAGCCATAGAAGTAGAAGTAGTCGTTGGCGTGACAAACTTCATGGAGGCACAATGATGGAGATCATGATGATGGAGATCATGGTGTCATGCCGGTGACAAGATGATCATGGAGCCTCGAAGATGGAGATCAATGGAGCTTTATGATATTGGCCATATCATGTCACTACTATATAATTGCATGTGATGTTTATTATGTTTATACATCTTGTTTACTTAGAACGACGATAGTAAATAAGATGATCCCTTACAACAATTTCAAGAAGTGTTTCCCCTAATCGTGCAGTTGCTAAAGTTCGTCGCTTCTAAGCACCACGTGATGATCGGGTGTGATGGATTCTTACGTTCACATACAACGGGTGTAAGACAGATTTAAACACGCGAAAACACTTAGGGTTTACTTGACGAGCCTAGCATGTACAGACATGGCCTCGGAACACGGAGACCGAAAGGACGAACACGAGTCATTATAGAAGATACGATCAACATGAGAATGTTCATCGATGATGACTAGTCCGTCTCCGCGTGATGATCGGACCACGGCCTAGTCGACTCGGATCGTGTAACACTTAGATGACTAGAGGGATGTCTAATCTGAGTGGGAGTTCATTGAAATAATTTGATTAGATGAACTTAATTATCATGAACTTAGTCTAAAACTATTGCATAATATGTCTTGTAGATCAAATGGCCAACGCTCATGTCAACTTGAACTTCAACGCGTTCCTAGAGAAAACCAAGCTGAAAGATGACGGCAGCAACTATACGGACTGGAGTCCGGAACACGAGGATCATCCTCATAGCTGCCAGGAAACAATACGTCCTAGAAGGACCGCTAGGTGACGCCTCCGTCCCGAAGAACCAAGACATTATGAATGCTTGGCAAACTCGCTACCGATGATTACTCCCTCGTTCAAGGCGGCATGCTTTCTGACTTAGAACCGGGCTCCAAAAGCGTTTTGAGCATCACGGAGCATATGAGATGTTCGAGGAGATGAAACTTGTTTTCCAAGCTCACGCCCGGTCGAGAGATATGACATCTCCGACAAGTTCTATAGTTGTAAGATGGAGGAAAACAGTTACGTCGGTGAGCACATCTTGAAGATGTCCGGTTGCACAACCGTATGACCCAAATTGAACATTAACCTCCACGATGAGGCGGTCATTGACAGAATCCTCCAGTCGCTTCCCACCAAGCTACAAGAGCTTTGTGATGAACTACAACATGCAGGGGATGGTAAAGACCATTCTGAAGTGTTCTCTATCTTTGAAGTCACCGAGGTTGAAATCAAGAAAGAACATCAAGTGTTGATGGTCAATAAGACCACTAAGTTCAAGAAGGGCAAGGGTAAGAAGAACTTCAAGAAGGACGGCAAGGAGGTTGCCGCTACCGTAAGCAAGTTGCCGGAAGAAGTCAAAGAATGGACCCAAACCCGAGGACCGAGTGCTTTTATTGCAAGGAGGGGTCATCGAAGCGGAACTGCCCCAAATACTTAGCGGACAAGAAGGCCGGCAACACCAAAGGTATATCCGATATACATGTAATTGATGTGTACTTTGCCAAGACTCGTAGTAACTCTTGGGTATTTGATACCGTGCCGTTGCTCATATTTGTAACTCACGGCAGGAGCTGCGGAATAAGCGAAGACCGGCAAAGGACGAGGTGACGATGCGCGTCGGGAATGGTTCCAGTCGATGTGATCGCCGTCGACGCTACCTCTTCATTTACCTACGGGATTAGTTATGAACCTTAATAATTGTTATTTGGTGCCAAGTTTGAGCATGAATATTGTATCTGGATCTCATTTAATGCGAGATGGCTACTCATTTAAATCCGAGAATAATGGTTGTTCTATTTATATGAGAGATATGTTTTATGGTCATGCTCGATGGTCAATGGTTTATTCTTAATGAATCTCGGCGTAGTATTACACATGTTTATAGCGTGAATACCAAAAGATGTAAAGTTGATAACGATAGTCCCACATATTTGTGGCATCGCCGCCTTGGTCACATTGGTGTCAAGCGCATGAAGAAGCTCCATGCTGATGGACTTTTGGAGTCTCTAGATTATGAATCATTTGACACATGCGAACCATGCCTTATGGGCAAGATGACCAAGACACCGTTCTCCGGAACAATGGAGCGAGCAACCAACTTGTTGGAAATCATACATACCGATGTGCGGTCCAATGAGCGTTGAGGCTCATGGAGGATATCGTTATGTTCTCACTCACAGATGACTTGAGTAGATATGGGTATGTCTACTTGATGAAACACAAGTCTGAGACCTTTGAAAAGTTCAAGGAATTTCAGAATGAAGTAGAGAATCAACGTGACCGAAAGATAAAATTCTTACGATCAGATCGTGGAGGAGAATATTTAAGTCACGAATTTGGTACACACTTAAGAAAATGTGGAATCGTTTCACAACTAACGCCGCTGGAACACCTCAAACAGTAATGGTGTGTCCGAACGTCAGAATCGCACTCTATTGGATATGGTGCGGTCTATGATGTCTCTTACCGATTTACCGCTATCATTTTGGGGATACGCTCTAGAGACAGCTACATTCACTTTAAATAGGGCACCGTCTAAATCCGTTGAGACGACACCGTATGAATTATGGTTTGGGAAGAAACCTAAGGTATGCGTTTCTAAAAGTTTGGGGATGCGATGCTTATGTCAAGAAACTTCAACTGAAAAGCTCGAACCCAAGTCGGAAAAATGCGTCTTCATAGGATACCCTAAAGAAACCATTGGGTATACCTTCTACTTAAGATCCGAGGGCAAGATCTTTGTTGCCAAGAACGAAACCTTTCTGGAAAAGGAGTTTCTCTCGAAAGAAGTAAGTGGGAGGAAAGTAGAACTCGATGAAGTACTACCTCTTGAACAGAGAGTAGTGCAGCTCGTGAAAATGTTCTGTGATGCCTATACCAACCGAAGAGGAAATTCATGATGATGATCAAGATACTTCGGATCAAGTTGCTCTTGAACTTCAGAGGTCCACTAGGACACGCCCGCACTGCAGTGGTACGGCAACCCTGTCACGGAAATAATGTTGTTAGACAACGGTGAACCTTCGAACTATGAAGAAGTGATGGCGGGCCCAGATTCCAACAAATGGCTAGAAGCCATGAAATCCGAGATAGAATCCATGTATGAAAACAAAGTATGGAGTTTGACTGACTTGCCCGATGATCGGCGAGCGATAGAAAACAAATGGATCTTTAAGAAGAAGACGGACGCGGATGGTAATGTCACCATCTATAAAGCTCGGCTTGTCGCTAAGGGTTATCGGCAAGTTCAAGGGATTGACTACGATGAGACTTTCTCTCCGTAGCGAAGCTTAAGTCTGTCCGAATCATGTTAGCAATTGCCGCATACTATGATTATGAGATATGGCAGATGGACGTCAAAACAGCGTTCCTTAACGGGCATCTTAAGGAAGAGTTGTATATGATGCAGCCGGAAGGTTTTGTCGATCCTAAGAATACTAACAAAGTATGCAAGCTCCAGCGATCCATTTATGGGCTGGTGCAAGCATCTCGGAGTTGGAACATTCGCTTTGATGAGATGATCAAAGCGTTTGGGTTTATGCAGACTTATGGAGAAGCCTGCGTTTACAAGAAAGTGAGTGGGAGCTCAGTAGCATTTCTCATATTATATGTAGATGACATACTTTTGATGGGAAATGATATAGAATTCTTGGACAGCATTAAGGCCTACTTGAATAAGTGTTTTTCAATGAAGGACCTTGGAGAAGCTGCTTATATATTAGGGATCAAGATCTATAGAGATAGATCGAGACGCCTCATAGGTCTTTCACAAAGCACATACCTTGATAAGATTTTGAAGAAGTTCAAAATGGATCAGTCCAAGAAAGGGTTCTTGCACAGATTGCAAGGTGTGAAATTGAGCTCAGCTCAATGCCCCACCACGGCAAAAGATAAAGAAGAGATGAGTGTCATCCCCTATGCCTCAGCCATAGGATCTATTATGTATGCCATGTCTTGTGTACCGGACTGATGTAAACCTTGCCGTAAGTTTGGTAGGAAGGTACCAAAGTAATCCCGGCAAGGAACACCGGACAGCGGTCAAGAATATCCTGAAGTACACGAAAAGGACAAAGGACATGTTTCGTTTATGGAAGTGACGAAGAGCTCGTCAGAACAGGTTACGTCGACGCTAGCTTCGACATAGATCTGGATGACTCTAAGTCACAAACCGGATACGTGTATATGTTGAATGGTGGAAGCGATGGCTGAAGTCGGCATTTTGCAAGCGAGAAGCGTCGTGGCGGGATCTACATGTGAAGCGGAGTACATGGCAGCCTCGGAGGCAGCGCATGAAGCAATTTGGGTGAAGGAGTTCATCACCGACCTAGGAGTCATACCCAATGCGTCGGGGCCGATCAAACTCTTCTGTGACAACACCGAGCTATTGCACTTGCCAAGGAGCCCAGGTTTCACAAGAAGACCAGGCACATCAAGCGTCGCTTCAACTCCATCCGTGAAAATGTTCATGATGGAGACATAGAAATTTGTAAAGTGCATACGGATCTGAATGTCGCAGATCCGTTGACTAAACCTCTTCCGCGGGCAAAACATGATCAACACCGGAACTCTATGGGTGTTCGATTCATCACAATGTAACTAGATTATTGACTCTAGTGCAAGTGGGAGACTGTTGGAAATATGCCCTAGAGGCAATAATAAAAGCATTATTATTATATTTCCTTGTTCATGATACTTGTCTTTTATTCATGCTATAAATGGATTATCCGGAAATCGTAATACACGTGTGAATACATAGACCACAATACGTCCCTAGTGAGCCTCTAGTTGACTAGCTCGTTGGTCGACGGATAGTCATGGTTTCGACTATGGACATCGATGTCATTGACAACGGGATCACGTCATTAGGAGAATGACATGATGGACAAGACCCAATCCTAAGCATGGCACAAAGATCGTGTAGTTCGCTTTTGCTAGAGCTTTTCCAATGTCAAGTATCTCTTCCTTAGACCGTGAGATCGTGTAACTCCCGGATACCGTAGGAATGCTTTGGGTGTACGAAACGTCACAACGTAATCGGGTGACTATAAAGGTGCATTACAGGTATCTCCGAAAGTGTCTGCATTGGGTTGACACGGATCGAGACAGGATTTGTCACTCCGTATGACGGAGAGGTATCACCGGCCCACTCGGTAATGCATCATCATAATGAGCTCAAAGTATCAAGTGTCTTGTCACGGGATCATGCATTACGGTGCGAGTAAAGTGACTTGCCGTAACAGACTAAACGAGGTATTGGGATACCGACGATCGAAGTCTCGAGCAAGTAACATACCGTCGACAAAGGGAATAGCATACGGGGTTGCTTGAACCCTCGACATCGTGGTTCATCCGATGACAACATCGAGGAGTGTAGGAACCAACATGGGTATCCAGATCCCGCTGTTGGTTATTGACCGAGAGCGTCTCGGTCATGTCTCATGTCTCCCGAACCCGTGAGGGTCTACACACTTAAGGTTCGGTGGCGCTTAGGGTTAATAGGAAGACAAGTATGTGATTACCGAATGTTGTTGAGTCCCGGATGAGATCCCGGATGTCACGAGGAGTTCCTAATGGTCCGGAGGTAAAGATTTATATATGGAAAGTGGTTAAACGGACTCGGAAAGTTTCGGGGTATACCGGTAATGTACCGGGGCCACCGGAGAGTTCCGGAGGTCCACTGGAGGGGCCACCCCTCGAGGGGCCACATGGGCTAAGTGGGAGAGGAGCCAGCCCTGGTGGGCTGGGCGCACCTCCCCACCTAGGCCCATGCTTGGCTAGGGCATGGGGAGGGAAACCTAAAGGGGCAAAGGCGCCCCCCACGGCAGGGGCAAGCCACCCCTTTCCTCCTCCCTTGGCCGCCGCCCCTCTAGATGCCATCTAGAGGGGCCGCCCTCTCCTTCCTCCTATAAATAGAGGGGTGGGGGAGGGCTGCACACACCATTGAAGGCGCAGCCCTCCCTCCCCAACACCTCTCTTTCTCCACGCGAAGCTTGGCGAAGCCCTGCCGGAGAACTGCCGTGCCAACTGCACCACACCGTCGTGCTGCCATTGGAGTTGTCTTCTTCAACCTCTCCTTCATCCTTGCTGGATCAAGACGGAGGAGACGCCATCGTCCCGTACGTGTGTTGAACGCGGAGGTGCTGTCCGTTCAGCACTTGGTCATCGGTGATCGGAATCACGTTGGGAACATCTTCATCATCACCACTCCCTCGAGCGCTTCCGTACTCGATCTACAAGTGGTATGTAGATGCAAACTCTCTCTCTTGACTCGTTGCTTAGATGAACTCATAGATAGATCTTGGTGAAACCGTAGGAAAATTTTAATTTTCTCGCAACGGTCCCCAACAATGGCATCATGAGCTAGGTCTATGCGTAGTTCTCTATTGCACGAGTAGAACACAATTTAGTTGTGGGCGTGGATCTTGTCAATTTACTTGCCGCTACTAGTCTTATCTTGCTTCCGCGGTATTGTGGGATGAAGCGGCCGGACCAACCTTACACGCACGCTTACGTGAGACCGGTTCCACCGACTAACATGCACTAGTTGCATAAGGTGGGTGGCGGGTGTCTGTCTCTCCTACTTTAGTTGGAGCGGATTCGATGAAAAGGGTCCTTATGAAGGGTAAATAGAAGTTGACAAGATCACGTTGTGGTTATTCGTAGGTAAGAAAACGTTCTTGCTAGAACCCAATTGCAGCCACGTAAAAGATGCAACAAC
Source organism: Aegilops bicornis (assembly GCA_021605145.1). Taxonomy (NCBI): domain Eukaryota; kingdom Viridiplantae; phylum Streptophyta; class Magnoliopsida; order Poales; family Poaceae; genus Aegilops; species Aegilops bicornis. The sequence continues at coordinate 186,722,885 of CM038674.1, forward strand.
AATTAGAGGACGCCTAACTTGTTTTTGCAGCAATTGTCATGTGATGTGATATGGCCAAGTTGTGATGAATGATGAATGACATATTGTGATGTATGAGATCATGTTCTTGTAATAGGAATCACGACTTGCATGTCGATGAGTATGACAACCGGCAGGAGCCATAGGAGTTGTCTTTATTTTGTATGACCTGCGTGTCATTGAAGAACGCCATGTAACTTACTTTACTTTATTGCTAAACGCGTTAGCCATAGAAGTAGAAGTAGTCGTTGGCGTGACAAACTTCATGGAGGCACAATGATGGAGATCATGATGATGGAGATCATGGTGTCATGCCGGTGACAAGATGATCATGGAGCCTCAAGATGGAGATCAATGGAGCTTTATGATATTGGCCATATCATGTCACTACTATATAATTGCATGTGATGTTTATTATGTTTATACATCTTGTTTACTTAGAACGACGGTAGTAAATAAGATGATCCCTTACAACAATTTCAAGAAGTGTTTCCCCTAATTGTGCACCGTTGCTAAAGTTCGTCGCTTCTAAGCACCACGTGATGATCGGGTGTGATGGATTCTTACGTTCACATACAACGGGTGTAAGACAGATTTACACACGCCGAAAACACTTAGGGTTTACTTGACGAGCCTAGCATGTATGCAGACATGGCCTCGGAACACGAAGACCGAAGGATCGAACACGAGTCGTATAGAAGATACGATCAACATGAGAATGTTCACCGATGATGACTAGTCCGTCTCACGTGATGATCGGACACGGCCTAGTCGACTCGGATCGTGTAACACTTAGATGACTAGAGGATGTCTAATCTGAGTGGGAGTTCATTGAAATAATTTGATTAGATGAACTTAATTATCATGAACTTAGTCTAAAACTTTTGCATAATATGTCTTGTAGATCAAATGGCCAACACTCATGTCAACTTGAACTTCAACGTTCCTAGAGAAAACCAAGCTGAAAGATGACGGCAGCAACTATACGGACTGGGTCCTAACCCGAGGATCATCCTCATAGCTGCCAGGAAACAATACGTCCTAGAAGGACCGCTAGGTGATGCTCCCGTCCTGAAGAACCAAGACATTATGAATGCTTGGCAAACTCATGGCCGATGATTACTCCCTCGTTCAGGCGGCATGCTTCTGACTTAGAACCGGGCTCCAAAAGCGTTTTGAGCATCACGGAGCATATGAGATGTTCGAGGAGCTGAAACTTGTTTTCCAAGCTCACGCCGGGTCGAGAGATATGACATCTCCGACAAGTTCTATAGTTGTAAGATGGAGGAAAACAGTTACATCGGTGAGCACATCTTGAAGATGTGCAGGTTGCACAACCGTATGACCCAAATGAACATTAACCTCCCCGATGAGGCGGTCATTCACAGAATCCTCCGATCGCTCCCACCAAGCTACAAGAGCTTTGTGATGAACTACAACATGCAGGGATGGTAAAGACCATTCTGAAGTGTTATCTATCTTTGAAGTCAGCCGAGGTTGAAATCAAGAAAGAACATCAAGTGTTGATGGTCAATAAGACCACTAAGTTCAAGAAGGGCAAGGGTAAGAAGAACTTCAAGAAGGACGGCAAGGAGGTTGCCGCGCCCGGTAAGCAAGTTGCCGGGAAGAAGTCAAAGAATGGACCCAAACCCGAGACTGAGTGCTTTTATTGCAAGGGGAGGGGTCACTGGAAGCGAACTGCCCCAAATACTTAGCGGACAAGAAGGCCGGCAACACCAAAGATATATTTGATATACATGTAATTGATGTGTACTTTGCCAAGACTCGTAGTAACTCTTGGGTATTTGATACGGTGCCGTTGCTCATATTTGTAACTCACAGCAGGAGCTGCGGAATAAGCGAAGATCGAAAAGGACGAGGTGACGATGCGCGCGTCGGGAATGGTTCCGTAGTCGATGTGATCGCCGTCGACACGCTACCTCTTCATTTACCTCTGGGATTAGTTATGAACCTTAATAATTGTTATTTGGTGCCAAGTTTGAGCATGAATATTGTATCTGGATCTCGTTTAATGCGAGATGGCTACTCATTTAAATCCGAGAATAATGGTTGTTCTATTTATATGAGAGATATGTTTTATGGTCATGCTCCGATGGTCAATGGTTTATTCTTAATGAATCTCGGCGTAGTATTACACATGTTTATAGCGTGAATACCAAAAGATGTAAAGTTGATAACGATAGTCCCACATATTTGTGGCACTTGCCGCCTTGGTCACATTGGTGTCAAGCGCATGAAGAAGCTCCATCGATGGACTTTTGGAGTCTCTAGATTATGAATCATTTGACACATGCGAACCATGCCTTATGGGCAAGATGACCAAGACACCGTTCTCCGGAACAATGGAGCGAGCAACCAACTTGTTGGAAATCATACATACCGATGTGTGCGGTCCAATGAGCGTTGAGGCTCGCGGAGGATATCGTTATGTTCTCACTCTCACTGATGACTTGAGTAGATATGGGTATGTCTACTTGATGAAACACAAGTCTGAGACCTTTGAAAAGTTCAAGGAATTTCAGAATGAAGTAGAGAATCAACGTGAACGAAAGATAAAATTCTTACGATCAGATCGTGGAGGAGAATATTTAAGTCACGAATTATGTACACACTTAAGAAAATGTGGAATCGGTTCACAACTAACGCCGCTGGAACACCTCAACAGTAATGGTGTGTCCGAACGTCGTAATCGCACTCTATTGGATATGGTGCGGTCTATGATGTCTCTTACCGATTTACCGCTATCATTTTGGGGATACGCTCTAGAGACAGCTACATTCACTTTAAATAGGGCACCGTCTAAATCCGTTGAGACGACACCGTATGAATTATGGTTTGGGAAGAAACCTAAGCTGTCGTTTCTAAAAGTTTGGGGATGCGATGCTTATGTCAAGAAACTTCAACCTGAAAAGCTCGAACCCAAGTCGGAAAATGCGTCTTCATAGGATACCCTAAAGAAACCATTGGGTATACCTTCTACTTAAGATCCGAGGGCAAGATCTTTGTTGCCAAGAACGAAACCTTTCTGGAAAAGGAGTTTCTCTCGAAAGAAGTAAGTGGGAGGAAAGTAGAACTCGATGAAGTACTACCTCTTGAACAGGAGAGTAGTGCAGCTCAGGAAAATGTTCCTGTGATGCCTATACCAATCAAGAGGAAATTCATGATGATGATCAAGATACTTCGGATCAAGTTGCTACTGAACTCAGAGGTCCACTAGGACACGTTCCGCACTGCAGTGGTATGGCAACCCTGTCACCGGAAATAATGTTGTCGAGACAACGGTGAACCTTGAACTATGAAGAAGCGATGGCGGCCCAGATTCCAACAAATGGCTAGAAGCCATGAAATCCGAGATAGAATCCATGTATGAAAACAAAGTATGGACTTTGACCGACTTGCCCGATGATCGGCGACGATAGAAAACAAATGGATCTTTAAGAAGAAGACGGACGCGGATGGTAATGTCACCATCTATAAAGCTCGGCTTGTCGCTAAGGGTTATCGGCAAGTTCAAGGGATTGACTACGATGAGACTTTCTCTCCCGTAGCGAAGCTTAAGTCCGTCCGAATCATGTTAGCAATTGCCGCATACTATGATTATGAGATATGGCAGATGGACGTCAAAACAGCGTTCCTTAACGGGCATCTTAAGGAAGAGCTGTATATGATGTAGCCGGAAGGTTTTGTCGATCCTAAGAATACTAACAAAGTATGCAAGCTCCAGCGATCCATTTATGGGCTGGTGCAAGCATCTCGGAGTTGGAACATTCGCTTTGATGAGATGATCAAAGCGTTTGGGTTTATCTTGAGACTTATGGAGAAGCCTGCGTTTACAAGAAAGTGAGTGGGAGCTCAGAGCATTTCTCATATTATATGTAGATGACATACTTTTGATGGGAAATGATATAGAATTCTTGGACAACATTAAGGCCTACTTGAATAAGTGTTTTTCAATGAAGGACCTTGGAGAAGCTGCTTATATATTAGGGATCAAGATCTATAGAGATAGATCGAGACGCCTCATAGGTCTTTCACAAAGCACATACCTTGATAAGATTTTGAAGAAGTTCAAAATGGATCAGTCCAAGAAAGGGTTCTTGCCTCATTGCAAGGTGTGAAATTGAGCTCAGCTCAATGCCCGACCACGGCAAAAGATAAAGAAGAGATGAGTGTCATCCCTATGCCTCAGCCATAGGATCTATTATGTATGCCATGCTTTGTGTACCGGACCTGATGTAAACCTTGCCGTAAGTTTGGTAGGAAGGTACCAAAGTAATCCCGACAAGGAACACCGGACAGCGGTCAAGAATATCCTGAAGTACACGAAAAGGACAAAGGACATGTTTCGTTTATGGAAGTGACGAAGAGCCTCGTCAGGAGTTACGTCGACGCTTAGCTTCGACATAGATCTGGATGACTCTAAGTCACAAACCGGATCGTGTATATGTTGAATGGTGGAGCGATGGTAGCTGCACCGCAAGCAGGCGTCGTGGCGGGATCTACATGTGAAGCGGAGTACATGGCAGCCTCGGAGGCAGCGCATGAAGCAATTTGGGTGAAGGAGTTCATCACCGACCTAGGAGTCATACCCAATGCGTCGGGGCCGATCAAACTCTTCTGTGACAACACTAGAGCTATTGCCCTTGCCAAGGAGCCCAGGTTTCACAAGAAGACCAGGCACATCAAGCGTCGCTTCAACTCCATCCGTGAAAATGTTCAGGATGGAGACATAGAAATTTAAAAGTGCATACGGATCTGAATGTCGCAGATCCGTTGACTAAACCTCTTCATGGGCAAAACATGATCAACACCGTAACTCTATGGGTGTTCGATTCATCACAATGTAACTAGATTATTGAATCTAGTGCAAGTGGGAGACTGTTGGAAATATGCCCTAGAGGCAATAATAAAAGCATTATTATTATATTTCCTTGTTCATGATAATTGTCTTTTATTCATGCTATAACTGTATTATCCGGAAATCGTAATACACGTGTGAATACATAGACCACAATACGTCCCTAGTGAGCCTCTAGTTGACTAGCTCGTTGGTCGACAGATAGTCATGGTTTCTTGACTATGGACATCAGATGTCATTGACAACGGGATCACGTCATTAGGAGAATGACATGATGGACAAGACCCAATCCTAAGCATGGCACAAAGATCGTGTAGTTCGTTTTGCTAGAGCTTTTCCAATGTCAAGTATCTCTTCCTTAGATCGTGAGATCGTGTAACTCTCGGATACCGTAGGAGTGCTTTGGGTGTACCAAACGTCACAACGTAACTGGGTGACTATAAGGGTGCATTACAGGTATCTCCGAAAGTGTCATTGGGTTGACACGGATCGAGACAGGATTTGTCACTCCGTATGACGGAGAGGTATCATCGGGCCCACTCGGTAATGCATCATCATAATGAGCTCAAAGTGATCAAGTGTCCGTCACGGGATCATGCATTACGGTACGAGTAAAGTGACTTGCCGTAACGAGACTAAACGAGGTATTGGGATACCGACGATCGAAGTCTCGAGCAAGTAACATACCGTCGACAAAGGGAATAGCATACGGGGTTGCTTGAACCCTCGACATCGTGGTTCATCCGATGACAACATCGAGGAGCGTGGGAACCAACATGGGTATCCAGATCCCGCTGTTGGTTATTGACCGGAGAGCGTCTCGGTCATGTTCGCATGTCTCCCGAACCCGTAGGGTCTACACACTTAAGGTTCGGTGGCGCTAGGGTTAATAGGAAGACAATTATGTGATTACCGAATGTTGTTGAGTCCGGATGAGATCCCGGACGTCACGAGGAGTTCCGGAATGGTCCTGAGGTAAAGATTTATATATGGAAAGTGGTTAAGCGGACTCAGGAAAGTTTCGGGGTATACCGGTAATGTACCGGGCCACTGGAGAGTTCCGGAGGTCCACCGAGGGGCCACCCCTCGGGGGCCACATGGGCTAAGTGGGAGAGGGAGCCAGCCCTGGTGGGCTGGGCGCACCTCCCACCTAGGCCCATGCGGCTAGGGCATGGGGAGGGAAACCCTAAAGGGGCAAAGGGGCCCCGGCAGGGGCAAGCCACCCCTTTCCTCCTCCCTTGGCGCCGCCCCCTCTAGATGCCATCTAGAGGGGGCCGGCCCCCTCTCCCTTCCTCCTATAAATAGAGGGGTGGGGGGGGGGGAGGGCTGCACACACCATTGAAGGCGCAGCCCCTCCCCTCCCCAACACCTCTCTTTCTCCACGCGAGCTTGGCGAAGCCCTGCCGGAGAACTGCCGTGCCAACTGCACCACACCGTCGTGCTGCCATTGGAGTTGTCTTCTTCAACCTCTCCTTCATCCTTGCTGGATCAAGACGGAGGAGACGCCATCGTCCCGTACGTGTGTTGAACGCGGAGGTGCTGTCCGTTCAACACTTGGTCATCGGTGATCGGAATCACGTTGGGAACGTCTTCATCATCACCACTCCCTCGAACACTTCCGTACTCGATCTACAAGTGGTATGTAGATGCAAACTCTCTCTCTTGACTCGTTGCTTAGATGAACTCATAGATAGATCTTGGTGAAACCGTAGGAAAATTTTAATTTTCTGCAACGTTCCCCAACAGTTCGGTACTTGGATCGGTTGGATCGTGAAGACGTACGACTACATCAACTGCGTTGTGCTAACGCTTTCGCTTTCGGTCTACAAGGGTACATGGACATACTCTCCCCTCTCGTTGCTATGCGTCACCATGATCCTGTGTGTGCGTAGGAATTTTTTTGAAATTACTACGTTCCCCAACAGTGGTATCAGAGCCTGGTTTTAAGCGTAGATGTTATATGCACGAGTAGAAAACAAGTGAGTTGTGGGCGACACAAGTCATACTTCTTACCAACATGTCATACTTTGGTTCGGTGGTATTGTTGGATGAAGCGGCCCGGACCGACATTACGCGTACGCTTACGCGAGACTGGTTCTACCGACGTGCTTTGCACATAGGTGGCTGGCGGGTGTCAGTTTCTCCAACTTTAGTTGAACCGAAAAGGCTACGCCCGGTCCTTGAGAAGGTTAAAACAAACACTAACTTGACGAACTATCGTTGTGGTTTTGATGCGTAGGTAAGAACGGTTCTTGCTCAGCCCGTAGCAGCCACGTAAAACATGCAACGACAAAGTAGAGGACGTCTAACTTGTTTTTGCAGGGCATGTTGTGATGTGATATGGTCAAGACACGATGCTATATTTTATTGTATGAGATGATCATGTTTTGTAACCGAGTTATCGGCAACTGGCAGGAGCCATATGGTTGTCGCTTTATTGTATGCAATGCAATCGCCCTGTAATGCTTTACTTTATCACTAAGCGGTAGCGATAGTCGTAGAAGCATAAGTTGGCGAGACGACAACGATGCTACAATGGAGATCAAGGTGTCGCGCCGGTGACGATGGTGATCATGACGGTGCTTCGGAGATGGAGATCACAAGCACAAGACGATGATGGCCATATCATATCACTTATATTAATTGCATGTGATGTTTGTGTTTTATGCATCTTATCTTGCTTTGATTGACGGTAGCATTATAAGATGATCTCTCACTAATTTCAAGATAAAAGTGTTCTCCCTGAGTATGCACCGCTGTGAAAGTTCTTCGTGCTGAGACACCACGTGATGATCATGTGTGGTAAGCTCTACGTTCAAATACAACAGGTGCAAAACAGTTGCACACGTGGAATACTCAGGTTAAACTTGACGAGCCTAGCATATGCATATATGGCCTCGGAACACTGAGACCGAAAGGTCGAGCGTGAATCATATAGTAGATATGATCAACATAGTGATGTTCACCATTGAAAACTACTCCATCTCATGTGATGATCGGACATGGTTTAGTTGATTTGGATCACGCGATCACTTAGAGGATTAGAGGGATGTCTATCTAAGTGGGAGTTCTTAAGTAATATGATTAATTGAACTTAAATTTATCATGAACTTAGTACCTGATAGTATTTTGCTTGTCTATGTTGATTGTAGATAGATGGCCCATCTTTGTTGTTCCGTTGAATTTTAATGCGTTCCTTGAGAAAGCAAAGTTGAAAGATGATGGTAGCAATTACACGGACTGGGTCCGTAACTTGAGGATTATCCTCATTTCTGCACAGAAGAATTACGTCCTGGAAGCACCGCTAGGTGCCAAACCTACTGCAGGAGCAACACCGGATGTTATGAATGTCCGCGAGCAAAGCTGATGACTAATCGATAGTTTAGTTTGCCATGCTTTACGGCTTAGAACCGGGACTTCAACAATGTTTTGAACGTCATGGAGCATATGAGATGTTCCAGGAGTTGAAGTTAATATTTCAAGCAAATGCCGGATTGAGAGATATGAAGTCTCCAATAAGTTCTACAGCTGCAAGATGGAGGAGAATAGTTCTGTCAGTGAGCATATACTCAGAATGTCTGGGTATAACAATCACTTGATTCAACTGGGATTTAATCTTCCGGATGATAGCGTCATTGACAGAATTCTTCTATCACTGCCACAAGCTACAAGAGCTTCGTGATGAACTATAACATGCAAGGGATGGATAAGACGATTCCCGAGCTCTTCGCAATGCTAAAGGTCATGGAGGTAGAAATCAAGAAGGAGCATCAAGTGTTGATGGTCAACAAGACCACCAGTTTCAAGAAAAGGGCAAAGGGAAGAATAAAGGGAACTTCAAGAAGAACAACAAACAAGTTCTTTGCTCGGGGAGAAGAAACCCAAGTCTGGACCTAAGCACGAGACTGAGTGCTTCTCTTGCAAAGCAATTTGGACCTTTGAAGCGGAACTGCCCCAAGTATTTGGCGGATAAGAAGGATGGCAAGGTGAACAAAGGTATATGTGATATACATGTTATTGATGTGTACCTTACTAATGCTCGCATGATAGCACCCGTGTATTTGATCTTGGTTACATTGCTAATATTTGCAACTCGAAACAGGGACTATGGATTAAGCGAAGATTGGCTAAGGACAAGGTGACGATGCGCGTGGGAAATGGTTCCAAAGTCGATGTGACCGCGGTCGGCATGCTACCTCTACATCTACCTTCGGGATTAGTTTTAGACCTGAATAATTGTTATTTGGTGCTAGCGTTGAGCATGAACATTATATCTGGATCTTGTTTGATGCGAGACGATTATTCATTTAAATTAGAGAATAATGGTTGTTCTATTTATATGAGTAATATCTTTTATGGTCATGCTCCCTTGAGGAGTGGTCTATTTATATTAAATCTCGATAGTAGTGATACACATATTCATAATATTGAGGCCAAAAGATGCAGAGTTGATAATGATAGTGCAACTTATTTGTGGCACAACCGTTTAGGTCATATTTGTGTAAAGCGCATGAAGTAACTCCATTCCGATGGACTTTTGGAATCACTTGATTATGAATCACTTGGTACTTGCAAACCATGCCTCATGGGCAAGATGACTAAAACGCCGTTCTCCGGAACTATGGAGCGAGCAACAGATTTGTTGGAAATCATACATACAGATGTATGTGGTCCGATGAATGTTGAGGCTCATGGCGGTATCGTTATTTTCTCACCTTCACAGATGATTTAAGAAGATATGGGTATATCTACTTAATGAAACATAAGTCTGAAACATTTGAAAAGTTCAAAGAATTTCAGAGCGAAGTTGAAAATCATCGTAACAAGAAAATAAAGTTTCTATGATCTGATAGTGGAGGAGAATATTTGAGTTACGAGTTTGTCCTTCATTTGAAACAATGCGGAATAGTTTCGCAACTCACGCCACCCAGAACACCACAGCGTAATGGTGTGTCTGAACGTCATAATCGTACTTTAATAGATATGGTGCAATCTATGATGTCTCTTACTGATTTACCGCTATCATTTTGGGGTTATGCTTTAGAGATGGCTGCATTCACGTTAAATAGGGCACCATCGAAATCCATTGAGATGACGCCTTATGAACTGTGGTTTGGCAAGAAACCAAAGTTGTCGTTTCTTAAAGTTTGGGGCTGCGATGCTTATGTAAAAAAGCTTCAACCTGATAAGCTCGAACCCAAATTGGAGAAATGTGTCTTCTTGGGTACACCTTCTATCACAGATCTGAAGGCAAGACTTTTGTTGCTAAATTTGGATCCTTTCTAGAGAAGGAGTTTCTCTCAAAAGAAGTGAGTGGGCAAATCGGTTTATGCCCTACCGATTCTTTCTATCCGGCGCCACCGAGTTCAAATGTCATAGCCACTACCACAAACCCTAGGCAAATCGGTTTCACCGATAGGGATCTCGGTCTCACCGAGATGGGATTGTAATCTCTCTGTGTATGTCCATTACCAAAATCGGTCTTACCGAGTTTGTGTAATCGGTACTACCGAGATTACAATGCAAACTCTCTGGTTAACTTATTACCCAAATCGGTCCCACCAAGTTTGAGTAATCGGTCCCACCGAGTTTGCCTGACCAACTCTCTGGTTAGCTAATTACCAAAATAGGTCTCACTGAGATTACGTTATGCCCTAACCCTAACCATATCGGTCCTACCGAGTTGCATATCGGTCCCACCGAAAACCCTAACGGTCACTAGGTTTACTAAATCGGTCCGACCGAGTTTGTTGATTCGGTCCTACCGAGTTTGGTAAATTGTGTGTAACGGTTAGATTTTGTGTGGAGGCTATATATACCCTCCACCTCCTCTTCATTCGTGGAGAGAGCCATCGAACAAACCTACACTTCCAACTTACCAGTTAGAGAGAGAACCACCTACTCATGTGTTGAGGCCAAGATATTCCATTCCAACCACATGAATCTTGATCTCTAGCCTTCCCCAAGTTGCTTTCCACTCAAATCTTCTTTCCACCAGATCCAAATCCTATGAGAGAGAGAGTTGAGTGTTGGGGAGACTATCATTTGAAGCACAAGAGCAAGGAGTTCATCATCAACACACCATTTGTTACTTCTTGGAGAGTGGTGTCTCCTAGATTGGCTAGGTGTCACTTGGGAGCCTCCGAGCAAGATTGTGGAGTTGAACCAAGGAGTTTGTAAGGGCAAGGAGATCGCCTACTTCGTGAAGATCTACCGCTAGTGAGGCAAGTCCTTCGTGGGCGGCGGCCATGGTGGGATAGACAAGGTTGCTTCTTCGTGGACCCTTCGTGGGTGGAGCCCTCCGTGGACTCGCGCAACCGTTACCCTTCGTGGGTTGAAGTCTCCATCAACGTGGATGTACGATAGAACCACCTATCGGAACCACGGCAAAAACATCCGTGTCTCCAATTGCGTTTGAACTCTCAAAACCCTTCCCTTTACATTCTTGCAAGTTGCATGCTTTACTTTCCGCTGCTCATACACTCTTTGCATGCTTGCTTGTTATGTATTGTGAATGTTAAACTTGTGCCTAAACTCCACTTAAACCTAAAAAAGTTAAAAACTACAACTTTGGTACTTAGTGTCTAATCACCCCCCTCTAGACACCTCTTCTCAAGATCCTACAAGTGGTATCAGAGCATTGGTCTCCATTGCCTTGGTTTAATCACCATTGGAGGAAGATGGATGCGTCTACTTTGAGGAGTCTTAGACATAGAGTGCCTATCCTTGATGGAGAGTATTTTCATGAGTGGAAAAATGAGATGCTTGTAATTTTCAATCAGTATCATTTGAACAAGTACATTGCTAGCCTTGTGCACCTCATGTTGATCCTATGCATCCTACCCTTGATGAATCTATTTACATGATTAGGAACCTTAGAACTGTTAATCTCATCACTAGAGGCTTGCCTAGAAACTTAATTAGAATCTTGCCTACTCTTGAGTGTGCCTACACTATATGGAAATTTCTTGAGGAACGCTTTCCAAATTATTCCTTGAAAAATCTAGATGAGATTCTCCATAAGTCTATTGCCTTGAGTAAGATAAATACTAGTGATCCTATGTTTGGTGATCATCTATTTGAACTTCTTGACCTTATGCGTGCCAAAGGAGATGTTGGAATTATTGGTGATATTATTTACGAGCTATAAGAATTCATAAGCAAGATCATTGTCAAACTCACTCTAACGAATTACCCTCTCTAGGACTTGATCCACCACATGACGATGTTGAACATGGATACTATGATGAGGATGATGATAGTGACTTCGATCTTGACAATGCAATGAGACATTTTGGTCTTATGGCAAATTTTCGGGGATATGTGTCAGGAGGAAAGGAATGGGTTCTTGACAGTGGATGTACCGATCACATGACCGGAGATAAAGACATGTTTCGTGAGCTTGCTGAAAATGATAGTCCTCGAAAGTATGTCACTTTCGGTGACAACTCAAAGGGTAAGGTGGTTGGCCTCGGTAAGGTGGCCATCTCACATGATAGCTCCATTCATAATGTTATGCTCGTTGAGTCTCTTCGCTACAACTTACTTCCAGTATCTAGACTTGCTGATTTCGGTTTCAATGTCCTATTTACTGAAGTAGACTGCCAAGTGTTTCATCGAGACAATCATAAAATGGTCTTTACCGGTATACGTAGAGGTGATCTTTACATGGTGGATTTCTCTAAAGAGGCACAACCTACATCTTGCTTCATTGCTAAATCCTCAAAAGGTTGGTTATGGCATAGACGACTAGGTCACGTTGGCATGAGAAATCTTGACAGGCTTATTAAAGGAAAACATATCCTTGGAGTTAACGATGTCATATTTGATAAGTATAGACTTTGCAGTGCTTGTCAGGCAGGTAAACATGTTGGAGGAAGGCATCCCGTGAAGAACATCATGACCACAAGGAGGCCACTCGAGCTACTTCATATGGATCTCTTTGGTCCCAACGCCACAAAAGTCTCGGTGGAAATTCTTTTGGTCTAGTTATAGTTGATGATTTTTCAAGATTTACGTGGGTGTTCTTTCTCGATGATAAATCACAGGTCCAAAAGATCTTCAAAAACTTCGCTAGGAAGGCCCAAAATCAATTTGAAGTAAAGATCAAGAAGGTTCACAAATGACAACGGAACGGAGTTCAAGAACGCAAATGTGGACACCTTTCTTGACGAAGAAGGGATTTCACACGAGTTCTCGGCTGCGTACACACCTCAACAAAATGGAGTTGTTGAGAGGAAGAACCGGACGCTCATCGAAATGGCGAGAACGATGCTTGATGAGTACAAGACGCCGAAGCACTTTTGGGCAGAAGCGGTTGAGACAGCTTGTCATGCAACAAATCGCTTGTATTGAAGAAGATCTTACTTTTTTGGCATTAACTGAAAGCCCAGACACTCTGTTAAAATGAGTCATGATACTAGTAAGCTCTTGGATAGAATTCAGATCTTCACAAGCTGCTCGGCAAGACGGCATACGAGCTCCTCACCGGTAACAAACCCCAAGTTGGATACTTTCGAGTATTCGGCTCAAAGTGCTACATTCTTGATAAGCATCGTCGTTCAAAATTTGCTCCTAAATCACATGAACGTTTCCTACTAGGTTATGGCCCAAACTCTCACACCTACCGTGTCTACAACAATTTCACCCGAAAGGTTGAAGAGACCGTAGATGTGAAGTTTGATGAATCTAACAGCTCGCAAGTAGAGCAATTACCAATTGATGTAGGAGACAAAGACCCTTCGGAAGCAATCCAAGACTTGTCTATTGGCAAGGTCCGTCCAACGGAGGTGAAGGAGAGTACCTCGTCCGTCCAAGTGGAAGCTTCTACTTCACGACAAGGTGAACCAAGAGTTGATATGGAAGCATCCACAAGTAGAACACACCAAGATGAAGAAAACGAGGAAGAACATCACGAACGTCAACAACCTCCTTCTCCACCACGACAAGAAAACGACAACGCCAACAAGAAATAAGATCAAGAAGAAGAAGAAGAACAAGATGAAGAAGATGTTCAACCGAGACCCAAGCAAAAGCTTTCACGAGTTCGAGCAAGAATTGCTAAAGACCATCCCGTCGAGCAAATCTACAATGATATTCAAACCGGGAGAATCACTCGCTCTAAAACTCATTTAGCTAACTTTTGTGAAAACTATTCTTTCATCTCTAGCATTGAACCTATGAAGGTCAAAGAAGCATTGGAAGATCCGGATTGGATAAATCTATGCATGAAGAGCTACACAACTTTGAGAGAAACCAAGTTTGGACATTGGTTGAGAAGCCCGACAACAACCACAACATCATCGGTACCAAATGGGTGTTTCGCAACAAGCAAGATGAAGATGGACAAGTAGTTAGCAACAAAGCACGTCTCGTCGCCCAAGGCTACACACAAGTCGAAGGTCTGGACTATGGCGAGACTTATGCTCCGTTGCTAGACTTGAGTCCATTCGCATCGACTACCTATGCTAATCACCATGATATCACCTTGTACCAAATGGACATTAAAAGTGCTTTTCTAAATGGTGAAATAGATGAGGAAGTTTATGTTAAACAACCTCCCGGCTTTGTCAATCCTAAGAAACCAAATCATGTTTACAAACTTCACAAAGCCCTTTATGGTCTTAAACAAGCTCCTAGAGCTTGGTATAAATCTTGACCAAGTTTCTTCTTGAAAAGGGATTTGAAATTGGGAAAATTGATTCCACACTTTTTACTAAAAGGGTTAATGGAGAATTATTTGTATGCCAAAGTTATGTTGATGATATCATATTTGGATCAACTAATCCTCATTTTAGTGAGAAGTTTGGAAAGCTAATGTCGGAGAAGTTTGAGATGTCAATGATGAGTGAACTCAAATTTTTTCTTGGGTTGGAAATCAAGCAAACTAAGGAAGGTACTTTTGTCTCTCAAACGAAGTACACTAAGGACTTATTCAAAAAGTTCACTATGCAAGAGTGCAAAGGTATGTCTACAGCCATGCCTACTAGTGGACATCTTGATTTGACCAAAGATGGTAAACCAGTTGACCAAAAGGTTTATCGCTCTATGATTGGATCATTGTTATACCTATGTGCTTCACGTCCCGATATTATGCTAAGTGTGTGCATGTGTGCAAGATATCAAGCTGCTCCTAAAGAATGTCATCTTAAGGCCGTAAAAAGGATAGTGATATACTTAATTCATAGACCAAATTTTGGCATTTGGTATCCTAAGAGGGCCTCTTTCGATCTTGTTGGCTACTCCGACTCGGACTATGTGGAGACAAGGTTGATAGAAAGTCCACTTCGGGTACTTGTCAATTTCTTGGTAGATCTCTTGTGTCTTGGTCCTCCAAGAAACAAAACTCGGTATCCTTATCTCTTGCCAAGCGGAGTACATTGCCGCTGGTTCATGTTGTGCTCAATTACTTTGGATGACCCAAACTCTTAAAGATTATGGGATATATGTGAAACATGTTCCATTGCTTTGTGACAATGAAAGTTCTATCAAAATTGGTCATAATCCCGTACAACATTCTCGAACTAAGCATATTGAAGTTCGTCATCATTTCATTCGAGATCATGTTGCTAAGGGTGACATTAATCTTAAGCATGTTCGCACCGAAAAGCAATCAACAGATATATTTACTAAACCTCTTGATGAGAAAGTGTTTTGCAGGTTGAGAGGAGAATTGAACATCATTGATGCTTCAAACTTGGAGTAGAAACTCCATTGGATACATGCAAGACATAAGCTTATGACTAATCCATGATATCTCTCTTATGATGAAAATATTATATGTTGGATATATTTGCATCTTGCATGTTATCTAACCCATGTAGGTACTTTGTTGAAACAAATTCCATGAGATTGTAATCTACTCACATCTTGAGCAATCTCTACATCACCAAGACTCTACACTATGGTGGTTGAAGACAAGGAAGCACGGAACCATTCAAACATATCCTTTGACAAACTCTATGTTGAGCTTCATGATTATCATTTTTGGATACACAAGTGCTACTCCTTGCAAGAACTAACCCATGTAGGTAGATGGACTCAAATTCCAAGTGGTGCTCCCAACTCTTGAGCTACATTAACCTTGAGCAACCCACACAAGTTCAACTACATGGTCAACACCACCAACCAAGGTATGTTGTTCCATCTTAGAGAAGCTTTACTCCGAGTCATGAGCTAAAGCAACTCGACAAGATGTGAATACATCAAGATGCTTAAACGAAAAATGGTAACCCCATTTTGAGCTTAAACGATGAGTATGACCTATGATCAAGTGATCTCACTTGACTCCTAAGTCAATATACTCCAACATAGGTGACTTTGTCGCCGACCATCTCTAGATGAAGTTCTCTCATGTTCTTTTCTGTGCTTTTGCATTTGTCTCATGCATATTTGTTTCCCCTTTCAAAAAAAACTTCATCTAGATTTATTTCTTTTCTTTTCTGTTGCTCTGCATTTCCTGCATCCAATTCATTGCATATCATTCAGTAAATTCCTTGCAAATCTTTGTGAGATCTTCTAGTCTAGTGAGCTGAGGTGACAAATGTTTTCTCTGTGCTGAACTCGGTTTCACCGATTTGTTGTTTTCGGTCCAACCGAATCCTTTCGGTACAACCTAAGCATACCACTCGGTGCCACCGATTTCACAACAGGAAAAACAGTTTGCCACTTATTCTGTGTTTCTTGATCCAGCTCCACTCAATGAATCTTGTCCTCTACAAGCATCACAATTTTATCCGATTGCTTTGAGTTGTGACTCAAGGACCAAACCCATTCACAACAAATTCGAAGACCCTTCTTGGAAAGTGATGTCAAAGGGGGAGAGAGATCACATCAAAGCTTATCACTTCCAAAAGGGAGAGAGTATTAAGGGGGAGAAAGAGATCTCCAGGGGGAGAGAATACTCAAGTAGAAAGTATTTCTCAAGGATCCCAGATGCTAGGTGTTCAAGAGAGAGATGCCACATGTCTTTTTGGGGGAAAGACATGTTCATGTGTGCTTACTTGCATTTAGCTCTGCTCATTTATATCTTTCAGCCCTGATTTTCTGTTCCCTATCTTCTCCCAGTATCCCATGCTAGATTCAGGGGGAGCAAGACATCTAAGGGAAAGGGATCATTCAAATTCATTGCATATCTTTAGTCTTGGGGACATGTCTAATCCAATGTGGTACTTAGTACTCACTCTCTACATGTCATCCCAGTCTTGGTATTCTTTTGGTTTCTTCTGTTTGCTCTGGCTAGTAGATGTACCTGTGTTATCTAACCTTGTTTGTGCAGGTTCATTCCACCCTAAGCCAAATCAAGACTACAAGGTAAGTATATGCATCACACTCATGTGTATGAGGAATTCTTGCTGATGTACATACTGTTTGCAAGGAGGACTCATGAGCATGAAGGTTTTTTCTTTAATATTCTTTGCTCTGATGCATATGGCCAAGATACATGTAACACATTGCCTACTCTATCATGGTTATGATCTCACATGCTTCTCTATTCCATATTCACATGATTGCATACATGTAGGTGGAGCCTATGCTGGTTACATGTCTTTCTGAAGCTTTACTTGCTATTCTTTATATCTTTATCTAAAGCTTTGATGTATGTTGCCATCAATTACCAAAAAGGGGGAGATTGAAAGCACAAGTGCTCCCTAGGTGGTTTTGGTAATTAATGTCAACATATCTCTTGTTGGACTAACACCTTTATCTAGTATGTTTCAGATAAGTTCAACAATGGAGTGGCATGGACTAAAGGATGTGGGAACCCCTTCAAGATGCTAAGGACAAAGGATTGGCTCAAGCTTCAAGCTCAAGACTCTTCATTTTATATTTAGTGATCCAAGATCACATTGAGTCTATAGGAAAAGCCAATACTATCAAGAAGGGATGAGGTGTTGCTTAATGAGCCTCTTGCTTCATGTGCTTAGTGATATGCTCCAAAACCCTCCACTAGTTTCCCACTTCCACATATGACCTAAACCTAAAGTCAAACTCGGCCCTACCAATTCTTTCTATCCAGCGCCACCGAGTTCAAATGTCATAGCCACTGCCACAAACCCTAGTCAAATCGGTTTCACCGATAGGGATCTCGGTCTCACCGAGATGGGATTGTAATCTCTCTGTGTATGTCCATTACCAAAATCGGTCTTACCGAGTTTGTGTAATCGGTACTACCGAGATTACAATGCAAACTCTTTAGTTAACTTATTACCAAAATCGGTCCCACCGAGTTTGCCTGACCAACTCTCTGGTTAGCTAATTACCAAAATCGGTCTCACCGAGTTTGTGTAATTGGTCTCACCGAGATTACATTATGCCCTAACCCTAACCATATCGGTCCTACTAAGTTGCATATCGGTCCCACCGAAAACCCTAACGATCACTAGGTTTACTAAATCGGTCTGACCGAGTTTGTTGATTCGGTCCCACCGAGTTTGTTAAATTGTGTGTAACGGTTAGATTTGTTGTGGAGGCTATATATACCCTTCCACCTCCTCTTCATTCGTGGAGAGAGCCATCAGAACAAACCTACACTTCCAACTTACTAGTTCTGAGAGAGAACCACCTACTCATGTGTTGAGGCCAAGATATTCCATTCCAACCACATGAATCTTGATCTCTAGCCTTCCCCAAGTTGCTTTCCAATCAAATCTTCTTTCCACCAGATCCAAATCCTATGAGAGAGAGTTGAGTGTTGGGGAGACTATCATTTGAAGCACAAGAGCAAGGAGTTCATCATCAACACACCATTTGTTACTTCTTGGAGAGTAGTGTCTCCTAGATTGGCTAGGTGTCACTTGGGAGCCTCCGACAAGATTGTGGAGTTGAACCAAGGAGTTTGTAAGGGCAAGGAGATCGCCTACTTCGTGAAGATCTACCGCTAGTGAGGCAAGTCCTTCGTGGGCGGCGGCCATGGTGGGATAGACAAGGTTGCTTCTTCGTGGACCCTTCGTGGGTGGAGCCCTCCGTGGACTCGCGCAACCATTACCCTTCGTGGGTTGAAGTCTCCATCAACGTGGATGTACGATAGCACCACCTATCGGAACCACGACAAAAACATCCGTGTCTCCAATTGCGTTTGAATTCTCAAAACCCTTCCCTTTACATTCTTGCAAGTTGCATGCTTTACTTTCCGCTGCTCATACACTCTTTGCATGCTTGCTTGTTATGTATTGTGAATGTTAAACTTGTGCCTAAACTCCACTTAAACCTAAAAAATTTAAAAATTGCAACTTTGGTACTTAGTGTCTAATCACCCCCCCTCTAGACACCTCTTCTCAAGATCCTACAAAAATGGATCAGACAAAGAAAGGGTTCTTGCCTGTGTTGCAAGGTGTGAAGTTGATTCAGACTCAATGCCCGACCACTACAGAAGATAGAGAGAAAATGAAAGATGTTCCCTATGCTTTAGCCATAGGATCTATCATGTATGCAATGTTGTATACCAGACCTGATGTGTGCCTTGCTATAAGTTTAGCAGGGAGGTACCAAAGTAATCCAGGAGCGGATCACTGGACAGCAGTCAGGAACATCCCGAAATACCTGAAAAGGACTAAGGATATGTTTCTTGTTTATGGAGGTGACAAAGAGCTAGTTGTAAAGGGTTACGTCGATGCAAGCTTTGACACTGATCGGGACGATTCTAAATCGCAAACCGGATACGTGTTTACATTGAACGGTGGAGCTGTCAGTTGGTGCAGTTCTAAACAAAGCGTTGTGGCGGGATCTACATGTGAAGTGGAGTACATAGCTGCTTCGGAAGCAGCAAAGGAAGGAGTCTGGATGAAGGAGTTCATATCCGATCTGGGTGTCATACCTAGTGCATCGGGTCCAACGAAAATCTTTTGTGACAATACTGGTGCAATTGCCTTGGCAAAGGAATCCAGATTTCACAAGAGAACCAAGCACATCAAGAGACGCTTCAACTCCATCCGGGATCAAGTCCAGGTGGGAGACATAGAAATTTGCAAGATACATACGTATCTGAATGTTGCAGATCCGTTGACTAAGCCTCTTCCACGAGCAAAACATGATCACCACCAAGGCTCCATGGGTGTTAGAATCATTACTGTGTAATCTAGATTATTGACTCTAGTGCAAGTGGGAGATCAAGGAAATATGCCCTAGAGGCAATAATAAAGTTATTATCTATTTCCTTATATCATGATAAATGTTTATTATTCATGCTAGAATTGTATTAACCGGAAACATAATACTTGTGTAAATACATAGACAAACAGAGTGTCACTAGTATGCCTCTACTTGACAAGCTTGTTGATCAAAGATGGTTATGTTTCCTAGCCATAGACATGAGTTGACATTTGATTAACGGGATCACATCATTAGGAGAATGATATGATTGACTTGACCCATTCCGTTAGCTTAGCACTTGATCGTTTAGTATTCTGCTATTGCTTTCTTCATGACTTATACATGTTCCTATGACTATGAGATTATGCAACTCCTGTTTACCGGAGGAACACTTTGTGTGTGCTACTGATATGTCTCCAACGTATCTATAATTTTTGATTGTTCCATGCTATTATATTATCTGTTTTGGATGTTTATGGGCTTTATTATGCACTTTTATATTATTTTTGGGACTAACCTATTGACCCAGAGCCTAGTGCCAGTTTCTATTTTTTCCGTTGTTTCAGTGTTTCGCAGAAAAGGAATATCAAACGGAGTCCAAACGGAATGAAACCTACGAGAACGTGATTTTTGGAACGGAAGCAATCCAGGGGACTTGGAGTGCACGTCAGGGACTAAACGAGGAAGGCACGAGGCGGGCGCCCACCCCACAGGCGCGCCTCCACCCTCGTGGGCCCCTCGTGGCTCCCCGACGTATTTCTTCCTCCTATATATACCAATATACCCTAAAACCTTCTTGGGAACGAGAATAGATCGGAGTTCCGCCGCAAGCCTTTGTAGCCACCAAAACCAATCGGGACCCTGTTCAAGACCCTCTAGAAGGGGAGAACCCTCACCGGTGGCCATCTTCATCATCCCGGCGCTCTCCATGACAAGGAGGGAGTAGTTCACCCTCGGGGCTGAGGGTATGTACCAGTAGCTATGTGTTTGATCTCTCTCTCTCTCGTGTTCTCGATTTGGCACGATCTTGATGTATCGCGAGCTTTGCTATTATAGTTGGATCTTATGATGTTTCTCCCCATCTACTCTATTGTAATGGATTGAGTTTTCCCTTTGAAGTTATCTTATCGGATTGAGTCTTTAATGATTTGAGAACACTTTATGTATGTCTTGCGTGGGATAACCGTGGTGACAATGGGTTATTCTATTGATTCACTTGATGTATGTTTTGGTGATCAACTTGTGGGTTCCGCCCATGAACCTATGCATAGGGGTCGGAACACATTTTCGTCTTGACTCTCTGGTAGAAACTTTGGGGCACTCTTTGAGGTTCTATGTGTTGGTTGAATAGATGAATCTGAGATTGTGTGATGCATATCGTATAATCATACCCACGGATACTTCAGGTGACATTGGAGTATCTAGGTGACATTAGGGTTTTGGTTGATGTGTGTCTTAAGGTGTTATTAACTACGAACTCTAGGGCTGTTTGTGACACTTATAGGAATAGCCCAATGGATTGATCGGAAAGAATAACTTTGAGGTGGTTTCGTACCCTACCATAATCTCTTCGTTTGTTCTCCGCTATTAGTGACTTTGGAGTGACTCTTTGTTGCATGTTGAGGGATAATTATATGATCCAATTATGTTATTATTGTTGACAGAACTTGCACTAGTGAAAGTATGAACCCTAGGCCTTGTTTCCTAGCATTGCAATACCGTTTAAGCTCACTTTGATCATTAGTTACCTTGCTGTTTTTACATTTTCAGATTACAAAAACCTATATCTACCATCCATATTGCACTTGTATCACCATCTCTTCGCCGAACTAGTGCACCTATACAATTTACCATTGTATTGGGTGTGTTGGGGACGCAAGAGACTCTTTGTTATTTGGTTGCGGGGTTGCTTGAGAGAGACCATCTTCATCCCTCGCCTCCCACGGATTGATAAACCTTAGGTCATCCACTTGAGGGAAATTTGCTACTGTCCTACAAACCTCTGCACTTGGAGGCCCAACAACGTCTACAAGAAGAAGGTTGCGTAGTAGACATCAAGCAGTTTCTGGCGCCATTGCCGGGGAGGTGAGTGCTTGAAGGTATATCTTTAGATCTTGCAATCGAATCTTTTTGTTTGTTGTTTTAGCACTAGTTTAGTTTATAAAATAAAACTACAAAAAAATGGAATTGAGTTTGTCTCATACGCTTTATCTTTTTAATATCTTTCGTGAGTATGATGGAAAGGAAAATTGTGTCAAAGTACTAGAAGAAGAATTACATAGAATGCTTGGCATAAAATATGTTAATGATGAGCATGATTGCAATGTTGTTAGTATGAACTCCTTGAATATCCATGGTACTAGTGATGATTGCACTAGTTACGATGAAAATGTCTCCGATAAACATGTCAATTTTCGTGGAGTGCATTGGGTTTGCAAGTACACACCAAATAGGGAAGATAGATATTGCAAGAGGCATAAGCATTTAGAAACTAAATTGTTGCAAGAAAGGCTAGATTTTTGTGCTAAAAATTTAAATTTTCTTAGCCGTACTTGTGAACTTTGCAATGAACGGGGTCATTTAACTATCCGATGCAAATTGTTTCATGATCTAATCGTGTCCAAAAATTGTGATGACTTGATTTCCCTTGCACATTATAATGAACTTAGTTTGCTTTTGGGCTATGAAGAAATGAAACGTATAACTAACTATCTCCCAGAATTTGCCTGTTATAAACTTCTTAATTTTGATCTAGAGGAAATTTATATGTATTGTGCAGTGAATTGCATTGAAAATCCTTATATTGCCAATTACATAAATAAAAGAAAGCAAATAGAAGATGAAGAGAACACTAATGAAAGGGAAGAGACTTCCCAATATCCTCCTATTATTTCTTATGATGAATCAAGTAACGAGGAGCTTTCTATTCAACCAATCTCATCAATAAGGAGCTCAAAAAGGAGGGACAAACCCGCACATGATGTGAAGAAGAAAAAGAAAAACTGGAGAAGCAAAGGTAAAAAGGTATCCCTCCCAAACAATGTTTCTCCTATTATTGTTGTGCCTCATGAAAATGAATCAAAAATAATTGTGGAAGATGATGCACTTGATGATGATCTAGTTATGACTATTGCTTGTTGTGATGATTATGATTGGGAAGATAATGATACTTCTTATGATATCGAAAATCTTTTTGGCACTTGCTTGGAATTTGACAATCGCTATACTATTGGTGCTATCCATACTATTAATGATGAGAGTGATTATGCTTATGATATGAAAAGGCCCAAGCTTGGGGATGCTATGTTTAAAGAAGATGATGTTTTTGAGAATATATTTGCTGCAATTAATGTTTGTCCCAAGCTTGGGGATGCTATGTCTAATGAAGATGATATTTTTAGCCTCTCAAGTTTCGATATGCGAATTTATAATGATGATAGCATGCCTCCTACTTATGATGATTATATTGATGAAAGTGGGTTTGGAAGAGTGTCAACTTTAGGAAGTAATGATCCCACTATGTTGGAGGATGTTGAATATTATAATATTTATGAAAGTGGATTTGGAGAGGTCATGACTTTATTTAGTGATGTATCCACTATTTCGGAAGAGGTTTCAATCGATTATGATGAGAACAAAGTTGCTACTTATGATGATTATTGTGATGAAACTTATGCTATAAAAAGTAGTGATGATTATATTTATAAAACTTGTCATGATCATGATTACCCTTTTTCTGAACATTACACTTTTAATTTGGAAACAATTTATAGTATTCAAGTCTCTTATGATACTCCCACTATTCCGAATGAGAAGAATTTTGCTTGTGTAGAGAGTAGTAAATTTACTATGCTTGTAGATCATGAAAAGAATGCTTTAGGTTCTGGTTATATTGTTGAATTCATTCATGATGCTACTGAAAATTATTATGGGGGAGGAATGTATGCTTGTAGGAATTGCAATAATATCAAGTTTCCTCTCTATGTGCTTAAAATCTTGAAGTTATGCTTGTTTTACCTTCCTATGCAAGTTGATTCTTGTTCCCATAAGTTGTTTGCTCACAAAATCCCTATGCATAGGAAGTGTGTTAAACTTAAATGTGTTAGTCATATTCTTTATGATGCTCTCTTTATGTTTCAATTCTTATCTTTTATGTGAGCATCATTGAAATCATCATGCCTAGCTAGGAGCGTTAAACGTTAGCGCTTGTTGGGAGGCAACCCAATTTTATTTTAGTTTCTTGCTTTTTTGGTTCTGTTTAGGAATAAATAATCCATATAGCTTATGTTTATATGTGTTTTTGTGTTTTAATTAGTGTTTTTTCCAAGTAGAACCTTTGGGAAGACTTGGGTGAAGTCTTTATGATCATGCTGTAAAAAACAGAAACTTTAGCGCTCACGAGATTAGCTAAAACTTTTTACTGGAGAATGATATTTAGTTGTTTATTTTTGAAGATGATTTATATACAAATTCCTCAGGTCCACCAATTTATTTTAGAATTTTTGGAGTTCCAGAAGTTTGCATTAGTTACAGATTACTACAGACTGTTCTGTTTTTGACAGATTCTGTTTTTCGTGTGTT
This sequence comes from Aegilops bicornis, assembly GCA_021605145.1. NCBI lineage: Eukaryota > Viridiplantae > Streptophyta > Magnoliopsida > Poales > Poaceae > Aegilops > Aegilops bicornis. Next base: position 186,747,453 of record CM038674.1, read on the forward strand.
GTTTGCTTATTTTGATGACTCTATGGCTAGTAAAATAGTTTATAAACCATAGAGAAGTTGGAATAAAGTAGGTTTAACACCAATATAAATAAATAATGAGTTCATTACAGTACCATGAAGTGGTGTTTTGTTTTCTTTAAGCTAACGGAGCTCACGAGATTTTTACATTAAGTTTTGTGTTGTGAAGTTTTCAAGTTTTGGGTAAAGATTCGATGGACTATGGAATAAGGAGTGGCAAGATCCTAAGCTTGGGGATGCCCAAGGCACCCCAAGGTAATATTCAAGGACAACCAAGAGCCTAAGCTTGGGGATGCTCTGGATGGCATCCCCTCTTTCGTCTTCGTTCATCGGTAACTTTACTTGGAGCTACATTTTTATTCACCACATGATATGTGTTTTTCTTGGAGCGTTGTTTTATTTTATTTTGTTTTGCTTGCTGTTTGAATAAAATACCAAGATCTGAAATTATTAAATGGGAGACTCTTCACATAGTTGCATAATTATCCGACTACTCATTGATCTTCACTTATATCTTTCGGAGTAGTTTGTCGTTTGCTCTAGTGCTTCACTTATATCTTTTAGAGCACAATGGTAGTTTTATTTTTAAGAAATAGATGAACTCTCATTCTTCACTTATATTATTTTGAGAGTATTAAAGAGCATGGTAATTTTCTTAATCATAATATGCTAGGTATTCAAGATTAGTAAAAACTTTTTTTATGAGTGTGTTGAATACTAAGAGAAGTTTGATGCTTGATGATTGTTTTGAGATATGGAGGTAGTGATATTAAAGTTGTGCTAGTTGAGTAGTTGTGAATTTGAGAAATACTTGTGTTGAAGTTTGCAAGTCCCGTAGCATGCACGTATGGTAAACGTTATGTAACAAATTTGAAACATGAGGCTTTCTTTGATTGTCCTTATGAGTGGCGGTCGGGGACGAGCGATGGTCTTTTCATACCAATCTATCCCCCTAGGAGCATGCGCGTAGTGCTTGGTTTTTGATGACTTGTAAATTTTTGCAATAAGTATGTGAGTTCTTTATGACTAATGTTGAGTCCATGGATTATACGCACTCTCACCTTTCCATCATTGCTAGCCTCTTGATGCACTGCATTGCCCTTTCTCACATTGAGAGTTGGTGCAAACTTTGCCAGTGCATCCAAACCCCATGATATGATATGCTCTTTCACACATAAACCTCCTTATATCTTCCTCAAAACAGCCACCATACCTACCTATTATGGCATTTCCATTGCCATTCCGAGATATATTGCCATGCAACTTTCCACCGTTCCGTTTATCATGACACGTTCATTATTGTCATATTGCTTTGCATGATCATGTAGTTGACATAGTATTTGTGGCAAAGCCACCATTCATAATTCTTTCATACATGTCACTCTTGGTTCATTGCATATCCCGGTACACCGCCGGAGGCATTCATATAGAGTCATACTCTGTTCTAGTACAGAGTTGTAATCATTGAGTTGTAAATAAATAGAAGTGTGATGATCATCATTTTCTAGAGCATTGTCCCAAGTGAGGAATAAAAAAAAGAGAAAGGCCATAAAATAGAGAAGGCCCCAAAAAAATAAAAAATAATAATGAGAGAAAAAGAGAGAAGGGATAATGTTACTATCCTTTTTACCACACTTGTGCTTCAAAGTAGCACCATAATCTTCATGATAGAGAGTCTCTTGTTTTGTCACTTTCATATACTAGTGGGGTTTTTTCATTATAGAACTTGGCTTGTATATTCCAACAATGGGCCTCCTCAAGTGCCCTAGGTCTTCATGAGCAAGCAAGTTGGATGCACACCCACTTAGTTTCTTTTGTTGAGCTTTCATACATTTATAGCTCTAGTGCATCCGTTGCATGGCAATCCCTACTCCTTGCATTAACATCAATCGATGGGCATCTCCATAGCTCATTGATTAGCCGCGTTGATGTGATACTTTCTCCTTTTTTGTCTTCTCCACATAAACCCCATCATTATATTCTATTCCACCCATAGTGCTATATCCATGGCTCACGCTCATGTATTGTGTGAAGGTTGAAAAAGTTTGAGATTACTAAAGTATGAAATAATTGCTTGGCTTGTCATCGGGGTTGTGCATGATCAGAGCATTCTTGTGTGACGAAAATGGATCATGACCAAACTATATGATTTTGTAGGGATGAACTTTCTTTAGCCATGTTATTTTGAGAGGACATAATTGCTTAGTTAGTATGCTTGAAGTATTATTACTTTTATGTCAATATGAACTTTTATCTTGAATCTTTCGGATCAAAATATTCATACCATAATTAAGAAGAATTACATTGAAATTATGCCAAGTAGCATTCCACATCAAAAATTTTGTTTTTATCATTTATCTACTCGAGGACGAGCAGGAATTAAGCTTGGGGATGCTGATACGTCTCCAACGTATCTATAATTTTTTTTGTTCCATGCTATTATATTATCTATTTTAGATGCTTATGGGTTTTATTATGCACTTTTATATTATTTTTGGGACTAACCTATTGACCTAGAGCCTAGTGCTAGTTTCTGTTTTTCCCTTGTTTCAGTGTTTCGCAGAAAAGGAATATCAAACGGAGTCCAAACGGAATGAAACCTGCGGGAACGTGATTTTTGGAACGGAAGCAATCTAGGGGACTTGGAGTGCACGTCAGGGAATAAACAAGGAAGGCACGAGGCAGGGGGGCGCACCCACCCCCCTGGGCGTGCCCTCCACCCTCGTGGCTCCCCTGACGTATTTCTTCCTCCTATATATACCAATATACCCTAAAACCTTCGGGGAACAGAATAGATCGGGAGTTCCGCCGCCGCAAGCCTCTGTAGCCACCAAAAACAAATCGGGACCCTGTTCCGGCACCCTGCCGGAGGGGAGAACACTCACCGGTGGCCATCTTCACCATCCCGGCGCTCTCCATGATGAGGAGGGAGTAGTTCACCCTCGGGGCTGAGGGTATGTACCAGTAGCTATGTGTTTGATCTCTCTCTCTCTCTCTCTCTCGTGTTCTTGATTTGGCACGATCTTGATGTATCGCGAGCTTTGCTATTATAGTTGGATCTTATGATGTTTCTCCCCCTCTACTCTCTTGTAATGGATTGAGTTTTCCCTTTGAAGTTATCTTATCGGATTGAGTCTTTAATGATTTGAGAACACTTGATGTATGTCTTGCGTGGGATAACCGTGGTGACAATGGGTTATTCTATTGATTTACTTGATGTATGTTTTGGTGATTGATACGTCTCCAACGTATCTATAATTTTTGATTGCTCCATGCTATATTATCTACTGTTTTAGGCAATATTGGGCTTTATTATCCACTTATATATTATTTTTGGGACTAACCTATTAACCGGAGGCCCAGCCCAGATTTGCTGTTTTATGCCTATTTCAGTGTTTCGAGGAAAAGCAATATCAGACGGAGTCAAAACGGAACGAAATCAACTGGAGAAGTTATTTTTGGAAGGAAACCCACCTGATGGACTTAGACTCCACGCGAGAAGATACGGGAGGTGCTCACGAGGGTGGGGGGCGCGCCCAACCCCCGGGCGCGCCCCCCTGCCTTGTGGGACCCCCTAGCTCCACCGACGTACTCCTTTCACCCATATATACCGTCGTACCCTAAAACTTCCAGAACAGAGATAGATCGGGAGTTCCACCGCCGCAAGCCTCCAGAGCCACGAAAAACCAATCGGGACCCCTTTCTGGTACCCTGCCGGAGGGGGGATCCATCTCCGGTGGCCATCTTCATCATCCCGGCGCTATCCATGACGAGGAGGAAGTAGTTCACCCTCGGGCTGAGGGTATGTACCAGTAGCTATGTGTTTGATCTCTCTATCTCGTGTTCTCTCTCGTGTTCCTCTATGGCACGATCTTGATGTATCCCGAGTTTTGCTATTGTAGTTGGATCTTATGATGTTTCTCCCCCTCTACTCTCTTGTGATGAATTGAGTTTCCCCTTTGAAGTTATCTTATCGGATTGAGTCTTTTATGAGAACACTTGATGTATGTCTTTCCGTGATTATCCGTGGTGACAATGGGATATCATGTGCCACTTGATGTATGTTTTGGTGACCAACTTGCGGGTTCCGCCCATGAACCTATGCATAGGGGTTGGCACATGTTTTCTTGATTCTCCGGTAGAAACTTTGGGGCACTCTTTGAAGTACTTTTATGTTGGTTGGATGAATCTTGGATTGTGTGATGCATATCGTATAATCATGCCCACCGATACTTGAGGTGACAATGGATTATCTAGGTGACATTAGGGTTTTGGTTGATTTGTATCTTAAGGTGTTATTCTAGTACGAATTCTAGGGTTGTTTGTGACACTTAAAGGAATAGCCCAACGGATTGATTGGAAAGAATAACTTTGAGGTGGTTTTGTACCCTACCATAATCTCTACGTTTGTTCTCCGCTATTAGTGGCTTTGGAGTGACTCTTTGTTGCATGTTGAGGGATTGTTATATGATCTATCTATGTTATTATTGTTGAGAGAACTTGCACTAGTGAAAGTATGAACCCTAGGCCTTGTTTCCTATCATTGCAATACCGTTTACGCTCACTTTTACCGCTCCCTACCTTGCTGTTTTTATTGTTTCAGATTACAAAAACCTATATCTACCATCCATTTTGCACTTGTATCACCATCTCTTCGCCGAACTAGTGCACCTATACAATTTACCATTGTATTGGGTGTGTTGGGGACACAAGAGACTCTTTGTTATTTGGTTGCAGGGTTGTTTGAGAGAGACCATCTTCATCCTACGCCTCTCATGGATTGATAAACCTTGGGTCATCCACTTGAGGGAAATTTGCTACTGTCCTACAAACCTGTGCACTTGCAGTCCCAACAACGTCTACAAGAAGAAGGTTGTGTAGTAGACATCAAGCTCTTTTAAAGGCGCCGTTGCCGGGGAGGCTAGGTAAGTGAAGGTATATCTTTAGATCTTGCAATCGAATATTTTTGTTTCTTGTTTTAGCACTAGTTAGTTTATAAAAGAAAATTACAAAAAAATGGAATTGAGTTTGTCTCATACGCTTCACCTTTTTAATATCTTTCGTGAGTATGATGGAAAGGAAAATTGTGCCAAAGTGTTAGAAGAAGAATGCATTAAAATATTTGTCACTAAATATTTGAATGATGAGCATGATTGAAATGTTTTTAGTATGAATTCCTTGAATATCCATGATGCTAGTGAAATGCAAAGCCACAAGCTTGGGGATGCTATGTTTGATGAAGATGATATTTTTTGTCCCCCAAGCTTTGATGAGCAAATTTACTATGATGAAAGCATGCCTCCTATCTATGATGATTATTGTGATGACACGTATGCTCTAAAGAATAATGATAACCATGAAACTTGTCATCTTGATCTTAATTTTCAATCATATGATAGTTATTTTGTTGAGTTTGCTCCCACTATTATTCATGAAAAGAATTTTGCTTATGTGGAGAGTAGTAAAAATTCTATGCTTGTAGATCATGAAAAGAATGCTTTAGGTGCTGGTTATATTGTTGAATTCATTCATGATGCTACTGAAAATTATTATGAGGGAGGAATATATGCTTGTAGGAATTGCAATAATATCAAGTTTCCTCTCTATGTGCTTGAAGTTTTGAAGTTATGCTTGTTCTACCTTCCTATGCAAGTTGATTATTGTTACCATAAGTTGTTTGCTCACAAAATCCCTATGCATAGGAAGTGGGTTAGACTTAAATGTGCTAGTCATATTCTTCATGATGCTCTCTTTATGCTTCAATTCTTATCCTTTATGCGAGCATCATTGAAATCATAATGCCTAGCTAGGGGTGTTAAACGATAGCGCTTGTTGGGAGGCAACCCAATTTTATTTTAGTTTCTTACTTTTTGCTTCTGTTTAGTAATAAATAATCCATGTAGCTTCTGTTTAGATTTGGTTTTATGTTTTAATTAGTGTTTGTGCCAAGTAGAACCTTTGGGAAGACTTGGGTGAAGTCTTTATGATCATGCTGTAAAAAAACAGAAACTTTAGCACTCACGAGATTAGCTATAACTTTTTGCAGGAGAGTGATATTTAGTTGATTATTTTTCAGATGATTACTAGACAAATTCCTCAGGTCCACCAATTTATTTTAGAATTTTTGGAGTTCCAGAAGTTTGCGTTAGTTACAGATTACTACAGACTGTTCTGTTTTTGACAGATTCTGTTTTCATTGTGTTGTTTGCTTATTTTGATGAATCTATGGCTAGTAAAATAGTTTATAATCCATAGATAAGTTGGAATACAGTAGGTTTAACACCAATATAAATAAAGAATGAGTTCATTACAGTACCTTGAAGTGGTGTTTTGTTTTCTTTCGCTAACGGAGCTCACAAGTTTTCTGTTAAGTTTTGTGTTGTGAAGTTTTCAAGTTTTGGGTAAAGATTCGATGGACTAAGGAATAAGGAGTGGCAATAGCATAAGCTTGGGGATGCCCAAGGCACCCTAAGGTAATATTCAAGGACAACCAAGAGCCTAAGCTTGGGGATGCCCCGGAAGGCATCCCCTCTTTCGTCTTCGTTCATCGGTAACTTTACTTGGAGCTATATTTTTATTCACCACATGATATGTGTTTTGCTTGGAGCGTCATGTCATTTTGTTTTGTTTTGCTTGCTGTTAGTTAGATTAGTGTTTTGCATCTTTAGTTTCAATAAAAATGTCAAGGATAGCCTTTGCCATGCTTATTTTGCTACTATACATGTTGCTGTTTGAAAACAGAAAGTTTACCACTGTTGCAAAAATTCCCTAGAAAAGTCAGAGAGTGGTATAATGTTGAATATTTTTTCGTATTGAGCTCTGGTAAATTTATTACAGCGGGAATTGTAGTTCATAATTTTTGGAGTCAGGGAAGTATTGATACTCTTGCATTCCTTACAGACTATACTGTTTTGGCAGATTGCTGTTATGTTTGAATTGTTTGCATATGTTTGCTTGTTTAATGATTCTATTTAAGGATATGAGTATTAAATATGCAGAGTCATTTAGTATGCAATGTTGAATAATAATGTTAGTGATTTGTTACAGTAGAAAATGATAAGGTTTTGCATTGGTCTATACTAACCTATCTCACGAGTTCTTGTTGAGTTTGTTGTGAATGAAGCTTTTGATAAAAAGAGAAACCATGATATGAGAGGAATTAGGGAGACACAAAAGTTCAAGCTTGGGCATGCCCAAGGCACCCCAAGATAATATTCAAGAAGTCTCAATCATCTAAGCTTGGGGTTGCCCCGGTAGGCATCCCACCTTTCTTCTTCAACAACTATCGGTTAGTATCGTTGAGCCTAAGTTTTCGCTTCTTCACATGAGTTGTGCTATCCTTGCAATGTAGTTTTATTTAGCTTTGCTTGCTGTTTGAATAAAGTATCAAGATCTGAAATTATTAAATGAGAGAGAGTCTTCGCATAGTTGCATAATTATTTAGCTACTCATTGACCTTCACTTATATCTTTCGGAGTAGTTTGTCATCTGCTCTAGTGCATCACTTATACCTTTTAGAGCATGGTGGTAGTTTTATTTTGAAGAAATAGATGAACTCTCATACTCCACTTAGATTATTTTGTGAGTCTTAAATATCATGGTAATTTGCTTAAATAATCATAATATCTAAGCATACAAGATTCGTAAGAATTCTTATGTGTGTGTTGGATACTAAGAAAAGTTTGATGCTTGATAATTGTTTTGAGATATGGAGGTAGTGATATTAAAGTCATGCTAGTTGGGTGATTATGAATTTAAAGAATGCTTGTGTTGAAGTTAGCAAGTCCCATAGCATGCACGTATGGTTAAAGTTGTGTAACAAATTTGAAACATGAAGTGTACCTAGCTTGTGCATCCTTATGAGTGGCGGTCGGGGAAGAGCGATGGTCTTTTCCTACCAATCTACCCCCCTAGGAGCATGCGCGTAGTACTTGGTTTTTGATGACTTCTAAATTTTTGCAATAAGTATATGAGTTCTTTTGACTAATGTTGAGTCCATGGATTATATGCACTTTTACCTTTCCTCCATTGCTAGCCTCTTCGGTACCGTGCATTGCCCTTTCTCACATTGAGAGTTGGTGCAAACTTCGCCGGTGCATCCAAACCCCGTGATATGATACACTCTATCACACATAAACCTCCCTATATCTTCCTCAAAAGAGCCACCATACCTACCTATTTATGGCATTTCCATAGCCATTCCGAGATATATTGCCATGCAACTTTCCACCGTTCCGTTCATCATCATCATGACATACATTACTTTTGTCATATTGCCATTGCATGATCATGTAGTTGACATCGTACTTGTGGCAAAGCCACCATGCATTATTGTGACGCCCAGGTAATCAAGCTACAGTAACCCTGCGCTAATGATGCCACGTCACCTAGGTTACTGTTGGTAAACTCGTGTTAGTTCAAAACGATTCAAATTCTAATTTAAAATATAGGCAAACAACAAAAGTTTTCAAACAATAAAACTAAAATGTTTGGGTTGTGCCAAATATTGCATAGGTAATTATGGCGAAGGAACCACGCTATTATAAAATGCTTAAAAACTATGAGATAAATAATACAGTAGCAAAAACTATTATTTAAATACTTTAAATATTAAATAATTACAAAACTATTTTATTTTGGGTTAGCAAATTTATGAGGCAGTGGCATAAATAGTAAACATCAATTTAGGTGCCACTTTGGTATTTTGTTATCACTAGAAAAAATAGCAACTAAAAGTAATAGACTAAATAAAGAAAAATAAAATAAAAAGAAAAGGAAGAAAACCCCCAGCCAACTGGCCTCGCCCCGCCAAGGCTTCGCCAGCCCCTAACTGCCCACCGGCCACACCTTATCCCCACACCCCCGCAAACCCTAACCCAACCACCTGCACCCCCATCGTTTCACCCCTCCCGATCCAGATTGGATCGGGACGAACCCCACTCCCCTCGCTCCTTCCCCCACGAACGGATATGGATCGGGGGGCAACCGGCGCCCCCGACCCCTCCCGCTGCCGTCGCGCCATGGCACCTCCGACCTCATCGCCGACCCCCTCTCCCCCGCCTCTCATCTGCTCGATCCTGTGTGGATCGGGAGGGTAGCGGCTCCGCCCCACCTGACGCCGGCGCCCCAACACCACCCGTCGCCGGTGCTGCCCTGACCTGGCGACGCCGTCCTCCCGCTTACGTCGCCGGACCTCATCGCCCGCCGCCACGTCGTCCCGTCACCCTCCTCGAAGCTCGAGCCGCTGCCTGCCGTCGCCCGCGTCCCGTCCTCCACATCGCCGGGACCACGTCGCCACGCCGCCCCGTCCGCGACCGCTCCGTCGCCGGATCTCGGTGGACTGCCTCGTCCCCTTCACCCGCGCCGCCGCCTGGACCTCGCCGGAGCCTCCCCATCGGACCTCGTCGTCTCCTCCCCGAGCCCCACTGCCCTGTCCCTATATCAGCGGTGAGGCCCCTGGCCTCCTCTCCCCTTGCCCCCGCGTTCACCACGACCTCGCCAGCACTCCACGCGCCCGCCTTGGCGCCGTGTCCGGACCACGCCCTAACGCCAGCGTGCGGCGCTCGCTCGTCCGCACGCTCACCTCAGCGCTTTGGTCCCGCTCCAGGCGCTGGTGCCGCTGCTCACGGCGCCCGCCGTGTTCCCCCCACGCCACCGGCCGCACTAGCCACCTCGCCTCCTCGCCAGGTGGCCGGGTTGCAGCCGCCCGTCCGGTGCCGGCAAGGCCCTCGTCGTGGCCTCGTCCTGGTCGCCCACCGTCAAGGGCAGCGCCCAAACGGGCTGGGCATCAGCACCGTTAGCAACCGCCCCGCAATGGCCCTCTAGGCCACTGACTAGGGGCCCCACGCCCAAGAACGATTTAAAAAAAAGGAGTTAAAAAAAGGAGTTTGAAATAAAAATAAAAATAATAAAAATAAAAATAAAAAAATTAATTAATTAATTAACTAAATTAATTAACTTAATTAATTAAGTATAATTAACCTGATCAATTAACTAAACTAATTAACCTGTTAGTTTAATTAAACTGTAATTAGATTAACCTAAACCCTAATTAACCTAGCAGTGTATGAGTGATGTGGGTCCTGTGGGGACCCACATGTCAGTTTGACCCAGGTCAACGGTCAATGTTGACTGCTGACATCATGCTGATGTCATAAATCCATTTTCGAATTGGATTAAATAATTAATTAAATTTCAGAAATTAATAAAATCTTAAGAAAATCATATCTTTTAATCCGTAACTCGGATTAAAATATTTTCAACATGAAAGTTGCTCAGAACGACGAGATGATTCCGGATACGCAGTCCGTTCGTCCGCCACACACCCCTAACCTATCGAACTCGCAACTTCCCCCTCCGGCTCCTTCCGCTCAAAACACGAAACCCCGGGATATTTTCCCGGATGTTTCTTAACCGGTACCACCTCCTACCGCGTTAGGGCACACCTAGCATCTGCGCATTGTCATGTTTTCCATCGTCATGCTTATGTTTGCATTATATTTATTGTTTCTTCCCCTCTTCTCGTTAGACACCGAGACCGACACTGCTTTGCCCGGTTCGACTCACGGAGTTGACGACCCCTCTCTCTTGCCAGAGCAACCAGGCAAGCCCCCCCTTGATCACCAGATATCGCCTATTCTACTCTATACTGCTTGCATTAGAGTAGTGTAGCATGTTACTGCTTTCCGTTATACCTATCCTGATGCATAGCCTGTCCTTGTTACTACTGTTGTTACCTTTACCTGCAATCCTATATGCTTAGTATAGGATGCTAGTATTTTTCATCTGTGGCCCTACATTCTTGTCCGTCTGCTATGCTATACTATCGGGCCGTGATCACTCGGGAGGTGATCACGGGTATATACTTATACTTATACATGATACATGTGGTGACTAAAGTCGGTCGGCTTGTGGAGCACCCGCGAGTGATTCACGGATTGGGGGCTGAAAGGACCTTTGTCCCGACGGCCCTCTGGATGGATCTTTGTGGCGGAGCGACAGGGCAGGTTGAGACCGCTTAGGTGAGAGGTGGGCCTGGCCCTGTTCGTCTTTCGCGGATACTTAACAAGCTTAACGAGATCTTGGTATTTGATCTGAGTTGGCTACGGGCCTATACGCACTAATCAACTACGTGGGAGAGATATGGGCACTCGGCGTCGTGGTATCAGCCGAAGCACTTCGTGACGCCACGATCGAGCGCGCCACGGATTGGACCGGAACGCCACTAGGCTAGGTCTGCTTCGGCCGCCCACGCAACGCGTGTGTGTGCTCGAGGCGATGGGCCCGGACCCTGCGCTCTTAGGTTTAGACCGGCGTCTTTGGCCTCTCTGTTGTGCCTAGGTGGGGCTGCGGCGTGTTGATATTCCGCGCCGGGCATGACCCAGAAAGTGTGTCCGCCAAATGGGATCAAACGTGTTGGGTAAGTTGGTGCACCCCTGCAGGGAAGTTAATCTATTCGAATAGCCGTGATCTTCGGTAACAGGATGACTTCGAGTTGTACCTTGACCTTATGACAACTAGAACCAGATACTTAATAAAACACACCCTTCCAAGTGCCAAATACAACCGGTGGTCGCTCTCTCTCAGGGATACGAGGAGGGGATCGCCGGGTAGGATTATTGCTATGTGATGTTACTTGGAGGACTTCAACCTACCCCTCTTCTACTTGTTGCAAGACGAAGGTGACCAGAAGCATAGTCTTCGATAAGACTAGCTATCCCCCTCTTATTCTGGCATTCTGCAGTTCAGTCCTTGATATGGCCCTTTACACATATATCCATGCATATGTAGTGTAGCTCCTTGCTTGCAGTACTTTGGATGAGTACTCACGGTTGCATTGTTTCCCCCTTTTTCCCCTATCTCTACTCGATTGCTGCAAACAGACGATGGAGCCCAGGAGCCAGACACCACCGTCGATGACGACTACTACGCCGGAGGTGCCTACTACTACGTGCAGCCCGCTGACGACGACCAGGAGTAGTTAGGAGGATCCCAGGCAGGAGGCCTGCGCCTCTTTCGATCTGTATCCCAGTTTGTGCTAGCCATCTTATGGCACCTTGCTTAACTTATGTCTGTACTCAGATATTGTTGCTTCCGCTGACTCGTCTATGATCGAGCACTTGTATTCGAGCCCTCGAGGCCCCTGGCTTGTATTATGATGCTTGTATGACTTATTTATGTTTTAGAGTTGTGTTGTGATATCTTCCGTGAGTCCTTGATCTTGATCGTACACATTTGCGTGCATGATTAGTGTACGATTGAATCGGGGCGTCTACAAGTTGGTATCGAGCCGATTGCTGTAGGAATCCCCTTCCCAACTCCTTGGTCAAGTCGAGTCTAGACATTTCAAAACTTTTACTAACATGGCTGTGTGCCTTACGGGCCCACGTCGCCATTGGGTGGTATTAGGATCTTTTACTCCTTTTCTATACTCTGGGACTCTGATCTCTCTTCTATTCGGGTTAAGTAAGTTTTGCTAAATCTAACATTAGGATCTCGTTATCACTTTTGTCCGGAGAGCCCCTTATTGCTGATGATCGTCTGCTGCACGTGAAGACCCTGAAGATACTCTCCGCTGTTAACCCGAGAACTTGTGTTCATCGCGTTTGCAATTCCCTTCCACCATAAACCCTTATGGATAACTACTTGCGGTTGTTATTCTTACATTCATCCCCAGCTTGGTCTTGTTATTACAAGATAACCTGAAAAAACTCGTCGTTGTTTCGATAATCCTTTGAGCTTGCTGCCTTTGCTGTTCTTGGTCACCGAAAATTTACCCCTACGGTTAATTATTGCACTTGTCGAGTATCCGCTCATCCCCTAGTTGATCATGTGTTACACAAAAGTCTTCGAAATACCATTTGGTATTCCGAAAATCCTCAGCAACCTTTTGCTTTGGAAATTCTTGTTTGCTTTCATTATGATTAATTCCATAAGTATAATAGTCATATTGGCATCCTTTGTCACCATCATTTTGAGTCTGTTGATTCAATATGTTGCGAATTCTCGCAATCCTCAAATAGATCCTAGAATTCATCCTTCCGGCTCAGACGTCATTTTGAACATGAGCTGGTGCTCGACCAAACTATCTGTCGTCGATTGTGCCTCTGTTATATTCAATTGATCCATCCTTGATCAGAACGTCTGCTTCTGATCCTTTGTTTTGGAAATCATAATTCCTTTGCATTTAAGCTGCGAATTATTCAGATGCTTCCATAACCTGTTGCATTTGCATGCCTTCCTCTTCTGGTTGAGTATCGATACTCATATCAGATCCTTTGTGGACCATCAAGTCCTTTGTTGGATTGTTATCCGACAATGTCCTTCATAATTAATCACTTTGTGAGTTCTTTCTCCGATACATATTGCCTTTGGTAAATTGTATCCTCTGCTTTCTCAGCCCTACTCAGCTTTCGAGCTGGTGGTATTTCTATTGAAGCTTGTGGTATATATTTCCACGATACCCTGATGGGTTGAACCTATGCCTTCCTTAATATGTGTGAACTCGACAGTTTTCATGAGTCATACACTTCTGATATTTTGCCAGATAAAATTTCAACACTACAACTTCCTCGAAGGTGAGAAGTGAATGAAAGGTTATGCATTGGAGAAGTGGGAGTCGACCTTGAACTTGTGTTCATGCCCATGGACACGATGTAGATCTTATCGTTAGAGCTTCTCTTAAATTAATTATTCCTTTGGTATAAGTTCATCTTATATCAGGGATCTGGCCTTTTGCAATCGTGGTTCCGACCATGTTCTCTTTTGAATACCATTTCTCGTGCAAGTTTTAGCACTTGTCTTCTCAGAGAGCAATACCCGGTCCAACCTCTACTCGCTCTGTCATCGAATATTACCCCCTGGTATCTCGCGATTATCATGGAACTGCATAACTATGTATGAGCTCATCACGTACTACCGTCCCACTGAGTCCACTTGTTCACGGGCTCAGTTATTAAACACTCAAAGACACCGATAATCGAACCGAGTCCGCACTACGGTTCAACAACTCTTCAAGAAGCTTCTATAACTATGAGTTTAGTACCCGAACACGCCATTCCTAGCCTGTTTGGCTATATCATAGTCGTGATGATTCTAACTGTGCTACCTGGTCCTTATTCTCGGAGCACCAATTTGCGACGATAGCTAAGCTTACGTCGATTTTCCTCGTCATACCCTTTCACCATAAACAACAAGCTTGAGTTTGAGTTTGTGTCAGAATCGTGGTTCCAATAACCTCTTGCTTCATCATTCCTCCGACTTGATGTAAATTGATTGATTACATCTGCATGAAATCTCTCGACAAATGTGTCATGATCATCATCAACCTTATGAGATCTTCCAGAATTCAATTGAATTCATGATGGGTAATACCATCCTTGCCCCTCGATGATTCCTGTTCTCATCGACCACTTTATTGCCTTCCATTCAACACAACTTGTTCGTGTTTTGTGTAAACCTTGAGATCCCTGCTACCTTGTAGTTGATCTTCCTTACCTCGGAAGTATTACCATCTCTTTTTGTCAAGAATGTGGTGAGAATTTCACCACCTCTTAAGAATTCTTGATATCATAATACTTCTTGCCATCTTCGTTCATTCCTTGGTCCCCGTATTGTTTTCAACCTAATACCGACAATTGAGCTATGACGTGTGAATTCAAAACTTCTAGCAACCCTATTGCTTTGAAGTGAATGGGCGATAGTTCATTCTAAGTCTTTCGATAATTGAATCACCATTCTAACATTGGCCGTGCAACCCAACCCATATTTCGGTGCACCGTTTAACCAATGTTTAATTATGTATGTTTTCCTCGAGCATGTCCCATTATATCATTTGATCTAACAAATGTCATCTTCTTGTTCACATTATCGTGGAAATCCATCCGTTTGGAATTCTCGATGAATTGTCGCTGAGCCCATCAGCCACCTTCTCATCCCCTCCTTGGTTTAATGATGAACTATTGCTTCAGAAACCCGCTCCCATAGTTCATTTCTCGAGAATCTTGCAATGCCATTTCGTCGATTTGTGTTGCACCTTTTCCTCTCGGATCCCCTGAGTCTGAGGTATCATGACACCAATTGGATATGAATCTCGGTCGAGATATGATGGTTGGGACAACTTTCCAAGAGTTATGATGTTGATCCTTTGATGACCCGGTAACATGATGTCATGCCTAGCACTTTTACCGGAGGACCTATCATTATAGATTCCTTTTTAGCAAGGTTATCCATTCACCCATGAGGAAATTGTAAGACTTATTCTACAAGTTATTCCTGATGGACCCTTCGTGTTTCCAGAGTCTGATCTTCACATGAAGACCATGTCAATGCTATCTCGAAGCATGTTAATGGTACTCCGATTTTCAACAGGAACATTTGAAGCACGATGCTAAATTTTATTTATCATTTATCCTAACACCATTGTATGGGTAATATCGTGAAATTCCTCCCCTTACCTTAATGGTCTTCTACTTTCTATCTTGTCATGGATATCATGCCCCGCTTGTCCTTGGGAAGGATATACCCCTGAAATATGTGTTTAAACACATTTTTCCTTTCCATTGTTTTGTTTAAACTGATAATCGAATTTTCCTTCCATTGGTTGGTTTAACATTGCTCGTGTGATCTATATGATCCGGCAAAGTGATATTCTCCTGCTTATGTAAACACCTCGGTGTACAAATCATTAGTAAGACCTGTTACTATTGTTGATGACATTACGGTAACCAGCGATGGACGAGAACTTTGCCTATTGGTCCGCCTCGATGCAACGAAAGGTGAAAATGGTTCTCTTCGTCCCTCGCCCTTGGTACCAACGTTGTTGCCGACATAACCGACATGGTACTCTCGACTTGCCTTGCTATCATGACCATGAAAGATGTCACCGCTCCTACAAAAAACCACATGGTGGGCCCATAACCCTGAGTTCCACAGGATCGAAACTGGCCATCCTGTACACCCCTATTCCCAAAGTTATTCCTCGTGTGGACTCGTATGTAATTCACGGGCCACCGTCCTAGTGATCTATTCTGGTATCGACGCAATACTTACACTCGCTACTCAAACCCCATTCTCACTCTGAGTGCAGGCTTCAGGCAACTATCTATCCGCTTGGAGCCTCTTATGGTACCTTCGTACCTTACTCTCGAGGTATTTCATATGTTCAACTCGAGAGATAATCTTATACTAATTCATGGGTTAACACCAGATTGTTTCCCTCAAAAGCATTTTGTCGTAGTGAGCTGCCCTTATCCTTTCGTAAGTACGATGGAGTTCCCGAAGAAATGATGACAAGTTTATCATGATGCATCAGAATAAAGAATTGAAGACATCAACGAAAGGGATTAACTTCTTCGAGAAGATCCGTTATAATATCGTAACCAGAACTTTCCCCCTTACTCCACCGCTTAAATCTCGGGACGAGATTTCTTGTAGGGAGGAGAATTGTGGCCTTAGGGTAATCAAGCTACAGAACCTATGCTAATGATGCCACGTCACCTAGGTTCTTGTTAGTAAACTTCGTGTTAGTTCAAAACGATTCAAATTCTAATTTAAAATATAGGCAAACAACAAAAGTTTTCAAATAATAAAACTAAAATGTTTGGGTTGTGCCAAATATTGCATAGGTAATTATATGAAGGAACCACACTATTATAAAATGCTTAAAAACTATGAGATGAATAATACAAGATGTAAAAACTATTATTTAAATACTTTAAATATTAAATAATTACAAAACTATATATTTTGGGTTAGCAAATTTATGAGGCAGTGGCATAAATAGTAAACATCAATTTAGGTGCCACTTTGGTATTTTGTTATCACTAGAAAAAATAGCAACTAAAAGTAATAGAATAAATAAAGAAAAATAAAATAAAAAGAAAAAGGAAGAAAACCCCAGTTAACTGGGCCTCGGCCCCGCTTAGTGGCCTGCCAAAGCCGCCCAATCGGCCCAAATGGCCACACCTTATCCCCACACCCGCAAACCCTAACCCAACCACCCGCACTTCCCCCATCGCTCCCACCCTCCCGATCCAGATTGGGTGGGGACTAACCCCCACCCCCTTGCTCCTTCCCCCACGAACGGATCTCGATCGGGGGCAACCGGCGCCACCACCCCGCTGCCGTCGCGCCATGGCGCCTCCGACCTCATCGCCCCCCCTCCCCCGCCTCTCGTCTGCTCGATCCTGTGTGGATCGGGGAGGCAACTCCCACCCGGCGTGGCGCCCCAACACCACCGTCGCGGCGCTGCCTCGACCTGGCGCCGTCCTCCTCCGCTTACGTCGCCGGACCTCATCGCCCCGCCACGTCGTCCCGTCACCCTCCTCGAAGCTCGAGCTCCGCTGCCCGCTGCCGCCGTCCCCGTCCTCCACCTCGCCGGGACCACGTCACCACGCCGCCCGTCGCGACCGCTCCGTCGCCGGATCTCGGTGGGCGCCTCGTCCCCTTCACCCGCGCCGCCGCTGGACCTCGCCCGGAGCCTCCCCACCGGACCTCGTCGTCTCCTCCCGAGCCCCACCGCCTGTCCCTACATCAGCGGTGAGGCCCCGGCCTCTCCCCTTGCCCCGCGTTCACCATGACCTCGCCGCACCACCGCGCCTTGGCCAGCGCCCGTCCGGACCACGCCCACTGGCGCCAGCGTGCGGCGCTCGCGCTCCAGTCGCCGCGCTCACCACGCCTTGGTCCTGCTCCAGGTCGCTGGTGCAGCTGCTCACTGCGCGCCGTGTTCCCCGCTACCCCACGCCACCGGCACCGCCACCTCGCCTCGCCTCGCCCGCCGTGGCTCACTGTGGCCGCCCCATCCGGTGCCCGGGCAGTGCCCTCGCCGTGGCCTCGTCCCTGGTCGGCGCCCCCTGTCGTCAAGGGCAAGCGCCCAAACGGGCTGGGCATCAGCGCCATTAGCAACCGCCCCGCAATGGCCCTCTAGGCCACTGACTAGGGGCCCCACGCCCAAGAACGATTTAAAGAAAAGGGAGTTTAAAAAAAAGGAGTTTGAAATAAAAATTAAAATAATAATAATAATAATAATAATATTATTTAATTAATTAACTAAATTTGTTAACTTAATTAATTAAGTATAATTAACCTGATCAATTAACTAAACTAATTAACCTGTTAGTTTAATTAAACTGTAATTAGATTAACCTAAACCCTAATTAACCTAGCAGTGTATGACAGGTGGGTCCCAGGGGACCCACATGTCAGTTTGACCCAGGTCAACGGTCAACGTTGACTGCTGACGTCAGCATGACATCATGCTGATGTCATAAATCCATTTTCGAATTAGATTAAATAATTAATTAAATTTCAGAAATTAATAAAATCTTTAGAAAATCATATCTTTTAATCCGTAACTTTCGGATTAAAATATTTTCAACATGAAAGTTGCTCGAGCAGCGAGGCGATTACGGATACGCAGATCCGTTAAATCGCCACACACTCCTAACCTATCGAACTCGCAACTTTCCCCTCCGGCTCCGCTTCGAAAACCACGAAACCCGGGGATATTTTCCGGATGTTTCTTAACCGGTACCACCTCCTACCGCGTTAGGGCACACCTAGCACCAGCGCATTGTCATATTTTCCATCGTCATGCTTATGTTTGCATTATATTTATTGTTTCTTCCCTCTTCTCTCGTTAGACACCGAGACCGACATCTTTGCTCCCAGTTCGACTACGAAGTTGACGACCCCTCTCTCTTGCCAGAGCAACCAGGCAAGCCCCCCCCCCTTGATCACCAGATATCGCCTATTCTACTCTATACTGCTTGCATTAGAGTAGTGTAGCATGTTACTGCTTTCCATTATACCTATCCTGATGCATAGCCTGTCCTTGTTACCACTTTTGTTACCTTTACCTGCAATCCTATATGCTTAGTATAGGATGCTAGTATTTTTCATCTGTGGCCCTACATTCTCGTCCGTCTGCTATGCTATACTATCGGGCCGTGATCACTCGGGAGGTGATCACGGGTATATACTGCTCTTATACATGATACATGTGGTGACTAAAGTCGGGTCGGCTTGTGGAGCACCCGCGAGTGATTCACGGATTGGGGGCTGAAAGGACCTTTGTCCCGACGGCCCTCTGGATGGATCTTTGTGGCGGAGCGACATGGCATGTTGAGACCGCCTAGGTGAGAGGTGGGCCTGGCGCTGTTCAGCGTTCACGGATACTTAACACGCTTAACGAGATCTTGGTATTTGATCTGAGTTGGCTACGGGCCTATACACACTAATCAACGACGTGGGAGAGATATGGGCACTCGGCGTCGTGGTATCGGTAAAACGCCGTGGCGTCGGCGGCGGCGGCGCCGGATTGGGCTGAACGCCACTAGGCTAGGTGCGCTTCCGGCCGCGCATAGCGTCTTGAGGTGTGCTTTCAGGCGATGGGCCCAGACCCTGCTTGGCGCTTAGGTTTAGACCGCGTCTTTGGCCTCTCTGTTGTGCCTAGGTGGGGCTGCGACATGTTGATATTCATGGCGGGCATGACCCGTGAAAGTGTGTCCGCCAAATGGGATCAAACGTGTTGGGTAAGTTGGTGCACCCTGCAGGAAGTTAATCTATTCAATAGCCGTGATCTTGATGTGAGACGACTTGGAGTTGTACCTTGACCTTATGACAACTAGAACCGGATACTTAATAAAACACAACCTTCCAAGTGCGGATACAACCGGTGGTCGCTCTCTCTCGTGGATACGAGGAGGGATCACCGGGTAGGATTATTGCTATGTGATGTTACTTGGAGGACTTCAACCTACCCTCTTCTACTTGTTGCAAGGCGAAGGTGACCCGAGCGTAGTCTTGATAAGACTAGCTATCCCCTCTTATTACGGCATTCTGCGATTCGGTCCATCGATATGGCCCTTTACACATATATCCATGCATATGTAGTGTAGCTCCTTGCTTGCAGTACTTTGGATGAGTACTCACGGTTGCATTGTTTCCCCTTTTCCCCTATCTCTACTCGATTGCTGCAAATGCACGATGGAGCCGGAGCGAACACCACCGTCGATGGCGACTACTATGCGGAGGTGCCTAGTACTACGTGCAGCCCGGCGGCGACCGGGGAGTAGTTTAGGAGGATCGAGCGGGAGGCCTGCGCCTCTTTCGATCTGTAACCCGGTTTGTGCTAGCCATCTTATGGCACCTTGCTTAACTTATGTCCGTACTCGGATATTGTTGCTTTTCGCTGACTCGTCTATGATCGAGCACTTGTATTCGAGCCCTCGAGGCCCCGGCTTGTATTATGATGCTTGTATGACTTATTTATGTTTTAGAGTTGTGTTGTGATATCTTCCCGTGAGTCCTTGATCTTGATCGTACACATTTGCGTGCATGATTAGTGTACGATTGAATCGGGGGCGTCACAATTATTTTTCATACATGTCACTCTTGATTCATTGCACCATCCCTGTATACCACCGGAGGCATTCATATAGAGTCATATCTTGTTCTAGTATCGAGTTGTAATCCTTATGTTGTAATTAATAGAAGTGTGATGATCATCATTATTAGAGCATTGCCCAAAAAAAGAGAAAGGCCAAAAAAAGGCCCAAAAAAATAAAAAAAAATAAAAATAAAAAGGGTAATGTTACTATCTCTTTTTCCACACTTGTGCTTCAAAGTAGCACCATGTTTTTCATATAGTGAGTCTCATAAGTTATTTTTTTATACTAGTGGGAATTTTTCATTATAGAACTTGGCTTGTATATTCCTACGATGGGCTTCCTCAAAATGCCCTAGGTCTTCATGAGCAAGCAAGTTGGATGCACACCCACTAGTTTTCTTTTGTTGAGCATTCATAGCTCTAGTGCATCCGTTGCATGGCAATCCCTACTCCTCATGTTGACATCAATTGATGGGCATCTCCATAGCCCGTTGATTATCCTCTTCAATGTGAGAATTTATCCCTTTTTTGTCTTCTCCACACAATCCCCATCATCATATTCTATTCCACCCATAGTGCTATATCCATGGCTCGCGCTCATGTATTGCGTGAAGGTTGAAAAAGTTTGAGATTATTTGAGTATGAAAAAATTGCTTGGCTTGTCATCGGGGATATAGAAGTTGGGAACATCTTTGTGTGACGAAAATGAAGCATAGCCTAACTATACGATTTTGTAGGGATGAACTTTCTTTTGCCATGCTATTTTGAGAAGACATGATTGCTTTGATTAGTATGCTTGAAGTATTATTATTTTTATGTCAATATGAACTTTTGTCTTGAATCTTTCGGATCTGAATATTCATATCAGAATTAAGAAGAATTACAATGAAATTATGCCAAGTAGCACTCCGCATCAAAAATTATCTTTTTTTATCATTTACCTACTCGAGGACGAGCAGGAATTAAGCTTGGGGATGCTATATTATCTACTGTTTTAGGCAATATTGGGCTTTATTATCCACTTTTATATTATTTATGGGACTAACCTATTAACCGGAGGCCCAGCCCAGATTTGCTGTTTTATGCCTATTTCAGTGTTTCGAGAAAAAGGAATATCAGACGGAGTCAAAACGGAACGAAATCAACTGGAGAAGTTAGTTTTGGAAGGAAACCCACCTGATGGACTTGGACTCCATGTCAGAAGATACGGGAGGTGCTCAAGAGGGTGGGGGGAGCGCCCACCCCCCCGGGCGTGCCCCCCTGCCTCGTGGGGCCCCCGTAGCTCCACCGACGTACTCCTTTTCACCCATATATACCGTCGTACCCTAAAACTTCCAGAACAGAAGATAGATCGGGAGTTGCACCGCCGCAAGCCTCCAGAGCCATGAAAAACCAATCGGGACCCCTTTCCGGTACCCTGCCGGAGGGGGATCCATCTCCGGTGGCCATCTTCATCATCCCGGCGCTATCCATGACGAGGAGGGAGTAGTTCACCCTCGGGGCTGAGGGTATGTACCAGTAGATATGTGTTTGATCTCTCTCTCTCTCGTGTTCTCTCACGTGTTCCTCTATGGCACGATCTTGATGTATCCCGAGCTTTGCTATTGTAGTTGGATCTTATGATGTTTCTCCCCCTCTACTCTCTTGTGATGAATTGAGTTTCCCCTTTGAAGTTATCTTATTGGATTGAGTCTTTTATGAGAACACTTGATGTATGTCTTGCCGTGATTATCCGTGGTGACAATGGTATATCATGTGCCACTTGATGTATGTTTTGGTGACCAACTTGCGGGTTCCGCCCATGAACCTATGCATAGGGGTTGGCACACGTTTTCTTGATTCTTCGGTAGAAACTTTGGGGCACTCTTTGAAGTACTTTTATGTTGGTTTGATGAATCTAAGATTGTGTGATGCATATCATATAATCATGCCCACGGATACTTGAGGTGACAATGGAGTATCTAGGTGACATTAGGGTTTTGGTTGATTTGTATCTTAAGGTGTTATTCTAGTACGAACTCTAGGGCTGTTTGTGACACTTATAGGAATAGCCCAACTGATTGATTGGAAGAATAACTTTGAGGTGGTTTCGTACCCTACCATAATCTCTACGTTTGTTCTCCGCTATTAGTGGCTTTGGAGTGACTCTTTGTTGCATGTTGAGGGATTGTTATATGATCTATCTATGTTATTATTGTTGAGAGAACTTGCACTAGTGAAAGTATGAACCGTAGGCCTTGTTTCCTATCATTGCAATACCGTATACACTCACTTTTACCGCTCGCTACCTTGCTGTTTTTATTGTTTCAGATTACAAAAACCTATATCTACCATCCATTTTGCACTTGTATCACCATCTCTTCGCTGAACTAGTGCACCTATACAATTTACCATTGTATTGGGTGTGTTGGGGACACAAGAGACTCTTTGTTATTTGGTTGCAGGGTTGTTTGAGAGATACCATCTTCATCCTCGCCTCCCACGGATTGATAAACCTTAGGTCATCCACTTGAGGGAAATTTGCTACTGTCCTACAAACCTGTGCACTTGCAGGCCCAACAACGTCTACAAGAAGAAGGTTGTGTAGTAGACATCAGTGATCAACTTGCGGGTTCCGCCCATGAACCTATGCATAGGGGTTGGCACACGTTTTCATCTTGACTCTCTGGTAGAAACTTTGGGGCACTCTTTGAGGTTCTATGTGTTGGTTGAATAGATGAATCTGAGATTGTGTGAAGCATATCGTATAATCATACCCACGGATACTTTAAGTGACATTGGAGTATCTAGGTGACATTAAGGTTTTGGTTGATGTGTGTCTTAAGGTTTTATTTTACTACGAACTCTAGGGCTGTTTGTGACACTTATAGGAATAGCCCAATGGATTGATTGGAAAGAATAACTTTGAGGTGGTTTCGTACCCTACCATAATCTCTTTGTTTGTTCTCCGCTATAGTGACTTTGGAGTGACTCTTTGTTGCATGTTGAGGGATAATTATATGATCCAATTATGTTATTATTGTTGAGAGAACTTGCACTAGTGAAAGTATGAACCCTAGGCCTTGTTTCCTAGCATTGCAATACCGTTTATGCTCACTTTTATCATTAGTTACCCTGCTCTTTTTATATTTTCAGATTACAAAAACCTATATCTACCATCCATATTGCACTTGTATCACCATATCTTCACCGAACTAGTGCACCTATACAATTTACCATTGTATTGGGTGTGTTGGGGATACAAGAGACTCTTTGTTATTTGGTTGCAGGGTTGCTTGAGAGAGACCATCTTCATCCTACGCCTCCCACGGATTGATAAACCTTAGGTCATCCACTTGAGGGAAATTTGCTACTGTCCTACAAACCTCTGCACTTGGAGGCCCAACAACGTCTACAAGAAGAAGGTTTCGTAGTAGACATCAGCTACCAAACGTCACAACGTAACTGAGTGATTATAAAGGTGCTCTACAGGTGTCTCCAAAGGTACTTGTTGGGTTGGCGTATATCGAGATTAGGATTTGTCACTTCGATTGTCGGAGAGGTATCTCTGGGCCCTCTCGGTAATGCACATCACTATAAGCCTTGCAAGCAATGTGACTAATGAGTTAGTTGCGGGATGATGTATTACAGAATGAGTAGAGAGACTTGCCGATAACGAGATTGAACTAGGTATTGAGATACCGATGATCGAATCTCGGGCAAGTAACATACAGATGACAAAGGGAAAAACGTATGTTGTTATGCGGTTTGACCGATAAAGATCTTCGTAGAATATGTAGGAACCAATATGAGCATCCAGGTTCCGCTATTGGTTATTGACCGGAGAAGTGTCTCGGTCATGTCTACATAGTTCTCGAACCCGTAGGGTCCGCACGCTTAAAGTTTCGGTGACGATTGTATTATGAGTTTTTGTGTTTTGATGTACCGAAGATAGTTCGGAGTCCCGGATGTGATCACGGACATGACGAGGAGTCTCGAAATGGTCAAGACATAAAGATCGATATATTGGACGACTATGTTCGACACGGAATGGTTTAGGAGTATCGAACATATACCGGAGTACCGGGGGTTACCGGAACCCCCTGGGGAGTTTAATGGGCCAAGATGGGCCTTAGTGAAGAAGAGGAGGGGCGGCTAGGGCTGGCCGCACGCCCCCTCCCCCTCTAGTCCGAATTGGACAAGGAGGGGGGTGGCGCTCCCTTTCCTTCCCCCTCTCTCCTTCCCTTCCTTTCCCCCTCCTACTCCAACTAGGAAAAGAGGGAGTCCTACTCCGGGTGGGAGTAGGACTCCTCCCTGGCGCGCTCTCCTCCTGGCCGTCGGCTTCCTCCCCCTGGTCCTTTATATACGGGGGCAGGGGGCACCTCTAGACACACACAAGTTGATCTGTTGATCTATTCCAGCCGTGTGCGGTGCCCCCCTCCACCATATTCCACCTCGGTCATATCGTAGCGGTGCTTAGGCGAAGCCACAATAGCCGATAGTAACATCATCACCGACACCACGCCGTCGCGCTGACGGAACTCTCCCGTGAAGCTCTGTTGGATCGGAGTTCGCGGGACGTCATCGAGCTGAACGTGTGCTGAACTCGGAGGTGCCGTATGTTCGGTACTTGGATCGGTCTTATTGTGAAGACGTACGACTACATCAACCGCGTTGTGCTAACGCTTCCGCTTCCGGTCTACGAGGGTACATGGACATACTCTCCCCTCTCGTTGCTATGCATCACCATGATCTTGTGTGTGCGTAGGATTTTTTTTGAAATTACTATGTTCCCCAACACGCAAGATACCCTCTAAGAATTTCTCGTGGTGGTTGTGCTTCTTGCATTGGTGGGGCGCGATCGGAAGGTTGGCCGCTGTAATAAATGGGGGCCGGCCGGCCTGTAATCGTCACGTTTTGTCATGGTGTTCACAGCGGAAGATTCCAGTGCATGCTTGACAACACCGCACCGCACGTGTGGGCTCGAAGAGGAGCCAAATGTATCGTCGGTGAGCCTGTTCCCACACTACCGCGCAGTTTACCACGCAAGGTTCCCGCCCGGCTAGTTTGGCCACGCGTCGGCTAGAAGAGGGACAAATCATGGGCGTTTATTGGCAAAAAGCTTTGTAAAAACGAAGTGTGTGGAATGACTTCGGTCATAAGTTTACCCGTGGGTGATAAGGTCAAAGTTACACAGAAGGGTGATGATGGACACTCGACTGCGATAATTAATTCTGTGCTCTACAGGGCACACGGTGGAAGAAACCAACTATGTGCAATAATGTCAAAGATCGCAGTCGAGTTAGCTATACAGATCATGTGATGTGAGATTGACAAGGTAAACAGATTCAAGAATGGTCAATAAAATCTAAGACCATTGCATCTTAAGGTCAAAATAGTGCTACCAATATACGAGTCTCATACGATGCCATTTCAACGATTGTACCACAAAAGCTCAAAATATTACAAGGTTCAAATTCCAGAGTTATATGGCTCAAATTCGAAGATTACAAGGTTCAAACTGATATTAGAAATGAAATTCAGCTCATCAGCTGAAAATGCTCGCGCTGATCCACTGAATGTGGATATCAGAGAGGTTCAAACTAATATTACCACTTCTAAGTCTGGTTTGGAAACCTCACAATTTTTGCAAGGGGTCAGCCACTGAGAAGTCATGTATGGGGTTGACACGATGACTTCCGATTACTCTGCCATGTGAAGTTCCAAAATGAAATTCAGCATTTTTGGAGCCTATTCCATTCTGCCACAGGCGCCGGTGCTGATCAACAAACCATTCATTTTTGCGAAATAAATGTAGGGCAAACCTCATTTCCTTAAGCACCCTTGCTCTGAGAACAAAGAACCTGGCGAATATAATCTCCGGTAAGGTCCCTCGGTAGGAGTTCAAAGTAATTTCTGAGAGATGCAGATCTAGGCATTCGACATGATTGTTATATTGTATCACATTATCCACCACTGGGCCTAATCTTATCTGCAAAAGAAGAAAACATGTTAGTGCCTACATGCAGTTTTGAACATTACTACATGCCTATTTGGTTTGCAGGATTTGTAAAATGCACTGACATGCCATCTTCGATCTGACATGATTAACATGGGCATTTGATAACATTCTAGAAAAATGTAGCCTTCTTCACAAGAGGTTGGAGTGGATGAAAAGTTCCCTAAGAAAACTAGTACAGATGAATCCAGAGGAGAAATGCTTATTGATTGTAACCATATGGATCAAGAAACCAATATGGGGGGGCATGTATGTACTGAAATCCTCCAAAAGAGTCCTTCAGAGATCGTAGTACATTGTTATTGTAAACTTGGAAAAAGGTGTCACAAATTGAACTCCATTATGGTTAACATTTAACAGGAAAGGAACATCACCTCGATATATAGCTTCTCCAGGCACGGAAAGCATCTCAGGAAACTGACAACTTGCTCCAGGTTGGGGCCGATAGATTCTAGTGCCAAGACCTTCACTTGCACAATTTTGGGTTCAAGCTTGCCGGAATCATTTTCTGAATGACAGACGTACAAACATCTTCAAAATTAGAAATAATGTTAATTTGTAGAAAGAGAGGTAGAAGGCGGCTGTTGTACCTGAATGGGTGTGGATCCAATAACAAGTTCGGCGTATTTCTCAGACGAGTAGCCCACCACTGTCAATTTCGGTGCAGAAATGGCATTGATTCTTGTTGCACCTTCTTGATCAACTACAAGTAATCTCTCAAGTGCAGGTGTGTCCTCAATCACCATACCGTGGTACACATCTTGTGATGTCTTCTGCCTTTTGACAACACACATAAATAGTCCGGAGAGTCATGGAGGTGATGTGGAAGGTACTCAACCCATTGATCGCCTGAAGACAAAGGTACTCGAGTGCAGTATAGCCACAGAGCAGGTGCTCCATGTCACCGTTTGAGAGGAAGACGACGATGAGCTTGAGGTGCTTCAGTCATGGTAGAATAAGAGCGGGCGCGTCATTAAGGGGGGGGGATGGCAGTTCCTGAACTTGGCGATGCGCAGCGTGGGCGCGAGGCGGAGTGCGGATGTTGGCAGCAACCGCATATGCCCATCATCAAAAGTGAGCTCCTCGAGCTGATCTAGGGCAGGGGATCGGAACCAGTCGTCAAGCTTGGCTCGGTCCTTGCCGTTGGAATGGAACTTGCCCATTCTAAGGCCTCTGGTTGGGCCAAGGTTACTGCCGAGGATCTTGGAGAACACATCCAAGCTTTTGCGATAGCCATGGCAGAGCTCGGGGTGTCGATGAGTTCGAGATGGCTGGAGTTCCATAGGGGGCGCCACCGCCGGGAAAGGAAAGTTGTCTGCGCCCCATATTTAATTGGGAGGAGCGAGATGATGACTGTCAACATATCACCGGGGAGGCTGCTGCTGATGTCTAGGCCTGCTGGAGTCGCTTGCGGTTCTAGCTCGCCCTGCCTCCACTTGTTGGCAGCCCCGTTCTCCACCTCCAGAGTCTCCTTGTCAGCGGCGCTTTCTGATAGAAATGGGAGTACAGGGAATATTTAGTTAAAACAGGGCAATAGAAAAGTGTATTGGTAACTATAAGTTATTAGGTAGGAATTGTCGGTGTTCTGGGAACGGGGGTCCCCAGACTTGCCAGCCTGCGGCCTGGGCCGTGGCTCAAGTGGGGCCCCAGCATGGCCCAGCTTCATCAGCTCAAGCTCAAGACCCTCGCGAGGGGCCAAGCCTCGCGGGGCGGACGACAGGAACCTTCCTCAGGAGCAGCCTCGGCAGGCGGGCTCGTGAGGAGCCAGAGAGATCAAGGCAGGGTACCTCGCGAGGGTGCCCTGTGACGCAAGCCATGATGATCGAGACCAGGCGGGCGCCAGGCGGGTGCCAGCCCACGCAGTGTCCTCATTTCCCCTTTGGTGCAAAGGAGGCAAGCACAGGCCAATGCATCAGGAAAATGTTGCCGCTTCAGTTCAACAAGACCAAGACCAGCAGAACGGCAGGATGGAGGTCATCGTGGAGCCCAGGACGGCGTCACCGTCAGAGCCTTTGGCAGCCGAAGACCAACTTTAGTCAGGATAAGTGTACTAAATGTTCCACTTCAAAATGGCCAATTGTTGGCGCCCTTCCCGCTCATTATTTGGGAAGAGGCCCAGGGCCTCCCTATATAAATAGGACTAGCCACCACAAAGAGAGAGGAGGATCGAGATCACGCAGAGAGAGAAATAGATGCGACTGAACTCACCCAAGCAGTTCATCGCACGAGCTCAAGAACAGCCCCTCGCGAGGCTGTTCTTCCTTTGTATTGTTCATCATCAGCCCCCCTGAGGCAATCCACCACACCACACACTGGAGTAGGGTATTACACCACATCGGTGGCCCGAACCAGTATAAACTTCATGTCTCTGTGTTGTTCATCATTCGTAGTTTAGATCCCTCGCAATCCATACATGCGTGAGCTGGTAGGGGAGAGATCTCCGTGCGCACCCTAGTGTTCGAACCTTAAGGGTCTGCCGGAACCCGATGTCGGTGTACTAAAGTAGGGGTACCTTAGTACCCCGAACTTGTGCACGGGCAGTCGCAGCGTCCCCGCGGCAAGCCTCGCCAGGCGTCCGCCAAGACCCTCCACAGCCATTCAGAAGACAAGACCCCGGCAAGAGGAGCTTGCCGGGAAGGCCTCTCTAGGCACAGACAAGGTCCAGACAAGAGGAGCTTGTCGGGAAGGCCACTCCAGGCACGCAGAAGACAAGGCCCCGGCAAGAGGAGCTTGCCGGGAAGGCTCGGAGCGCGACAAGTCTCCGGGCGCGACAAGGATTCGGCCGCGGCAAAGGCGCTTGCCGCGGCATGCAACTTCTCTCCGTCTCCGCTCCAGCTCACCCAGCGACGTGTCGCCATGGGACCGTTCCATGGGCGCGTGTCGGCGGTCAGTGCAGCCAGCGGAGAGCAGCGATAAGCGGCAGCGACAAGCTCGCCATCGTGGCGGCGGAGGCGCACCGACAGCCTCTCATAATCTGTTTGGGCGACAACGACGGGCATTTATTGCTTTTGTCCCTTGCCGCCGAGTTAGGTATTTTGCACTGTACACTATTCAAGTAGGTGTACCAACTCCCGTTTTTACATTTGTACCCCCGTCTATGTTGCCACCTGTCGGAGACCCCTTGAGCATATAAAAGGAGGCCCGAGTGCAACGTAGAAGGGGGTTCGCGTTTTTGGCAAGGTTCCGTTCGGTTCGGTTCGCCAGGTTCGTCTCGTTGGGTTCATTCGACCCACTCGAGACCAGATACACTCACGCTAGGTTTTGTAGCCCGCATTGCTCCCTAGCAAGAACAGAATAGATCAAACAAGCAGCAGTAGGAGTTTTATCTCTCCGGAGAGCTCCGAAGCTGGGTAAATCGCTCGTGTGCATCGCCTCGATCCGCTCTTCACGCGATCTCTGCCCCCCTCCGAACCAAAAGGGGCCCGGTCCGCCGGCCCCATAGGTGTCCGTGGGTACGATCAGCCTCCCCGACATCTCTGGCGCGCCAGGTAGGGGGCATCGAGGCCGTGTGAATCTGATCCGGCGTTCACACGAGCAGCAACATCAACATCTTCCTCAACATGCCACCGAAGAAGAAGGCTTCGGCGGCAGCAGAGCCGTCCGCGTCGTACCCACCCTCACCGCAGCGAACGGGTGGTGGGGCAGACGCTGGCGGAGGGACGGGCGCCGACGAAGGTGCTCGCGACGTTGCCAAGTCCAAGGACAAGGCACCTCAAACCTCGGCGTCCGCGCATCCCCCGCGCCCATCTCAGAGAGCGGGACCAACAACGTCATGGCGTTTCACAACGCCATACGTTCGCTGGATCAAGACCCTCAAGACCAGCATGCGGCGCCAACATGCCGCACTAGTGAGATACGGTCGCCGGACGGGTGCTGCTCCTTCTAACGTAGTTAGAAGTCCGGCGTGTCCCGCCTCGCCCGTTCTCCAATGCCGCCTACTACTCCAGAAGCTGGCGAGCTCAATCGCTCCTCGACTACCCTCCAACGGTCGACAAGGTCGACGGTGGAGGGCACTATCGAGCCTCATCGGCTTTGCTAACGGCGGCGCTCCGCGGCAACCAACGCCATCATTGCCGCGGCGAGACGACAAAGGCACGAGCCGGTGGCGGCGAGACTGTCGGAGTTGCAACCACCGTGCACTCTCCGCCAAGAAGGCCAAGATCGCCGACTCATCGGATCCACCTCGGCAGCGACTCCACTGCGTCGCCGAATCCATGAAGCTTCGCCGCGATTAGCGCCAAGTTCTTCATGAGCGACAACAAGAGGACGCTCGAACTCGCATCGAGCGCCAAGAGAAGCGCGACGTCATCCGACAAGCGCTGCCGCTGGCCTTCGTTGACATGCACGCGCCGGAGGGGCGAGGCGACTTGTCAGACGCGGTAGGTTGCCCTGCGTTCACTCGTGAGCTGCGGCAAGTCCAGTGGCCCGCCGAAAAACTTCAAACCAGACGCGTGCGGAGAAGTATGATGGCGGGGCGCAACCATCGGAGTTCTCAGCATCTACACCATCACGGTGCAGGCTGCTGCGGGGGGACGGGCGACAAGATCCTCGCCAACTACTTCCTGCTCGTGCTCAAGCCCAACGTCGAGATCTTGGCTCATGCACTTGCCGGACAGCTCCATATCCTCTTGGGCAGAATCATGCCATCAGTTTGTTGGCGCCTTCACGGTGACCACAAACCTCATGGCCAAGAGAGCGACCTTCACTTGCTCGCCCAGAAGGAAGGAGAGTCCCTGCGCAAGTTCATTCAGAGGTTCAGCCGTGTGCACTACAACATCCCAGACGTCCACCCTGCCGCGGTGATCAGCGCATTTCATCAGAATGTGCGGAACCGCAGGATGAGGGAGGAGATGGCAATGTGCAAAGTCAAGGACGTTAGTGAGCTGTACGCCTTGGCCGACAAGTGTGCGCGCGCTGAGGAAGGGAGGAGACTCCCAGGAGAGAATGCAGAAGCGGGATCTGACAGTGATGACACCGCCCCGGCAAAGAAGGGCCGGTGGTGAGGCAACAGGAAGAAGAAGGCCAGAGAAGTGCTAGCTGTTGAGCAGTCCGGCAATGGAGGTGGCGACAAGAACGCCAAGGCTGGTGTCTCCGGCAAGGAGGTTGCCGCTGACGCCAACCACCAGTCGGTGGCGGCCGCCGACAAGCAGGACAGCTCCGGCAAGCAGTACTGCAAGATCCACCGCACCAAGGGCCACGACCTCCAGAGCTGCAAGAAAGTCGAGCAGCTTGTCGAACAGCAGAGAGCTAAGTACGAGCGGCGCGACAAGGAGAAGGCCCAGGAAGGTGCTGGAGGAGCAAGCAAGAAACGTCCCGGCCGGGGAGGACGCAGCGGCAAGGCCAAGCAGCGGCAAGGAGATCGACCTCCCCGCGGCCGCGACAAAGATGAAGATGATGATGACGACGAAGATATGGAGGACGACGACGCCGATGAGCAGGAGTTCCAGAAAGCCACAGAGGTTCTCTGCGTTGACGGAGGTGCTTCGCATACCTCCCACCGCCAACTCAAGCAATGGATGCGGAGGTCAATGCAGCGTAACCATCCGTAGAGTCACGCAAGCCTCTCAAGTGGTCCAACATGCCTATCATTTTTGATATTGAGGACCACCACGATCGCATAACTGCGGTCGGTGCTTGCCGATGTTGGTCTCTCCAACCGTCCGCAACCTCAAGGTCACAAAAATGTTAGTTGACGGCGGGGCCGGCTTGAATCTGATCTCCTCCGCGGTGCTCCAGAAGCTTCAAATCCTGACAATGAGCTCGAAGAGACCGGAACCTTCAAGGAATCAATCCGGGAAGGAGCAAGCCGAAGGGAAGATTACGTTGCCGGTCACATTTGGCGGCGAGCTGAACTTCAGATCGAGAGGGTTACGTTTGACGTCGCCGATTTCCCATTGCCTTGCAATGGGATACTTGGCCGTCCAGCACTCGCCAAGTTCATGGCAGCCTCTCACTACGCCTACAACCTACTCAAGATGCCGGGCCCGATAAGCGTCATCTCTGTCCATGGCGACAAGAAGGATGCCCTTATCTGTGCCGACAAGATCTTCCGGGATGCAGCGGCCGCGACAGATTGCCAGACACTTGCCGCTGAAGCTCCCGGGGGGAAGAAGACCAAGTCCAAGTCCGGCAAGGGCTCGATGCTCACTCCGCAAGCGTCTCTTGAGTGCTGCGCTACCGTCGAGGACGCACCATCGAGCTCCACCGGCAAGTGCAAGAAGATGGTGGCTCCGCCGAAAACCAAGAAGGTACCCGCCAAGGAGGACGGGCGCTGGTGGTACCTTCACCATCGCTGCCTCTCGACCCTAAATAGGAAAGGCGGCGCTCGTTGCTTTCCTGCGGGCGAATGTCGATGTGTTTGCATGGCAACCGTCGATATCCCGGTGTTCCCAGGAAAGTGATTGAGCACCGCTGGCCGTTTGTCCTCATCGCGGCCCATCAAGCAAAAAGTCAGAAGCAAGTAGTGGAGCGCCAAGAATTCATAGTCAAGAGATCAAGAAACTGGAAGCAGCATGCCTTGTCGAGGAGTGCTCCATCCCTCGTGGTTGGCCAATCACATAGTCGCGCCAAGGCAAATGGGAAATGGAGACTTTGTATTGACTTCACGGATGTTAATAAAGCTTGTCCCAAAGATCCATTTCCCTTGCCGCGCATTGACCAGATTGTTGACTCCACGGCCGGATGTGATTTGCTTTCGCTTCTTGATGCCTACTCGAGATACCATCAGATCTTCATGGCTGAAGAAGATGAGGAGAA
Organism: Aegilops bicornis; assembly: GCA_021605145.1. Lineage (NCBI taxonomy): Eukaryota > Viridiplantae > Streptophyta > Magnoliopsida > Poales > Poaceae > Aegilops > Aegilops bicornis. The sequence goes on from CM038674.1 coordinate 186,780,614, forward strand.
GACCGCATTCATCACACCATGTGGCACATACTTTTTTCATACGGATGCCTTTCGTTTTGAAGAATGCTTTGGTTCAACATTTGCAAGGGTAGTCCATGGCGGCTTTTGAGCCGCAAATGCACGAAATGTAAAGCCTACATGGATGACATAGTGGTCAAGAGCAAGGACAAATCAACTTTGGTTCAAGATTTGGACGAGACCTTTGCAAATCTGTGCAAGATCAACCTCAAGCTCAACCCCGAGAAGTGCGTGTTTGGAGTCCCTTCCGGCAAGCTTCTCGGGTTCTTCGTGTCTCAGCGAGGAATTGAAGCTAACCCCGACAAGATCAAGGCCATTGAGCAGATTGAAGCACCAAAGCGCGTCAAGGATGTACGAAGACTTGAGGTTGCGTGGCTGCTCTCGGCAGAGTTTATTTCTAGGTTCTGCTGAGCGCCTGCCATTTTTCAAGATTTTGAAAAAGGCAGGTCCAAGAAATGGACTCGAAGCGGAGGCTGCGCCGCAGACTTGAAGAGATACCTGTCCTCCACTCCAACACTTGTCGCACCTAGGCCACAAGAGAAGTTGCTGCTATATATAGCGGCAACCAATCAAGTGGTTAGTGCTGCGTTAGTGGCGGAGAGGGAGGCGGATGATGAGCCGACAACCACGGCAAACACATCCAACGACAAGCGGGGGCTTCGCCGACAAGCTCTGATCCCGACAAGGATGAGTCCAGCGGAACCGTGAGCAGATGCGAAAAGGATGGTGCGGCGCCCAGTCTACTTTGTCGGTTCCCTTCTGCGGGGGCTAGGTCAAGGTACTACGGTGTGCACAAATTGCTTTTCGGCCTCCTCATGGCCTCGAGAAAGCTGCGCCATTACTTCCAAGCACATGAGATCACAGTTGTCACTCGCTTTCCGCTGAAGAGGATACTGCAGAATCCAGAAGCGACAGGCAGGATTGTCGAGTGGGCAATGGAGCTGTCAAGCTTTGGTCTCAAGTTTGAAAGCACATCAACTATCCAAAGCAGAGCCTTGGCAGAATTCATAGCAGAATCGACGCCAACGCCAGATGAAGAGATTCCGGAGACGAGCATTCCCGTCAAAGAAGCCAGCAAAGAATGGCTGATGTACTTTGATGGTGCCTTCTCGTTGCAAGGCGCCGGTGCCGGCGTGCTACTTATCGCACCCACCGGAGAGCACCTCAAGTACGTCGTCCAGATGCACTTTCCCAAGGAGCAAGCGACAAACAATACTGCAGAGTATGAAGGTTTGCTTGCCGGTCTCAGGATCGCAGTGGACCTTGGGATCAAGAAGCTTATTGTCAGGGGTGACTCGCAACTCGTCGTCCGCCAAGTCAACAAAGATTACCAGAGTCCATTGATGGAAGCCTACGTTGATGAAGTGAGGAAGCTAGAAGGGCACTTTGACGACCTGCAAATGGAACATGTTCCAAGAGCTCAGAATGATATTGCTGACGACCTGTCAAAGTGCGCCGCGCTTAAGTTACCTGTGGAACCAGAGATTTTCGTGTACAGCTAACTCAGCCAACCGTAACACCGTCGACTGGACAGAGCAACAAGAGGAAGTTGGCCTCTGGTGACTATTTTCCGACAGAGCTTCCCGAAGCCGTCGTTGCAAAGGTCCCCAAGATCAACACCAACAGTGCTGAGGAGCAGTCTGCTCCGACAGACCCCAGGGTTTGTTTCGTTGAAGCAGACGCTCCCGACAAGTCACCACATTGGCGCAAGGGCACTTGCCGGCAAAGCTTTCCGGCAAGGTTTCTTCTGGCCGACAGCCCTCCAGGATGCAACTGCACAAGTAACCAAGTGTGAAGCGTGCCAGTTCCATTCCAAGCAGATACATCAGCCAGCTCAAGCTCTCCGGACAATCCCTTTATCCTGGCCATTTTCGGTGCGGGGCTCGACATCCTCGGCCCCTTCCCCGAGCTGTCGGGGCTTTGAGTACTTGTATGCGTCGCCATCGACAAGTTCACAAAGTGGCGGAAGTGGAAGCGATGAGGAAGGTGACGGTACAATCAGCGATCAAGTTCTTGGATCGATTGTTTGCCGTTTTGAATCCCTAACAGGATCATCACCGACAACGACACACAATTCTGAGTCGCACCTTCATGCGATGCGTCCAAGACCTTGGCGCCAAGGTCTGCTTTTGCTTCATTGCTCACCCGAGAAGCAGCGGTCAAGCGAAGAGGGCAAGCGCTGAAGTGCTGCGCGGGCTCAAGACCAGAACTTTCGACGGGCTGCACAAGTGCGGAAGAAACTGGATCGAGGAGCTGCCGGTGGTTCTTTAATTGGTCGATCAGGGGCGCCAAATCGAGCCACTAGCCGGGCACCCTTTGCTCTAGTCTATGGAGCAGAGGCAGTTCTCCCCACGTAACTTCATTATCACGGATCGCCTCGAGTACTCGCTTATGATGAGCTTGAGCAAGAGCAGCTGCGACAAGATGACGCCTTGCTCCTCGAGGAGGATCGTCTTCGAATTCTTTGTCTTGAGCCGCTCGCTACCGAAGCCTGCGTCGCTACCATAGCCGCAGGGTTAGTGCCGAAGTCTCGAGGAAGGCGACCTTGTTCTTGGTAGCGTTCAGTCCGCCAAGAATTCTAACAAGTTGGCCTTGAAGTGGGAAGGCCCTTATCGGGTGAAAGCGAGTCACTAGGCCTGGCGTTGTCCGCCTTGAGACCGAAGATGGCATTCCGGTGAGCAACTCCTGGAACATTGAGCATCTTCGTAAGTTTTACCCATAGGGCGCGGTTGTCGGAATCCGTTCCGGCAACCACCTTTTGTACAAGTCTTGCCGCCGTTGCATGTAATCCTTCGTACAAAGCCGGGCGCAGACCCCGTGCATCAGTAAAGCTCATGTGTTGCACGCAGCTTGTCAAGTTCATGCTTTCATCATTTTATTGCATGTTTTGGCTAACACTTTGTGCAGCAACCATACCCGATAAGCAGAATCGAGCCACTGGGCTCCATAATGTTATTTCCTCTTCTTTTTCTTTTCTCAAAGGAAAGGAAGCCCCCTCGCGCACAAGTTAACCAGGGGGGAGGAGGAGATAATACTATGGACCAGGCACCGCTCGAGGAAGTTTCGCCTCATCGGGAAGCAAGAGACAGAAAAGCTAAGTTGCCAAAGTTTGAGCAATCAATTTTTAAATTTTTAAGTTATCTTCCTCGAACGATAGTACTTTGAATGGAAAACCTATGCGCAGAGGAACCAAATCGTGACTGGTCGCGCCCTTACTTTGTTTCGAGTCCGCTCAACAACTTAAGTGAGCTGCGGCTAGTCCGCGACAAGGTTGCTTGTCGGTAGCGACCCGCTTGACAGGCGCTGAAGTTCCGCACTTTTCGGCGCTCGCGGCAAGGGTGCTGCAAGCAAGTTTCCCTGAAAAGCGTAGGGTAATAACATACAAAGCCAAGAGTCGAGTAGAGGAAATAACGTAGCAAATGTTGCCCAGAATAAAGTTACATTACAAAAATAACTTATCGCGGCACTGGCTAAATCGTTCTCAGAACTGAAACAACAGCGAAGAGGAGAAGAAGGGCGCGCTGGTACCCAAGCCCCGGCAAGCCAGAGCTGCCGGGGGCTGCGGCAAGCCGAGTTGCGGGGGCTGCGGCAAGCCGAGTTGCGGGAGCTGCGGCAAGCGAGTTGCCGGGGGCTGAGATATCAGATAAGCCCTTCGTCCTTTTTCAAGCATCCCTTTTTCATTAAAAACATTCTACTCGGATACAATCCGTGGGGAATGAAAAACATGAAAGAGAGGATTACAAGTTCTAAATGCGGATAAGGCCCGAAGGCTTACAAATTAAAAAGATAGGATGCCCGTAATCCTTTTCCTGTCCCTCTTTTCAGGAGGTAGGTCAAGGAGGCGAGAAGGGCAAAGAAAGCGCCTAAATGAGCTACAGGTGCGAAGGCACCAAGGGAACATCCGGGATCTCCCGAGGGCTTGACGGAGATGGCAGCGCCGAGCGGGGCTCGAAGGCAGGCGGCAGAGGCGTCGGCCTGTTGTCGAGGCACTACGCCCTCGTACTCCGACTTCAGCGGCCTTGTCGCCATCCCTCTTCCCTTCCGCAGCCTCCCTCGCCCGGTCGCCCAAGGAGGCGACCCGGGGAGTTCAAGGAGCCGGCAGCGGATGATGGGAGTCGCCGGTGACGCCTTGCAAGCGGCGCCCGACAACTAATCGGGCCCGCTACCCTCGTCGTCATTGTCGCTCTCCTCCTCGTCACTCTCGCTCGAGGAATCTTATTTGTCGGAGGAGCTATCCATGCAGCACTTCGCCCGAGTACCGAGATCCCCGAAGACCTTGACGGAGAGGAGATCACCCTCCATTAACTTAAAATGGAGGGTAAATCCCGCCCTCAGGCTGTGGATGCGAGTGAACGTCTTCCACCCATGATCAAGATACATCACATTAGGGGCTGGGAATACAACACGGACTTGCATGCCACTGATTCCACAGCCCCTCATGTGCAGTCTCAGTGTCTCGGGCGGATCCGACTCCATCCCTCATGAACGGAGCTGGAAGCCGAGGCGGCAACGAGGCGCCCGGGCGGCCTTTGACGAAGAACTTCGCAAGGGTCGTCCACTGTATGGACCGCCGCGAGGAGAACCGCCGGCGGAAGCGGAGGCAGGCGCCGCCCGTCCGCCTATTCCCGGCGCCTCGACCTCGTCCACGACCTCGCGCCCTCCCTCTTCCTCTTGGGGCTGGCTCTACTGCCCCAGGCGTGGGGTTGGGAGGGGAGCGCTGTCTAGCGGCGACCCTCGCCGCCACCGATGAAGAACCAAGGTTCCTTTTCTCCATGGCGAATGTGAGAAAGGGGAGCGTAATCGAGGAAAGAAGGAGATGGGAGAGTGCGGGCTTCTGCGCTCCCCTTCCGCTCTTTTTAAGGAAGCAAGGTGGGGGCTCGATCGCCTTGCTCGACAAATCAGGGCATAGGAAGAGCAGGGGATCGGGGCCAACCTGCTGCCTCTGCTCGTAACGGCCCAATTTTCCACTTCCACCGCCCGCGACCCCAAGAGCATGGGAACCACGTGGCGGGGATGCAGGACTAAGGCGACGGGTGAAGCGACCCCGCACGCCGCCCACTTCCCCCACGATGCCGCAATTGACGTGTCTTGCGTTCACGGGGAACGCGGCGGATCTGGAATGGGTTTGGTTTGGACCCAGGCAGCGTGCCCGTGCCCTGTTTTGGGCCCTGGCCCAACAGCGCCTCGGCACCGTGTATGGCCCAGACCGGGGCTCTGTCGGTGTACTAAAGTAGGGGTACCTTAGTACCCCGAACTTGTCTGCAGGCGATCGCGGCGTCCCAGCGGCAAGCCTCGCCCGGGCGTCCGCCAAGACCCTCCGCAGCCATTCGAGAAGACAAGACCCGGCAAGAGGAGCTTGCGGGAAGGCCTCTCTAGGCGCAGACAAGGTCCCGACAAGAGGAGCTTGTCGGGAAAACCACTCGAGGCATCACGAGAAGACAAGGCCCGGCAAGAGGAGCTTGCCGGGAAGGCTCGAGTGCGACAAGTCTCCGGGCGCGACAAAGGATTCGGCAGCGGCAAGGTGCTTGTCGCGACATGCAACTTCTCTCCGTCTCCGCTCCAGCTCACCCAGCGACGATGTCGCCATGGGACCGTTCCATGGGCGGCGTGTCGGCGGTTGTGCAGCCAGCGGAGAGCAGCGATAAGCGGCGGCAGGCTCGCCATCGTGGCGGCGGAGGCGCACTGACGGCCTCTGTTACCTGTTTGGGCGACAACGACGGGCATTTATTGCTTTTGTCCCTTGCCGTCGAGTTAGGTATTTTGCAATCTTGTATCTTTGTTCAAGTAGGTGTACCAACTCCCGTTTTACATTTGTACTCCCGTCTATGTTGCCACCTGCCGGAGACCCTTGAGCATATAAAGGAGGCCCGAGTGCAACGTGAAAGGGGTTAGCGTTTTGGCAAGGTTCCGTTCGGTTCGGTTCGCCAGGTTCGTCTCGTTGGGTTCATTCGACCCACTCGAGACCAGATACACTCACGCTAGGTTTTGTAGCCCGCATTGCTCCCTAGCAAGAACAGAATAGATCAAACAAGCAGCAGTAGGAGTTTTATCTCTCCGGAGAGCTCCGAAGCTGGGTAAATCGCTCGTGTGCATCGCGTCGATCCGCGCTTCGCGCGATCTCCGCCCCCCTCCGAACCACAAGGGGCCCGGTCCGCCGGCCCCATAGGTGTCCGTGGGTACGATCAGCCTCCCCGACACCCGAAATCCGACATTTGGCGTGCCAGGTAGGGGTGCGCCGGAATCTTTCTTCCGCCAATCGTGTGTGATCTTCCGTCGTGTCCATGGCTGACGCTCGCCGAGCTCGCGCCGAGCGTCGGGCTGCTCGCGCCGCTCGAGTCGCCCAGACGGCTCCCGTCGGCGGACGCCGTCGTCGTTCCCCGTCGCCTGCCGCCACCGGACCGGCGGGGAACGAGCAGCAAGCCTATGGGGCTGAGCTACGCGACCTCTACCTCGCCCATCGCGCCGAGCCGGCGCCCCCGGTCGTCGCAGCTCTCCTGGGCGGCTCGCCGGCGCCACCTTCGAGCCGCCACATCAAACCGTTCACCCGCCAGATCGCCGACGCCTCCAAGCACCAGGGAGCCCCGCCGGGCTGGGTGGCGCCCGAGGGCGACCTGCTCTTCAACTCGGACGATCACCCCGCCAACCCCGCCGGGTCGGGCGCTCTTCCAATGCTGTGCACCCCCACCATATATGAAGTGGCAGTCACCAGGACCCTCATCGACGGCGGAGCCGGCCTCAACGTGCTCTCTGTGGAGGCCTTCAGCCTCCTCCATGTGCCGCCAGAGCGGCTCTATCCCAGCAGGCCTTTTTCGGGAGTCGGAGCCGGTTCCACCGCCTCCCTGGGACAAATCCGCCTCCCGGTGACCTGCGGCACATGCGACAACTACCGCACGGAGCTGATCGACTTCGACATCGTCCCATCGGCATCCCCTACAACGCCATCCTCGGCTACCCTGCCTTGGCCCGGTTCATGGCATCAACTCACCCGGCGTACAACCTCATGAAGATGCCCGGGAGCAGCGGCGTCCGTACTGTGTCAGGAAACACCGGAGATGCACTGCAGGCACTCGAGCTTGTTTTCAAAGGCGGCTCTTGGCGGCACACGCCCGCCAATGGCGGCGTCCCCGAGCCCAAAGGGGCTGCACCGTCAAGAAGAAGCAACTATTCACTCAAAACAAAGCGGAAACCAAGCAGGTACCGGTCGGCGAGGGCCGGGTCCATCGATGCCACCTTCACCATAGGTGCAAACCTCGAACCAGTAGGAGGAGGCCTTGGTGAAGTTCATGCGCATAAACAAGAAGGTGTTCGCATGGGGACCTGATCGGTTGGCGAGGGTCCCGAGGCGTGATTGAGCATCACCTCAACGTGTGTGCCCCAATGTGCGCCCGTGAAGCGGAAAAGCGGCGACAATCCACAGAGATACAAGCTTTCATCGTCCAAGAGACCCGCAAGCTAGAGGCAGCAGGGGTTATTCGCGAGGTACGCTACCTGGATTGGCTGGCCAACCCAATTGTCGTGCCGAAGAAAGGGGGAAAGGAACGTATGTGTGTCGACTTCACCAACCTCAACAAGGCCTGCCCACAGGACCCTTTTCCGCTTCCTCACATCGACCAGATCGTTGACTCCACCGCTGAGTGTGACCTGCTGTGCTTCCTGGATGCCTTCTCAGGCTATCACCAAATCAAGATGGCGGTGGAAGGCATGGAAAAAACGGCTTTCCTGACCCCGTGCGGAGTGTACTGCTATACCTGCATGCCGTTTGGGTTGCATAGCAGTAGCGCGACCTTTCAGCGGCTGATGCACATCGCCCTGGGCCCACAGCTCGGGAGGAATGCTGAGGCGTACGTCGATGACATTGTGGTGAAGTCTCGGGAGGCAAAAACACTGATACAGGACTTGGAAGAAACCTTCGCGAGTCTTGATAAAGTGGATCTACGGCTCAACCCGGAGAAGTGCGTATTTGGAGTCCCCTCGGGCAAGCTCATGGGATTCCTCGTGTCCCATAGGGGCATCGAGGCCAACCCGGAAAAGGTCAAAGCAGTCGAAGACATGAGCCCGCCAAAGACCCTCAGAGAAATGCAGAAACTCACCAGACGCGTGACCGTGCTAGGGCGTTTCATCTCCAAGCTGGGGGAACGAGCAATGCCATTCTTCAAGATGATGAAGAAGAAGGGCCCCTTTGAATGGACTGAAGAGGCCGACAAGGCATTCCAAGAACTCAAGAGGTAACTTACCAGCCCTCCTGTGATGGTCGCGCCACGCCCATTTGAGCCCCTGGTGCTCTACCTCGCCGCCACACCCTACTCCGCCAGCACAACCCTAGTGGCAGTTCGGGAAGAGCGCCAGACCAAGGCTGCATCACGCCCAGCCACGGCCCCGGCCGTGGTGGCACAAGACCAAGAAGGCCTCGCGAAGGTTACGGCCTCAGCGGATGGATACCAGCCTCAGCAGGAAGATGCCCCTAGGGCCGAAGAGGTCGCGTCAGGCAGCTAGGCGCTGGGGGCTCTGTCGCCTCAGGAGGCGTCAGACCCTCCGGAGGGTGCGTGCCTCGTCAGCACTCCTACTCTCATCGAACACCCAGTGTACTTCATCAGCACGGTGCTACAGGATGCGAGGGCGCGGTACCCCATGCCCCAAAAACTCCTCCTCGCGCTATTGGTAGCCTCACACAAACTGGGACACTACTTCCAGGGTCATCCCATCAAGGTCGTCTCAGCATACCCTCTGGAGAGGGTGCTCAGGAGCCCCAACTTAGTTGGAAGAGTCGCCGAGTGGAACATCAAACTGCAAGCGTTTCAGCTAGAATTCAGCACAACCAGAGTCATCAAGGGGGCCGCATTGGCAGATTTCGTGGCAGAATGGACGGAGGCACCCGGTCTCGAAGCAGGCGAAGACCAATCGCTTTCTCCATGGAGCGAGGCACCGGACGGCTGGGTCATGTACTTCGATGGGGCATTCTCTCGGCATGGCGCGGGGGCTGGCACAGTGCTCGTGTCCCCTACTCAGGACAAGCTCTATTACGCCGTGCAGCTCTGTTTCTAGCATGGGGAAAAGGTCTCCAACAACATAGCAGAATATGAAGGCCTCATAGCCGGCCTGAGAGCCGCAATCTCTTTGGGGGTAAAGCGCCTCGTCATCAAGGATGATTCACAACTACTCGTCAACTTCTCCAACAAGATACACGAGCCAAAGGACGAACACATGGAAGCCTACCTCGTGGAGGTTCGCAGGATGGAGAAACAGTTCTGGGGACTGGAACTGCAACATGTGCCACGCAGCACCAATCAAGAGGCAGATGACATCGCCAAGAGGGCGTCCAGGCGGCTGCCTCAGGAGCCTGGCATCTTCAAAGAACGACTCTTCAGGCCCTCAGCGGCACCATCACTATCAAGCGCGGCGCAACCTCAGGAGGAGCTCCCCCAGCCGCCTGCCTCGGGAGCCCCGGCCTGCGGCTCGGCCTCAGGAGCACGCCTGCTCCTGGCATTAGACCTCGGGAGGGGTGCTGGATCACAGAGCTCAAGAGCTACTTAATACAGGGGACCCTGCCGGAGAAGGAGGAGGAGGCGGAGCGCGTGGCGCGGCAAGCCACGGCCTACTCCATCAGGGATGGAGAGCTTTACCGGAGGCGGCCGAATGACGTGTCCCTACACTGCATTCCCAGAGAGCAAGGGAAGGAGTTGCTGGAAGACATACAGCGGGGGAATGTGGGCACCACTCGTAAATCACGAACCCTCGTTGGCAAAGCGTTCATAGCGGGTTCTACTAGCCCACAACGCCAGCCGGCAGCTTGATTGAGTAGTAAAAACTTGCGAGGCCTGCCAATTTCATGCCAAGCAGATCCATCGCCGGCGGAAGTGCGCAAACTATACCCCTCTCATGGCCATTCACAGTTTGGGGCTGGACATTACGGGCCCGTTCCCTCGGGCGCCCGGGGCTATCGCTACCTCTACGCTCGTGCGTGGACAAGTTCACCAAGTGGATCGAGGTGGAAGCTGTCCGCACCATCCCGATGAAACTCTGCGGTCAAGTTCATCAGGGGCCTCGTGAGCCGGTTTGGGGTGCCTAACCGCATCATCACCGACAACGGTTCGCAGTTCACCAGTAATCTCTTCAAAACGTACTGTGCTAACCTTGGAACGCAGATATGCTACGCCTCGGTGGCGCACCCTCGGAGCAACGGCCAGGCCGAGCGAGCCAACGCGGAGGTCCTTAAGGGCCTCAAGACCAGGACCTTCAAGAAGAAGCTGGAGGCCTGCGGCAGGGGCTAGCACGACGAGCTCCAGTCTGTGTTGTGGTCCATCCGCACGACCGCGGCCAAGTCGACTGGCGAGACCCCCTTCTTCCTCGTCTACGGAGCAGAAGCCGTCCTCCCTCACGAGGTCAGGCATCACTCCGCACAGGTCCTGGCGTTCGACAAGGTGCAGCAGAACGCCATGCGGGGGACGGATCTCGTGCTGGGAGAGGAGCATCGACGAGAGGCCGTGCTGCGAGCGGCAAGGTATCAACAGGCACTGCGGCGATACCACTGCCGCAACATCCGCCCCAGGACTCTGGAGGTAGGGGACCTCGTGCTCAGACGGGTCCTCTCCAGGGAAGGGTTGCATAAGCTCTCTCCCATGTGGGAGGGCCCGTTCATGGTTGTTCACGTTTCCAGGCCCGGCTCTGCATGCTTGGAGACTTAGGAGGGGGTACCCACCCCGAACGCGTGGAACATCCAGCTTCTCCAGAAGTTCTACCCCTGAAGAAAGGCCCGAGCACATGAAGAAGGCAAAGCGCTGTGAAGCTCATTTTTCTGAGAAAGGCCCGAGCACATGAAGAAGGCAAGCGCTGTGAAGATCATTTTCCGAGAAAGGCCCGGAGCACATGAAGAAGGCAACGCTGTGAAGCTCATTTCGTGAGAAAGGCCCGAACTGTGAAGAAGGCAAGCGCTGTGAAGTTCATTTCGAGAAAGGCCCGGAGCCTGTGAAGAAGGCCAATGCTGTGAAGCTCGCCGCCCATGACACTCTCACGTAATAATGAGTTGGGGCTGTACACGCCCGGAGTCTCGAGGCGCCCGGCCTCGGGCCACAGGGCTCCCTCCCACGCCCAGTTGCAGCACTTAGCTCCGCGCTGGTGAGAAGACGTCGAAGACTAGATTAGGTGCCGGACGCGGCTTTTTCATTTGCTTTCTGCAGTTGGCTTGTTCATTCCTATTTGAAGTTTTATTGAAGTTTTTGCCATCTTTGGCTTGTGACTCTTTGTCGTTTTCGCTCTCCTACCTTGATTTCTCTCGCGCAAGTCTCACGAGGGAGCGGCGCGGGCACCCTCGCGAGTGTTTCCTGCCCTCATCGTTTGAGGCTTTCCTAGCCGGGTCCACTACGGGAGCACCCCTCCCAGTCCGTGCCCCACGGGCACCGCGACGCAGGACCTGGGTCGGTCGCCTCCCTGGCCCGAGGCAGGCTACCCTCCCGACTAATCTTTGCAGGACATGAAGCGTTCGGCGAGGCCTCGGCCTCGAAGCGGGCAGCGACAGGTCCCCGAGCTAAGTAATTTCACAGCGGGCGTGTGGCACAAAAGCATAGCATAGAAATAAGCGGAAACAACACGATAATTAACAGCCAGTTCAAGCACGCCCCATCCTACACTCTCTGTCTCTTTCTTGAGGAAAGGAAAAAAACAAAATAGGCATGACTCGCTCGGCACCAACTCGCGGCGAAGGCCCGTCCTGCCTCCGGAGCTCAGGCAGACTCCCTCTCGCGCTTCACCGGGGCGTGACAGCGGGCTGACCCGCTACCTTCCTCCAGGCGGGCGCGACGGCACGGAGGCTGGTCTCGGCCACCGCTAGAGGAGCTGCTGTCCGAAGGAGAGCCGCCGAAGCTCGACGAGCCCCGAGCGCCGCCGACCATGCACGTGCTGTCATCTTCACCCCGATCATCGCCGGGGCTGGGTCCACGGCCGCGGTCATCGTCTTTGGGGCAGCACCCGGCGCGGTGACCGTCTTCTCCAAACACCCTCACATAGAGGGTGGCATCGCCGTCGAACTTGAAGTGCAGGGTGCACCGCCGGCTTAGGCCACGTCTTGGCAGCAAGCGTTTTCCAGCCATGGTCGGGGCCACACTCCGGTGGCGGAGACCTCCAATGAAGCCAGGAGGCTCGGCTGCAACAACCATCCGCTGAAGCGAGAGGCCGCCGGGCGCCGCCGTGAAGTTCACCTAAAAAGGCGGGAAGCTGGAGCCAGGTGCTGGTCGGCTCCACCGACCACACGACAAACTCAGGCAGCACCTCCGCCTTGTGGAAGCGCGGCCTGGGAGGCTGTGCGGTTGCAGCGCGCCCCCCATCGACAGCTCGGCTACCGTCGCCGCGCAGGAGATCGCTTCCACGGCCGCGAGAAGCCACTGCGGGAGCCACGGGATGCTTGCGAGGACGGCCTCGACCGCCCTTGGCCGGGGGAGAGTCAGGCCCTACCTGGCGGGCCTTTCCCTTCTCCGCGGCTGAGAACCTCTTTGACGGAGCCATGGAGAGAAAAGAGCAGCAAGAGGAGATGGACTGGAAGGGCCTGCGCCGTTCCGTACTTATAGCCGGAGGAGGCCAACCGTCGGCCTCCATGATCGCAGGTAATCATGACCTATTTCTGGATGTTGGGACTTGTCAAGTCATGCGGTTGCCGAGGCATCGTGGGGAAGCGGAGACGCCCACGACCAACCAATCGCCACGCGGCGCCCAAGGCCGCAGGCTGTTGGGGCCCGCGGCGCTTCGCACTTGCCCCTTTGCTTCTCTTCTAAGCCAAGTCCGGGCGCGCCTTGGGCCCGGGGGCTACTGTCGGCGTTCGGGGAACGGGGGTCCCCAGACTCCTGCGGCCTGTGGCATGGCTCAAGTGGGGGCCCAGCACGGCCCAGCTTCATCAGCTCAAGCTCAAGACCCTCGCGAGGGGCCAAGCCTCGCGGGGCGGACGACAAGAACCTTCCTCAGGAGCAGCCTCGGCAGGCGGGCTCGCGAGGAGGCGGAGAGATCAAGGCAGGGTACCTCACGAGGGTGCCCTGTGACGAAAGCCATGACGATTGAGACCAGGCGGGCGCCCAGTGAGGCGCCAGCCAGCCATGATGTCCTCATTTCCCCTTTGATGCAAAGGAGGCAAGCACAGGCCAAGGCATCAGGCAAAGGTTGCCGCTTCGGTGCAAGAAGACGAAGACCAGCAGAACGCCATGATGGAGGTCATCGTGGAGCCCAGGACGGTGTCACCGTCAGAGCCTTTGGCAACCGAAGACCAACATTAGTCAGGTTAAGTGTACTAGATGTTCCCCTTCAAAATGGCCAATTGTTGGCGCCCTTCCCGCTCATTATTTGGGAAGAGGCCCAGGGCCTCCCTCTATAAATAGGACTAGCCACCACAAAGAGAGAGGAGGATCGAGATCACGCAGAGAGAGAAAGAGAGGCGACTGGACTCACCCAAGCAGTTCATCGCACCAGCTCAAGAACAGCCCCTCGCGAGGCTGTTCTTCCTTTGTATTGTTCATCATCAGCCCCCCTGAGGCAATCCACCACACCACACACTGGAGTAGTGTATTACACCACATCGGTGGCCCGAACCAGTATAAACCTCGTGTCTCTGTGTTGTTCATCGTTTGTAGTTTAGATCCCTCGCAATCCATACAAGCGTGAGCTGGTAGGGGAGAGATCTCCGCGTGCACCCCAGTGTTCGAACCTTAAGGGTCTGCCGGAACCCGAAATCCGATAGGAATATAGTAAGAAAAGGGAATAACAATTGGTTTCTTAAATACTACACAATTCATTTGACATTGCTGGGTAAGTCAACATGCAGATAGTTGAAAAGAAAACTTACTTCGAACAAAGTCTCGACGGATGATTTTGTCGGGGAAGTTAGCATATATCTCATAACCAGGCCCTTTTATGTGCAGTGCAATTTTAGTGCCAGCTTTCAGTACATAAAAATTAGAAATTTCTTTCCAAAAGCCAGTTCCAAAATAGGAGTCACCGCGTTCATCAAGTCTTAGAGTAGCAACAATTGTAAATCCATGGTTTGTGTGAAGTATGACATCCGTGCAGTCTTGATCTATGTAAAGGGAAAGATTGTGCACTACATAATCTATTGCATAGCAAGGGATGCACTACAGATAATGGTAGGATTGTTAAAGAAAATATGGTAACATGCAAATATGGGCCCAAATTGACAGAACTGTACAACAGTTGAAATCGAAGGGCAAAAATCTATAATTAAACAGATAGGATAAACATGATGTCATGGAAATATAAGAGTAATCGAAATAACAATACAACATTAATTTGCCTAATATAGAAAGAAGAGGGGGAAAATCCCCTTTGACGTATATGGTGCATGTGGCACCTTTTATCCAAATGTAGCAATATTTAGAATATGTTCAGGAAAGTAGGCCATGCCAACCGATTGAGGGTGAGATTGAACATACCGCGCACATCCTCAAGTGATCTGGTACGGTGAGATGGAATCTCCGGCGAAGGTCGCAAAGTCCTGATGTGTCGGTGCACTGTACATTCTATGAATGAAAGAAAACCCTAAAATCAGCTTGAATAAAAATGAATTCACGGCGATTTTCACCGAGTGATTAAAGGGGGCAGATGAACTGGGATAAGAGATGAGATAATATCTCATTAAATTAGTTACCTTGTCGTCCATGAGAAAGAACCCTCAGTACGGTAGATTCCCCAACCGAGCGGAGCTGGGTCGACCGCGAGCAGCGTCAAGAAAGTCGATAGCGATAGGCGGCGGCAAGCAGAAGTGGCGAAATGCGGTGGGCTTTGCCGGTAGCCTGGGAGCGACGGTAGGCGTCAAGCTAAGTGTTTACCGCCGCGATAGGCGGTGCCATGGCATAGACGCGGAGGAGCTTGTGCAGGTGTGAATGGAAACCGGAGCGATGGCGGGCGGGGTGAGGGTTTTTGTGACGTGGGGATGGTGAGGGTTTTCTTTTTTCTTTTTTGAATTGGGTGGTGAGGGTATTCTGTCCCACAAATAATTTTGGAGGCGATGGTTTGCTAGAGCCAACCATGTGTGATTGACGCAACAGGCAAAATGAAAGTCATTGCACACGGTTCCAATTTTGGGAACCGTGTGTGATTGACGTACTACCTCCATCCTGTTTTATTGGTCCCCTTTGTAATTTTTACCAAATTTTGACCAAATATTTAACTAAGAAATGTTTATGGATGTCACCAAAAATTATATCATTGAACACTATGCTCAAATACCCATCCAACGATATAATTTTTGCTGACCTGCACTAACATTTTGTCAGTTAAACCTTTGGTCAAAATTTAACACTAAATACAAAGGGACCAATAAACCAAGACAGAGGTAGATTCCATCAACTGAACTGGTTGCATCCATATCCCACGGTTAGACATAAGTAAACATAAATTAAACATACTCAGACATAGATAATAAGCGTACACGTACATAAGCATAGTTCAACCATAAGTACATAGTTCAACCATCATTAAGCATACTCAAGCGCACATAGTTCGATCCATCCCACATCTCATCTCACATGCCGACACGATCCAGAAGCTTCTCTAGGTACTCGGTGTACGCGCCGTGCGCCACCCTGCGAGAATACTTCTGCTTGAAGGAGCCAACGTCCCGTTCTCTTGCATGCGCCAAAACACTTAGATACGCATCATGAAGTTTGTGGTTGCAAAATGGGCATCGATAGCTGCCGTTCTAGGTCCTAATACGCCTGTTATGCATTCCTGCATAAAGCTCCCTCAGGATTTGCCTCTTGTACCTCCTCTGGCCATCTTCATCCTCGCTGTCCACATCGTCAGACATCACCTATACAAATAGTAATACAAATTTGGCATCAAATAATGATTACATGCCGTGAAATAGGATTAGGAATTTATGGCTATTTATTCATACATATCCAGAGATTATTGTTCGATTTTTAAGCATAGTCGTCTATGTACATACCAATCTTGAAGAAGATATTGGCACAAACATATGTAGGTCATTCAAAATCAATTGTCAAGTCCTGGCTAGGAATTATTAGCATGAACACTAACCCTATTCGGATTACTAGCAGAAATCATTTGCATAGATGAAACAACCACTACAAAAAAAAGACACATCCGTGAAATTTTGGGCCAAACAATTTTTTTGTCATATATATGACACTTCTATGACGATAATTGTGACAGAACCCGGTATCATCATAGATGTGGTGGGCTCCTACTTCTATGACAAAAAATCATGACAGAAAATGGGCTTTTCGTCCTGGGCGGGCCGGAGATGCAGCTGCATGACATTCTTTGGGCCGTCCATGACGGAAAAACCGTGGTAGAAGCGAGGGTAGGAAAATTTTGGGGAGTTGCGGTTACGGTGGGAGGTTGGGGGCGGCGATGCACGTTTCTCGTACACACGTCTGTGGCAGTGTGCGGGCGTTAGCTAATCGAACCCGAAGCGAGGCGTTGGGCTCTAATCGAACCCGGCGATTACCGCTGCGAACTCAGCGTTCTTGAACCCAGCGATCGATCGATGGTTGTTAACTGAACCTGATGGAGAGATTCCTTCGCTACTGCTGCTAACTGAAGCCGATCGATTGGATGAACAGTGAGCGTTGCCGGGGGGGGGGGGGGGGTGGTGGGGGTTGAATGAATAGGGAGCGGTGGCGTTGCCTCTGGATGAACAGGACCCCGTGGGGTGGAGGGCTGGATGAGCGATGAGCGGTGGAGGGTGCCCGTGGAGGGTGGTTGAACAGGACCCGTGGTGTGGAGGGCTGGATGAGCAGTAGATGATGGAGGGGTGCCCATGGAGGGTGGTTGAGCGATGGCCGGTGGAGTAGCACGCGGTGGAGGCTGGATGAGCGAGGAGCCCGTGGAGGCTGGAGGAGGTCGACGGTGGAGATGAACGATATCTTGTGGAGTCCCGTTTTGCGATGCACGCCACACCTCCCGATGAACATGACCCCGTTTAGGCCGTGGGAGGTCCATTTCCTCCGTTTTGCGATGCGCCACACCCTCCCGATCAACGGGACCCCGGTTCGGCCGTAGGAGGTCCGTTTCCTCCGTTTTCGCGGTATGCCACCCCTCCCGATCAACAGGACCCCCGTTTCGACCGTAGGAGGTCCGTTTCCTCCGTTTTGTGGTACGCCACACCCCTCCCGATCAACAGGACCCCGTTCCGAACGTGGCCGGTCGAACACAAGGCCGTTTCCTCCGTTCTGCGGTACGCCAGGCCTCGTTTGCAATGCCTGTTCCGTCCAAGCCGTTTGGCTCCCACGCGTTCCGTTGCCTCCCGATGAACACGACGCATTTCGTTGCCTCCCGATGAACACGACGCATTCCGTTGCCTCCCCATGAACACGACGCATTCCGTTGCCTCCCCATGAACACGAGCCCTCGCCGTACGTATGCGCGACTAGGCGTTCGAGACCCCACCCGTATGTAGACATACGTGGCCGTATTTTCTTTCTTGCACCCTGGCCGCTGTACGTACATGTACATGCTATGTGAGCACCTCTACTACGACACGTGCGCGCCTCTACATCGACCAGTATGTACGTACACGTTCGCGACCAGGATGACAACGCTACGTACGCTTTGACTAGGTGGGTCCCGACTGTAGGCACTTCCTTGCCTGCGAAGATGTAGCTGGTGTGTCCCAGCAGTCAGGGGGCGAATCGTTTTGTTTTTTTTGCCCGTACGCACTTCCTTGCGTGCGAAGGTGTAGCTGCTGGGTCCCAGCGGTCGAGAAGCGAATCATTTTTTGCCGGACGCACTTCCTTGCGTGTGAAGGTGTAGCTGCTTTGGGCCCCGGCGGTCGAGAGCGAATCGTTTTTTGCCGGACGCACTTCCTTGCATGCGAAGGTGTAGCTGGTGGGTCCCAGCAGTCGAAGGTGAATCTTTTTGGACGCACTTCCTTGCGTGCGAAGATGTAGCTAGTGGGTCCCAGCAGCGAGGCAACCATCGTTTTTCGGACGCACTTCCTTGCGTGCGAAGATGTAGCTTCGTGGGTCCCAGCGGTCGAGGCGAATCGTTTTTCGCGAAATCGGTGGCCCGTCCGGTGGGTCCCCATTTGTCAGGTGGAGGAATAATTATTTTGCGCGTAATAAGGAGGCACTTCCTTGCGGCTGCCATGGACCCAGCTGTTAGCCTCTCCACGTACAGTCCACGTCCGATGGAAGTCGTTCCTTGACCACATTGACCACGCCGCGCCTAGAACACTACGGCGGTGGACGACGGCGAAGCCTAGGAAGGGGACGACGCGTAGCCGGGGAAGACGCAACAGTGGATGCACACGCGGAGAGAATCTGACGGTTCACTTTGGTTCGGCTGCGCTGCCGTCGCCCTTGAGAATAACAGGGGGTGTGGGTGAGTGGAGGGATGGCCTGGCCAGCGGTGGGAGTAGTAGGGGCGGTGAGGCCTCCGCGGCAGCACAGCCGGCCACGGGAGGCAGGAGCAGGCGACACGACTGGCGCTGCTTTGGGCGGCTGGAGCAAGAAGACCAGAGGTTGAAGAAGCACGACGGCCGTTGGATGGACATCGTACGGTCACTACTGCTAGAATCGTTTATTATATTGACTAAGTTGACAAAGCCCTTGGTATGTCAACTTAGTAGGCCCACATGTCGACTTCGAAGCGGTGCGCCCGGATGCGGGGAGGAATCATTTTTTGGGCGGGTGAAGCTAGAATTTCCGAGATTGAAGAAGAAGCATGGCATCCGTTGGATGGACATCTAACGGCCACTGCTGCTAGAACCGTGTGTTGACTATAAGTTGATAAAGCCTTGCATACGCGTCAACTCTGTTTTTTAGGGGACATGTCAACTTAGTAAGGCCAGAAGTGTGTGGCAGAGAACTTATAGCCCATTTCAGATTTGCAAGAATGTGTAGCCCATTTTTGAATTCTAATGGAATTTACTACAGCCCATTTACAATTTGTTAAAAGTACAGCCCATTTCAACAAACCGTTCAAAACAGAATTCAATAAAATTTCCCACATTTTGATGGGATCCAAAAAAATTATCCAGAAATTTCTAGTCATATTAAATACAATTTCAATATAAATTTATATTACGTAAAAATCCAGTGAAACATTGCGCTCGCAACAATTAATGAAATTAAAATTTTCAATATTCCAAAAATAATATTTTATAAAGTAATCACTGTTTGGTGCATTTTTTAATAGTTACTACCAAGTTTTTATAATTACATCCCATTTACTATTTCTTAAAGCCCATTTTCTTGTCAAGCCTAATGCATCCCTCCTAGGAAAGATTTGTAGCCCAGTGGGGCGGTGAATAACAACTTGACCTTGCCTAGGTATTCCTAAAAAAAGTATAACTGGGCTAGCCATTTTCAGCTTGAAAAAAATTAATATCTAGGCTGGATATCTGGCCTGGGCTAGACGGGCCACAACCCGCCCAGTTAACACCTGCAGCGATGTTTTCGTTGTTGTTTGGAGGAGAAAAATCAATATCTGGGTTAAACATCGAAAATCTCTGAAGTGCTCACACCTCAAAAACACAAATACTGCTCGAGCTGCTTGGTCCCAGCTGTCGGCCGCTTCTTGTGCAATTCTCTCGTTTATTGACTACTCCCTCCTTTCCGGTTTATAATGCTCAATTCAAAAATCTCACCAATCAAGGTAGATGGCGAGTGGTGGAATACTTTTTGTAGTTTTGCAAAAGCACTTAATTAATGCTCTTGTTATCCTCAAAAAAATATGTTTATCAATGCATTAATTGCAATGCATGCATGCATAAAGTACATGCATTGGTCAATTTTCTCTTAATACTTGCATGCAATGATTTAATGCACCTTGGAATCTGAACATGTGATGGAAAACAACCAAATTGAGCCTTATAAAATGGGAAAACTAAAATTTTGAGATAAGCCCTATAAACCGGAAAGGAGGGAGTACATAGGTTGACAATGGTATGGGACCGTGATGTTAGGAAACCAGGAGGATGCAAAATAAATTGTAGTTATATATATATATATATATATATATATATATATATATATATATATAAATATATAAAATAAGGAGGCACTTGCGTCATGCGTGAGGCTATGGACCTGGTGGGTCCCCATTGTCATCCTATCCAAGTAAAGTCATCTCCTGCTTGGCGCTTTCCTTGAATCGGTCGGCGCGGCTGCCCGCTTCCCGGTGTAGGCGATTGCTCCGCCTTCAAACGACAAAAGTGTCGTCCGTCCGTCCATCTGCCGCACACATTAATGATACGCGGATGCCGAGGCGACTACTCCGGCGCCACACGTCCGTCCCTCCGCCCGCCCACCATTGCTATATAAATTGCTGCGCCGCCATAGCCGCGATCATCCGCATCCGTTCCCTTTCTCCTGTCCACACCACTACTTCCCACCATGGCTTCCTCGCTCCGGCGCTCTTGAGACAGGCGGACGGCGGACCATAAGGAGATGGCAGCCATTGCTGCCGACCGGCTGGCCGGCAGGCAGCCGGAGGATGACGACGTCCTAATGGAGAACATGGTAGTCGACGATCCGGCGCCAACCCCCTCCTCCGCACCATCCTCGCCGGTGCATTGCACCATGACCATCGGCGAGGCCCGTGCCCAATATATGGATAGGGTGAGGACGATGCGTGAGGAGCAGTTCCGGGAGGCACAAGCCGACGCCGCCTACAACCACCATCTCCTCCAGGAGCACCTGCAGGCGGAGGAGCAGATCGCCGCGGAGTGGGCGGAGCAGGAGGCGCTGCTCGACTCGTACCGCTCCACCCGCAAAGGGCCGTCTCGAGCGCTGGCGGTACCCCATGCGGTTGGTGGAGGCTGCGGCCGCCTACAAAGAGGCTAGCAAAGAGGGCGATGAAGCGGGCGAGGCGTTGTTTGGCGAGGCGAGGGCGGCGAGAGGACAATGCCGGCTCAAGCGAGTCCCCTGCTCCGTTGGCGTCGATGGCGCCCTGCTCCACCGAGGCCTTGTGCCAACAACGAGCGAAGGACACCGCCCGGCTCCGCCGAGGCCCCACCCGCCAACAACGAGGCAGAGGACATCACCGGCTCGGCGAGGCCCCACCCTGCCATCAACGTGGGGAGGATTTCCACCGCTCATTTGAGCACCGCCCGCAAACAGACGAGAGGACATCGCCCGGCTCCGCCGAGGCCCTGCCCAGCTGCCAACGAGGGCCGCCACCACGAAAACAAGGAAGAGTAGAACACGGTAGGTCGCCGCCCGCTGGTCCAAGTAAGGCCACCACTGCTACCCTCTGGTTGAAGCCAAGCTAGGCGGGTTGACCATTGACGGCCGGTTAGCTTCTTGGCGGCGGCGTGGAGTCGGAGAGCGGCGCTGCAGAAGAATGCTGCTTCTACTTAACTGCTGGTGCGATTGGTGGTGACACGTGGGCCCAATAGGCCACATGTCGATTCCACGCCTTCACCTGCAGTTATGTCACCTTAAGCTTCATTGACTTAGCGGGACACAATTGGGTAACCGGTTAATTAATTATACCTCCAGCGCACCCCTTTTTAGTTTTTTTCGAAAAGGAGGATGACCCCTGGCCTCTGCATCTGGGAGATGCATGCAGCCACAAACACCCCTTTTTAGTTGAAGAATGTATGAAATGTAATGAAATCCGGCATGTTTATATGAAATCCAACCGTGTATGAATGAATTTATTTCGATTAGTTCGAATTCCTGTATCACTGGCATTGGATGAACATGCAAAACAATACGTACTAGCATTATTCCCAGGGTGATCACCATGTTTGCTGCAGTTTCACATGTACTCCCTCTGGTCCTTTCTAGTCTGCATACAAGTTTTGTCTGCAGTCAAAGTATCTCTACTTTGACCAATCTTATGCAAAAAAGTATGCACTTTCACAATGTGCTAAGTAAAAAGGAACAGAAGGAGTACACAGAGTTTGAGCAGCTTTTTAGCGTTTCTGTACATTGCAATCAAACACACAGGCCTGGCAATTCATAGAGAACATTCAAAACAATCGATGATTATGCATCTCAGCGACTCACATGTCAGAGGCAATATTTACTTCACAACTAAAGAATAAAGAAAAAATTGATCACCGCTGCTGACAGCAAAGGGCGTCCCATTCGAAAATATCAAACGCATATCTAGCTAAAATCAGTGAGCAAAATTTGACAAGGTTGTCCCATTCCAAAATATCAAATGCCTGCGATTGTGGAATGTTCTTTATTTGTGCAGTTCACTAAAATCAAGCAACATTATCGTACAATTAGCACAACATATGAAAGCACACTGCAGAATCATGTGAAAGAAGGCTAATACTGACTTCTCATGATGCAGAATTCAAACAACTCACAAGAAGAAGAGCTGAACCAAATTCGCCTTAACGGATAGGAAGTAAGATCTCCTCTTGTGCAGTTCCACTAAGATCAAGCAATCAAGCAACGTTGTCGGTGTGACATTTTGGTTGAACTGCACAAAACACTCTTAAAACAAAAGTGTTTTGTGCAAGGCAACAAAAAGGTCACAATGGCAACGAATTAAGTAGATAACCATGTTTACACAGAGGTGCAAAGGAAACAATTAGTGGCCAATAACGGTGGATGACACAGAAGCCAACAAAAAGAAGCATCTACCTTATCTAAATGGGAAAGAAAGCAAGACAGTAGCATTTCTCAAACGGTGGCATTGATTAATATTAACATAGATTATATTAACAATAAAATTCGTTAAACATGTAATTTGCTTTTAACTATGGCATTGCATCAATTTTCCATCGGCATTATTAGAGGGTGTTTGGTTACAGGGACATTTTGGTGTAGGGACTAAAAAAAATCCGTGTCAGTCACATCTAAACCAAACAAGAGGGACTTTTCGGGACTAAAAATGGGCATTTGGGACTAAAGAAAGAATACCCCGAGGGAGCCTTTTTGGGACTTTTCCAACAGCTGCCCCTGCCACGCATCACACCTTGTTTCTATTAGTTCATTACTAGGGGTAACATGGTCTTTTATCATGTCATTTAATAACCTCTAGTCCATGTTTAGTCCACAGAACCAAGCAGGTAGGGACTAGGGAGTTTTAACTAAACATGACCTTAGATTAACAACAGCTAATGAGTTACTTGCAGGGGACGGTGGGACGCACCAGCACCATGTGCATCTACCGATGTCCTGTGGTCATGCACAGTCTGTTGCAACAAAGAACAAACAACCAAGGAGCATATTTGTGTTGGTCCCAGTTTTGTTATCTTTAGACACCTTTCCCTATGTGAGCACAGCAAATCTAGTCCTGCTCAAACTCTACTGACCTCTTCCCTTCCTTTCCTTTTTGAACTAGTACTTTCGCCCTTCCTTTCCTCTTTGAACCACGTCCTAGATTTATGCGATACAACTTTCCCCACTACTTTCCCCATTCCTTTCCTCTTTGAACCACGTCCTAGATTCATGCTATACAACTTTCCCCTTCATTTCCTCTTTGAACCACGTCCTAGATTCATGCTATATACAACTTTTCCCACTACTTTCCCCCACTCCTTTCCTCTTTGAACCACGTCCTAGATTCATGGTATACATGCAGCTAGAGCAATGCATGTGGAGTAAGTAAAATATACCTTAAGGCTCTTGGGGCGTGGTTCGGTGGGCGATGGGACGGCTGCGAAGAAGAAGGGGTCGGAGGCCCTCCCGTGCCGCCGCTGGGTGGAAAGTGAACAACAGCGCCGGTAGTGGATTCCCTCCCTCGCCGACGGCGACATCGTTAAGCCTCCTTCCCTTCCCGGCGGACGGATCCTGCCAGCTCTTTGAGCAGCAGTGAGGGGAGAGAGAGGCCAACGAAGTCTTGTTTAGATCTGGAGAGGGCGAGAGAGTGTGAAGAGAGCAACTACAAGTCTTTGAGGCTCCAGCCGGGAGAGCGAGAGAGTGTGAAGAGAGCAACTACAAGCGCTGAGGCTCCAGCGTGTATATATATACTGGAGAGAGAGTGTGAAGCGTGCAAACCCTAGAAAACATTTTGACCAGTCAAAGAATCCTCCTGGCAAAAATTATGCTCAAGTGTAGTTATCAAACCCGAGACCTCAAGTTTGATGAGCGAACAGGCTAACCAGCTACACAACCCTTCCGTTATGTTCAAGGAGAGGAAAATAACCTTTTATACACTCCTGCATTCATGTGACAGGCATGCCGTGTTTTTTTGTGTGTGTGTGGGAGTCATTAGGATTTCAATCATAATCGTGTCATGTGGCTTTGGTGGTAAGACTATCCACAGTGCTGTAGAAATAATGCAGCCTTAGTCACCTTACCTCTCTCCACGTAGTACGTTGGGTCCCACCAGTCAGAGGGTGAGACAAACAAATTAATAAGAAAAATTAAAAGCATCAGCGGTGTATCTTACTACCTCACACATCTCCCTAATGCTCGGGAACACTGTCCAATTGATCCCTCTGTTCGCTCACGTACTATTTTAAGTGAATCCTTATTATAACATCCACCCAAAATTTGGGCACTTGTATTCGACTTAAGTCAGTGTGCCACCGTATCTCGTATACTTACTACTCCCTCCGTCTAGGTGTAATAAGTCACGTTAGAAGGTGCAACGGGACCAAGGTGCGTGCGTGTGCGTGTGTGTGTTTAACAGCATGTGTATGTTAGAGAGTGCGACAGATCGACCTACTCCTACAGAGATATGGTGTGTAGTGTACGATTTTAGCCGCGAGAGTCGGTGCATCCTCTCATTTCCGGGCATGTCTGGTAGGGACATACGGACAACTGCCACGCCCGCTCCTGACCAGCCTGGCCCACCCAAAGCCCCTCCATCACCCGCACGCGCTTCCTGCCCGAAACGGTCAGCGCCACACCAAAGAATCGGTGCCGCATTCATGCCCGGGCAGAGCGGACGCGACCTCTCACTGGCGCAAGAGTGATGGTTGCTTCGTCCTTCCAACTTACTGCTGGGTCCATGTGATTTGACGGCTCATTGGTCTTTATTACCGAGGTGGTAGGACTGCTGGATGTCCCACACTTTCGGCGAAAGGAGGTAGTAGATTACAATTTTCTCCATTCTTACAGCGGAGGAGTGCAAGAGCAGTGAAAACACGCAGGCTCAGTGATTACATGGCCCACCTCACACTATCACCCTCCGTTCCTAAATATTACTAGATGAGTCCCCACACGTTGCCGCGGAACAGCGGTATATCTCTCTGCGCAAAATTATCGATTTCATAGAACTACAAAAAATCTATAACCGCATGACAAATGTGGTAGCCAAACTAAATAAACTCCCATCATCATTTAGATCATCCCACGTAAGGAAAAAAAAGATCAGCCAACTCCTCTTGCATAATGGAATTATATTTTTCTTTTGACATGTTAATGGGACTTAAAAGCTCACTTACATGCATGCTACCGGTGCATGCTTGCATGCGAACATGTTGATGTGATTTAAAACCCACTCACATGCATGTGCCACGGTATTTCTGCATGCTTGCATGTGGCTTAGTGCGAGCCTCTCAACGTCTAGATCGAACGGCTATTATGACTGATTTACTTCATCTAACGGCTACGTCAATTTTGATGATGTGGCTCAAGGAGACGATAGAGAATTCCTAGTAGTGGAGGCTAGCTATTACTTGTAGATAAGTCTTTGTACAGATTCCACTAGGTGAACTACATACGGAACAAAATGAATGAATCTACACTTAAAATGCATCTATATACATCCGCATGTGGTTAATGGTGAAATCTCTACAAAGACTTATATTTAGGAACGGCGGAAGTACTAGTATAGTACTAGTATGTACTTGTAATTTATCAATGAGATAAATTTGTACAATGATATTAATCTTCCAGCTTCTGTTAAATTTATCTTGCGTCCAATGTTGCCCGTTGCAACATTTCATCAAATACAAAGGAGACTAACATGCATGCTATTGCATCTCAATGATTGATGATCATAGCAAATATGTACTCCCTCCGTTCCAAAATAAGTGTCTCAACTTTGTGCAAACTTTAGTACAAAGTTGTACTACTACTAAAGTTGACACTTATTTTGGAACAGAGGCAGCTAAAGAAAAAAACGATCCATGCAGTACCTAGCCCTTGAACCGTGAACCCTGACCAGGCTTCAATTTGCTGGCAACGTTCGAGCTTCCTAATAAATGAAGTTTGCAACCTTTTGACCATCGGATCACTTTGTGCAATTTCACCAAAATTGAGATGAGCATCCCTGTGGCAAAGAAATTGAAGAAGCGTGATTAGAATAAGATTAGGACTAGTTGATGAGACATAAACTCATCACAAATACAGTACGTAGAAGCCAATAGAGGTATCAGGTATGTGCGGGGCAAAGAAGTAGAGAAATATCCACAGGGAGTGATGTGGGCAGCTGGAGCAGTGGTGCAAGCCGACTGTAAAGGGAGTTGTACCTGAGGGACGTAGCTCAACCTTGAGTAGGGCGGCGGGAGGCAGCAACTGCCCACGTCGCGACAGTGAACAAGGGACGAAGGCAACCTCATCGGCTTTGTGAGAGAGAACGGCGGGGACCCCTGATCGGGACGTGCCGATAGTGGGTTTTCGCCGTCGGCGACGGCCACCGCATTTACACTAAGCATCCACCCCTTCCCCAAGCGGACGTGATCCGCCAGGATGTTAGAGATGTGGCCACAGTCGTTTTGTGCGAGAGAGTGTGAAGAGAGGAACCCCATCAAGCAACCGTGTAGGCTGGCCCGTCCTGACTATGTATATAGTGGAGCGGTTTCCTTTTCTCTCCATATGAACCTATCATATTAACGTGCGTGCCATCAAGAAAAAATATATTTATAAATGACGAGGCACCTACTACTCGTTCTCCTATAACCTTGCGCTTGGCATCTCCAAAATATTAACCTTGCGATTGGCTCTTCGCCTCCTCGGGAAGTCGAGCAATAATGGTAGTGCAGTATATATTGTTACGGCTATATGAGACCGAATGAATTGCTGCACGTCCACCACGTGGGCGAGGGTCGAGGGGCGAGGGAGAGTGCTACTACATACGGAGCAAAATGAGTCAATGTACACTCTAAAATACGTCTATATACATCAGCGTTTGGATTATGTACTAGTAGTCCATACTGAAATCTACTATAGGACATATATATTCCAAACAATATGATATAATCTCTATAACCAAGGTAGTAGGGACGAGGAGTAAACGGAGGGAGTAGTAAATTTTTCTCCTCGTCCTGTGAGCCACAGCGCGCATGGGCGAGGGAGGAGCAAGCTTCACCTCATCCTGCAAGCCACCGCGCCCGTGGTCGGGGGAGACGGCGTACTAAGCAAGCTTCTCCTCGTTCTGCGAGTTGACGGGACACATCAAAAGTACTCCAGTGTATAGAGCCTTGCCTCTATGGTAGGCCCCACATGGTTTGCCTCTTTTTTAATTTAACATAACGCGTCAAGTCGCAATTTGTTTGTTCACCCATGGTAGACGATCCTCCCTCCACCAAGTGGACAACCAATACACGTGCCAAATTACCACGTGGGCTGCCTTTTTCATATAGAAATGAGCTCCACCGTGTACCCTCGCGGGTGTGGTTGGGAAAGAGACGGGAGTACGTGCGCCGTGCATGCACCTCTTCTCTTCGTGCATGTCCCCCACCTACGTGGGTGTGTGTGAGAGATACAAACCGCGTTCGTGAGTGTTTTTGTTTTGTGGCGGGGTGGGGGTGGGGGGGTTGATTTCATGAATTATTTGTGGGAATATGTGTCGATGATATCTCAAACAAAATTTTGCATGCAATGTGTGTGAAATGGAGGCCTATCCATATCATACATAGAGGGTCGGGCAATCCACGAGAAGAGACGGAGGGGTCATAGCTATCGATAGAGTCGAAGAGAGAATCAAGTGGGTGGGTGCAAGATCGATGAAGAGAGCCATCGAAATTGTGTGTGTGTGTGTGTGCAAGTCAATGATATAGGGCGACTGGCCTACCAGAATGTTAGAGGGCACATGTCAAGTTTGTGTGTGGCAGGGAGACATGACTAGAGCGCTTGATGTATCGGTGTGTGTGGGGGGAGGGGTGGGGGGAGGGGTAGGCAGAGGCCTAACTATAGAGGTAGAACGACTCGTATATGTGTTGAGAAGGAGAGACCCAGCTATGTCTTGAGGGAGATCGGTCGACATCCATACATAACTGAAGGACGGGAAATATGATGGGACAGAGAGAGAGAGAGAGAGAGAGAGAGAGAGAGAGAGAGAGGGAGGGAGAGGGAGGGAGAGGGGTAGAGTGCTGGATGGGTGATGGAGTTGCTTCTCGGAGATGTTGGGAGAGGCCTAATAGACAAACTGAGGTGGAACTGCAATGTTATCAATAAGAGTGGGGATGTGTTTACGTGTGTGCCTGTGCGTGATAGATCTGTCGGGACGCATCCATAGATGATGAAGGGGAACCATGTGTTTGGTAAGCAAACCTAACTAGATCGGTAGATCAATTGTTGTTTGTCGGAGGAAGGGAGAGACACAACTAATGAGGTAGATCGATCGATGTGTGGGTAAAACGAGTTATAAGGACCTAGCTGGCTATATGTATAGCGAGAGATCGGTCGGTGTACGTCCATTTGTTAGAGGCAAATAAGGCCCAACGAGACGGATAGACAGAGAGAATGGAGCTAGGAGGTGGTGCGAGAGGCCCAACTACTAGCTAGATAGGGGGAGGAGTGTGCGGTTGTGAGATCGATGAAAAGAGGGGCGAGAGTTTACACGTGTGTTTGACCATATGAGAGACACGAGGCAAGGACACATAAAGGAGGAGATTGAAGCTGTGTGTGTATGCTGTAGGCAGGCATCGCTGGAGAGGTTTATCGATCGGTGTGTGTCGGAATGGTGTTGTGGAGACTCTGGGAGAACGACCTAAAGAAAAAAATGAATGTGCCCGGTGGATAGAATGCCGAGGGAGGGGGAGGGCGAGGAGGGCGTGTGCATGCACGAGAGAAAGTTAGTGGTAGCTACAAAGGCTAGAGGATTGTGTGGGTGTAAGACACTAACAAAGATCATAATTTGATATGAAAGCGGATTCATATATTTGAATAGGAGATCATAGTGTTTTAAACATTGCATGCATGAATATAGCGGTGATACACGTGCTGTGCACATGTTATACCATAATGTGATAATGCATGTCGTTTGCAACTCACAACTAAATGCTGAACAATCTAAACCATACTATACATCAAACAATCTCACATTTTATTTGAATTTGTGATAATGTGCGGCGTTTGCAGCTTACAACTAAATATCGAGCAATCTAAACAATACTATATATCAAACATTCTCACATTTTATTTGAATTTGTGGTAATGTGTGGTGTTTGCAACTCACATCTAAATACTTGTAGGCGTGAGGCGAGGCACCATACATAATGTGATAAACACATTATACATATGAGACATGGTTTAGATTATGAAGATCTAGCTAGAGCTAGAAATGTAATGTGACTTGAAATCAAAATAAAGTGGATTCAAAAAATCTAGTTCGAGTTCATACAGTACACATAGTTCATATGTAACTCGAGACTAATCATGTGGTGTGCTGTGAAGATAATACACAAACGATGGTTTAACTTGACAATAATGATGATTCTAGATCTTAATTAAACAGAGAAACGAATTCAAATGCTTTGACTTCACAACAATCATTACTGTATATCTTATTCAAATTTAGTTCATATTGAAGCGGTAGTATATACGTTTGGAATGCACTAAAACGCGTTCATTTGAGTAGTAGGTTGCATGCATTATACACGTAGCGAAATATTTTAATTGAACATAACATGAATTCAAAGTTTTGAATGACATTTGTAGTGCGCATTGATTTGGTACAATACACGTTAGGCTTGTCCGTAAATTTCAACCCGCGCCTTGTTAGCCCGAAATATTTAAGATATATCTTTGTCTCGTTGTGCTCCGACAACTCCCTCCATCTCAACCCGCGCCTTGCTATTTTGAAATTACAACGCGCGCGAAAACTCCCACCTCCTGTGAAATCCCGACACGTGAAATGCCCGTGGTACCCCTGAACCGAAAGAACCGCCTCAAATCGGTGGGGGGTACTTTCGTAACTTACCCACATTCCGGACAAGAACGTCTCTAAGCCATGGTTCCCCACTGCCATCCCATCCACCCACCCATTCATACACCGAGGCCGCGAAAACCCGTGACAAAACCCCACACCCTGCTCCGTCCGCCACCCAGCCGGAGCCTCTTCCCTGATGACGTCGTCCACAGCAACACCTCGACGTCCCTCATCCACCGTACCGGATGAGGATCCGTCGTCGATCTCATTGTTCTGCCGGTTCAGCCACCCCGTCCTCCACCTCCAAGGAGCTGCCCAGATGTTCCCCTCGTCTTTCGTGCCACCTCCATTCCCACACCACCGTCTTCACCTGCACCACCGGAAGAGCATCATCATCACCGTTTCCTCGGATGAAGCTGCGGCCTAATCGGCGCCACCAAAGAGGTTGTACACTAATCGCCGCATTTTCTTCTTGATTCGATCTCACGGTGCTGCCGGGCGCCGTCCCGAGCCGACACGGCGCAGCTCCATCCACGGCGGCATCTCCGCCACTTCCTCCACGGCGTCGCTCCCTCGTGGCGGCGACGTCCACATTAGTAGGAGCTGCTGCTGCTTTAGCTCGCTGCTGCCGCTGCTCTCCTCTTGCTCTCGGTCCCTGCCTGATGCGCTCTTGCTATTGCTCTTGCTTTGCTCATGTTGCTCTCGCTCTTGCTCTTGCTTGCGACCTTTGCTCGATTGGCTACACTTCATCGACTGAATCGACTTTTGGGTCGATCAATTTTCAAGGGTGGGCTCATTGGGTGAAAGAAGAACCAGCCAAGCGGGAGAGGGGCTCGCCGGATAGGTACCCCACTATCTATATTAGGGTTCAGGATGGGGGCGGTGGTCGCCGGCGGTGGCGGGGCGGTGGCGTGGGGATCGCCGAAGAAAAATCTCGGCACGTGGGGGCCTAGAGGGATGGCCGGGGCAGCGGCAGACCGGCGGTGGGGAGTGTTTTCGGGGCGGGCGGGGCGGCGCACCGCCGGCCACGGGCGGCGGGGGTCTGCTGTTTGGCCGGTGGTGGCTGGCGGCTCAGGGGGGTGGAGGTTGAAGATGAACCGCAGGCCCTTGATTTCGTATCCAACGGCTGCAAAATCGACTGACCAGAGATGAAAAAGTCAGTCGACCGACGTGTAGCCTCACCTTGCTAGTGCGTTCAGTTTCGACAGCAAAATTCAGTTTCGACAGCAAAATTCAGTTTCGACAGTTAGGTTCAGTTTCGACAGTTAAGTTCAGTTTCGACAGTTAAGTTCAGAGATGAGCGGCTGATGTATTTTACATCTAGCACTTTGTGGTTATGTATTTTACGTCATGTATTGGAGATGCTATTAGAATTCCACTCGGGTTAACGTTGTTCGTTGTCTCTCTTGTCCTGCTTCAGCCTCGGCGTCGTACAACTCACCGGAGCTGCTCCAACAACGAAACCCTCCATCACAGCGGAGCAGTACCTTGGGCTCCATCTCCAGACGCCTAAGATCTTCTTCCCCTCCCCCCACAACAAAGTCAACCGGAGCATCCTCACCAGCCAACCCAATCACGCTGAGATCGACATGGCTTCGCCAAAGAGGTTGTACACTTGTTGCATCTCTTTTTTACTCTACATATTATATATATATATATATATATATATATATATATATATATATATATATATATATATAGTCCACTGAGCACACGGATTTGTTCCTTTAGTGTCTCCTTGAAAGAAAAAACGTAGGAATTTTAATTTTCACTTGTCCTCCTTTTCAAATTCCTATTCATGAAGCACAAGACTAAGAGATAGTAGCATAATAGCATTATAACCGTACATTTTCTTGTGGTTTGACTTAATCTCACCATGCTTCTTTGCATCCTGTGATCTTCCAATTGTTGTGAATCAAACACCCAGATTGGCAGAAAGCCTTTGTTTTTAAATTCTCTATTTTGCACGTGCATTCCTATCCTATACCTGTCTATTTCCTATCCCTGCATTGTTGGAATCCTCCAATTCAAACAAGACCTTACAGAATTACTTCTCTTACAGATAGTTGTCAAAGAAAATCTTGCGTGGTTTGTCCCGCTCCTGATGCGCCGTCGTCCACCCCAACTCAGCTGCTCCAATGACAGAAGGGTCCAGCACAGCAGGGATCCGGCCTCCAAACTGTCTTTCGCTGCCTCAGATCTTCTTCCCCGCCGCTGGCAGCCATGAAAACTGCATTACCATCATCAACCGAGCAGATGACCTCGAGGACTACACAGGTCCGCAAGAGAGGTCGCACTCTTTCGTGTCTGCTTACGTTATGCATCGCTTAATATTACATGCTACTTTATCGTCCTGTTCACCGATTAGACTCTGAGTCAGCTCCAAACTAATGTTCAAACTTGAGTTTTTAAATGGTTGTGGGGTACATATCGGGGCCACTATCAATAGTATCTATCTACTATCTTGTTAATCTCCGGTGTCTACTATGAGTTTCATGTTGGGCGGGAAACAAACAGTAAAGTAGTCATTATCTGTATTTATTAACTGAAGCCATTATCTGCCTGCTATTATTGGTTTTGGGTCTATCCACAGGTTGCTACCATCACTCTGGATTGCATGCACTCCTTACATAATCTCACTATGTTTTATTCCTATGCATGACAGTTATTGTAAACAATGGAACTGAACATGTAGAGCAAAAGAGACGAGCCTTGCATGGCAATATAATTTCATGCAGACGTCGCTCCATGGTAGGCGCAAAGTCAGCCCCCCTCCACGCATTTTGGATTGTAATCGAGAGGAAGATATCTGTTCTGAGGGGGATTCAGAAGGAGAAGATAACTCCTATTTACCCCCTGAGGTCTTCGCTCTAACTTGGCATGCTGATGTTGGTTATATCATGCATATGGTGTCTTGCATTGCTTACTTTATACATCAAATATGTCATCTGCTTAGTTTAGACATCCTTTGTGTGAATGCCATCTGTTCAGTTTATTCATCGTTTATGTGAATTATGCAACGCCACCTTGTTTAGCCAGGCATCATATATGTGAATTTTGCAATGCCATCCTTCTTAGCCAGTCATCTTATATGTAAATTATATCAGGCCATCCTTTTTCTGTTACATATTACATTTGTCAACAATGTTAGTACATTCAACTGCTCTTCGTGTGCATCAGCCATTTGACACGGTGATGGCAAATTCTGGAGTGAAAACAAGGTCTTCTAAGCAGACTATGCTATCTGACGAAGCGCATATCTCGCTGGTTACGGATAGCTCCACAGAGGAGGATTCAGAGACAAATGACCAGTCCTATTCCCCCTGAGGTGTATGCTCTAACTTGGCAGGCTTATGTTTCTCATATCGTGCATATGGTGTCTCGCATTGCTATGCCACTTGATTAGTTTAGACATGCTTTGTGTGAATGCCACCTGTTCAGTGTCTAATTACCATATATGTGAATTATGCATTGCCATCTTGTTGCAAGACATTATATATGTGAATTATACAATGCTATCTTGTTGCAAAGGCATTATATATGTGAATTATGCAATGCCATGTTGTTTAGCCAATCATCATGTATGTGAATTATATCATGCTATCAAATTTTTGTATTACGTGTTCCATTTGTCGACAACGTTTGTATATTCAACTACTCTTCACGTGCGTCAGCCATTTGAAGCGGTGATGGAAGTATCTGGAGTGAAAACAAGGTATTCAGAGAGCATAATGCTACCTGGTGAAGCAGACATCTTGCTGGCTACAGAGAGCTCCTCAGAGGAGGATTCAGAGACTGATGACTAGTCCTATTTCCCCCCTGAGGTCTATGGTCAAACTTGGCAGGGTTATATTACGCATGTCATGCATGTTGTCTTGCATTGCTTAGTTTTTACATCATACATAGATTGCCATCTACTTACTTGCTTACTATATAAATCATATATTTGAATTATATCATGCCATCATGTTTACATAGTACATACACATCATCTATCTGAATTATGGCATGGCAACCCATTTAATAAAGACATCATATAGTTATATCATCTCATCCTGTTTAATGTTTACAGTCATCATATTTAGAATTATGGCATTCTATCCATGAATGTATGTGAATTATGGCATGCCAACCTATTTAATAAACACATTATATAGTTATGTCATGTCATCCTGTTTACATAGTCTCATATTTTGAACTATGTCTTTCCATATTTTTTAGTTAGCCATCATAATGTGAAATTGTGTCATGCTATCCTGTTTAGTTAGCCATCATATATGTGAAATTGTGTCATGCTATTCTGTTTGGTTAGACAACATAAATATGAATTATTTCATGCCATCTTTTATTCCCCACTATCCATTGCACCTGTCTATCATACAATGTCTATACTTTCAATTACTTTTCTTGTTTATCAGCCATTTGAATTGGAGAGCGTGATGGCAGTATCTAAGGGAGTAACAACACGGTCTTCAGAAAAGATAGTGCTACCAGTTGATGCAGATAGAACCAGGGTTGTACTTGCCCAAGGACCAGATCCACCACACATAACCCAGACTCTTGCAGATTGTACGCCTACCCAGTTGGACAGAGAACCAGCTACACCCCTTCTAACCCCAACCTCGGCAGATAGTAACCCAGTTCCAGTTGACACAACACTGTCTCCAACACAGAGCACCCAAACACGAGCGGTTAGTAAGGGAACTGCAGTGCCCAAAGAACGAGGACCACCACTCCGAATCCCAACTCAACGCTTAAAGGAGAAGAAGATTTGTTCTTAGGTCAGGTTACAGAGCTATGGTTCATACTCCTTTACTGTTGCATTACTGTATTTACTCATAACAACTATTTTCAAATTTGAAGGATGGAATTGAAACTCCAATGGCGCAATAGGTATGTTTTAAACCTGTTTCTTTAACTGGTTTGTTGTTGTAACCTGCTCTATGTTGATTTCAGTTTCAATTGAATAAACAGTTATGTTCTCATGTCATGCACATTACAAGTGTTGTTATTGCTCTATAGTTACCCACACTTATATTCTGTCTATTCTGCTTTGTCTTGAACAAATATTCTTTGAACTATGTCTCTATCTTGATTTGGCAACAAAAACTAGAATGATATAGACCATAAAGTGACCATGGTACATAGATATATGTTTGTTTCATGCTGTTATCCTGTCCACTTTACTACTGAACTCATTTACCAAAATGAGTTTCATATACAACATGGTAAACATGTGATGTGTCTGCTTGTTTCTCTTTTAGAATGCGGACAAAATATTGGAGAACAGTAATGCGTTATCCAATGGTAAAGGAAGTAATGCAGATAAGGTTGAAGATAGTGAGACATCCCTGTTGGTCTCCAAGAAAGCTGATAAAAACTATCTTGACGACAGTGAGGGAACCCAAAAGTCCTGTCTTGATGTAGTGTTCGAGTTACTGGCCACTACTGCTGGCACAAGCTCTTTGAACTCGCTGCCTGAATCAGTTCGTCTTCTTGAGTCTCAACTTCAAGTTGAAAGACATCGATCAGATGTCTTTGCTGACAGAAGTCAAGGACCGAGGAAG
Organism: Aegilops bicornis; assembly: GCA_021605145.1. Taxonomy (NCBI): domain Eukaryota; kingdom Viridiplantae; phylum Streptophyta; class Magnoliopsida; order Poales; family Poaceae; genus Aegilops; species Aegilops bicornis. Next base: position 186,816,169 of record CM038674.1, read on the forward strand.
TCCCTGCAGAATTCAGATGCATATTTTCCGTGCAATGTTAGTTACCGGAGGATTTAAGCGCCAAACAAGAGAAAGTTAATAAGCTTGCTAAGCATCTTGCCAGCATTATGGGTACCCAGGTTATAGTTTCTTGAGATCTTTTGAAGTGGTTTCAGTTCTGGATTTGTTTTGCTACGACGTTTATTTGCGCTAGTCGCCAACTTTGACAACCAGTGTATATGATATGCTGCTGTGTTCCCTATATTTGCACTGGTGGCGAACTTTGATTCCCAGTGGATGTAATATGTGTAACATCCATGATAGCCTAGCATAAGTTGCTTGCTTATTTATTTCCTTGTTGTCTTGGTTATTTGTTTGCTTGTAGTCAGTGCAGTTCTTTTTAAAACTAGGCCACAATAACCATGGGCTAATATTTAATGTAGTGACACTGGGCCTCCTACGGGCCGTAGAAACAGTGGGCCTTCTATGGGCCGTAGAAACAGTAGACCTTCTACAGGCCGTAGAAACAATGGGCCTTCTACGGGCCGTAGAAACAATGGGCCTTCTATGGGCCGTAGAAAAAATGGGGCTTCTACGGGTCGTATCATCAATGGGCCTTATACGGGCCGTATGACCATAACGGGCCATCGTTAATAGGCCGTATTTGATGATGCTATGAAAACGGCCCAACGTATTAACGGACCACAAACGGGCCGATGTAACCACGGGCTGAATTTGGCCCACAAGCGTAAAATGACAAGAACGGGCCGTAAGTAAACGAATCGCCGGAAATGAGCCCAAGAATAAATGGGCTCGAGAAGGCCGAAGATAACATTTTCTGAAACGCCCAATCAATAACGGGCCCTTAATGGGTATAAAGTGATATATCGTTCATTACGGGCCGTTTCACCTCGGGCCGTGAATGGGTGTAAAGTGATACACTTTTCATTGCGGGTCTGTTTCACCACGGGCCGTTAATAGGCCAAGAGTTACATAGGGCCTCATATGGGCCGAAAGACGTCATGGGCCATACATGGGCCAGAAGTGAAAACAACCGAATCATATTGGATGGCCCGGATGACGCCATCGGGCTAATTCGGATAGGGATTAACGAGCCTTGGGTTAGCGGGCCGTAAATGGGCTATATGCGTAACATGCCGCTAATAAAGCTTTCCATGGGCCGCCCGCCACCTTTTGACCAAGTCAAACGGGCCGCCTTTTCACGAGAATGGGCCTCTGTTGGGCGTGCCACGGTCGACGCATCATAGGTGCCTTCATCCACTGAGTGAACGACATCTGTCCCAACGATGAGTCGACACGTGTTTCCTCCAGCCAATGATGATTTTACACATGGAAAATCCCCATTGGTCGGGGCTGTTAACGGGTTATCGGATCCAAAATCCGACCCTATAGCTTAACGGTGTTCCGTTATGGTGGATGCCACGTGTCGGTCACCCTTGACGAAAGCACTTATGTGACGCGCGATTTATCGTCATGGAAGTGGACACTTCCGTGATGATAATTTTGGTAATGTCATGGAACACTTCTACGATAGAACATGTATGACTATCTTGATTCTGTCATAAATTTGTCATGGATGTACATGCATGACAAAAAACGCGACCTACTGTGGCAAACATGTATCATCACGGAAGTGTATTTTTTTGTAGTGAACTAATCACTTATCGCTTGTACCATTCAAACAATCAATACACTACATGGATCTAACGAAACTTAGTCAGATTTCATGGATTGGGAGAACATAACCATAGGATTTCTATTCCAAAAAGGGGGAGGCAGGAGTAACCAGAGAAACCCTATGATCTATTTGACACATAAATGGGTATAGATGACTAACCAGCTGTCCCTCGTCGTCGGAGTCATCGCCGGAGTGGTCGTCGGAGTCGTCGCCGGGGTCATCACCAGAGTCAGTGTGGAACTCCGCCTCTGGCTGTGGAAGCTCGACATCGTCGACGACGTCAGGGTGCAGCGATAACTCACCAGCGGTGACGGCAACCTATGTCTCCATCTCACGCCGTGCTCCGGTGCTTTAGCAGCCCTGATGTCACCACTCCCTCCGATGGGGTGCTTTGGCGGCTGAAGGAGTCCTAGATTAGGGGGTATTCGGACAGCCGGACTGTATATGATGTCCGGACTATTGAAGCATGAAGATTCAAGACTCAAGACTTCGGCCCGTGTCCGCATGGGACTTTCCTTGGCATGGAAGGCAAGCTTGGCGATCCGGATATTATATTTCCTTCCTTGTAACCGACTCCATGTAAACCCTAGCCCTCTCCGGTGCCTATATAAACCGGAGAGGTTGGTCCTTAGAAGGCCGATCACAATTACAATCATACCATCATAGGCTAGCTCTTAGGGTTTAGCCTCTATGATCTCGTGGTAGATATACTCTTGTACTACCCATATCATCAATATTAATCAAGCAGGAAGTAGGGTTTTACCTCCATCGAGAGGGCCCGAACCTGGGTAAACATCTGTGTCCCTTGTTCCTGTAACCATCAGCCTTGACGCATAGATCGGGACCCCCTACCCGAGATCCACCGGTTTTGACACCGACATTGGTGCTTCCATTGAGAGTTCCTCTGTGTCGTCGCCGTCAGGCTCGATGGCTCGTCTTACTGTCAAAGACAACATTACTTCGGAGGGGGCTCTGGCTGTAGGCTAGACGCTCCGGCTTGGCGGCTTTATCATGGCCGCCCCATCGGCGGTGGCGCCGATGATGACTTCTCAGGTCATCGATCATAACCTCCACGTCAGATTAGAATTTGTCGAACATATGGATCCAATGGAGCTCTCCTCCCTTAACGAACTCTTGGATCGCATCGCCGCTCTGGGAGTCGCTATAGACTATGACCGGATTGGGCGTAAACCCGACCAGAGGGACATCAGGTCAACGCCGGCCACCCACGAGATAGCGATAGTGGAGGAACCACACGCGGATTGCCCCTCAACTTTGAGGACAAGCTGTGTTCAGATCACCGAACTCCTTGGGCCAAAGACCTGCTCAAAGGAAAACCTAACCCAGGCCCCGGACTTAGAATCGGGCCTCGGGTTGAAGAGATTGGGCACCCCAGATCCTGAGCTGTTTAGCTCGGGACCGCCCGCGCCCTTGGGCATTAGATCGGATAAAAATACGGACTTTAAACTAGACCTAAACTGTCTCTCCCGCATCAGGCAAGAGCCCCAGGAAATCGTACATCACTACTGGGCCAGATTCCTCCTTGCGCTTAACAAGGTCATGGACTGCCGCGAAGAGGACATGGTCGCAGTTTTCTGCAAAAAACTGCACGGACGAAGGACTCCTCAATGCTATAAGCCGCCGCGACATAGTATGCTTCGCAGACTTGGCAACCATAGTACGGAAGTACTGTGCGATGGAGAGTGCTTGGAAGACCCAAACAGAATTTTGGGATAGTACTGCTCTCGCCAAAACCTTCGTCCGAACTAAACGGACGAACTCTCATAAGTCGTCCGACCCAATCCCCAAGAAACCGAAGCCCACTCAGGGGCTGAGATCCATATTGGAAGATTGGCTCGACGGCCATGTAAGCTCCACAGTACTCCGGATATACCACCTACTCATAGCCTTAAGGCATGTTGGATACTCCGGCATGTGGCAAAAAGTGGCGAGGATCTTCATATGGGCCACACAACAGGACAACATCCTGCCAGTGAACACAATACGGTACTAACAGTCTTCGAGACTTCTGCCTCGAATAATAGGCGCAAGCGAGCTCGTCGAAGCTCCGCTGAAATTTACCATGTGGCAAAAATAAACCCTTGGAACGACACTGCTATAAATTTTAATGCCAGTGACGAACCTCGATCCCGGACTGTCCGGGTGCCAGCCGCTCTCTTTCTTAGCCCAATCGTGGACGGATTTCGGCTCACCAAAGTGCTCATGGACGGTGGAAGCAGATTAAATCTGATCTATGAAGAGACACTCAGCAAGATGGAAATTGGCAAAGGCCGCATTGAACAAAGCGGTACAACATTAAGGGGAATTATCCCTAGTCGAGAAGCACGGTGTCGGTGTCAAAACCGGCGGGTCTCGGGTAGGGGGTCCTGAACTGTGCGTCTAGGCGGATGGTAACAGGAGACAAGGGACACGATGATTTTACCCAGGTTCGGGCCCTCTCGATGGAGGTAATACCCTACTCATGCTTGATTGATATTGATGATATGGGTAGTACAAGAGTAGATCTACCACGAGATCAGAGAGGCTAAACCCTAGAAGCTAGCCTATGGTATGATTGTTGTTCCTCCTACGGACTAAAACCCTTTAGTTTATATAGACACCGAATAGGGTTAGGGTTACACAGAGTCGGTTACAATGGTAGGAAATCTACATATCCAGATCGCCAAGCTTGCCTTCCATGCCAAGGAAAGTCCCATCCGCATACGGGACGTAAGTCTTCAATCTTGTATCTTCATAGTCCAGAGTCCGCCAACGGTGATAGTTCGCTATCCGGACACCCCTAATCCAGACTCCTCAAGAGCTCCCTGAACCAGGCTTCAATGACGACGAGTCCGGCGCGCATATTGTCTTCGGCATTGCAAGGCGGGTTCCTCCTCCGAATACTTCATAGAAGATTTTGAACACAAGGATAGTGTCCGGCTCTGCAAAACAAATTCCACATACTACCTTAGAGAGAATAATCTTTGCACAGATCTGCTGACGTATTCCGCGGCGTGACATCACACCACGGCCAGGCCTTTATACGAATCGTTTTTATTGTCCACCTCAGCGCGTTTAGCGAGGCGGTTTCCTTGGCTCGTCTTATCAAAGCGGAGATCGTGCCTCCTTATTCCGGGATTCCCATCAATACGGACGTGGGTAACCCATCCGCGCCATTTATTACAGCGCTTGGGAGATAAGCGAGTTCTACTAGGCTGGCAGGGGACGCATAGCTTCGTCCGTCCATATAAGGGGATGAGGATCCACCTTTTCACCTACGCCTTCTTCCTCCTTGCTCATCCATTTCCGTGCACTCGAGCTCCAGCGCCCAAGTCCGCACACCCCACCTCAACCTTCTCCAACTATGTCCGGAGCGGGAGGCAGGTGGATGGCCTCATCCGTCACAGAGGGGCACATCAAAAAGCTGCGGAAGGCCGGTCCAGCAACATCGCGCACTGGCTACCCGACGAGGGGCAGCTCATTCCCACCCCCGGGCCCCATGAGAGGGTGGTGTTCCTCACCCACTTCCTCCGCGGACTAGGTTTTCCACTTCACCCATTTGTCCGGGGGCTCATGTTCTACTACGGCCTGGATTTCCACGATCTGGCCCCGAATTTCATCCTCAACATCTCGGTGTTCAACGTCGTGTGCGAGGCCTTCCTCTGCATCCAACCCCACTTCGGCTTATGGCTGAAGATCTTCAATGTTAGGCCGAAGGTAGTGGGCGGCCGCCAAGCGGAGTGCGGAGGCGCCATGGTTGGCAAGATGGCCAAAGTCCTATGGCCCGAGGGCTCCTTTGTGGAGACCATAAAGGTGGCAATCGGGTGGTTCTACATCACCGAGCCGCGACTCTCAATGGGTGGCGGCCCCAATTCGATCTGGCTTCCCCACACGGCTCACATCATGGAAAGAGACGGGCCTGACGTGGGGGGATTCGGACGAGCTGTCCGGACTCCAAAACTGCGTCCGAAACCTGGTGGACAAGAATCTCAGGCTTGTCAACGTTATCCTGGTGATGCTCATCCGCCGGATTCTCCCATGCCAACAACGGGCCTTCAAATTGTGGGAGTTCGATCCGGCACAACACCCAACTCTGAAAAGGCTCTTCGACACTACGTACGAAGATGCCTGGAAGGTGCTGTTCAAGGCGCCGAGGCTCCCACATCCGCCATCAAGATCGCGGATTCAGCTCGCAGCGTCAAGCCAGCGAGGTAAGTTATTTTACCCTTTATGGGACTCTTTTTTCATAGTTTGACTCTATGCGGGATCTAAAACTCCCTAACGTTTGACAGGACTGGCTGAAGACGTCCGGACAGATTAACTGTCCGGCCCCTTTGCCAGAGGACCCAGCGGACGCCTGATTGACGGGACTGCTGGCTCCGGCACCTCACGTGGTGCCGGAGAACAAGGCCAAGAAGAAGGCCACGGGAACTCAAAAGAGCTCCCGGCGCCAGGTGCTGTTGGACTCACGGCCCGACAACTCTGAGGCGGAATCCTCCTCTGAGGAAGAGGGGGAGGAAAAAGAAGCCTCTCCCCCAGCGGGGGGAGAGAAGAAAAGGAAGGGCGCCCCAACTGGGGAGGCCGGAGGTTCCAAGAAGGGAAGGACCCTTCCTCCGGACTTCTCCACCAACACCGACAACGACGAGGAGGAGTGGCCAACAAGGGCCAAGCCCCTGGCGAGATCGTAAGTGTCCGGATACCCATGGCTTTTTTCATTGCATAGTGTTCTCTAATGCCGGACAATCATGCAACCCGCCCAAGGACGAGCTCGCTGCTTCGTCGAGCGGGTCCCTGAGTTCGTCGGAGTGGAGAGTACTTCACTTCCGGCCGCCTCCTCACCTCACGCTACGGACGACACCGAGGTGGGGCCCCAAAGGGGGGGCCTGGTCAAGAGGAGGTGGCACAGGAGGCGCTGCAAGGCAACCTCCCGGACTCTAGGCGCGAGGGGAGCGAGACCCCCAGGGGCTCTAAGCCCGACCATCGTCCGGACTACATACCGGAAACTTCAGCGATTCCGAAGTTCGGCAAGCGGCCCCTTCGTAGGAAGGGTAAGACGCCGGTGTCCTCCGTCCAACCGGAGGCACCGGATAGCTTACTGGAGGCGCTTAACGGCGCCTCCATCGACGAGGAGCACCGCCTTTGTTATGAGTGTGGTGATCCAGAAAGTTCGATCCGCCAAGAGCGGGCTGGTCAAGCCTGTACAGCCTTCTAACAGGCTTTGATGTATGTTTAGAATATGTAAAAATATTACCGCATAGACAGTAGGCCTCGATGCTTAGTTCGGTGTTTGGAAAGAAAAGCCGGACTAAGGATCTAAAAAGATATACGCAGGAGTCTAACATAAGTATGTCAATATGCGAATGCAGGCTGCGCTACTGACCTCTGCCGCACTCACTGCGGAGGTCAATGCATTGAAGAAGAGCCTCGAGCGGTCCGAGAACGAGCTCGGCCTTGCCAAAGAAGCAGCTCGAGGACAGGGAAGCTAAGCAATACCTTATTAAAGAAATACCTTATAGAAAGGATTCAGTTGCAAAAAATGACAGGAATAACATGGGTATTGTAGGGGCCACGAACGAGGTGGCGACCCTGAAGGAAGCGGTGTCCGCGGCCGAAGCAAAGCGGCTGGAGCGCACCGAGTGAGAAAAGCAGGAGGAGCGGGTGGTGGAGGTGCGGCAAGAGCTCCAGGCTCTCGTGGAAAAACACGAGAGTTTGGAGCGTGACTCGAAGACTCGAGAGTCCGAGCTCGCCTCGGCTCTTGAGAGTGCCAAAGCTGCTAAGGCCGAAGCCCAAAAAGCCCTCCAAGAGATTGAATCATTAAAGAAGATAGCGGCGGGTAAGGCATTCTTTATGCAAAGCAAGCATGTGAAAGTGAATTACCTATTACTTACCCGGATTCGGAGCTCTCCAGGAGCATTCGCAGATCTGCCCCGTAGTGTGTCTGATGCTGTCGCGTTCTACCGCGCCAAGGAGGGGAGCTCGACGGAGAAGGTGTTCTGGTCTCAGTATGCTGAGGCCGAACGTCCGGTGCCCCTGAGCGACCAGCTGAAGCAGTTGGTCGAGCTCCACAAGGTCGCCGAACAGGCCATGAAGGGCCTCATAGTTCGGCTGTGGCCATTGGAAGCCATGCACAGGAGCTACTTCGGCTAGTGCAGCGGTGGTGGACGCCTGTCCATGGACTGAAGTCATCAAGCGCTCCGTATGCATTGAAGGTGCCCGTCGGGCCCTTGCCCGTGCTAAAGTGCACTGGGGCAAGCTGGATGCGGAGAAGCTTGTGACGGACGGGCCACCGAAGGGCAATGATCATCACAAGCCCGAAATGTACTATGAGGGCGTCCTGAAGGGTGCCCACCGTATAGCGGATGAGTGCTCCAAAGATGTTATTTTTGAATAGACTCGCATTTGTTATCCTGTACGCTGAAAACTTTTTCATATGCGCTAAGCAACGCTTGTTAATTTAAAAATATTACCTTTTGTGCGGCCGTTTATCAAATTTGAGAGATGGAAAGTCGTTGGCTTCAGCCCCCATGCCACGAGTGCTGGGGTGTTCGGGATAAACTTGAGCGCTCTTGTTCCCATTCTTGGGTCCATCGAGGGAGGCGCTCAATGCAACGAACAAGGCAACCGGACTTATAGTGCTTGAACACTCTCACTTAGCCATAGAATTCTATAATTTTAAATTTCGGCGAAGCCCCTAGTATTCGGAAGACCGAGTTCGGGGCGCTATCCACGCCTTGGCCGGACAATGCCGGTTCCTCACTCTAAGCGGCATAAGTCTTTAGGGACTCGAAGAAACCTCTCAAACAGCGGCCGGCTCTCGCCCTATCATGACGGTCAGTTTTAGCTTTCTCCACTGAGGTGCTCGACCCGGCTCAACCAGGGCACAATCACAGTGGTTCTCCTAGCGCTACCTTAGCCGATATAATGGAATGTAAGGTACCAAAACATGGGAGCCGGGCAAACCCAACTATTGACCCAAGACATGACTCGGAGCCGATGCATATAATGCTATAAGTTCGTGGTGCCGCACTTGTGAAAGTGTTCGGACTTATCACACCATATTTTTGGGGTACTTAAGCCCCTGGTGTATTGGCCGTACCAAAGTGTACTGGTGCAACATGTCATGAAATGAACATATATAAAGGGAAAGAATGCAATAATAGGCAAGAGCTATATATTGGTTATTAAAAAGAAACTACAAATAAAAGCAGAACGATACAAATTGTGCGATAAGCAAGGGATGTGACTATTTAACATGTCTCCCTCCAGGGGTAAGCTGCGGGATAGTATGTAAAACAGGTATAATGCTCGTAGTAGAGACCACCTGGACACTAGACGTAGCTTTCTGCTTCCCTGGCTATTGCATCGTGAGTTCGGCAATTCTAGTGCCGGACAGGACTTCTGGAAAACGGAGTCCTGAAAGTAAAAAAAAGAAAAAAAAGAAAAAGAATGACACAATCGGGAGCCCCTGGTGCAGTTGAGCTGCATTCAGGCGTGCCGTGGTCGTGCCCCTCCCCTTATGCCGATGGTATCTCCAGAGCGTAGTTATGTACGCGTAGTACTGGCTTCGCAATTTTGCGAGGGCTGGGGTTGGGGCCGGATTGCTACGCGTGCTTGGATTGAGCCAGGGGGTCTTGTTGTAGGTTACTCTAGGCGCGCTTGACAGTGTCCGGACATTTAGTGGCCGGACTCGAGAATTGCTGTGAGAGGCTGCTTTGCACCTCCGCCGCGAGGGCCGCCGTGTGCTCCTCCGTTTTTTTTCTTCCGAGAGAGAGTTCGGTGTTTCCATTGACCGTGATTACTCCTCGAGGGCCTGGCATCTTGAGCTTGAGGTATGCGTAGTGCGGCACCGCATTGAACTTTGCAAATGCGGTTCGTCCGAGCAAAGGCGTGATAGCCGCCATGAACGGGACTATGTCGAAGATTAACTCTTCGCTTCGGAAGTTATCCGTGGATCCGAAGACCACTTCGAGTGTAGCTGAGCCTGTACAATTGGCCTCTACACCCGGTATGACGCCTTTAAAGGTCATCTTTGTGGGTTTAATCCTTGAGGGGTGTATGCCCATTTTGCGCACTGTATCCTGATAAAGCAGGTTCAGGCTGCTACCGACGTCCATCCGGACTCTAGTGAGGTGAAATCCGTCGATGTTTGGGTCAAGAACCAATGCGGCGAATCCACCATGACGGATGCTAGTGGGGTGGTCCCTTCGATCAAATGTGATCGAGCAGGAGGACCATGGGTTGAACTTCGGGGCGACTGGCTCCATCGCATATACGTCCCTTAGTGCACGCTTCCGCTCCCTTTTGGGTATATGGGTTGCATATATCATGTTCACCGTCCGCATTTGTGTGGGAAACCCTTCTGTCATCTATTGTTCGGCGGCCGGGGCTCCTCCTCGTCATCGCTATGCAGCCCCTTGTCATTGAGTTCGGCATTTAACTTGCCTGCCTGTTTGAAGACCCAACAATCCCTAATGGTGTGGTTGGTTGGTTTTTCGGGGGTGCCATGTTTCTGGCACAAGCAATCGAGTATTCGGTCCAAGTTGGATGGGCCCTGGGTATTTCTTTTGAATGGCTTCTTCCGCTGACCGAGTTTAGAGCCTCTGAATCCGGCATTGACTGCCATATCTTCATCATTATCGCCGTTAATGCGGCGCTTGTTCTTGTTGTGATGCGACCTGCCATTGATGTCCTTGGTATCCGAACTACCAGGGTTTTTTGTCAAGTTGTTACTACGAGCTAGCCAGCTGTCCTCTCCCGCGCAAAAGCGGGTCATGAGTGTGGTGAGGGCTGCCATGGATTTCGGCTTTTCCTGTCCTAGGTGCTGGGCTAGCCACTCGTCATGGATGTTATGTTTGAAGGCTGCAAGGGCCTCGCATCAGACAGTCAACGATTTGATTTTTCTTGGTTAGGAACCGTGTCCGTAATTGTCCGGCCGATTCTTCTAGCTGCTGAATTATGTGGCTGAGGTCATCGGCGTCTGGTGGTCGCACATATGTGCCCCGGAAGTTATCAAGGAATGCGGCTTCCGTGTCCTCCCAACAACCAATTGATTCTCACCGCAAGTCGTTGAGCCAATGTCGAGCTGGTCCTTTAAGCTTGAGTGGGAGGTATTTGATGGCATGTAGATCATCACCGCGGGCCATGTGGATATGGAGGAGATAGACCTCGATCCAGACCGCATGATCTGTGGTACCATCGTATGATTCGATGTTTACGGGTTAGAAGCCCTCAGGGATTTGATGATCCATTACTTCATTTGTGAAGCATAGTGGGTGTGTGGCGCCTCTGTATTGGGCTATATCACGACGTAGCTCAAATGAGCTTTGTCTCATCGTGTTCGCCCGGCCGGAGTTGTTGTATCCGGCGTGACGGTTATCATCATGTGTCGTGGGGCGCCCACGCGATTCGTAGATCGATCTTGTTTGCCTTGCCTTGTCCTCCAATATGTTTCGCAGGTCAGGCGCGTTTCCCCGTGCGTTGGTCAAGCGGTGCTGGGGTGCGGCTTGAATGGAGGGTCTAGAGGCCTCTCTGTCGCTGACCACGCAGGGTGGCTTGGCCGCATCAAGCGCTGGTGATGTAGGTTTGGGTGCTGCTTCCTCTAATTGGGGTAGCAGCCTGCGTTTTGGGTATCTCTTGGAGGGGCGTTCGAGTTCATACTCTTCGGCTGCAAGGACTTCAGTCCATCTGTCAACTAGCAAGTCTTGGTCAGCTCTAAGCTGCTGCTGCTTTTTCTTGAGGCTGCTTGCCGTGGCCATAAGCCTGCGTTTGAAACGCCCCTGTTCGGCGGGATCCTCAGGCACGACAAATTCATCGTCGTCGAGGCTTGCCTCATCTTCGGAGGGAGGCATATAATTATCGTCCTCCACCTCCCTGTCTGCCGCTCTATCATGAGGGCTGGCTTCTCCTTCCTCCTACCCTGAGTCCTGCTGGAGGGGGTCGTCTTCGGCACTGTCCGGGGTATTATTGTCTCCCGTGCCGAAATCGCCGTTTTTACTGTGGCGGGATTTAGAGCGGCGCCGCTGACGTCGGCGCTTGGGTTGTTTCTTGGAGGGGTCATCCTCCGCCGTTACATCGCTGTTCCCATCTTTTGTGATGTCCACCATGTATATGTCGTATGACGAGGTGGCCTTCCAGTGCCCTGTAGGCGCTGGTTCTTGGTCGCCTCCGGCATCGTCGTCCATACCGTCGATGTCTTCGGAGTCGAAGTCGAGCATGTCGATTAAATCATCGGCGCGGGCTACAAAGTGGGTGGTGGGTGGGCGTTGAATTTCTTCGTCGTCCGAATCCCAACCTTCGACCATAGTTCGCCAGGCTCCCCTGACAAAGAGAGAGACTTTAATGAGTTCAGGATATCACCAAAGGGCGAGTGCTGAAGGATGTCCGCGGCAGTGAACTCCATGACCGGCGCCCAATCGGATTCGATTGGCAGGGGCGCAGAAGGTTCGTAGTCCGGAGAGGAGTCCGGCACCTTGGAGTCACGGTCTTCGCAAAGGACAGGGATGGAGTTCGGCTCAATCGCCGTTGAGATTGTAGCCCCCGAGGCGGCGTCCAACCACTTGTCCTCGATCGGGGGAGTCGGCTCCGAGCTAAGGGTCGGAGTGGACTCTGGTGCGGCCTCTAGGGCAATCGCTCGGGCGGCAGAGCTAGATCGTGCCCATCGAGACAAGGCGCGCGCTTGGCTGTTTCTCGAATCCGTCAAGATCAAGTCTCCGTGGATGTCGGCCGTAGTTCAAACTCCCAAATCGACTCGATGGCGAGGCGTAGCTTTCGATCTGCTCCAGATGGCCAAGTGAATTGGCCCGCAGCAAAGCCGCCGAATCACGAAGATCTGTCCGGGAGAAAAATCTCACCCTGGACCGCGTCGTTCTTGATGATTGAAGGAGCCATCGGGCCTATAGATGACGACCACGGAGGAACTCTCAATGAAAGCACCAATGTCGGTGTCAAAACCGCGGATCTCGGGTAGGGGGTCCCGAATCATGCGTCTAGGTGGATGGTAACAGGAGACAAGGGACACGATGTTTTTACCCAGGTTCGGGCCCTCTCGATGGAGGTAATACCCTACTCCTGCATGATTGATATTGATGATATGGGTAGTACAAGAGTAGATCTACCACGAGATCAGAGAGGCTAAACCCTAGAAGCTAGCCTATGGTATGATTGTTGTTCGTCCTACGGACTAAAACCCTTCGGTTTATATAGACACCGAATAGGGTTAGGGTTACACAGAGTCGGTTACAATGGTAGGAGATCTACATATCCGTATCGCCAATCTTGCCTTCCACGCCAAGGAAAGTCCCATCCGGACACGGGACGAAGTCTTCAATCTTGTATCTTCATAGTCTAGGAGTCCGCCAACGGTGATAGTTCGCTATCCGGACACCCCCTAATCCAGGACTCCCTCACACGGTGTGCGGGAAAAATCACACTTGACGTAGTGTTCGGCACCCCGGAGAATTATAGGTCCGAAGAAATCACATTCCAAGTTGCCCCTTTCAGCAGCGGATACCATGCCATTTTAGGGCGGGACGCGTTTGCAAGCTTTCAAGCTATACCCCCATTACGGGTACATGAAGCTTAAAATGCCCAGGCCCAATGGAATCATCAGTCTAGCCAGTGACCTGGACGTCGCACTTCGCGCCGAAAATAAAAACCGCAGCACTAGCCCTGGAGGCACTATCCGAGGCCCTTGCAGCCGAAGAGTTGGCAACACTGCGGTCCATCGTGGACAGGGACGACGTGATACTAGACAAGCGACCAAATTCCACCTCATTTAAACCTGCAGACGAGATAGTCAAATTCCAAGTCCATCCAACGGACCCCACGAAGACAGCTTCCATCGGGACACAGCTGAGCCCCGCGATTGACGCTGCACTGCGAGATTTCTTACGCGAGAATTGGGACATTTTCGACTGGCACCCAGCGGACATGCCAGGCATGCCGCGCAGACTGGCCGAACACAGCCTCAATATTCTAAAAGGATATAAACCAGTCAAGCAAACCCTAAGGCGATTCTCAGAGCCCAAACGGCAGGCAATGGGGGAAGAGTTAGCCAAGTTACTCGAGGCCGGATTCATCAGAGATATCAAACATCCAGAGTGGCTGGCAAATTTGGTGATGGTACTGAAAGCACAAGTGCTCCCTAGGTGGTTTTGGTAATTAATGTCAACATATCTCTAGTTGGACTAACACTTTTATCTAGTATGTTTCAGATAAGTTCAACAATGGAGTGGCATGGACTAAAGGATGTGGGAACTCCTTCAAGATGCTAAGGACAAAGGATTGGCTCAAGCTTCAAGCTCAAGACTCTTCATTTTACATTTTAGTGATCTAAGATCACATTGAGTCAATAGGAAAAGCCAATACTATCAAGGAGGGGTGAGGTGTTGCTTAATGAGCCTCTTGCTTCAAGTGCTTAGTGATATGCTCCAAATACCCTCAACTACTTTCCCACTTCCACACATATGTCCTAAAACCTAAAGTCAAACTCGGCCCCACTGATTCTTCCTATCCGGCGCCACCGAGTTTGGATGTCTTAGCCACTGCCACAAACCCTAGGAAAATCGGTCTCACCGATAGGGATCTCGGTCTCACCGAGATGAGATTGTAATCTCTCTTTGTATGTCCATTATCAAAATCGGTCTCACCGAGTTTGAGCAATCGGTACTACCGAGATTACAATGCAAACTTTCTGGTTGACTCATTATCAAAATCGGTCCCACCGAGTTTGAGTAATCGGTCCAACCGAGTTTGCCTGACCAACTCTCCGGTTAGCTAATTACCAAAATCGGTCTCACCGAGTTTGTGTAATCGGTCTCACCGAGATTACGTTATGCCCTAACCCTAACCATATTGGTCCTACCGAGTTGCATTTCAGTCCCACCAAAAATCCTAACGGTCACTAGATTTGCTGAATCGGTCCGACCGAGTTTCTCAATTCGGTCCCACCGAGTTTGGAAAATTGTGTGTAACGGTTAGATTTTGTGTGGAGGCTATATATACCCCTCCACCTCCTCTTCATTCGTGGAGAGAGCCATCAGACTGATCCTACACTTCCAACTTACCATTTCTGAGAAAGAACTACCTACTCATGTGTTGAGGCCAAGATATTCCATTCCTACCATATGAATCTTGATCTCTAGCCTTTCCCAAGTTGCTTTCCACTCAAACCCTCTTTCCACCAGATCCAAATCCTATGAGAGAGAGTTGAGTGTTGGGGAGACTATCATTTGAAGCACAAGAGCAAGGAGTTCATCATCAACACACCATTTTTACTTCTTGGAGAGTGGTGTCTCCTAGATTGGCTAGGTGTCACTTGGGAGCCTCCGACAAGATTGTGGAGTTGAACCAAGGAGTTTGTAAGGGCAAGGAGATCGCCTACTTCGTGAAGATATACCGCTAGTGAGGCAAGTCCTTCGTGGGCGGCGGCCATGGTGGGATAGACAAGGTTGCTTCTTCGTGGACCCTTCGTGGGTGGAGCCCTCCGTGGACTCAAGAACTGCTACCCTTCGTGGGTTGAAGTCTCCATCAACGTGGATGTACGATAGCACCACCTATTGGAACCACGACAAAAACATCCGTGTCTCCAATTGCGTTTGAATCCTCCAAACCCTTCCCTTTACTTTCTTGCAAGTTGCATGCTTTACTTCCCGCTGATCATATACTCTTTGCATGCTTGCTTGTTATGTATTGAAAAAGTTAAACTTGTGCCTAAACTCCACTTAAACTTTAATAAGGTTAAAAACTGCAACCATGGTACTTAGTGTCTAATCACCCCCCCCCCTCTAGACACCTCTTCTCAAGGTCCTACAAGTGGTATCAGAGCATTGGTATCCATTGCCTTGGTTTAATCACCATTGGAGGAAGATGGATGAGTCTACTTCGAGGAGTCTTAGTCATAGAGTGCCTATTCTTGATGGAGAGTATTTTCATGAGTGGAAAATGAGATGCTTGTAATTTTCAATCAATATCATTTGAACAAGTACATTGCTAGCCCTTGTGCACCTCATGTTGATCCTATGCATCCTACCCTTGATGAATCTATTGACATGACTAGGAATCTTAGAACTGTTAATCTTATCACTAGAGGCTTGCCTAGAAACTTAATTAGAATCCTGCCTACTCTTGAGTGTGCCTACACTATATGGAAATTTCTTGAGGAACGCTTTCCAAATTATTCCTTGAAAAATCTAGCTAAAATTCTCTATAAGTCTATTGCCTTGAGTAAGATGAATACTAGTGATCCTATGTTTGGTTATCGTCTATTTGAACTTACCAACCTTATGCGTGCCAAAGGAAATGTTGGTATTATTAGTGATATTATTTCCGAAGCTATAAGAATTCATAAGCAAGATCATTGTCAAACTCACTCTAACGAATTACCCTCTCTAGGATTTGATCCACCACATGACGATGTTGAACATGGATATTATGATGAGGATGATGATAGTGACTTCAATCTTGATGATGCAATGAGACACTTTGGTCTTATGGCAAATCTTCGGGGATATATGTCAGGAGGAAAGGAATGGGTTCTTGACAGTGGATGTACCGGTCACATGACCGGAGATAAAGACATGTTTCGTGAGCTTGCTGAAAATGACAGTCCTCGAAAGTTTGTCAGTTTCCGTGACAACTCAAAGGTTAAGGTGGTTGGCCTCGGTAAGGTGGCCATCTCACATGATAGCTCCATTCAGAATGTCATGCTCGTTGAATCTCTTGGCTACAAATTACTTTCAGTATCTAGACTTGCTGATTTCGGTTTCGATGTCCTATTTACTGAAATTGATTGCCAAGTGTTTCGTCGAGACAATCATAGAATGGTCTTTACCGGTATACGTAGAGGTGATCTATACATTGTTGATTTCACTAAAAAGGCTCAACCAAAAACTTGCTTCATTGCAAAATCCTCAAAAGGTTGGTTATGGCATAGACGATTAGGTCACGTTGGCATGAGAAACCTTGACAAGCTTATTAAAGGGAATTATATCCTTGGAGTTAACGATGTCATATTTGATAAGGATAGACTTTGCAGTGCTTGTCAAGCAGGTAAACAGGGTGGAGGAAGGCATCTCGTGAAGAACATCATGACCACAAAGAGGCCAATCGAGCTACTTCACATGGATCTCTTTGGTCCCAACTCCTACAAGAGTCTCGGTGGAAATTCATTTGGTTTAGTTATAGTTGATGATTTTTCAAGATTTACGTGGGTGTTCTTTCTCGATGTCACGGCCCTAGAGCTTGCTTGTAGCTAGTGGCATTGCATCCATGCATCATGTTTAAATTTCTAAGAAAATTGAAATGGGGATTGCCTAAACCCCTAGCACCAAAATAATGCAAATAGGTTCAACTTCAAAATATTTTCAAGAACTCCAAATGGCCTTCAAAAATGTTCACCATTTTTTGGAAAAATCTTTGAAACAGAACTTGAGATGTTGCACATTTTTCCATGACATTTGGATTTTTGAATTAAATCATATAGTATTTGCATTTGGGCATTTAATGCTAATAAATAGTTTAAATGTTCAAATAATCATGAACTGAAATGTTTGTTGTTGGAAATATTCCAAACAAAGTGACATTGACCAGTTTCATGATTTTTGGAAGTGCCCGCATTTTTATTAAAGCCAAACATATCTACGTAAAAATAGAAAACTAAAACAAATAAAGAGAGGGAGAGAGGGACTACTGGCGCCACCTCTCAGCCCACACAGCCAACTCTAGCGGCCCAGCCCACCACCGCCTCCTTCCTGTCAGCCTTCCTCCTCTGCCAGATGACGGGCGCGCCAGGTTCGACGCCGCACCGCCAAGCGCCACCTCCACCCCTGCTCGCTTCACCCCCGACGCTCTGGGACGCCTCCCGAGCGCCACGCGACCCTCGACCCCTCGCTCTCTTCCTCCCCTCGTTCTCCTCTGTCTCGCTCTCTCGAGCTCACCGAGAGCGACCGCCGCCGCCATTCGCCATAGCCACGCTCACCGGCCACCCCTCTTCTCCCAGCCATGCCCAGGCGCTCCGCCTCGACGCCATGGAGCACCAGGACGAAGCACGCCCGCGGGACACCTAAAGCAGCGCCGTCGTCTTCATCTCCGTCATCGGCCGCCGGAGATCCCTCACGCCCGCCCGCTTGCTCGGCTCGTCCCGACTCCTCCGACCCAGCCGTCGACTCGCCGTGAGCCCCTTCTCCCAACCCCTCTATTCCTCTATCGATTTCCTCCTCTAGCCCCTTTGGCCACCTTGGCCAAAGCTTCGCCGTTAAGCTTGTCAGCCGCCATGGCTAGAGCCCACCTCCACCGCGTCCGAGAGCGTCCACTGCTCAGTGCCCCCCTGTGAGGTCGTAGCACCCCTCTTTGCCTCTGCCGTGCTCCCTAACCCGAAACCCAGTTCACCCGAACGCTGGCGCGCCATGAAGCTCCATTCCGGTGAGCTCCGGCCACCCCAGCTCGAGCTGTTGCCACCCGGATGCGCTTCACTACCAGCGTCCGTGACGTAAACCACACGCATAAACCGAGCCCCGCGGATTTCGGTGTGCCTCCGCCGTCGGTATGGTCGTCGCCGCCATGCTCGGCGGCGTCGGCGTGGCCGTCATTATGAGCTAACCCAAATTAACTAACAACCCACACCCACCGACATGTGGGCCCTCGCGCTTAATTAGGATTAGTTTATTTTCTCTGTTAAATTAGTGTTAATACCGTGGACCCCACGTGCGGTTTGACCTTAGCCAAGTCATTTGATCGTCCCACATGTCATCCACCTAAACCAGCTCGAGACGCCGACGTATGGGTCCCACAGTCAGGTTTGACCTGGGCGCCCAGTTGACCTGCTGACGTCATGCCAACGTCATCTTGACGCAAAGAAACCCTTTTCTCGGATTTAATTTAATTCAGGAAATTTCGTAAAACACCCCAAACTTCAAATATTCATAACTTTTAATCAGAACTCCAAATTAAATAATTTATATATGAAAATGATCGAGAAAATATGAAGAATCTGTTTATGGCACTTTCATGCATGTTTGAACAAGTTAACCTCACTGAATAGGACAAATCATGATTAGGGTAATTTATGAACTAGCATTTGGAGTTGGAGTTCAACCTTGTTTGAATTCCACTTCAATTAACTTGAATTATCACGCATTAGGTGAATTCAAGACCTTAACATGACATGTCATTCCTGTGAATGTGCATTGCATTGATTGTGTTCTCTCTTGTTTGTTTGCCGTAATCGTCCCCTCTCGATGAGCGACGTCGACGATGAATTCGATGACACCGATGAAGAACTATATTATCTTCGAAGTGCTGTGCAAGCAAAACCCCTTGTTCATTCCGGTATAATCCCACTCTCTCGCTCCTGCTCTATTTTATTGCATTAGGACAACAACGACTCATGTGTTACTTGCTGCGGTAGCTGAACCCTTTATCCTCTGCATGACTGTCATTCCACAAGAATTAGATGAAACCCACTAGCATGAGTAGGAGTTGTTTGAGCCATGTTGTGCCTACTCATTCATGCTTGTTGTCATGCCACTCTTTGCTTAGAGTTGAGTCGGGTCCGATTCATCTGGGGATGAATCGGAGGTGTGTGAACATGTCCCATCAAGTGTGTGAGCTAAGTGTGTGAACACGATTTGGTAAAGGTAGCGGTGAGAGGCCATGTAGGAGTACATGGTGGGTTGTCTCATTGCAGCCGTCCTCGTGAACCGAGATCTGTGTATGTGATCCATGAAACAGTTACTACCACGCATTGGGCCCAAACCAATGGACCCTCTCGGCTTCTTAACCACCCTTGTCCTCGGTCCGAGTTGCAAGTAGTTTCGGTGTTTGTAGCATCTTTGGGGCCGCATAGCAACGACCATAGGGGTGGGTTGTGTTGCGGTAGGCACCGTGGCCCGGTCTGCAATTTATTCGCCTGCTTGGTGTCTCGGGAACCTGTACACATCGTTCGGGGCCGTATGGGAAACCTCGGCGGACTCCTGCGGATGGAACCCGAATAGGCGATCAACCTGAACTTGGGACTTGTGTGTTTAGGTAGGTCGTGGCCGACACCCACGTTGGGCTTCCGCTTGAAGGTTGCCGAGTACATGTCGTGTAAACGGCGGTAAGTGGTGAGAGCGTGTGTGAAGAAGTACACCCTGCGGGGTTAATATGATCTATTCGAATAGCCATGTCCACGGAGAAGGACTTCGGGTTGCCTATATCAGTTCATAGACAAGTGAAAGTGCATACCCTAAAATGCGCAAGATAAGCGTGAGTGCTATGGATGGCGTTCGTGAGGGAGACGGGAGCGGATCCATAGTGGTGTATTGATATGGTGAATATGTGGACTCGTGTGCGCCACCTCAAAAGAGTTAATTGCAGTCGTAGTTCAGGATAGCCACCGAGTCAAAGCTGGCTTGCTGCAGTCAAACTCCACCACCCCCTTTTGATAATGATGCATATGTAGCTAGTTCGATGTAAGTCTTCTTTGAGTACGTTTGTAGTCACGTTTGCTTATTTTATGTTTTGCGAGAGAGACTTGGTCTCGCTAGTAGTTCCGCTTGGACTTGACGGTTAGCTTGTTACCTCAGCTACGATCTTGTGCCCTCGGCAGATCTCGGTAGATAGTCGCTTCTCACCTTCTTCATTTATAGTTGTCTGTACTCGGACATGTTTAGTTTCCGCTTGTGCTTTGACTTGTATGCTACGAGTGTTGGGTCATGAGACCCATGTTTGTAATATCTCGCTCCTCGGAGCCTAATGAATAAATATTTGAGTCGTGAGTTATGTTGTGATGCCATGTTGTATCCACACATATTGAGCATATTGTGTGTATGTTTGAAATGCTTGGTATGTGTGGGATCCGACAAACTAGTTGTTTATCCTTGGCAGCCTCTCATATGGGGAAATGTAGTCTCGTGCTTCTGAGTGATAGTAGTCCGCTACAGCCGGTTCACCGGAGTCCTGCTAGCCCAAGACTACCGCTTGAACACTTGATCGGCCGGCATGTGTTTCACTTCGTTCCTTATGTCCGTCCCTTCGGGAAATGTCACGCAGTTGTTATTCGAGTCCTGCCTAGCTCTGCTACAGCCCGGGATACCGAGTCCTCATAGCCCAAAGGTCGCAGCCCGAATACATACGTTGATGACCGACATGCTCGATGTGATTCATGTATGCCTGTCCCCATGGGTTAGCGCCGCTTTGGGTTCACGACTAGCCATGTTGGCTCGGGTTCTTTGTCATATGGATGCTAGCGACACTATCATATACGTGAGCCAAAAGGCTAAACGGTCCCGGGCCATGGTAAGGCGACACCGTGGGAATACCGTGCGTGAGGCCGCAAAGTGATATGAGGTGTTACCAGCTAGATCGATGTGACTAGGAATCGGGTCCCGACAGCGTTGGTATCGAGCCCCGACTGCCAGAGGATTACCAAGCCAAACTGGTCAAGTTGTGTCTAGAAATGCTTTAGTTATGTAAGGGAATTGATTGTGGAAGGAACGTAAGGCTCTTTTTACTCCTTATACCTCATGGCCTTCGATGCGAGTCATCCTCTTCTCTTCTACGGGGTTTAAGAACTAGGCTTCTCATCTATCTATCAGGATGACGTGTTACTAAACCATAGACTATTAAGATTGTTGGTTTTAAGCCTCAGTTCAGTTCCTACCAATTCTGTATGATTACTGTTGATCTCGGAACCTTGTTATTGTGATGTTGAGTGGCTATGCCACCATTTTGCAGGATGTCCCCAATCATTTTGAACATTTACAGCCGTTATGCTGTCCGAGTCATCCTGTGTCTCTAAATAGTCCGATGCATTTGCAAGTCTTTTCCTTCCGCTCCTCGATGTCCTTTTTGGTCAGAATAAGCACACTAATCAGGAAGTTGAGGTACTTTGTTGCCTCGGCATAGATGTTGGAGCTATTATTATGACCCTAGTTGTTTAGGAAGTCATCTAGCAATTTAGCGATGCTTTTGTATCCCCAGTGTGATGATTCTGGCCATTATTCTTGAAAGCATCCTGTGATGTTATCAGTTAGTAGGCATTCTACTCCTGGGTTCTTGAACCCGAGATTCACCCTACTTCATGTTGTTAGTAATTGCTAGTTCCTTTAGGATATTAGTAACTTTGCGATAGTCCTCGAGGTTCGTGGCATTTCCTTCTTCCAAATACCATGAACTAGTTATGGCAGAAGTTCTTTGAATTAAAAGATCACAATTAGGGTACTCTTGAGTAGTTCTCCATTCATAATTGTGAATCTGCCAGTTCTACTTTCCTGCATGGGTTATCCGAAGAAACTCGTTGAACTTGATTCGACATACTAACCTATGCATCCACAACTCGGAAAAATTATATGTTCCTTTGAGTTGCTCTCTTTAGTTGTATTCCCAATTCTGGCCCGATCAATTGATAGTCGAGTATGTGTGCATTCGCTTATCGATGCCTATTATCCTTGTGATCCGTCAAGCCATTCTATTTCGGAATGACTTGGAGAAACAAACTCCAGTACCTCATCCATATCTAGGATTGGGTCAAAGCAGTTGTATTCCGCAGATCAAAATGCCAATTCAGCTTTTGATGTTGTTCCACCTGGAGTGTTACCATCTTTATGTCAAGAATGTCATGAGAATTGCACCTTCTCTTATAAATTCTCGATGCAGTGATACTTCTCGCCATCATTATCCATTCCTCGGTTCCGAGTTGTTGAAACCGGAATGCCGACAAGTGAATTGTGATGTGTGAAATCAATACTCCGAGCAACTCGTTGCTTGGCAGCTAGTGGACAATATCCTCACTCTTAGCGTGTTGGTTGTTAAATCATCATCCTAAGATTGATCGTGCTACCTAGTCCTTATTTCTGGTGCACACTTTGATTGATGAGTTAGGATTATATCAAGTCCTCACTCATTTGATCATATCGTCTTGCCCTCAAAGCAAGGTTGTTCTCGAGCTTAGTAACATATCGGTGGTTTGTGATTTTCCGAATATCTTCTCGGAAGTGTTACCGGGTTGTCTCCTGACTGTTATGTTGAGCTCGTGATCAAGTTGGTTTCTTGTGAACCACCCTTTCTCCAAGAATCTGTGTTGGATATCCACAGCTAGTTGGTTAAGCCAAACAACAACTTGGAGAGTTGGAAGATAAAAGCTTGCCTAACTTAGTTCGTTCAAAGGGATATTCTTGTGTAGTGTGTGTTGAGGAAAGATGATATCTTCATCGATTGGTCCCCGAGATCGATTCTTTGGAATTATCGTCTTATCAATCTTTTGACTTGAGTATGGGCTATTATTAAGTCAAATCAGAACCAACGATGTTCGTAATGTTGTCTTACTCGTGGTTGATCCCTCGAGCATACCCCATTACCTCTTTTGGTCTAACCAATACTATTACCGTGTTCACATGATTGTGGAAGTCCAAAGGATATGGAAATTCCGATGAGTTGCTGTTGAGCCCATCAGTAGCATTTTGTCCCCCCCATGAGTCATGTTGAACATCAACCTAGTGTTGGAAATTTGTGTAAGCATTTATTCGTGTTTTGTTCATGAAACATATGTTTGGATGAAAGTAGTGACCTCCTCTAACTCATGTGCATCTGATGCAAGTTGCCGCCGGGAATTTGAGAAAGGTTTGTTTTGTTTCCTAGGGTACCATCCCAAGTCAGTCATACACGTGCGAAGTGCTCTATGGTTTGATAGGTTGGCCGCCTCCACTCCATATGTGTTTCCTAGCACACCAAGCCACTGATTGATTTGTTCAAGGAGAAGGAGTTCCTTCATAACAACTAGTCATGACTTATGTTAGGACTTCGTTATCCTCGAAGATGGTTCCCCACCTGAACTCGGTAGTGTTTTGTTGTAAGACTACCTTGTGGTCATGCTTGTCTGGGACAACGTGTTCACATGTGTGTAGCAGAACCAGCTCATGTTTTGGAGCTTGCTATCGTAGTTCATATCCGAGAATCTCGCAACGTTATCTCGCCGATTTGTGTTGCGACCTTTCTTTCGGACATCTTTGAGTCTGGAGTATCCTATTACCAATCGGATCTGAATCTCAGGCAGATATGATGGTTGGAACATTCCCAGCATTTGCATTTTGTTCCCAGCTTACACCCTATGGTGCCAATTCCCCATGGGCTGCCTCTCCCGGTAGTTGCTGTCCAATATTATCTTCAAAAGTGGACTTACCATGGGTCCCATCCATTTCCGGTGATAAGCAAAATCATTCATTATGTTGTCTTCAACAAGGTAGTCCACATCATCCATTCTAGTCCGAGTATGCCATTACCTCGAGCTCTCTCAATCAATCAATTGTAAATTGCCTTAAGCTGGTATGAAGAGTTCCAAGGATCTATGGATCAAAAGTAATTCTTTTTGCCACTTAAGGGAACAGTCCAACGAGTCACTTTTCCTAAGGTGTCCCGTTATGGAGTCTTGGCAATCATCTCCTTGTTACTTTGAAACCATGCACCATTTTACTTACGCATGGAATGGTTGCCTACCAATTTGAACCTTCGTCATCCATTTCTCTACCATCATTCCTAATGTGTGTTTGGTGTCTCAACTCAAGAGTTGTTCTTACGTCTCTCCATGAACTGATCTTGAGTTGCTCGATCTTCAAGAAGATCAAATCCTGTAGGGTTCCCCTTCTTTCTGTTGTCGCGTCGAGTGAAGATCTCGAAAGCAAAGACGTCAAGACCAAGATGATGGAATGAATCAACATTTTCGAGAAGGGCAAATGGATCATGAAGATTGTGATAGTTCTGTGACCCCCCCTTTTCCTCTTACCTCACGTCTTGAATCTCGGGGCGAGATTCTTGTTTAGTGGGGGTGAGTTGTCACGGCCCTAGAGCTTGCTTGTAGCTAGTGGCATTGCATCCATGCATCATGTTTAAATTTCTAAGAAAATTGAAATGGGGATTGCCTAAACCCCTAGCACCAAAATAATGCAAATAGGTTCAACTTCAAAATATTTTCAAGAACTCCAAATGGCCTTCAAAAATGTTCACCATTTTTTGGAAAATCTTTGAAACTTGATAACTGGAGATGTTGCACATTTTCCATGACATTTGGATTTTGAATTAAATCATATAGTATTTGCATTTGGGCATTTAATGCTAATAAATAGTTTAAATGTTCAAATAATCATGAACTGAAATGTTTGTTGTTGGAAATATTCCAAAGCAGTGACATTGACCAGTTTCATGATTTTTGGAAATGCCCTGCATTTTTATTAAGGCCAAACATATCTACAGAAAAATAGAAAACTAAAACAAATAAAGAGAGGGAGAGAGGGACTACCTGGCGCTCACCTCTCAGCCCACCTGGCCAACTCCAGCGGCCCAGCCCACCACCGCCTCCTTCCTGTCGCCTTCCTCCTCTGCCAGGAGGACGGGCGCGTGCCCGACGCGCGCACCGCCGCGCCGCGCCACCTCCACCCTACCTGCTTCACCCCCCGACGCTCTGGACACCTCCCCGAGCGCCACGCGACCCCCTGGACCCCCTCGCTCTCTTCCTCCCCCTCGTTCCCTCCTCTGTCTCGCTCTCTCGAGCTCACCGAGAGCGACCGCCGCCGTTCGCCATAGCCACGCTCACCGGCCACCCCTCTTCTCCCAGCCATGCCCAGGCGCTCGCCTCGACGCCATGGAGCACCAGGAGGCCAAGCACGCCTGCTGGAGACCTGCAGCAGCGCCGTCGTCTTCATCTCCGCATCGGCCGCGGAGATCCCTCACGCCGCCCGCTTGCTCGGCTCGTCCCGACTCCTCCGACCGCTCGTCGACTCGCCGTGAGCCCCTTCTCCCAACCCCTCTATTCCCTCTATCAATTTCCTCCTCTAGCCCCTTTGGCCACCTTGACCGAAGCTCGCCGCCGTTGCGCTTCGTCGCCGCCATGGCTAGAGCCCACCTCCACCGCGTCTGAGAGCGTCACCGTGCTCAGTGCCCCCCCCCAGGAGGTCGTAGCACCCCTCTTTGCCTCCTGCCGTGCTCCCTAACCCCGAAACCCAGTTCACCCGAACGCCGGCGCCGCATGAAGCTCCATTCCGGTGAGCTCCGCCACCCCAGCTCGAGCTGTTGCCACCCCGGATGCGCTTTCACTACCGGCGTCCGTGAAGCGTAAACCACACGCAAAACCGAACCCCGCAGCGGATTTCCGGTGTGCCTCCGCCGTCGGTGTGGGTCGCCGCCCGGCCATGCTCCGGCGAAAGGCCGACGCGTGGCCGTCATTATGAGCTAACCCAGCTAACTAACAACCCACACCCACCGACATGTGGGCCCTCGCGCTTAATTAGGATTAGTTTATTTTCTCTCATTAAATTAGTGTTAATACCGTGGACCCCACGTGCCGCTTGACCTAGCCAAGTCCGCCTTTGATCGTCCCACATGTCATCCACCTAAACCAGCCTGAGACGCTGACGTATGGGTCCCACAGGTCAGGTTTGACCTGGGGCGCCCAGTTGACCTGCTGACGTCATGCCAACGTCATGCTGACGCAGTAAACCCCTTTTCTGGATTTAATTTAATTCAGGAAATTTCAGAAAACACCCCAAACTTCAAATATTCATAACTTTTAATCTGTAACTCCAAATTAAATAATTTATATATGAAAAATGATCAGAAAAATATGAAGAATCTGTTTATGGCACTTTCATGCATGTTTGAACAAGTTAACCTCACTGAATAGGACAAATCATGATTAGGGTAATTTATGAACTAGCATTTGGAGTTGGAGTTCAACCTTGTTTGAATTCCACTGCAATTAACTTGGATTACTACTGCATTAGGTGAATTCAGTACCTTAACATGACATGTCATTCCTGTGAATGTGCATTGCATTGATTGTGTTCTCTCTTGTTTGTTTGCCGGTAATCGTCCCTCTCAAAGAGACGCATTTATCGATTTATGAATTCGATGACACCGATGAAGAACTATATTATCTTCGTAAGTGCCGGGCAAGCAAAACCCCTTGTTCATTCCGATATAATCCCACTCTCTCGCTCCTGCTCTATTTTATTGCATTAGGACAACAACGACTCATGTGTTACTTGCTGCGGTAGCTGAACCCCTTTATCCTCTGCATGACCTGTCATTCCACAAGAATTAGATGAAACCCACTAGCATGAGTAGGAGTTGTTTGAGCCATGTTGTGCCTACTCATTCATGCTTGTTGTCATGCCTGCTCTGCTTAGAGTTGAGTCAGGTCCGATTCATCTGGGATGAATCGGAGGTGTGTGAACATGTCCCATCTGCGTGTGTGAGCTAAGTGTGTGAACACGATTTGGTAAAGGTAGCGGTGAGAGGCCATGTAGGAGTACATGGTGGGTTGTCTCATTGCAGCCGTCCTCGTGAACCGAGATCTGTGTATGTGATCCATGAAACAGTTACTACCATGCATTGGGCCCAAACCAATGGACCCTCTCGGCTTCTTAACCACCCTTGTCCTCGGTCTGGGAGTTGCAAGTAGTTTCGGTGTTTGTAGCATCTTTGGGGGCCGCGCATAGCAGCCGACCATAGGGGTGGGTTGTGTTGCGGTAGGCACCGTGGCCCGGTGTACCGGTTTGCCCGTTTGGTGTCTCGGGAACCCTGTACACATCGTTCGGGGTCGTATGGGAAACCTCGGCCGGACTCCCTGCGGATGGAACCCGAATAGGCGATCAACCTGAACTTGGGACTTGTGTGTTTAGGTAGGCTGTGGCCGACACCCACGTTGGGCTTCCGCTTGAAGGTTGCCGAGTACATGTCGTGTAAACGGCGGTAAGTGGTGAGAGCGTGTGTGAAGAAGTACACCCTGCAGGTTAATATGATCTATTCGAATAGCCGTGTCCACGGAGAAGGACTTCGAGTTGCCTATATCGGTTCATAGACAAGTGAAAGTGGATACCCTAAAATGCGCAAGATAAGCGTGAGTGCTATGGATGGCGTTCTCGTAGGGAGGGAGCGGATCCATAGTGGTGTATTGATATGGTGAATATGTGGACTCGTGTGCGCCACCTCAAAAGAGTTAATTGCGATCGTAGTTCAGGATAGCCACCGAAGTCAAAGCTGGCTTGCTGCAGTCAAACTCCACCACCCCTTTTGATAATGATGCATATGTAGCTAGTTACGATGTAAGTCTTCTTTGAGTACGTTTGTAGTCACGTTTGCTTATTTTATGTTTTGCGAGAGAGACTTCGGTCTCGCTAGTAGTTCCGCTTGGACTTGACGGTTAGCTTGTTACCTCAGCTACGATCTTGTGCCCTCGGCAGATCTCAGTAGATAGTCGCTTCTCAGCCTTCTTCATTTATAGTTGTCTGTACTTTCGAGACATGTTTAGTTTCCGCTTGTGCTTTGACTTGTATGCTCGAGTGTTGGGTCATGAGACCCATGTTTGTAATATCTCGCTCCTCGGAGCCTAATGAATAAATATTTGAGTCGTAGAGTTATGTTGTGATGCCATGTTGTATCTACACATATTGAGCATATTGTGTGTATGTTTGAAATGCTTGGTATGTGTGGGATCCGACAAACTAGTTGTTTATCCTTGGCAGCCTCTCATATGGGGAAATGTAGTCTCGTGCTTCGAGCGATAGTAGTCCGCTACATGCCCGGTTCACCGAGTCCTGCTAGCCCAGACTACTGCTTGAACACTTGATCGCCGGGCATGTGTTTCACCTCCTTATGTCTGTCCCTTCGGGAAATGTCACGCGGTGTTATTCGAGTCTGCCTAGCCTGCTACAGCCCGGGATACCGGAGTCCTGTTAGCCCAAAGGTCGCAGCCCGAATACATACGTTGATGACCGACATGGTCGATGTGATTCATGTATGCCTGTCCCCATGGGTTAGCCCCGCTTTGGGTTCACGACTAGCCATGTCGGCCCGGGTTCTTTGTCATATGGATGCTAGCGACACTATCATATACGTGAGCCAAAAGGCGCAAACGGTCCCGGCCATGGTAAGGCGACACCCGTGGGAATACCGTGCGTGAGGCCGCAAAGTGATATGAGGTGTTACCAGCTAGATCGATGTGACTAGGAATCGGGGTCCTGACACTCGATGATAAATCGCAGGTCCAAAAGATCTTCAAAAACTTCGCTAGAAAGGCCCAAAATCAATTTGAAGTGAAGATCAAGAAGGTTCGCAGCGACAACGGAACGGAGCTCAAGAACGCAAATGTGTACACCTTTCTTGACGAAGAAGGGATTTCACACGAGTTCTCGGCTACGTACACACCTCAACAAAATGGAGTTATTGAGAGGAAAACCGGACGCTCATCGAAATGGCGAGAACGATGCTTGATGAGTACAAGACGCCGAAGCACTTTTGGGCAGAAGCGGTTGAGACAGCTTGTCATGCAACAAATCTCTTGTATCTTCACAAGCGACTCGGCAAGACGGCATACGAGCTCCTCACCGGTAACAAACCCCAAGTTGGATACTTTCGAGTATTCGGCTCAAAGTGCTACATTATTGATAAGCATCGTCGTTCTAAATTTGCTCCTAAGTCTCATAAAGGTTTCCTACTAGGTTATGGTTCAAACTCTCACACTTACCGTGTCTACAAAAATTTCACCCGAAAGGTTGAAGAGACGGTAGATGTGAAGTTTGATGAATCTAAAGGCTCACAAATAGAGTAATTGCCAATTGATGTAGGAGACAAAGATCCTTTGGAAGCAATCCAAGACTTGTCTATTGGCAAGGTTCGTCCAACGGAGGTGAAGGAGAGTACCTCGTCCGTCCAAGTGGAAGCTTATACTTCACAACAAGGTGAACCAAGAGTTGATACGGAAGCATCCACAAGTGGGACACATCAAGATGAAGAAAACGAGGAGGTGCATCAAGATGAACGTCAACGACCTCCTTCTCCACCACGAAAAGAGAACGACAACGCCAACAATGAAGAAGGCCAAGAAGAAGAACAAGATGAAGAAGATGTTCAACGAAGACCCAAGCAAAAGCTTTCACGAGTTCGAGCAAGAATTGCTAAAGACCATCCCGTTGAGCAAATCTATAATGATATTCAAACCGGGAGAATCACTCGCTCTAAAACTCGTTTAGCTAACTTTTGTGAAAACTATTCTTTCATCTCTAGCATTGAACCTATGAAGGTTGAAGAAGCATTGGAAGATCTGGATTGGATAAATGCTATGCATGAAGAGCTACACAACTTTGAGAGGAATCAAGCTTGGACATTGGTTGAGAAGCCCGACAACAACCACAACATCATCGGTACCAAATGGGTGTTTTGCAACAAGCAAGATGAAGATGGACAAGTAGTTCGCAACAAAGCACGTCTTGTCGTCCAAGGCTACACACAAGTCGAAGGTATGGACTATGGCGAGACTTATGCTCCCGTTGCTAGACTTGAGTCCATTCGCATCTTACTTGCCTATGCTAATCATCATGATATCACCTTGTACCAAATGGACATTAAAAGTGCTTTTATAAATGGTGAAATAGAGGAGGAAGTTTATGTTAAGCAACCTCCCGGCTTTGTCAATGCTAAGAAACCCAATCATGTTTACAAACTTCACAAAGCTCTTTATGGTCTTAAACAAGCTCCTAGAGCATGGTATAAATGCTTGACCAAGTTCCTTATTGAAAAAGGCTTTGAAATTGGGAAAATTGATTCCACACTTTTT
Source organism: Aegilops bicornis (assembly GCA_021605145.1). Taxonomy (NCBI): domain Eukaryota; kingdom Viridiplantae; phylum Streptophyta; class Magnoliopsida; order Poales; family Poaceae; genus Aegilops; species Aegilops bicornis. The sequence continues at coordinate 186,846,429 of CM038674.1, forward strand.
ACTAAAAGGGTTAATGGTGAACTATTTGTGTGCCAAATCTATGTTGATGATATTATATTTGGTTCAACTAAACCTCATTTTAGTGAAAAGTTTGGGGAAGCTAATGTCGGAGAAGTTTGAGATGTCAATGATGAGTGAACTCAAATTCTTTCTTGGGTTGCAAATCAAGCAAACTAAGGAAGGTACTTTTGTCTCTCGGCAAGTACACCAAGGACTTATTCAAGAAGTTCAATATGCAAGAATGCAAAGGTATGACTACACCCATGCCCACTAGTGGACATCTTGACTTAACCAAAGATGATGAATCGGTTGATCAAAAGGTTTATCGCTCTATGATTGGTTCATTGTTATATCTATGTGCTTCACGTCCCGATATCATGTTAAGTGTGTGCATGTGTGCACGATATCAAGCTGCTCCTAAAGAATGTCATTTTAAGGCTGTGAAAAGGATAGTGAGATACTTAATCCATACACCAAATTTTGGCATTTGGTATCCTAAGAGGTCCTCTTTCGATCTTGTTGGCTACTCCGACTCGGACTATGCCGGTGACAAGGTTGATAGAAAGTCCACTTTGGGTACTTGCCAATTTCTTGGTAGATCTCTTGTGTCTTGGTCCTCCAAGAAACAAAACTCAGTATCCTTATCCACTGCCGAAGCAAAATACATTGCCGCTGGTTTATGTTGTGCTCAATTACTTTGGATGACCCAAACTCTTAAAGATTATGGGATATATGTGAAACATGTTCCATTGCTTTGTGACAATGAAAGTGCTATCAAAATCGGTCATAATCCCGTACAACATTCTCGAACTAAGCATATTGAAGTTTCTCATCATTTCATTCGAGATCATGTTGCTAAGGGTGACATTGATCTTAAACATGTTCGCACCGAAAAGCAATTAGCGGATATATTCACTAAACCTCTTGATGAGAAAGTGTTTTGCAGGTTAAGAGGAGAATTGAACATCATTGATGCTTCAAACTTGGAGTAGAAACTCCATTGGATACATGCAAGACATGAGCTTATGCCTAATCCTTGATATCTCTCCTATGATGGAAATCTTATGTCTTGGAAATATTTGTATCTTTCATGTTATCTAACCCATGTAGGTACTTGATTGAATCAAATTCCATGAGGTTGTAACCTACTCATATCTTGAGCAACCTCTACATCACCAAGTCTCTACACAAGGTGGTTGAAGCCAAGGAAGCACAAAACCATTTAAACATATCCTTTGACAAATTCTATGTTGAGCTTCATGATTGTCATTGTTGGATACACAAGTGCTCTTCCTAGCACGAACTAACCCATGTAGGTAGATGGACTCAAATTCCAAGTGGTGCTCCAAATTCTTGATAAGCTACATCAACCTTGAGCAACCCACACAAGTTCAACTACATGGACGATACCACGAACCAAGGTATGTTATTCCATCTTAGAGAAGCTTTACTCCAAGTCATGAGTTAAAGCAACTCGACAAGATGTGAATACATCAAGATGCTTAAACGAAAAATGGCAACCCCATTTTTGAGCTTAAACGATGAGTATGACCTATGATCAAGTGATCTCACTTGACTCCTAAGTCAATATACTCTAACATAGGTGACTTTGTCGCCGACCATCTCTAGATGAAGTTCTCTTGTGTTCTTTTCTGAGTTTTTGCATTTGTCTCATGCATATGTGTTTCCCCTTTCAAAAAAACTTCATCTAGATTTCTTTCTGTTTGCTCTGCATTTTCTGCATTCCAATTCATTGCATATCATTCAGAAAATTCCTTGCAAATCTTTGTGAGATCTTCTTAGTCAAGTGAGCTGAGGTGACAAGTAATTTCTCTGCGATGAACTCAGTTACACCGATTTGTTATTTTCGGTCCAACCGAACACTTTCGGTACCACCGAAGCATACCACTCGGTGCCACCGATTTCACAACAGGAAAAACAGTTTGCCACTTATTCTGAGTTTCTTTTAATCCAGCTCCACTCAATGAATCTTGTCCTCTACAAGCATCACATTTTTATCATTGCTTTATGTTGTGACTCGAGGATCAAACCCATTCACGAAAAATTCCAGCGGGGGAGAGAGAGCTCACATTTTTTATCAAGCTCTTCTTGGAAATTGATGTCAAAGGGGGAGAGAGAGATCACATCAAAGCTTATCACTTAAAGAGATCACATCAGAGAAGGAGAGAGAGATCCTTCAGGGGGAGAGAGAGATCTCCAGGGGGAGAGAATACTAGATGAAAGTATTTCTCAAGGATCCCAGATGCTTGGTGTTCAAGAGGAGAGATGCCACATGTCTTCTTGAGGGGAAAGACATGTTCATATGTGCTTATTTGCATTAGCTTGCATTAGCTCTGTTCATTTATATATTTTAGCTCTGATTTTTTGTTTCCTATCTTCTCTCAGTATCCCATGCTAGATTCAGGGGGAGCAAGACATCTAAGGGAAAGAAATCATCTAAATTCATTGCATATCTTTACTCTTGGGGACATGTCAAATCCAATGTAGTACTTAGTACTCACTCTCTACATGTCATCCCAGTCTTGGCATTCTTGTGGTTTCTTTTGTTTGCTCTGGCTAGTAGGTGCATCTGTGTTATCTAACCTTGTTTACGCAGGTTCATTCTATCCTAAGCCAACTCAAGACTACAAGGTAAGTATATGCATCACAATCATGTGTATGAGAAATTCTTGCTGATGCACATACTGTTTGCAAGAAGGACTCATGAGCATGAAGGTATTTTCTTTAATATTCTTTGCTCGATGCATATGGCCAAGATACATGTAACACATTGCCTGCTCTATCATGGTTATGCTATCACATGCTTCTATATTCCATATTCACATGATTGCATACATGTAGGGGGAGCCTATGCCTGTTACATGTCTTTCCAAAGCTTTACTTGCTATTCTTTATATCTTTATCTAAAGCTTTGATGTATGTTGTCATCAATTACCAAAAAGGGGGGGATTGAAAGCACAAGTGCTCCCTAGGTGGTTTTGGTAATTAACGTCAACATATCTCTTGTTGGACTAACACTTTTATCTAGTATGTTTCAGATAAGTTCAACAATGGAGTGACATGGACTAAAGGATGTGGGAACTCCTTCAAGATGCTAAGGACAAAGGATTTGCTCAAGCTTCAAGCTCAAGACTCTTCATTTTACATTTTAGTGATCCAAGATCACATTGAGTCTATAGGAAAAGCCAATACTATCACGGAGGGATGAGGTGTTGCTTAATGAGCCTCTTGCTTCAAGTGCTTAGTGATATGCTCCAAATACCCTCAACTACTTTCCCACTTCCACACATATGTCCTAAAACCTAAAGTCAAACTCGCCCCACCGATTCTTCTTCCTATCCGCGCCATCGAAGTTAGGATGTCTTAGCCACCGCCACAAACCCTAGGAAAATCGGTCTCACCGATAGGGATCGCGGTCTCACCGAGATGGGATTGTAATCTCTCTGTGTATGTCCATTATCAAAATCGGTCTCACCGAGTTTGAGCAATCTGTACTACCGAGATTACAATGCAAACTTTCTGGTTGACTCATTATCAAAATCGGTCCCACCGAGTTTGAGTAATCCGTCAAACTGAGTTTGCTTGACCAACTCTCTGGTTAGCTAATTACCAAAATCGGTCTCACCGAGTTTGTGTAATTGGTCTCACCGAGATTACGTTATGCCCTAACCCTAACCATATCGGTCCTATCGAGTTGCATTTCGGTCCCACCGAAAATCCTAACGGTCACTAGATTTGCTGAATCGGTCCGACCGAGTTTCTCAATTCGGTCCCACCGAGTTTGGCAAATTGTGTGTAACGGTTAGATTTTGTGTGGAGGCTATATATACCCCTCCACCTCCTCTTCATTCGTGGAGAGAGCCATCAGACTGAACCTACACTTCCAACTTACCATTTCTGAGAAAGAACTACCTACTCATGTGTTGAGGCCAAGATATTCCATTCCTACCATATGAATCTTGATCTCTAGCCTTTCCCAAGTTGCTTTCCACTCAAACCCTCTTTCCACCAGATCCAAATCCTATGAGAGAGAGTTGAGTGTTGGGGAGACTATCATTTGAAGCACAAGAGCAAGGAGTTCATCATCAACACACCATTTGTTACTTCTTGGAGAGTGGTGTCTCCTAGATTGGCTAGGTGTCACTTGGGAGCCTCCCACAAGATTGTGGAGTTGAACCAAGGAGTTTGTAAGGGCAAGGAGATCGCCTACTTCGTGAAGATCTACCGCTAGTGAGGCAAGTCCTTCGTGGGTGACGGCCATGGTGGGATAGACAAGGTTGCTTCTTCGTGGACCCTTCATGGGTGGAGCCCTCCGTGGACTCACAAGAACTGCTACCCTTCGTGGGTTGAAGTCTCCATCAACGTGGATGTACGATAGCACCACCTATCGGAACCACGACAAAAACATCCGTGTCTCCAATTGCGTTTGAATCCTCCAAACCCTTCCCTTTACTTTCTTGCAAGTTGCATGCTTTACTTTCCACTGCTCATATACTCTTTGCATGCTTGCTTGTTATGTATTGAAAAAGTTAAACTTGTGCCTAAACTCCACTTAAACTTTAATAAGGTTAAAAACTGCAACCATGGTACTTAGTGTCTAATCACCCCCCCTCTAGACACCTCTTCTCAAGGTCCTACAGGTACCAAAGAAGGACAAATCTTGGTGCCTATGCGTCGACTTCAAAGACCTCAATAAGTGTCGTGGAATTAACACGTCAGATGTCCTTAGTGTCAGGACTTAGTCGCGAGGCCAACGCATCTATGTGGTAGCTTGAGAGGGGTTGAGCGGAATCGAGAGACACAACACAAGATAGGGATTTAGACAGCTGGCCCCGGAAACATCATCCGTAAAAACCCTACATGCTTGTTTGAGGCTAGGTCTCATTATCATCACGAGGGAGTCGCCGTAAACCGGCTCTCCTCTTTGTGTCTAGCCCTAAGATTGTTTCTTCTTGCTTGTAGCTTGTCCCTCTTTGGGGAGCCCTACCTCTCCTTATATATGCTTTGAAGAGGCGGGTTACATGTAGAGTCCAACTCGGACTTTAACTTAAACTATTCTAACTTATCGCCATGGGCTTCTTAACATCTTGGGCTTCATAACGTCTTGGGCTTCATAACCCCGACAACCCGATTATCACTGTTTGCGGTTTAACATTGTTCCGCGGTTTAACATTGTCTGCCGGTTTAACATTGTCTCGCGGTTTAACATTGTCTGCCGGTTTAACATTGTTCTGCCGGTTTAACACCCGGCCGTTTACCGTCTGCACGAGCTATCTGTCTTGACTGTCCGCCGTTTAACATCCGCCGGTTTATCAAGTCCGGCGGTTTACGACTCCGGCCGGGTCATTCCGCGGGGTATATCCCCGACATTAGCCCCCAGTTTAATTTGGATTTATCCATGTTAAACTGATCCTGTTCATCCTTAAGTCCTTGTCACTTCCTTCTTCTAGAAAATCTGGGTCAATAGGCCAGCTTCATAATCAATTTGCTGACATTGGTTTATCACAGAGAAATATTGTGAAGAATAACTCCTTTGACTCAGCTCCCAATGCTTAAAAACAATATTGGTCTTTGAAATACTCATCTGATCTTCAGCCGGTTTAAGAATGTAGAACTTGCCAGTTTATCATTGCCAAGATCACCGGTTTATAAATATTGATAGCACCGGGTCATACTTGTAGTTAACATCCAGCTTGAAAATATACCTCTTATATGCCTATCACTTGTAGCCTCCAAGTCTTAAGAAGGTAGCATAGCAACAGCTTAAGACTTGCTTCAATAAATATCACAATCTTGAATAAATCCAGGTTGTTCATCTCAATCACTAGTCAGAATTGAGTATTCCACATATGTAGCCCCCAAGTGCCGGGTTGTCATGCTTGCAGCAACCTGGGACTTGTAATTTATGCTCATAAAAACTTCAACCAATGTAGCCCCCCAAGGGCCGGGTCATTATGTAATAATGAGCAGGGACTTTGTAAATATAATCTTGTAAACTTTGAACAGCAACGTGTAGCCCCATCATGGGGCTTGAATCCATGCCCACAAGGTTAAGAGCTTTGTGCTTTACCAACCGAGCGGTGGTCCCTTCAATATAATGGATAAAAAGCGTTGTACCTTGAATAATTGACAGGAGCAATTGGTAGCCCCCAATGGCCGGCTCATTATGATGTGATGAGTCGGGTCTTCAATAAGGTGAGCAAACAATGACTTTGCATTAGCCCCAAGTGTCATGGTGCATGCTTGCAGCGACATGAGACTTGCATATCATCTCAACTTTGAATAATGTAGCCCCCAAGTGCCGGGTCGTAAGCCTGTAGCGACTCGGGACTATTCCTTCAATTGTAGAATAAATCATATCCATTGACAATAAGATAGCCATTGCTTAACGCCGACTTTGAAAACCTTAATCATAATACTGGTTATTGATAACCAAAAATAAAAATCCAGCCATGTTGGCTATTTGAATAATATATCCAATGATTTATAAGCGCATGATTCCAATGGCGCAATCCAAATATATACTGGCGACTTATAGCCGAAAGCCAGGCCGGGTCAATAAACACCGGGTTATAAGTGATTATGTACTGACAACTTGTAGTTGAAAATCGAGCCGGGTTAAAGAACACCGGGTTAATTTGATGACTGTTAGTCATGCTGGGTCGAGAGACGCCGGTTTAACATAAAATTTATCAAAAGAGAAAAAATCTTGACAAAGGCAAATAAAAGCGTATGTAATCGAGGCTTTTCAAGGGCTGCCAGCCCAAATTCGAGGCTTTTCATGGGCTGCCAGTCGCTGAGTTAAACCATTTGACAAAGCCTTTTAAGATGGGCCTCCAACTAACTAATCGTCGTTTTAACTTTGACAAGTTCGTGGTCTCGATGAGAGTAATCACAAACGTTCGCGGGTCATGCCAGGATTATCTGGATAGGAGTGGCTTACTTGATGAAGGCGAGTTAACCCGGAGTTTTAGGTGAATACACCAGGCTTCCAAGCCGTGGGTCGATACCGGTTACAAGGGTCCTTTCAAACTCTTTGGTATTTGACACAAAGAGCCCCAAGTAACTTTGTGACACTGTGCTCAATGGGTGCCTATGTTTGAGTTGTGCTTAGCAACAAGACTCTCTTTGGCCCCTTGGGTGTGAAGCTCCCAAGCTTTGTTCTCGCGTGATAGCCGGATTAATGGACTCCGCTTTGCAAGCAGAAGCCCCCATGTGATATATTTCTGAGCTGTGCTCGCCGGGTGCCTATGTTTGAACTGCGCATCATGGCAACAGGTCCTCTTCGGCAACTTTTAACTTTTGCAAGAGATAAATTCTTCTTGAACCGGAAATTCTTAAACCGGATATTGAGAGCTTCAAAGCTTTGTGGGAGACATCTTCCCCTTGAGCCGGATATTAAATCGGAATCCTTCTTTTTAAGCCGGAAATTTTCTGACGGCCTTTAAATTTGCACCAATATGGCGGTTTAGGGTCCTGCATTAAACAACTTTGCAAACCGGATTAATTGCTCTTTTAAAGAAGGCAATATGTAATATAAATAATATTGATGGATTGCACCGACATATCGTGCCGCTAATATCCACCGCGGGTTGATGATCACCATGGTGAAGCTGAAATCAATCATGTCCGAGTCGGCGCGTCGGTACGGCAGATGAGTCGATTCTTGACGCGGTATACCGCACGGACGGTGAATCAATCTCGGGCGTGGTCCGAGCGAGTTGAGGTGGATCGAGCTGCACGGGTGGCAGCTTGTGCACACTCAATCAACAGCAAGTACGCGCGGATGCCAGTGCATGATGATGCTAATGCATGCTCCAGAAGCTTACCATGGCAGCACCCTTATAATTAACCATTGTCCTGCACAAAATATATTACAGAACAAAGTAATTGTTTCTTGACAAAAATCATATGTGCCAATAAATATATTTAGATGGATACCACCTGGCCCTTTTTTTTGTCGGATGATACCGATGGCGCAAATCAAATTTAGATAACTGGGTCCGCTGAATAACCTGATGTGCCCATGCAAACCGGACTCCCGGGTTAACAATTTAGCGTGTGTCCACCAGGGATCCAGTGAGTTGCGAGCGCTGGTATAACTTCTGCATGCTTGCTTTACTGCTTCGTCTCTATGATCTTTTTTTTCGGACGAATTATGCCATCACACATGTAATGACCCCTGGTTTTATCGATCAGGAGATTGCAACAAGTCATTAGATGCAGCTTGCACGTCAACCCCTCAGTCAGACCACACACATCCTGGTAAGGCCCGCTCGCTGGCAGCATGTCCTTATCTCCTGCGAGGGCCACTTATTTCACCGCTATCTCCATGGCAGCCGGCCCGGCGAGTTTAGCAGAGGATTTGACGCTGAGGCCAGGAAAACCACCCAGCGGTTTGGGAGACCGGCGGCGTGTTGGAGCCCACGAGCGAGTGGTGAGTCGAGCGGGTCAGCGAGCCCCGTCGAGGGCCGGTCCACAGAGGCAGAGTACATGGGCGGCTGGTTCAGCAATGGCGGCGGGGAGGCGGTTTAGCGGGAGCCGGCAGCGGGCGAGCAAAGACGATGCGGCGGGCGTGGAATCCACAGCCGGCGCGGCGAAGCGCAACCCACGCGGCAAGGAAGAGGTCGAGCGGCCAGCGCAGTGGCATCCGGCGAACGACCGGGGGAGGCGGAGAGCAGAGACACGGGGGCGCGGGATCCGGCCGAGGCCCGCGAGGTGCATCTGCGGCGACTCATGAACCATTGGGAAGCCGAGTGCGGGCGGTTCACGCGGTCGAGGCCGGCGGCTTAGCGCAAGGCCACGGGCGCTTCCACTAGTATTTGAGGATGTGCTACTCCACCCAAGAGATAATGCCTGTCTCGGGACTTGACCCATACATTTTTTTTTGCTTGACGGGAGTGGATCACAAGTGGAGGAGGAGCATCAGCCAGCCAGTCAGGTATACGCACGACGCTACGTCCGTACATCAAGGAAGCGAGAGCTTCTTTGGTCCTGATCCGCCCATGGAAGAGTACGCAGTCGTGCATCCAAAGTCTAAACATAGCTGAACTTGATCCGCCTCCAGCCCCCTAATAGCTTGGCAGTAGTTGATCACATGTGACGTTGTATCCCGGCCTGCAGTGTCTGACCAGCATGATCAAAATTCCATAAACAGTGCAGGTCTGTTCAACTGCAGTGACGGCTTATTACTCTCGAGCTGCAGAAACAATTCTTCAGAAAAATCGAGGGACCTGCAAAAACTTCATAGAAAAGTCCACATCCATTGTATTAATTCCGAACTCAACTCCATAACGGATCCGATCTGTTTGCAATCCAAGAACAGTAGCTTCACTCGTAATCGCTAGGCAGGGTGGCTTGAAGCAGAAAACAGTTTCTGAGCGGTTTGGCACACCGGGCGGTTTAATCAGCGATAAGAGGAATTCGCCGTGATGGTACTCAAGGCCTGGGCGTCTCAAAGACACATCGACTGCGGCGGGCGATTTGGCGAGTTCATGGAAGTAGGCGGGGTTCAACTGTTTGACTCGGAGGTAATTTAAGCTGGAGTGGTGGCGGATTGGCGTGTTGACGAACCCACATTGACCCGGAGCAATGGCAGCACAAATCCTGCTCTAATGAGAGCGGGTCACGACGGAGACTCAGGGGAAAACTGTGGCAGTTGGCGATGGTGAATCCAGGTCATTGCAGTCTGACTTATGAGCGGCAAAGGTGAGTTGCGGCGGCGGCAACATCCGAAGAGGCGCCTTGGCACGTCCCTGGCCAGGCGGTTTGAGAACGCAGAAACGACGGCTTAGGCGGTCAAACAGATTGCCCCGTCGCTCACGGTGGAGGTGACTTGGCGGCTCAGCGTACGTCCCGGCGTTGGAGTCGGGTCTGCAGATGCTAGCGGGAAGAGGTCGGCACGACGGCACCTCGCAGGCGGCTCACCATGGCAGGTCAGAGCCGCTCAAAGTGAGGCGGACCAGCAAGCCGGCGGAGGGTTAAGCGGTGCTGCAAGCCGGCGGCGGGTGGAGAGACGGTGCAGCCAAGGGAACACGGCCGGGCGGAATTGGCGGGGCGGCCAAAGTGAGGTGCGGTGACTCGCCACGCTGCGCCGGAACAGCAACAACTACAGCTCAGTGGGAGAAACAGCTGGTAACTCGTTGTCAGCAGTTCAGTGATTTAATCCGGAGAGGCTCCAAGACCGGAGATCGACCCGGCGGCGGCTCAGCGCGCGTCTGCGATGGCGAGTTGGAAGCAGAAAAAATGGGCGCCCGGCAGATTGCAACCCGGCAGCGGCGAGGAAGCGAGCCACGGCGGCGGTTTGATGAGGCACGAAGTGCTTGTGGGTGACTCAGAGATGGCGTCAGATGGCCGATCGTAGAAGCAGAGGGGGCTTCAGTCCGTGCAGACGGGCGTGACGACTCGGGGTCGCGAGCCCGGGCGGTTTAGAAGCGGCACGACTGAGACGGCGAGACAAGGCTCGACAGCGGTTCACAGGCGCTCGGCGACTGGCGGTTCACGGCGCGGCTGCGTTCACCGGTAGTGGACCGGCGAGGCGTGGTGAGAAGAGCCGCGGCCGCTCTGGGGAAACGACGGCGGAACCGGTCCGTAGCGGTGGTCGGCCGGTTTGGTGCGGGAGGCTCGGGAGCTGGCCGCGACCCGGAGGCAGCAGCTCGGCGAGGCGGGTGAGCTGCGGCCGCATCACATGCGGAGGCAGGTAATCCGCGGGGGCATCTCCAGGTTATTCAGCGAGAATGAAACAAATCGGGGCGGAGGGCGCCCGCGACGTGGAACCTGGCGATTCCCGCTCAGAGTCGTGCAGGTACAGCAGCGAGACGGAGCAACCGGTGGCCGGGACGGAGGCGCACAGACCAGAAGTGCAGCGGCAGAGAGGGCATGGCCCAAGCAGGCTTACGGCAAAGTTGGGCAGATGCGGAGATACGGCGGCCCAAAGTGGAAACAGATCAGCTTCGACGGATGTATCTGGCGGTTTAGAAGTGTGATGTAACTTGCCTCCGATGTTGATGACTTGCTCATACGACGAATAGGTTGCTTAGCCACCGGGTCGGCGAAAGCGGAGCAATTTTGACGAGACCGGGTGGTAACTCGGATTCGGCGGGACGGTTCAACCCCGGCCGGTTTGACTCATCATCCGGGTCGTACTTGTCTTCGGGATGGCAGCAGGCAGACCGCACCATTAATCACAGTCGAACCTATAGATCTCATGAATCGTAAATCCGGACTGATGAACTTGAAAACTGATGCAGATCCTCGCAATGGCTATTCTTCATCCGGAAAAATTGTGAACCTCCCGATCCCTTGAAAAAATCCTTCAAGAACTCAACACCACCGTCTGCTGCCCCACGGTGGGCGCCAACCGTCGTGGAATTAACACGTCGGATGTCCTTAGTGTCGACTTAGTCGCGAGGCCAACGCATCTATGTGGTAGCTTGAGAGGGGTTGAGCGGAATCGAGAGACACAACACAAGATAGGGATTTAGACAGCTTCGGGCCCCGGGAAACATCATCCGGTAAAAACCCTACATGCTGTTTGAGGCTAGGTCTCATTATCATCACGAGGGAGTCGCCAGAACCGGCTCTCCTCTTTGTGTCTAGCCCTAAGATTGTTTCTTCTTGCTTGTAGCTTGTCCCTCTTTGGGAGCCCTACCTCTCCTTATATATGTCAAGAGGCGGGTTACATGTAGAGTCCAACTCGGACTTTAACTTAAACTATTCTAACTTATCGCCATGGGCTTCTTAACATCTTGGGCTTCATAACGTCTTGGGCTTCATAACCCCTGACAACCCAGTTATCACTGTTTGCCGGTTTAACATTGTCTGCCGGTTTAACATTGTCTGCCGGTTTAACATTGTCCGCCGGTTTAACATTGTCTACCGGTTTAACATTGTCTGCCGGTTTAACATTGTCTGCCGGTTTAACACCAGCCGGTTTACCGTCTGTCTGAGCTATCTGTCTTGACTGTCCGCCGGTTTAACATCCGCCAGTTTATCAAGTCCCGGCCGGTTTACGACTCCGGCCGGGTCATTCCGCGGGGTATATCCCCGACAATAAGGCTTGCCCCCAAGGATCCCTTTCCCCTCCCTCGCATCGATCAAATCATCGATGCCATAGCGGGACACGACTCGCTGTGTTTTCTCGATGCATACTCTGGATACCATCAAATAAAGATGGCAGAGTCTGACCAAGCTACAACAGCTTTTATAACGCCATATGGCCCTTTTTGCTTCAACACTATGCCTTCGGGCTCAAGAATGCCGGCGCAAACTATCAACGCATGATTCAAACATGCTTGGAAAAACAAATTGGCAAAACAGTAGAAGCATATGTGGACGACGTGGTCATAAAAACTAGACACGTCGAAACCCTGATAGATGACTTGAGACTCCGGACATACGACATCAAGTTGAATCCGGAAAAGTGCGTCTTCGGCATCCCATCGGGGAAACTGCTGGGCTTCATCGTTTCCAGCAGAGGAATTGAGGAGAATCCGGCAAAAATCCAAGCTCTGTCACAGTTGGCTATACCAACAGACCTCAAGCACATCCAAAAGCTAGCCGGATGCGTGGCTGCTCTCAACCGCTTTATCTCCAGGTTAGGAGAAAAGGCACTACCGCTTTATCGCCTTCTTTGGCGCACCGAACACTTCGTATGGACGGAGGCAGCCGTGGCCGGACTGGATGAAATAAAGACCTTATTGGCCAGTAATCCAATGTTAACAGCGCCGAAGATCGACGAACCTATGCTGTTGTACATAGCTGCAACGCATCAAGTCGTAAGCGCAGTGCTTGTCGTCGAACGAGAGGCCGACGGATACAAATACCCGCTCCAGAAGCCGGTCTACTACGTGTCCACGGTCCTAACCCCATGCAAATCATGATACCCACACTATCAAAAAATAGCATACGTGGTGTCCATGGCATCCCGGAAGCTACGACACTACTTTCAAGAGTGTTTGATTACGGTGGCCTCCGAAGTACCACTCAATGACATAATAAATAACCGCGATGCTATGGGCCAGATTGCCAAGTGGGCTATTGAGCTCCTTTTGTTCGACATAACGTACAAACCACGGTGGGCCATCAAGTCGCAAGTGTTGGCTGACTTCGTCGCTGAATGGACAGAAGCCGAACTCCCTAAAGAGAACGGCGCTTACTCAAACTGGATCATGCACTTCGACGGCTCTAAAATGCTGGCCGGATTGGGAGCAGGGGTAGTCCTGACATCTCCCACCGGCGACACGGCCCAGTACGTCCTCCAAATATTATACACAGACTCCAACAATACAGCCGAATATGAGGCTCATTGCACGGTCTTCGGATGGCAGTCTCTATGGGCATTCAACGCCTAGAAGTGCGCGGGGACTCGAACCTCGCAATATCACAGATAAACGGAGATTTTGATGCCAAGGACCCGAAAATGGCGGCCTACCGTAATGCCGTCCTCAAAATGTTAGCTCGGTTCGAGGCTCGAATTCCACCATGTGGCTCGAGAAAACAATCAAGCGGCGGATGTCCTCGCCGCATCGGCTTAAACGCGACCTTGTCCCACCTAACATATTCTTGGAACGACTGTTCAAGCCATCCGTAGTATGGGAAGGAGTCCGCAATACTAGCACGGACCCGAATACACCCCCGGATTCCGAACCATCAGACATAGTCGGAGGTTCTACCCCCGAAATAACGTCCTTGGCCCATGAAATCATGGTTGTAATCGCCCCATGGACCGAGCCCTTCTTGGCCTACCTAAATAGGCAGGAGCTCCCCGAAGACCAAAATGAAGCACGCTGCATTGGTCGGCGCTCTAAAGCTTACAAAGTCTATGAAGGGGAACTCTACAAGAAAAGCGCTACCGGAGTACTTCAAAGAAGCATCTCCGAAGAGGAAGGGCAGCAGCTCTTGGCTGAAATCCATGCCGGCCTGGGCGGGCACCACACCGCAGCTCGGGCATTAGTCAGCAAGGCCTTCTGTACAGGTTTCTATTGGCCGACGGCCCGACGAACCTTACAAGACCTTGTCCAACATTGCGTCGGTTGCCAGCTCTTTGCCAATCAGAGTCATATGCCCCCTACCACTCTACAAACAATCCCCATAACTTGGCCCTTTGCGGTCTGGGGGCTGGATATGGCCAGACCTCTTAAAGGGGGAAGCCATAAGAAAAAATACTTATTGGTCATGGTGGACAAATTCACCAAATGGATAGAAGCTAAACCAGTCAAAATGGCTGAATCCGGACCAGTAATTGACTTCACATCCGGGGTCGTACACCAATATGGTGTCCCCCATAGCATCATCACTGATAATGGCTCAAATTTCATAGCCGACGAAGTGAAAACTTGGTGCGCAAAAATGGGCATCAAGCTTGATTACGCTTCTGTCTACCATCCACAAACTAACGGCCAGGTAGAGCGGGCAAATGGTCTCATTATGAGCGGTATCAAACCCAGGATAGTGCGATCCTTGACAAAGTCGGATACGCATTGGGTGGAGGAGCTCGACTCCGTACTCTGGGGGCTACGGACCACGCCAAATCGCACCATCGGATACACACCATTTTTTATGGTGTACGGCACGGAAGCAGTATTACCTTGCAACATAATACATGATTCGCCACGCGTACGCATGTACAAAGAGAATAAGCTGAGTTAGATCGGCAGGATAATTTGGATGCCCTAGAGGAGGAGCGTGATGTCGCAAAAGCCCGTTCCGCATTCTATCAGCAGCAGGCTAGACGATACCAAAGCAGAGAAGTGCGGGCCAAAACTTACAATATTGGCGAGCTCGTTCTCGACTACACGAGAAGAAGAAGGACAAACTCAAACCCAAGTGGGAGGGTCCCTTCGTCATTGACAAAGTTCTCACCGGAGGAGCGTACCGCTTATGTAATGCATCCGATAACAGACTCGAGCCGAACCCATGGAACGCGGCAAGACTACGGAGATTCTATGCCTAGCGCCGAACATAGTGTTCATCTCCTAACCCCTCCCTTTGAATTATGCCCCATCCCTCTTTCCTTTCTCGACCTTTTTCTATCTTCACACAAAGTATTCAATACAGTGTGGATTTCTAGATCGCTCCATCCGCACTAAGTGTGTAAGCAATACCTGGGGGCTTCCTATACGGAAGCTTAAAATGATTACTCACATGGCTTTTTGCCCGTCGCATATGCATTCTTTTTCCATATGTGCCTTTTCTTCACCATTATATGCATCGATATGACTTAAGATGTTGCCAAGCTGGGTTGCCTGGCCCTTGTGGTTATGCCCTACGTTCCCGTTAATTCGGCTAGGGCATAAGGGGAGCACCTCTGCGATTGTTACTGCCGGTTCAGCCGGATGTGTACCTCAGACTGGGTGAAGCCGAAAGCTAGCTTCCTTAAGAGAATATTCGGTCGGTGAACAAAAGATGTGTTCGTTTATTATAACATGAATCCCCAGAAGTCTTGTATCCTGCGCCATCGTTCGCAATCTGGACATGTGCATCGTCACATGCGTACCCAGGGAAACGAACCCCTAACGGAACTATTCTCTATGGAAGATGTTTCTTACTATCCATGTAATATAACATAACTAGTTGGGTACTTGTCTGTTCAAGCACTTATGACCCCTACGCCTTGTTTCCACGCATACCCCGGTTTTGTATAACTGAGTGGGTATTCGGACACAACCCGGACTATAGGGTCCGGGGGCTGAAGCGAAAAGGTCTGTCATGACAAATGATTTTAATCCGGCTAGGGGCTAATCATGCCCAGTAATTTACACAGTCATTTGGACTGATTACATTCCTCTTCTATACCATCCAATAGGCTATCTAGCTTACAATCCTGTTGAGAATACTTAGCGGCTAACGCTACTTGGTCATACACCAGACTAACGGGAATTTCTTTCCCATCGGGCCCCGCCGGTCCCACTTCGGCCATATGGTTCGGGTCCAGCTTGGTGTAGCGTGTCTTCACCATTGCCCAGGCTTCTCTTGCTCCTTGCCGGCATGCTGATATCTTCCATAGACTAAGCGCCGGGCTCCTTGCAGCAGTCCACAAGTTCCCCATGCTATTCGGCAAGAGGGCTTGATGGCCACAAAGCACGAGCAACACCTGCATCACTTGCCGAGCTCGCTCGTGCAACATGAAAGGTCTTGCAGTAAATCATTTGCAGATGAGGGCATCTCCTCCTCGAGGCGACCCGTTAACACTCCTGCAAGCAAAATTCTTTCAATATACTTCCTCGCCGAACTGTATAATAGTTCATCTAGGCACTTACTCTAAATGCCGCGTCGAAGCCTCTTGTTCTCCTTCATGGAGTCCGCCAGCTGAGCACGGAGATCTTTTAACTCCACGTCCAGCTGGACTTTGGCATCTTGAAGATCGTTCTTCTCCCGCCTAACTCGCGTAAGAATGCGCTCGCCAGCCTCTAGCTGCTTTTTGAGATGTGATGCGTCCTCTCCTACACCCTCCGGATTCACCCCGGGATTGTCTACAGAATTTTCTGTTAGACTTGTCATATTTACTAACGGGTGCATCTTCACACAATTGTGATAATTGTTACCAGATGAGGGCCTTTGGGGTTCCTCTAACTTGGCAACTGCGGCCCTCAGTTCAGCCTTGCAGTCCTCCAGCTCCCAAAACAATTGCTCGTTCTTCTCTACAAGGACCTGTACATAAATTTATCCTTAAAACTGTTGTTTCAACCGTTTCAAGTCTCAGGGGCTACTGCTATGCATACTTATCAAAATTTCTCACCCGTATGTCTTTGGTATAATGGTTTGTCGCTTGGGCAAGCCCGCCCCGAGCAGCTTGGATGTACGCATTCGCCGAATTGAAGGCATTAAACGCCTCTTTGGAAAAGATGTTGTTCAATGGCCCATCGGCCTTTGTGATTCATGGCGCTCTCTACTTGAATTCGTGGCTGAGAGCATGTCCGCACTCTCATTGGAGAGCCATCTTGGCTGGCCCGTGTCCGCATCCACCCCTGAAGCCGGTTCTGCAACCCGGCTGGTGGAGGCGTGATTGGTAGGGTCTCCGGATATAGTCCGGTTATTCTTCTTCCTGCCAGACACAAAGGGCGTTGTCATATTTTAAATTCTATAATTACAGGATAGGTTATTGTTTTACCTCTGTAGCAGTGTGTCAACCCTCATCGCCTTCCTCTTGAGCCTGCCCGATCTGGACTCCCGTGGTTGACGAGTCCCTAGGGGCTCGGCCCCTCGCTCTGGCCGTCGTTTCTGCAAATAGAACGACACCTCAAAGGTAAATTGTAATACCTGGGAAGAGTCCTCTTTGAAGGATAGGGGTTTTAGTTCGGCTTACACATGAAGCAGGGAGCAGTCCAGGGTAGTCGGCTGTAATGGCCACTAGGGCGCCATCCCAGCTCGCCTGATAAAATACCCCGTCGACGAGCTCCACAGTGATATCTGGATCCACTTTAAGTCCCGGATCTAGGGCCCTTCCAGGGTCCTCTGGTTGCGGGGAGGGGCTGAAGATTCCTTCTACGGCCCTCCTTAATTCCTGCCCAGAAGCATTGATGCAAGTAATCTTAGCAGAAGAACACTAGAGCAAAGCGGGGAAAAAGAATGGCAACTTACCCACGCTGGGGGGTTGTACATGGAGAATCCTTCCCGCGTTTTCATGCGAAGGAATTCCTCCTCTTCCCCTTTGTACAGATCGGACAATGTCCTTGCCAGAGCGGCAGCGGAGTCCGGACCTTTACAGCCACAGCGGGTGGCGTCGTCTTCCCCGTTGAAATGCCACATGAGCTTCCCCCCGATATTGGAGCAGTTGCACTCCCCGTCTTATGCATATTTCCAAAACCTCAACTATCGTCAGTCCGGATTTGGCCAGTAACTTTATCCTGTCCATCAGGAGGAATATTTCCCTCGTGTCCTCTTCTTGAGGGCCCCGGGGGCGCCAGCTTAGGCGTGCCCTTGGCGGGGCGTTGCTGAACTTGCGGAGACCTATCCGGACTGGATCCGGAAGGGGGACGTCGTTTATATAAAACCACTCTGAAGGCCAGTTTTCTGGTGCCTTCTTAGGAGTGCCGGACAGGTATCCGGTCTCGGCAATGCGCCATACTTCGGCCCCGCCCACTTGGCATAGGGACTCCCCTTGGGTGCGAGGAGGGCGTAACAGCTTCCGCCATAATCCGAAGTGTGGTTCGCAGCCTAAAAACAGCTCGCACAGAGCAACATACCCCGCTATGTGCAGAATAGAGGCAGGGGTAAGATCGTGTAACTGGAGGCTGTAGAACTCCAAGAGCCCGTGAAGAAACGGATGGATAGGGAACCCAACACCCCTCAGCAGATGAGGGATCAGACATACACGCTCCTCCGGAGATGGGTTAGGAGATCCCTCAGCTTGGTCTCCTCCGTCATAAGTGGCTATTCCGGCTCGGACGGAGACCATGAATGCCGATGGGACAAACCCTTGGGTTTGTAACTTTGTCAAACGACTATGAGGAAATGAACACTCTCCCCAATCCCCCGACTTGGAACAAGAGGGGCAAGCAGATGAGCTGCAACGGCCGGCCATGTTGGAATGGCGTTTTGCGGAGCGCTCTGTTGGATGCTAGCTCTGGGAGGGAGAGTGAGGTTTGGATCTGAGAATCCCCGTCCCTTCAAATAGATGGTTCGCCTGGAGGATCGAGGGTGGCAAATGCAAAAAATGCCTCGACCCCTCGCATTCGCTCGACATGTGGAGATGGTCATTACTGAGGCACCGAAGCCGAGGAGCACAACATTGACTGGAGGCCGGACACTATTCGTCGTAACAAACACTTTGGAGTATTTGGAGAAGGAACCCGCCTTGCAATGCCGAAGACAATACTGCGTGCCGGACTCATCGTCATTGAAGCCTGGTTCAGGGGCTACTGAGGGAGTCTTGGATTAGGGGGTATCCGGACATCCGGACTGTATACGACGTCCGGACTATTGAAGCATGAAGATACAAGACTCAAGAATTCGGCCCGTGTCCGGATGGGACTTTCCTTGGCATGGAAGGCAAGCTTGGCGATCCAGATATTATATTTCCTTCCTTGTAACCGACTCCATGTAAACCCTAGCCCTCTCCGTGCCTATATAAACCGGAGAGGTTGGTCCTTAGAAGGCCGATCACAATTACAATCATACCATCATAGGCTAGCTCTTAGGGTTTAGCCTCTACGATCTCGTGGTAGATCTACTCTTGTACTACCCATATCATCAATATTAATCAAGCAGGAAGTAGGGTTTTACCTCCATTGAGAGGGCCCGAACCTGGGTAAACATCTGTGTCCCTTGCTTCCTGTTACCATCAACCTTGACGCACAGATCGGGACCCCCTACCCGAGGTCCGCCGATTTTGACACCGACAGCGGCATCCTCATACACTGACGGCTTTGAGGACTAAGAGCAGCGTCGAGGATGCAAGCGGAGAGAGAGGATTGTGTGTGTGGCGAGGATGGGTGGTGCGGCCGCTCGGGCGCACCATTAATATGGAGTAGTGGGAGTTGTGGGAGAGAGGCAGGCGGCGGTCAAACCGATGGCTCGCCTCCCGGTGAGCCGGCGCACCGGACTACTGGCATTCCTACCAAAGTTTCACACAGCTACTCGCACGCCTCCCGATGACACTGCGTAGCGAGCACGCCTCCGTTGGTTCAACACACCTGCATGCACGCCTCCCAGTCTGCCTGCATGGTGGACTGCTCACATGTGTCCCGTTAACTCACGCCTGCTTGCACGGCACACGGGTCACGCGACGGCACATATATTGTTTTTCTATTTGCATGATTAATGCTGCCGCTTTATTGCTTAACCGAAGCATGGCACATATCCATTGTTAGTCTAACGCTCACGGTTCGAATAAATAATCCGTTTGGGATATTGGTTCTCAATTATTAATAATCTCCCATTTGTAATTAGATAAAGATTACATCAAAACTGGTCTCAAATTTGACAAAAAAGTACAATGCCACTTTGTATTAGTGTCCATATGACAGCACGATAAGTTTCATGAACTTCAAATAAGTTTTGGATGTACTAAAATTTAGAAATCAAGATTCTCAATGTTTGAAATTTGTTGCACGGGGAGTAAACATGCACCCAGTGAGACACATGTGTTTTTGCAATCCATTTAGGTGCACTATCACGTGTGCATGTAGCTCAAATTTGATTTTTGCACATTATATCCGTAGAAAATCAATCAATTAATGTACTAAAACGTCTTAATAATCTCTGTGATTTTTTCGAAACTAAAACGCCCCTCCTTTGGTAACATATGTTCACCGCGGGATAATTAATTTAACATCCATCATAGTTGCGGTGGATTCGCGGTGTGTGTGTGGGTGTGTGCGTCTGGGGGTGGCGGGTGGCGGGTGGCGGGTGGCTCGCAGTACACTACAAGTTGTGAGCCGCCGTGTGGGTTGGCCGTTTTGTTAGGCAGACCGGTGCCACATCAGAGTCGTGAAATCGTTATTTAAAACATTACACAACCCTTTCATACATACATGTTTTGGCCACATGCAGTCGATGGTTGTCCTACATGACACTCGATACTCGCGTGTGACGCTTTCTGTGGGCCCGCGAGGTCGTCGTCCATCACTTTGACGAACAACCGACAGTGAGGTTAATTTGACTAGAAAGGTAGAATATTTTTTGTTTGTGTTATGGTGGTATATAGTATGCGTCGAAGAGGTGGGAGGGGACTAGCATATATACTATACATACGCATCCGTGAACAAGTACACCTCACTCAGCGTCGGGACTTTTCGGTTTCCGAGGCACGTGCCACATCAAAATTATGAAATTGGCTATTCAAACAATAAACAACACCTCTTTGGGCCACATGCATGCACGCGGTGGTTATCCTAGCTAGGACACTCACGTATGACACTTCCATATGTGGGCCCACGAGGCCATCGTCGATGCATGCATGCATCACTTTGACCTACATCGGGAGAGGTTAATTAATTTCACCATCGATGAGGATTCTTTTAGGTTGTACATATTACGGCAGGAGCATATAGTATGCGGTGAAGAGGGGGGAAGGGGACCATCATATGTAGTACGCTTCATGAACCTCGCTCTGTGTGGGTGCATGGTTTATAGTTTTTGAGGCATGTGGCACATCAAAGTTTGTGCATTTTGGGTATTCGACATATATATGTTTGGCCCACATGCAAAGCGGTGGTGGTTGTCCTCTCGCACCCACTTAAGCGATTATCAGAGATATCGATGATTTCCATCTGTGGGCCTGCTTGGTCCATCACTACTTTTTGCCTGACAACAAGAGAGGTTAATTTGACTTAGGAGGGGATTATTATTTTTGCTTGTAATACTGTGACGCCCCCGATTCAATCGTACACTAATCATGCACGCAAACATGTACGATCAAGATCAGGGACTCACGGGAAGATATCACAACACAACTCTGAAAACATAAATAAGTCATACAAGCATCATAATACAAGCCAGGGGCCTCGAGGGATCGAATACAAGTGCTCGATCATAAGCGAGTCAGCGAAAGAAACAATATCGGAGTACAGACATAAGTTAAACAAGTTTGCTTTAAGAAGGCTAGCACAAACTGGGATACAGATCAAAAGAGACGCATGCCTCCTGCCTGGGATCCTCCTAAACTACTCTTGGTCGTCAGCGACGGCCTGCACGTAGTAGTAGGCACCTCCGTTGTAGTAGGGGTCGTCGGCGGCGGTGGCGTCTGGCTCATGGGCTCCAGCATCTGGTTGCGACAACCAGGAAGAAAGGAAAGGGGGGAAAGAGGGAGAAAAGCAACCGTGAGTACTCATCCAAAGTACTTGCAAGCAAGGATCTACACTACATATGCATGGGTATCTGTGTAAATGGGCAATATCGATGGACCGAATCGAATGCCGTAATAAGAGGGGGATAGCTAATCCTATCGAAGACTACGCTTCTGGCAGCCTCCATCTTGCAGCCTGTAGAAGAGAATAGATGGTAAGTTCACCAAGTAGCATCGCATAGCATAATCCTACCCAGCGATCCTCTCCTCGTCACCCTGTTAGAGAGCGATCACCGGGTTGTATCTGGACCTTGGAAGGGTGTGTTTTATTAAGTATCCGGTTCTAGTTGTCATAAGGTCAAGGTACAACACCAAGTCATCCTGTTACCGAAGATCACGGCTATTTGAATAGATAAACTTCCCTGCAGGGGTGCACCACATTACACGACACGCTCGATCCCCTTTGGCCGGACACACTTTCCTGGTTCATGCCCGGCCTCGGAAGATCAACACGTCGCAGCCCTACCTAGGCACAACAGAGAGGTCAACACGTCGGTCTAAATCCTATGGCGCAGGGGTCTGGGCCTGATGACCCACAAGTATAGGGGATTTATCATAGTCCTTTCGATAAGTAAGAGTGTCGAACCCAACGAGGAGCAGAAGGAAATGATAAGCAGTTTTCAGCAAGGTATTCTCTGCAAGCACTGAAATTATCGGTAACAGATAGTTTTGTGATAAGGTAAATTGTAACGGGTAGCAAGTAACAAGTGTAAATAAAGTGCAGCAAGATGGCCCAATCCTTTTTGTAACAAAGGAAAAGCCTGGACAATTTCTTATATGAAGGAAAACGCTCCCGAGGACACATGGGAATTATCGTCAAGCTAGTTTTCGTCACGTTCATATGATTCGCGTTCGGTACTTTGATAATTGGATATGTGGGTGGACCGGTGCTTGGGTGCTATCCTTACTTGGACAAGCATCCCACTGATGATTAACTCCTATTGCAAGCATCCGGAACTACAAAAGAAGTATTAGGGTAAACCTAACCATAGCATGAAACATATGGATCCAAATCAGCCCTCATTTAAGCAACGCATAAACTAGGGTTTAAGCTTCTGTCACTCTAGCAACCCATCATCTACTTATTACTTCCCAATGCCTTCCTCTAGGCCCAAACAATGGTGAAGTGTCATGTAGTCGACGTTCACATGACACCACTTGATGTAGGGTAGATCGCTAGGTGGCTGATCTTTCACGATTGGAGCGAATCCCACGAAGAACACGAAGAATACGGGGAAGAACAGAGAGAAAACACAAGGGGAAAAACTCAAGAACAAGTCCAATCACACATCCACTAGACAATCAAACAAAAAGATCCACAAGGTACATGAACAACTAAGGGAAAGATACAAGGTAAGGTCCATCTCCATGAGGAGGGCTTGAAGGGGGCCGCCCAAGAGGGGGTCTTGAATCCAAGGTAGATCTTCTCCGTAGAGGCACGCGGTCTCTCTTGTGGAGTAGATCCGTAATGGATGAGCAAAGCTCTATCTCTAATGAGCTACTACTTTGCTAACCCTAGAAAGGATGAGGGGGAGGTTTATCGATAGTCTAAGCCTCGAAGGGGTAAGTGGGAGAGAGATACAAGGCCAAAGGCCCGCAGCTGCGCACAGGAAGGTACCGGTCGTCCAGTGGGTACCGGTAGTCCGGTGGCTCAGGAGGGACCGGGCGTCCGCTAGTCGTCATACGTCCGCTGAAACTGTTCTGTTGACGAGGCACCAGACGTCTGGTGTCTTCAGACTTCCGTTAATGTTACCGGTCGTCCGGTGGATGCCGGACGTCCGCTCGCTGGGAGGTGATATAGCTGGCGTCGGCTGGGCTTCAGGCGCCGGTCGTCCGCTCGCTGGCCGATCGTCCGGTGTGGGCCGGACGTCCGCTCGCTGTAGCTTCTTTGGCAGCTCTTCTTCCGTCTTCGTTTCCACGCTTCCCTCGCGGATGGTGTAGTTGTACCTTGGCGCTTGCACTCCTCCTTGTCATCCGTAGCGTTCCGACAATACCTATGCATGCACACGAGTGGAGTGTCAAGTAGTATACCATCCTCGAAGGGGTCAAGTGAGCACGTGTAAAGGAGATGATTCACCTTTATGTATGTGAAGTAGATGTCGCGCGTGTCACTTTCCAAACGGATTCTTGACATGGTGATGTCTGTAGGATGCTCCGCATCATCTCCCCTCCCTTGGGAAAGATCCGACCTCGGATCGAAAACCAAATCACCAGGGAAAGATATGGCTTCGCCGTGTAGAAGTGGACGTCACCAAGTACTCATGATCTTGAAGCTCACAATGGGCACTCTCCAATGTCGCACCATCTATTTATTCCTTCAAAAGGAGCAAGGACAACAAACACTTGGAAAAACAAATGTGGCTAGCGTTAGTGCAAAACCAAGCATTCAAGAGGTGATTTACCAAACAAGTGTCGTCATCAAGAATAGCATAAGGTGTGACAAGGGATTGTGTCATGGCATATAAGCACATAAATTGAGCATAATCAAGGTCATCATGGAAACAAGCGTGTAAATGTGAGGTAGTGATGCAAATAAGTGTAACAAGAGATGAAGCATCAACCTCAAGGTCATAGAAATCATGCATAAATCACTCGACAAATAGTCGATGGTAGGCATAGGAATCATTCACAACACCAAGTAAAATGAAGTGTCTAAACACATCGGACAAGTGCAAGACAATCCAAGCATAATGTGCATAGGGTGTAGTGAAGATAGTATGGCACTCAACGCAATAGAAAGAGCAATTGTTCATCATGTGTGAGGCAATCAAGTCAATCATGTGACAAGCAATGGGACATGGCATATGTGAAGAAGTGACATTTTTGCAACCAAACATGTGATAGGAGCAAGTAATCCAAGAATCGGATTCAACACACAAGGCATATATATCATGATGCATGGAAGTGTGAGAATGGCAAGTCAAAGCAAGATCTCTAACAAGTGCGCGACCAAGGGGTCCAAGATGGACTATAAGTCTCATGGGGCAAGCAACACAAGTAGTACGATCCATAATATCCATGCTCACAAAAGATGTCACCTTGAAGGCGTGTCCTTGTGCATTCTTCACAATGCAGAAGTACAAGCAAATGCGATGTAGAATCGTCGTGGTAGAAGGTGGTTCGCTCTCAAGAGCTCGAATGGTTAACTCACGTGAAGTGGAAGTCGAGACGAAGTCCAAGTATTGTAGCGACCCGACCTCAGATGGTCAAGTCTATGTGCTTCAGTGTCATCGCTGTATCAGTAATGCTGACACACATAGTACTCGAAGGATTTATAACAGAGTAGCAATCACACACTTAGTACAGCGAATGTCTCGTAAGAGAACTTATTACAATAATATGGCTTAAGGCCATCTAATGCGATAACAGCGGAAGACTTGGAAGATAAAGTGAGTCCATCAACTCCAACGACATAGCTGAGCTGCACGGCAACGACCTAACGAACCTTACTCCTCGTCTAAAAAGTCTGCAACATAATACGGTTGCAGCCCGAGAATAGGTCAGCACATGGAATATGCTGGCAATATAACACAGTAGAGCAAGAACAAAATAATGCTATCACTACATGCATATTTGGTTGGTGGAAAGCTCTATGGTTATAGTTTTGCGAAAAGCCAATTTTTCCCTACAACAAAGGAATAGATTTTAATTTAACTATCATGGTGGTTGAAACATTGAGAAGGTATAACCCCAACTCAATCCCAATTAAAGTAGTTAACAACCCGATAATATTAATTAAAGAGTGATGAGATACATGTGATAACCCAAGTACTAGATACTCAAGATTGTCCATAACCGGGGACACAGCTAACCATGATTAGATTGTACACTCTGCAGAGGTTTGCGCACTTTTCCCCACAAGACTCGATCGCCTCCGTTGATTTCTCGCACTGCATGGTGTTTGAGAAACGGATGACCGAGACACGATCTTTCGTAAACATTAACTCTCTACTCGGGTAGACCATACCAAACCTACAAAACCCACTACACCGATCTACCTCTTCAAGAGCTTCAAGTAAACTACTCAAATATGCTAGAGCCCATAGTAGCTTGTGGATGCACACTGAAGTTTCTATCATGAATCATCTCAGTTCCTTTAAGCCCGGTGGCGGTCCATAGGAAGATCACACGGGTACCCCGGGATTTCCAAGAATAAAAAACAGACAACACTGGGTTCCCCAGGTGCCTCAATCCACCCAGATGTTAATTTTAAGTTGCCACCTTAAGTTGAACCATTAATTAACAATCTCACATCTGTCATGGATTCACTCAAACCCAACCATGTCTACGAGCATAGTATAGCAATATAAGCAACGCATAGAAGTAACTCCCAAGGGTTTCATAGTAACAGGGCAATAGGTTCTACCTCAACAACTACTTCCCAACCCACAAGTTAATGACATCCTAACCATGCAATGTTTGAGGATTGGAACTAATGCATAAACACTGGGTATGAAAAGGGTATGATCAATGTGTTACTTGCCTTGCTGACGATCCGCGAATCCTAGAGACTCGTAGTAACATGCTTCGCACTCCGGGAATTCTATCGCAAGTAAACAATAACATACATAAGCAACAAGCAATGATGCACAAGCAAAACTCAAATAAACGAGGATGACCAGAAAGTTCAACTTAAGAACTCCGGTTCACAAAAAGAATCAAACCAAACGGAACAACGAAACTCAAACGGCGGAAGAAACAAGATCCGTTTACTAATCTGAACTAAGGTCAAATTTTACAGTATCAAAATCTTGTTTAAGTTGTTTAGACAGAAAGAGGGTCTCGAGACGAAGATCTAATCCCTTGAATCGCCTGATTCCGACTAACGAGCGAAAAGATAAACAGAAACTAAGATCGGATCAGAAATCGCGATCAGAAAAATCGCGGAATAAATCCGAGAAAAAGAAAAAGTGATGAACAGACTAACGAACGAACGTTCGTTATCTGGATCTAAACGAAGAACGCATTCGTTAAAACGAACGAACGAGCGAACGCTCGCTAAATAAATAAACTGGAGAAAAACCGATCTATTTAGAAAAAAAATGGAAACTAGGGGTTTCTAAAAAAACCGAACGGTTAAAAAACCCAGTGGGATCCGTGGATACCTCCCGGCGAGGCAACTCCATGCGAGGCGGGGCTCAAGGCGGGCTTATGGGCGGCGGGCGTTTCGGCTGGGCTCGAAGCGGCTGGCTACGGGCGCGGGCAAAGCAGGGGTCATGCGGCGGTGACTTGGGGCTCGGGGCCCCGGGTGGTATTTAAAGGGGGAGAGGCGGCGGCTCTGACTTGGGAGGGGGGGCGGCGGCGGCTCGACTCTCCCGAGTCCCACAAGGCCACGGGAAGGGGAGGCGGTGGCGCGGCCGGGCTGCCTGGCTCGGCTGGCACCAAAGAGGGCGGGAAAATATTTTTTAAAAGAATAATTCACGATAGAAAATAAATCCTATAAAATAAAATAAAAATCTAAAAATGCCAAAACAAATTTTCACCGCCTAAATGAAATATTTAGAACGAGATGAACATTTTCTTGGCCCTAAAATGCAATTTTGAAAACGTGCAATTTTTCTAATGCAAATAAAATCCAAATAAACTCAAATAAAATCCAACAAATGATTTTAACATTTTTCCTCCAATATTTCAATTTTTTTGAAGAAGTCATATTATCTACCCTCATTTATTTTTTATTATGAAATATTCTTTAGAGAGAAAAATAATTAAAATCAAAGATCCTCGTTTCAATATTCGATAAAAATCAAATATGAAACCCGGAAAATCCCCAACTCTCTTCGAGGGTCCTTGAGTTGCTTAGGATTTCGAGGATTGCGGAACGAAGATGCAATAAAATATGCTATGCAAGAATGACCTATGTATAACATTCCAAATTGAAAATTTGGGATGTTACAAGTATCCTACAATGCACAAAACAAAACAAAGAAAGTGTGCGCATGGTAGATAAGCACATCATCCATCATGATGGTTCTCTTCTCTTGCACATAACCATTAGGAGCACAAGTGCATGAATAATATGATGCAACAATGGCTAGATTCATGGCACTAGGTATATGGTGCAAAGTGGTAAGACAAGCATGCTTCACAAGAAATATGACAAAATGTCCAAACAAATGCGAGAATGCTGTGGGGGCAATCTCATTAGAAAGACTAAAAGCATTGTTGCACTCAATACATGGCAAGTCATCTAGCATGAGAGATGCAACACATGGAGATGTATGACAAGAAGCAATAACAATCATGTGCAAAGCATGTAGATGGTTGTCATCAACCGCATGAAATGAGCAAGTATGAATCATTGGTGATGCAATAAGGCAAGCAATCATAGTAATCAAGTCGTGCAAGCTAGTAGTGCGATGATGCAACATACTAGAGGAAATCATGGCAATCATGTCATGTGAGCAAATAATAGGCATAGACAATGCACATGACATATCGCAAGCACGAACACAAAGCAAGATCATAGTATCATCATAGGCATGGGTCACAAATGGAACATGGCAATAATAAGTAATATCTCCACCAAGCTTGCAAATACACATACAAGTAGTAGAATCAATCATCATGTGTAATGCAAAGAATGGGTCACAAATGCATGGTAAAGGCATATGAATAAGCATGTCATGCAAAGTGAACATGGCAAGATGGGCATATAATATGTAATGGACAATAACCCATAGCCAAGTGAGGGCCATGTAGAAGAAATGCGTGAAGTCTTTGCGCGGAGAGAGCGGTGGGAAAGACAATCCATGGGATCCCAAATCATCGTTGCTCTCTAGAGCTCGTTTTGTCAACTCATGGGATTGTGAGTTTGACAAGTATTCATGTGTACCTACACAAAAGAGACACAAACCAAAGAAATTGTGCGCGTGGTAAATGTACACATCATCCATCATGATGTGTATGTGCACGTGTTAGTTAGCACAAGATAAGAATCGCTCAAAGAAATTTGACGCATGGTATAAGAACATGTCATCCATCATGAAAGAATAGTTATTATGTATGATATGATGGGGATGCAAATTGAGCATACAATTATATGGCACATCAATATCATGTTTATTCATGGGGAGCATATGGTGGACACAAGTATTGGGATCATGCAATGAATGGGATGAATCAAAATCTCCTAAAATGTATGAGGAAACTATGAGGGTCTCCTCATGAGCAATATTGTAAACATCACATGGAGAAAATGGACAACATCCAAAACAATGCATATCCAAAGCTAGGTGGTCATGGCATGGCATATGAGATAAATGATGCAAAGGGAGCATATCAATATCATCACAAGAAAAACAAATGCCAATAACCATAGGCTTGTCATCTATGCCATAAGTGCAAATTGGGTTTATTTTAATGGCATATGCATAGTCACTACGATGAGATTGCAAATATGACATATGACTGATCTCATGCATAGCATATTACAAGTCAAGCGGATTTTCAAACATGATGTGACCTAAAGAATTGTCACAAAAATCCTATGTAACATGGCATCACAACTAATAGACTCCACATGAGAATCATTATACTCATCATAAATGGGCAAGAAATCATCACATAAGGAAGTCTCACTAGCATGAAGCATGGTAATAGGTTGAGCAACATCATGCAAGAAATCAATCTCAAGAATGTCCACTAGTGGGACTAGAGCATCACCTTCACCTATGTTACCTTGTTCATTCCACTCAAGTGGTGTAGGTGAGGTGGAAAAGACCAAAAGGTGGTCATCTTCATCTTGATGGAACCATGTGGGGGGTGCATCATATTCCACCATGGCCATCGTCTTGTCCAAAGGGAGGACGAAGTCGTCGTGTATTGGCGCGTCATCATATATGGGACCTAGCACCAAATGAGAAGACACAGTAGAGGTAGAGGTTAAGTTGTTAGAAATCATAGTGGCCTCACATGCCCTATCAACTATCACACTCTCTCTATGTGGTGCCTCACTCACTCCCTCAAAATAGGTGCACTTAAACTCGCATATTCTGGAGTCACTCATCTCACTCAAGTGGTGGGGGTTGTGGCTCTCCTCACATGGGAACTGGGGCAACTCGTCATATATGGGGCTAGTGGTGAAGTCACTCTCACTCTCAATATGGTGGCACAAGTCACTCAAGTCATCATATGTCGCCGTGGTCGAGGTGAAATACTCAACCATCTCATCGCCGTCACCATGGATGAAGGCCGAAGATGGCACATCATCACTCTCCTCCATGACCGAAGGGAAAATCCCATGCTCGATCATCTCGTCATCGTTGCCATGGATGAAGGCCAAAGATGGAACATCATCACTCTCGCCTCCTAAGATGGAAGCATCATCCTTGCTCGCCACCTTGTTGCTCGCCTCCAAAGCTTGGTCCTTGAGGGTCTCCGTAGTCGTACTCGTCGCCACACCATCTTGAAAAAGAGTCGAAATAGACTCGGCAACATCAATGCCACAAAGAGGGATGGCGGTGAAGTTGAACGTGGGAGCATCGTCTTGGAGCTTGTCGGGGTTGGACATCTTGGTGGTGCTATCCTCATGCTCATTCTCATGGATCTTGGTCATCGCGAAGTGAGCTTGGGGTGGGGAAACCTTGGCCTTCATGAGTTCTTGTTCCGCCTTGAGAGCACCAATATAGTTGTCATCGAGGAACTTGTAGTTATTGAGGAAGATAGTCTTGGAGATGTCATTGTGCAATCCCATCATGAAGTGGAACTTCATTGACATGGGGTCGTCCATGCCGGCTTGTCGCAAGGCAACCTTCATCTCCTTGAAGTACGCGTCGATGGACTTGGATCCTTGGGTGGTGTTCTCCAATTGGCGTAGAAGTTGTTCCGTGTAGGTTGGAGGCACGAACTCTCGTCACAAAGCTCTCTTCGTCTTGGGACAACTCATGTCGTAGCTCTCCGAAGGTGTGTGAAGCCACCATGTGTACGCGTAGTCGTGGAAGTTCCTTGTGGCGCACTTCACTTGATCTTCGGGACGAACTTGATGTAGCTTGAGGTAGTCGTCCATTAGGCGCTCCCGCTCGAGATACTCCTCGGGTTCTTGAGTCCCATAGAAAGGAATCTTGTGGTTGGTGTCGAGGTCGTAGTAGATCGTGGAAGTTGCGGACTTGAGCTTGGGGAGCTTCTCTTGAGCATAGTCTTGGGGTTCTTGTTGGCGAAGATGTCGTATGTCCGTAGGCAAAGATGCCTTGTAGTTGCTTGGAGAATATGCCAAGGGAGATGGTGAAGTCGTTGAGCGGATGTTGGTGTTGAGCTCTTGACCTTCACGTTCTTGGTGGTGATGGTGTCGATGCCGATGTGATCTTGCCGGAGATGGTAGCTCGGAAGTATGTGCTCTTGAGCGTCTTCTCGAAGATGAGGAAGATCGCTTGTACGACTTGATGATGGCTTTGATCTCCTCCATTTGAGCATGCATCTTGGCGCCGTTGGAGTTACTTGTGGCATCGAACTCGTCGTCGTTGTTGTAGACCGAATGTGAAATGCCTTGCCTATCCATCACAAGACTCGAGTAGAGGTGAGTAGGAAAGGATATAAACAATACCAACTTACCTTTCCCAAAGTTGAGGATGTATCTCGTTTCACTCAATGTGAGATGAAAGAATAGTGGAACTGGTACCGGACTTGTTCACTCACACCTATCAAGTAAAGCTTATCGAGTAGCTCGGTGAGGATAGTGGCACAAAGGTTTAATGCAAAATGTTAGCAAGAGTCAATAATGTTGAAAGAGATTCACAAATTTGCAAGTGAAACAAGTAGACCAATAGCAATAAGTGGCACACGGAAACACACACACGGATAGATAAATGGGGTCGTGCAACCAAGGAATGAGCACAAAATGTGGAATCCACGGAAAACGCTTGTGTTGCACAACTCAAGAGAGACGCTAGCACGATTGCTCTATAGGCGGATACGACACTTGTGCACAACTTATGATATGCAAAATGGATAAACTTTCTATCCCAAGTATGCTATGTATATATGGTTCCCGGTGTTTCTCACAAGATGATCCAAGATGATCGGATATGACAATCTTATATGCAATGTGGCATGATGCTATGGCACTTGCTTACAAGCTTCTTTGCTCTCTCTTTTTCTTAAAAGCTTTTTTTATATGGCCACTTTTGCACAATACACAAACCAAGATAGCAATAATGTATATGCAGGAACAAACTTGAGGCACACGAGATGATATGATGATACCAATATGATATGGTATGTATGCAATGGAAGGTGTATCGATGATCACTAATGTGCACAAGTAACGTTGCTGGCAATACTCAAATGGCTAGTCTCAATAGGCAAGTGATGCAAAATGGGCTAAGGGTTATGAATGCAAAGGCAAGGGGAATATACAATGGTGTCGTCGAGGTTACGGTCCTTGGCGATGATGGGTGGCGGTATTTTTGATGTAGATACCAAGATGATGGAGACTCTTCCCTAAGTAGCCGAAACACCTTAGGAAACGGAAAAACCACGAACTCAAAATCTCAAGGACAAAAGTCAAATGGTGGTAGTTTTGCACTCGGCAATGCGGAAGTTGAATGATGGGTTATGTGAGTCAATGTTGAAGTTGCCGTCCCTAAGTAGCCGAAACACCTTAGGAGACACGAGCCACAACTCAAGCAAGCTCAAACAAAATTGGGTTAAGTTGGGGTGGTGGAAGTGTATGTTGGGTAAGTCTATGCGGAAGTGGTGGTGGTGGTTGATGAAGAAGCAACCGTCCCTAAGTAGCCAAAACACCTTAGGAGACTCGAATCACTACTCAAGCAACCACTAATGCTATCGTGAACAAAAAGGGTTAGGTTGCGGAAGTCGGTAGTGGTGTAGCGGATGATGTGGTGGAAGCCCTAGGCAAAGATGCCAAAATTGTCAAAATTTGATGGATTCAAATGATGTTGGTGGTATTTTTGTGGGAAGGGGATGTCAAGAGCTTAAAAACAAGCTAAATAATGTCAAAATCGGAGTTCGGATGAATTAGTTATGGACAAAACAAAAATCAGCCGAAGTCTGAAACTACATGTTACGGACGTCCGTAAATGGACGGATGTCCGGTGGCCGGACGTCCGGTGAGCTCAGAAATCCGCTAATTTCATTCTGGAAAGGGGTGCCGGACGTCCGGTGGGTAGCGGATGTCCGGTGGTTCCTAGGGCTCCGGACGTCTGGTAAGGTGGCGGTCGTCCGGTGGGTCGGGGTCAACGCGGGATTTGAGCTTCGGGACGCGATTTTGGGCGGAATTTGGGGATTTTGGGGTCAAAATTGATGAGATTTCGTGGATGAAAGAAGGGGAAACTTGGGGAAATGCTAGCTCCACTCGAAACCAAGCAAATCAATCGATCAAAAACAACAAAACATCATCAAACCAACAAATCACAAAAAAAATTGGGGCTATTTTTGGTGGAAAAATTTTGAAATTAGGGAAGAAGACAACAAAATCAAGCTAGAAAACAAAGAGGGGAGGCTCCGAAATCGTGATCAACGTGGCTCATGATACCAAGATGATGTAGGGTAGATCTCTAGGTGGCCGATCTTTCACGATTGGAGTGAATCCCACGAAGAATACGAAGAACACGGGGAAGAATGGAGAGAAAACACAAGGGGAAACACTCAAGAATAAGTCCAATCACACATCCACTAGACAATCAAACACAAAGATCCACAAGGTACATGAACAACAAAGGAAAAGATACAAGGTAAGGTTCATCTCCATGAGGAGGTCTTGAAGGGGGCCGCCCAAGAGGGGGTCTTGCATCCAAGGTAGATCTTCTCCGTAGAGGCACGCGGTCTCTCTCGTGGAGTAGATCCGTAATGGATGAGAAAATCTCTATCTCTAATGAGCTACTACTTTGCTAACCCTATAAAGGATGAGGGGGAGGTTTATTTATAGTCTAAGCCTCGAAGGGGTAAGTGGGAGAGAGATACAAGGCCAAAGGCCCGCAGCTGCACACAGGCAGGTACGGGTCGTCCGATGGCTCAGGAGGGACCGGGCGTCCGCTAGTCGTCGGACGTCTGCTGAAACTGTTCTGTTGACGAGGCATCGGACGTCCGGTGTCTTCAGACTTCCGTTAATATTACCGGTCGTCCGGTGGATGTCGGACGTCCGCTCGCTGGGAGGTGCTATAGCTGGCGTCGGCTGGGCTTCAGGCGCCGGTCGTCCGCTCGCTGGCCGGTCGTCCGGTGTGGGCCGGACGTCCGCTTGTTGTAGCTTCTTTGGCAGCTCTTCTTCCGTCTTTGTTTCCACGCTTCCCTCGCGGATGGTGTAGTTGTACCTTGGTGCTTGCACTCCTCCTTGTCATCCATAGCGTTCTGACAATACCTATGCATGCACACGAGTGGAGTTTCAAGTAGTATACCATCCTCGAAGGGGTCAAGTGAGCACGTGTAAAGGAGATGATTCACCTTTGTGTATGTGAAGTAGATTTCGCACGTGTCACTTGCCAAACGGACTCTTGACATGGTGATGTCCGTAGGATGCTCCGCATCACCACTGGAGGAGATAAAACATACATCATATCAAAATATCGAACGAATACCAAATTCACATGAAATCTAATAGCAAGACTTCTCCCATGTCCCCAGGAACAAACGTAACTACTCACAAAGCATATTCATGTTCATAATCAGAGGGGTATTAATATGCATAATGGATCTGAACATATGATCTTCCACCAAATAAACCAACTAGCATCAACTATGAGGAGTAATCAACACTACTAGCAACCTACAGGTACCAATCTCAGACTTAGAGACAAGGATTGGATACAAGAGTTGAACTAGGGTTTGAGAGGAGATGGTGCTGGTGAAGATGTTGATGAAGATGGACCCCCTCCCGATGAGAGGATCATTGGTGATGACGATGGCGATGATTTCCCCCTCCCGGAGGGAAGTTTCCCCGGCAGAACAGCTCTGCCGGAGCCCTAGATTGGTTCCGCCAAGGTTCTGCCTCGTGGCAGCGGAGTTTCATCCCGTAAGCTTGCTTATCATTGTTTCTTGGGCGAAAGACTTCATATAGCAGAAGATGGGCACTGGAGGGCCACCAGGGGGCCCACGAGGCAGGGGGCGTGCCCAGGGGGGTAGGGCACGCCCCCCACCCTCGTGGCCAGGTGATGTCTACTACGCAACCTTTTTCTTATAGACGTTGTTAGGCCTCCAAGCGAAGAGGTTTGTAGGACAGTAGCAAATTTCCCTCAAGTGGATGACCTAAGGTTTATCAATCCGTGGGAGGCGTAGGTTGAAGATGGTCTCTCTCAAATAACCCTGCAACCAAATAACAAAGAGTCTCTTGTGTCCCCAACACACCAAATACAATGGTAAATTGTATAGGTGCACTAGTTCGGCGAAGAGAAGGTGATACAAGTGCAATATGGATGGTAGATGTAGGTTTTTGTAATCTGAAAATATAAAACAGCAAGGTAACTAATGATAAAAGTGAGTGAAAACAGTATTGCAATGCGTTGAAACAAGGCCTAAGGTTCATACTTTCACTAGTGCAAGTTCTCTCAACAATAATAACATAATTGGATCATATAAATATCCCTCAACATGCAACAAAGAGTCACTCCAAAGTCAATAATAGCAAAGGACAAACGAAGAGATTATTGTAGGGTACGAAACCACCTCAAAGTCATCCTTTCTGATCGATCTATTCAAGAGTCCGTAGTAAAATAACACGAAGCTATTCTTTCCGTT
The DNA here is from genome assembly GCA_021605145.1 of Aegilops bicornis. Lineage (NCBI taxonomy): Eukaryota > Viridiplantae > Streptophyta > Magnoliopsida > Poales > Poaceae > Aegilops > Aegilops bicornis. The sequence continues at coordinate 186,881,923 of CM038674.1, forward strand.
CGATCTATCATAGAGTTCGTACTAGAATAACACCTTAAGACACAAATCAACCAAAACCCTAATGTCACCTAGATATTCCAATGTCACCTAAAGTATCCGTGGGTATGATTATACGATATGCATCACACAATCTTAGATTCATCTATTCAACCAACACAAAGAACTTCAAAGAGTGCCCCAAAGTTTCTACCGATGAGTCAAGACGAAAACGTGTGCCAACCCCTATGCATAAGTTCACGAGGTCACGGAACTCGCAAGTTGATCACCAAAACATACATCAAGTGGATCACGTGATATCCCATTGTCAGCACAGATAAGCACATGCAAGACATACATCAAGTGTTCTCAAATCCTTAAAAACTCAATCCGATAAGATAACTTCAAAGGGAAAACTCAATCCATTACAAGAGAGTTGAGGGGGAGAAACATCATAAGATCCAACTATAATAGCAAAGCTCGCGATACATCAAGATCGTGCCAAATCAAGAACACGAGAGAGAGAGAGAGAGAGAGAGATCAAACACATAGCTACCGGTACATACCCTCAGCCCCGAGGGTGAACTACTCCCTCCCCGTCATGGAGAGCGCCGGATGATGAAGATGGCCACGGTGAGGGATCCCCCCCTCCGGCGAGTCTTGAACAGGGTCCCGATTGGTTTTTGGTGGCTATAGAGGCTTGCGACGGTGGAACTCCCGATCTATTGTGCTCCTCGATGTTTTTAGGGTATATGGACATATATAGGCAAAAGAAGTCGGTCAGGGGAGCCACGAGGGGCCCACGAGGGTGGGGGCGCACCCAGTGGGCAGGCACGCCTCCCTGCCTCGTGGCCACCTTGAAGCTTCCTTGACATTAGCTCCAAGTCTCCTGGATCACGTTCGTTCCAAAAATCACGCTCCCGAAGGTATCATTCTGTTTGGACTCCGTTTGATATTCCTTTTCTGCGAAACACTGAAACAAGGTAAAAAGCAGAAACTGGCACTGGGCTCTGGGTTAATAGGTAGTCCCAAAAATAATATAAAAGTGCATAGTAAAGCCCTTTAAACATCCAAGATGTATAATATAATAGCATGAATACTTCATAAATTATAGATACGTTGGAGACGTATCACCAGGGTGTGGGCCCCCTCTGGTATTTTCTTCGCTCAGTATTTTTTATTATTTCCAAAAAATAACTTCCGTGGAGTTTCAGGACTTTTGGAGTTGTGCAGAATAGGTCTATAATATTTGCTCCTTTTCCAGCTCAGAATCCCAACTGTCGATATTCTCCCTCTTTATGTAAACCTTGTAAAATAAGAGAGAATAGGCATAAGTATTTTGACATAGTGTGTAATAATAGCCCACAATGCAATAAATATCAATATAAAAACATGATGCAAAATGGACGTATCAACTCCCCCAAGCTTAGACCTCGCTTGTCCTCAAGCGGAAGCCGATAATGATAAATATGTCCACATGTTTAAAGATAGAGGTGTCAATAAAATAAAATACGGACATGAGGGCATCATGATCATTCTTATAACATCAACATATATGGATATTGTCATATTATTTCTTATGCTAAATTAACAATCTATTCACAATGAAAAGTATGAATCAGAAACTTCATTGAGAACTAGCAAACTATAATCTCAGTCATTGAGGCAATTGCAATTTATCATAACATCAGAGAGAGTCAATATAAGAGTTTTTCAGCAAGTACACATACTCAACTATCATTTAGTCTTTCACAATTGCTAACACTCACGCAATACTTGTGGTTATGGAGTTTTAATCGGACATAGAGAAAGATAGGGGCTTATAGTGTTGCCTCCCAACCTTTTACCTCAAGGGTAATGTCAACAATAATAGTTCATGCTAACTTACATCCAATTGGATATATATATATATATATATATATATATATATATATATATATATATATATATATATATATATATATATATATATTAGGATCTTTCGAACACAATGTGCTTGCCAAAGGATAAAATGTAAAAAAGGAAAGGTGAAGATCACCATGACTCTTGCATAAGGGTAAGAGATAAAAGTAAAAGATAGGCCCTTCGCAGAGGGAAGCACAGGTTGTCATGCGCTTTCATGGTTGGATGCATGAAATCTTAATACAAATGAATGTCACTTTATATTGCCACTTGTGATATGGACCTTTATTATGTAGTCCGTTGCTTTTATTTCTTCCACATCACAATATCGTATAAAGCTTATTTTCTCCACACTAATAAATCATACATATTTAAAGAGCAATTTTTATTGCTTGCACGGATGACAACTTACTTGAAGGATCTTACTCAATCCATAGGTAGATATGGTGGACTCTCATGGCAAAACTGGGTTTAAGGGTGTTTGGAAGCACAAGTAGTATCTCTACTTGGTGCAAAGAATTGGCTAGCATGAGGGAGAAAGGCAAGCTCAACATGTTGGACGATCAATGACAATATACTTTATTTCAGATGTAAGAAAACATAACCCATTACGTTGTCTTCCTTGTCCAACATCAACTCTTTAGCATGCCATATTTTAATCAGTGCTCACAATCATAAAAAATGTCCAAGATATTATATTTATATGTGAAACCTCTCTTTCTTTACTACTTCCTATTAATTGCAACGAAGACCAAAACTATGTTTGTCAACTCTCAACAACTTTTAATCATCATACTCTTTATATGTGAAGTCATTACTCCCCATAAGATCAATATGATCTCTTTTATTTCATTTTATTCTTTCTTTTTCTTTTATCCACTCAATATCATAGCAAAATAATCAAGCCCTTGACTCAACACTAATCTTTATTATATAGCTCATGGACTCGATTACATAAGGGGATCATAAAGCAAAACTCAAAACTAGATCATACCAAAAACATTATTCTACTAGATCAAGATATTACTAAAAAGGATTGAACTAAGAAAAACGGTAAACATAGGAGTGTGATGGTGATACGATACCGGGCACCTCCCCCAAGCTTGGCAGTTGCCAAGGGGGGTGCCCATACCCATGTGATTATATCTCCTTTGCTGGTGAAGACGGTGGTGGAGTTGTTGATGATGTGGGCTTGTCGTCCATCTTCCAAGGCATAGGCTCACCATCATAGAAGGATGATTGAGTCTCCGGGATCCTCAAATCTGCAGCCAAACTCATCCTCTTGAATCTATATTCATACTCACAGTTTTGGCTTTGCAGGTCATAGATTTGGGCTTGGAGATGCTCGATCTTCTCGTGAAGCTTGAAGATGGTCTCCCCAATGTTCTTGGCATCCAGCTTGTGGTTGTTGGTGAACTCCACGATCATCATGTGGTTGGCGTTGAGTCCACGTTCCACCATCCCCTGGCACTTGAAAACTTGTTGTTCCATTTCTTCGAGCCTCGTCTCCATGCTCCCGGTCCTCCTTGGTGATGGTGTCCTGGACTAGGGGGTACTCACCACGTCGTCTCCCGATCAGTTGGATTGGGCCGAGGACCCCCATGGCCATATACTCATGGGCCAGTCCGGACATTTGCCGCATACAAGGAAGATTCCACAAGACTTGGCGATCAAGACAAGGACTCCTCCCCCACCGGCGTATTCGGCTAGGACTCTTGTTATCTAGGCCTCTAGTGCATTATATAAACCGAGGTCGGGCTAGTCGATAGATAGATACAACAATCATACCATAGGCTAGCTTCTAGGGTTTAGCCTCTACGATGTCGTGGTAGATCAACTCTTGTACTACTCATATCATCAATACTAATCAAGCAGGAAGTAGGGTTTTACCTCCGTCGAGAGGGCCCGAACCTGGGTAAACATATGTGTCCCTTGCTTCCTGTTACCATCAGCCTTGACGCACAGATCGGGACCCCCTACCCGAGATCCGCCAGTTTTGACACCGACATTGGTTCTTTCATTGAGATTTCCGTTGTGTGTTCGGCAAAAGGTCGATGGCTCGCATGCAGATCAACTGCGACTTCGGCATCTTCGCCACCAGCTCGACTGGTCACCTTCGTTCGACCAAGGACTGTGCCCTACCTCCGATCGTCATGTCCGGATGAGGGCCTTCATCAACATCAACACCTATCTCTATCAAGATCATGGAGGAATCATCCAGGGAGCCCAGGGGCTCAACGTCAACATTGCCCTCGGGCGACTCTGCTGTTTTTCTGGACAACGAACTTGTATCCTGCGCCACTGCCTCCTCAAGTGTTGTTTTAACGATTGCTTCGTTGGAATTGTGCTGAATTGAGTCTGCAACAACCCTGGAAAATTTTGTCGAGTTCCGATGGAGGAATCTCTGGCAATCCACGATATACCGGAGCCCTGTCAAATCTGGACGGGAATCTGGATGAGTTTAGGGCGTGGTGTCCAGCTTCTAGCTCGGACGTCCTTTGGAATATCCAACCGTTGATCGGCTGCAGAATTCCTATATCTACCACCCCTCAAAATTTCAGCTCGATCCGACCGTCCAAACTCCGGGAACCTTCCGATCAGTGCATCACTTTTCGGATATGTTTTCTGCACGAAACCGAATCCTACCCGAGTTCGTCTTTTTTATGAACGGGATTTTGGACATCCTTTTTGAAGGAAGTTTTGTATGGGGTATTGTGTTTTGTTTCCGAACACATCCCACTAATTTTAAAATCTTTTGAACATGATCTTCAACATCATGCTGGTGTCAAACCAGTCCGACAATATTGCTCCACGACCGCCGACCTGCGCTAAACACGTCGTCACTTTGTTGAGCCGAGCTCAACTTCTTCGGATCATCATCTCGGCAAGCTGAACAAGAGTTCGGCATCGGAAAGGATAAATCATCACCAACATCGCCGCCCCCACGAATTACACGGAGCTGGCACACCGCCATCGCCGCACGGTCACTTCATCAAGCGGCATTGACCACGTCATGACCTCGCATCGGCAGGTCAAGACCGCCTTGCTCCTTCGAGCCGGTGTCCATCACGCCGACCTACTTCGACTCATCGGCTGACATCGAGGCTTCGACATCTCGGCTGGACCGGGGGCTTCGCCATCTCTTCATCAAACTATTCTCCAGAGACTTCGGCGTCACTAGCCGACCAGCTTCGTCATGTTAGCTGGATCAAGGCTTTGCCTTGGCGAGCCAACCTTTGCCAGCATTGCCATGCTGTCGCTTTATCACCCGTCAGGCAATGGGTGCGCGGATCGAGTCCCAATTTTGGGAATCACCTTTCTTCGGATTGCTACAATAAATAAACCAGGTGCTATTAATCCTAGTATTTTTTGCTTGTTTGGGTTCATTTTTCCCAAGGAATTATTACTCTGGCTTGTCCATCATATGTACGCAGGTCTATCAAATGGTGGCCGCATTAACAAGATCGCATGCTGGTTCGGTCATTTTCCGTACATAGTCCAGCGAACGCCGCATCCAGAACTCGGACCGACCTGTGAATTCAGGCTTTGCCACGCCTTTACCGCATCACGCTGACGCCCTGCATCGACATTGACTTCGGTGCCAGGCCATATTTCTTTTATTACTCACTTTGCATAAATCATTTATTATGCAACATTTTTTTATTATTACTATTATCCCCGGTCTGCACTATTTTTTGTGCACATGAAAATGATCCAGCCGGACTATATCCTTTGGCGTCACCTCGGCTGGATGGGGGGCTTCATCAACACTTCATTACCCCATGCCGGGGACTTCGGCATTACTCCGCCGGCCTGCATTGACCGTGCTATGTCACCACTCCGGAGTGCCGAGCTCTTTGCTCCGCCACCTCAGGACCGGCTTGGGGGATGAAACCTTGTCCCGCATCAAGCTCAGACCGCGTCATCAATACCGAACACATTAACCAGCTAAGTTGCCTTCATGCTCAAAGTTTTAAATTTTTAATTTATGTTCGGTTCGACCAACCATTATACTTTTTTTTGGAAAAAAGTTGCTTGTAAAAAAATTTCCTTGTCCAAACTTTGTTTGTGACGGACAAATTCAAATACCCCGATTACTTGGGGGCTCCCTCGCTGGAGCTTTTCCTCTTGCATATGATTATACTTGTACGGCTTCGTTCCTTGTTCGTGTATTATGCCACAATATGCACCATATTGACCTAAGTGATTTGTAAGCTGGGTTGCCTTGCTCCTGTGTTTACCCCTCGTTCCCGATTGTTCGGCTAGGGAGTAAAGGAGCACCTCTGCGATTGTCACGATCGGGTCACCCGAGCCGGACCTCGGTGGGTGAAGCCGAAGCTAAGCGCTCTTACTGTTTTCAATTATGGTCGGCACAACGGAACTCATGAGTGCAAAAATCTATTGCACAAGTCTCATATTAACAATGAGAACCGAAGAAAGGTATCGGTGGGGTACTATTTTCTTGAAGATGCTTCTTACACTTTATCAAGAATATAGCATAAGTTCCACTGGCGTGCTTTATGTCTCATTACAGCCTTGTGACCTGATTGCACAGTTATTGGAAACACCGTCGATATTCTCGACAGGTGGAGTACATAACACTGTTCGGTCCTTGACCGAAGAGGGAGAAGCCGACGGTCGGTTAAGACGCGTTTAAAGTTCGGTGAACATAGATATGATATAAGTACTTCGGTACATACAATCATTCTTTTACCCAAGTCACTTGGGGGCTCTCAAATTTATGTGAGCTATTTTATAATAAGTGTTCTTCTTCTTAGTCATTGCAAAGTCTTTTTCTATCACTCCTTTCTCGATGCAAGTGTGTGGTCAATAGCCGGATAGCCTTGCTTCTCTCTAAATCCGCTCGAGTGCAGTTTGCTAAACTAGCCTCGGAGAAGCACGCCGCCTTCGGGATAAGGAGGTTGAGGCCATAGGCTGACCCACTTGGAGTCTTGAGATAGGATATGTCATGTTAAAGCACGACAGAAGCACCTTTTTTCCAATTTTTGGATTGGCACCGAACACTTGATCTAGTTCGGACATTAAACTTTTAAATAAGTTTTTTGGCTTTTCAAGCCTATGGCACTTTCAATCTATTTGTGTGTTTCCAGCATTAGTCTCGCATTGCAACATCAGACACATTTAGGGATTCGGCAAAAACATTCTCGGATATTGCTATATATGCATCGGTTTCGAATTGTGTCTTCGGTCAATAGTTGGGTTGCCTGGCTCCTGTGCTTGCCTCTCATGTTCCGCTTTGTTCGGCTATGTGTGCAAAAGGAGAACCACTGCGATTGTGCTTCCAGCTCGCATGGTTAAGCACCTCAGTGGAGAAAGCCGAAAACTGACTGTCACAATAGGCGTATACTGGTCAGCGATCCGATGACTATGTTAAATGACGGGCCCTTCATAACATTGGCCGAAGTGTTTACGGCTTGACCTCGGCTGTCGCCGAACACTAATCGGGGGCTCATAGCTAGCTTCCCCAGTATAAAGCTCCTATGAATAAGCGAAAGTGTTAAAGCTCGCATATCCGATTGCCTCGTTTCTGCTAACACAACCGCCTTCGGGTACCGAGACGTCGGCTAAGGGTTGTTTTGTTAGTACCGAAACACCCTGCGTAGTATCTACCAAGGGGTAGAAGCCGACGATGGGCCACTTTCAACTGATAAACGGTCACAATGGAGTCAAAATAATGATGTAAAGTACTTGGATAAATAGAATCATTACACATAATCTGTGATTTTACTGCGGATATCGATCCTTAATTCGGCCACCCGTGCCCACATTAAGGCTCGGGGCTACTGGGCTTCATGCTCATTATTTACAAATATTAAAGGGGCACATCGATCCCCTGATCTGGTGTTGCCACCCGACCAGTGTCTCGGGGGCTACTGCATTGCTTATTCAATGCAGAGAATTCAAAGTGCTCAGTGTTCGGCTTGAACAAACTATGCGCATACATGTCTTCGGACAATAATAGGTACCATATGGACCTATCCGACATCAAGCTAGTATATTGCGGCGACTTCTCACGACCCTCTCTCAGGGGCCCGTTAAGCGATCACTATTATCTCTAATATATTACACTACGCTTTATTCCTATGTATGTCTGCCGAAGCTAGGAATTGATCCTCGAGGCGATTTCGGCGCATCGACCGAGTCTCGAGGCTCTTTGAATAGCGAATTTTATGCTTGCCTTCAGGTGTATCTCGGGTTTTAGACTGATACACACCTTGAGGGCTACTGGATATACATCGGCAGAGAATAAACTGCACCAGTTAAAAATATTCACAAAAATCAGCCCGCGGTCGGGGTGGTGCACCACCTTGGAAGCAGTCCGGCATAAAGCTCGGGCGCTAGCGGCTAGCTCCATAGAGGGCATTTCTGGCATTAAACTCGTCAAAAACCCTTCAACTTTTTTGAACCAAGATGATCTATGCCAGCTTGGATATAGTCTGGCGTTGGTGCTCGGATACAGTCCGGTGTTGGAGCTTGGACACAGTCCGGCGTTGGAGCTCAGATACATTTCAGCGTTGGAGCTCGGAAGCAGTCCGACATTGGTGCTCGGCTGCAGAAGATACCTCGAATGCAGTCCGGCGTTGGAGCTCGGACGCAAGAGGACACTGCCTCCCGTGAAAAACTTCAAACCCGAGGTAGGGCATAAAAATAACAAGGCATTGATAAAGTCCGGAAACTTAAAGGGGCTCCTCGGATGCCCGACGTGTAAACTCTTCGGATGCACTTCGGCGATCCTCAAGATCGAAGATGAGAAGATTTGTTGAACCAGTTTTCAAGACCGACGACCGAAGATGAAGAACAGTTCGGAAGAATCGAGGAGCGTCCCTAACTTGAAGACCGGTTCAGGGGGCTACTGACGGTGTCCTGGACTAGGGGGTACTCACCACGTCGTCTTCCGATCAGTTGGATTGGGCCGAGGACCCCCATGGTCGTATACTCATGGGCCAGTACGGACAGCTGCCGCATACAAGGAAGATTCCACAAGACTTGGCGATCAAGACAAGGACTCCTCCCCCACCGGCGTATTCGGCTAGGACTCTTGTTATCCTAGGCCTCTGGTGCATTATATAAACCGAGGCCGGGCTAGTCGATAGATAGATTCAACAATCATACCATAGGCTAGCTTCTAGGGTTTAGCCTCTACGATCTCATGGTAGATCAACTCTTGTACTACCCATATCATCAATATTAATCAAGCAGAAGTAGGGTTTTACCTCCGTCGAGAGGGCCCGAACCTGGGTAAACATCTGTGTCCCTTGCTTCCTGTTACCATCAGCCTTGATGCATAGATCGGGACCCCCTACCCGAGATCCGCCGGTTTTGACACCGACACTTGGTCCCTTAACATCGCGAATGTGCAGCAACCCATCACGCATCTCAATTTTTTGAGGGTGTTGCAGCACCTCCGTGAGGTAGGGGTTGATGACCTTCTCGAAGAACTTGTCCTTGGGGGCGCTTGGAGACGTCATGGTGATCTAGATCTGTCAGAAAAACAGCTCGAAACGAAAATAGAGGATACGCGATACGGTGGTCAAAACCTTCAGGAGATTATATAATTAATTTTTACTGACCGAAAGAAGTATCGTGCAATAAAACGGAGTCCGGAGAGCACACGAGGTGCCCACGAGGCAGGGGGCGCGCCTCCCACCCTCGTGGAAGCCTCGTGTCCTTCCCGGATTGCTTCTTATTTACCTATTTTTCTAAATATTCCAAAACGGAGAAAATTTGCCATTAGAACTGTTTTGGAGTCGGTTTACTTACCGTACCACATACCTATTCCTTTTTGGAGTCTGAAACATTCTGGAAAGTGTCCCTTATGTATTCCTCCGGGGTTACGGTTTCAATAATATTAGTTTCAACATTTATGGGATTACCTGAGATATAATTTTTGATTCTTTGACTGTTCACCACCTTCAGATTTGTGCCTTCGAAGTTGTTGATTTTTATGGCACCGGAACGATAGACCTCCTCGATAACGTAAGGACCTTCCCATTTAGAGAGAAGTTTTCCTGCAAAAAATCTTAAAGAGTTGTATAACAATACATAATCACCTACATTAAACTCACGCTTTTGTATCCTTTTGTCATTCCATCTTTTAACTTTTTCTTTAAACAACTTGGCATTCTCATAGGCTTGGGTTCTCCATTCATCAAGTGAGCTAATGTCAAATAACCTCTTCTCACCGGCAAGTTTGAAATCATAATTGAGCTCTTTAATGGCCCAATATGCCTTATGTTCTAGTTCGAGAGGTAAATGACATGCTTTTCCGTGAACCATTTTATACGGAGACATACCCATAGGATTTTTATATGCAGTTCTATAGGCCCATAATGCATCATCAAGTTTCTCGGACCAATTCTTTCTAGATCTATTAACAGTCTTTTGCAAAATTAATTTGAGCTCTCTGTTACTCAATTCTACTTGACCACTAGACTGTGGGTGATAAGGAGATGCAATTATATGATTAACATCATACTTGGCGAGAATTTTACGAAAAACACCATGAATAAAATGTGAACCACCATCAGTCATTAAATATCTAGGGACTCCAAACCTCGGAAAAATAACTTCTTTAAGCATCTTAATAGAGGTGTTGTGATCAGCACTACTAGTTGGAATAGCTTCTACCCACTTAGTGACGTAATCAACAACAACTAAAATATGAGTTACCCATTAGAGGAAGGAAACGGTCCCATTGAGGGAGTCCTGGATTAGGGGGTCTCCGGACAGCCGGACTATATCCTTTGGCCGGACTGTTGGACTATGAAGATACAAGATTGAAGACTTCGTCTCGTGTCCGAATGGGACTCTCCTTGGCGTGGAAGGCAAGCTTGGCAATACGGATATGTAGATCTCCTCCCTTGTAACCGACTCTATGTAACCTTAGCCCCCTCCGGTGTCTATATAAACAGGACGGTTTAGTCCATAGGACAACAACAATCATACCATAGGCTAGCTTCTAGGGTTTAGCCTCTACGATCTCATGGTAGATCAACTCTTGTAATACTCATATCATCAAGATCAATCAAGCAGGAAGTAGGGTATTACTTCCATCGAGAGGGCCCGAACCTGGGTAAACATCATGTCCCCCGCCTCCTGTTACCATCCGCCTTAGACGCACAGTTGGGGATCCCCTACCCGAGATCCGCCGGTTTTGACACCGACACCCATATAATCAAAGCCCCAAACATCAAATGGTTCAATAACAAGTGAATAATTCATAGGCATTTCCTGACGTCTACTAATATTACCAATTCTATGGCATTCATCACAAGACAAGACAAACTTATGGGCATCCTTCGAGAGTAGGCCAATAAAAACCGGATTGCAATACCTTATGTGCAGTTCTATCTCTAGCGTGGTGTCCTCCATAAGCCTCAGAGTGACACTTGCGTAGGATCTGTTCCTGTTCATGCTCAGGTACACAACGTCTAATAACACCATCTACTCCTTCTTTATAAAGATGTGGGTCATTCCATAAGGACTCTAGTGAGGTGAAATCCGTCAATGATTGGGTCAAGAACCAATGCGGCGAATCCGCCATGGCGGATGCTAGTGGGGTGGTCCCTTCGATCAAAAGTGATCGGGCAGGAGGACCATGGGTTGAACTTTGGGGCGACTGGCTCCAACGCATATCGTCCCCTGAGTGCACGCTTCCGCTCCCTTTTGGGTATGTGGGTTGCGTATATCATGTTCGCTGTCCGCACTTGTGGGGGGAAGCCCTTCTGTCCCCTATTGTTCGGCGGCCGGGGCTCCTCCTCATCATCGCTATGCAGCCCCTTGTCACTATTTTGACATTTAACTTGCTCGCTGCTTGAACACCCAACAATCCCTGTTGGTGTGGTTGGCTGGTTTTTCGGAGTGCCGTATCCGCACGGGCGATCGAGTATTCGGTCCAAAGCTGGGCCGGGCCGAGTATTTCTTTTAAATGGCTTTTCCGCTGACCGGGTTTAGAGCCTCTGAATCGAGCATTAAGCGTCAGATCCTCAGCATTATCGCTGTTAATGCGGCGCTTGTGCTTTCGTTCTTGACGCGACCTGCCATTGCTGTCCTTGGTATCCGAATTACCGGGGCTCTTGGTCATGTTATTACTGCGAGCTAGCCAGCTGTCTTCTCCAGCATAAGCGGGTCATGAGTGTGGTGAGGGCTGCCATGGATTTCGGCTTTTCCTGTCCAAGGTGCCGGGCAAGCCATTCGTCACGGATATTATGTTTGAAGGCTGCGAGGGCCTCTGCGTCCGGGCAGTCGACTATTTGATTTTTCTTAGTTAGGAACCGTGTCCAGAATTGTCTGGCCGATTCCTCTGGCTGCTAAATTATGTGGCTTAGGTCATCGGTGTCTGGTGGTCGCACATAGGTGCCCTGGAAATTGTCGAGGAATGCGGCTTCCAGGTCCTCCCAACAACCAATTGACTCTTCTGGCAAGCTGTTAAGCCAATGCCGAGCTGGTCCTTTAAGCTTGAGTGGGAGGTATTTGATGGCGTGTAGATCATCACCGCGGGGCATGTGGATATGAAGGAGATAATCCTCGATCCATATCGCAGGATCTGTTGTGCCGTCGTATGATTCGATGTTTACGGGTTTGAAACCCTCGGGGATTTGATGATCCATTACTTCATCTGTGAAGCATAGTGGGTGTGCGGCGCCTCTGTACTGGGCTATATCATGACGTAGCTCAAATGAGCTTTGTCTACTGTGTTGGGCCCGGCTGGAATTGCCATATCCGGCATGACGGTTATTGTCACGCGTCGTGGGGCGCCCACGCCATCCATAGATCGATCTTGTTTGACTTGCCTTGTCCTCCAATATATCTTGCAGGTCTGGCGCATTTCCCCGTGCCTTGGTATTCTTTGAGCGACGCCGGGGTACGGCTTGAGTGGAGGGCCGAGAGGCCTCTCTGTCATGACCACATCGTCTTGTTGGTGATGTAGGTTTAGGTGCTTCCTCCTCTAATCGGGTAGCAGCACATGCGTTGGGTATCTCTTGGAGGCGTTAGAGTTCGTACTCTTGACGCAAGGACTTCAGTCCATCTGTCGGCTAGCAAGTCTTGGTCAGCTCTAAGCTGTTGCTGTTTTTTCTTGAGGCTGCTCGCCGTGGCCATAAGCCTGCATTTGAAACGCTCTTGTTCGATGTGATCCTTAGGTACGACAAATTCGTCGTCATCGAGGCTTGCCTCGTCTTCGGAGGGAGGCATGTAATTATCGTCCTCTACCTCTCTGTCTGCCGCTCTCTCATGAGGGCTGGCTTCTCCATCCTCATGTGCTGAATCCTGCTGGAGGGGGTTGTCTTCGGCACTGTCCGGGGTGTTATTAGCTCCCGTGCCAGAATCGCCCTTTTTGGTTGGGCGGGATTTAGAGCGGCGCCGCTGACGCCGGCGCTTAGGCTGCTTCTTGGAGGGGTCATCCTCCGTTGTTCCATCGCCCTTCCCTTCTTTTGGGGTGTCCACCATGTATATGTCATACGACGAGGTGGCCTTCCAGTGCCCGATAGGCGCTGGTTCTTGGTCGTCTCCTGCATCAGTGTCCATACCGTGGATATCTTCGGAGTCGAAGTCGAGCATGTCGGTTAAATCATCGATAGTGGCTACGAAGTGGGTGGTGGGTGGGCTTTGAATTTCTTTGTTGTACGCATCCCAACCTTGCTGACCGTAGTTTAGCCAGGGCTCTCCTGATAAAGAGAGAGACTTTAGTGAATTCAGGATGTCGCCGAAGGGCGAGTGCTGAATGATGTCCGCGGCGGCGAACTCCATGATCGGCGCCCAGTCGGATTCGATTGGCGGGGGCGCGGAAGATTCGGAGTCCGGAGAGGAGTCCAGCACCTTGGAGTCACGAGCTTCGCAAAGGACAAGGCTGGTGTTCGGCTTGATCGCCGTAGAGATTGTAGCCCCCGAGGCGGTGTCCAGCTACCCGTCCTCGATTGGCGCAGTCGGCTCCGAGCTAAGGGTCGGAGCGAAGACGGGTGCAGCCTCCAGGGCACTGTTCGGCGGCAGAGCTAGATCATGCCCATCGTAATAGTGCGGCTCGCACGGTTGTGGCTCGGATCCGTCGAAGATCAAGTCTCCGCGGACGTCGGTCGTGTAGTTTAAACTTCCAAATCTGACATGATGGCAAGGGGCGTAGCTTTCGATCTGCTCCAGATGGCCAAGCGAATTGGCCCGCAGTGCAAAGCCGCCGAGTATGAAGATCTATCCGGGGAGAAAAGGCTCACCCTGGACCGCATCGTTGTTGATGATTGGAGGAGCCATTGGGCCTAAAGATGACAACACAGAGGAACTCTCAATGAAAGCACCAATGTCGGTGTCAAAACCGGCGGATCTCGGGTAGGGGGTCCCGAACTGTGCGTCTAGGCGGATGGTAACAGGAGGCGGGGACACGATGTTTTACCCGAGTTCGGGCCCTCTCGATGGAGGTAAAACCCTACTCCTGCTTGATTAATATTGATGATATGGGTAGTACAAGAGTAGATCTACCACGAGATCGGAGAGGCTAAACCCTAGAAGCTAGCCTATGGTATGATTGTTGTTCGTCCTCGGACTAAAACCCTCCGATTTATATAGACACCGGAGAGGGCTAGGGTTACACGGTCTGTTACAATGGTAGGAGATCTACATATCCGTATCGCCAAGCTTGCCTTCCACGCCAAGAAAAGTCCCATCCGGACACGGGACGAAGTCTTCAATCTTGTATCTTCATAGTCCAGGAGTCCGGCCGAAGGCTATAGTCCGGCCATCCGGACACCCCCTAATCCAGGACTCCCTCAGGCGCGCCCCCACCCTCGTGGCCAGGGTGTGGGCCCCCTCTGGTATTTTCTTTGCTTAGTATTTTTTATTATTTCCAAAAAATAACTTCCGTGGAGTTTCAGGACTTTTGGAGTTGTGCAGAATAGGTCTCTAATATTTGCTCCTTTTCCAGCCCAGAATCCCAGCTGCCGGCATTCTCCCGCTTTATGTAAACCTTGTAAAATAAGAGAGAATAGGCATAAGTATTGTGACATAATGTGTAATAACAGCCCATAATGCAATAAATATCAATATAAAAGCATGATGCAAAATGGACGTATCAAGGCCCATCGCACATTGCACACCTGCACGTTGCGAACGCGACCGGAAGCAGACCTAGCCTCCCTAATACAAGAGCAGGTGTTCCAGTCCAATCCGGCGCGCGCCACTCAGTCGCTGACGTCACGAAGGCTTCGGCTGATACCACGACGCCGGTTGCCCATATCTTGTCCCACGTGGCGGTTAGTGCGTATAAGGTCAACGACCCAACTCAGATCAAATACCAAGATCTCGTTAAGCGTGTTATTTGATGTAACCGCGGACGCCGACCAGGGCCAGGCCCACCTCTCTCCTAGGTGGTCTCAACCTGCCCTGTCGCTCCGCCACAAAGATCCACCCAGAGGGCCGTCGGGACAAAGGTCCTTTCAGCCCCCAATCCGTGAATCACTCGCGGGTACTCTACGAGCCGACCCGACTTTAGTCACCACAAGTATCATACATTATGTATATAAGTATATACCCATGATAACCTCCCAAGTGATCACGGCCCAATAGTATAGCATGGAAGATGGACAAGAATGTAGGGCCACAGATGGAATACTAGCATCCTATACTAAGCATGTAGGATTGCAGGTAAAGGTAACAATAGTAGTAGTAAGGACATGCTATGCATCAGGATAGGATTGACAGAAAGCAGTAACATGCTACTCTACTCTAATGCAAGCAGTAGAGATAAGAATAGGCGATATCTGGTGATCAAGGGGGGGGAGGGGCTTGCCTGGAAGCTTTAATGCACAGGAAGAAGGGTCCTCGGTGACATAGTCATACACAGTGGCATCAATGCCGGTCTCGGGGTCTACCAGAGAAGAAGAGGGGGAAAGAAATAGTAAACACGGAGCAAACAAAGTATCACAAAATATAACAAGGCAATACGCGGTGCTAGGGGTGGTCTAACGCAGGGATAGGTAATACCGGCGAAGGGGGAAAACATCTGGGAAAGTATTCCCGGTGTCGGGGATATACCCCGCGGTATGACCCAGCCGGAAGTATGACCCGGTCGGGCTTGGCGTTTTCATTGGAAACCCGCCGGAGGACTGGCGACTCATGAGCCTGGCGACTCATGGATGGCCCTAACGGTGGGTCATATAGAAGACTAAGCCCAAGGCCCAAAAGGCCGGCTCATGTTATGGTGGGCCGGTATACGAGGAAAAGCATAAAGAGTTTTCCCTCAAGGGGGCAGACTAGGATTCCACTTGTAATAGGCTAGTCCTAATCCTAATAGGACTCCACATGTAACCCTCCCCTTCAACTTATATAAGGAGGGGCAGGGCTCCCCAAAGAGGGACAAGAGACAGAAGCAAGAAGCAACAATCTTAGGGCTAAAACACAAAGAGCCAGTTTACCGGCGACTCCCTCGTGATGATAATGAGACCTAGCCACAAACAGCATGTAGGGCTATTATCGGATGATGTTTCCCGGGGCCCGAAGCTGTCTAAATCCTTGTCTTGTGTGTTGATCCGCCCTACATCTCTCGTCCCACTCAACCCCTCTCAAGCTACCACATAGATTTGTTGGCCTCACGACTAAGTCCTTTCCCTAGGACATCTGCCGTGACAATTCCACGACAGTTGGCGCCCACCGTGGGGCCTGCACACGGTGGTGTTGAGTTCTTGGAGGGCACACTCTCAGGGATCGGGAAACACGCGATTGGCCGGTTGAAGAAGAGCCGGCATGAGACAATCACACCGGATTTGTTTTGGATCTGGGAGTATAAGATTTGAGTTGACAAGAAATTAGGTTGCATGGTGTGCAAAGTTGTGACCGGACGATCCGTCGAAACCGGATTGATTTTTCGCCATGAGATGGACGGAAGTTTTCCGCTGCTAAAAACCTTACACGTGGTCACCGAGTCGCTGCAGATCGCATCCTTGCTTGTTGTTTTTTGGAAGGAAACTGTGAGTGGAGCAGATCACATCCAGGGCGGCTGGCGTGAGTAATAAAAATAATCAAGTGCGGAACCTGTTCTTGATATACGTGGGCTAAAGCAAGGGTTTCCTATGTCAAAAAAAGAAAGGATACCACGACCCGTAAACAGAGCCGGCCACGACTCGGACTCGTCCATTGTCCGTGCCTGCGTCCTCGCCTCGAGGTGCCCTATTCCGCCGCTGCTCTGAATCACCCAGAGCCGCCCCCGCGGACCCGCCTGTGTTCGCCTCTGCTGCAGCCATCCGAGCCGCCCAGTGGAGCGGACCGCCCCCGTCTCTGCGGCCATGGCCCTCCATTCTCTGCCGCTGTGGTCTTTCCCTGCTTGTAAGTCGATGCTCCGCTGCAGTGCCTCATGATGAGCCGCCCCGCCCGTACCAAATTGTACTACCACAGGTTGTTTTTGCTGCCTTGACTCCGCCACCCTGACCGTAATCTGCCGAGTCGCTCCTTGGCCGTGGTCGGCCGCTGCTGCTGCCTTTCATCTTGACCCAACCGATGTTGAGCCGACCTCTGTCACGCCGGCCTTGCTGTTTCGAGTCGCCTGTCCGGCTCTGCCAGGAAGCCGAGAAGGTGCAGGTTCAGACCACCTCTACTCCGAGATGATGGAAGATTTGGAGATAATACTAGTGGTGAGAAACGATCTGAAGATGCAGCCATGCAACACTATGTTTTAAAAAATAAATCCAGCAAAGAGCACCGAAATCATTATGAAGACGGAAAAGTCAAAACCTGATGGATTCTCATGCTTTTCCACGTGAAAGGCCCTTGTCGGTGTCAAAACCGGCGGATCTCGGGTAGGGGGTCCCGAATTGTGCATCTAGGCGGATGGTAACAGGAGACAAGGGACACGATGTTTGTACCCAGGTTCGGGCCCTCTCGATGGAGGTAAAACCCTACTCCTGCTTGATTAATATTGATGATATGGGTAGTACAAGAGTAGATCTACCACGAGATCAGAGAGGCTAAACCCTAGAAGCTAGCCTATGGTATGATTGTTGTTCGTCCTACGGACTAAAACCCTCTGATTTATATAGGCACCGAAGAGGGTTAGGGTTACACAGAGTCGGTTACAATGGTAGGATATCTACATATCTGTATCGCCAAGCTTGCCTTCCACGCCAAGGAAAGTCCCATCCGGACACGGGACGAAGTCATCAAACATGTATCTTCATAGTCCAGGAGTCCGGCCAAAGGTCATAGTCCGGCTATCCGGACACTCCCTAATCCAGGACTCCCTCAGTAGCCCCTGAACCAGGCTTCAATGACGACGAGTCCGGCGCGCATATTGTCTCTGCAAGGCGGGTTCCTCCTCTGAATTCTTCATAGAAGATTTTGAACACAAGGATAGTGTCCGGCTCTACAAAATAAGTTCCACATACTACCGTAGAGAGAATGCTATTTACACAAACTCAATCTGCTGACGTATTCATGGCGTGACATCACACCATGGCCAAGCCTTTATTGAATCGTTTTCTTTGTCCCACCTCGGTCGTTTAGCGAGGCGGTTTCCTTGTACGTCTTGTCAAAGCAGAGATCGTGTCCCCTTATTCCGGGATTCTCATCAATACGGGCGTAGGTAACCCAACCGCGCCATTGATTACGGCGCTTGGGAGATAAGCGAGTTTTATCGGGCGGTGGGGACGCATAGCTTTGTCCGTCCATATAAGGGGATATGGATCCACTTTTTCACACACGCCTTCTTCCTCCTTTGCTCATCCATTTCACAAGACTTGAGCTCTAGCGCCCAAGTCCGCACATCCCACCTCAACCTTCTCCAACTATGTCCAGAGTGGAAGGCAAGTGGATGGCCTCCTCCGTCACGGAGGGGCACATCAAAAAGCTGCATCGCGCATCGGCTCCCCGGCAAGGGGCAGCTCATCCCCACCCCCAGGCCCCATGAGAGGGTGGTGTTCCTCCCCCACTTCCTCCGCAGACTAGGTTTTCCACTTCACCCGTTTGTCCGGGGGCTCATGTTCTACTACGGCCTAAATTTCCATGATCTGGCCCCGAATTTCATCCTCAACATCTCGGCGTTCATCGTCGTGTGCGAGGCCTTCCTCTGCATCTAGCCCCACTTGACTTATGGCTGAAGACCTTCAATGTCAAGCCGTAGGTAGTGGGCGGCCGCCAAGCGGAGTGCGGAGGTGCCATGGTGGGCAAGATGGCCAACGTCCTGTGGCTCGAGGGCTCCTTTGTGGAGACCATAAAGGGGTGGCAATCGGGGTGGTATTACATCACCGAGCCGCGCGACTCTAAATGGGCAGCGGCGCCCGAATTCCTATCTGGCTTCCCTACACGGCTCACCTCATGGAAAGAGACGGGTCTGACGTGGGGTAATTCGAAAGAGCTGACCGGACTCCAAACCTGCGTCCGAAACCTGATGGACAAGAAGCTCAAGCTTGTCAACGTAGTCCAGGTTATGCTCATCCGCGGATCCTCCCATGCCAAAGAACGGGCCTTCAACTTGTCGGAGTTTGATCCGCACAAAGAACAATTCTGAGCGGCTCTTGACACTACGTGCGAAGATGCACGGAAGGTGTCGTTCAAGGGCGCCGAGGCTCCGCATCCGCCACCGAAGATCGTGGATTCAGCTCGCGGCATCAAGCCAGCGAGGTAAGCTATTTTACCCTTTACGGGACTCTTTTTCATAGTTTGACTCTATGCGGGATCTAAAACTCCCTCACCTTTTACAGATCGGCAGAAGACGTCCGGACGGGTTATTGTCCGGCTCCCTTGCCAGAAGACCCAGCCAGACGCCCGATTAGCCAGGGGCCTTTGGTTCCGCACCTTACATGGTGCCGGAGAAGAAACCAAGAAGAAGGCCACGGGAACTCGAAGGAGTTCCGGTGCCGGTGTTGTCGGACTCATCGTCCGATGACTCGAGGCGGACTCCTACCGCCAAGAGCGAGGAGGAGGAAAGAGGCCTCTCCCGGTGAAGAGAGAACAAAAGTAAGGCCGCCCCAACTGGGGAGGCCGGAGGGTCCAAGAAGGGAAGGACCCTTCCTTCGGACTACACCACCAACGCCGACGACGGCGAAGAGGAGTGGCCACCAAGGACCAAGCCCCTGGCGAAATCATAAGTATCCGGACACCAGAATAACTCATGGTGTTCCATTTGTCGCACAACATATTCTAACGCCGAATATAACCATGCAGCCCGCCCAAGGACGGGCTCGGCGCTTCAACGAGCGGCTCCCTGGATTCGTCGGATGTGAATAGCACCTCACTTCCGACCGCCTCGTCTCCTCCCGCCGCAGATGACGCCGAGGTGGAGTCCCAAAAGGGGCCCAGCCAGGAGGAGGTGGCCCTGGAGGCGCCGCAAGGCGACCTCCCGGACTCCGGGCGCAAAGGGGATAAAACCCCGAAGGGCCGTAAGTCCGGCCCTGTGCCGGACTGCGTACCGGAACCTTCAGTGGTTCCGAAGTCCGGTAGGCGATCCCTTCGTAAGAAGGGCAAGACTGTGACGCCGGTGACCTCCGTCCAACCGGAGGCGTCGGATAATTTGATGGAGGCGCTTAACGGCGCTTCCATCGACGAGGAGCACCGCACTGTTATGAGTGTGGTGATCCAGAAAGTTCAGTCCGCCAAGAGCGGGCTGGTTGGCTCCGTGCTAGCCTTCTAACATGCTTTGAGGTATGTATTTAAGACATGTAAAAATATTACCGCATAGACAGTAGCCCCTGATGCTCAGTTTGGTGTTCGGAAAGAAAAAGCCGAACTGAGGATCTAAAAGATATAAGCAGGAGTCTAACATAAGTATGTCAATATGGGAATGCAGGCTGGGCTGCTGACCTCTGCCACACTGACTACGGAGGTTGATGCATTGAAGCAGAGCCTCGAGCGGTCCGAGAACGAGCTCGGCCTTGCCAAAAAGCAGCTCGAGGACAAGGAAGGTAAGTAATACCTTATGGGAGTATTTAAAAGATGTGGTTGCAAAAAATGACAAGAATAACGTGAATATTGCAGGGGCCACGAACAAGGTGGCGACCCTGAAGGAAGCGGTGTCCAAGGCCGAAAGCAATGCGGCCGCAGTGTGCACCGAGCGAGAGAAGCAGGAGGCGCGGGTGGCGGAGGTGCGGCAAGAGCTCCAGGCTCTCGTGGAAAAACATGAGAGTTTGGAGCGTGACTCAAAGACTCGAGAGTCCGAGCTCGCCTTAGCCCTTGAGAGCGCCAAAGCCGCTAAGGCCGATGCCCAAAAAGCCCTCCAGGGAATTGAGGCGATGAAGAAGATAGCGGCGGGTAAGGCATTCAATATGCAAAGCAAGCATGTGAAAGTGAATTATCTGTTACTTACCCGAATCCGGAGCTCTCCAGGAGCATTCGCAGATCTGCCCTGCAGTGTGTCCGATGCTGCCGCATTCTACCGAGCCGAGGAGGGAAGCTCGACGGAGAAGGTGTTATGGTCTCGGATATCTTTGAGGCGGACACCGGTGCCCTTAAGCGACCAGTTGAAGCAGCTGGTCGAGCTCCATAAGGTAGCCGAACAGACCATGAATGGCCTCATAGTTCGGCTGTGGCCTAAGGAAGCCATGCCTGGGAGCTACTTCGGGCTGGTGAGGCGGCTGTGGACGCATGTCCATGGGTTGAAGTCGTCAAGCGCTCCGTCTGCATCGAAGGTGCCCGTAGGGCCCTTGCCCGTGCTAAGGTGCACTAGGGCAAGATGGACGCTGAGAAGCTTGTGATGGACGGACCACCACCGGGCAAGGAGCATCACAAGCCAGAAATGTATTATGAGGGCGTCCTGAAGGGTGCCCGCCTTATAGCGGGTGAATGCTCCAAAGATGTAATTTTTTTGTTGTGTCGCATTTGGTATCATGTACGCTGAAAACTTGTTCATATCGCTAAGCAACACTTTTGAATTAAAAATATTACCTTCATGCGGCCGTGTATTAAATTTGAGAGATGGCGAGTCGTCGGCTTCAGCCCCCATGCCACGAGTGCTGGGGTGTTTGGGATAAACTTGAGCGCTCTTGTTCCCATTCTTGGGTCCTTCGAGGGAGGCGCTCAACGCAACGAACAAGGTAACCGGACTATAATGCTTGAACACTCTCACTTAGCCATAGAATTCTATAATTTTAAATTTCGGTGAAGCCCCTGGTATTCGGAAGGCCGAGTTCGGGGCGCTATCCACGCCTAGGCCGGACAATGCCGACTCCTCGCTCTAAGCGGCATAAGTCTTTAGGGACTCGAAAACCTCTCGAACAGCGACCGGCTCTCGCCCTATCATGACGGTCAGTTTTTGCTTTCTCCACTGAGGTGCTTAACCCAGCTCAACCGGGGCACAATCGCAATGGTTCTCCCAGCGATACCTTAGCCGATATAACGAAACATAAGGTACGAAAACATGGGAGCCGGGCAAACCCAACTATTGACCCAAGACATGATTCGGAGCCGATGCATATAATGCTATAAGTTTGGGGTGCCGCACTTGTGAAAGTGTTCAGAATTATCACACCATATTGTGGGGTACTTAAGCCTCTGGTGTATTGCCCGTACCAAAGTGTACGGTTGCACAATGTCATAACCGAACATATATATATATATATATATATATATATATATATAGAGAGAGAGAGAGAGAGAGATAGAGAAAAAAGGAATTCAATAATAGGCAGAAGCTATGTATTGTTTATTCAAAAGGGCTGCGATGAAGCGTAATGATACAAATAGTCACGATAAGCAAGGGACGGACTTTTAACATGTCCCCCTCGAGGTAAGCTGCGGGATGGTATGTAAAACAGGTATACTGCTCATAATAGAGACCACACGACACTCGGCGTAGCTTTACGCTTCCCGGCTGTTGCATCGTGTGTTCAGCGATTCTACTACCGGACAGGGCTTCGTGAGAACGGAGTCCTGAAAGTAAAAAGGGAAGAAGAAAAGAAAAGAATGACACAATTGGGAGCCCCTGGTGCGGTTAAGCCGCATTCTGGGCATGCCGTGGTCGTGCCCCTCCCCCTATGCCCATGGTATTTCCAGAGCGTAATTATGTACGTGTAGTACTGGTTTCACAATTTCACGAGGGCTGGGGTTTGGGCCGCATTGCTATGCATGCTCGGAACGTGCTAGGCGGTCTTGTTGTAGGTTACTCCGGCGCTTTGACAAAGGTCCGGACGCTTAATAGCCGGACTCGAGAATTGCCTTAAGAGGCTGCTTTGTACTTCCGCCGCGAGGGCCGCCGTATGCTCCTCCGTCCGGAGAGAGCGTTCGGTGTTTCCATTGACCGTAATGACTCCTCGAGGACCTGGCATCTTGAGCTTGAGATATGCATAGTGTGGCACCGCATTGAACTTTGCAAATGCGGTTCGTCCGAAAGCGATCGCGTGATAGCCGCTATGAGCAGGACTATGTTGAAGATTAACTCCTCGCCGGAAGTTAACCGGGGATCCGAAGACCACTTCAAGTGTAACTGAGCCTGTACAGTTGGCCTCTACACCTGGTATGACGCCTTTAAAGGTCGTCTTCGTGGGTTTAATCCTTGATGGGTCTATGCCCATTTTGCACACTGTATCCTGATAAAGCAGGTTCAGGCTGCTGCCGCCGTCCATTAGGACTCTAGTGAGGTGAAATCCGTCAATGATTGGGTCTAGAACCAATGCGGTGAATCCGCCATGGCGGATGCTAGTGGGGTGGTCCCTTCGATCAAAACTGATCGGGCAGGAAGACCACGGATTGAACTTTGGGGCGACTGGCTCCATCGCATATGCGTCCCTTAGTGCATGCTTCCGCTCCCTTTTGGGTATGTGGGTTACGTATATCATGTTCACCGTCCGCACTTGTGGGGGGAAGCCCTTCCGTCCTCTATTGTTTGGCGGACGGGGCTCGTCCTCGTCATCGCTATGCAGCCCCTTGTCATTGTTTTTGGCATTTAACTTGCCTGCCTGCTTGAACACCCAACAATCCCTGTTGGTGTGGTTGGCTGGTTTTTCAGGGGTGCCTTGTATCTGGCACGAGCGATCGAGTATTCGGTCCAAATTGGACGGGCCCGGAGTATTTCTTTTAAATGGATTTTTCCACTGACCGGGTTTAGAGCTTGAATCCGGCATTGATCGCCGTATCCTCAGCATTATCGCCGTTAATGCGGCGTTTGTGCTTGTTGCGACGCGACCTGCCATTGCTGTCCTTGGTATCCGAATTACCAGGGCTCTTGGTCATGTTGTTACTACGAGCTAGCCAGCTGTCCTCTCCCGCGCAAAAGCGGGTCATGGGTGTTGTGAGGGCTGCCATGGATTTCGGCTTTTCTGTCCTAGGTGCCGGGCAAGCCACTCGTCGCGGATGTTGTGTTTGAAGGCTGCAAGGGCCTCTGCATCCAGACGGTCGGCGATTTGATTTTTCTTGGTTAGGAACCGTGTCCAGAATTTTCCGGCCGATTCCTCTGGTTGCTGAATTATGTGGCTTAGGTCATTGGTGTTTGGTGGTCGCACATATGTGCCCTGGAAATTGTCGAGGAATGTGGCTTCCAGGTCTTCCCAACAACCAATTGACTCTGCTGGCAAGCTGTTAAGCCAATGTCGGGCTGGTCCTTTAAGCTTGATTGGGAGGTATTTGATGGCGTGTAGATCATCACCGCGGGCCATGTGGATGTGAAGGAGATAGTCCTCGATCCAAACCGCAGGATCTGTTGTGCCATCGTATGATTCAATGTTTACGGGTTTGAAACCCTCGGGGATTTGATGATCCATCACTTCATCTGTGAAGCATAGTGGGTGTGCGGCGCCTCTGTATTGGGCTATATCGCGACGCAGCTCAAATGAGCTTTGTCTACTGTGTTCGGCCAGCCGGAGTTGCCATATCCGGCGTGACGGTTATCTTCACGTGTCGTGGGGCGCCCACGTGATCCGTAGATCGATCTTGTTTGCCTTGCCTTGTCCTCCAATATATCTCGCAGGTCTGGCGCATTTCCCCGCGCCATGGTATTTTTTCAAATGGCGCCCGGGGTGCGGCTTGAGTTGAGGGCCGAGAGGCCTTCTTCCGTCATGACCACGAGGTGGCCGGTCAGCCGTAGCATGCGCTGGTGATGTAGGTTTGGGTGCTTCCTCCTCTAATCGGGGTAGCAGCCTGCATTTTGGGTAGCTCTTGGAGGGGTGCTCGAGTTCATAGTCTTCGGCCGCAAGGACTTCAGTCCATCTGTCAGCTAGCAAGTCTTGGTCAGCTCTAAGTTGTTGCCGCTTTTTCTTGAGGCTGCTTTCTGTGGCCATAAGCCTGTGTTTGAAATGCTCTTGTTCGACGGGATCCTCGGGCACGACGAATTCGTCGTCGTCGAGGCTTGCCTCATCTTGGGAGGGAGGCATGTAATTATCGTCCTCTACCTCTCTTTCCGCTGCGCTCTCATGAGGGCTGGCTTCTCCATCCTTCTGCGCCGAATCCTCTTTGGAGGGTTGTCTTCGCACCGTCCGGTGTTATTGTCTCCAGTGCGGAATTACCATTTTTCATGTGGCGGGATTTAGAGCGCGCCTTGACGCCGGGCGCTTAGGCTGTTTCTTGGAGGGGTCATCCTCCGCTGTTCCATCGCCATTCCCATCTTTTGGGATGTCCACCATGTATATGTCGATGACGAGGTGGCCTTCGATTGCCTGTGGGCACCGGTTCTTGGTCGCCTCCTGCATCGTCGTCCATACCGCCGATGTCTTGAGTCGAAGTCGAGCATGTCGGTTAAATCGTCGGCGATTAGCTCTGAAGTGGGTGGTGGGTGGGCTTCGAATTTCTTCGTCGTCCGCATCCCAACCTTCCTGACCATAATCCAGCTAGGGCTCTCCTGATAAAGAGAGAGACTTTAGTGAATTCAGGATGTCGCCAAAGGGCCAGTGCTGAAAGATGTCCGGGGCAGTGAATTCCATGATCGGCGCCCAATCGGATTCGATTGGCGGGGGCCCGGATGGCTTGGAGTCCGAAGAGGAGTCCGACACCTTGGAGTCACGAGCTTCGCAAAGGACGGGGTAGGTGTACGGCTCAATCTCCGTAGAGATCGCAGCCCCCGAGGCGTTGTCCAGCCACCCGTCCTCGATCGGCACAGTTGGCTCCGAGCTAAAGGTCGGAGCGGATATTGGTGCGGCCTCCAGGACTCTGTTCGGCGGCAGAGCTAGATCATGCCCCTCGTTACAGTGCGACGTGCTTGGCTGTGGCTCGAACCCATCGAAGATCAAGTTTCCATGGACGTCAACCGTGTAGTTCAAACTTCCAAATCTGACCTGGTGGCCAGGGGCGTGGCTTTCAATCTGCTCCAGATGGCCAAGCGAATTGGCCCGCAGTGCAAAGCCGCCGAATACGAAGATCTGTCCGGGGAGAAAAGTCTCACCCTGGAGCGCATCGTTGTTGATGGAGGTAAAACCTTACTCCTGCTTGATTAATATTGATGATATGGGTAGTACAAGAGTAGATCTACCACGAGATCAGAGAGGCTAAACCCTAGAAGCTAGCCTATGGTATGATTGTTGTTAGATCCTCACGGACTAAAACTCTCCGGTTTATATAGGCAATCAAGAGGGTTAGGGTTACACAGAGTCGGTTACAATGGTAGGAGATCTACATATCCGTATCGCCAAGCTTGCCTTCCATGCCAAGGAAAGTCCCATCCGGACACGGGACGAAGTCTTCAATCTTGTATCTTCATAGTCCAGGAGTCCGGCCAAAGGTCATAGTCCGGCTATCTGGACACCCCCTAATCCAGGACTCCCTCAGCCCTCAATTACTACACCTTGCTAGCAAAATTCCAAGGAAATATAACTACTGAATATGCATGGAGAGAGTACAATCATTGTACATGCATGAACTCCCGACTTACCATAAGCTGCGGACTGCCTCTACTTTTGCCACGCCCTCCACCGGCTCCGGTCCGCCTTATTATCCTGTCTCTGCCTGGGCCTGTTTCTGTTCTGCTCCGCGCCTCACCCCGCGTTGCTGCCGCAAGTTCCTCTGCCATCTCAAGAAAAAGACAGCAACACAGGAAAAGAAGGAGCTTCGAGTCGCCGTCACCTGCTGCCTTGCCTCTAGGCTACCGCGCCTCAAGTTGCCCCTGCTCGGTTTTGCCTCTGAGCCGCTGCCCCCAGGCATGCTCTCCAGCTGGTTGCCGCCTGAAGAAAGGAAAGGCGGGGAGCGGGTTGGACGATTGACAAAGAAAAACAAAAAGAGAGATAAAAAAATATGGGCTCCGTGTCCCAGTTAAATTATGGACGTGCAAAGATCATTTGTCATCCCAATGCATCAGGTGATATCTTTCCTCTATATTTTATCAGCATGTTAAATTTGTCTGAGAACAATTACTTGGGCATGTAATATTGTTTCGCAGGAGCAATTACAAATGAGGAATTATACTGCGGGTATGGAGCACGCACTGGTAACGTTCTGCAGCGACGTTTTCGTCCGTGCCACACTACCCGATGAACGGACGTGTGCAAGTTGCCGCCCCTGTGGCCCGGTCTACATTAACTCGCCCGTCCGAGCGTCTTATCATGCTTGCGATTACTCGCCCGTCCGCACCGGCTTACAACGTTGCTGCCGACTCTCCCATCCGCACCGGCTTACAACGTTGCTGCCGACTCTCCTGTCCGCACTGGCTTAGAACGCCGCGGCCGGCTCATCTGTCTGCTCCCACGGCCGACTCGGTCATGATTATTTTTAGCGTCACCGAGGTGATCATCAACTCTTCGGCGGATAATTTCCGGCCTAACATATCAGGTGAAATCTATCTAAGTCTATTTTTAACACATATTGTTTTTGTCAAAAAACAATTACTCCGGCTTGCGATGTTTTTGATGCAGGACAATTGTTCACTACATCAACACGACGTGGTTAACTCGCCCGTCCGCACGGCTCACCGCGCCGGCGATTGACTCGCCCGTCCACGCCGGCTTACAACGCCGTGACCGACTCATCTGTCCGTACCGCCTCTGATGCTACGGTCGTCTTTACCGTCTGTCTCTCGCGGCCTGGTCTATATCAACATACTGGGCCACACCTGTCTGCATGAGCTGATTATTGAGTATGAGCAAGTCACTGCTTGGGTAGCCCGGTTTTCTTCCAACAAATTGGAGGCAAATTATCATGTATTATCAGCCGTCGTCTGCACTGGATGGCTCAATGGGCAGGTGCACAAGTCGCCGCCACCACAGTTTGGTAAACTTCAAGCAGCCAGTTGCAAGGAACCATTGGCCGAGTTGTTGACATGGCTCATATGGGAACATTTATAACCCGCCGCAGTCACCTCAACATTCTGCGGATTCACATCGCGTTATCAACGCCAATGATATACACCTTCTGCTATGGTCAAATACGGAGAATCTCAAGACAACTCCTCGAGTCGTCTTAATACTTGGGGGCTACAATGGTATGACTCGGTATGACTCAGCAAATCTTGCCAGTTTCAGCAAACCAGGACATTGGAGGGAAAGATAACCCAGTCCCGGAGGCTACTTCCATATTTATAAAAATTTAAAGGCCGTCAGAAAATTTTTGGCTTAAAAGAAGATTTTGGTTTAACATCCGATTCAAGGGAAATTTATTTACCACAAAGTTTTGAAGCTCTCAAATCCGGTTCAAAATCCGGCTCAAGGTAAATTTATCTTTCACAAAGTTTTGAAGCTTTCAAATCTGTTTTAAAGTTCCGGTTCAAAAAGAATTAATCTCTCGCAAGTTCGAGTTCTCAGCAAGATTAAAGGGTGTCAAAAAGAGCTTGCTGCCATGATGCGCGGTTCAAACATGGGTATCCCGCCTTACGGCTTATCTTATTATGGTCACTTGGGGGCTTCTTGCTCATCGAGAATAGCTGTTAGTACCCTCTTGATCGGCACAATGCCAAAAGTTATGTGGTCACTTGGGGGCTTCTTGTTCAAACATAGGTCGTATTCAAACCAAAGAGAACATAGCTGTCGGTACCCTCTTGATCGGCACACTGCCAAACTCACTAGGGGGCTTCCTGATCGTATTCGAATCATAGCTTAACCCCTTTTGGGTCCGACATGGATCGTATTCGAATCAGCATCGTTAAACAACTCTCAAGGTCATTTGGGGGCTTCTTGCTCAAACATAGGTCGTATTCGAACCAAAGAGAACATAATTGTCGGTACCCTCTTGATCGGCAACGCCAAAGCCACTGGGGGCTACATGATCGTATTCGGATCCTAGCTTAACCCCTTTGGACCGGTTTACTGATCGTATTCGAATCAGAAACCTCAAATTTTTCTTGAGACTTTTTTTTATCATATCTGAAGCATATATGAGTGGTTTCTATTTAACCCGGCTTGACTTTGGACGTTAAGTTGCCAGTATATGACAATCATAAACATTTGGAAGTTTTGGCTTCTAAAGATTGGGTTATCACCCTTACTGCACAGGTATCATAAGTCGCCAGGGCATATGTTGTTTAAGCTTGACTCCGGCTTCCGCCAGTGGGAAGTTTATATATGATTATGTTTAAGCTGGCCCTGGATTTTGACGTTAAGTCGCCAGGGCATATGTTGTTTAAAGTCTATGCAGGATTTGCAGAACTATGATATATATAAATGCTTAAGTCCAAGCTCATCATTAAAATTGATGCTTCAAAATAATTATCCATTCTGGATTTTCTCAAAGGCTATAAGCCGCCGGGTTATAAAAATTCTGGCTTACAATGGGGGCGTATTAAATCCCAATCGGCCATGAACCGTCGGGTATTTAAACTCCGAATTTACTTGTCAACTGGTAAGGTATTCAAAGTCGCTTTGGCGCAACGACTATTATTTTATCAATGGATATGGTTTATTCTACAATGGAAGGAATAGTCCCGAGTCACTGCAGGCTTACGACCCAACACTTGGGGGCTACATTATTCAAATTGAGATTACATCAAATATGCAAGTCCCATGTCACTGCCAGCATGCACCATGGCACTTGGGGGCTAATGTAAAGTCATTTTTTGATCAACTTATTGAAGACCCGACTCATCCCATTATAATGAGCCGGCCCTTGGGGTCAACAATTCAAGGTACACAAGTCTTAATATATTATATTGAAGGGTCCACTGCTCAGTTGATAAAACACAAAGATCTTAACCTTGTGGATGTGGGTTCAAGCCCCATGGTGGAGATTACATCATATGATGTTATTATCAATGAATCATATACAAAGTCCCAGCTCAGTAATATCTTACTGAGCCGGCCCTTGGGGGCTACACGTTGCTGCTCAAGTTTACATGATCATATTTACAAAGTCCCTGCTCATTATTGCATAATGACCCGGCCCTTGGGGGCTACACTGGTTGAAATTTTTATGAGCATAAGACAATTACAAGTCCCAGGTTGCTGCAAGCATGACAACCGGCACTTGGGGGCTACAGGTGATATGCATATAAGGGAGGAATAACTTCAAATTCTCAGTTTTGAGCAAATCAGGTATTGTATTATTATCGGAGAAATCTGCAAAGTTTATGACCCGGTGTCATCATAAGATTAACCCGGCATCAGCAACAATTACATGACCCGACATCATTTGTTTATAACCCGACAATTTTGGCAATCATAAATCGGCAAGATCTACATCTTTAAGCCGGCTGAATATCAGTTGAATATTTCGAAACCAATATTTTTGTCAAGTCAGAGCATTGAAGGCTGACTCAAATGGATTATTTCTTATAATATTTCTCTTCAAGTGCCAGTGTCAGCAAATTGGTTATGAAGCTGACCTATTGACCCGGATTTTTAGAAGAAGTGCCTGGATTTTTTGCATTGGCAAGGTTTGGACATATCTGTTAAAGGAGATTTGCTATAAGATCTTGAGTATGCATCCAAGAAGAAATGACAAGG
This sequence comes from Aegilops bicornis, assembly GCA_021605145.1. NCBI lineage: Eukaryota > Viridiplantae > Streptophyta > Magnoliopsida > Poales > Poaceae > Aegilops > Aegilops bicornis. Next base: position 186,912,579 of record CM038674.1, read on the forward strand.
ACTTAAAGATGACCAGGTGCCGGTTCAGGAAAATATTTAACTCGGAGCACAACCTATCAAGTTTGTTCTTGTGTTTATTTTACAGGATCAGTTTAACATGGATAAATCCAAATTAAACTAGGGGCTAATGTCGGGGATATACCCCGCGGTATGACCCGGCTGGAAGTATGACCCGGCCGGGCTTGGCGTTTTCATTGGAAACCCGCCGGAGGACTGGCGACTCACGGATGGCCCTAACGGCGGGTCATATAGAAGACTAAGCCCAAGGCCCAAAAGGCCGGCTCATGTTATGGTGGGCCGGTTTACGAGGAAAGGCATAAAGATTTTTCCCTCGAGGGGGCAGACTAGGATTCCAGTTGTAATAGGCTAGTCCTAATCCTAATAGGACTCCACATGTAACCCGCCCCTTCAACTTATATAAGGAGGGGCAGGGCTCCCCAAAGAGGGACAAGAGACATAAGCAAGAAGCAACAATCTTAGGGCTAAAACACAAAGAGTCAGTTTCCCGGCGACTCCCTCGTGATGATAATGAGACCTAGCCACAAACAGCATGTAGGGCTATTACCGGATGATGTTTCCCGGGGCCCGAAGTTGTCTAAATCCTTGTCTTGTGTGTTGATCCGCCCTGCATCTCTCGTCCCACTCAACCCCTCTCAAGCTACCACATAGATGCGTTAGCCTCGCGACTAAGTCCTTTCCCTAGGACATCTGCCGTGACAATTCCACGACACCCGGTGTTTATTGTTTTCGGGCAGATGAAACGGAGGTGCATTGTTGCATGTTCGCTATGCTAGGGATGGTGGACGAACGGACTAGATATTCGGATTCGTCTCGTCGGTGATGCGGGTGATGAGCGCGAGTAAGCGGTAGCGGCAGCGAGCGACGCGGCTGGAGCGGTAGCGGAACGAGCAAGCAGCAGCGAGAGCCAGCGGCAGTAGCGCGCTAGCAGCAGCGGCGAGGGCGGAGCGCGGCGTGGCTTGCAAAACGGCGCGGGGCAGGGGCTGCAGGGGAGGCGAGGCGCCGGCGAGCTACGACTCCGATGTAGACGGTGTCTATGGGGTGAGCACGAGGTAGAAGAGAGGGGAGAGGAATATAGGCTCACAGTGTGCCAACAGATGAGCAAAGTGAGCGCGAGGATGGGTTGTCGGAGTCGAATTCGATGACGAAGTCGTCGGCGTCCGAGGAGGAAGAAGCCGGCAGAGAGGGTGATGCAGAGGCGGTGAACTTGAGGCCGAGGTAGGGGAAGGCAGAGCAGAGCACGTCGGAGCTCGTGGGCGTGCTCCTAGGCGACGGCGAGCCCGTGAAGCTGTGGTGACGGGCGCCATAACGATGGCGTCGGTGTCATGGCCCGGATCTGGAGGGGGGCGAGGCCAAATGGAGAGGGGGAATTGGGGTCGCTAGGGTTCGGCCCGGGGGAGGGGCCGGCTTAAGTACGAAGAGGGCCACTGGTGGATGGCCGCCACGGCGATGCCCGTCGCCGTGGCGGGCATCGGCAGTGGCCAAGGTGCGGGAGGGAACAGGGGAGAGGTAGGGGGTAGGTGGGCCGGCCTGCTCGGGCGACCGGCTGGCCGGTGGCAAGTTGGGCCACTTGGTCCACGGGAGAGAGGGGGTCCTTTTGTTTTCTTTTACTATTTTTCATTTTACTTTACTTTTCTGTTTTATGTCTAGTTTCCTTTTTTTTAGTTTTACAGAATACACAAATGGTTCCTAAATTGGTATTGCTATATATACTACTGCACATTAATTTGGGTAACTAAATAAAATAGTTTAGTTTAATATTTTATTTATGGTAAAAGGCATTCAACTAATTGTTTTCGCTACTGTTTAAAACATTTTAGAGTATTTATACATTTTATAAAAGTGTTCTTTCTCCACCATACTTACCTATGCATTATTTGGCTCACCCCGAACATTTTAGTTTTAATATTTGAAAACTTCTATTGTTTGCTTGATTTTGAATTGAATTTGAATCGGTTTCAAACTAATGCGAGATAGCAACAGTAATCAAGGTGACGCGGCATCATTAGTAGAGGGTTACTGTAGCTTAATTATCCGAGCATCACAAATACGGTATATATATAGGTCATGCTCTGGGATGACATGCATGATACAGTTTGAGCACACACACATGCATGTGTACGCATGAATCCCTCCCATCGAGTCGAAGTGGCTAGTACAACGACACGTCATGAATCGATTTCGCTCTGTGTGGGGAGCTAGTGTACGATTTTTGACGCACGCGCCACATCAATGTTGTGAAATGGTATTCAAACATGCATGCACGCATCACCCCCATACATATGCATGTAGTGGTTGCCTTCGAACGGTACACTCCCTCGTGTTGTTATTGGCGACAAGCCTATATATTCGTGGGCCCGCGTGGACTTCCATGATCACCTTGACCAACAACAAGATATGTTACCATGGCAGATTCTTCATTTTGTTCGTGTTACCGTAGTATAGGTCATGGTGAGATTCATACCTAATTAAGTTTGAGCGCATATACTATGCACGCATGCATGCATGAATCCCCGCCGTTGGCTTGAAGTGTGGTGTAACATACATATGCATCATCAACCTAACCCTCACTCAGTGTGGGGATTTCTAGTTCGAAATCACGGTGCCACATCGAAGTTGTTTCCATTGTTACTCAAAAACACACCTCTCCACACATATGTTTGGGCCACACGCATGAAGTGGTTGTCTTCGGGGACTAGCTACTTGCGTGATTATTGGCGAGCTAGCCCATCTCCGGGGTCGCATGGACGGCCATCACTTTGACCAACAACAAGAGAGAGGTTGTACAACCAAGGTGGATTATTCTTTGTCCGTTTTATGATCCATCTTGGTGAGATATGCCTCTCTGGCCCGCCGACTGAAAGTGTGTGGGGGGGGGGGGGCTGCTACTTCGCACTTTGCTAGGTGAACCTCGGTTGGGGGGCATGCATTCATAGCTTAGGATTCCCTTTGTGACGACACGAGGGGTGGGGGTTGCTAGCTACTTCACACTTTTCTAGGTGAACCTCAGTTGGGGGGGCATGCATTCATAGCTTAGGATCCCCTTCGTGCCGACACAAGGGAGGGGGCTGCCAGCTACTTTGCACTTTGCTAGGGTGAACCTCGGTTGGGGGGGCATGCATTCATAGCTTAGGATTCCCTTCGTGCCAACACGAGGGAATGGGGGCTGCTAGCTACTTCAAGCACTTTGCTAGGTGAACCTCGGTTGGAGGGGGCATGCATTCATAGCTTAGGAATCCCTTCGTGCCGACACGAGGGAGGGGGGCTGATAGCTACTTCACACTTTGCTAGGTGAACCTCGGTTGGGGGGGGGCATGCATTCATAGCTTAGGATTCCCTTCGTGCCGACATGAGGGGGGTGGGGGCAAGCAATACCGTGCGCTTTGCAAGATAGGTGCCACATCGAAGTTGCATTTGGTATTTGAAAATCAAACCACCCTTTTCATACATAAATTTGGTCCACGTGCAAGTGTGTTTGCGTTCTGACCCTCTCCCTCGTCATTTTTTGCCAAATTTATGAACATTATACAAGTCGGATGACGCAACTGACATGCTTCACTCAAACTAACTGTGTGCCACGCCGGTGCCCCTATCACGCACACAATCGCACAGTATATTGGGCTCCACGAGGCTCCCACTCTCAAAAATACCTGCCCGCCTCGAGGGTTTTTCTGTTTCATAACACACGGTTGTTATCTACGGACCGTGTGCGATGTTTCTTATTTCCAATCCCGCATGCATCCCTAGAAAATATCTACCTGCCTCAAGGGTTTTTCTGTTTCATAACACACGGTTCTTATCTCTGGACCGTGTGCGATGTTTCTTGTTCCCAATTCTACCTGCATCCCTAGAAAATATCTGCCCACCTCGAGGGTTTTTCTGTTCCATAACACACGGTTGTTATCTCCGGACTGTGTGTGATGCACTATCATAAAAATTTTCAATAGCCACGACATTTCACTCCCGCGTTTGACTCCCGCGTAGTAAAATATTTAGTACCTGTGCGCGTCATTTCCTCAAACACCCCCGCCCCTCCACACACACACACACACACCAAAACCTCCTCGGGCATGCGCACACACACACACACACACACAACCCCCCTCCCTTGCTCGAAACCCTAGCAAGGTCCCCGCCGCCGCCGCTGCAAGGCCTCCATTGTAAACATCTGCCGGTTTGCCCGTGCAGCTTACCCACCGATCTCCATACCCAGGCCGCCCTGAGTTTCCTAGATGATGCCTGCCAAACGCCCCCTTTCCCACAGATCCCCATCCCCATCCCCCACTCCAGAGCGTCGTAGCCTAAGCCCAGCTACGCTTCCCGGGGAGCTCGAGGAGCGTCTGGCCCAAAAGAGTTGTGATACGTCCATTTTGCATCATGTTTTCTTACTGTTATTTATAATATTTTTATCCATAATAATGCCTTTTGGAGTAATTCTAATGCCTTTTCTCTCACAATTTGCAAGGTACACACAAAGAGGGAGAATTCCGGCAGCTGGAATTCTGGGCCTGAAAAAGCTACATCAGGCTACCTATTCTGCACAACTCCAAACAAGCTGAAACTTCATGAATTTTTTTATGGAATATATAAGAATTATTGGAGCAAATAACTACCAGAGGGGGGCCACTAGGTGGGCACAACCCACCTGGGCACGCCAGGGAGCCTAGGCACGCCCTGGTGGGTTGTGCCCTCCTCGGCCCACCTCAGGTGCCCATCTTCTGGTACATAAGTCATTTTGACCTAGAAAAATAAGAGTTGGACTTTCGGGACGGAGAACCGCCGTATCGAGGCGGAACTGGGGAGGAGCACTTTTGCCCTCCGGCGGAGCGATTCCGTCGGGGGAACTTCCCTCCCGGAGGGGGAAATCATCGTCATCATCATCACCAACAACTCTCCCATCTTGGGGAGGGCAATCTCCATCAACGTCTTCAACAGCACCATCTCATCTCAAACCCTAGTTCATCTCTTGTGTTCAATCTTGTTACCGGAACTATAGATTGGTGCTTGTGGGTGACTAGTAGTGTTGATTACATCCAGTAGTTGATTAATTACTATATGGTTTATTTGGTGGAAGATTATATGTTCAGATCCATTATGCTATTTAATACTCCTCTGATGATGAGCATGTTTATCATTTGTGAGTAGTTACTTTTGTTCATGAGGTCACGAGAGAAATCATGTTGCAAGTAATCATGTGAATTTGATATGTGTTCCATATTTTGATAGTATGTATGTTGTGATTCCCTTAGTGGTGTCATGTGAACGTCGACTACATGAAACTTCACCATATTTGGGCCTAAGGGAATGCATTGTGGAGTAGCAATTAGATGATGGGTTGCGAGAGTGACAGAAGCTTAAACCCCAGTTTATGCGCTATTCTATAGGGGACCGATTGGATCCAAAAGTTTAATGCTATGGTTAGAATTTATTCTTAATACTTTTCTCGTAGTTGCGGATGCTTGCGGGAGGGTTAATCATAAGTAGGAGGTTTGTTCAAGTAAGAACAGCACCTAAGCACCGGTCCACCCACATATCAAATTATCAAAGTAGCGAACACGAATTAAACCAACACGATGAAAGTGACTAGATGAAATTCCCGTGTACCCTCAAGAACGCTTTGCTTATCATAAGAGACTATTTTGGCTTGTCCTTTGCCTCAAAAGGATTAGGCTACCTTGCTGCATATTTGTTACTACTATCGTTACTTGCTTGTTATAAATTATCTTGCTATCAAACTACTCCGCTACTTACAATTTCCGCACTTGCAGACACTACCTTACTGAAAACTACTTGTCATTTCCTTCTGCTCCTCGTTGGGTTCGACACTCTTACTTACCGAAAAGAGCTAAAATTGATCCCCTATACTTGTGGGTCATCAAGATGTATCGTGGTCTCTTCGCCCGACATCACCGAGGAAGCTGACGACTATTATTGGCGGTAGGCACTCAAGCAGCGGGCTAGAGTATGCGGGCATGTCTCGGCCGCCGGCTACGACATCAAGGTCATCGACAACGACGGCCTAAGGCGGGCTATGTCACAGGTTAAGTCGCCTGCCCCCAACCCCTCGGGTTGAATCGCCGTCGGTCTCATCCATGTCCCCGCCGCTGATCTCCTCTGGCTTGTTGTCAACAATTTGCCATCCTACATCGCCATCGAGCCCCTTTTGTCATTTCTGAAGGACACGTTCTGTGACGCTGGCTTGGGATTCACAGCTTCCAAGTCAGACCTCATCGACGGCGACCACGAGGAGGGCAACCTCTCCGGCTCTTCCAAGGGGAAAGAGCCCATCTGCTCTTCCAAGGGGAAAGCGCACGTCTGCGACATCAGGGAGGTCACTCTACAGCCGTGCTCTTCCAAGGGGAAGGAGCCCATCTGCGATAACATGGAGCGCATCCAGGGTCCGTGCTCTTCCCATAGGAACGAGCCCATCTGTGACAAGTGAGGAAGCCCATGATTTGTTTTGCCATGCCTCTTCACAGGGGGAAACCCATGATTTGTTTCGTCGAGTCCCTTTTGTAGTGTAGTGAGATTATGTCTAGTTTTAATTGCTATATTTGGTTGTTTGCAGTATGCCTTGTTTATTTTTGGTGTTCACAATGTGATGCTCTATATGTGCAATTATTTACTGTGCAGTACATTTCATCAATCCAGTTTTAAACATACCGATAGGAATGCATATATTTGCTTGTTGTTAAGCCTATTATAGCTGGCATATGCCTCTTTTAAAGTTTTTTGATTGTTCGGTTGTTTGTAGTTAGCATATGTCCAGTTTCAAATTCTATCTTTCGTTATTCGTAGTATGCCTTGTTTATTCCAGTTATTCACAGCGTGATGTTCTATATGTGCAAGTATGAACTATGCAGTTCAATTTCATCTGTACCAGTTTCAACAATACCACTATGAATGACTACATTTGGTTGTTGCATCTTATAGTTAACATGCCTTCCCATTTTTGTTTAACAATAACCAGTGTACTTAGACCAGCACAATACCAGTTTGAATGACTATGTTTGCTTGTTGTTAAATGTTAGGCCTGTTGCAGTTAACACACCTTTCCACTTGTTTTGCTTTACTAGCGTGCTTAAACCTGCACACTGAAGCTATCTTTTGGAGATTATTTTGTCTTCCATGGATAATTTTGGTTGATGTTTAGCCTGTTGTGCTTACATGCTTCTCGATGTACCTACACAGGACAATTTTGGTAACGATTGTTGTTTTCCATCGAGGTTAGTTTCATCCCATGGCTTATATATGCTCACTATTCAAGATATCGGTAGCTGGTACCATATAGGACGGGGGCTGATAAGGGACTAATCAGTGAATCGGACTTTTAACTGAATATATCTGCAACCCATTTATCGTTAGGTTAACTAGGGCCATATGTAATATATCTGAGGCTACATAGCAACATGCAGTGTACTTAATGTCTAAATATGCAATCCTAGGCTACATAGCAACAAGGAAGAGTGCTACATTAATGTTCTGATGATGTCTAGATATACGTAGAAGAGCAGCAGCAACAACAACAACACAACCCCGTTTGGATACTCAACTTAGCTATAGGTTAGAGTTAGTTTCTAGCTCATGACTAACCCTGAACTAACTCCATCCAAAGAGTTGTTTGGATGGCAGGGTTAGATTGACAATAAATGCACTAAGAGAACTAGCTCCAATTAGCACCTCTTGGGTTGGATAGGTTTTTTGGGTGTGTTATAGATGCAACTAGCTCAAACTAGCCCTCATGTTTAGATATACCTTAGGGCTATTTGAGCCCAAACTAGCTCAAACTAAATGTAACCCATGGATACAACAGCAGTTAATCAACCAATAATTTGTAAGAATGCACTAAACTCCTTCCGGCCCATAATATAAGATGTTAATTCATCTAATATGTGAGTATATTGGATGTTATAAGATATTATAAAAGAGTGTTGTCCTACATCATTGTGCAATTGTTGTTTAGCTTCTAATATTAACTTGGTGCTTTTAGGTACATATGCCATTGGTAAAGATCCGCGCTTCGACCCTTTCTGTGTATGGGGCAATGAGATATCGATGAACCAACATCAAGTGAGGAAGCTGAAAAAGATTGTTAGTAAAATGGGTCCAAAGATGGCAATTAAACTATTTGTTTACACTTTATCCAAGACAACAGCGAACTACAGGATGGTAAGTAAGAACTTTGCAACCTTCTTTTTACTGCCCATAGTGAGTCGTGTTAGATGAAAATGTCTGAATGTTTTCCTTTGAAGTGGTTGCCAAAGCAGTTTACTCAAGATTACCTCTCAAACTACATGATTGGTGGGCATGCAAAGGTTAAAGTATTTCTACTAGAACACGATGATTATCTAGATGTTTTCGTGAAGACCGTGAAGGATGGGCGGTCGACCATCACAAGGGGTTGGACTAGAGTCATGCGTGCCTTCTGCATGGAGGAGGGCACAATATGGGCATTCCGCTTCACCTTGTTCAGCAACCAGAATGTATTTAGCCTCTTTCTTTACCGTCTTTAATAGTACAAGTATACAACTGTGGTTCATCATTCTTTCTTTGGTTCTTATGTAATTCTTGAACATATGTACCTATGAATCGAATAATGCATTGGTTGTTTGAACCTGATGGATATGAATAAAGTTGTAGCATACATTCAAATTAAAATCAAATCCAGTACAATTTGAAACAGCAGCAATTAAATTACGGTACACACGGTTGGTAAAACACAAACGTTTGTGATATACACCATAATCCGAGACGGTTCACACAGAGGAAACGTGTGCAAGCATGCACATAGTTACCATTTGCAAAGCGTGTGCGATGTCAGACAATATCACAAACGGTGCGGGCAAACTAAACGTTTGTGTTCGTTGCCTTATCGTACACGATTCGCAACCATGAACTGTTTCTGATGAAGTATGCATCGTAAACGTTGCACCACAGAATAGCGCGTGCGATAGTTGTTGTGTACGACGATGTTACGACGGTCCGACATTTCATAATCCTATTCGACACTCGTACGACGATTAGCTAATCTTCTTAATTAGTTATCTCATACGGTTTGGGAAAAAGCGAATGTGTGTGAGTGTATGCTTATCATACACGTCCTATAATAGTGAACCATTTGTGATGGGTCGCTCATCTTAAATGTAGCACCGTAGAATATCGACTGCGATGGCAATGCGAGCAAAAACGAGTAGGAGTACTGTAGGGTCCCTATCCCCGATGGTTTCTGGGTCGTGTGGGAAGGACCCCCTATCATCGTCGCTCACTAGGAGATGGTTCCAAATGCCGTCGCGGAAAGGGGTTAAAAAACGTTTGTATAGCACCGACACGTACTAGTGCTTTTTGCATAAGCATCGCAACCCCAAACTTTAAGAAAACGACAGCTTAGATTTCTTGCCAAATCACAGTTCATATGGTGTCATCTCAACGGATTTAGATGGTGCCCTATTTAATGTGAATGAGGCTATCTCTAATGCATAACCCCAACACGATAATGGTAAATATATAAGAGACATCATAGAACGCACCATATCCAATAAAGTACGATTACGAGTGTAACAGCCTGATTTTTGGCCCTTTCTTTTTCTTTTGATTTTCTGAGGTTTTCGCGTGAGATTTCTTTTTCCATGGCTATGTGGTCTGGAAACTGAAGAAGATGAACTCTTCTTTGCTTCCAGAGTGGCTTGTCATACCCAAATCCTTCCCTAGACCTTTCCATTTTCATCCTAGCCCAACTCCCAATATTCTTTTCATTGGGAATATTCCTTTTCTATTAAAGGAATAACTCAATTTGCCCTAGGTTGTGAAGCAACCTATATTTCCATCACTCCTTAAATTCCCAAATAATTTTCATAAATTGTTTGGGTCATATCTTCCTCAAATATGGCAAAATATTTCATTTGCCATGTTTATCATCATGCTCAAATAATTCATTTCCTATTCTGCCCTAAATGGCACATTGTGAGGCAAGTGCCATTTATCTTTGCCCAATTTACCCCAAACCTTCTGGAAACCTTTTCATGTCCAAATAATTGCCTCATGACAAATTTCAACTTAATTTGCCTAGTAAATATTCCTGAGCAATTTTTCAAAGTTCCTGTCTAAGGGAATTGGTTGTGAAGGAAGTACTAGCTAGATAATCCAATTGAGTTGAATTTTTGCATGGTCTTTCATATCATCAAATAAAAGCTCTCCACAAGATTTGAGTTCATTTCATGCCTCCATATGAGCACAACTTCAAATCTTTGTTTCTGTCCAAATTTTCAGTTTGTGAAGCAAGTATATTTTATCTTGCTCCATTATGGTTGTAAACTTTCCTAGGCCTTCTCTTATCCATATAACCTATATCCACCCAATTTGGGCATATTCCATCTAGCCAATTTTCCTCTAGAAGTTTTGCAAGTTTCTGGTCAGTGGAAATGCTTGTGAAGCAAGTACCATTTTGGTTTATCCAATTGGTATGAAACCTTTTGCAGCATCTTCATATGACCAAATAACTCAGCCTTGCCCAAGTTGAGCTCAAGTGGATACCCCATGTGAGAGCATCATCATGATCTTGATTCTGGACCCTTTTGGTCTGTTGCAAAGCAACTATATTGAGATTTGATCTTTTTGCCTCCTAAACCACCAGGATCATAGTCCTCCCGTAGTTAAACACCCCAGACAACTCCATTTGACCCAATCAGCTCCCTGTTGATCACCAGTGCTCATCCAAAACTGATACAGCAAAGTTTCAGCGATGCCACACTCCTCTCCTTGGTTCCATCCCGTTATATTTAACCTCTGGGATGCCTTGGGGATCAAGGACTAGCCACTAGAAAAGTTTTGCCAGACCATTGTGTCCTCCCCGTGACATGTCGCGTGGTGACTGCGTGTATTTTTGCCCTGCACGCGCTCTGGATGCAGCAAACGCGCTCTGACGCTTCGGCCTCTTCCTCCCCGTCTGTGCACTCGTCCACTCATCACCCGACCATGTCCAGCGTGTTCCCCGCGTCGCCGCCGTCTCTCTAGAGCCCTTGCCCCCTCCGTCTTCTTCCCCGGCGACCCGTCTTCGTCGAGAAACAAAGCACACCCGTGACCGCGTCGTCTTCCACGGCCATGTCCTCTTCTTTCTCTTGTCCTCGAGCTTGCCTCGTCTCCGTGAGCTCTGCCACTCGTCCGTTCCCTCCCTCGTCGCCTTGTCGCCCCTCCCCGTGACCCTTGGTCGCGCATGCCCGTCGCCGGATCACGGACACGTAGCCGCACGGGTGCCACCTCACCCCCTCGCTGCCCTGGCTATATAAGGCCACCCCGAGGTCGCACAACCTCACCATCAGCCCCACCTCTCTCCCAAGAACCTGCCTAGCCTCTCCACCAAGCCAGAGCTGCTCTCTGCCTCCATGGCCGCTGCACGGCCTCGGCCAAATCCACCCAAACCAAGCACTCCCCCTCCTTACTGACCTCACCAGAGGACCACCAGGACCCCTTAGATCCTACCCGTGCCCTCTCCCTCTCGCCGGAGCCCCTATGGCCAAAAACCCACTCGTGCCCGAAGCCCCCTCCGCCGGAGTCCTTGCTGCTCTCAACCCCGCCATCCTCGAGGTCCGTTCTGCCAAGGGATGGGTGCGGCTTGACGCACTGATCATCCCGGTAGGTCGGCCAGCGAGAATGGTGGCCGGAGCCGCCCAGGAGCCTCGCCGAAGCGCGCCGGTCCTCCCCTGCATCGCGGGCAGGCGCCAGGAGGACGACGACCTTGGGCCAGGCGGGCCCCATCTCCATGCAGCCCCACCTGTCGGCGAGCGGGCGTTGACCCGGGCTGCCCGCGTGGATAAGTGACGGGCCCCACCATGTGGGGCCCGCACGTCAGTGAGACAAGCCGTGACCCCGCCAGTGCCACGTCGTTAAGTGGAAGTGTATTCTGCGAGAGTGCGTTTTCCCTTTGGGGAAAGCGCACTGCTTCGGGTGAAAATATGCTTTCCTCTCTGGAAAGCGTATTTTCTCAAAACCGCTTCTGCCTTATCCACTCAGGGACTTGTTTGTGATGATATTTTTGCAGAAAAGTCCTTGATCTTCATCACTTCATAACTTTTTACCCGTAACTCCGATTGAGGTGAATCCAACGCCCACTTCGTCTCGTCAAACCCGTTCTGTTGGAGACATTTTCACTATGTTTAAGCATTATAAAAATGACCATTTTTCCCTTGCCCCTAATCAGCCCCCTCCGAGAGAATACCCTTTCCGGCGATTCTTTTCGTGGTCGTTCCGCAATTCTCCCCGGAGCCTTCTTCATCCCCAGGCAAGCCACAACCACCATTTGCATGATAGCCATGCAGAAGCATTGGTTCTCAACTTGAATCTTTAATAACTGTCTGTTTGTTTTGCTACTCGGTCAGTATTTCGGGTATGCTTATGGATCGGTGTTTATTGTCATGCTATGTTTTCATGCACTCTGTTATTATGTTCTTCATGCTAGTATTACTTTAATATTGGCAATGTTTGGTAGTAGTACATGTTGGTGATGGTCTTCGGTGCTTGACTATCGTCTGTTCCGAGTACCATTGTTATGCATGCATCCAGTTGATTAAATACTTGCATGGTAGTTTTATCGTTATGTTATTGCATGGTATTTATTGTTGATGCTAGTGGTCATGTTATGCTATGGGTGGTTTTCTAGTTGTGATATTCATGCTCGTCAGTATGCCATGCTCATCTGGATAAATGGTTAAATGTTGTTGTTATGCTCGTTGATTGTGATGCACCCCCATGCTTATGTTAATATCATGTTCATGCATTGTAGTTGCACCATGTTATTTTTTTATCATGACTCAGCATATTGCATTCAAGTTTAATCAGATTAAATTGAACTTGAACAACTGTTGGATTAGTCATGGTGCCACCATATCGAGCTGACCAGTGCAACCACGCTTACCTTATGGGGGGGTCCTAACTGGGTCTATTGTCATGCCTCTACTTGATTGCCTCCCGAGGGAAGGTTATCTTGTGAGAGCTACCTTGGCCGGGTAGGACGGCATAAGCCTTCTGTGCCCATTGTTTTTTGTAAGGATCCTTGTCCTCGTTTGGGACCGTTTTGCCACAACGGTGACCGTTGGTGCCTTTGGTAGGCACGTGGCCTCCCAGGATTTAGCCCAAAGGGGAGTTGGTCGGAGTGGCTGGGAGAGTGTCATGGCAGTAGGACGGTTTTGTCGGAACACCGTTGGTCCACCCAAATGGGAGTGTGAGGCCATGGGTTCCGTGGTGTGGGTACAGTGTGCTAACCTCTGGAGAGTGTGTGTGTTAAAACTATCGATAGCCGCGCCCGCAGATATGGGCCCAGTTTGTGTCGGTCACACTATGGGTTAACAGTAATAATAATGATGTGCTTAATAACAACCCTGGTTAGATGATGAAAGAAGTTGGTTGATATTTATGTGATCGTAAGAGGATTACTGTGGTATCGTGAATACCGACTTGTTGGATATTTGTGATGTTATGCGAGAGTCAATGGTAAAGGTTAATCTCCTTGTGGTCATCAGTGATTACTACGGTATTGTTAATACCAAGCTTGATTGGATCCTAAGATGATCGTGTGATGTCCGTGATGGTAAGTGATGCATGTGATGGTTACGAGGTAACCCGAGCAGAGTAAGTTGGTGCATGAAAGTTTCATCATGTTGCATGCTAGTCTCATCATGTTCATATGTTTATGCCATGCTCATATTGTTCTAGCTGTATAATGTTGTACATGCCATGTTGCTCTGATAGTAGCGTGTTCATCATTGCTTAATAATCTTTAATTGCCATGCTATTGTTTGTCTTGATTGCTTTGGTTGCTGTGAGCTTGCAAGTACATTCAATGTACTGACCTGGCGTGTCATGCCAGTTTGCAGGTCATGCTAGATTTGATTGCTTGTTTTCCGTGGATTCCTTGTTTGCGAGCTAGGATAAGTGTTCCAGCCAGAGTCCCTGTGGATTGGATTTCATCACCGTCGTCTTTGTTCTGCTGCTAGAGTTATTCCGCTGCGTCGAGTTGTTCTGTTGCTTGCATAGAGCAGCCGTGGTAGGAGTAGTGTCGTCGTGCCAATGTAATCCCCTTGTACCCAATATAGCTTGCAATAAAGAGTTGATTTGTTCTATGCTAAGCAGTGCCGTATTCCAGAAGACTTCTCCTCGATCTCTGGGCTGGAATACGGGGCATTCCAGTTTCTCTGAGCCGGGGTGCCACAACGAGGTTCGGACACACCATTACTCTGTGGTGTTCCGGGTGGTGTGAGTTGTGAAACTATTCCACATTGTTTTAAATGAAGGCCAAACTCGTAATTCAAATATTCACCTCCGCGATCAGATCATAGAAACTTTATTTTCTTGTTACGATGATTCTCCACTTCACTGTGAAATTCCTTGAAATTTTCAAATATTTCAGACTTGTGTTTCATTAAGTAGATATACCCATATCTGCTCAAATCATCTGTGAAGGTCAGAAAATAACGATACCTGCCGCGTGCCTCAACACTCATTGGACCGCATACATCGGTATGTATTATTTCCAATAAGTCATTGGCTCGCTCCATTGTTCCGGAGAACGGAGTTTTAGTCATCTTGCCCATGAGGCATGGTTTACAAGTATCAAATGATTCATAATCAAGTGGTTCCAAAAATCCATCTGTATGGAGTTTCTTCATGTGCTTTACACCGATATGACCTTAACGGCAGTGCCACAAATATGTTGCACTATAATTATCAACTTTGCACCTTTTGGCATCAATATTATGAATATGTGTATCACTATGATCGAGATTCAATAAACCATTTACATTGGGCATATGACCATAGAAGGTTTTATTCATGTAAACAAAACAACAATTATTCTCTGACTTAAATGAATAACTGTATCGCAATAAACATGATACAATCATATTCATGCTCAACACAAACACAAAATAACATTTATTTAGGTCCAACACTAATCCCGAAGGTAGGGGAGTGTGCGATGGTGATCTTATCAACCTTGGTATCACTTCCAACACACATTGTCACCTCGCCCTTAACTAATCTCTGTTCATTTTGCAACTCCTGTTTCGAGATACTAATCTTAGCAACTGAACCGGTATCAAATACCCTGGGGTTACTATGAACACTAGTACAGTACACATCAATAACATGTATATCAAATATACCTTTGTTCACTTTGCCATCCTTCTTATTCGCTAATTATTTGGGGTATTTCCGCTTCTAGTGACCATTCCCTTTGCAGTAGAAGCACTTAGTTTCAGGCTTAGGTCTAGCTTTGGGCTTCTTCACGGGAGTGACAACTTGCTTGTCATTCTTCTTGAAGTTCCCTTTTTATCCCTTTGCCCTTTTCTTGAAACTAGTGGTCTTTAACCATCAACAATTGATGCTCTTTATTGATTTCTACCTTCGTCGATTTCAGCATCACGAAGAGCTCGGGAATCTTTTTCAGGATTTCTATCTTCGTCGATTTCTTCTTGAATATAATAGTTTAGCACGAAGTTCCAGTAACTTGGTGATAGTGACTAGAGAACTCTGTCGATCACTATCTTATCTGGAAGATTAACTCCCACTTGATTTAAGCGATTGTAGTACTCAGACATTCTGAGCACATGCTCACTGGTTGAGCTATTCTCCTCCATCTTGTAGGCAAAGTACTTGTCAGAGGTCTCATACCTCTCGACTCGGGCATGAGTCTGAAATACCAATTCCAGCTCTTGGAAAATCTCATATGCTCCATGGCGTTTCAAAACATTTTTGAAGTCCCGGTTCTAAGCCGCAAAGCATGGCACACTAAACTATTAAGTAGTCATCATATCGAGCTAGCCAAACGTTCACAACGTCTGCATCTGCTCCTGCAATAGGTCTGTCTCCTAGCGGTGCATCAAGTACATAATTCTTCTATGCAGCAATGAGGATAATCTCAGGTCGCGGACCTAGTCCGCATCATTGCTACTATCATCTTTCAACTTATTTTTCTCTAAGAACATATCAAAAATAAGGGAGCTATATCGCGAGCTATTGATCTACAACATAATTTGCAAATACTATCAGGACTAAGTTCATGATAAATTAAGTTCAATTAATCAAATTACTTAAGAACTCCCACTTAGATAGACATCCCTCAAGTCATCTAAATGATACGTGATCCAAATCAACTAATCCATGTCCGATCATCACGTGAGATGGAGTAGTCATCAATGGTGAACATCTCTATGTTGATCATGTTTACTATATGATTCACATTCGACCTTTCGGTCTCCAGTGTTCCGAGGCCATGTCTGTACATGCTAGGCTCGTCAAGTTTAACCCGAGTATTCTGCATGTGCAAAACTGTCTTGCACCTTTTGTATGTGAATGTAGAGTCAATCACACCCGATCATCACGTGGCGTCTCAACACAACGAACTGCCGTAACGGTGCATACTCAGGGAGAACACTTATACCTTGAAATTTAGTGAAGGTATCATCTTATAATGCTACCGCCATACTAAGCAAAATAAGATGCATATAAAAGATAAACATCACATGCAATCAAAATATGTGACATGATATGGCCATCATCATCTTGTGCTTATGATCTCCATCTCCAAAGCATCGTCACCGGCTCAACACCTTGATCTCCACCGTTGCGTCATGGTCGTCTCGCCAACTATTGCTTCTACAACTATCGCTAACGCATAGTGACAAAGTAAAGCAATTACATGACGTTTGCATTTCATACAATAAAGCGACAACCATAAGGCTCCTGCCAGTTGCCGATAACTTTTACAAAACATGATCATCTCATACAACAACGTATATCACATCATGTCTTGACCATATTGTCGGGGAGGCTGATCTGGCCCATGAACACCTATGGGACCGGCGGGCCGAGCCCCTTTCGGTTCGGCGGGGGGCGGAGGTTGCACGAAGAGCAGATCGGCGGCTTACGAGCGATCTACCCAGCTTCGGAGCTCTCTGGAGATAACACTCCTCTTTGCTGCATGTCTGAGTGTATTGAGTTCTTGCTCGGGGCGCTGAGTGCTCTGATACACACAAGCTGCTAACTTGAGACCCGGCGTGAGTGTTCTCTCGGCTTGAACCTTCGAACCCTTCTCCCCCTCTCTATGTTGCGCATGGGCCTCCTTTTATATGCTAAAGGGTCTCCGGCGGTGGCAATGTAGACAAGGGTAAAAATGGAAAAGGAGTGGTTGGTACAGCTACTTGTACAGTGTATCATACCTAACCCTGACGGTAGGGGACAAAGGCATTAAATGCCCGTCTACGTCGCCCTAACAGTGCGGAAAGGGACCGTTAGGGGCGCCACCGCTTGCCAGATGGCAATCTTGTCAGCGCCGCTTGCCACCGCGCTCCGCTGGCCGCCTGACCTCTTGCCACCTGTGGCGCTACCGAAAGGTCGAGCGACACGTTAGTGGATGTCTTTGGAGCCTTGAGTGCAGTGGTGGTTTTGCAGCGGCAAGCGCCTTGCAGCGATCGTTAACTGTCGCGTCCGGAAGCTTGTCGCTCACGGGCCTTCCGGCAAGCTCCTCTTGCGGGCCTTGTCTCCTAGGTGCCTTGGGTGGCCTTCCCGGCAAGCTCCTCTTGCGGGGCCTTGTCTCCTAGGTGCCTTGGGTGGCCTTCCCGCAAGCTCCTCTTGCACGGGCCTTGTCTCCTTGGCTTGAATACTTTGTTCTTGAATGGCTCCAAAGGAACCACGGAGGACCTTGGCGGTCACCGGTAAGCCTTGCAGCGGAGGCTGCAACTGCCCGTGCACAAGTTCGGGATACTAGGTACCCCTACTCTAGTACACCGGCAGAGCCCCGGGCCTGGGCCACACTGCAGTGCCGAGCTGTTGGGCCGGGCCCAAAACAGGCTGCAGGCATCGCGGCCTGAGTTACGCCAGTAACTCACCCCGGACCCACCGCGCCCTCCACGAGCAGCCGCGTCGAATGCGGCGTCGTGTGAGAGATCGTGGGTGGTTTCTTTATTCGAAAAAGCGGAACGTCCGCCTCCCTCTTTATAAGCGGAAGCGAGGGCAGTTCGCCCATCTCGCCGATTCTTTGTCCAATCTCGAAAAATCCCCGCTGCTTCCCCCTTCTTCCCAAGGCTGAAGAGAGAGCAGCACTCCGCCCCCCATCGCCACCAGCATCACCAACGCCGTTGATCTCCCTCACCACCTCCGCCATGGCTCCGAAAGCCGACAAGGGGAAGGCCGTGAAGTCGGCCGGTAGCGCAGCTGCTTGACCTTCGCGAAGGAGCGGGCAATCTTTCCCCATTTCGCCATGAGGGAGCCGAGGGAGTACTACTACCTCTTACAGGTCGACGGAGGCAGCGGCGCATCCAGCGCCGCAGAAGGTACTCCCAACATGCTTTGGGCTGGGCTCCGGGTTCAATGGGTACCCTTTCTTGGCGGCTGTTCTTCTCTGCGGGCTCTACCCGCCTTTCTCTGAATTTTCTGCGATATCATGAACACCTACAGGTTCCGCCTCCTTGACTTCACCCCAATGCTGTTACGACCATGGCGGTTTTCGCACATCTCTGCGAAAACTTTGTCGGAGTCCATCCAAGCGTAGCCCTTTTCCGCCACTTCTTTATGCCCCGAGTTGAGAGAGAAGCCTCTTTCCGGTGGGATCGCTTTGGATCTCGAGGACAGGCAAGAAGGAAGCTTATCTGGAGGAGAGCTCCGCAGCAAATGGGATGAGTGGAGAGCGGTGGTGCTGGATTGTCGAGGAGAACCGCAGCCGTTTACCGCCCAGCGCCAAACCTCGATGGTCTTGGTGGCAGCGATTGGAAGCAGTCTAGCCCCGGAAGGCGCTAGGCTGAAGATTGCCGTCATCCGGATCCCTCGCTGAGGCTTGCGGAGCTCACTTGTAAGCGCCGTTGGCGCAGATTTCCTTCGTCGCCCGCGCCAGCCCCCTGCGGAGAGGAGGAGACCGCTGGGAGTTCCGGAACGCGGCGGATATCTTGAGGCTGCGCCCAGGCCTCAACTTCAATTTCAACATCACAGGCTGGGCGCGATGCTCTTGGAGCTGTTCAAGCACGATCCTGAGCATCCCAGAGCGTTCAGGTTGCCGAAGAATGTCATCCCACTGTGCAACAATTCCTCGCTCGACCGCATCCGTGCAATGATGCCGTTGTGCGACTCGCATGGAATCGTTCCAACCTGGCAAGAGCCTGCAGATGACGTCGTCTGCGAGTGTTCTTTGACAACTGGTAGAAGTGCCGGTCATACGATGAACAGAAGAGCCTCACCCAGCGACACCACCGATGATGAGATGCAACGACGCCACCAGGCCTGGAAGAGGCGGCAGCAGCCATCGCCGCAGCGAGTTCGGATTCACCGTGGAGGCGAGAGGCAGCGAGGCGGCAAGCCTTGTCGGCGAGGAGTTTGTCGGCGAGGAAGAGCTTGTCGAACTGAAGCTGAGTTGAGCGAGCGAGCCCGGCGCCTCCTCCTCCTTCGCATAGCTTGCCGCGAGCGGAGCCCCCAGCTCCACCAAGAAGGCGTCTCCGCAAGGCCGGAGACGTAGCGGGGCGGCAGACGGGTCAACAGCCGCCGCGCCACGCGACGCGCTCCACCGCGGCAAGCACCGTTGCTGCGGGAGCACCTCATGCCGCTGCGGCAACTGGAGCAGGGCCCTCGCAGACCACCGCTTCTGCTCCCGCCAAGCAGCCAAGGGAACCTACTCCTCCGCCTCGTCGTACTGGAGGCGAGCAGGTGATCTCTCCGCTCAGTTCCGGCGAGGAAGAAGAAGAGTAAGATTCTTTGCAGCATTTGTAGTTCTTGACTTGTTGCTTTGTCTTGTATCGGATTTGCTTCACTCTGAACCCATTCCTTTTCAGGGGCGGTGGCCCGGAAGGCGTCGAAGAGCCAAGGCCCGGTAATTGTCATCGAGGACGAACCCACCGCGATGCCAGGAGGCGCGTCTGAGACCACCTTGCCGGACGGCAACTCTTCCTCAAAGCAGCCCCAGCGCAGCCCCCGGTGTAAGTATATGGTTTTACTTCTTGCTGTTCATGCGTGCATGGGTGCTCTTTCTTCACTGATATCGATCGCTGATTTGTGTAGGAGCAGGGCAGCCTTACCGAGAGTGCCTGAAGCCGCTCTGACATGCCTTCGCTTCGACTACACCGCCAAGGGAGGATTCCCCGACAAGGGGCGTTCTCCGGCAAGGGGACTTCTGCAGCAAGGGCAATTCTCCGGCAAGGGACAGCACCAGCGATCCCACAGTGGCGGAGACCATGACTGCAGACCCTAGCACGGGTAATCCTCTTGCTTGAAAACTTCCCTTGTGTTCTTCTTCTTCTGATTTTCTTTTGAATATTTGCTTGACTTTTCTCCATTTTCCGGTCGTCGAGATCCATCCGCCTCGAGCCAATGGAGACCGAGGCCGCGGCCGAAATGGGGCCTTGTGACAATCTTGTGACGCCGCTGCCATCGGAGAAGAAGCTGGCGGCGAGCCCGCCGTGAAGAGGCCGCCAAAGCTGCCGCCGCAGAAGCCGGGCGAGGTCCGGCGATCGCCAGCGGCCCCGAGGCGCAGGAGCGCCAGCGCCACGCCGACCGCCCGATCCCTCGCCCGCTACTTGGCGGCGTCGGGCTCGAAGAGCAGCCCGACGCCTATTTGAAGGCGGCGATGGCGTCTTCATCAAGCTCCCATGGGCGTCGAGCTCCGAGCGCCCGAAGGAGAAACTTTTGATGAAGAGTTGCTCGCCTCCGCTGGTGACGCCGTCAACGCGCAAACAGGCTGAAGCGGCGAGTCGAGGAGGAGCAGCTGCTGCGGAAGCTGTCGCTCTCGCGCCCGACAAGCCAAGCTGGAATCCGGGAAGCGCTTGTCGCCAAGGCGGAGCGGACATCAAGAAGCGCCGGAGGAGCTCGGGGCCTCAACCAGGAAGCTCTCCGGTCCTTGGCGGAAGGAGCGGGAAGCGACTTCGCCGAGGAGTGCAAAGCCTTCCTCCTCGAGAAGGCTGAAGCCGAGGAGCAACAGCTGACTTGCCGCGAGAAGCTATTCTTGCGGGAAAGGCGAGTTGGCGCGAAGGAAGGTTAATCTTGACAGCCATGAGGAGGATCTAGCCACGCGAGCAAACATTTGGCGGGGCTCTCAAGGAAGCAAAGGATCTTGCCGCTTTGCCGAGGCCGCCAAGAAGGAGGCTGGAGATGAAGGTGATGCAGTGGAGGCCAATCTCAAGGAGAGCGGCGAGGAGCTTGCTGCACTCAAGCATGAGCGCGAGAAGGACGCCTACACTCTTGGAGAGCTGCGGGGCCGTCTCGCCCGAGAGGAGCAAGGAGCTCAGCACCGCCAAGGACTCCAACGCAGATCTTGAGTTGAAGGCGACCACCTTGACTCGGGGCGCTAGGCAGGCGCCCGAGGAGGCGGGAGGTGGCCTTGAAGGAGAAGATCAAGGCCGGCGAGGCGTTCTTTGGCGAAATCTTCTTGTCGCCCGAGAATACCTTTAGGGAAAATGTGGAGCCTGGACCGAGGGTCTCGTGGATGTTGCTGCAGCCATCGACAGGGAGCTGGCGCAGCTGGGGATGGAGGATCTTGGATATTCCTCCGATGAGCACCTCCGACCCAGCGCCAAGCTCAGCTTGTTCTTCAAGGGCGTGGTGACGGCCCTCCAGCGACTCCGGAAGAAATCCCAAAGCAGCTGGCCGAGGAGTCGCGCCAGATCTGCGCGGGAGCTCTTCAAAAGGTCTTGATGAAGGTGGCCTTCCGCAATCCAGGCCTCAACCTCACCAACGTCCTCAAGTCCTTGCCGCGGATGCTGATGTGGAAGCGCTCAAGACCCTTGTCGCACCCATCGTGGGACAGGTGGCCGGGATCAAGAGGGTTGAGGGCGATCGCGTGGATTAGGCCGCCCGCTTTCTCTTTTTCTTGCCACTTCTTTGGTCATGTTATGAGAACAATCTATTAGAGCTTGACAAGCTATCTTGTAATATAACTCTATTTGGGTAGCAATTGCTATGTTATTTCCTTTACTTGGTTCCTTCCTTTGTATGTTTTTTGCCCTCGCTTTTAGGGAACTTGTCGGTCTGAGCACAGAGGCATGGCGCTAAGTCTTGAGACGTCGGCTGACTTCTTTGGCGGTGCTGCTAACCGACAAGAAACCTTGTCACAACTAGTCGCAGCTCACTTAAGTTGTTGAGCGGACTCGAAACAAAGTAAGGGCGCAACTAGCGACGAGTTAGTTCCTCCGCGCACAGGTTTTCCATACAAAGTACGGTAGTTCGAGGACGATAACTTAAAAATTTTAAAACTGATTGCTCAAACTTTAGCAACTTAGCTTTTCTGTCGTTTGCTTCGGTAGGCTAGACTTCCTTGAGCGGCTTGGTCCACACCATTATCTTCTCCTTTCCCCCGGCAAACTTGTGGGCGAGGGAACCTTCCTTTCTTTGAGAAAGAAAGAAGAGAAAATAAAGATATGGAGCCTTATGGCTCGTTATTGCTTACCGGGGGTAGGTGCTGCACAAAGTGTCAGATAATGCATGCAAAATAGAAGTAGAAAGCATGAATTTGACGAGATGTGCGAATCACATTAGCTTTACTTATGCACGGGGTCTGCGCCCGGCTTTGTACAAAGGATTACATGCAACATCGGCAAGACTTGTACAAAAGGTGGTTGCCGGAACGGGTTCCGGCAACAGCGCTTCTGAGTAAAACTTACGAAGATGCTCAATGTTCCGTGAGTTGCTCACGGAATACCATCTTCGGTCTCAAGGCGGACAGCACCAGGCCTAGTGACTCGTTTCACCCGGTAAGGGCCTTCCCACTTCGGCGTCAACTTGTTGGATTTCTTGGCGGACTGAACGCGCCGAAGAACAAGGTCGCCTTGCTCGAGACTTCTGGCATTAACTTTACGGCTATGGTAGCGGCGCAAAGCTTGCTGGTATCGAGCAGCTCGTCTGACTGACACGAAGGCGATCCTCCTCAAGGCAGCAGCGTCATCTTGTCGCAGCTGCTCTTGCTCAAGCTCATCATAAGCGAGCACTCGAGGTGATCCGTATCTGAGTTCCGTGGGAGAACTGCCTCTGCTCCATAGATTAGAGCGAAAGGTGTCTGCGGGCGGTGGCTCGATTTGGTGTCGTCTGATCGACCAAAGAACCACCGGCACATCTGCTGCTGCGGGAACATCTGCTTCCACGGCGAGAACACGCGGCTCAGCCGGAGCTTGGCGTTCCGGCAAGTTTGCGGAGCAAAACTGTCGGGGCGTGCGCTTCAACGGAACAAACCCTAGGGCTTGCCGGAGCGGACTACTCCTCGGCACTTGCGGTGGAGCTCGATGGTGCATCCTCGGCGGTAGCGCAGCACTCCGAAGAGGTGCGCTTGCCGGAGTGGGCATCGAGCTCTACGGACTTGGAGCGTCTGCTTCAACGGAACAAACCCTAGGGCTTGCCGGAGCAGACTGCTCCTCAGCACTTGCCGGTGGAGCTCGATGGTGCGTCCTTGACGGTAGCGCAGCACTCCGAAGAGGTGCGCTTGCCGGAGTGGGCATCAGAGCTCTTGCCGGACTTGGTCTTCTTCTTCACCGCCGGTTTTTCTTTGCGGGCGGTCTCCTCACTATCGAGATCCTCCTGCTTGATATTCTCTCCGGGAGTCTCCTCCCTTCCTCGGCGTGCACACTTTTCGGCCGGGGCATATAGCTCATCGACGCGTCTCGATCTTGCACATCACCATCTCCTCCCCCATCCTGCGGTTTCGCGCGTTCGATGGAACGCTGATTACCTTGGCAGGGGAGTGGACATCTGGGATGTTGTGTTGTACGTGACTGAATCTCTGAATGTACTTGCTAGGGCTCTCCTTCCTTCTGGGCGGCAGATGAAGGTCGCTTTCTTGGCCATGGGGCTTGTGGCACTTTGTAAAAGCGCCGACAAAGCTGATGGCATAGATCTACAAGAGGATATGGAGTTGTCCGGCAAGTGCATGAGCCAGGATCGGACATTGGGCTTGAGCACCGGCGGAAGTAGTTGGCGAGGATCTTGTCGTCTACGCCCCGGCAGCTTGTACCGCGATGGTGTAGATGCGAGGAACTCCAACGGATGCGTCTTGCCATCGTACCTCTCTGCATGCGTCGGCTTGAAATTCTTCTTCTTCCAGGCCTTTGGACTTGCCGCAGCTCACGAGTGAACGCAGGGCAACCTACCGCAGTCACGGCAAGTCGCTGGTTCCCCACAGGCGCATGCATGTCGACAGAGGGCCCAGTAGCGCTGGTCGGATTGACGCCAGCGCTTCTCTTGATTGCTCGATCACGAGTTCGGCGTCTTCTTGTTGTCGTTCATGAAGAACTTGGCGCTGATCGCGATGAGCTCGTGGATCTGATGATGCGGTGGAGTCATTTGTCGAGGTGGACCCGGCGAGTCGGCGATCTTGGCCTTGGCGGAGAGTGCATGGTGGTTGCACCCCCACGGTTTCGTCGCCACCGGCTCGTGTTTGGCAGTCCTGCGGCGGCGATGCACTTTCGCTGCCGCGGGCGTCGCCGTTAGCAAAGCCGATGAGACTACGAATGGTGGCCCTCCATTCGCCGACCTTGTCGGCTGTTGGAGAGGTAATCCAGGAGCAGTTGAGCTCTCGCCAAAGCTTCTTTGGAGTGGTGGGTGGCGATGCGAGCAGCCGCGAGTGCGGGTATGCTCGGACTTCTAACTATGTTAGAAGGAGCAGTATCCCGCCCAGCGACCGATGCCTGCTCGCGCTAGCATGTTGGCGTGCATGCTGGTCTTGAGCATCCCGAGATCCACCAGCTCGATCTTGGTCCAACGAGCGTATGGCATTGTGAATACCATGACGCTGTCGGTCCCGCGCCTCCTGAGACGGGCACGGTGCATGTACGGATGCCAAGGTCTGCGTCGTGGGCTCCCCCGTCGACGTCCTTTCTTTCGCCAGCGTCTACCCCACCGCCTGTTTGCTCCGGTGGTAGTGGGTTCGACGTGGACGGAACATCTGCCGCCGAAGCCTTCTTCTTCGGTGGCATGTCGATGAAGATGATGAAGATCTAGCTCGTGCGGACGCCGGATCAGGTTCACACAATCTCGACGCCCCCTACCTGGCGCGCCAAAGATGTCGGGGAGGCTGATCTAGCCCACGAACACCTATGGGACCGGCGACGAGCCCTTTCGGTTCGCGGGGCGGAGGTCGCACGAAGAGCAGATCGAGGCGAAGCACACGAGCAGTTTACCCAGCTTCGGAGCTCTCCGGAGATATAACACTCCCTCTTCTTTGCATGTGCAGGTGTATTGAGTTCTTGCTCGGGGCTGAGTGCTCTGATACACACACAAGCTGCTAACGAGACCGAGCGTGAGTGTTCTCTGGCTTCGAACATTTCGAACCCTTCTCCCCCCCCCCCTCTCTACGTTGCGCATGGGCCTCCTTTTATATCCTAAAGGGGTCTCCGACAGGTGGCAACGTAGACAAGGGTAAAAATGGAAAAGGAGTAGTTGGTACAGCTACTTGTACAGTGTATCATACCTAACCACGGCGGGGGACAAAAGGCATTAAATGCTGCGTCTCGTCGCCCTAACGGTCGCGGAAAGGGACCGTCGGGCGCCACCGCTTGCGGATGGCAATCTTGTCGGCGCCGCTTGCCGCGCTCCGCTGGCCACCACGGCCTCTTGCCACAGCAGCGCTGGAAAGGTCAGGCGACACGTTAGTGGATGTGCTGGAAGCCTTGAGTCTGAGTGGTGGTTTGCGCGGCAAGCGCCTTGCCCATGATCGTTGGCTTGTCGCGTCCGGAAGCTTGTCGCTCACGGGCCTTCCGGCAAGCTCCTCTTCGGGCCTTGTCTCCTAGGTGCCTTGGGTGGCCTTCCGGCAAGCTCCTCTTGCCGGGCCTTGTCTCCCTAGGTGCCTTGGGTGGCCTTCGGCAAGCTCCTCTTGCCGGGCCTTGTCTCCTTGGCTTGAATACTTTGTTCTTGAATGGCTCCAAAGGAACCACGGAGGACCTTGGCGGTCACCCGGTAAGCCTTGCCGCGGAGGGCTGCAACTGCCCGTGCACAAGTTCGGGATACTAGGGTACCCCTACTCTAGTACACCGACACATATCACATCACAACATGCCCTGCAAAAACAAGTTAGACGTCCTCTACTTTGTTGTTGCAAGTTTTACGTGGCTGCTACGGGCTTCTAGCAAGAATCGTTCTTACCTACGCATCAAAACCACAACGGTGTTTTGTCAAGTTTGCCGTTTTAACCTTCAACAAGGACCGGCCATAGTCAAATTCGATTCAACTAAAATTGGAGAAGCAGACACCCGCCAGCCACCTTTATGCGAAACTAGTTGCAAGTCTGTCGGTGGAACTGGTCTCATGAACGTGGTTATGTAAGGTTGGTCCGGGCCGCTTCATCCAACAATACCGCCAAATAAAAATAAGACGTTGGTGGTAAGCAGTATGACTATCACCGCCCACAACTCTTTGTGTTCTACTCGTGCATATCATCTATGCATAGACCTGGCTCGGATGCCACTGTTGGGAAACGTAGCATGCAATTTCAAAAAAATTCCTACGCACACGCAATGATCTATCCATGGAGATGCATAGCAATGAGGGGGAGAGTGTGTCTACGTACCCTCGTATACCGTTAGCGGAAGCGTTTGATAACGCGGCTAATGTAGTCGAACTTCTTCTAGCTCCGACCGATCAAGTACCGAACATACGACACCTCCGAGTTCAGCACACGTTTAGTTCGGTGACGTCCCTCGCCTTCTTGATCCATCAAGTTATCGAGGTAGTAGATGAGTTCCGTTAGCATGACGGCGTGGTGATGGTGATGGTGAAGTGATCTGCATAGGGCTTCACCTAAGGACTATGAAGATATGACCGTGGGAGTAAACAGTGGATGGGGGCGCCGCACACGGCTAAGACAATGTTCTGTCCTTGTGTGGCGCCCCCTCCCCACATATATATAGGTGGGAGGGAGGGATGAGCAGCCAAAGGAGGCACCCAAGTAGGAGGAATCCTACTTGGAGTCTGAGGGAGTCCTGGACTAGGGGGTGTCCGGATAGCCGAACTATCATCACGGCCGGACTCCAAGACTATGAAGATACAAGATTGAAGACTTCGTCCCGTGTCCGGATGGGACTTTCCTTGGCGTGGAAGGCAAGCTTGGCGTCTACGGATATAGAGATCTCCTGCCATTTGTAACCGACTCTGTGTAACCCTAACCTATCCGGTGTCTATATAAACCGGAGGGTTTTAGTCCATAGGGACGAACAACAATCATACCATAGGCTAGCTTCTAGGGTTTAGCCTCCTTGATCTTGTGGTAGATCTACTCTTGTACTACCCATGTCATCAATATTAATCAAGCAGGAGTAGGGTATTACCTCCATCGAGAGGGCTCGAACCTGGGTAAAAACATCGTGTCCCTTGTCTCCTGTTACCATCCGCCTAGGCCGCAGTTCGGGACCCCCTACCGAGATCCGCCGGTTTTGACACCGACATTGGTGCTTTCATTGAGAGTTCCTCCGTGTCGTCACCTTTAGGCCCGATGGCTCCTTCAATCATTAACAACGACGCGGTCCAGGGTGAGACTTTTCTCCCCGGACAGATCTTCGTATTCGGCGGCTTTGCACTGCGGGCCAATTCACTTGGCCATCTGGAGCAGATCGAAATCTACGCCCCTGGCCATCAGGTCAGATTTGGAAGTTTGAACTATACGGCCGATGTCCGCGGAGACTTGATCTTCGATGGATTCGAGCCACAGCCGAGTGTGCCGTGACCTGCTCCCGATGGGTATGATCTAGCTCTGCCGAGCGATTGCCACGGAGGCCGCACCGACATCCGCTCGACCCTTAATCCGGGCCGGATTCCCTGATCGAGGTCGAGTGGTAGTAAGCCGCCTCGGGTCTACGATGTCTACGGTGATTGAGCCGAACTCCATCCCTGTCCTTTGCGAAGACCTTGACTCCAGGGTGCCGGACTCCTCTCCGGACTCCGAACCCTCCGCGCCCCTGCCAATCGAATCCGATTGGGCGCCGGTCATGGAGTTCACTGCTGCGGACATCTTTCAGTGCTCGACCTTTGGCGACATCCTGAATTCACTAAAGTCTCTCTCTTTATGCGGAGAGCCTTGGCCGGACTATGGACAGGAAGGTTGGGATACGGACGACGAAGAAATTCAACGCCCACCCACCACCCACTTTGTAGCCACTGTCGATGATTTAACCGACATGCTAGACTTCGACTCCGAAGACATCGACGGCATGGACGACGATGCCGGAGACGACCAAGACCCAGCGCTTACAGAGCATTGGAAGGCCACCTCGTCATACGACATATACATGGTGGACATCCCAAAAGATGGGAACGGCGATGGAACAACGGAGGAGGACCCCTCCAAGAAGCAGCGAAGCGCCCGGCGTCGTGGCGCCGCTCTAAATCCCGCCACAAAGAAAAGCGGTGATTCCGCACGGAGATAATAACACCTCGGACAGGTGCCGAAGATAACCCCCTCCAGCAGAAATCAGCGCAGGAGGAGGGAGAAGCAAGTCCGCACGACAGTGCGGCAGAAAGAGAGGTCGAGGACGATAATTATGCGCCTCCCTCCGAAGATGAGGCAAACCTTGATGACGACGAATTTGTCGTGCCTGAGGATCCCGCCGAACAGGAGCGTTTCAAACGCAGGCTTATAGCCACGGCAAGCAGCCTCAAGAAAAAGCAGCAACAGCTTAGAGCTGACCAAGACTTGCTAGGCGGCGGATGGACTGAAGTCCTTACAGAAGAGTATGAACTCGAACGCCCCTCCAAAAGCTACCCCAAACGCAGCCGTTGCCTCGATCGGAGGAGGAAGAACCCAAGTCACCAGCGCCGCGACATGGCAGACCGGCCACCCCATGGTCATGACAGAGAAGCCTCTCGGCCCTCCGC
This sequence comes from Aegilops bicornis, assembly GCA_021605145.1. NCBI lineage: Eukaryota > Viridiplantae > Streptophyta > Magnoliopsida > Poales > Poaceae > Aegilops > Aegilops bicornis. The sequence goes on from CM038674.1 coordinate 186,941,412, forward strand.
TCAAGCCACACCCCGCCGCTCAAAAAGTACCAAGGCACGGGAAAACGCGCCGGACTTGCGAGATATATTGGAGGATAAGGCAAAACATACAAGATCGATCTACGGATCACGTGGGCGCCCAACGACTCAGGATGATTACCGTCACGCCGGATATAGCAAACCCGGCCGGGGCGAACACAGTAGACAAAGCTCATATGAGCTACGTCGTGATATAGCCCAATACAGAGGCGCCGCACACCCACTATGCTTCAAAGATGAAGTAATGGATCATCAAATCCCTGAGGGCTTTAAACCCTTAAACATCGAATCATACAATGGTACCACAGATCCTGCCAGTGCGGATCGAGGACTATCTCCTCCATATCCACATGGCCCTTGTGATGATCTACATGCCATCAAATACCTCCCACTCAAGCTTAAAGGACAAGCTCGGCATTGGCTCAACAGCTTGCCGGCCAGAATCAATTGGTTGTTGGGAGGACACGGAAGCCGCATTCCTTGATAACTTCCGGGGCACATATGTGCGACCACCGGACACCGATGACCTTAGCCATATAATTCAGCAGCCGGAAGAATCGGCCGGACAATTACGGACATGGTTCCTAACAAAGAAAAATCAAATCGTTGATCGTCCGGATGCGGAGGCCCTTGCAGCCTTCAAACATAACATCCATGACGAATGGCTTGCCGGCACCTAGGGCGGGAAAAGCCGAAATCCATGGCAGCCCTCACAACACTCATGACCCGCTTTTGTGTGGGAGAGGACAGCTGGCTAGCTCGAAGCAACAACTTGGCCAAACACCCTGATAGTTCGGATACCAAGGACAGCAATGGCAGGTTGCATCGCAACAAGAACAAGCGCCGCATTAACGGCGATAATGCTGAAGATACGGCCGTCAATGCCGGATTCAGAGGCTCTAAACTCGGTTAGGGGAAGAAGCCATTCAAAAGAAATACCCAGGGCCCGTCCAACTTGGACCGAATACTCGATCGCTTGTGCCAGATACATGGCACCCCCGAAAAACCAGCCAATCACACCAATGAGGATTGTTGGGTGTTCAAACAAGCGAGCAAGTTAAGTGCCGAACTCAATGACAAGGGCTGCATAGAGATGATGAGGAAGAGCCCGGCCGCCCGAACATAAAGGACAGAAGGGTTTTCCCACACAAGTGCGGACGGTGAACATGATATACGCAACCCACATACCCAAAAGGGAGCGGAAGCGTGCACTAAGGGGCGTATATGCGATGGAGCCAGTCGCCCCAAAGTTCAACCCATGGTCTTCCTGCCCGATCACCTTCGATCGAAGGACCACCCACTAGCATTAAATCACGGCGGTTTCGCCGCATTGGTTCTTGACCCAATTATTGACGGATTTCACCTCACCAGAGTCACGATGGACGGCGGTAGCAACCTAATCCCACTTTATCGGGATACGGTCGCCAAAATGGGCATAGACCCTCAAGGATTAAACCTACAAAGACGACCTTTAAAGGTGTCATACCGGTGTAGAGGCCAGTTATGCAGGCTCGATTACACTCGAAGTGGTCTTCGGATCCCGGATAACTTCCGGGCGAAGAGTTGATCTTCGACATAGTCCCGTTCATGGCGGCTATCATGCACTGCTCGGACGAACCGCATTTGCAAAGTTCAATGCGGTGACGCACTACACATACCTCAAGCTCAAGATGCCAGGCCCTCGAGGAGTAATCACGGTCAATGGAAACACCGAACGCTCTCTCCAAACAGAGGAGCACACGGCGGCCCTCGCGGCGGAGGTGCAAAGCAGCCTCTCACAGCAAGTCATGAGTCCGGCCACTAAGCGTCCGGACACTGTCAAGCGCGCCCAGAGTAACCTACAACAAGACCGTCTGGCACGATTCAAGCACGCGTAGCAATCCGGCCCCAACCCCAGCCCTCGCGAAATTGCGAAGCCAGTACTACACGTACATAACTACGCTCTGGAGATAAGGGGAGGGGCACGACCACGGCACGCCCGGAATGCGGCTCAACCGCACCAGGGGCTCCCGATTGTGCCATTATTTTTGTTTTTTCTTTTTTGTTCTTCCTTTTTCTTACTTTCAGGACTCCGTTTTCCAGAAGTCCTGTCCGGCACTAGAATCGCTGGACTCACGATGCAACAACCAGGGAAGCAGAAAGCCACGTCGAGTGTTCAGGTGGTCTCTATTACGAGCATTATACCTGTTTTACATACCATCCCGCAGCTTACCCCTGGAGGGGGACATGTTAGATAGTCCCATCCCTTGCTTATCGCACTATTTGTATCGTTCTTCCTTCATTGCAGTACCTTTTTGAATAAACAATACATAGCTTTTGCCTATTATTGCACTCCTTTCTTTATCTATATATATGTTCATTTCATGACATGTTGCACCCGTACACTTTGGTACGTCCAATACACCGAGGGCTTAAGTACCCCAAAATTATGGTGTGATAAGTCCGAACACTTTCACAAGTGCGGCACCCGAACTTATAGCATTATATGAATCGGCTCTGAATCATGTCTTGGGTCAATAGTTGGGTTTGCGGCTCCGTGTTTTGGTACCTTACGTTCCGTTATATCGGCTAAGGTAGCACCGGGAGAACCACTGCGATTGTGCCCCGGTTGAGCTGGGTTGAGCACCTCAGTGGAGAAAGCTAAAACTGACCGTCATGATAGGGCAAGAACCAGTCGCTGTTCGAGAGGTTTTTTCGGGTCCCTAAAGACTTATGCCGCTTAGAGCGAGGAACCGAAATTTTCCGGCCAAGGCGTGGATAGCTAAACGAACTCGGTCTTCCGAATACTAGGGGCTTCTAAGAAATTTAAAATTATAGAATTATATGGCTAAGTGAGAGTGTTAAAGCATTATAAGTCTGGTTGCCTTGTTCGCTATGCGTTGAGCGCCTCCTAGATGGACCCAAGAATGGGAACAAGAGTGCTCAAGTTTATCCCGAACACCCCAAAGACTCGTGGCATGGGGATGAAGCCAACGACTTGCCATCTCTCAAATTTGATAAACGGCCGCATTGTAAGGTAATATTTTAAATTAACAAGCGTTGCTTAAGCGCATATGAACAAGTTTTCAGCGTGCAGGATAACAAATGCGAGTCTATTCAAAAATTACATCTTTGGAGCACTCATCCGCTCTTGGCGGGCACCCTTGAGAGGCCCTCATAGTACATTTCGGGCGTGCGATGCTCCTTGCCCTTCGGTGGGCCGTCCGTCACAAGCTTCTCCGCATCCAGCTTGCCCCAAAGGCACTTTAGCATGGGCAAGGGCCCGACGGACACCTTCAATGCAGACGGAGCGCTTGATGACTTCAAACCGTGGACAAGGCGTCCACCGGCCGCTACACTAAGCGAAGTAGCTCCTGTGCATGGCTTCCAATGGCCACGGCCAACTATAAGGCCCTTCATGGCCTGTTGGCGACCTTATGGAGCTCGACCAGCTGCTTCAGCTGGTCGCTCGAGGCTGCACGGACGTTCGGCCTCGTATCATCTTGAGACCGAGAACACCTTCTCCGTCGAGCTCCTCCTTGGCGCGGTAGAGAACGCGCAGCATCCGATACACTACGAGGCAGATCTGCGAACGCTCCTGGAGAGCTCCGAATCCGGGTAAGTAATAGGTAATTCACTTTCACATGCTTGATTTGCATAAAGAATGCCTTACCCGCCGCTATCTTCTTTAGCGATTCAATTTCTTGGAGGGCTTTTTGGGCTTCGGCCTTAGCGGCTTTGGCACTCTCAAGAGCCGAGGAGAGCTCGGACTCTCGAGTCTTCGAGTCATGCTCCAAACTCTCGTGTTTTTCCACGAGATCCTGGAGCTCTTGCCGTACCTTCACCAGCTGCGCCTCCCCCTTCTCTCGCTCGGTGCGCTCATGGCCGCTTTGTTTTTCGACCACGGACACCGCTTCCTTGTGGTCGCCACTTCGTTCGTGGCCCTGCAGCATCCATGTTATTCCTGTTATTTTTTGTAACCGAAACCTTTCTATAAGGTATTTCTTTAATAAGGTATTACTTACCTTCCTTGTCCTCGAGCTGCTTCTTGGCAAGGCCGAGCTCGTTCTCGGACCGCTCGAGGCTTTGCTTCAATGCATTGACCTCCATGATAAGTGCGGCAGAGGTCAGCAGCGCAGCCTGCATTCCCATATTGACATACTTATGTTAGACTCCTGCGTATATCTTTTTAGATCCTTAGTCCGGCTTTTCTTTCCGAACACCGAACTAAGCATCAGGGGCTACTGTCTATACGGTAATATTTTTCCATATTATAAAACTTACCTCAAAGCCTGTTAGAAGGCTGGTACAGGCTTCGGTCAGCCCGCTCTTGGCGGACTGAACTGTCCGGATCACCGCACTCATAACAGTGTGGTGCTCCTCCTCGATGGAGGCATTGTTAAGCGCCTCCAGTAAGTTATCCGGTGCCTCCGGTTGGACGGAGGACACCGGCGTCTTACCCTTCTTACGAAGGGACCGCTTGCTGGACTACGGAACCGCTGAAGGTTCCGGCATGGAGTCCGGACGAGGGTCGGGCTTAGAGCCCCTGGGGGTCTCACCCCCCACGTGCTTGGAGTCCGGGAGGTTGCCTTGCGGCGCCTCCTGCGCCACCTCCTCTTGACCACGCCCCCCTTGGGGCACCACCTCGGCATCGTCCGCAGCGTGAGGCGATGAGGCGGCCGGAAGTGAAGTACTCTCCATTTCCGACGAACTCAGGGACCCGCTCGGCAAGCGGCGAGCTTCGCCCTTGGGCGGGCTGCATGATTGTTCGGCATTAGAGAACACTATGCAATAAAAAGCCATGGGTATCCGGACACTTACGATCTCGCCAGGGGCTTGGCCCTTGTTGGCCAATCCTCCTCGTCGTTGTCGACGTTGGTGGAGAAGTCCGGAGGAAGGGTTCTTCCCTTCTTGGACCCTCCGGCCTCCCCAGTTGGGACGACCTTCCTTTTCCTCTCATCCCTCGCTGGGGGAGAGGCTTCTTTTTCCTCCTCCTCGTTCTCAGGAGAAGATTACGCTTGAGAATCGACAGCACCAGCGTCGGGAGCTCCTTCGAGTTCCGTTGCCTCCTTCTTGGCCTTCTTCTCCGGCACCACATGAGGTACCGGAGCCAGCAGCCCAAATCAATCGGGCGTCCATTGGGTCTTCACGGCAAAGGAGCCGGACAGTTAACCTGTCCGGACGTCTTGAGCCGATCTGTTAAAGGTTAGGGAGTTTTAGATCCCGCATAGAGTCAAACTATGAAAAAAGAGTCCCATAAAGGGTAAAATAACTCACCTCACTGGCTTGACGCTGCGAGCTGAATCCATGATCTTCGGTAGCGGATGTGGGAGCCTCGACACCCTTGAACAGCACCTTCCAGGCATCTTCGTACGTAGTGTCGAAGAGCCTTCTCAGAGTTGGGTGTTGTGCCGGATCGAACTCCCACAATTTGAAGGCCCTTTGTTGGCATGGGAGAATCCGGCGGATGAGCATCACCTGGATTACGTTGACAAGCCTGAGATTCTTGTCCACCAGGTTTCGGACGCATGTTTGGATTCCGGATAGCTCGTCCGAATTCCCCCACGTCGAGCCCATCTCTTTCCATGGCCGAGAGCCGTGTGGGGAAGCCAGATCTGAATTCGGGGGCCGCCGCCCATTTGGAGTCGCGCGGCTCGGTGATATAGAACCTCCCCGATTGCCACCCCTTTATTGTCTCCACGAAGGAGCCCTCGAGCCATAGGACTTTGGCCATCTTGCCAAACATGGCGCCTCCGCACTCCGCTTGACGGCCGCCCACTACCTTCGGCCTGACATTGAGGATCTTCAGCCATAAGCCGAAGTGGGGCTGGATGCAGAGGAAGGCCTCACACACGACGATGAACGCCGAGATGTTGAGGATGAAATTCGGGGCCAGGTCGTGGAAGTCCAGGCCGTAGTAGAACATGAGCCCCCAGACAAATGGTTGAAGTGGAAAACCTAGTCCGCGGAGGAAGTGGGGGAGAAACACCACCCTCTCATGGGGCCTGGGGGTTGGAATGAGCTGCCCCGCGTCGGGCAGCCTGTGCGATATTGCTGGACAAGTATCCGGCCTCCCGCAGTCTTGTGATGTGCCCCTCCATGACGGAGGAGGCCATCCACCTGCCTCCCGCTCCAGACATGGTTGGAGAAGGTTGAGGTGGGATGTGCGGACTTAGTATTTGGAGCTCGAGTCTTGTGAAAATGGATGAGCAAAGGAGGAAGAAGGCGTGGGTGAAAAGGTAGATCCTTATCCCTTATATGGAATGACGAAGCTATGCGTCCCCACCAACTGGTAAAACTTCGCTTATCTCCTAAGCGCCGTAATCAATGGCGCGGATGGGTTACCCACGTCCGTATTGATGGGAACCCGGAATAAGGGCACGATCTATGCTTTGATAAGGCGTGCGGAAACCGCCGCTAAACGCTACCGAGGTGGAACAGTAAAAAACGATTCATATAAAGGCATGGCCGTGGTGTGATGTCACGTCGCGGAATACGTCAGCAGATCTGTGCAAAAAATATTCTCTCTACGGTGGTATGTGGAACTTGTTTTGCAGAGCCGGACACTATCCTGGTGTTCAAAACCTTCTATGAAGTATTCGGAGGAGGAACCCGCCTTGCAACGCCGAAGACAATATCTTGGCGCATACTAAATGCTGTCATTGAAGCCTGGTTCGAGGGCTCTTGAGGAGTCCTGGACTAGGGGGTGTCCGGATAGCGAACTATCATCACGGCGGACTCCAAGACTATGAAGATACAAGATTGAAGATCTGCGTCCGTGTCCGGATGGGACTTTCCTTGGCGTGGAAGGCAAGCTTGGCGATACGGATATGTAGATCTCCTACCATTGTAACCGACTACTGTAACCCTAACCTATCCGGTGTCTATATAAACCGGAGGGTTTTAGTCCGTGGGGCGAACAACAATCATACCATAGGCTAGCTTCTAGGGTTTAGCCTCCTTGATCTCGTGTTAGATCTACTCTTGTACTACCCATATCATCAATATTAATCAAGCGGAGTAGGGTATTACCTCCATCGAGAGGGCCCGAACCTGGGTAAAAACATCATGTCCCTTGTCTCCTGTTACCATCCGCCTAGACGCACAGTTCGGGACCCCCTACCCGAGATCCGCCGGTTTTGACACCGACAGAGTCCCTCTCAAGCCGCACCCCCTCCTGCCTTATATAGGCGCAGGGAAAAGGCAGGGGAGGGTGGCGCCCCCCCTTTTCCTTTTGTAGCAACGCGACCTCAAACGGTCAAGCCTCTGTGTATCCGTGCCATCACTGGATCAGTATGCTAGCACACACAGTACATCAATGTATATATCAAAGTGCAATCACATGTATAAATAACATAAAACAGATATATACCTCGTAAGTCTCAGCGGAAAAATACAATCGGGTGTGGAGTCCCATAAGCGCCATCGGCAAGTTGAGTGTAGATCGTGACCCTGTACCATACTCCTACTCGTCGAAAGAAAAATATCTGCAACATAAGACGTTGCAGCCATGTAGGTTAGTACATTGAATGTACCGGCAAGATCACTGTAAGAAAAACAGATGATAAACTAGACTATATGCAATATGGCTTTGTGGCTCTGTAATTGAGTTTTTTTGCTGGTTTTATTTTTCCTACATCAAAGGAATATTAGGAGTCTGTACTACAGAGTTTTCTATCATGACATGGTTCCGCCAACCGATGTCTCATGGCCCAAATCATCATAAGTTGCCCGCAATTAAGTTATCAGTCCGGTGTTGAGAGTTCCGAGATAGACACAAGTCCAGAGGCTCAAATTGTCCGTAATCGGGGACATGGCTAATCGATTAGGTTTAGCCCTCAGCAGAGGTTTCTACACTTTACCCGCAAGATTCTATCCCTCTTTTTATGTTCTTGCACTTCAGGGTGTTTGAGAACAAGATGACCGAAACATGGTCTTCCGAAGAGTTCCTCTGACCACTGTCCGGTGCTCATCCAATCCTACCGTAGTTCTACATCTGCTAGCACCGTCACAGCCAGAGTCACCACTAAGGTCAACCAAGCCAGAGTCACCACTAAGTTCAATCAAACCTTTTCTCTGTAACTGACCTTGTGTAACCCTAGATCCCTCTGGTGTCTATATAAACCGGAGGGTTTAGTCCGTAGAGACGACATATATATAATCATAGTCATACAGGCTAGACTTCTAGGGTTTTTAGCAATTACAATCTCGTGGTAGATCAACTCTTGTAATACTCATATTCATCAAGATTAATCAAGCAGGAAGTAGGGTATTACCTCCATAGAGAGGGCCCAAACCTGGGTAAACATTGTGTCCCCCGTCTCCTGTTACCATCGACCTTAGACACATAGTTCGGGACCCCCTACCCGAGATCTGCCGGTTTTGACACCGACATTGGTGCTTTTATTGAGAGTTCCACTGTGCCGTCCCCAAAAGGTTTGATGGCTCCTCCAATCGTCAATGATGATGCTGTCCAAGGGGAAACCTTCCTCCTCGGGCAGATCTTCGTGTTCGGCGGCTTCGCACTACGGTCCAACTCGCTTGTCCATTTGGAGCAGATCGACAGCTACGCCCCTGGCCATCAGGTCAGATTTGGGAGCTTGAACTACCTCGCGGATATCCGTGGAGACTTGATTTTCGACGGCTTTGAGACCACGGAAGCCGCTCCCTGTCCCTACGAGGAACATGACTTAAATCTGTCATCGGACCATGCTCAGGAAATTGCACCTGTAACTACTCCGGCCGTAGATACGGAGCAGATCGCTCCATCTGAGGTCGGGAAGCTCAACCCCACCACGGAAGCCGCAGAATCCGCGGTGTTGGAGCCGCACACAGACCTAACCTCGGGTGATATCTGTGCCTCCGGAACCTCGGACTCGTTTCCGGCTATAAGTTCTGAACCATCTGCGTCCGCGCATGTCGAGCAGGATCGATCATCGATCGCCGAATTCAGCGCCACAGACATCTTCCGGCACTCGCCTTTAGGCGACGTCCTCAACTCATTAAAAAATCTATCCCTAGCGGGGGACTCTCAGCCGAATTATATCCAGTTTGAACTGGAGGCTGATGATGGGGAATTTCGTTTCCCACCCACCGCCCACTTCATAGAAATTGTCCAATACTTAACCGACATGCTCGATTGTGACTTCGAAGACATCGACGGTATGGACGACGATGCCGGAGAAGAGGAGGCCCAAAACCCACCGTTCACTGGACGATGGACGGCCACTTCCTCATATGACGTATACATGGTGGATGCGCCAAAAGATAATAGCGGCGATGACAAGGAAAACCCAGCGGAGGATGACCCTCCTAAGAAACAACCAAAGCTCCGGTGTCAGCGGCGCCGCTCTAAATCGCGCCGCAGCAAAGACAGCAACACCAGCACAAGAGACGATAACACTCCGGATGGTGCATAAGATACAGAAGACCCCGATGAACAAACGTCCGAACAAGGCAATCGGGAAGATGGACAAGTTAGCCCTGATGAACAGTCACACACGAAGACTCGGAGGACAGTAATTATCTTCCACTCTCCGAGTACAAGGAGAGCCTCGGCAATGAGGATTTCATCGTGCCTGAGGAACCTCTCGAGCAAGAGCGTTTTAAACGCCGGCTAATAGCCACTGCAAGGAGCCTGAAAAAGAAGCAGCAGCAGCTTCAAGCTGACCAAGACCTGCTCAACAATAGATGAACAGATATCCTAGCAGCTGAAGAATACGGCCTCAAGCGCCCAACCAAGGGTCACCCGAGGCGCAGATTGCTACCTCAGTTCGATGAGGAGGCGACGGAACCTGTACCACGCGGTCGGGACAATGCGACTGACCAACCACCACGCAGACGGGATAAAGCGGCAACTCAAACCGAACACCAGCCCGCTCCATCGCACCATAAAGGAAGAGACAAACCAGCTCGGGGTTACACATATGACCTTCGGCAGAACCTGGATAGTAGAGCAGGACATACAAGATTGATCTATGGATCGCGAGGACGTGCCTCGACACGTGACAACGGCTACCTATTCGGATGTGACAAACCTACTCACGCCGCGCCGAAAGTTGCAGACGGACTCCGTCCGAGCTACGTCGTGACGTGGCCCAATATAGAGGCGCCGCACACCCTCTTTGCTTCACTGACGAAGTAATGGCTCATGAATTCCCAGAAGGGTTTAAACCCGTAAACATCGAATCATACGATGGAACAACTAACTCAGCGGTGTGGATCGAGGATTTTCCTCTCCATATCCATATGGCCCGCAGAGATGACCTCCACGCCATCAAATACCTCCCGTTAAAACTCAAAGGACCAGCTCGGTACTGGCTAAATAGTCTACCTGAAAATTCAATTGGCAGCTGGGAGGACTTGGAAGACGCCTTCCGCGACAACTTCCAAGGAACATATGTCCGGCCACCGGACACCGATGACTTAAGTCACATTGTCCAGCAGCCCGGAGAGTCAGCCAGGAAGCTCTGGACTAGGTTATTAGTTAAAAAGAACCAAATCGTCGACTGTCCGGATGCGGAGGCCCTAGCGGCCTTCAAACGCAGCGTCAGGGATGAATGGCTCGCCCGCCACCTTGGTAAAGAAAAACCAAAATCCATGACAACCCTTACCGCTCTAATGACCTGCTTTTGCGTAGGAGAAAATAGCTGACTCGCTCGTAGAAGTAACAGCGCTAGCGATCTGGGCACTTCCGAAGTCCAAGACGGCAATGGCAAGCCACGACACAGTAAACACGAACATCGTAATGATAATGAAAGAACACACGACACGGCGGTCAACGCCGGATTCAGCGGCCCCAAACCCGGTCAACGGAAAAAGCCATTCAAGGCAAACAGAGATGGACCATCCAATTTAGACAAGATATTGGATCGGCCCTGCCAGATTCGTGGCAACCCCGATAAACCAGCTAATCACACCAACAGAAGCCGTTGGGTCTTCAAAAAGCCGGCAAGCTCAATGCCGACCACAAGGGGAAGAGGCCGCCCGGTGATAGCGGCGACGAAGAGACTCACCAACCGAAAACCAGGGGTCAGAAGCAGTTTCCCCCCGAAGTAAACACAGTGAACATGGCATTCACAACACACACCTCTACATGGGAGTGCAAGAAACGCCCCCTCTGGATAGAGGATCAAACTACGGCTACTTCAGCCGAAGTACAAAGCGGTCTTATCAAACCGCATACCTTGTCGGCCATTAAGCTGTCAGTCTCCGTTCATCGGGACCGATCAATTTCGGAGCTGGACTAGCAGTTCGGCTTCCGCCGCCCGCCTAATATACATGTGAAACCTGTATCGCGCATACATAACTATGCACTTAAAATACCATGGGCATCGTCGGAAGCACTATACGGACGGGCCTACAAGTACTCCCATAACCTCCTTACTTTTTCTTTTCTAACTACTTTTTCTTTTTTTACCCTTTACCACAGGTGGTTCAAAGGTCGTTCATCTCAGGGACTCACTCGGAATTCGGATTCGCAAATTCACCCAGGGGCTACTCCTGTTAAAGGAGCCCTTTCACCAAGAAAAGGCGGCTCAGGCATGCGACAGGAGGTCCAAAGCAATTTTTTGTAGACTGCACTCTCTATTTTGTGAGCCTGTAAGATGCCTGTTTCCTCAGCCATAGACCCCTGCCATGTCAAATAGCCGGGGTTGTGGCTTTACTATCTATAAAATGATGATTGGCATATCACTCAGGTTCCAGTGAACATAATCCGTATCCAGCAATCACTTTTCTCTAAAGAACTGAATTTTGCTCCCTTGGATGTTTCACACACACCTCGGCTCAAAAATTGCCAGGGGCTCGGTATGGGAGCAAATGAGTTGCCAACAAGTCCGAACAGCTTTATAGCATACTTCGGCGCCGTGAGTTCGGTCTTATATGCATCAGCTCCAAATCATGTCTTGGGTCAATAGTTGGGTTGCCAGCTCCTGTGCTTGCTACCTTACGTTCCGCTCTATCGGCTAGGGTAGTAAAGGGAGAACTACTGCGATTGTGCTTCTGGTTCATCTGGTCAAGCACCTTAGTAGAGAAAGCCGAAAACTGACTGTCATGATGCGGCGAGAGCTGGTCAACCGCTCGATGACTTACCGAAATCTTCGTGATTTCCTCCGTATTATATGAAGGGCCTTGGAATAAGCCGTATAAATACCAAGGGCTATATCGTAGTCCCACCATAAAACTCCTATGGCTAAGTGAAAGTGTTAACGCCCTATAGTCCGATTGCCTAGTTCACCGCATTGACACCTCCTTAATGGACCAAGACGTTGGGTTAAGAGTGATCAAATGCTTTTTCGAACACCTCCGTACTTTATACGAGGGGGCTGAATCCGACGACTGGAAAACTTTCAGATTAATAGAAAAACAACCGCACAGGAGGAACAAAAGTTTTAGGCGAAACTACAAAAAATAGCCTTATTATAATATTGTCTCTTACAAAATTCCATACATTTCACTCGAATATTATGTTTTTCGAGCATTGACCCTCTATCAAGCGGGCACCATCCAGGACATCCTCGAAATAATGCTCTGGTGCGTGATGGTCCTTGCCCTTGGGTGGACCCTTCGTTGCAATATCCGTGGCCTTCATCTTCGCCCAGTATGTCTTGACACGGGCAAAGGCCATCCGTGCACCCTCAATGCATGCTGACCGCTTAACGACGTCGATACGCGGCACCGCATCAGCAAGTCGCCGCACCAAACCAAAGTAACTATCCGGAACTGGCTCGTTCACCCACAGTCCGATCACGGCGTCCTTCATGGCAGAACCGGATAGTCTATGGAGCTCGGCCCATTGGATCATATGTTCGTTCAGCAGCAGTGGGTGTTTGGACACAACGAATTGCGACCAGAAAAGCTTCTCCGTCGCATGCCCTTCTCGCGCTTGATAAAACTGCGCCGCATCGGAAGCACTCTTCGGCAAGTCCAATAATGCGTCTGGAGAACTCCACACTTGATTAAGCGGGGTATAATCCGGATCGCCAAACTTAGTTTGCAATAAAAAGGGCTTACCAGCCGCGATCTCCCCAGCTTGTCAGATCTCCTCTCGGGCCGCTCTAGATTCGGACCGTGCTTCTTTCGCCTCTCGTAAGGCCTTGTCAAGATCAGCCGTTTTGGCTTTATTATCCTTCTTGAGGAATTCACAGCGGCTAGCGACATCCTTTAGCTCACGTGCAAACGTGGATATTCTCTCCTCGCACTGGCGCCGAGCAGCCTGTTCGGCCTTTAACTCGGCAGAAGCCTTTTCGGCAGCCGCATTATCAACCCGGGCCTGTTCCTTGGCCCGGGCCAGCTCAGCCCGAAGGATCTCAACCGCGGCGGCACCATCTGCAGTCATGCATATCTCAGTATACAATATTTCGCGTCATGCTTAAATTACAAAGCATGTGCTTGTAAGGAATGCCCCAAAAAACATACCTTGTGACTCCTCAAGACGCCTGTTGATTAGCGTAAGGTCATCTTCTGCCACATCAAGCTTCCGCTCGAGATCGACAACTTCTGTAGTCCGGGCGGACGACAGGAAGGTGACAGCGTGCGTTTCAATTCTTCATATTATTTCCTGGACATATCTTTTTTGATCCTCTGATCACCTCCCTCAGGAAGCCAATCCGAGTCTCAGGGGCTACTACCTATACACAGGTGCGGTTTATGAACAAAACACAATAAAAAATTCTACATGTACAAACCTCGACGCCTCTTAGCAGGCTCGCGCAGGCTTCATTCAATCCCTTTTCACGGACAGAACCTTTTCAACCACTGTACCCATCAAGGTACGATGTTCCTCCAAGACGGACGCCTATTGCAGCGTGTTCATCAATATATCTGACGCTTCTGGGCCTCCAGAAGCTGCTGTATAAGTACGGCCTCCCTTCGAAGGGATCTGTTTATCTGTCCCCAGAGTCATCTCCGTTTGTAGACCAGACAGTCCGGGACCTTTATTGTTGGCCCCCGGACCCTAGGCTACCGAAGTATCACCTTCGGGTAGTGTCTTCATCACCCCTCGCACCACTTGTTGATTAGGAGAGACCCTCCGGGACGACACCTCAAAGTCGTCTGCCTTATTGGGCGAGGAGACCAATGGAGGTGTCTCGCTTTCCATCATCTCTGGAATAAGATCCCCCGAGGAAAGGATTGGTGAAGAAGACTGTTTGCCGAGCTGCAGAAACATATATTCTAGATGTTACCTTGGTAACAGGAAAGGAACAGGATATGTTTACAAACATCCTTGTTCACTTACGATTCGGCTAGAGGCTTGTTCTCATCGTGGGATGGTGCGAGGACGCCATCCTCCAAGCCCGAGCCGCCCGCCCGAGGCACCTTGCCTCGCTTAGAAGCCCTTTCCTCCCAATCTTCGGAGGCAGACCTTTTCTTACCCTGGGGGGAAGAGACTTTGACTTCTCCTTCATTTTTGTCTTCGGACGATGGAATTTTGATTCCCCCGGACGCAATGTCCGATATATCTTCTGGATGGAGGCCGCTTTTAGTCCTCCCACTTTCCGCCTTGTCCTCCTGCACATGCATCTGGTACGGCGCTGGGGCCAGCATCCTTGTTAGTACGGGATCCGCTGAGTCTTCGGGAAGGGGGGCCGAACACCTAATTCACCCTGCTTTCTTTATCCAGCACTGGAAAAAGATAAGTTTTACTCAGTATTGCATTGCAGCATACATAACTACAAAGTGTTCGGGAATTGAGCGCTTACCGCGGTATCCGTATGTTTGCAGTCGAGGCCAATGTCCTCGGTGGTGTCCGGCCACTGTTTTCGTTTCCCGAAAAACAACTTCCACATCCCTTTGTGTGTTGTGCCGAAGAAGTGTTGGAGGGTTCGTGGTCCTTCCGGGTTGAACTCCCACATGCGGAGAGGCCTACGCTGGCATGGCAGGACTCGGCGGACTAGCATTATTTGAATCACGTTGACAAGATCGATGTCCTTCTCAAGGAGGGTTCGGATGCGGCTCTGTAGAGTCTGTACTTCATCAACTGATCCCCAGTCCAGCCCCTTATTAATCCATGATGCAAGCTATAACGGAGGGCCAGAACGGAACGCGGGTATAGCTGCCCACTTGGTACCGTGGGGTTCTGTGACGTAAAACCACACCCGCTGCCATTGGTTGGAAGTTTTGGCAAAAGAGCCTTTTGGCCAGAGAGTGTTGGTTAGCTTGCTCACTATCCTTCGGCTTCACACTAAAGGTCTTGAGCCCTAAGCCGAAGTGTGGGGGAATTCGGAGGAAGGCCTCACATGTGATGATAAACGCCGAGACGTGGAGGAAAGAATCTGGGGCTAGATCATGAAAATCTAGTCCGTAATAAAACATAAGGCCCTGAACGAAGGGGTGAAGAGCGAACCCTAGCCCTCGGAGGAAGTGAGAGATGAATACGACCCTCTCACCGGATCTGGGAGTAGGAATAACCTGTCCTTGAGCAGGAAGCCTGTGGGGGATCTCTGCGGTCAGGTATCTGGCCGCCCGGAGCTTCGCAATGTCCTCCTCCATAATAGAGGAAACCACCCATTGGCCCTGTGGGCTGGGTCCGGACATGATTGAGAAGCTTGAAGCAATGAAGTCGAACCTTGGGTACTAGAACTCGAGGTTGGGAAGGCTGAGGAGAGGTTCAGCGTGAAAAGGCGGCCCTTGGCTCCTTTATAAAGGCAACGGGTATCGAACGCCTCCTCCTAAGCCTGAAAACCTGCCTATTCTTAAGGAATCTTCCTAGTGGAACGGTTGGTTTACCCACGCTCGTATTAATGAAAATCCCGCAATAAGGGGACACGATCTCTGCTTCGACAAGACGTGCCAATAAAAACCACGCCTCGAAACATGGAACGGCAGGACAAGAAACGATTCGAAATAAAGACTGGACAAGCGTGATGTCACATTACAAAAAGTGGTCAGCAGATTAGACTCGTGAAATATTATACTCTCTACGGCTGTGTGTGTAGTACTTAGGTTGCAGATCCGAACACGATCGTTGCGTCCGAAGACTATCCTGGAGTATTTGGAAAGAGGAACCCACCTTGCAATGCCGAAGACAATCTGCATGCCGGACACCTCATCATTGAAGCCTGGTTCAGGGGCTACTGAGGGAGTCCTGGACTAAGGGGTCCTTGGGCGTCCGACCTGTTATACATGGGCCAGACTGATGGGCTGTGAAGATACAAAGACCTGATACGTCTCCAACGTATATATAATTTTTGATTTCTCCATGCTATATTATCTACTGTTTTGGACAATATTGGGCTATATTTTCCACTTTTATATTATTTTTGGGACTAACCTATTAACCGGAGGCCCAACCCAGAATTGCTGTTTTTTTTTGCCTATTTCAGAGTTTCGAAGAAACGGAATATCAAACGGAGTGCAAACGAAATGAAACCTTCGGGAACGTGATTTTCTCACCGAACGTGATCCAGGAGACTTGGACCCTAAGTCAAGGAAGCTTAGAGGAGGGCACGAGGTAGGGGGCGCACCCTCCACCCTCGTGGGCCCCACGTTGCTCCACTGACGTACTTCTTCCTCCTATATATACTTACGTACCCCCAAATGATCAGAGACGGAGCCAAAAACCTAATTCCACCGCCGCAACCTTCTGTACCCACGAGATCCCATCTTGGGGCCTGTTCTGGAGCTCCGCCGGAGAGGGCATCCACCACGGAGGGCTTCTACATCATCACCATAGCCCCTCCGATGAAGTGTGAGTAGTTTACCTCGGACCTTCGGGTCCATAGTTAGTAGCTAGATGGCTTCTTCTCTCTTTTTGGATCTCAATACAATGTTCTCCCCCTCTCTCGTGGAGATCTATTTGATGTAATCTTCTTTTTGAGGTGTGTTTGTTGAGATTGATGAATTGTGGGTTTATGATCAAGATTATCTATGAACAATATTTGAATCTTCTCTGAATTCTTTTATGTATGATTGGTTATCTTTGCAAGTCTCTTCGAATTATCAGTTTGGTTTGGCCTACTAGATTGGTTTTTCTTGCAATGGGAGAAGTGCTTAGCTTTGGGTTCAATCTTGCGGTGTCCTTTCCCAGTGACAGTAGGGACAACAAGGCACATATTGTATTGTTTCCATCGAGGGTAACAAGATGGGGTTTTTATCATATTGCATGAATTTATCCCTCTACATCATGTCATCTTGCTTAAGGCGTTACTCTGTTTTCTTGAACTTAATACTCTAGATGCATGCTGGATAGCGGTCGATGAGTGGAGTAATAGTAGTAGATGCAGGTAGGAGTCGGTCTACTTGTCTCGGACGTGATGCCTATATACATGATCATACCTAGATATTCTCATAACTATGCTCAATTCTCTCAATTGATCAACAGTAATTTGTTCACCCACCGTAAAATACCTATGCTCTTGAGAGAAGCCACTAGTGAAATCTATGGCCCCCGGGTCTATCTCCATCATATTAACCTTCCATCACTTTATTATTGCCTTTGCTTTTTTACTTTACTTTTATTTTTACCTTGCATCTTCATCACAAAAATACCAAAAATATTATCTATCATGTCTATCAGATCACACTCTCGTAAGTGACCATGAAGGGATTGACAACCCCTAATCGCGTTTGTTGCGAGGAGTTATTTTCTTTGTGTAGGTACGAGGGACTCGCGCGTAGCGTCCTACTGGATTGATACCTTGGTTCTCAAAAACTGAGGGAAATAGTTACGCTACTATGCTGCATCACCTTTCCTCTTCAAGGAAATCCAACGCAGTGCTCAAGAGGTAGCAAGAAGAATTTCTGGCGCCGTTGCCGGGGAGTCTACGCAAAAGTCAACATACCAAGTACCCATCACAAACCCTTATCTCCCGCATTACATTATTTGCCATTCGCCTCTTGTTTTCCTCTCCCCCACTTCACCCTCGCCGTTTTATTCGCCCTCTCTTTCCCGTTCGCCTCTTTTTCGCCTGCTTGTCATTATGGCTAGTCCTCTATCTTCTCCGTTGTCTCCCGAGAATGAAGTTCTAAATTTTAAGCAAAGGGAGGGAGAAAATCTAAAAGACGCTTGGTATAGAATTTGCAATGCTCAAAATAGATCTACCAGGTGCTAATCCTTGGTATATATATATCCTTGATACCATTACCGGAGGGGATTTCTTGGGTAGCCATGTCTTTGATTCTTATAATGCTATGATAGATTTGTTTGGCTCTCCCCCTCTTTTGGTTAATGGAACTATATTAACTTTGGAGCATGTAATGCAAAGGCTTGAAATTATTGAACATAATGTTTCCACCGCAGAGTTAATTGAAATTTGGATAAAAATATCCACACCCGAATCTCTCAATATGGATCTAAAGTAGGAGTCACTTTGAAAAATATTAAAGAAAATGAACCTATAGTTAATGAGAAAATAAATCAGGATTCCACTAGGATCGATAAACTAGAAGATATCATTACCAACTTGGGAACCGCTTTTTCTTCCATAAAGAATACTCCAAGTCCTCCCACTAAAACTTCCAAGCTTATGTATGTTCATAAAAATAAGGGTGAATCCTCTAGTAAGGAAACCGCGGATCTTAAATCTATAAGTATTCATCCCAATCTTTTTGCTATCATTAAGGATCCATTTGCTACAAATGAATTTTTCGATCTTGTGCCAAAAAATTTGATGATTACTAAAAAGAAATAAATTCCTAAGGATGATAGATGCCTCATTGAAGAATTGCCTACCAAAGATGGCAATACCTAGATCTATCCTTGATTTTATGCCTAGCTAGGGCCGTTAAACGATAGCGCTTGTTGGGAGGCAACCCAATTATATTTTTATTTCTTTTTGCTTTTGCTTCTGTTTAGGAATAAATCGTAGATATATCCTCTGGTTAGATGTGTTTTTATGTTTTAATTAGTGTATGTGCCAAGTTAAACCTATAGGATCTTCTTGGATGATAGTTATTTGATCTTGCTGTAATTTCCAGAAACTTTCGGTTCACGAAAACAATTGTTAAAAATCACCAAAACGTGATAAAATACTTATTCCAATTTGTGCTGATCAATAAATAAATTTCCTAGTTCTTCCTATTTTTGATGAAT
The DNA here is from genome assembly GCA_021605145.1 of Aegilops bicornis. NCBI lineage: Eukaryota > Viridiplantae > Streptophyta > Magnoliopsida > Poales > Poaceae > Aegilops > Aegilops bicornis. The sequence goes on from CM038674.1 coordinate 186,960,442, forward strand.
TTTTGGCGTTCGAGAAGTTTGCGTTAGTTACAGATTACTACAGACTGTTCTGTTTTTGACAGATTCTGTTTTTCGTGTGTTGTTTGCTTATTTTGATGAATCTATGGCTAGTAAAATAGTTTATAAACCATAGAGAAGTTGGAATACAGTAGGTTTAACACCAATATAAATAAAGAATGATTTAATTACAGTACCTTGAAGTGGTCTTTTGTTTTCTTTCGCTAACGGAGCTCACGAGATTTCTGTTGAGTTTTGTGTTTTGAAGTTTTCAAGTTTTGGGTGAAATATTTTGATGGATTGTGGAACAAGGAGTGGCAAGAGCCAAAGCTTGGGGATGCCCATGGCACCCCCAAGATAATATAAGGACACCAAAAAGTCAAAGCTTGGGGATGCCCCGGAAGGCATCCCTCTTTCGTCTACTTCCATCGATAACTTTACTTGGTGCTATATTTTTATTCACCATATGATATGTGTTTTGCTTGGAGCGTCTTGTATGATTTGAGTCTTTGTTTTTTAGTTTACCCTAATCATCCTTGTTTTACACACCTTTTGAGAGAGCCATACATGATTTGAAAATTATTAGAATACTCTTTGTGCTTCACTTATATCTTTTGAGCTATATAATTTTGCTCTAGTACTTCACTTATATCTTTTAGAGCACGGTGGCGGATTTTTTTTAAAGAAACTATTGATCTCTCATGCTTCACTTAGATTATTTTGAGAGTCTTAAATAGCATGGTAATTTTCTTAAATAATCCTAATATGCTAGGTATACAAAAATAGTAAAAACTTTCTTGTGAGTGTGTTGAATGCTAAGAGAAGTTTGATGCTTGATGATTGTTTTGAGATATGGTGGTAATAATATTAAAGTCGTGCTAGTTGAGTAGTTGTGAATTTGAGAAATGCTTGTGTTGAAGTTTGCAAGTCCCGTAGCATGCACGTATGGTAAACGTTATGTAACAAATTTGAAACATGAGGTGTTCTTTGATTGTCCTCCTTATGAGTGGCGGTCGGGGACGAGCGATGGTCTTTTCCTACCAATCTATCCCCCTAGGAGCATGCGCGTAGTGCTTTGGTTTCAAATGGCTTGTAGATTTTTGCAATAAGTATGTGAGTTCTTTATGACTAATGTTGAGTCCATGGATTATACGCACTCTCGCCCTTCTATCATTGCTAGCCTCCTAGGTACCGTGCATTGCCCTTTCTCACATTGAGAGTTGGTGCAAACTTCGCCGGTGCATCCAAACCCCGTGATATGATACGCACTTTCACACATAAACCTCCTTATATCCTCCTCAAAACAGCCACCGTACCTACCTATTATGGCATTTCCATAACCATTCCGAGATATATTGCCATGCAACTTTCCACCATTCCGTTTATCATGACATTCATTATTGTCATATTGCTAGCATGATCATGTAGTTGACATAGTATTTGTGCCAAAGCCACCGTTCATAATTCTTTCATACATGTCACTCTTGGCTCGTTGCATATCCCGATACACCACCGGAGGCATTCATATAGAGTCATACTTTGTTCTAGTATCGAGTTGTAATCATTGAGTTGTAAATAAATAGAAGTGTGATGATCATCATTTAATAGAGCATTGTCCCAAAAAAAAAGAGAAAGGCCAAATAAAAAATATAAAAAAGAAGGCCCAATAAAATAAAAAATAAAAAGGGGCAATGTTACTATCCTTTTTCCACGCTTGTGCTTCAAAGTAGCATCATGTTCTTCATATAGAGAGTCTCTTGAGTTATCATTTTCATATACTAGTGAGAATTTTTCATTATAGAAATTGGCTTGTATATTCCAACAATGGGCCTCCTCAAGTGCCCTAGGTCTTCGTGAGCAAGCAAGTTGGATGCACACCCACTTAGTTTTCTTTTGTTGAGCTTTCATACATTTATAGATCTAGTGCATCCGTTGCATGGCAATCCCTACTCCTTGCATTAACATCAATCGATGGGCATCTCCATAGCTCATTGATTAGCCTCGTTGATGTTAGACTTTCTCCTTTTTTGTCTTCTCCACATAACCACCATCATCATATTCTATTCCACCCATAGTGTTATGTCCATGGCTCGCGCTCATATATTGTGTGAAAGTTTATAGGTTTGAGATTACTGAAGTATGAAAAAATTGCTTGGCTTGTCATCGGGGTTGTGCATGATGAGAGCATTCTTGTGTGACGAAAATGGAGCATGACTAAACTATATGATTTTGTAGGGATGAACTTTCTTTGGCATGTTATTTTGAGAAGACATAATTGCTTAGTTAGTATGCTTGAAGTACTATTTTTATGTCAATATGAACTTTTGTCTTGAATCTTTCGGAGCTGAATATTCTTATGACAATTAAGAAGAATTACATTGAAATTATGCCAAGTAACACTCCGCATCAAAAATTCTGTTTTTATCATTTACCTACTCGAGGACGAGCAGGAATTAAGCTTGGGGATGCCTGATACGTCTCCAACGTATCTATAATTTTTTATTGCTCCATGCTATATTATCTACTCTTTTGGACAATATTGGGCTTTATTTTCCAATTTTATATTATTTTTGGGACTAACCTATTAACCGGAGGCCCAAACCAGAATTGCTGTTGTTTGCCTATTTCAGAGTTCTGACGAAACGGAATATCAAACGGAGTCCAAACGGAATGAAACCTTCGGGAACGTTATTTTCTCACTAAACGTGATCCAGGAGACTTGGACCCTAAGTCAAGGAAGCTTCCAAGAGGGCACGAGGTAGGGGGGCGCGCCAACCGCCCCAGGGCGCGCCCTCCACCCTCATGGGCCCCATGTTGCTCCATCGACGTACTTCTTCCTCCTATATATACCTACGTACCCCCAAACGATCAGAGACGGAGCCAAAAACCTAATTCCACCGCCGCAACCTTCTGTACCCACGAGATCCCATCTTGGGGCCTGTTCCGGAGCTCCGCTGGAGAGGGCATCCACCACGGAGGGCTTCTACATCATCACCATAGCCCCTCCGATGAAGTGTGAGTAGTTTACCTCAGACCTTCGCGTCCATAGTTAGTAGCTAGATGGCTTCTTCTCTCTTTTTGGATCTCAATACAATGTTCTCCCCCTCCCTCGTGGAGATCTATTCAATGTATTCTTCTTTTTGCAGTGTGTTTGTTGAGACTGATGAATTGTGGGTTTATGATCAAGATTATCTATGAACAATATTTGAATCTTCTCTGAATTCTTTTATGTATGATTGGTTATCTTTGCAAGTCTCTTCGAATTATCAATTTGGTTTGGCCTACTAGATTGGTTTTTCTTGCAATGGGAGAAGTGCTTAGCTCTGGGTTCAATCTTGCGGTGTCCTTTCCCAGTGACAGTAGGGGCAGCAAGGCACGTATTGTATTGTTGTCATCGAGGATAACAAGATGGGTTTTTATCATATTGCATTAATTTATCCCTCTACATCATGTCATCTTGCTTAAGGCGTTACTCTGTTTTCTTGAACTTAATACTCTAGATGCATGCTGGATAGCAGTCAATGAGTGGAGTAATAGTAATAGATGCAGGCAGGAGTCGGTCTACTTGTCTCGGACGTGATGCCTATATACATGATCACACCTAGATATTCTCATAACTATGCTCAATTCTGTCAATTGCTCAGCAGTAATCCGTTCACCCACCGTAAAATACTTATGCCCTTGAGAGAAGCCACTAGTGAAATCTATGGCCCCCGGGTGCATCTCCATCATATTAACCTTCCATCACTTTATTATTGCCTTTGATTTTTTACTTTAATTTTATTTTTACCTTGCATCTTTATCACAAAAATACGAAAAATATTATCTATCATCTCTATCAGATCTCACTCTTGTAAGTGACCGTGAAGGGATTGACAACCCCTAATCGCGTTGGTTGCGAGGAGTTATTTTCTTTGTGTAGGTACGAGGGACTCGCGCATAGCCTCCTACTGGATTGATAACTTGGTTCTCAAAAAATGAGGGAAATACTTACGCTACTGTGCTGCATCACCTTTCCTCTTCAAGGAAATCCAACGCAGTGCTCAAGAGGTAGCAAGACCGAAGACCCTACCCGTGTCCGGATGGGACTCTCCTTGGCGTGGAAGGCAAGCCTGGCGGCTAAATATGAAGATTCCTTTCTCTGTAACTGACCTTGTGTAACCCTAGATCCCTCCGGTGTCTATATAAACCGGAGGGTTTAGTCCGTAGAGACGACATATATACATTCATAGTCATACAGGCTAGACTTCTAGGGTTTTAGCCATTACGATCTCGTGGTAGATCAACTCTTGTAATACTCATATTCATCATGATCAATCAAGCAGGAAGTAGGGTATTACCTCATAGAGAGGGCCCGAACCTGGGTAAACATTGTGTCCCCCGTCTCCTGTTACCATCGACCTTAGAGGCACAGTTCGGGACCCTCTACCCGAGATCCGCCGGTTTTGACACCGACAGCGGCACCACGAAGGGGTCACACTGGGCGGCTGTATGGTAGGGGACAGGGTGCAGGGTTGATCTTCTTCTTCCACGACTGTCGCCCCTTGAAGCTCAGGCTCCCCGCCGGGCCCAGGTACACCCCATTCTCTATCCTCTGCCCCTACGGAATAAGATGGGTAAAGAGTTTCAGTTATAGGAAAGTGTCTATTAGTCGGGTAAGTAGCTACTGGACCGCTGAATCATCGTTGCTCATTTGTTCGTCCAGAATCTGATGCCATGGCTGCAATGTGACATAGGTGCTCACCGCGGTGTCGAATCGCTGGACGGCGGTCACAGGGAAGTAGCTCCCTTTCTCAAGCTTACCCTGCAAGACATTCACTTCAGACAAATCAATTGATTAATTGACGACCAAATGCAAATTGCAAGTCTGAAGCTTAAAATTCAGGTGTGTGTTTGTTGGCTTGGTTACCTGAGCATTGAAGATGAACATCCACGTCCGCCGGGGACTCGATCTGCCGAGCGCCTCGAAGAAGGCCGAGGTGTCGAGCTTGGCCTTCTTGATCTTGACCAGCGCGGTCAGCAGCAACACCTTTGGGGCCGACACCTCCTCTACTGGTGCAGGGTTTCGTGGCTGCCGTGTGAATCCACTATCTATTCTCATTGCTTAATTTGTATTGGTTATTCCAGTCACACATAGCTAATTTTTACTTTTCATACATGCTGAAGGTTGATTTGTGCATGAAATGCTTTATGAATCTGAGTAGTCTGGCTCTTTATCAAGGAATTTCACGCAATTGTCTGATATTTTGACAGCAATTGGTGAGGGTACAGAATGGGGACCAGTCCTCCCTTTGGACATTTTTATGATGTTGTTTGGTAGCAAGTTTTGATGTTTCCTGATTAGAGAGAACAAACATCTCTCCAAGCAAGCTGAAGCTTTTATTCTCAGATTCTTTATGCTAAAATTGATGGGCTATCTTCAATTTGCTAGACAGATGTTTCTTGCTTCATTTTCATTTGAATGTGGTGATGAAGAGTTGAAGCTGGAAGAAGCCGCATCTGAACAGCTGCTCCCTGTCGCTGCTTTATGAACCGCCTCATCCAACGAGGACGCTGCTACCGCCGCTGCTTCTGAAGACACAGGAGCCGCCTCATCCGGTGAAGACTTGTCGCTGTTCCATAGTGAGTCCGCCGCCACCTCTTTTGTTTCCGCACTGAAACGCGGGTTTTTGCCAGCGCCTAAATTTTCTCCGCTGCTTATCATGTTTATTTTAGCTGTCCTTCCTCTGGAGAATTGAGCGCATGTTTTTTGTAATAGTATAGCGTTTGAAAACATTATATTTCCTACCTGCACATTACTTGAAACATAGTTAAGCTGTGTATATTTAGCAGATTTTTTGCTTACATGCAATTGTCCTTAACTCTGGTTACATTTCTCTATGGCCGCAAAATTCAAGAAGTTGTATATATACATACTTTGGTCACAGTATGATCATCAAATCAAATACAATAAGAGTATATGACACTTCCTGCTAATTAAATATCTTCAGCTATAAATCTGGTTATGTACTTCTCTTTGTGTAATTAAGTCCGGATTACTAGATCTTATGCAAATGGCTTTTTATTTAAGCAAATGTTGATTTTAATCTGTTGAAATATAGATGGTATTTGCAAATCCAACGAAGGGGTGGGAATATCTGCAGCATGAAGTTTCTCCTGCTGATAGGGTGTTCTTCTTCACGTTTGTGGCATGATCATGGTCTTCTGCTATCAGTGGCAACGATTCTTCTGCTGTTGCAAGTGAGGTCTTAAGTGTTGTGTTGTTACGTATTAGAGATAAAAGTGTGTATGAAGAAAAATACTTGGGAGTAAGGCTGCATTTGACCTTAGTTCTGACAAAATTAATTTTTATTTGTTTGCTAGGCTATGTGTCGTAACATCACTACATGCTGTAGTGTATTTTTCCTTTAAAATCCACATTATGCAATTTGGCTTTATAAGAGGTGTCACTTTATTATTAGTGCATATGCAAATAAAGGAAAGAGGAGGGCAAAAACAGTAAGTCAAGCAACTGACGTTTGTTCCGTAGCGAAGAATGGGAGTTTGTTCTATTATGTTCATCAGTGTACAGATGAATTGAGACCGAAGGAATGATATAAATTTGCTTGAGGTTATGAATTATTTTTTGTTCTTCCTTGCATCTTACTAGAATTTTCTTATTCTTGCAATTCTTCATGTTTTCCCATACCATCTGCTTTATAGAAGTTTCTACATCGAATTAAGTAAGTATATCCTCCTTTGCTATCCAAGTTTGTTTTTTTTTGTTCATCCGAAATCTGTATGGAGTTGAGACTGAGAGAGTGACATAGATTTGCTTGAGGTTTTAAATTATTTTTTGCTGACGAGTTTGCATGCTATACTGTATCATTAATAACTATTTTCCGTTGTCTGAGTTTACAAAGTCTTAAGTGCATCCAACGATCAGTTTTATTTGATTTGAATTACAAGGTGGGATGTACATTATTTATAATCATTATAAATATTATGTTGTCAATGCCTTGATTTGAACATTGCAATTTTTGTTACCCCGTTGCAACGCACAGGCTCTTTTGCTAGTAAATCCTACAAGATGAACTATTTTTCAGAGGCGAAATAAAACTTTATAAAATATATTTTTTTGAAAACTCCAAATAAATCCAAATTTGAATTCAAACTTTTGGCATTATTTTCTTCTGACATTTTTGGAGTGTCATTTTAGCCCCTCTCATACTTTTGAACAAGTATTTGTCAGGGATTTTTTTGAAATGAATTTCAAATGCCAATTTGAATTCAAAGTCAAATAAAATTCAAATGCCTCTGAAAATTCCAAATGCCACTCAATTTCACACAGTCAGTCACACAACAATCAAACAAACAATCATAAATATTTATTTAATATAACATTCCAAAATTTAGAATTTTGGGATGTTGCACCTTTCTCCCATGAGAGGGAAATGCAGGAGGGGCTAGCCCTCCCCCCTTTCCTTCCCTTAGGGCTTGCTGTCCAAAGAAGGGGCGCACAAGAGGCTGGTCCATTCCCCATTTGGCCCATTAGGCCCATATCTTTGTTGGGGGTGCCCGAAACTCCTTTCCGGTGACCAGATAAGTACCTGGTACCCTCCGAAACACTTCCGGTGTCCGAATACCATCGTTCTATATATTAATCTTTACCTCTCGTACATTTCGAGACTCCTCGTCATGTACGTGATCTCATCCGGGACTCCGAACAACATTCAGTCACCAAATCACATAACTCATATAATACTATATCGTCATCGAACGTTAAGCGTGCGGACCCTACGGGTTCGAGAACTATGTAGACATGACCGAGACACCTCTCCGGTCAATAACCAATAGCGGAAACTGGATGCCCATTTCGGCTCCTACATATTCTACGAAGATCTTTATCAGTCGAACCGTTATGACATCATACGTAATTCCCTTTGTCCATCGGTATGTTACTTGCCCGAGATTCGATCGTCGATATCTTCATACCTAGTTCAATATCGTTACTGGCAAGTCTCTTTACTCGTTCTGTAATACACCACCTCATGACTAACTCCTTAGTCGTTTTCTTGCAAGCTTATGATGTGTATTACCGAGAGGGCCCAGAGATACCTCTTCGATACTCGGAGTGACAAATCCTAATCTCAATCTATGCCAACTCAACAAACACCTTCGGAGATACATGTAGAGCATCTTTATAATCACCCAGTTACGTTGTGATGTTTGATAGCACACAAGGCATTCTCCGGTATCAGGGAGTTGCATAATTTCATAGTCGAAGGAATATGTATTTGACATGAAGAAAGCAATAGCAATAAAACTGAACGATTAATATGCTAAGCTAACTGATGGGTCTTGTCCATCACATCATTCTCGTAATGATGTGATCCCATTATCAAATGACTACACATGTCCATGGTTAGGAAACCATAAACATCTGTGATCAACGAGCTAGTCAAATAGAGGCTCACTATGGACACAGTGTTTGTCTATGTATTCAGACATGTATTTAGGTTTCTGATCAATACTAGCATGAATAATAAACCTTCATCATGAATAAGGAAATATGAAATAGCAACTTTATTATTGCCTCTAGGGCATATTTCCTTCAGCTCCCCCATGGGAGCACCTTCACGCGAGGAGGCTGGGGAGGCCATGACCAAAACCACGTCTCCGATATTGCTCACCGTCGTCATCGTTGCTATAGAAGCCATTGTGCGCGTCCAGTCGTTGGAAGCACAAAAGGGATCAAAGACTTCAAGACGGCGACCTAAACAGGGGAACAACGTTGAAGACGACGCCACCGCCCGACCCTGCAGCGGGATATGGGCTTTCACCCGAAAGACTTGATCCAGGAGTAGAGGCTGTGAAGATTCCCGACGACGCCTCCAAGGAGGGTAGCAACGCCCAAGGGCCCCGTCTGAAGGAAATATGCCCTAGAGGCAATAATAAAGTTATTATTTATTTCCTTATATCATGATAAATGTTTATTATTCATGCTAGAATTGTATTAACCGGAAACATGATACATGTGTGAATACATAGACAAACAGAGTGTCACTAGTATGCATCTACTTGACTAGCTCGTTGATCAAAGATAGTTATGTTTCCTAGTCATAGACATGAGTTGTCATTTGATTAACGGGATCACATCATTAGGAGAATGATGTGATTGACTTGACCCATTCCGTTAGCTTAGCACTTGATCGTTTAGTATGTTGCTATTGCTTTCTTCGTGACTTATACATGTTCCTATGACTATGAGATTATGCAACTCCGTTCGGAGGAACACTTTGTGTGCTACCAAACATCACAACGTAACTGGGTGATTATAAAGGTGCTCTACAGGTGTCTCCGAAGGTACTTGTTGGGTTGGCGTATTTTGAAAATAGGATTTGTCACTCCGATTGTCGGAGAGGTATCTCTGGGCCCACTCGGTAATGCACATCACTATAAGCCTTGCAAGCATTGCAACTAATGAGTTAGTAGCGGGATGATGTATTACGGAACGATTAAAGAGACTTGTCGGTAACGAGATTGAACTAGGTATTAAGATACCGATGATTGAATGTCGGGCAAGTAACATACCGATGACAAAGGGAACAACGTATGTTGTTATGCGGTTTGACGATAAAGATCTTCGTAGAATATGTAGGAGCCAATATGAGCATCCAGGTTTCGCTATTGGTTATTGACCGGAGACGTGTCTCGGTCATGTCTACATTAGTTCTCAAACCCGTAGGGTCCGCACGCTTAAAGTTCGATGACGGTTATATTATGAGTTTATGTGTTTTGATGTACCGAAGGAAGTTCGGAGTCCCGGATGTGATCACGGACAAGACGAGGAGTCTCGAAATGGTCGAGACATAAAGACTGATATATTGGAAGCCTATATTTGGATATCGGAAGTGTTCCGGGTGAAATCGGGATTTTACGGGAGTACCGGGGGTTACCGGAACCCCCCGGGGGTTTAATGGGCCAAGATGGGCCTTAGTGGAGAAGAGGAGGGGCGGCCAGGGCAGGCCGCGCGCCCCCTCCCCCTCTAGTCCGAATTGGACAAGGAGGGGGGCGGCGCCCCCCTTTCCTTCCTCTCTCCCTCCTCCTTCCCCCTTCTCCTACTCCAACTAGGAAAGGAGGGAGTCCTACTCCCAGTGGGAGTAGGACTCCTCCTGGCGCGCCTCCTCCTGGCCGGCCACCTCTCCCCCCTTGCTCCTTTATATACAGGGGCAGGGGGCACCTCTAGATACAACAATTGATCTCTTGTATCTCTTAGCCGTGTGCGGTGCCCCCTCCACCATAGTCCACCTCGATAACATCGTAGCGGTGCTTAGGCGAAGCCCTGTGTCGGTAGAACATCATCATCGTCACCACGCCGTCGTGCTGATGAAACTCTCCCTCAAAGCTCGGCTGGATCGGAGTTCGAGGGACGTCATCGAGCCGAACGTGTGCTGAACTCGGAGGTGCCGTACGTTCGGTACTTGATCGGTCGGATCATGAAGACGTACGACTACATCAACCGCTTTGTGCTAACGCTTCCGCTTTCGGTCTACGAGGGTACGTGGACAACACTCTCCCCTCTTGTTGCTATGCATCACCATGATCCTGTGTGTGCGTAGGATATTTTTTGAAATTACTACGTCCCCCAACAGTGGCATCCGAGCGTGGTTTTATGCGTAGATGTTATATGCACGAGTAGACCACAAGTGAGTTGTGGGCGATATAAGTCATACTGCTTACCAGCATGTCACACTTTGGTTTGGCGGTATTGTTGGATTAAGCGGCCCAGACCGACATTATGCGTACGCTTACGCGAGTCTGGTTTTACCGCTGTGCTTTGCACACAGGTGACTAGCGGGTGTCAGTTTCTCCAACTTTAGTTGAACCAAGTGTGGCTACACCCGGTCCTTGAGAAGGTTAAAACATCACTAACTTGACAAACTATCATTGTGGTTTTGATGCGTAGGTAAGAACGGTTCTTGCTCAGCCCGTAGCAGCCACGTAAAACTTGCAAAAACAAAGTAGAGGGCGTCTAACTTGTTTTTGCAGGGCATGTTGTGATGTGATATGGTCAAGCTGTGATGAGATATAAGTTTTTGTATAAGATGATCATGTTTTGTTGAAGTTATTGGCAACTGGCAGAAGCCTTATGGTTGTCTCTTTATTGCATAAGATGCAAGCGCCAAATAATTGCTTTCTTTATTGCTATGCGATAGCAATAGTTACAAGAGCAATAGTTGGCGAGACGACCATGTGACGACACATTGATATAGATCAAGATGATGGAGATCATGGTGTCATGCCGATGACGATGGAAATCATGACGATGCTTTGGAGATGGAGATCAAAGGCACAAGATGATGATGGCCATATCATGTCACATATTTATATTGCATGTGATGTTTATCTTTTATACATCTTATTTTTCTTATTTCGACGGTAGCTTTATAAGATGATTCCTTACTAAAATTTCAAGGTATAAGTGTTCTCCCTGAGTATGCACCGTTGCGACAGTTCTTCGTGCCGAGACACCACGTGATGATCGGGTGTGATAAGCTCTACGTTCAAATACAACAGGTGCAAAACAGTTGCACACGCGGAATACTCAGGTTAAACTTAACGAGCCTAGTGATACGTCGCCAACGTATCTATAATTTTTGAATGCTCCATGCTATATTAACTACTGTTTTGGACATTATTGGGCTTTATTATCCACTTTTATATTATTTTTGGGACTAACCTATTAACCGGAGGCCCATCCCAGAATTGCTGTTTTTTTTTGCCTATTTCGTAGTTTCGCAGAAAAAAGAATATCAAGCGGAGTACAAACGGAATGAAACCTTCGGGAGCGTGATTTTTGGAACGAACATGATCCAGGAGACTTGGACCCTACGTAAGAGAAGCTTCCAGGAGGCCACGAGGTAGGGGGGCGCGCCTACCCCCCCCCCCCCAGGGCGCGCCCTCCACCCTCGTGGGCCCCCTATTGCTCCACCGACATACTCCTTCCTCCTATATATACCTACGTACCCCAAACGATCAGATACAGAGCCAAAAACCTAATTCCACGGCCACAACCTGCTGTACCCACGAGATCCCATCTTGGGGCCTATTCCGGAGCTCCGCCGGAGGGGGCATCCATCACGGAGGGCTTTTACATCAACACCATAGCCTCTCCGATGAAGTGTGAGTAGTTTACTTCAGACCTTCGAGTCCATAGTTAGTAGCTAGATGGCTTCTTCTCTCTTTTTAGATCTCAATACAATGTTCTCCCCCTCTGTCGTGGAGATCTATTCGATGTAATCTTCTTTTTCTGGTGTGTTTGTTGAGACCAATGAATTGTGGGTTTATGATCAAGATTATCTATGAACAATATTTGAATCTTCTCTGAATTCTTTTATGTATGATTGGTTATCTTTGCAAGTCTCTTTGAATTATCCGTTTGGTTTGGCCTACTAGATTGATCTTTCTTGCAATGGGAGAAGTGCTTAGCTTTGGGTTCAATCTTGTGGTGTCCTTTCCCGATGTGATGGGGCCAGCAAGGCACATATTGTATTGTTGCCATCGAGGATAACAAGATGGGGTTTTTATCATATTGCATGAATTTATCCCTCTACATCATGTCATCTTGCTTAAGGCATTACTGTTTTTTTCATGAACTTAATACTCTAGATGCATCTTTGGATAGCGATCGATGAGTGGAGTAATAGTAGTATATGCAAAGGCGAGTCGGTCTACTTGTCTCGGACGTGATGCCTATATACATGATCATACCTAGATATTCTCATAACTATGCTCAATTCTGTCAATTTCTCAATAGTAATTCGTTCACCCACCGTAAATTTTACGTATGCTCTTGAGAGAAGCCACTAGTAAAACCTATGGCCCCCGGGTCTATCTTCATCATATTAATCTTCCAACACTTTGTTATTTCCTTTGCTTTTTACTTTGCTTTTATTTTACTTTGCATCTTTATCACAAAAATACAAAAATATTATCCTATCATATCTATCAGATCTCACTCTCGTAAGTGACAGTGAAGGGATTGGCAACCCCTTATCGCGTTGGTTGCGAGGATTTATTTGTATTGTGTGCAGGTAGGGACTCAGTGTAGCCTCCTCTTTGGATTGATACCTTGGTTCTCAAAAATTGAGGGAAATACTTACGCTACTATGCTGCATCACCCTTTCCTCTTCAAGGGAAAACCAACGCAGTGCTCAAGAGGTAGCAAGAAGGATTTCTAGCACCGTTGCCGGGGAGGTCTACGCAAAAGTCAACTTACCAAGTACCCATCACAATCTCTTATGTCCCGCATTACATTATTTTCCATTTGCCTCTCGTTTTCCTCTCCCCCACTTCACCCTTGTTGTTTTATTCGCCCTCTCTTTTTCCGTTCACCTCTTTTTCGCTTGCTTTTTGTCTGCTCATGTGTTGGATTGCTTGCTTGTCACGATGGCTCAAGATAATACTAAATTATGTGACTTTACCAATACCAACAATAATGATTTCCTTAGCACTCCGATTGCTCCTCTTACCGATACTGAATCTTGTGAAATCAATGCTGCTTTGTTGAATCTTGTCATGAAAGATCGATTCGCCGGCCTTCCTAGTGAAGATGCCGCTACTCATCTAAATAGCTTCGTTGATTTGTGTGATATGCAAAAGAAGAAATATGTTGATAATGATATTGTTAAATTGAAGCTATTTCCTTTTCACTTAGAGATCGTGCTAAAGCTTGGTTTTCGTCTTTGCCTAAAAATAGTATTGACTCTTGGAACAAGTGCAAAGATGCTTTTATCTCTAAGTATTTTCCTCCCGCTAAGATCATCTCTCTTAGAAACGATATTATGAATTTTAAGCAACTTGATCATGAACAGGTTGCACAAGCTTGGGAGAGGATGAAATTAATGATACGTAATTGCCCTACTCATGGTTTGAATTTGTGGATGATTATACAAAAAATTATGCGGATTGAATTTTGCTTCTAGAAATCTTTTAGATTCGACATGGGAGGCACTTTTATGGAAATCACTTTAGGATAAGCTACTAAACTCCTAGATAATATTATGCTTAATTATTCTCAATGGCACACTGAAAGATCTACTAATAAAAAAGTGCTTGCGATAGAAGAAATTAATTTTTTGAGTGGAAAGATGGATGAACTTATGAAACTATTTGCTAGCAAGAGTGTTTCCTCTGATCCTAATGATATTCCTTTGTCTACTTTGATTGAGAATAATAATGAATCTATGGATGTGAATTTTGTTGGTAGGAATAATTTTGGTAACAATGCTTATAGAGGAAACTTTAATCCTAGGCCTTATCCTAGCAATTCCTCTAATAATTATGGAAATTCCTACAACAACTCTTATGGAAATTTTAATAAGATGCCCTCCGAATTTGAGACTAGTGTTGAAGAGTTTATGAATTCGCAAAAGAATTTCAATGCTTTGCTTGAGAAAAAATTGCTTAAAGTTGATGAATTGGCTAGGAACGTTGATAGAATTTCTCTTGATGTTGATTATTTAAAGATCAGATCTATTCCTCCTAAGCATGATATCAATGAGTCTCTCAAAGCCATGATAATTTACATTGATGAGTGCAAAGAAAGAACCACTAGGATGCGTGCTAAGAAATATTGCTTTATAAAAGTGTGTTCTTCAATTTTTTATGAAAACAAAGATGAAGATCTTAAAGTTATTGGTGTGTCCCCTATTAAATCTTTGTTTTGCAATATGAATCTTGATAATGATGGGACTGGATATGATCCACCTTTACCTAGAAGGCGTTCCAAAAATTCGGAGTTTTTAGATCTTGATGCTAAACTTGATAAAGGTGGGATTGAAGAGATCAAAACCCTAGATGTTGCTAAACCCACTATTTTGGATTTCAATGAATTTAATTATGAAAGTTGCTCTTTGATTGACTGTATTTCCTTGTTGCAATCCGTGCTAAATTCTCCTCATGCTTATAGTCAAAATAAAGCGTTTACTAAACATATTGTTGATGCCTTGATGCAATCTTATGAAGAAAAGCTTGAGTTGGAAGTTTCTATCCCTAGAAAACTTTATTATGAGTGGGAAACAACTATTAAAATTAAGATTAGGGATCATGAGTTTTATGCTTTATGTGATTTGGGTGCTAGTGTCTCCACTATTCCCAAAACTTTGTGCGATTTGCTAGATTTCCGCGATTTTGATGATTGCTCTTTAAACTTGCACCTTGCGGATTCAACTATTAAGAAACCTATGGGAAGAATTAATGAAGTTCTTATTGTTGAAAATAGGAATTATGTGCCCATAGATTTTATCGTTCTTGATATAGATTGCAATCCTTCATGTCCTATTATTCTTGGTATACCTTTCCTTAGAACGATTGGTGCAATTATTGATATGAAGGAAGGGAATATTAGATTCCAATTTCCATTAAAGAAAGGCATGTAACACTTCCCTAGGAAGAAAATAAAATTACCATATGAATCTATCATGAGAGCCACTTATGGATTGCCTACCAAAGATGGCAATACCTAGATCTATCCTTGCTTTTATGCCTAGCTAGGGCCGTTAAACGATAGCGCATGTTGGGAGGCAACCCAATTTTATTTTTAGTTTTTTGATTTTTGCTTCTTTTTAGGAATAAATCTTTGATCTAGCCTCTGGTTAGATGTGTTTGAATGTTTTAATTAGTGTTTGTGCCAAGTTAAACCTATAGGATCTTCTTGGATGATAGTTATTTGATCTTGCAGAAATTTCCAGAAACTTTCTATTCACGAAAACAATTGTTAAATATCAGCAGAACGTGATAAAATAGTGATTCCAATTGCTTCTGATCAATAAACAAATTGCCTAGGTCTTCCTATTTTGCCTGATTTTTTGTAGTTCCATAAGTTTGCGTTAGTTACAAATTACTGCAGACTGTTCTGTTTTTGACAGATTCTGTTTTTCGTGTGTTGTTTGCTTATTTTGATGAATCTATGGCTAATAAAATAGTTTATAAACCATAGAGAAGTTGGAATACAGTAGGTTTAACACCAATATAAATAAAGAATGAGTTCATTACGGTACCTTGAAGTGGTCTCTTGTTTTCTTTCGCTAACGGAGCTCACAAGATTTCTGTTGAGTTTTGTGTTGTGAAGTTTTCACGTTTTGGGTGAAAGATTTTTGATGGATTATGGAACAAGGAGTGGCAAGAGCCTAAGATTGGGGATGCCCATGGCACCCCCAAGATAATCTAAGGACACCAAAAAGCCAAAGCTTGGGGATGCCCGGAAGGCATCCCCTCATTATCTACTTCCATCGGTAACTTTACTTGGAGCTATATTTTTATTCACCACATGATATGTGTTTTGCTTGGAGCGTTTTGTATGATTTGAGTCTTTGCTTTTTAGTTTACCACAATCATCCTTGCTGTACACACATTTTTATAGAGCCATACATGATTTGGAAATTATTAGAATACTCTTTGTGCTTCACTTATTTCTTTTGAGCTATATGTTTGCTCGAGTGCTTCACTTATATCTTTTAGAGCATGGTGGTGGATTTGTTTTATAGAAACTATTGATCTCTCATGCTTCACTTAGATTATTTTGAGAGTCTTAAATAGCATGGTAATTTGCTTAAATAATCTTAATACGCTAGGTATTCAAGAATAGTAAAAGCTTTCTTATGAGTGTGTTGAATACTAAGAGAAGTTTGATGCTTGATGATTGTTTTGAGATATGGAGGTTATAATATCAAAGTCGTGTTAGTTGAGTAGTTGTGAATTTGAGAAATGCTTGTGTTGAAGTTTGCAAGTCCCGTAGCATGCACGTATGGTAAACGTTATGTAACAGATTTGAAACATGAGGTGTTCTTTGATTGTCCTCCTTATGAGTGGCGGTCGGGGACGAGCGATGGTCTTTTCCTACCAATCTATCCCCCTAGGAGCATGCGCATAGTGCTTTGGTTTTAAATGTCTTGTAGATTTTTGCAATAAGTATGTGAGTTCTTTATGACTAATGTTGAGTCCATGGATTATACGCACTCTCACCCTTCCATCATTGCTAGCCTCTTGATGCACGTGCATTGCCCTTTCTCACATTGAGAGTTGGTGCAAACTTATTTGGTGCATCAAACCCCGAGATATGATATGCTCTTTCACACATAAACCTCCTTATATCTTCCTCAAAACATCCACCATACCTACCTATTATGGCATTTCCATAGCCATTCCGAGATATATTGCCATGCAACTTTCCACCATTCCGTTTATCATGGCACATTCATCATTGTCATATTGCTAGCATGATCATGTAGTTGACATAGTATTTGTGGCAAAGCCACCATTCATAATTCTTTCATACATGTCACTCTTGGTTTATTGCATATCCCGGTACACATGGGAGGCATTCATATAGAGTCATACCTTGTTCTAGTATCGAGTTGTAATCATTGAGTTGTAAATAAATAGAAGTGTGATGATCATCATTTAATAGAGCATTGTCCCAAAAAAAGAAGAGAAAGGCCAAATAAAAAAGAAGAAGGCCCCAAAAAAAGAAATAAAAAGGGGCAATGTTACTATCCTTTTTTTTCCACACTTCTGCTTCAAAGTAGCACCATAATCTTCATGATAGAGAGTCTTGTTTTGTCACTTTCATATACTAGTGGGAATTTTTCATTATAGAACTTGGCTTGTATATTCCAACAATGGGCCTCCTCAAGTGCCCTAGGTCTTCGTGAGCAAGCAAGTTGGATGCACACCCACTTAATTTCTTTAGTTGAGCTTTCATACATCTATAGCTCTAGTGCATCCGTTGCATGGCAATCCCTACTCCTTGCATTAACATCAATCGATGGGCGTCTCCATAGCCCATTGATTAGCCTCGTTGATGTGAGACTTTCTCCTTTTTTGTCTTCTCCACATAACCCCCATCATCATGTTCTATTCCACCCATAGTGCTATGTCCATGGCTCGCGCTCATATATTGCGTGAAAGTTTATAGGTTTGAGATACTAAAGTATGAAACAATTGCTTGGCTTGTCATCGGTGTTGTGCATGATGAGAGCATTCTTGTGTGTGAAAATGGAGCATGACTAAACTATATGATTTTGTAGGGATGAACTTTCTTTGGCCATGTTATTTTGAGAAGACATAATTGCTTAGTTAGTATGCTTGAAGTATTATCATTTTATGTCAATATGAACTTTTATCTTGAATCTTTCGGATCTGAATATTCATACCACAATTAAGAAGAACTACATTGAAATTATGCCAAGTAGCACTCCGCATCAAAAATTATCTTTTTTATCATTTACCTACTCGAGGACGAGCAAGAATTAAGCTTGGGGGTGCTTGATACGTCTCCAACGTATCTATAATTTTTGATTGCTCCATGCTATATTATCTACTGTTTTGGACATTATTGGGCTTTATTATCCACTTTTATATTATTTTTAGGACTAACCTATTAACCGGAGGCCCAACCCAGAATTGCTATTTTTTTGCCTATTTCAGAGTTTCACAGAAAAAGAATATCAAACGGAGTCCAAACGGAATGAAACCTTCGGGAGCGTGATTTTTGGAACGAACATGCTCCAGGAGACTTGGAACCTACGTAAGAGAAGCTTCCAGGAGGCCACAAGGTAGGGGGCGCGCCTACCCCCCAGGGCGCGCCCTCCACCCTCGTGGGCCCCCTGTTGCTCCACTGACGTAGTCCTTCCTCCTATATATACCTACGTACCCCCAAACGATCAGATACGGAGACAAAAACCTAATTCCACCACCGCAACCTTCTGTACCCACGGGATCCCATCTTGGGGCCTGTTCCGGAGCTTTGCCGGAGGGGGCATCCATCATGGAGGGCTTCTACATAAACACCATAGCCTCTTCGATGAAGTGTGAGTAGTTTACTTCAGACCTTCGGGTCCATAGTTAGTCTAGATGGCTTCTTCTCTCTTTTTGGATCTCAATACAATGTTCTCCCCCTCTCTCGTGGAGATCTATTCAATGTAATCTTCTTTTCACGGTGTGTTTGTTGAGACCGATGAATTGTGGGTTTATGATCAAGATTATCTATGAACAATATTTGCATCTTCTCTGAATTCTTTTATGTATGATTGGTTATCTTTGTAAGTCTCTTCGAATTATCAGTTTGGTTTGTCCTACTAGATTGATCTTTCTTGCAATGGGAGAAGTGCTTAGCTTTGGGTTCAATCTTGCGGTGTCCTTTCCCAAAGTGATGAGGGGCAGCAAGGCACGTATTGTATTGTTTCCATCGAGGATAACAAGATGGGGTTTTTATCATATTGCATGAATTTATCCCTCTACATCATGTCATCTTGCTTAAGGCATTACTCTGTTTTTCATGAACTTAATACTCTAGATGCATGCTGGATAGCGGTCGATGAGTGGAGTAATAGTAGTAGATGCAGGCAGGAGTAGGTCTACTTGTCTCGGACGTGATGCCTATATACATGATCATACCTAGATATTCTCATAACTATGCTCAATTCTGTCAATTGCTCAACAGAAATTCGTTCACCCACCGTAAAATACTTATGCTCTTGAGAGAAGCCACTAGTGAAACCTATGGCCCCCGGGTCTATCTTCATCATATTAATCTTCCAACACTTTGTTATTTCCTTTGCTTTTTTACTTTGCTTTTATTTTACTTTGCATCTTTATCACAAAAATACCAAAAATATTATCCTATCATATCTTTCAGATCTCACTCTCGTAAGTGACCGTGAAGGGATTGGCAACCCCTTATCGCATTGATTGCGAGGATTTATTTGTATTGTGCAGGTACGAGGGACTCGTGTGTAGCCTCCTACTGGATTGATACCTTGGTTCTCAAAAACTGAGGGAAATACTTACGCTACTGTGCTGCACCACCCTTTCCTCTTCAAGGGAAAACCAACGCAGTGCTCAAGAGGTAACACCTAGCATATGCAGATATGGCCTCGGAACACTGAGACCGAAAGGTCGAACGTGTTACATATAGTAGATATGATCAACAAAGTGATGTTCACCATTCAAACTACTCCATCTCACGTGATGATCGGATATGGTTTAGTTGATATGGATCACGTGATCACTTAGAGGATTAGAGGGATGTCTATATAAGTGGGAGTTCTTTAAGTAATATGATTAATTGAACTTTAATCTATCATGAACTTAGTCCTGGTAGTATTAGCATATCTATGTTGTAGATCAATAGCTCGCGTTTAGCTCCCCTATTTTATTTTTGATATGTAAAACTAAGTTGAAAGATGTTAGTAGCAATGATGCGGATTGGATCTGTGATCTGAGGATTATCCTCATTGCTACACAGAAGAATTATGTCCATGATGCACCGCTAGGTGACAGACCTATTACAGGAGCAGATGCAGACGTTATGAACGTTTGACAAAGCTCGATATGATAACTACTTGATAGTTTAGTGCACCATGCTTTACGGCTTAGAACCGGGACTTCAAAAATGTTTTGAACGCCATGGAGCATATAAGATTTTCCAAGAGTTGAAATTGGTATTTCATACTCATGCCCGTGTCGAGAGGTATGAGACCTCTGACAGTACTTTTCCTACAAGATGGAGGAGAATTGCTCAACTAGTGAGCATGTGCTCAGAATGTGTGAGTACTACAATTACTTGAATCAAGTGGGAGTTAATCTTCCAGATAAGATAGTGATTGATAGAGTTTTCTAGTCACTATAACCAAGTTACTAGAACTTCGTGATGAACTATAATATGCAAGGGATAAACGGAAACGATTCCCAAGCTCTTCGTGATGCTGAAATCGACGAAGGTAGAAATCAAGAAAAGCATCAAGTGTTGATGGTTGACAGGACCACTAGTTTCAAGAAAAGGGCAAATGGAAGAAGGGGAACTTCAAGAAGAACGGCGAGCAAGTTGCTGCTCAAGTGAAGAAGCCCAAGTCTAGTCCTAAGCCTGAGACTAAGTGCTTCTACTACAAAGGGACTGGTCACTGGAAGCGGAACTGCCCCAAGTATTTGGCGGATAAGAGGATGGCAAAGTGAACAAAGGTATATTGGATATACATGTTATTGATGTGTACTTTACTAGTGTTTATAGCAACCCCTCGGCATTTGATACTGGTTCAGTTGCTAAGAGTAGTAACTCAAAACGGGAGTTGCGTAATAAAATGTAAACTAGTTAAAGGCGAGGTGACGATGTGTGTTAGAAGTAGTTCCAAGATTGATATGATCATCATCGCACACTCCCTATACTTTCAGGATTAGTGTTCAAACTAAATAAGTGTTATTTGGTGTTTGCGTTGAGCATGAATATGATTTGATCATGTTTGTTGCAATACGGTTATTCATTTAAATTAGAGAATAATTGTTGTTCTGTTTACATGAATAAAACCTTCTATGGTCATACACCCAATAAAATGGTTTGTTGGATCTCGATCGTAGTGATACACATATTCATAATATTGAAGCCAAAAGATGCAAAGTTAATAATGATAGTGCAACTTATTTGTGGCACTGCCGTTTAGGTCATATTGGAGTTAAGTGCATGAATAAACTCCATGCTGATGGGATTTTGGAATCACTTGATTATGAATCACTTGATGCTTGTGAACCATGCCTTATGGGAAAGATGACTAAGACTTCGTTCTCCGGAACAATGGAGCGAGCAACTGACTTATTGGAAATAATACATACTGATGTATGCGATCCGATGAGTGTTGAGGCTCGCGGCGGGTATCGTTATTTTCTGACCTTCATAGATGATTTGAGCAGATATGTGTATATCTACTTAATGAAACATAAGTCTGAAACATTTGAAAAAGTTCATATAATTTCAGAGTGAAGTGGAAAATCATCTTAACAAGAAAATGAAGTTTCTAGGAGGAGAATATTTGAGTTACGAGTTTGGTCTTCATTTGAAACAATGCGGAATAGTTTCGCAACTCACGCCACCTGGAACACCACAACGTAATGGTGTGTCCGAACATCGTAACCGTACTTTATTGGATATAGTGCAATCTATGATGTATCTTACCGATTTACTACTATCGTTTTGGGGTTATGCATTAGAGACAGCTGCATTCATGTTAAAAGGGCACCATCTAAATCTGTTGAGACGACATCGTATGAACTGTGGTTTGGCAAAAAACCAAAGTTGTCGTTTCTTAAATTTGGGATTGCGATGCTTATGTGAAAAAGCTTCAACCTGATAAGCTCGAACCCAAATCAGAGAAATGTGTCTTCGTAGGATACCCAAAGGAAACTGTTGGGTACACCTTCTATCACAGATCCGAAGGCAAGATCTTTGTTGCTAAGAATGGATCCTTTCTAGAGAAGGAGTTTCTCTCGAAAGAAGTGAATGGGAGGAAAGTAGAACTTGATGAGGTAACTGTACCTGCTCCCTTATTGGAAAGTAGTTCATCACAGAAATCGGTTCCTGTGACACCTACACCAATTAGTGAGGAAGTTAATGATGATGATCATGAAACTTCAGATCAAGTTGTTACTGAACCTCGTAGATTAACCAGAGTAAGATCCGCACCAGAGTGGTACGGTAATCCTGTTCTGGAGGTTATGTTACTAGTCCATGACGAACCTACGAACTATGAGGAAGCGATGATGAGCCCAGATTCCCCGAAATAGCTAAAGGCCATGAAACCTGAGATGGGATCCATGTATGAGAACAAAGTATGGACTTTGATTGACTTGCCCAATGATCGGCGATCCATTGGGATTAAATGGATCTTCAAGAGGAAGACGGACGCTGATAATAGTGTTACTATCTACAAAGCTAGAATTGTCGCAAAAGGTTTTTGACAAGTTCAAGGTGTTGACTATGATGAGAGTTTCTCACTCGTATCTATGATTAAGTCTGTCCGAATCATGTTAGCAATTGCTGCAATTTATGAAATCTGGCAAATGGATAAACAAAACTACATTGCTTAATGGATTTATTAAAGAAGAGTTGTATATGATGCAACCATAAGGTTTTGTCAATCCTAAAGGTGCTAACAAAATATGAAAGCTCCAGCGATCCATCTATGGACTGGTGCAAGAATCTCGGAGTTGGAATATATGTTTTGATAAGTTGATCAAAGCATATAGTTTTATACAGACTTGCGGTGAAGCCTGTATGTACAAGAAAGTGAGTGGGAGCACTACAACATTTCTGATAAGTATATGTGAATGACATATTCTTGATCGAAAATAATGTAGAATTATTCTGCAAAGCATATGGGAGTGTTTGAAAGGAGTTTTCAAAGAAAGACCTCGGTGAAGCTGCTTACATATTGAGCATCAAGATCTATAGAGATAGATCAAGGCGGCTTGATAAGTTTTTTCAGCAGTACATACCTTGACAAGATTTTGAAGTAGTTCAAAATGGAGCAGTCAAAGAAAGAGTTCTTGCCTGTGTTACAAGGTGTGAAATTGAGTAAGGCGAAAGCGACCACGGCGAGAAGATAGAAAGAGAATGAAAGTCATTCCCTATGCCTCAGCCATAGGTTCTATAAAGTATGCCATGCTGTGTACCAGATCTATTGTATACCCTACACTGATTTTGGCAAGGGAGTACAATAATGATCTAGGAGTAGATCACTGGACAGCGGTCAAAATTATCCTTAATGGAATAAGGATATGTTTCTCGATTATGGAGGTGACAAAAAGGTTCATCTAAAGGGTTACATCAATGCAAGTTTTGACACTGATCCAGATGACTCTAAGTCTCAATCTGGATACATATTGAAAGTGGGAGCAATTAGCTCGAGTAGCTCCGTGCAGAGCATTGTTAACATAGAAATTTGCAAAATACATACGGATCTGAATGTGGCAGACCCATTGACTAAACTTCTCTAACAAACAAAACATGATCACACCTTAGTACTCTTTGGGTGTTAATCACATAGCGATGTGAACTAGATTATTGACTCTAGTAAACCCTTTGGGTGTTGGTCACATGACGATGTGAACTATGGGTGTTAATCACATGGTGATGTGAACTATTGGTGTTAAATCACATGGTGATGTGAACTAGATTATTGACTCTAGTGCAAGTGGGAGACTGAAGTAAATATGCCCTAGAGGCAATAATAAAGTTATTATTTATTTCCTTATATCATGATAAATGTTTATTATTCATGCTAGAATTGTATTAACGGAAACATGATACATGTGTGAATACATAGACAAAGCAGTGTCACTAGTATGCCTCTACTTGACTAGCTCATTGATCAAAGATGGTTATGTTTCCTAGCCATAGACATGAGTTGTAATTTTGATTAACGGGATCACATCATTAGGACAATGATGTGATTGACTTGACCCATTCCGTTAGCTTAGCACTTGATCGTTTAGTATGTTGCTATTACTTTCTTCATGACTTATACATGTTCCTATGACTATGAGATTATGCAACTCCCGTTAACCGGAGGAACACTTTGTGTGCTACCAAACGTCCTAGCGTAATCGGGTGATTATAAAGGTGCTCTCTGGTGTCTCCGAAGGTACTTGTTGGGTTGGCGTATTTCGAGAATAGGATTTGTCACTCCGATTGTCGGAGAGGTATCTCTGGGCCCACTCGGTAATGCATATCACTATAAGTCTTGCAAGCATTGCAACTAATGAGTTAGTTGCGGGATGATGTATTACGGAACGAGTAAAGAGACTTGCCGGTAACGAGATTGAACTAGGTATTAAGATAGCGATGATCGAATCTCGGGCAAGTAACATACCGATGACAAAGGGAACAACGTATGGTGTTATGCGGTTTGACCGATAAAGATCTTCGTAGAATATGTAGGAGCCAATATGAGAATCCAGGTTCCGCCATTGGTTATTTACCGGAGACGTGTCCCGGTCATGTCTACATAGTTCTCGAACCCGTAGGGTCCGCACGCTTAAAGTTCGATGACGGTTATATTATGAGTTTATGTGTTTTGATGTACCAAAGGAAGTTCGGAGTCCCAGATGTGATCACAGACAAGACGAGGAGTCTTGAAATGGTCGAGACATAAAGATTGATATATTTGAAGCCTATATTTGGATATCGGAAGTGTTCCGGTGAAATCGGGATTTTACCGGAGTACTAGGGGTTACCGGAACCCCCCCCCCCCCCCCCGGGGGGTTTTAATGGGCCAAGATGGGCCTTAGTGGAGAAGAGGAGGGGCGGCCAGGGCAGGCCGCGTGCCCCCTCCCCCTCTAGTCCGAATTGGACAAAGATGGGGGGGGGGCAGCGCCCCCCTTTCCTTCCTCTCTCCCTCCTCCTTCCCTCTCCTACTCCAACTAGGAAAGGAGGGAGTCCTACTCCCGGTGGGAGTAGGAATCCTCCCTGTCGCGCCTCCTCCTGGCCGGCCACCTATCCCCTCTTGCTCCTTTATATACGGGGGCAGGGGGCACCTCTAGAGACAACAATTGATACCTTGGATATCTTAGCCGTGTGCGGTGCCCCCATCCACCATAGTCCACCTCGATAATATCGTAGTGGTTCTTACGCGAAGCCCTGCGTCGGTAGAACATCATCATCGTCACCACGCCGTCGTGCTGATGGAACTCTCCCTCAAAGCTCGGCTGGATCGGAGTCCGAGGGACGTCATCGAGCTGAATGTGTGCTGAACTCGGAGGTGCCATACGTTCGGTACTTGATCGGTCGGATCGTGAAGACGTACGACTACATCAACCGCGTTATGCTAACGCTTCCGCTTTCGGTCTACGAGGGTACGTGGACAACACTCTCCCCTCTCGTTGCTATGCATCACCATGATCCTATGTGTGCGTAGGATTTTTTTTGAAATTACTACGTTCCCCAACACCATCGCCGCCGGCCGGCATCACCGGTCAGGCTTTCGCCCGATGCAGCCACTCCCACGCAGCAGGCCGAGATCGGCTCGTACCTCCATTGGACCGTGCACTCCCCACACAGCGAGCACGCCATCGCTGTGCAGGGCCACCAGCTAGCCTCCCCACGACGGGCCTGTAGGGACCAGATCGGGTCCTGCACCCCGCATCCAACCACGGTCGGAGCCTCCCTACCCGTCCGCAACCTCACGCAGCGACTCAACATCGCGAGCCCCGACACACTCGCCGGATCCGCAGCTGCCCTCTGCATTCCAGGCCACCAGCTCATAGGATCTGCCACACCGGCGCCAAGGGAACCGCTGCAGCAACAAGCCACCCCGCCCCCGCGCATCCCCGCGCCTCCCATCCGCCTCGCACACCGGCAACTGCGCCAGATCCGCGCAGCCCCGCGCCGCCTCCATGCGCCCGTGCCGGATCCGCGCAGCCTCCACGCGCCCACGCTGGATCCGTGTGCGTCCCCTCGCGCCCGCGCCAGATCCGCGTACGTCTCCTCGCGCCCACACCTGTAGTGAGTGATACGTCTCCGTCGTATCTATATTTTTTTATTGTTCCATGCTGATGTCTGCTAGAACTACATCGGTATTTCCCCAAAGAGGAAGGGATGATGTAGCACAGCAACGGTAGGTATTTCCCTTAGCGATGAGACCAAGGTTATCAAACGAGTAGGAGAACCATGCAACACTATGTGAACGACACCTGCACACAAATAACAAACACTCGCAACCCGACGTGTTAAAGGGGTTGTCAACCCCTTTGGGTAACATCGCCAGAAATTGGCAAAAGGACGGGACAAAGTTGGAATAGATCGGATAAATAGAGTGCAAATAAAATGAAGTGCGGCGAGGTATTTTGTATTTTTGGTTTAATAGATCTGAAAATAAAATCAAATAAAAATATATCATGAAGGCAAATATAATAAAGAAGAGACCGGGGGCCGTAGATTTCAATAGTCGCTTCTCTCGAGAAAAAATAGCAAACGGTGGGTAAACGAAATACTGTTGGGCAATTGATAGAACTTCAAATAACCATGACGATATCCAGGCGATGATCATTATATAGGCATCATGTCCAAGATTGTAGACCGACTCCTGCCTATATCTACTACTATTACTCCACACATCGACCGCTATCCAACATGCATCTAGTGTATTAAGTTCATGGAAACGGAGTAATGCAATAAGAATGATGGCATGATGTAGACAAGATCAATTCATGTAGGAATAGCCCCCATCTTGTTATTCTTAATAGCAACGACACATACGTGTTGGTTCCCCTTCTGTCACTCGGATCAAGCACCGTAAGTTCGAACCCATCACAAAGCACCTCTTCCCATTGCAAGATAAATAGATCAAGTTGGCCAAAAAAACCAAATATCGGAGGAGAAATATGACGCTATAAGCAATCATGCATATAAGAGATCAAAAGAAGACACAAATAACTTTCATGGATAAAAAGATAGATGTGATCATAAACTCAAAGTTCATCGGATCCCAACTAACACACCGCAAAAAGAGTTAGATCATATGGATCTCCAAGAGACCATTGTATTGAGAATCAAAAGAAAGAGAGGAAGCCATCTAGCTACTAACTACGGACGCGTAGGTCTACAAAAAGAGCTACTCACGCATCATCGGAGAGGCACCAATGGACATGATGAACCCCTCCGTGATGGTGTCTAGATTGGATCTGGTGGTTCTGGAACTTGCGGCGGCTGGAATTGATTTTAATCGACTCCCCTAGGGTTTCTTGAATATTGGGGTATTGATAGAGCAAAGAGGCGCGCCCTGGTGGGTTGTGCTCCCCTCGGAGCATCAACTAGGTTCTTCTCTGGCCCACTGGATGTCTTCTGGTCCAAAAAAATCCACAAAAGGTTTCGCTACGTTTGGACTCCCTTTGATATTGATTTCCTGCGATGTAAAAAACATGCAAAAAACAGCAACTAACACTTGGCACTATGTCAATAGGTTAGTACCAAAAAATGACTATAAAATGATTGTGAAACATCCAAGAATGATAATATAATAGCATGGAACAATCAAAAATTATAGATACGTTGGAGACGTATCAGCGTCCCCAAGCTTAATTCATGCTCGTCCTCGAGTAGGTAAATGATAAAAACGGAATTTTTGATGTGGAATGTTGCCTAACGTGTTCATCACATATTCTTTTCTTTGTAGCATGGACATTTGGACTCTTATATGGTTCAAAGAAATAGTCTCGTTTTGACATGATAATTTTAATACTCAAGCATATCAACAAGCAACCATGTCTTTCAAAATATCAATGGTAAAATAATTTATCCCTAGCCCATTATGCTCAATCTATCAAAAATAGAACAATCTGTAGCAATCTAAAAACTTTGAATACTTCTGTAACTCCAAAAATTCTGAAAAATTAGGAAAAAGTGAGAAATTTGTATATCAATCTTGTGTAAAAAATTTCAGAATAATTCGTCAATTCTGTGATTTTTGAAAATTGTTTTTCTGGACGCAAAAGTTTCTGTTTTCCAACAAGATCAAAGCAACTATCACTCAACATAATCCTAAAGGCTTTACTTGGCACAAACACGAATTAAAACACAAAAAACACAAACATAACAGTAGCATAATTGTGCAAGCACTCAAGAACAGAAAGAAAAGGACAAAAAGAAATTTTATTCATTGGTTGCCTCCCGACTAGCGCTATCGTTTTATGCCCCTAGCTTGGCATAAAGCAAGGATCTAAGTGTTGTCATCTTTGTTTCTACTCCCTCCGTTCCTAAATGTAATTCTTTTTAGAGATTTCACTACAAACTACATATGAATGTATATAGACCTATTTTAGAGTGTAGATTCACTCATTTTGCTCCGTATGTAGTCCATAGTGGAAGCTCTAAAAAGACTTACATTTAGGAACGGAGGGAGTAGATCCATAACATGCCCTCATGATTGATTCATATGGTGGCCTAAGTCTTGTTCTAGGGAAGTGTTCCATACCCTTCCTTAGTGGAAATTGAAATTTAATACTGCCTTCTTTCATATCAATCACGACACCAATAGTACGTAAAAAGGTCTACCAAGAATAATTGGACAAGATGGATTGCAATCAATATCAAGAACAATGAATCTATGGACACATAATTCCTATTTGCAAGAATAAGAACATCATTGATTCTTCCCATAGGCTTTTTAATAGTAGAATCTGCCATGTGCAAATTTAAAGAACATTCTTCGACATCGATAAGACCAAGCACATCACATAAAGATTTAGAAATTGTAGAAACACTAGCACCCAAGTCACATAAAGCAAAATACTCATAATTTTTAATCTTGACTTTGATAGTAGGTTCCCGTTCATCATGTAATTTTCTAGGAATTGAAACTTCTAATTCCAACTTTTCTTCTAAAGCTTTCATCATAGCATCAACAATACGTTTAGTAAAAGATTTATTTTGTTCATAAGCATGGGGTGAATTTATCATGGATTGCAACAAAGAAATACAATCAATTAAAGAGCAACTATCATAATTAAAGTCTTTGTAATGCAAAAGAGTGGGCACATCACTAGTTAAAGTCTTGACCTCTTCAAACCCACTTTTATCAATTTTCTCAACAAGATTTTCACCCTCCGAATTATCGGGACGCCTTCTAGCTAAAGTTGACTTCTCTTCAGTCCCTTTTTCATCAATCTTAATTTTACTAAACAAGGAATCAATAGAATAAACACCAATCATTTTAAGATCTTCGTCACTTTTTCTAAAAATTCTCTTCTAGCTCTAAGCATAGCGGTTCTTTTCTTACTTTCATCCATAGAAACATAAAGAGCTTTAATTGATTCTTCAACCTTAGGCACAAAAAATTTCATCTTGAGATTTTCCACATCATGAGAAATTCTGTCAACACTTCTAGATAAATTATCAATCGTATTCAACTTTTCTTCCATAGTACCATTGAAAACTTTTTGAGTGTTGATAAATTCTTTAATATTGTTCTCAAGATCAGAGGTGTTCCTATTATTATGGTAAGGAGGACTACCATAGGAATTGCCATAATTATTACAGGAATTACTAGGAAAAGGCCTAGGAATAAAATTACCTCTATAAGCATTGTTATTGAAATTGTTTCACGAGATAAAATTCACATCTATGGCATCACTATTTTTCTCAATCAAAGTAGACAAAGGCACATTATTAAAATCAATATGAGCACTTTTATTAGCAACCAATTTCATAAGAGCATCAACTTTTTCATTCAAAGAAGAAATTTCTTCAACCGAATTAACTTTTTTACTAGTAGGAGCTCTTTCTGTATGCCATTGTGGGAAAAAGTAATTTAGTGGCTTCTCTTAAAGTAATTTCCATAAAAGTACCACTCACGGCAGAATCTAAAAGATTACGAGAAACAAAATTGTGCAACATAAATTTTTTGTATGATCATCCAAAAATTTAACCCATGAGTTGGGCAATTCTTTAGCATCAATTTCATCCTTTCCCAAGATTGTGCAACATGCTCATGTTCAATTTGCTTGAAATTCATGATCTGGGTTCTAAGGGAAATAATTTTTGCGGGCGGAAAATACTTAGTAATAAAAGCATCCTTGCACTTATCCCAAGAATCGATACTATTGCGAGGCAAAGAAGAAAACCAAATTTTTGCATGATCTCGCTAAGAAAACGCAAAAAATTTCAACTACACAACATCATTGTCCATATCTTTTTTCTTTGGCATATCATATAATTCCACGAATGTGTTAAGATGGGACGTGGCATCCTCATTAGGAGTACCGGAAAATTGATCTTTCATAACAAGATTCGGCAAAGCGGTATTAATATCACAAGACTCCGCACTAGTGGAGGGAGGAGCAATCGGAGTGCTAAAAAATCATTGTTGTTGGTATTAGAGAAATCAAACAACTTGGTGTTCTCTTGATTCATTGTGACTACGCAACAAGATTGCACTAAAAAACAGATCTGACGAGAAAACGGCGAACGAAAAAAGGGCGAATAAAACGGCAAATTTTTTTAAGTGGGGGAGAGGAAAACGAGAGGCAAATGGCAAATAATGTAAATTGCGAGGAGATGAGATTTGTGATTAGGAACCTTGTAGATGTTGATGCTGTATCCCCGGCAACGGCGCCATAAATTCCTTTTGATGTCTGCTAGAAATATGTCGGTATTTCCCCAAAGAGGAAGGGATAATGCAGCGCAACAACGGTAGGTATTTCCCTCAGTGATGAGACCAAGGTTATCGAACCAGTAGGAGAACCACGCAACACTACGTGAACGACACCTGCACACAAATAACAAACACTCGCAACCCGATGTGTTAAAGGGGTTGTAAATCCCTTTCGGGTAACGGCGCCAGAAATTGGTAAAAGGACGGGACAAAGTTATAATAGATTGGATAAATAGATCGCAAAAAAATAAAGTGCACCAAGGTATTTTTGTATTTTTGGTTTAATAGATCTAAGAATAAAAGCAAAAAAATAGATCGTGAAGGCAAATATAATAAAGAAGAGACCCGGGGGTCGTAGATTTCACTAGTCGCTTCTCTAGAGAAAAAATAGCAAACGGTGGGTAAACGAATTACTGTTGGGCAATTGATAGAACTTCAAATAATCATGACGATATCCAGGCAATGATCATTATATAGGCATCACGTCCAAGGTTAGTAGACCGACTCCTACCTGCATCTACTACTATTACTCCACACATCGACCGCTATCCAAAGATGCATCTAGTGTATTAAGTTCATGGAGAAACGGAGTAATGCAATAAGAACGATGACATGATGTAGACAAGATATATTTATGTAGAAATAGATCCCATCTTGTTATTCTTAATAGCAATGATACATACGTGTCGGCTCCCCTTCTGTCACTGGGATCAAGCACCGTAAGATCAAACCCATAACAAAGCACCTCTTCCCATTGCAAGATAAATAGATCAAGTTGGCCAAACAAAACCCAAATATCAGAGAAGAAATACGAGGCTATAAGCAATCATGCATATAAGAGATCAAAAGAAGACTCAGATAACTTGCATGGATAAAAACATAGATCTGATCATAAATTCAAAGTTCATCGGATCCCAACAAACACACCGCAAAAAGAGTTACATCATATGGATCTCCAAGAGACCATTGTATTGAGAATCAAAACAGAGAGAGGAAGCCATCTAGCTACTAACTACGGACTCGTAGGTCTACAAAGAACTACTCACGCATCATTGGAGAGGCACCAATGGACATGATGAACCCCTCCGTGATGGTGTCTAGATTGGATCTGGTGGTTCTGGACTTGCGGCGGCTGGAATTGATTTTCGTCGACTCCCCTAGGGTTTCTGGAATATTGGGGGTATTTATAGAGCAAAGAGATGGTTCGGGAGGCCACCGAGGTGGGCACAACCCACCAGGGCGCGCCCGGGCCTCCAGGCGCGCCCCCGGGCGTGCCCTGGTGGGTTGTGCTCCCCTCGGAGCACCCCCAGGTGCTTCTCCGGCCCACTGGATGTCTTCTGGTCCAAAAAATCCACAAAAAGTTTCGCTGCGTTTGGACTCCATTTGATATTGATTCCCTGCGATGTAAAAAAATATGCAAAAAACAACAACTGGCACTTGGCACTATGTCAGTAGGTTAGTACCAAAAAATAATATAAAACGACTATAAAATGATTGTAAAACATCCAAGAATGATAATATAACAGCATGGAACAATAAAAATTTATAGATACGTTGGAGACGTATCACATGCCAATATTATACAATTTCATATACTTTTGGCAACTTTTTATACTATTTTTGGGACTAAAATATTGATCCAGTGCCCAGTGCCAGTTCCTGTTTGTTGCATTTTTTCCGCAGGAAATCCATATCAAACGGAATCCAAACGCGACAAAAACTTACGGTGATTTTTTTGGAATATATGTGATTTTTGGGAAAAAGAATCAACGTGAGACGATGGTCGAGGGGCCCACAAGGGTGAAGGGCGCGCCCCAGGGGGTATGTGCTACCTCTTGAGATTGTGTTGGTTTTTCCTTGAAGAGAAAAGTGCGATGCAGCAAAGTAGAGTAAGGATTTTCCTCAGTTTTGAGAACCAAGGTATCAATCCAGTAGGAGACAACGAACAAGTCACCGAATACCTGCACAAATGCTACCTCTTGAGCATGCGTTGGTTTTCCCTTGAAGAGGAAAGGGTGATGCAGCAAAGTAGCGTAAGTATTTCCCTCAGTTTCTGAGAACCAAGGTATCAATCCAGTAGGAGGATACACGCAAATCGCCTCGTACCTACACAAACAAATAAGAACCTTCCAACCAACGCGATAAAGGGGTTGTCAATCCCTTCACGACCACTTGCAAAAGTGAGATCTGATAGAGATAATAAGGTAAATATTTTTGGTATTTTTATGATATAGATTGGAAAGTAAAGATTGCAAAATAAAATAGATCGGAAACCTATATGATGGAAAATAGACCCGGGGGCCATAGGCTTCACTAGTGGCTTCTCTCAAGATAGCATAATTTACGGTGGGTGAACAAATTACTATCGAGCAATTGATAGAAAAGCGCATAGTTATGAGAATATCTAGGCATGATCATGTATATAGGCATCATGTCCGTGTCAAGTAGACCGAAACGATTATGCATCTACTACTATTACTCCACACATCGACCGCTATCCAGCATGCATCTAGAGTATTAAGTTCATAAGAAGAGAGTAACGCATTAGGCAAGATGACATGATGTAGAGGGATAAACTCAAGCAATATGATATAAACCCCATGCTCTAATAATGATGATCATCACACTTCTATTTATTTACAACTCAAAAGATTACAACTCGATACTTAGAACAAAATATGACTCTACATCGATGCCTCCGGCGGTGTACCGGGATGGGCAATGAATCAAGAGTGACATGTATGATGAATTATGCATGGTGGCTTCGCAAAAAATACGATGTCAACTACATGATCACGCAAGGCAATATGACAACGATGAAGCGTATCATAATAAATGAAACGGTGGAAAGTTGCATCGCAATATATCTCAGCTATGGAAATGCCATAATAGGTAGGTATGGTGGCTGTTTTGAGGAAGATATAAGGAGGTTTATGTGTGTTCCTTAAGAAAAGTTCTCTATGTTTTGACTACTTAAGAAAAGTTCCCTATGAAAGAATCCTTTGAAGCATATGGTCGTCACAAACGTTTTGACTATTTGTGGAGCCAAAATGTACTATGTATGAGTCAGATATCCATGTTTCAGCTTAACATCATAAAACTGATTCCGAGCAGCGATTCTGAGACTAGTTCTCGTGTAGTTGCATTCAATTTTTTCCATTCTACTTCACTAAACATCTCCATATGAGATCCAATTACTTGTAGGGAAATGCAAGAGACCTTAATTATGATGATGCACTAGGTCCACAACTAGGACTTTGTGTACGTTCTCGAAATGCGTTTGTCGACTGCTCATTAAGAAAGTTTCTGTACAAGTTTCTGAACGAACTCCTTAAGAAAAGTTCTCCAAAAGTTCCCTATGAAAGAATCCTCTGAAGCATCTGGTCGTCAAAAATGTTTTGACTACTTGCGGAGCCAAAATGGACTCCGTATGAGTCAGATATCCATATTTCAGTTAACACTGCGCAAAACTGATTCCGAACGACAGTTATAGACTAGTTCTTGTGTAGTTACATTCAATTTTTCCATTCTACTTCACTAAACATATCCATATGAGATCCAATTACTTGTAGGGAAATGCAAGAGACCTCAATTATGATGATGCACTATGTCCACAACTAGGACTTTGTGTATGTTCTCGAAATGCGTTTGTCGAGTGCTCATTAAGAAAGTTTCTGTACAAGTTTCTGAACGAACTCCTTAAGAAAAGTTCTCCAAAAGTTCCCTATGAAAGAATCCTCTGAAGCATCTGGTCGTCAAAAAAGTTTTGACTACTTGTGGAGCCAAAATAGACTCCGTATGAGTCAGATATCCATGTTTCAGTCAACACTGCGCAAAACCGATTCCGAACGACAGTTACAGACTAGTTATTGTGTAGTTGCATTTGATTTTTTTCCATTCTACTTCAATAAATATCTCCATATGAGCTCCAATTAGTTGTAGGGAAATTCAAGAGAACTGAGTTATGATGATGAACTAGGTCCACAGCTGGGACTTTGTGTATGTTCTCGAAATGTGTTTGTCAAGTGCTCATTAAGAAAGTTTCTACACAAGTTTCTCAACGAACTCCTTAAGAAAATTCTCTAAAACTTCCCTATGAAAGAATCCTTTGAAGCATCTGTTCTTCAAAAATGTTTTGCCTACTTGTGGAGCCAAAATGGACTCCGTATGAGTCAGATATCCATGTTTCAGTTAACAGTACGCAAAACTGATTCCGAACGACAGTTACAGACTAGTTCTTGTGTAGTTGCCTTCAATTTTTTCCATTCTACTTCACTAAACATCTCCATATGAGATCCAATTACTTGTAGGGAAATGCAAGAGACCTTAATTATGATGATGCACTAGGTCCACAACTAGGACTTTGTGTATGTTCTCGAAATGCGTTTGTTGAGTGCTCATTAGGAAAGTTTCTGTACAAGTTTCTGAAGGAACTTCTTAAGAAAATTTATCAAAATTTCCAAATGAAAGAACCCTTTTATGCATCTGGTCATCACAAACGTTTTGACTACTTGTGGAGCCAAAACGGACTCCATATGAATCAGATATCCATGTTTCAGTTAACACTGCGCAAAACTGATTCCGGACGACAGTTTCAAACTAGTTCTTGTGTAGTTGCATTAGATTTTGTCCATTCTACTTCACTAAACATCTCCATATGAGATCCAATTAATTGTAGGGAAATGCAAGAGACCTCAGTTATGATGATGCACTAGGTCCATAGCTGGGACTTTGTGTATGTTCTCGAAATGTGTTTGTCGAGTGCTCATTAAGAAAGTTTCTATACAAGTTTCTGAACGAACTCCTTAAGAAAAGTTCTCCAAAAGTTCCCTATGAAAGAATCCTTTTAAGAATTTGGTAGTCACATACGTTTTCACTACTTGTGGAGCCAAAACAGACTCCGTATGAGTCAGATATCCATGTTTCAGTTAACACTGTGCAAAACCGATTCCGAACGTCAGTGAGAGACTAGTTATTGTGTAGTTGCATTTGATTTTTTCCATTCTAGTTCACTAAAAATCTCCATATGAGATCCAGTTACTTGTAGGGAAATTCATGAGACCTATGTTATGATGATGCACTATGTCCACAACTAGGACTTTGTGTATGTTCTCGAAATGCGTTTGTCAAGTGCTCATTAAGAAAGTTTCTATACTAGTTTCTCAACGAACTCCTTAAGAAAAGTTATCCATAAGTTCCCTATGAAAGAATCCTTTGAAGCATCTGGTCGTCACAAATGGTTTGACTACTTCTGGAGCCAAAATGGACTCCGTATGAGTCAGGTATCCATGTTTCAGTTAACACTACGCAAAACTGATTCCGAACGACAGTTAGAGACTAGTTCTTGAGTAGTTGCATTCGATTTTTTCCATACTACTTCACTAAACATATCCATATGAGATCCAATTAATTGTAGGGAAATTCAACAGACCTCAATTATGATGATGCACTAGGTCCATAGCTTGGACTTTTTGTATGTTCTCGAAATGCGTTTGTCGAGTGCTCATTAAGAAAGTTTCTATACAACTTTCTCAACGAACTCCTTAAGAAAAGTTCTCCAACAGTTCCCTATGAAAGAATCCTTTGAAGCTTCTTGTCGTCACAAACATTTTGACTACTTGTGGAGCCAAAACGGACTCCGTATGAGTCAGATATCCATGTTTCAGTTAACACTGCGCAAAACTGATTCCGAACCACAGTTACAGACTAGTTCTTGTTTAGTTGCATTTGATTTTTTTTCCATTCTATTTCACTAAACATCTCCATATGAGATCCAATTACTTGTAGGGAAATGCAAGAGACCTCAGTTATGATGATGCACTAGGCCCATAGCTGGGACTTTGTGTATGTTCTCAAAATGCGTTTGTCAAGTGCTCATTAAGAAAGTTTCTGTACAAGTTTCTGAACGAACTCCTTAAGAAAAGTTCTTCAAAATTTTCCTATGAAAGAAATCCTTTGAAGCATCTGGTCGTCACAAATGTTTTGACTACTTTTGGAGCCGAAACAGACTCTTTATGAGTCAGATATCCATGTTTCAGTTAACACTTCGCAAAATTGATTCTGAACGACAGTTGCAACTAGTTTTTGTGTAGTTGCATTCGATTTTTTTCATTCTAATTCACTAAATATCTCCATATGAGATCCAACAACTTGTAGGAAATGCAAGAGAACTCAGTTATGATGATGCACTAGGTCCATAGCTGGGACTTTGTGTATGTTCTCGAAATGCTTTTGTCGAGTGCTCATTATGAAAAGTTTCTATACAAGTTTCTGAACAAACTCCTTAAGAAAAGTTCTCCAAAAGTTCCCTATTTAAGAATCCTCTGAAGCATACGGTCGTCGCAAATGTTTTTAATACTTGTGGAGCCAAAACGGACTCCGTATGAGTCAGATATCCATATTTCAGTTAACACTGCGCAAAACTGATTCCGAACAACAGTTACAGACTAGTTATTGTGTAATTGCATTTGATTTTTTCCATTCTACTTCACTAAACATCTCCATATGAGATCCAATTACTTGTAGGGAAATGCAACAGACCTCAGTTATGATGATGCACCAGGTCCATAACTGGGACTTTGTGTATGTTCTCGAAATGCGTTTGTCAAGAGCTCATTAAGAAAGGTTCTATAGAAGTTTCTGAATGAACTCCTTAAGAAAAGTTCTCCAAAAGTTCCCTATGAAAGAAATCCTCTGAAGCATATGGTCGTCCCAAATGTTTTGACTACTTTTGGAACCAAAACGGACTCCGTATGAGTCAGATATCCATGTTTCAGTTAACACTGCACAAAACTGATTCCTAACAACAGTTACAGACTAGTTCTTGTGTAGTTGCATTCGATATTTTTGCATTCTAATTCAGTAAACATCTCCATATGAGATCCAATTGCTTGTAGGGAAATGCAAGAGACCTCAGTTATGATGATGCACTAGGTCCATATCTGGGACTCTGTGTATGTTCTCGAAATGCATTTTTCGAGTGCTCATTAAGAAAGTTACTATACAAGTTTCTGAACGAACTCCTTAAGAAAAGTTATCCGAAATTTCCCTATGAAAGAATCCTTTGAAGCATCTGGTCATCGCAAACGTTATGACTACTTGTGGAGCCAAAATAGACTCCGTATGAGTCAGATATCCATGTTTCAGTTAACACTGCCCAAAACTGATTTTGAACGGCAGTTACAGACTAGTTCTTGTGTAGTTGCATTCGATTTTTTCCATTCTAATTCACTAAATATATCCATATGAGATCCAGTTACTTGTAGGGATATGCAAAAGAACTCATTTATGGTGATGCACTAGGTCCGTAACTAGGACTTTGTATATGTTCTCGAAATGCGTTTGTCGATTGCTCAGTAATAAAGTTTCTATACAAGTTTCTGAACGAACTCCTTAAGAAAAGTTCTCCAAAAGTTCCCTATGAAAGAATACTTTGAAGCATCTGGTCTTGACAAATGTTTTGACAACTTGTGGAGCCAAAGCAGACTCCTTATGAGCCAGATATCCATGCTTCAGTTAACACTACGCAAAACTGATTCCGAACGACAGTTACAGACTAATTCTTGTGTAGTTGCATTCGATTTTTTTCCATTCTAATTCGCTAAAAATCTCCATATGAGATCCAATTAATTGTAGGAAAATTCAACAGACCTCATTTATGATGATGGACTAGATCCATAGCTGCGACTTAGTGCATGTTCTCGAAATGCGTTTGTCGTGTGCTCATTAAGAGAGTTTCTATACAAGTTTCTGAACGAACTCCTTAAGAAAAGTTCTCCAAAAGTTCTCTATGAAAGAATCCTTAAAAGCATATGGTCATTACATACATTTTGACTACTTGTGGAGCCAAAACGCACTCCGTATGAGTCAGATATCCATGTTTCAGTTAACACTGCGCCAAACCGATTCCGAACTACAGTTACAGACTAGTTCTTGTGTAGTTGCATTCGTATTTTTCCTTTATACTTCACTAAACATCTCCATATGAGATCCAATTACTTGTAGGGAAATGCAAGAGACCTCGGTTATTAGGATGCACTAGGTCCATAGCTGGGACTTTGTGTATGTTCTCGAAATGCTTTTGTCGAGTGCTCATTAAGAAAGATTCTATACAAGTTTCTGAACAAACTCCTTAAGAAAAGTTCTCCAAAAGTTCCCTTTGAAAGAATCCTTGGAAGCATCTGGTCGTCACAAACGTTTTGACTACTTGTGGAGCCAAAACAGACTCCGTATGAGTCAGATATGCATGTTTCAGTTAACACTGCGCAAAACTGATTCCGGACGACAGTGTCAGACTAGTTATTGTGTAGTTGACTTCGATTTTTTCATTCTACTTCACTAAACATCTCCATATGAGATCCAATTAATTGTAGGGAAATGCAAGAGACCTCATTTATGATGATGCACTAGGTCCATAGCTGGAACTTTGTGTATGTTCTCGAAATGCATTTCTCGAGTGCTCATTACGAAAGTTTCTATACAAGTTTCTGAATTAACTCCTTAAGAAAAGTTCTCCAAAATTTCACTATTGAAGAAATCATTTGAAGAATCTGGTCATCAGAAACGTATTGACTACTTGTGGAGCTAAAACGGACTCCATATGAGTCAGATGTCCATGTTTCAGTTAACACTGCACAAAACTGATTCCGAACGATAGCTACACACTAGTTATTGTGTAGTTGCATTCGATTTTTTCCATTCTACTTCACTAAACATATCCATATGAGATCCAATTACTTGTTGGGGAATGCAAGAGACCTCAGTTGTGATGATGGACTAGGTCCATAGCTGGGACTTTGTGTATGTTCTCGAAATGCGTTTGTCAAGTGCTCATTAAGAAAGTTTCTATACAAGTTTCTGAACGAACTCCTTAAAAAAAGTTCTCCAAAATTTCCTATGAAAGAAATCCTTTGAAGCAAATGGTCGTCAGAAATGTTTTGACTACTTTTGGATCCAAAACGGACTCCGTATGAGTCAGATATCCAAGTTTGATTAACACCGCTTAAAAACTGTTTCGAGCAGCGATTCTGAGACTAGTTCTTGTGTAGTTGCATTCAATTTTTTCCATTCTAATTAACTAGACATCTCCATATGAGATCCACTTACTATTAGGCAAATGCAAGAGACCTCAATTATGATGATGCACTAGGTCAAAAGCTGGGACTTTGTGTATGTTCTCGAAATGCGTTTGTCGAGTCCTCATTAAGGAAGTTTCTATACAAGTTTCTGAACGAACTCCTTAAGAAAAGTTCTCCAAAAGTTCCCTATGAAAGAATCCTTTGAAGAATCTGGTCGTCACAAATGTTTTGACTACTTGTGGAGCCAAAACAAACTCCATAAGAGTCAGATATCCAAAGTTTCAGTTAACACTGCGCAAAACTGATTCCGAACAACAGTTACACACTAGTTCTTGTGTACTTGCATTCGATTTTTTCCGTTCTACTTCACTAAACATCTCCATATGAGATCCAATTACTTGTAGAGAAATTCAAGAGACCTCAGTTATGATGATGCACTAGGTCCATAGCTGGGACTTTGTGTATGTTATCGAAATGCATTTCTCGAGTGCTCATTAAGAAAGTTTCTTTACAAGTTTCTGAACGAACTCCTTAAGAAAAGTTCTCCAAAAGTTCCCTATGAAAGAATCCTTTGAAGAATCTGGTTGTCACAAATGTTTTGACTACTCGTGGAGCCAAAACAAACTCCATATGAGTCAGATATCCAAAGTTTCAGTTAACACTGCGCAAAACTGATTCCGAACAACAGTTACACACTAGTTCTTGTGT
Source organism: Aegilops bicornis (assembly GCA_021605145.1). NCBI lineage: Eukaryota > Viridiplantae > Streptophyta > Magnoliopsida > Poales > Poaceae > Aegilops > Aegilops bicornis. The sequence goes on from CM038674.1 coordinate 187,001,183, forward strand.
ACTTGCATTCGATTTTTTCCGTTCTACTTCACTAAACATCTCCATATGAGATCCAATTACTTGTAGAGAAATTCAAGAGACCTCAGTTATGATGATGCACTAGGTCCATAGCTGGGACTTTGTGTATGTTCTCGAAATGCATTTCTCGAGTGCTCATTAAGAAAGTTTCTTTACAAGTTTCTGAACGAACTCCTTAAGAAAAGTTCTCCAAAAGTTCCCTATGAAAGAATCCTTCGAAGCATATGGTAGTCACAAAGCGTTTTGACTACTTGTGGAGCCAAAATGGACTCCTTATGATTCAGATATTCATGTTTCAGTTAACACTGCGCCAAATTGATTCCGAACAACTATTACACACTAGTTCTTGTGTAGTTGCATTCGATTTCTTCTGTTCTACTTCACTAAACATCTCCATATGAGGTCCAATTACTTGTAGAGAAATGCAAGAGACCTCGGTTATGATGATGCACTAGGTCCATAGCTCGGACTTTGTGTATGTTCTCGAAATGCATTTGTCGAGTGCTCATTAAGAAAGTTTCTATACAAGTTTCTGAACGAACTCCTTAAGAAAAGTTCTCCAAAAGTTCCCTATGAAAGAATCCTTTGAAGCATCTGGTAGTCACAAACGTTTTGACTACTTGTGGAGCCAAAAGCCCAAAATGGACTCCGTATGATTCAGATATTCATGCTTCAGTTAACACTGCGACAAACTGATTCTGAACTACAGTTGCAGACTAGTTCTTGTGTGGTTGCATTCGATTTTTTCCATTCTACTTCACTAAACATCTCCATGTGACATCCAATTATTTGTCGAGAAATGCAAGAGACCTTAGTTATGATGATGCACTAGATGCATAGCTGGGACTTTGTGTATGTTCTCGGAATGCGTTTGTTGAGTGCTCATTAAGAAAGTTTCTATACAAGTTTCTGAACGAACTCCTTAAGAAATGTTCTCCAAAAGTTCCCTATGAAAGAATACTCTGAAGCATCTGGTCGTCACAAACATATTGACTCCTTGTGGAGCCAAAACAGACTCCGTATGAGTCAGATATCAATGTTTCAGTTAACACTATGCAAAACTGATTCCGAATGACACTTACAGACTAGTTCTAGTGTAGTTGCACTCGATTTTTTCCATTCTACTTCAATAAACATATCCATATGAGATCCGATTACTTGTAGGTAAATACAAGAGACCTCAGTTATGATGATGCACTAGGTCCATAGCTAGGATTTTGTGTATGTTCTCAAAATGCGTTTGTCGAGTGCTTATTAAGAAATTTCTATACAAGTTTCTGAATGAACTCCTTAAGAAAAGTTCTCCAAAAGTTCCCTATGAAAGAGTCCTTTGAAGAATCTGGTCGTCACAAACGTTTTGACTACTTGTGAAGCCAAAATGGACTCCGTATGAGTCAGATATCTATGTTTCAGTTAACGCTGCGCAAAATTGATTCCGAACGACACTTACAAACTAATTCTTGTGTAGTTGCATTCAATTTTTTTCCATTCTACTTCACTATACATCTCCAAAAGAGATCCAATTACTTGTAGGTAAATGCAAGAGACCTCATTTATAATGACGCACTAGGTCCATAGCTGGAACTTTGTGTATGTTCTCGAAATGCATTTGTCGAGTGCTCAATACGAAAGTTTCTATACAAGTTTCTGAATTAACTCCTTAAGAAAAGTTCTCCAAAAGTTCCCTATTGAAGAAATCATTTGAAGAATCTGGTCATCACAAACGTCTTGACTACTTGTGGAGCTAAAACGAACTCCGTATGAGTCAGATGTCCATGTTTCAGTTAACACTGCACAAAACTGATTCCGAACGATAGCTACACACTAGTTATTGTGTAGTTGCATTCGATTTTTTCCATTCTATTTCACTGAACATATCCATATGAGATCCAATTACTTGTACGGAAATGCAAGAGACCTCAGTTATGATAATGGACTAGGTCAATAGCTGGGACTTTGTGTATGTTCTCGAAATGTGTTTGTCAAGTGCTCATTAAGAAAGTTTCTATACAAGTTTCTGAACGAACTCCTTAAGAAAAGTTCTCCAAAATTTCCTATGAAAGAAATCCTTTGAAGCAAATGGTCGTCAGAAATGTTTTGACTACTTTTGGAGCCAAAACAGACTCCGTATGAGTCAGATATCCAAGTTTCAGTTAACACTGCTTAAAAACTGTTTCCGAACGACAGTTACAGACTAGTTCTTGTGTAGTTGCATTCAATTTTTTCCATTCTAATTAACTAGACATCTCCATATGAGATCCACTTACTATTAGGCAAATGCAAGAGACCTCAATTATGATGATGCACTAGGTCCATAGCTGGGACTTTGTGTATGTTCTCGAAATGCGTTTGTCGAGTGCTCATTAAGAAAGTTTCTATACAAGTTTCTGAACGAACTCCTTAAGAAAAGTTCTCCAAAAGTTCCCTATGAAAGAATCCTTTGAAGAATCTGGTTGTCACAAATGTTTTGACTACTTGTGGAGCCAAAACAAACTCCATATGAGTCAGATATCCAAAGTTTGATTAACACTTCATAAACTGATTCCGAACAACGATTTACACACTAGTTCTTGTGTACTTGCATTCGATTTTTTCCGTTCTACTTCACTAAACATCTCCATATGAGATCCAATTACTTGTAGAGAAATTCAAGAGACCTCAGTTATGATGATGCACTAGGTCCATAGCTGGGACTTTGTGTATGTTCTCGAAATGCATTTCTCGAGTGCTCATTAAGAAAGTTTCTTTACAAGTTTCTGAACGAACTCCTTAAGAAAAGTTCTCCAAAAGTTCCCTATGAAAGAATCCTTCGAAGCATCTGGTAGTCACAAACGTTTTGACTACTTGTGGAGCCAAAATGGACTCCTTATGATTCAGATATTCATGTTTCAGTTAACACTGCGCCAAATTGATTCCGAACAACTATTACACACTAGTTCTTGTGTAGTTGCATTCGATTTCTTCTGTTCTACTTCACTAAACATCTCCATATGAGGTCCAATTACTTGTAGAGAAATGCAAGAGACCTCAGTTATGATGATGCACTAGGTCCATAGCTCGGACTTTGTGTATGTTCTCGAAATGCATTTGTCGAGTGCTCATTAAGAAAGTTTCTATACAAGTTTCTGAACGAACTCCTTAAGAAAAGTTCTCCAAAAGTTCCCTATGAAAGAATCCTTTGAAGCATCTGGTAGTCACAAACGTTTTGACTACTTGTGGAGCCAAAAGCCCAAAATGGACTCCGTATGATTCAGATATTCATGTTTCAGTTAACACTGCGACAAACTGATTGTGAACTACAGTTGCAGACTAGTTCTTGTGTGGTTGCATTCGATTTTTTCCTTTCTACTTCACTAAACATCTCCATGTGACATCCAATTATTTGTCGAGAAATGCAAGAGACCTCAGTTATGATGATGCACTAGATCCATAGCTGGGACTTTGTGTATGTTCTCGGAATGCGTTTGTTGAGTGCTCATTAAGAAAGTTTCTATACACGTTTCTGAACGAACTCCTTAAGAAATGTTCTCCAAAAGTTCCCTATGAAAGAATAATCTGAAGCATCTGGTCGTCACAAACATTTTGACTCCTTGTGGAGCCAAAACAGACTTCGTATGAGTCAGATATCAATGTTTCAGTTAACACTATGCAAAACTGATTCCGAATGACACTTACAGACTAGTTCTAGTGTAGTTGCACTCGATTTTTTCCATTCTACTTCAATAAAGATATCCATATGAGATCCAATTACTTGTAGGGAAATGCAAGAGACCTCAATTATGATGATGCATAGGTCCATAGCTCGGACTTTGTGTATGTTCTCGAAATGCGTTTGTCGAGTACTCATTAAGAAAGTTTCTATACAAGTTTCTGAACGAACTCCTTAAGAAAAGTTCTCCAAAAGTTCCCTATGAAAGAATCCTTTGAAGAATCTGGTCATCACAAATGTTTTGACTACTTGTGGAGCCAAAACAAACTCAATATGAGTCAGATATTCAAAGTTTCAGTTAACACTGCGCAAAACTGATTCCGAACAACAGTTACGCACTAGCTCTTGTGTACTTGCATTCGATTTTTTCCGTTCTACTTCACTAAACATCTCCATATGAGATCCAATTACTTGTAGAGAAATTCAAGAGACCTCAGTTATGATGATGCACTAGGTCCATAGCTGGGACTTTGTGTATGTTCTCGAAATGCATTTGTCGAGTGCTCATGAAGAAAGTTTCTTTACAAGTTTCTGAACGAACTCCTTAAGAAAAGTTCTCCAAAAGTTCCCTATGAAAGAATCCTTCGAAGCATATGGTAGTCACAAAAGTTTTGACTACTTGTGGAGCCAAAATGGACTCCTTATGATTAGGATATTCATGTTTCAGTTAACACTGCGCCAAATTGATTCCGAGCAACTATTACACACTAGTTCTTGTGTAGTTGCATTCGATTTCTTCTGTTCTACTTCACTAAACATCTCCATATGAGGTCCAATTACTTGTAGAGAAATGCAAGAGACCTCAGTTATGATGATGCACTAGGTCCATAGCTCGGACTTTGTGTATGTTCTCGAAATGCATTTGTCGAGTGCTCATTAACAAAGTTTCTATACAAGTTTCTGCACGAACTCCTTAAGAAAAGTTCTCCAAAAGTTCCCTATGAAAGAATCCTTTGAAGGATCTGGTAGTCACAAACATTTTGACTACTTGTGGAGACAAAAGCCCAAAACGGACTCCGTATGATTCAGATATTCATGTTTCAGTTAACACTGCGACAAACTGATTCTGAACTACAGTTGCAGACTAGTTCTTGTGTGGTTGCATTCGATTTTTTCCATTCTACTTCACTAAACATCTCCATGAGAAATCCAATTATTTGTCGAGAAATGCAAGAGACCTCAGTTATGATGATGCACTAGATCCATAGCTGGGACTTTGTGTATGTTCTCGGAATGCGTTTGTTGAGTGCTCATTAAGAAAGTTTCTACACAAGTTTCTGAACGAACTCCTTAAGAAATGTTCTCCAAAAGTTCCCTATGAAAGAATACTCTGAAGCATCTGGTCGTCACAAACATTTTGACTCCTTGTGGAGCCAAAACAGACTCCGTATGAGTCAGATATCAATGTTTCAGTTAACACTATGCAAAACTGATTCCGAATGACACTTACAGACTAGTTTTAGTGTAGTTGCACTCGCTTTTTTCCATTCTACTTCGATAAACATATCCATATGAGATCCAATTACTTGTAGGTAAATGCAAGAGACCTCAGTTATGATGATGCACTAGGTCCATAGCTAGGACTTTGTGTATGTTCTCAAAATGCGTTTGTCGAGTGCTTATTAAGAAATTTCTATACAAGTTTCTGAATGAACTCCTTAAGAAAAGTTCTCCAAAAGTTCCCTATGAAAGAGTCCTTTGAAGAATCTGGTCGTCACAAACGTTTTAAATACTTGTGAAGCCAAAATGGACTCCGTATGAGTCAGATATATCTATGTTTCAGTTAACGCTGCGCAAACTTGATTCCGAACGACAGTTACAAACTAATTCTTGTGTAGTTGCATTCAATTTTTTTCCATTCTACTTCACTATACATCTCCAAATGAGATCCAATTACTTGTAGGGAAATGCAAGAGACCTCATTTATAATGATGCACTAGGTCCATAGCTGGAACTTTGTGTATGTTCTCGAAATGCATTTGTCGAGTGCTCAATACGAAAGTTTCTATACAAGTTTCTGAATTAACTCCTATAGAAAAGTTCTCCAAAAGTTCCCTATTGAAGAAATCATTTGAACCATGTGGTCATCACAAACGTTTTGACCACTTGTGGAGACAAAACGGACTCCATATGAGTCAGACATTCATGTTTTAGTTAACACTGCTTAAAACTGATTTCGAACGACAGTTACAGACTAGTTCTTGTGTAGTTGCATTCAATTTTTTTCATTCTACTTCACTAAACATCTCCATATGAGATCCAATAACTTGTAGAGGAATGCAAGAGACCTCAGTTATGATGATGGACTAGGTCCATAGCTGGGACTTTGTGTATGTTCTTGAAATGCGTTTGTCGACTGCTCATTAAGAAAGTTTCTATACAAGTTTCTGAACGAACTCCTTAAGAAATGTTCGCCAAAAGTTCCCTATGAAAGAATCCTCTGAAGCATCTAGTCGTCACAAATGTTTTGACTACTTGTGGAGCCAAAATGGGCTCCGTATGAGTCAGATATCTATGTTTCAGTTAACACTGCGTAAAACTGATTCCGAACGACAGTTACAGACTAATTATTGTGTAGTTGCATTCGATTTGTTCCATTCTACTTCACTAAATATCTCCATATGAGATCCAGTTACTTATAGGGAAATGCAAGAGACCTCAGTTATGATGATGCACTAGGTCCATAACTAGGACTTTGTGTATGTTCTCGAAATGCGTTTGTCGAGCGCTCATTAAGAAAGTTTCTATACATGTTTATGAAAGAACTCCTTAAGAAAAGTTCTCCAAAAGTTCCGTATGAAAGAATCCTTTGAAGCATGTGGTCGTCACAAACGTTTTGACTTTTTGTGGAGCAAAAACGGACCCCCTATGAGTCAGATATCCATGTTTCAGTTAACACTGCGCAAAACTGATTCCAAACGACAGTTACACACTAGTTCTTGTGTAGTTGCATTCGATTTTTTCTGTTCTAATTCACTAAACATCTCCATATGAGATCCAATAACTTGCAGGGAAATGCAAGAGAACTCAGTTATGATGCGAACTCCTTAAGAAAAGTTCTCCAAAAGTTCTCTATGAAAGGATCCTTTGAAGCATCTGGTCGTCACAAAATGTTTTGACTACTTGTTGAGCCAAAATGGACTCCGTAGGAATTAGATATCCATCTTTCAGTTAACACTACGCAAAACTGATTCCGAACGATAGTTACAGACTAGTTCTTATGTAGTTGCATTCAATTTTTTCCATTCTAATTCACAAAACATATCCATATGATATCCAATTACTTGTAGGGAAATGCAATAGAACTCAATTATGATGATGCACTAGGTCCATAGCTGGGACTCTGTGTATGTTCTCGAAATGCGTTTGTCGAGTGCTCATTAAGAAAGTTTCTATACAAGTTCTGAACGAACACCTTAAGAAAAGTTCTCCAAAAGTTCACTATGAAAGAATCTTTTGAAGCATTTTGTCGTCACAAACGTTTTGACTACTTGTGGAACCAAAACGGACCTGGTATGAGTCATTTATCCATGTTTCAGTTAACACTGCACAAAACAGATTCTGAACGATAGTTACAGACTAGTTCTTGTGTAGTTGCATTCGATTTTTTCCATTCTACTTCACGAAATATCTCCATATGAGATCATATTACTTGTAGGTAAATGCAAGAGACCTCAGTTATGATGATGCACTAGGTCCGCAGCTGGGACTTTGTGTGTGTTCTCGAAATGCGTTTGTAGAGTGCTCATTAAGAAAGTTTCTATACAAGTTTCTGAACGAACTCATTAAGAAAAGTTCTCCAAAAGTTCCCTATGAAAGAATCCTTTGAAGCATCTAGTCGTCACAAACATTTTGACTACTTGTGGAGCCAAAACGGACTCTGTCTGAGTCAGATATCCATGTTTCAGTTAACACTGTGCAAAACTTATTCCGAACGACAGTTACAGACTAGTTCTTGTTTAGTTGCATTCGATTTTTCTCATTCTACTTCACTAAACATCTCCATAAGAGATCCAATTACTTGTAGGAAAATGCAAGAGACCTCAGATATGATGATGCACTAGGTCCATAGCTAGGACTTTGTGTATGTTCTCGAAATGCATTTGTCGAGCGCTCATTAACAAAGTTTCTATACAAGTTTCTGAACGAACTCCTTAAGGAAAGTTCTCCAAAAGTTCCTATGAAAGAATCCTTTGAAGCATCTGGTCGTCACAAATGTTTTGACTACTTGTGGAGCCAAAACGGACTCCATATGAGTCAGATATCCATGTTTCAGTTAACACTGCGCAAAACTGATTCCGAACGACAGTTACAGACTAGTTCTTGTGTAGTTGCATTCGATTTTTTCCATTCTACTTCACTAAACATCTCCATATGAGATCCAACTAGCACATATGCCCGTGCGTTGCAATGGGAGATAAAATAGTATTTAAGAATTGTGTGTACAAGCAAATACCTATGTGCACACGAAAAAAAGGAACATTTAGTTTCTTGGTTTTGCCGCGTGTGAAGGAGTCAATACGCTATTTTCCCATTCATTAGTCGAGAGCATTTAAGAGTTTTGTTACTTCATCGTACGTCAGAGAAGGCCCATAAGTTATTCAATCTACTTTTCGTTTCAATCCTTTTAATCGAGGAGATTTTAAGGTATGAAGTTTATGAATACTGTAGGAAACATGAATAATTTTTTAAATTCGGAACAATTTTTTGAAAATTATTTACACTTTTGAAAAAACGCGAAAAACCCATGAAAGGGGACATCTTTTTAAATTAACAAACAGTTTCTGAAAAAATCAACTTTTTATAAAAAAATTAACAATATTTCACTTTGTGAACATTTTTTTAAATGGGAACATGTGTTGAAAATTCATAAGATTTTTATAAAATGTGTATCATTTACACAAAACATCATTTTTTATTCTAAAATTTTACTAAAATAAGAATATCTTTAGAATTTAGAGCATTTTTTAAATGCCTTTTTCTTTTTAGACATCTCGAACAATTTTGAAAAACAATAAATATATCTTGAACAAATAGGAATCATTTTGCAAGTTCCGAATATTTTTGGAAATAGCAAAAGAAAATTTGGAATTCTTAACATTTTCAATAAAAATATTCTCAAGTCTGAACTTTTTTTTGAATTTTTATAATTTACGAAATAAATTTGAAAATAAAAATACATTTGTAAGGGAAAAAAGAGATAGGGAAGGGAGAATAAAAGTAGAAGTAAAACACAGAAAAAAAGAAACAAGGCCAACCCATTATTGGTATTACTGTGGAAATCTCCGACTAAAAAACATGAACATTATCTGAATTTCTGAAAATTTGTTTAATTCGTGAACATGTGTTAAAATTCATAAGATATTTAGAAAAAGTGTATCTTTTATGCACGAATTTTATTTTTAATTGTGAAAATTTCACTACACAAGAATATTTTTTGAATTTGGAGCATTTTTTAAATGCCATTTTCTTTTTACACATCTCGAACAATTTTGAAAAACTATAATTTATTTTGAAAAAATGGGAAAGTTTTTGCAAGTTCCGAATATTTTTAAAAATAGAAAAAATGTTTGGAAATTCAGAACATTTTCTAAAAACTACTTTTTATTCTGAACATTTTTTGAGAATTTCTTATTTATGTAATAGATTCTAAAAAAGAATTTGGAAGGAAAGAATAGATAGGAAAATAAGAATAAAAATAGAAGTAAAACACAGAAACAAAGAAAAATGGGCCAGCCCAATATTGGTTGTCATGTGCGAAATTCGACTATTTCTTGCCCTGTGCGGAAAATAGGATTGGTCCAGCTGCGTGGGGAGAAAAATAAGTGGGTCGGCTTGGATGGGCCATAGCACGCGGCCCACGTACGAAAATTTTATTCTATACACAAACACATAAAAAATTTAGTACCACCTCAGATAGAAAAAAATTCGGAGGTGAACGGATGAAAAAATTGACGAAACGCACATTGCTTTATTAGTAGGTATAGATTACTTGTAGAGAAATGCAAGAAACGTCAGTTATGATGATGCACTAGCTCCATAGCTGGGACTTTGTGTATGTTCCCGAAATGCGTTTGTCGAGTGCTCATTAAGAAAGTTTCTATGCAAGTTTCTAAACGAACTCCTTAAGAAAAGTTCTCCAAAATTTCCCTATTTAAGAATCATTTGAAGCCTCTGGTCATCACAAACATTTTGACTACTTGTAGAGCCAAAAACGGACTCTGTATGAGTCAGATATCCATGCTTCAGTTAACACTGGGCAAAAGTGATTCCGAACGAAAGTTACAGACTAGTTCTTGTGAAGTTGCATTCAAATTTTTCCATTCTACTTCAATAAACATCTCCATATTAGATCCAATTACTTGTAGGGAAATGCAAGAGACCTCAGTTATGATGATGCACTAGGTCCATAGCTGGGACTTTGTGTATGTTTTCGAAATGCGTTTGTCGAGTGCTCATTAAGAAAGTTTCTATATAAGTTTCTGAACGAACTCCTTAAGAAAAGTTCTCCAAAAGTTCCCTACAGAAAAATCCTTTGAAGAATTTGGTTGTCACAAACATTTTGACTACTTGTGGAGCCAAAACAGACTCCGTGTGAGTCAGATATCCGTGTTTCAGTAAACACTGCACAAAACTGATTCCGAACGACTGTTATAGACTAGTTTTTGTTTAGTTGCATTAAGTTTTTTCCATTCTACTTCACTAAACATCTCCATATGAGATAAAATTGCATGTAGGGAAATGCAAGAGACCTCAGTTATGATGATGCACTAGGTCCATAGCTGGGACTTTGTATATGTTCTCGAAATGCGTTTGTCGAGTGCTCATTAACAAAGTTTCTATACAAGTTTCTGAACGAACTCCTTAAGAAAAATTCTCCAAAAGTTCCCTATGAAAGGATCCTTTGAAGCATCTGGTCGTCACAAATGTTTTGAATACTTGTGGAGCCAAAACAAACTCCGTATGAGTCAGATATCCATGTTTCAGTTACACTGCGCAAAACTGATTCCAAACGACAGTTACAAACTAGTTCTTGTGTAGTTGAATTCGATGTTTTCCATTCTAATTCACTAAACATCTCCATATGAGATCCAATTACTCGTAGGGAAATGCAAGAGAACCCAGTTATGATGATGCAATAGGTCCATAGCTGGGACTTTGTGTATGTTCTCAAAATGCGTTTGTCGAGTGCTCATTAACAAAGTTTCTGTACAAGTTTCTGAACGAACTCCTTCAGAAAAGTTCTCCAAAAGTTCCCTATGAAAGGATCCTTTGAAGCATCTGGTCGTCACAAACGTTTTGACTACTTGTGGAGCGAAAACGGACCCCGTATGAGTCAGATATCCATGTTTCAGTTAACATCACAAGAAAACTCATTCCGAGCAGCGATTTACACACTAGTTCTTGTGTAGTTGCACTCAATTTTTTCCATTCTACTTCACTAAACATCTCCATATGACATCCAATTACTTGTAGGGAAATGCATGAGACCTCAGTTATGATGATGCACTAGGTCCATAGCTGGACTTTGTTTATGTTCTCGAAATGCGTTTTTCGAGTGCTCATTAAGAAAGTTTCTATACAAGTTCTGAATGAACACCTTAAGAAAAGTTCTCCAAAAGTCCACTATGAAAGAATGCTTTGAAGCATCTAGTCGTCACAAACGTTTTTACTACTTGTGGAGCCAAAACGGACTCCGTATGAGTCATTTAGCCATGTTTCAGTTAAGACTGCGCAAAACTGATTCTGAACCACAGTTAGAGACTAGTTATTGTGTAGTTGCATTTGATTTGTTCCATTCTACTTCACAAAATATCTCCGTATGACATACAATTACTTGTAGGGTAATGCAAGAGACCTCAGTTATGATGATGCACTAGGTAAATAGCTGGGACTTTGTGTATGTTCTCGAAATGCGTTTGTCGAGCGCTCATTAAGAAATTTTCTATACAAGTTTCTGAACGAAGTCCTTAAGAAAAGTTCTCCAAAAGTTCCCTATGAAAGAATCCTTTGAAGCATCTACAAACATTTTGACTACTTATGGAGCCAAAACAGACTCCGTGTGAGTCAGATATCCGTGTTTCAGTTAACACTGCGCAAAACTGCTTCCGAAGGACTATTACAGACTAGTTTTTGTTTAGTTGCATTTAGTTTTTTCCATTCTACTTCACTAAACATCTCCATACGAGATAAAATTACTTGTAGAGAATGCAAGAGACCTCAGTTATGATGATGCACTAGGTCCATAGCTGGGACATTGTGTATGTTCTCGAAATGCGTTTGTCGAGTGCTCATTAACAAAGTTTCTATACAAGTTTCTGAACGAACTCCTTAAGAAAAGTTCTCCAAAAGTCCCCTATGAAAGGATCCTTTGAAGCATCTGGTCGTTAAAAACATTTTGACTACATGTGGAGCCAAAACAAACTCCGTATGGGTCAGAGATCCATGTTTCAGTTAACACTGCGCAAAACTGATTCCGAACGACATTTACAAACTAGTTCTTGTGTAGTTGCATTTGATTTTTTCCATTCTACTTCACTAAACATCTTAATATGAGATAAAATTACTTGTAGGGAAATGCAACAGACCTCAGTTATGATGATGCACTAGGTCCATAGCTGGGACATTGTGTATGTTCTTGAAATGCGTTTGTCGAGTGCTCATTAACAAAGTTTCTATACAAGTTTCTGAACGAACTCCTTAAGAAAAGTTCTCCAAAAGTTCCCTATGAAAGGATCCTTTGAAGCATCTGGTCATCACAAACGATTTGACTAATTGTGGAGCGAAAACGGACTCTATATGAGTCAGATATCCATGTTTCAGTTAACACTGCGCAAAACTGATTCCGAACGAGAGTTACAAACTAGTTCTTGTGTAGTTGCACTCATTTTTTTCCATTCTACTTCACTAAACATCTCCATATGAGCTCCAATTACTTGTAGGGAAATGCATGAGACCTCGGTTATGATGATGCACTAGGTCCATAGCTGGGACTTTGTGTATGTTCTCGAAATGCGTTTGTCGAGTGCTCATTAATAAAGTTTCTATACAAGTTCTGAATGAACACCTTAAGAAAAGTTATCCAAAAGTTCACTATTAAAGAATCCTTTGAAGCATCTGGTCGTCACAAACGTTTTGACTACTTGTGGTGCCAAAACAGACTCCGTATGAGTCATTTAGCCATGTTTCAGTTAAGACTACGCAAAACTGATTCTGAAGGACAGTTAGAGACTAGTTATTGTGTAGTTGCATTTGATTTGTTCCATTCTACTTCACTAAATATCTCCATATGACATCCAAATACTTGTAGGGAAATGCAAGAGACCTCAGTTATGATGATGCACTAGGTCCATAGCGGGGACTTTGTGTATGTTCCCGAAATGCGTTTGTCGAGTGCTCATTAAGAAATTTTCTATACAAGTTTCTGAACGAACTCCTTAAGAAAAGTTCCAAAAGTTCCCTATGAAAGAATCCTTTGAAGCATCTACAAACATTTTGACTACTTGTGGAGCCAAAACGGACTCCGTGTGAGTCAGATATCCGTGTTTCAGTTAACAGTGCGCAAAACTGGTTCCGAACGACTATTACATACTAGTTTTTGTTTAGTTGCATTTAGTTTTTTCCATTCTACTTCACTAAACATCTCCATACGAGATAAAATTACTTGTAGAGAATGCAAGAGACCTCAGTTATGATGATGCACTAGGTCCATAGCTGGGACATTGTGTATATTCTCGAAATGCGTTTGTCGAGTGCTCATTAACAAAGTTTCTATACAAGTTTCTGAACGAACTCCTTAAGAAAAGTTCTCCAAAAGTTCCCTATGAAAGGATCCTTTGAAGCATCTGGTCGTTATAAACGTTTTGACTGCGTGTGGAGACAAAACGAACTCCGTATGGGTCAGAGATCCATGTTTCAGTTAACACTGCGCAAAACTGATTCCGAACGACATTTACAAACTAGTTCTTGTGTAGTTGAATTCGATGTTTTCCATTATAATTCACTAAACATGTCCATAGCTGGGACTTTGTGTATGTTCTCAAAATGCGTTTGTTGAGTGCTCATTAACAAAGTTTTTATACAAGTTTCTGAACGAACTCCTTTATAAAAGTTCTCCAAAAGTTCCCTATGAAAGGATCCTTTGATGCATCTGGTCGTCACAAACGTTTTGACTACTTGTGAAGCGAAAATGGACTCCGTATGAGTAAGATATCCATGTTTCAGTTAACACTGCGCAAAACTGATTCCGAACGACAGTTACATACTAGTTCTTGTGTAGTTGCACTCAATTTTTTCCATTCTACTACACTAAACATCTCCATATGATATCCAATTACTTGTAGGGAAATGCATGAGACCTTGGTTATGATGATGCACTAGGACCATAGCTGGGACTTTATGTATGTTCTCGAAATGCGTTTGTCAAGTGCTCATTAAGAAAGTTTCTATACAAGTTCTGAATGAACACCTTAAGAAAATTTCTCCAAAAGTTCACTATGAAAGAATCCTTTGAAGCATCTGGTCGTCGCAAACGTTTTGAAAACTTGTGGAGCCAAAACAGACTCCGTATGAGTCATTTAGCCATGTTTCAGTTAACACTGCGCAAAACTGATTCTGAATGACAGTTACAGACTAGTCCTTGTGTAGTTGCATTTGATTAGTTCAATTCTACTTCACTAAATATCTCCATATGACATCCAATTACTTGTAGGGAAATGCAAGAGACCTCAGTTATGATGATGTACTAGGTCCATAGCTGGGACTTTGTGTATGTTCTCGAAATGCGTTTGTCGAGTGCTCATTAAGAAAGTTTCTATACAAGTTTCTGAACGAACTCCTTCAGAAAAGTTCTCCAAAAGTTCCCTATGGAAGAATCCATTGAAGCATCTACAAACATTTTGACTACTTTTGGATCCAAAGCGGACTCCGTATGAGTCATATTTCCATGTTTCAGTTATCACTGTGCAAAACTGATTCCGAACGGAAGTTACAGACTAGTTCTTGTTTAGTTGCATTCGATTTTTTCCATTCTACTTCACTAAACATCTCCATATGAGATACAATTACTTGTAGGGAAATGCAAGAGACCTCAGATATGATGATGCACTAGGTCCATAGCTAGGATTTTGTGTATGTTCTCGAAATGCGTTTGTCGAGCGCTCATTAACAAAGTTTCTATACAAGTTTCTGAATGAACCCCTTAAGAAAAGTTCTCCAAAAGTTCCCTATGAAAGAATCCTTTGAAGTATCTAGTTGTCACAAACGTTTTGACTACTTGTGGAGCCAAAACGGACTCCATATGAGTCAGATATCCGTGATTCAGTTCACACTTCGCAAAACTGATTCCGAACGATAGTTACACACTAGTTCTTGTGTAGTTGCATTCTATTTTTTCCGTTCTACTTCACTAAACATCTCCATATGAGATCCAATTCTTTGTAAAGAAATACAAGAGACCACAGTTATGATGATGCACTAGGTCCATAGCTGGGACTTTGTGTATGTTCTCGGAATGCGTATGTCGAATGCTCACTAAGAAAGTTTCTATACAAGTTTCTGAACGAACTCCTTAAGAAAAGTTCTCCAAAAGTTCGATTTGAAAGAATCCTTTGAAGCATCTGGTCATCACAAACATTTTGACTACCTGTAGAGCCAAAACAGACTCCGTATGAGTCAGATATCCATGTTTCAGTTAACACTGCGCAAAAGTGATTCCGAACGAAAGTTACAGACTAGTTCTTGTGTAGTTGCATTCAAAATTTTCCATTCTACTTTAGTAAACATCTCCATATGAGATCCAATTACTTGTAGGGAAATGCAAGAGACCTCAGTTATGATGATGCACTAGGTCCATAGCTGGGACTTTGTGTATGTTCTCGAAATGCGTTTGTCGAGTGCTCATTAGGAAAGTTTCTATACAAGTTTTTGAACGAACTCCTTAAGAAAAGTTCTCCAAAAGTTCCATATGAAAGAATCCTTTGAAGCATCTGGTCATCACAAACGTTTTGACTACTTGCGGAGCCCAAACGGACTCTGTGTGACTCAGATATCCATGTGTCAGTAAACACTGCGCAAAACTGATTCCGAACGACAGTTACAGACAAGTTTTTGTTTAGTTGCATATGGTTTTTTCCATTCTACTTCACTAAGCATCTCCATATGAGATAAAATTACTTGTAGGGAAATGCAAGAGACCTCAGTTATGATGATGCACTAGGTCCATAGCTGGGACTTTGTGTATGTTCTCGAGATGCGTTTGTCGAGTGCTCATTAACAAAGTTTCTTTACAAGTTTCAGAATGAACTCCTTAAGAAAATTTCTCCAAAAGTTCCCTATGAAAGGATCCTTTGAAGCATATGGTCTTCACAAACGTTTTGACTACTTGTGGAGCCAAAACGAACTCCGTATGAGTCAGATATCTATGTTTTAGTTAAGACTGCGCAAAACTGATTCCGAACGACAGTTACAAACTAGTTCTTGTGTAGTTGCATTCGTTGTTTTCCATTCTAATTCACTGAACATATCCATATGAGATCCAATTACTTGTAGGGAAATGAAAGGGAACTCAGTTATGATGATGCACTAGGTCCATAACTGGAACTTTGTGTATGTTCTTGAAATGCGTTTGTCGAGTGCTCACTAACAATGTTTCTATACAAGTTTCTGAACGAACTCCTTAAGAAAAGTTCTCCAAAAGTTTCCTATGAAAGGATCCTTTGAAGCATCTGGTCGTCACAAACGTTTTGACTACTTGTGGAGCCAAAACTGACTCCGTATGAGTAAGATATCCATGTTTCAGTTAACACTGCGCAAAACTGATTCCAAACGACTGTTATAGACTAGTTCTTGTATAGTTGCACTCAATTTTTTCCATTCTACTTCACTAAACATCTCCATATGAGATCTAATTACTTGTAGGGAAATGCAAGAGACCTCGTTTATGATGATGCACTAGGTCCATAGCTGGGACTTTGTGTATGTTCTCTAAATGCGTTTGTCGTGTGCTCATTAAGAAGGTTTCTATACAAGTTTCTGAACGAATTCCTTAAGAAAAGTCTCCAAAAGTTCCGTATGAAAGAATCTTTTGAAGCATCTGGTCTTCACAAACGTTTTGACTACTTGTGGAGCCAAACGGACTCCGTATGAGTCAGATATCCATGTTTCAGTTAACATTGCGCAAAACTGATTCTGAACGACAGTTACAGACTAGTTCTTGTGTTGTTGCATTCGATTTTTTCCATTCTACTTTACTAAACGTCTCCATATGAGATCCAATTACTTCTAGGGAAATGCAATAGGCCTCAGTTATGATGATGCACTAGGTCCATAGCTGGGACTTTGTGTATGTTCTCGAAATGCGTTTGTTGAGTGCTCATTAAGAAAGTTTCTATACATGTTTCTGAATGAACTCCTTAAGAAAAGTTCTCCAGAAGTTCCCTATGAAATAATCCTTTGAAGCATCTAGAGAACTTTGTATTGAGATCCAAAGAGAGAGAAGAAGCCATCTAGCTAATAACTATGGACCCGAAGGTCCGAGGTAAACTACTCACACACCATCGGAGAGGCTATGGTGTTGATGTAGAAGCCCTGCGTGATCAATGCCCCCTCCGGCGGGACGCCGGAAAAGGCCCCAAGACGGGATCTCGCGGGTACAGAAGGTTGCGGCGGTGGAATTAGGTTTTCGTGGATGCTTCTGCTGGTTTGGGGGTACGTAGGTATATATAGGAGGAAGAAGTACGTCGGTGGAGCAACGTGGGCCCCACAAGGGTGGAGGGCGCGCCTAGGGGGGTAGGCGCCCCCCCTGCCTCGTGCTCTCCTAGTTGATTTCTTGACGTAGAATCCAAGTCCTCTGGATCACGTTTGTTCCAAAAATCACGTTCCCGAAGGTTTCATTCCATTTGGACTCCGTTTGATATTCTTTTTCTGCGAAACTCTGAAATAGGCAAAAAACAACAATTTGGGTTGGGCCTCCGATTAATAGGTTAGTCCCAAAAATAATATAAAAGTGTATAACAAAGCCCATTAATCATCCAAAACAGAATATAATATAGCATGAAGCAATCAAAACTTATAGATACGTTGGAGACGTATCAACTAGTTCTTGTGTAGTTGCATTCGAATTTTTCCATTCTACTTCACTAAACATCTACATATGAGATCCAATTTGTTGTAGGGAAATGCAAGAGACCTCAGTTATGATGATGCACTAGGTCCATAGCTGGGACTTTGTGTATGTTCTCGAAATGCGTTTGTCGAATGCACATTAAGAAAGTTTCTATACAAGTTTAAAAACGAACTCCATAAGAAAAGTTCTCCAAAAGTTGCCTATGAAAGAATCCTTTGAAGCATCTGGTCATCAAAAACATGTTGACTACTTGTGGAGCCAAAACGGACTCCGTATGAGTCAGATATCCATGTTTCAGTTAACACTGCGCAAAACTGATGCTCATTAAGAAAGTTTTTATACAAGTTTCTGAACGAACTCCTTAAGAAAAGTTCTCCAAAAGTTCCCTATGAAAGAATACTTTGAAGCATACGGTCGTCACAAACGTTTTGACTACTTGGGGAGCCAAAATGGATTCCGTATGAGTCAGATGTCCATGTTTCAGTTAACACTACGCAAAACAAATTCCGAACGACAGTTACAGACTAATTATTGTGTAGTTGCATTCGATTGTTTCCATTCTACTTCACTAAACATCTCCATATGAGATCCAATTACTTGTAGCGAAATGCAGTAGAACTCAGTTATGATGATGCACTAGGTCCTTTGATGGGACTCTGTGTATGTTCTCGAAATGCGTTTGTCGAGTGCTCATTAAGAAAGTTTCTATACAATTTTCTGAACGAACTCCTTAAGAAAAGTTCTCCAAAAGTTCCGTATGAAAGAATCGTTTGAAGCATCTGGTCGTCACAAATGTTTTCACTACTTGTGGATCCAGAATGGACTCCGTATGAGTAATATATCCATGTTTCAGTTAACACTATGCAAAACTGATTCCGAATGACAGTTATACAGACTAGTTCTTATGTAGTTGCATTCAATTTTTTAAATTCTACTTCACTAAAATCCTCCATATGAGATCCAATTATTGCTTGGGAAATGCAAGAGACCACATTTATGATGATGCACTAGGTCCATATCTGGGACTTTGTGTATGTTCTCGAAATGCGTTTGTCGAGTGCTCATTAAAAAAGTTTCTATACAAGTTTCTTAACGAACTCCTTAAGAAATGTTCTCCAAAAGTTCTCTATGAAAGAATCCTTTGAAGCATCTAGTCGTCACAAAAGTTTGCACTACTTGTGGAGCCAAATCGGACTCCGTAAGAGTCAGCTATCCATGTTTCAGTTAACACTGCACAAAACTGATTACGAACGACAATTATAGACTAGTTCGTGTGTAGTTGCATTTGATTTTTTCCATTCTAATTCACTAAACATCTCCATATGAGATCCAATTACTTATAGGGAAATGCAAAAGAACTCAGTTATTATGATGCACCAGGTCCATAGCTGGGACTTTGTGTATGTTCTCGAAATGCATTTGTCAAGTGCTCATTAAGAATGTTTTTATACAACTTTCTGAACGAATTCCTACAGAAAAGTTCTCAAAATTTTCCCTATGAAAGAATCCTTTGAAGTATCTGGTCGTCCCAAACGTTTTTACTACCTGTGGAGCCAAAACAGACTCCGTATGAGTCAGATATCCATGTGTTCAGTTAACATTATGCAAAATTGATTCCGAACGACAGTTAAAGACTAGTTCTTGTGTAGTTGCATTCAATTTTTTCCATTCTACTTCACTAAACATCTTCATATGAGATCCAATTTCTTGTAGGGAAATGCAAGAGACCTCAGTGATGATGATGCGCTAGGTCCATAGCTGGGACTTTGTGTATGTTCTCGAAATGCGTTTGTCGAGTGCTCATTAAGAAAGTTTCTATACAAGTTTCTAAACGATCTCCTTAAAAAAGTTCTCCAAAAGTTGACTATGAAAGAATCCTTTAAAGCTTGACTAACAGACTCCGTATGAGTCAGATATCCATGTTTCAGTTAACACTGCCCAAAAGTGATGCTCATTAAGAAAGTTTTTATACAAGTTTCTGAACAAACTCCTTAAGAAAAGTTCTCAAAAAGTTCCCAATGAAAGAATCCTTTGAAGCATCTGGTCATCACAAACGTTTTGACTACTTGCGGAGCCAAAACGGACACCGTATGAGTCAGATATCCATGTCTCAGTTAACACTGTGCCAAACTGATTCCGAACGACGGCTATAGACTAGTTTTTGTGTAGTTGCATTCGATTTTTTCCATTCTACTTCACTAAACATCTCCATTTGAGATCCAATTACTTGTAGGGAAATGCAAGAGACCTCAGTTATGATGATGCACTATGTCCATCGCTGGGACTTTGTGTATGTTCTCGAAATGCGTTTGTCGAGTGCTCGTTAAGAAAGTTTCTATACAAGTTTCTAAACGAACTCCTTAAGAGAAGTTCTCCAAAAGTTCCTTATGAAAAAATCCTTCGAAGCATCTGGTCATCACAAACGTTTTAACTACTTATGGAGCCAAAACGGACTTCGTATGAGTCAGATATCCATGTTTCAGTTAACACTGCACAAAATTGATTCCGAACGACACTTACAGACTAGTTCTTGTGTAGTTGCATTCAATTTTTTCCATTCTATTTCACTAAACATCTCCATATGAGATCCAATTACTTGTAGGGAAATTCAAGAGTCCTCAGTTATGATCATGCACTAAGTCCATTGTTGGGACTTTGTGTATGTTCTTGAAATGCGTTTGTCGAGTGCTCATTAAGAAAGTTTCTATACAAGTTTCTGAACGAGCTCCTTAAGAAAAGTTCTCCAAAAGTTCCCTATGAAAGAATCCTTCAAAGCATCTGGTCATCACAAACGTTTTGACTACTTGTGGAGGCAAAACGGACTCCATGTGAGTCATATATCCATGTTTTAGTTAACACTGCGCCAAACTGATTCCGAACGATAGTTACACACTAGTTCTTGTGTAGTTGCATTCGATTTTTTCCATTCTAGTTCACTGAACATCTCAATTTTAGATCCAATTACTTGTAGGGAAATGCAAGAGAACCCAGTTATGATGATGCACTAGGTCCATAGCTGGGACTTTGTCTATGTTCTCGAAATGCGTTTGTCGAGTGCTCATTAAGAAAGTTTCTGTACAAGTTTCCGAAAGAACTCCTTAAGAAAAGTTCTCAAAAAGTTCCCTATGAAAGAATCCTTTTAAGTATCTGGTCGTCACAAACCTTTTGACTACTTGTGGAGCCAAAATGGACTCCGTATGAGTCAGATATCCATGTTTCAGTTAACACTACAAAAAACGGATTATGAACGATAGTTACAGACTAGTTCTTGTGTACTTGCATTCGATTTTTTCCATTCTACTTCACTAAACATCTCCATATGAGATCCAAGTAATTTTAGGGAAATCCAAGAGACCTCAGTAATAATGATGCAGTAGGTCCATAGCTGGGACTTTGTGTATGTTCTCGAAATGCATTTGTCGAGTGCTCATTAAGAAAGTTTCTATACAAGTTATTGAACGAACTCCTTAAGTAAAGTTCTCAAAATTTGCCTATGAAAGAATCCTTTGAAGCATCTGGTCTTCACAAACATTTTTACTACTTGTGGAGCCAAAACGGACTCCGTATGAGTCAGATATCTATGTTTCAGTTAACACTGTGCCAAACTCATTCCGAACGATCATTATAGACTACTTCTTGTGTAGTTGCATTCGATTTTTTCCATTCTACTTCACTAAACATCTCCATATGAGATCCAATTACTTGTAGGGAAATGCAAGAGACCTCAGTTATGATGATGCACTAGGTCCATAGCTGGGACTTTGTCTATGTTCTCAAAATGCGTTTGTCGAGTGCTCATTAAAAAAGTTTCTATACAAGTTTCCGAACAAACTCCTTAAGAAAATTCTCCAAAAGTTCCCTATGAAAGAATCCTTTGAAGCATCTGGTCATCACAAAGGTTTTCACTACTTGTGGAGATAAAACGGACTTCGTATGAGTCAGATATCAATGTTTCAGTTAACACTGCGCAAAACTGATTCCGAATGACACTTACAGACTAGTTCCTGTGTAGTTGCATTCAATTTTATCCATTCAATTTCACTAAACTTCTCCATCTGAGATCCTATTACTTGTAGTTAAATGCAAGAGACCTCAGTTATGATCATGCAGTAGGTCCATAGCTAGGACTTTGTGTATGTTCTCGAAATGCGTTTGTCGAGTGCTCATTAAGAAAGTTTCTATACAAGTTTCTGAACAAACTCCTTAAGAAAAGTTCTCCGAAAGTTCCCTATGAAAGAATTCTTTGAAGCATCTGGTCGTCACAAACGTTTTGACTACTTGTGGAGCCAAAACAGACTCAATGTGAGTCAGATATCCATGTTTCAGTTAACACTAGGCCAAACTTATTCCGAACGACAGTTACAGACTAGTTCTTGTGCAGTCGCGTTCAATTTTTCCCATTCTACTTCACTAAACATGTCCATATGAGATCCAATTACTTGTACGGAAATGCAAGAGAACTTAGTTATGATCATGCACTTGGTCCATAGATGGGACTTTGTGTATGTTCTCGAAATGCGTTTGTCGAGTGCTCATTAAGAAAGTTTCTATACAAGTTTCTGAATGAACTCCTTAAGAAAAGTTTCCAAAAGTTCCCTATGAAAGAATACTATGAAGCATCTGGTCGTCATAAACGTTTTGACTACTTGTGGAGCCAAAACAGACTCCATGTGAGTCAGATATCCATGTTTCAGTTAACACTGCACAAAGTTGATTCCGAACGATAGTTACAGACTAGTTCTTGTGTAGTTGCATTCGATTTTTTCCGTTCTACTTCACTAAACATCTCCATATGAGATCCAATTACTTGTAGGGAAATGCAAGAGAACTCAGTTATGATGATGCACTAGGTCCATAGCTAGGACTTTTTGTATTTTCTCGAAATGCGTTTGTCGAGTGCTAATTAAGAAAGTTTCTGCACAAGTTTCTGAACGAACTCCTTAAGAAAAGTTCTCCAAAAGTCCCCTATGAAAGAATCTTTTGAAGCATCTGGACGTCACAAACGTTTTGACAACTTGTGGAGCCAAAACGGACTCCGTATGAGTCACATATCCATGTTTCAGTTAACACTGCGCCAAAGTGATTCCGAACGACAGTTACAGACTAGTTCTTGTGTAGTTGCATTCCATTTTTTCCATTCTACTTCACTAAACATCTCCATATGAGATCCAATTACTTGTAGAAAAATGCAATATAACTCAGTTATGATGATGCACTAGGTCCATAGCTGGGACTTTGTGTATTTTCCCGAAATGCGTTCGTAGAGTGCTCATTACGAAAGTTTCTATACAAGTTTCTGAACGAACTCCTTAAGAAAAGTTCTCTAAAAGTTAACTACGGAAGAATCCTTTGAAGCATCTGGTCACCACAAACGTTTTGACTACTTTTGGAGCCAAAACAGACTCAGTATGAGTCACATATCCATGTTTCAGTTAACACTGCGCCAAACTAATTCCGAACGACAGTTACAGACTAGTTCTTGTGTAGTTGCATTCGATGTTTTCCATTTTATTTCACTGAACATCTCCATATGACATCCAATTACTTGTATCAAGATGCAATAGAACATAGTTATGATGATGCACTAGGTCCATAGCTGGTTGTGTATGTTCTCGAAATGCGTTTGTAGAGTGTTCATTAAAAAAGTTTCTATACAAATTTCTGAACGAACTCCTTAACAAAATTTCTCCATTATTTCCCTATGAAAGAATCTTTTGAAGCATCTGGTCGTCACAAACGTTTTGACTACTTGTGGAGCCAAAACGGACTTCGTATGAGTCAGATATCCATGTTTCAGATAACACTGCGCCAAACTGATTCCGAAGGACAGTTACAGACTAGTTCTTGTGTAGTTGCATTCGATTTTTTCCATTCTACTTCACTAAACATCTCCATATGAGATCCAATTACTTGTGGGTAAATGCAAGAGACCTCATTTATGATGATGCACGAGGTCCACAGCTGAAACTTTGTGTATGTTCTCGAAATGCGTTTGTCGAGTGCTCATTAAGAAAGTTTTTGTACAAGTTTTTGAACGAACTCCTTAATAAACATTCTCCAAAATTTCCCTATGAAAGAATCCTTTGAAGCATATGGTCGTCATAAACGTTTTGACTACTTGTGGAGCCAAAACAGACTCTGTATGAGTCAGATATCCATGTTTCAGTTAAAAGTGCACAAAACTGATTCCGAGCGACAGTTACAAATTAGTTCTTGTGTAGTTGCATTCGACTTTTTCCATTCTACTTCACTAAACATCTCCATATGACATCCAATTACTTGTAGGGAAATGCAAGAGACCTCGGTCATGATGATGCACTAGGTCCATAGCTAGGACTCTGTGTATGTTCTCGAAATGCGTTTGTCGAGTGCTCATTAAGAAAGTTTCTATACAAGTTTATAAACAAACTACTTAAGAAAATTTCTCTAAAAGTTCCCTATGAAAGAATCCTTTGAAGCATCTGGTCGTCACAAACGTTTTGACTACTTCTGGAGCCAAAATGGACTCCGTATGAGTCAGATATCCATGTTTCAGTTAACACTGCGCCAAACTAATTCCGAACGACAGTTACAGACTAGTTCTTGTGCAGTTGCGTTTGATTTCTACTTCACTAAACATATCCATATGAGATCTAATTACTTGTAGTGAAATGCAATAGAACTCAGTCATGATGATGCACTAGGTCCGTAGCTGGTTGTGTATGTTGTCGAAATGCGTTTGTAGAGTGCTTATTAAGAAAGTTTTTATATAAGTTTCTAAACGAACTCCTTAAGAAAAGTTCTCCAAAATTTCCCTATGGAAGAATCTTTTGAAGCATTTGGTCGTCACAAACGTTTTGACTACTTGTGGAGCCAAAACAGACTCCGTATGAGTCAGATATCCATGTGATACGTCTCCAACGTATCTATAATCAATGAAGTATTCAAGCTATTATATTATCCATCTTGGATGTTTTATGGGCTTTACTATGCACTTTTATATTACTTTTGGGACTAACCTATTGACCCAGAGCCCGGTGCGAGTTTTTGTTTTTTTCCCTTGTTTCGGTGATTTGCAGAAAAGGAATATCAAACGGAGTCCAAACGGAATGAAACCTTCGGAAAAGTTATTTTTGGAAAGAAAGCAATACGGGAGACTTGGAGTGCACGTCAGGGAATCAACGAGGATGGCACGAGGCAGGGGGCGCGCCCACTGAGGGAGTCCTGGATAAGGGGGTATCTGGACTGTATACATCGTCCGGACTATTGAAGCGTGAAGATACAAGACTCAAGACTTCGACCCGTGTCCGGATGGGACTCTCCTTGGCGTGGAAGGCAAGCTTGGCGATTCGGATATTATATTTCCTTCCTTGTAACCGACTCCATTTAAACCCTAGCCCTCTCCGCTGTCTATATAAACCGGAGAGGTTGGTCCTTAGAAGGCCGATCACAATTACAATCATACCATCATAGGCTAGCTTTTAGGGTTTAGCCTCTACGATCTCGTGGTAGATCTACTCTTGTACTACCCATATCTTCAATATTAATCAAGCAGGAAGTAGGGTTTTACCTCCATCGAGTGGGCCCGAACCTGGGTAAACATTGTGTCCCTTGCTTCCTGTTACCATCAGCCTAAGACGCACAGATCGGGACCCCCTACCCGAGATCCGCCGGTTTTGACACCGACATTGGTGCTTTCATTGAGAGTTCCTCTGTGTCGTCACTACAGGGCTCGATGGCTCCTCCAGTCATCGTCAACAACACGATCCCGGGTGAGACCTTTCTCCCTGGACAGATCTTCGTGTTCGGCGGCTTCGCCCTGCGCCAACTCGGTTGTCCTTGGAAGCGGATCGACGGCAACCGCCCCTGGCCACGGATCAGGTTCGGAAACCTGAACTACACGGCGGACATTCGCGGAGACTTGATCTTGGCGGATTCGGGCCTATGCCAGAGCATCGGACAGATCCACAGCGAAAGCACGGCTTAGATCTGGCTTGGACAAAGCTCGAGGTATCACCCGCGGTAGCCGGACCTAAATCCGGGCAGTTGCTGCCCTAAGGAGCGGAGGGATGGACCCGCCCGCAGGTCGCACACTCATCGCCAGCGATGGAGCCGAACACGGTCTTACCTGTGGTGGCTCGTGACTCCGGACCCCGGATTCGTATCCGAGCGTTGGTTCGATCCGCGCACTCCGAGCGGTCGAGCGGGTTGGGCTCGGTAATGGAGTTCACCGCTGCGGATATCTTCCAGCACCTGCCCTTTGGCGACATGCTGGACTCATTAAAGTATCTCTCTTTTCTCAGGAGGCTCTTGGCCGAACTATGTCCGGCTCGAGTGGGAGGCAGGCGATGAAGGAATTCGTTGCCCACCCACCACCCACTTCATTGCCACGATCGATGATTTAACCGAGGTACTGGACTTCGACTCCGAAGACATCAACGGTATGGACGACGATGCAGGAGAAGAACATGAACCACCGCTCATTCGGCGGTGGACAACCACCTTTTTCCTATGATATATATATGGTGGACACTCCGAAGGAAACAAATGGCGATGAGGCAACGGAGGATAAAACCTCAGGGAAAAAAGCAAAGAATGGGCGTCGTCGGCGCCACTCCAAGCCCCGCCACAGCAATACCGGCCGAGGAGACGAAAACAATCCGAATGGTGCCGAAGAAGAATACAACCCTGATCTGCCCGCCTTCGAGCAGGCCGAACAGGAAGATGAGCAGGTCAGCCCAGAAGAACAGGCGACAGACGAATACCCGGAGGAGGACAACTACATGCCCCCCTTCGAAGACGAGATTAGCCTCAGCGACGACGAGTTTGACGTGCCTGAGGATCCCGTAGAGCAGGAGCGCTTCAAGCATCGGCTTATAGCCACTGCGAGGAGCCTGAAAAAGAAGCAGCAGCAACTCCAAGCTGATCAAGACCTGCTCACAGACAGATGGACTGAAGTCCTGGCAGCCGAGGAATACAGACTCGAGCGCCATATGGCTGACCGGCCACCTCATGGCCGGGATAAAACGGCATATCAGCCCGCATACCAGCCAGCACCCCCACGCCATCATACTACGACCCGGGGCAATAGGCAGGACCTGCCAGATATACTGGAAAACAGAGCAGGATAGCCAAGATCGATCTACGGATCGCGGGGGCGCGCCTCAGCACGCGATGATGACCGTCACACCAGATACACCTTCAACAAGTCCGGCCGGGCCGAACATAGCCACCCAGAGCAATTCGAACTGCGTAGCCACATAGCCCGGCACAGAGGCGCCGTGCACCCCCTCTGCTTCACCGATGAAGTGATGGATCATGAATTCCCAGAAGGGTTCAAACCCGTAAAAATTGATGTAGCGACCCGACCCAAATGGATCGAAGTCTCTGTGCTTACGTGTCATCCCTGGATCGGTATGCTGACACACACAGTACTCGAGGAATTATAACAGAGTTCAATCACACACTTTATTACATCGACATCCTCAAAAGAGTATTTATTACAATAATATGGCCAAAGACCATCTAAAATAAAATAGTTGCGGAAGCATCGAAGGTAAATGAGTCCATCCAACTCCACGGCAAACTGAGTGCAGAACAATGACCTATCGCACCTTTAATCTTCGTCGGAAAAGTCTGCAACATGAGACGTTGCAGCCGTGTAGGTCAAAGACAAGGAATATGCTTGGCAATTTCACACCATAGAATAATAATGAAAAAAACTATCTCTATATGCAAATTTAGCTGGTGGAGGCTCTAAGTTTAATTTTTGCATAAAGCCAATTTTACCCTACAACAAAGGAATAAATTTTTATTTACTACTAAATTAAAAATGCCATTATTGATAAGGTTCCTCCAACTCAATCCCAAATTCCCAAGTTATTAGTAACCCAATGATTTCATTAAAAAGAGTGATGAGATCAACCAATAATTCACTTCTAGATACTCAAGTTGTCCATAACCGGGGACACGGCTAATCATGATTAGTTTGTACACTCTGCAGAGGTTTGCGCACTTTTCCCCACAAGACTCGACCACCTCCATGATCGGAAGATCGAGACATAGCCTTTCAGAAGCGTTTGCCCTTAACCCTGGGTAGACCGGTACACCTACTTTCCCCTACATCAGCTAGTCTACCACGGAAAGAGGTCACACAACTTACTCAACTATGCCAGAGCCCATAATGGCTTGTGGCTGCACACGAAAGTTTCAAGGCATGAAATATCTTATGATCCCTTTGAGCCTGGGTGGCGGACCTAGGGTAATCACATGGGTACTCCGGGATTCCCCTTGGGCAAGCACTGGTTTCTCCAGGTGCCCCAAACAATCCACCTAGATATGTATTAAAGTTGCCACCTTAGGTTATCCCAAAATTATTATCTCTACTTAACTTGCATGAATCACACATACCAATCCCGTCTCTGAGCATGGCTAAGCAATATATGACATAACGAAAATTCCCGGGGTGATCAAAGGTCATAGGTTCCTACCACATGAACTACATAGCATATCCACATGTTCCCAATCCTATCCGTGCAATCTTTGAGGGTTAAACTAATGCATAGTAAAAACTGGGTATTAAAAAATTATGATCAAAGTGTGAACTTGCCTTGCTGACGTTCGTTGAACTGTAAAGATTCGTAGTAGCAAGCTTCGCACTCCGGATGATCTAGCGTAAGCAAGCAATAACATACATAAGCATACAAGCAAAGATCCAAAAACAAAACAAATGAAAGACTTTGAAAAACTCCAAAACATCCAAATAAAGTTTCTGTACAGAACGTAATTTTTATAGTATCAAGAAATATGTGTGTTTGGGTTTAACAGAAAGTACACGTTCTGAGCTTCGATTTGCAAAAGAATCACCTAAAAGCGAAGTTCTGAAACTCGAGATACGGCCTAACGAAGTTTGAATTCAGATCTGTTTGAATTCAAATATTAAAATTTTCAAAAATATTTTTCGTTTGGTTCTCTGGATAGAGGGGATTTGTATGAACTAGTAGGAAAAAGAATCAACTAAATCGGATCAATGGACTAAAAGATATACAAGAAACAAGAATTGGTATAGAATCTGAGATTGAAAAAAATACTGGAAAAAGAGAAAAATTTGGCCTGGGTGTTCACCGGACTTGTCGCCGGCGACGAGGAAGAAGGCGGCTCCTGTGTGTTTCGGCAAAGGACGCGTGTGGGACTGTGTAGAGGACGATGAGTTGAACCACTTGCACAAGTTATGGTGGTAGATTGCTTCCTGTACACACGGTGAGAGGTCGCCGGAATTCGCGAACTCCGGCGAGCAATTGGAGAGGTTAGAGAGAGGCAAAAACTCCAGAAGGAGAGGGCTTCGGACGAGGGGCGAGAGGGCTATCAGGGGTGCTTCATATAGGGCTTGGGGAGGTCCAGAGTTGGGTGGGGCGAGATGTGTTAATGGTTGCAGTTTCAAGTGCTCATGGTGGCCATTATAGAGGGAATTAAGGCGCACTAGTGAAGGGGAAGGGGTAGAGGAAGGCGAGGGGGTTCCGTTCAGAGCGGCTTTGGAGCGAGGAAGAGGAAGGGGAGGGGTGGGGGCGCTGGGTGAAAGATGTGTTGAGTGCGTACATCCTGCCTCAGCCATGAACGCTCCAGGAAGAGGATGACCAGGTTGGGTCGTGAGAAGGTTGGGCCTATTGGGCTGCGGTTTTTTTTAACTTTTTTTTACAGAAGCAATGAAACACCGAAAAATACAAATAAAAATTAACGTAAAAAATCCCAGAAAATTCCACATAATTATATGGTCTTCTATATGACCTTGTGAACATTTATCTGGCCTGAAATGCAAGTTTTAAAAATAAACATTTTTGCTAAAATAATAAAATAAATTGCAAATACAACCCAACAAATATATTTTGGTTCCAAATTCAATTTCCAATATTTTCTTTCTGTTTTTTTAAGAAGTCATTTTATCTTCTCTCTTTATTTTATTTTTGATATAATGGAAATGAATTTTGGTGAAACCAAATTTGATCCAATCTCCCAACTTCGAAAAAAATTCAAAATTGGTTTTTAGGGAAACTTCCAACTCTCTCTTTTGGTCCTTGAGTTGCTCAAAGTTCCTTGGATCAAAATCAAATAAAACAAATGGAGGCAAAAATGCCTAAATCATGGATGCATATGAATAATCTATTTATAAACATCCAAATTGAAAATTGGGATGTTACAATTGAATCATACGATGGCACAACAGACCCCGCGCTATTGATCGAAGATTTCCTTCTCCACATTCACATGGCCCGCGGAGATGATCTACAGGCCATCAAGTATCTCCCCCTTAAGCTCAAAGGACCAGCCCGGCACTGTATAAACAGTCTGCCAGCAAATTCCATTGGTAGCTGGGAAAACCTGGAAGACGCATTCCACGACAACTTTCAGGGCACATATGTGCGACCACAAGACGCCGATGACCTGAGCCACATTACTCAACAACCCGGAGAGTCAGTCACGAAATTCTGGACTCGGTTCCTAACTAAAAAGAACCAAATATTCAACTGTCCGGACGCTGAAGCCCTGGCGGCTTTTAAGCACAATATCCGTGACGAGTGGCTCGCCCGACACCTCGGCCAGGAAAAACCCAAGTCAATGGCAGCTCTCACAACACTAATGGCCCGCTTTTGCGCGGGCGAGAACAGCTGGTTGGCTCGCAGCAGCACTACGCCACATTCTGGCACTCCGGACGGCCGCGGCAATAACGACAAGCCACGGCGTAATAGGCATAAGCGATCGAACAACGACGACAGCACCGAAGACACGGCAGTCAACACCGGATTCAGCGGACCCAAGTTCGGTCAGCGGAAGAAGCCGTTCAAAAGAAATAATCAGGGACCGTCCAGTCTAGACCGTATACTGGAGCGCTTGTGCCAAATTCATGGCACCCCAGACAAGCCAGCCAACCACACCAATAGAGACTGCTGGGTGTTCAAACAGGCCATCAAAATAAACGCCAAAAACAAGGACAAGGGGCTACACAGCGACGATGACGAAGAGCCCCGGCGTCCGAACACGCGGGGACAGAAGAAATCCCCCCCCCTAGGTGAAAACGGTCAACATGATTTACGCCACGCACATTCCCAAGCGGGAACGAAAGCGAGCACTACGGGACGTCTATGAGATGGAGCCGATCGCCCCCAAATTTAACCCATGGGCAGCTTGCCCGATCACCTTTGACCGTAGGGATCACCCTACTAGCATCCGTCACGTTGGCTCAGCCGCATTGGTCCTAGACCCAATCAGCGACGGATTCCACCTCACACGAGTCCTTATGGACGGTGGCAGCAGCCTGAACCCACCCTACTAGCATCCGTCACGTTGGCTCAGCCGCATTGGTCCTAGACCCAATCAGCGACGGATTCCACCTCACACGAGTCCTTATGGACGGTGGCAGCAGCCTGAACCTGCTTTATCAGGACACAGTGCGCAAAATGGGCATTGACCCTTCAAGGATCAAGGCCATCAAAACCACCTTTAAAGGTGTGATTCCTGGAGTAGAGGCCCGTTGCATGGGCTCTATAACATTGGAAGTGGTCTTCGGATCTCCGGATAACTTCTGAAGCGAAGAGTTAATCTTTGATATCGTCCCTTTCTGTAGTGGTTACCACGCACTGCTCGGACGAACCGCATTCGCTAGATTCAATGCGGTACCACACTACGCATACCTCAAGCTCAATATGCCAGGTCCACGCGAGGTCATAACAGTGAACGAAAATATGGACAGCTCTCTCCGAACAGAAGAGCATACTGCAGCCCTCGCGGCGGAAGTACAATACGGCCTCCTCCGACAAACCAATCCGGCGACAACAACTTCAAGCACCGTCAAGAGAGTCTGGAGGACCCCCGCAACAGGATCATCAGGCACGCCAAGAGCGCGACTAGCAGTCCGGCCTCCGCTTAAGCCCCATCAAAGTAGCATTCATGCCACGCATACACAATTACGCACACAAGATACCATGGGCGTAGGCGGACGCGCAACAACAACTCAGTCAATAGTGTGGGATAACCGCCACATACCTTCATAACCTGTCCTTCTCAGGACATTGCTTTAGAGCAGCCTCTTCAGAAGAGCCAGATTGTCGGACTTACATAGGAGAGAAAACCAAGGAGGCAACAGGCTTCGTGCACAAAAGGAAACACCCAGGTGGAATCTATTTACGATTGTTATACCTGTTTTATATATCCATATGCGGCCTGCCCCTGGATAGGACATGTTAAATAGTCCTATTTATCTCCGCTTAGTGCATTCATTGTAAACATACGCTTAAACGTATTTTCATCAATGGGAGATTATACATAGCGTCAGCTCATTATTCTTATTTGAACATTTTTCTTACAAATGTCTCTTCGATATTGCATCCGTACACTTTGGTACAATCCGTTTGCCAGGGGCTTCCTATGGTGCCCCGTTCTACGGCAAATAAAGTCCGAACACTTTAAACAGTGCGGCACCCCGAACTTATAGCACTATATGCATCAGCTCCGAATCATGTCTTGGGTCTACAGTTGGGTTAGCCCGGCTCCTTGTTTTGGTACCTTACGTTCCGTTATATCGGCTAAGGTAGCGCAGGAGAACTATCACATCGTGTCCGGTTCTTCCGGACGAGCACCTCAGTAGAGAAAGCCGAAAACTGATAGGCATGATGAGGCGAGAGCTGGTCGCTGTTCGAGAGGTCTTAAAATCCTTAAAGTTTTTTTCCGCTTTAGGCGATGAATCGGCCTTGTCCGATTTAGGCGTATATAGCGCCCCAATTCGGCCCTCCGAATTCTAGGGGCTTCGCCGAAATTTAAAATTATAGACTTCTATGGCTAAGTGAAAGTTATAAAGCCACATAGTCTGATTGCCTTGTTCGCTGCGCCGGATACCTCCTTAAGGGACCAAACATTTGGATGAAGAGTATCCGGGTTTTTCCAGGAACACCCCGGTACTAGGTACGTGGGGGCGGAAGCTGACGACTGTCCTACTTTCTGAATTTTATAAACAGCCGCATAGATGGTAATATTTTAAATCAAAACAGTGCTACATAGCACAGGCAACTCCGTCCTTAAATTACAACAGCAGCAGAGGTACATTTAGTCAAAAGATCTTGTCTTTAGTACATTCATCGGCCACGAGACGAGTGCCCTTCATAACGCCATCATAGTACTTCTCGGGATGGCGATGCGCCTTGCCCTCCGGCGGCCCGTTGAGGGAGTCCTAGATTAGGGGGTGTCCGGATAGATGGACTATGACCTTTGGCTGGACTCCTAGACTACGAAGATACAAGATTGAAGACTTCGTCCCGTGTCCGGATGGGACTTTCCTTGGCGTGGAAGGCAAGCTTGGCGATACGGATATGTAGATCTCCTACCATTGTAACCGACCCTGTGTAACCCTAACCCTCTTTGGTGCCTATATAAACCGGAGGGTTTTAGTCCGTAGAACGAACAACAATCATACCATAGGCTAGCTTCTAGGGTTTAGCCTCTCTGATCTCGTGGTAGATCTACTCTTGTACTACCCATATCATTAATATTAATCAAGCAGTAGGGTTTTACCTCCATCGAGAGGGCGAACATGGGTAAAAACATCGTGTCCCTTGTCTCCTGTTACCATCCGCCTAGACGCACGATTCGGGGCCCCTACCCGAGATCCGCCGGTTTTGACACCGACATTGGTGCTTTCATTGAGAGTTCCTCTGTGTCGTCATCCTTAGGACCGATGGCTCCTCCGATCGTCAATGACGATGCGGTCCAGGGTGAGACTTTTATCCCCGGACAGATCTTCAGCGGCTTTGCACTGCGGGCCAATTCGCTTGGCTATCTGGAGCAGATTGAAAGCTACGCCCCTGGCCATCAGGTCAGATTTGGAAGTTTGAACTACACGGGTTCGAGCCACAGCCAAGCGCACCGCACTGTCACGAGGGGCATGATCTAGCTCTGCCGCCGAACAGTGTCCTGGAGGCCGCACCAGTGTCCGCTCCGACCCTTAGCTCAGAGCCGACTGCGCCGATTGAGGACGGGTGGCTGGACAACGCCTCGGGGGCTGCGATCTCTACGGCGGTTGAGCCGTACACCTACCCTGTCCTTTGCGAAGCTCGTGACTCCAAGGCGTCGGACTCCTCTCCGGACTCCGAACCTTCCGCGCCCCTGCCAATCGAATCCAATTGGGCGCCGATCATGGAGTTCACCGCCGCGGACATCTTTCAGCACTCACCCTTTGGCGACATCCTGAATTCACTAAAGTCTCTCTCTTTATCAGGAGAGCCCTGGCCGGACTACGGTCAGCAAGTTGGGACGCGGACGACAAAGAAATTCAATGCCCACCCACCACCCTCTTCGTAGCCAATGTCGATGATTTAACCGGCATGCTCGACTTCGATTCCGAAGACTTCGACGGTATGGACAACGATGTAGGGGAGGAACATGAACCAGCACCTATAGGGCACTGGAGAACCACCTCATCTCACGATGTATACATGGTGGACACACCTAAAGGAAGCGACGACGAGGAACAACGGGACGCTACGAAGGATCATTCCCTCGAAAAGCAGTCAAAACGGCGACGTAAGCGCCGCTCAAAGTCCCGCCTCGACAAAGACAACAGCCATACAGACCCAGCCATAGAGCAGGGCGAACCGGTGGACGACGAACATGCTATCGAGCAACCGTCCGAACAGGAGAACCTGGATAAACAACCCGTCCCCGGCAAAGATAACAGTCCGGACGATCTCACGCCGGACAAGTTGCTGGAAGCGAAGAACCTCCACAAAGGCTCGTCGCCCTTTGCACGTAGCCTGAAAAAGCGAAGCGGAAGCTCAAAACAGCGTAAGATGCACTCAGAATCAGATGGAGCAAAGTACTCAACACATGAGACAAATACGGCGACAGTCGCCGAACAAAGAGCTACCCAAAGCGAAAACTACTGCCCGAATTTGATGAGGCCGTAGAGCCCCCGCAATCAAAAAACAAGGAGGCCACCCGGTCGGATGGACGACCCCATGGCAAACATAGAGCGGCAAACGCCGCCGCACACAAGCCGGCACGCGATCCGCATGGATTCACATCAAAAGATGGCCCGATTAGATCTATCTACGGGCCAAGAAAGCAAGCTCTAGTAAGCAATGCAACACATCAAGTATCCGAACATCACGGTACACCTAAATATAGGGGTGCCGCACCCCTATGTTTCACCGATGAGGTGCTGGATTATGAATTTCAGTGGATTCAAGCCCGTAAACATAGAGGCATACGAGAGAACAACAGACCTGAGTCTGGATTGAGGATTACATCCTCCACATACACATGGCTAGAGGAGATGATCTCCACGCCATAAAATACTTACCCCTCAAGCTCAAAGGGCCAGCCCGGCATTGGCTTAAAAGCCTTCCCGAAAACACCATTGGAAGGTTGGAGGAGATCGAGGATGCTTTTCGGGCAAATTTTCAAGGGACCTATGTCCGACCTCCGGATGCCGACGATTTAAGTCACATAACTCAACAACCCGGAGAGTCAGCCCGGAAATTCTGGAACAGATTCCTTACTAAAAAGAACCAAATAGTCGACTGTCCGGACGCCGAAGCCTTAGCAGCTTTCAAACATAACGTCCGAGACGAATGGCTCGCCAGACACCTCGGCCAAGAAAAGCCAAGAACAATGGCCGCATTAACAAGTCTCATGACCCGCTTCTGCGCGGGAGAGGATAGCTGGCTGGCAAGATGCAGTACCAGCGACCCAAGTACATCTGAAGTTAGGGATGGAAACAGGAAACTACGATGCAACAAGGACCAGCGTCGGACCAAGGGAAACATCCCGAAGAGCACGACAGTCAACGCCGGATTCAAAAGCTCTCGGCAGAATCATAAAAAGCTGCCCCTTAAGGATAACGGGGACGAGCTATCTAACTTAAACAAAATCTTGGACAAGATATGCCAAATCCACAAGACTCGGGAAGCACGCAAACCATACCCACGAGATTGTTGGGTCTTCAAGCGATCCAAGCAAACTCAACGCCGAACACAAGGGGCTCGACACACCAAGTGAGGACGATGACGAACCCCACAAGCAGAGCACCGGAAAACAAAAGAATTTCCCACAAGAAATCAAAACAGTAAACTCACTTCATGTGACAAAAGGGAAAAATAGAGCGGCGCCCATAGAGGTACGCGTCATACGGCCTATCCCGGAGGAGTCCCGCCACTGGTTGTTAAAACCAATCACCTTCGACCATCAGGATTACTCTAGAAGTATACGGAATGCAGGTTGGGCTGCCTTGATATTAGATCCGATAATTGGCGGACTCCAATTTACACAAGTCCTAATGGACGGCGGCGGGATCTAAACCTGCTATATCAGGACACAATCCGCAAAATGGGGATAGACCCAACCAAATTTCGCCACAGCAACACTTCCTTTCAAGGGGTAATGCCAGGCCCATATGCCCATTGTACGGGCTCTCTACGGCTAGAAGTTGTGTTCAGCTCACCCGACAACTTCCGCCGCGAAAAGCTAACTTCCACCTCGCCCCATTTACAAGTAGCTATCAAGCACTATTGGGACGCGAGGCTTTCGCCCGCTTTAATGCAATACCGCATTATGCACCTCTTACACTTAAAATGCCCGGTCCACGCGGCATCATCTCGTTAAAGGGAAACATCGAGGGTTCCTCGAGTCCAGAAAATTGTGCGGTTGCCTTGACAGCCACACAATAAACCGGCTTCACCAATACAAGCACTTAGACAGGTCGTCCAGACCCCGGACACGGCTGGACGAGTCCGGCGTAAATATACAAGGGCTTACTAGACGCATACCCCCGTACAAGGGGCTCCGCGCATGCACAACAAGAGACAATAAAGCTCAATTATAGTCATTTTTTGAATTGTACTTCGTTTATTTAATATAACGTACATTTTCGCACGATCTTTTTCAACTAAGTTCCTCTCTTTTATAGATGAACACCGTGCTACACCCGTCCAGGATACGGCACAACGGAGACACAGGCGCAGACGTGCAGTAGGGACCCGTTCCAAGGATTCTTTTCAGATTAAGACCCTGCGTAAACCTTTTTTACTGTCTCTTGTTGATACACATCCCCCGGTTCCTTGCTATAACAGAGGAGGCTGGCATTTTGGCATAGGCCACATCAGAATTTTGAGCGTACCTGGACACCAGGGGCTTACTACCAAGGGCGTTGTTCGGCCCGTTTTCATAAAGACCGAATACCTTAGGGAGTGTTCGGCGTCTCGAGTTAGGCCTTATATGCATCAGCTCCGAATCATGTCTTTGGTCCGATGTTGGGTTTGCCCGGCTCCTGTGTTTTGCTGCCTTACGTTCCGCTCTATCGGCTAATGCGGCACCGGAGAACTCTGCGATTGTGCCTGGTTCCGCCAAAGTAGCACCTCAAGATGAAAGCCGAAACCGACAGTCATGATATAGCGTGAGACTGGTCAACCACTCGATGACCGCTGGAATCTTTAGAATTCCTCCGCATTAACGAAGGGCCGTTTCGGTCGAGCACATACGCCTCGAATTGGTGAGCGCGGTTCCCCTAGGGGCTATATAGTAGCCCCACCGTCGAACTCCTATGGCTAAGTGAAAGTGATAAAGCATTATAGTCCAGGTTGCCTAGTTTGCTGCGCTATCACCTCCTTTGTAGGACCAAGGCGTTGGATCAAGTGTGAAAAGGCGCTTTACGCAAACACCCCGCATTATATGCGTGGGGGCTGAAGCCAAAGACTGCCATCTTTCGTGTTATATACACATATACATTAACGGCCACACAGAGGTATTTTAATTCTTGAAGGCACAAGTATAAAAAGCTTTTATATTTCATCGAAACATTGTTTCACAATAATACATGTTATTGAACATAATATCCTTCGAGCACTGCGTCTCTATTAAGCAGCGCCTGCAGAACTTCACGAAAATAGTGCTCGGCAATTTTCGGCTTCCATCCGAATCTTGGGATGCAACATCGGTGGCCTTCATCTCCGCCCAGTATGTCTTGACACGGGCAAGAGCCATCCACGCATCCTCTGTGCATGCTGACCGCCTCATTGCTTTGATATGCGGCACCGCACCAAGGAACTGCTGCACCAAGCCAAAATAACTCTTCGGCTCGGGCCTTTTCGGCCACAAATGAGTCACGACACCCTTCATGGCAAGTCCGGACAATCTATTCAGCTCCGCCCATTCGCCAAACGATCGGTTAGTGGAAGTGGGCGCCTGGATTCTGGAACTGCGACCAAAAAGCTCTTCCATCTCGTGATCCTTTTGATCTCCGAAGTGTTCGGCCGGCGTCGCTGCACTCGCTGCCAAGTCCGGATAAGCATCCTCCGCACTTCACAGCCCGGTCCAACCGAGCATATTTAGGATCCGTGAACTTCCTCCGCAGCGAAAGGGCTTTCCGGCCGCGATATCTCGAATGGCGTAGCTCCTCCTTCATAGCTCTCATCGCAGAAGCGAGCATCCTTAACCTCGGTGGTGGCCTTCTTGAGTCCTCTTGCTTCACTCGACCTTCTTTTTCAAGAAGCTCGGAGCGGTCGGTAGCATTCTTCAACTTCACGACCATCTCGGCCATTTCCTTCTTGCTTCGGCAGTGAGCACCCTGTTCGGCTTTTAGCTCTTCGGCCGCCTTTAAGGCATCCGCATCACTTTTTATGGCCTGCTCCTTGGCTCGGGCAAGCTCCGCCCGAAGGTTCTCCATGGCAGCGGCACCATCTGCATCAAGCATACATGTTGTAAGGCACGGGCATCAAGCTCCCTTACCAGGTGTCCGCGGAGAAACTGCATACCTTGTGACTCGTCAAGCCGCTTATTGACAAGGGCGATGTCGGCATCCGCCACGTCAAGTTGCCACTTTAGTTCGGCAAAATCATCAGTCCGGCTAGCCACCGGACGCTCCACCACCTACATAGGAAGGGCGACATATTATAGCTGGGATTATGATCCTTGGCATGCTGTCATTTTTGACAACGTACCGAGTCTCAGGGGCTACTATCTACACAGGGCGCATCTTATATATGCGGAACCGTCAAAAGGTACATCATTGCACGTACCTCAAAACCCGTCAGTAAACTCCTGGCGGCCTCGTACAACCCGCTTTCCGTGGACGAATTTTTTTCAATCACCGTACCCATCAATGCACGGTGATCCTCTGAGATAGACACTCACCCGAGCAGATCCTTCAACTCCTCCGACCATGCACCAGGAGGTGTCGGACTCGTCTGATGGCCTTTTTCGAAGGCCGGACACGGAGGGCTCTGGGGGGGCCCTACGACCGCCCTCCGCCCCTGCCGGATTCGGAGAAACCCTCCGCGACTACACCTCAGGATTGTCCGCCTCGCTAGGCGGTACGGCAGGGGAGGCATTCTGCTCTCCATCATCTCCGGACGAAGATCCCCTAAAGACGAGCTCTGCTGATAAGGGCTGAGATCCGAACTACAAGGTAAAATTTCGGTCATCTTCAGAAATAAAACAGGGATATCTCTTATTTTAAAACTCCCCTCTCTACTTACGGCTCGTTGGAGGGATGATCTCCTGGGGGAAATAATGCGGCCGGGGCATCTCCCGGCGCAGGACCCTCTAGCGAAGATTTCTTCCCCCGCTTTGAGGCCTTGGTCTCCGGATCTTCAAAGGCGGTCCTCTTCTCCCCTTGGATGGAGGGATTCTCGATCCCTCCTTTCTTGATAACCTCCTTCATGGAGGCAGTAGCTTCCTTGTTTCCCCCTTCGCCTTCTTCCAAAGGCGCAACCTCCAGCATCTTGGTTAACACGGGATCCGGCGTGGTCTCAGGGAGGGGGGCCGGACACCTGATCAGTTTTGCTTTCGCTATCCACTCCTGTTTAAGGGACAACTCTTTTAAGGGCAAGTTTGTGATAAATATCACGGATGGCGTGTCCGGATGCAGGACTACTTACTTGAGTATCCGCGATTGTAGCTCGGACCTGCATCCTCGGTCAAGTCCGGACACATTGCTTGTGATCCGAAGAACAATTTGTACATCTCCACGGGCGTTGCGCCCATAAAATGTTGGAGAGCTTCGTGGTCCCTCGGATTGAACTCCCACAGGCGGAGGGGGCAGCGTTTGCGAGGCAGGATGCGACGAATCAGCATGACCTGCGCTACTACGACCAGATTGATCTCTCTCTCTCTAGGAGGTCTCGAATACGGCCCTGCAACATGGGCACGTCCTTGGACGGCCCCCACTCAAGCCCTTTATTGACCCATGGCCTTGACCCCGCGGTGGAGGACCCGAGCGAAAGACAGGTGGCGCCACCCATTTGGTGCCCCTGGGAACTATGATATAAAACAACTCTTGTTTCCATAGACTGAGCTCCTCTTGAAAAGAGCCCTCGGGCCATGAAGCGTCAGCATTCTTGCTTATAACAGCCCCTCCGCACTCTGCCTGTTGCCCCTTGATCATCTTCGGCTCCACCTTGAAGGTCTTGACCCTCAATCCGAAGTGAGGGGTAATGCGGAGGAAGGCTTCGCATACGACGATGAACGATGAGATGTGGATGATGGACTCCGGATCCAAGTCGTGAAATTCCAGCCCGTAATAAAACATGAGCCCCCTCACGAAGGGGTCCGTCGGGAAGCCTAGCTCCCGAAGGAAGTGAGACGCAAACACCATGCTTTTACCGGGCTTGGGAGTGGGAATAACCTGCCCTTGGGCAGGCAGCCTATGCGAGATTTCGCTGGTTAGATACCTGGCATCTCTTAGCTTTAGTACGTCTTCTTCCATGACGGAGGAAGGCATCCACCGGCCTTGAAGGTCGGAGCCGGACGTCATCGAAGGTCCGAAGCGCCTGAATCTGGAGCTTTGGGTGCTGGAACTCGAGGCGAGGGGCGGATTCGATTGAGATTGAGAAAAAGGAGCGGGGCCCTGGTCTCTTTATAAAGAGGTTGAATACCGGGAGCCCTCCCCGTGACCGTTCGGGACTCGCCTTTGATGGAGGAGGCGTGCCAACAGGCACGACTGGATTACCCACGCCCGTATTGATGAGAATCCCGGAATAAGGGGACACGATCTCTGTTTTGACAAGACGTGCCAAGGAAACCATCTCGCTAAACGCGCTGAGGTGGGACAGTGAAAACGATTCGAATAAAGGCTTGGACGTCGTGTGATGTCACGCTGCAGAATACATCAGCAGATTGAGTTTGTGTAAATAGTACTCTCTCTACGGTGGTATGTGGAACTTATTTTGCAGAGCCGGACACTATCCTTGTGTTCAAAATCTTCTATGAAGAATTCGGAGGAGGAACCCGCCTTGCAATGCCGAAGACAATATGCGCGCCCGGACTCGTCGTCATTGAAGCCTGGTTCGAGACTCTTGAGGGAGTCCTAGATTAAGGGGTGTCCGGATAGCGGACTATGACCTTTGGCCGACTCCTAGACTATGAAGATACAAGATTGAAGATCGCGTCCGTGTCCGGATGGGAGTTTCGTTGGCGTGGATGGCATGCTTGGCGATACGTATATGTCGATCTCCTACCATTGTAACCGACTCTGTGTAACCCTAACCCTCTTCGGTGCCTATATAAACCGGAGGGTTTTAGTGCATAGGACGAACAACAATCATACCATAGGCTAGCTTCTAGGGTTTAGCCTCTCTGATCTCGTGGTAGATCTACTCTTGTACTACCCATATCATCAATATTAATCAAGCGGGAGTAGGGTTTTACCTCCATCGAGAGGGCCCAAACCTGGGTAAAAACATTGTGTCCCTTGTCTCCTGTTACCATCCGCCTAGACGCACAGTTCGGGACCCCCTACCCGAGATCCGCCGGTTTTGACACCGACACCCGTCCTTCACTAGCTTCTCCGCATCCAGCTTGCCCCAATGCACCTTCGCACGGGCAAAGGCCCGGCGGGCACCCTCAATGCAAATGGATCGCTTGATTACTTCAAGCCGCGGACAGGCATTCACCATCGCTTGATCAGGCCGAAGTAGCTAGTGGGCAGGGGCTCACCAGGCCACATCCAGACTATGAAATCTTTCATAGCCACTTCGGCCGCCCTGTGGAGTTCGACCAATTGCTTCAGTTGGTCACTAAGAGGCATCGGATGTTCGGCCCCAACATACTAGAACCAGAACAGCTTCTCCGTTGAGCTCCCCTCCTCGGCACGGTAGAACTCCGTAGTGTCTGAGACGCTGCGTGGCAGATTTGCGAATGCCCCTGGAGAGTTCCGAATTCGGGTAAGTAAAAGAAACGCCTCCTCCACATGTTTGCTTTGCATAAAAAAATTCTTACCCTCCGTTATCTTTTTGGCCTCCTGGATTTCCTGCTGTGCCTTCTCAGCTTCGGCCTTGGCGTCTCTCATACTCACAAGGGCCTTCGCAAGCTCGGCTTCTTTCATCTTCAGATCATGCTCCACGGACTCGAACTTCTTGCCGAGGTCCTGGAGCTCTTGCTGTACCTCGCCCACTCTAGCACTTTGCTTCTCGCGCTCCTTGCATTCCAAGGCCGCCTTGTCTTCAGCCTCGGATAGAGCTTTCTTTGGGGACGCCACTTTGGCGGTGGACCCTGTTACACAAGTCACGACGCTTTGTCGACAGACTAAACAATTTCATCTATCTTTACATACATAAGAGCGGAGAATCACTCACCTTTGCTCTCTTCGAGCCGCCTCTTCGTGAGGTCGAGCTCTCCCTGCGCCTGCTCCAGGTCCCGCTTTAGTTCGGCAACCTCGGTACATGCGGGCAGCGGCAACAAGCAAGACGGCCTGCTTATTCACATAAACAGCTTATTAGACTCCTGCGGATTATAATTGACCCTACGTTTGGCTTTTCTTTCCGAACACCAAACAGAGTATCGAGGCTACTACCTATCGGGTGGTAATTTCACACATTTTTATTACTTACCTCGAAGCCCGTCGGGAGGCTTACGCGAGCTTGATTAGTCCGCTTTTGGCGGACAGAACCTTTTGAATCACCGCACTCATAAGAGTACGGTGCTCGTCATCCATGGAAGCGCCTCGAAGCGCTTCCACCAGACTATCCGGCGCCGCTGGCGCGACGGAAGTCCTCGGCACGGACGGCTCGCCCTCCCTAACGAGGGGCTGCCCGCCTAAATCTGGAACCGTCAAGGGTTCCGGAACAGTGTTCGGTCGAGAGTCCGCCTTGCTGCGGCTCTCATCGACACGATCCGTGGGGATCTTGAACCCCGCGTGTCCGGCATCTGGAATTCCGCCTTGGGGCGTCTCCAGGGTCACCTCCCCCCGCTCGGGGAACCTTCGTGACAACACCTCCGTGTCATCCGTAGGCTGAGGAGTGGTGGCCGTCGGGAGCGAGTTCATCTCTGAAGCGCTCAGAGACCCATCCGAAGATGACACCTCCGGATGAGCCCTGGCCGGACTGCATATATGTTCAGCGTTATTAAAACAACTATGAAGTAAAATCACGATATAGTGCGGACACTTACGATCGTGCTAGGGGCTTCCCCTGGGCAGCCACTCTTCCTCGCTATGAGCGGTCGTGGTGGAGTAGTCCGGAAGGGACGTCTTTCCCTTCTTGGGCGTCCCACCCTCCCCCTCCGGGGCGGCTTTCCTCTTTTTCTCCTCCCCAGCACGGGGAGGTAGAGTTTCTTCTTGCTTCCCCGCGCCTCCGCGGGAGGAATCTGTTTTGTCGTCATCAGACGATGTGGGTATGACGGCCTTGCGTCGAGGGACTCTCCCGGCCCCATGGCCCGTCTCCTCAGGCCGCTCATCCTTTCCAGATGGGGCGGCTTCTTCTTCTTCCTCCTCCTCTTCAGGGGAGGAGTGTTCCTCGTCATCTTCGGACGAGGCTTCCAGCACAATCTTACGCCGGAGACCCTTCCTGGTCCCCGGGGCCTTCTTTTCGGCCTTCTTCTCCGGTGCCTTGTAGGGTGTCGGGATCAGCATCTCCGTCCGGAGAGGATCAGCTGGATCTTCTGGCAGCAGAGCCGGACAGTCAATCTGCTCTACTGTCTCCACATAGTCCTGATCAAATATACACAAATACTTAAGACTCCCCCATGAATGTATTGGGAAAAACCGAATCCGGTGGTAGTCCTAAAACTCACCGGACGCGGGGCCCGTGCTGCATGAAGTCCGCGGTCCTCGGATGTGGGAGGAGGTACTTCGGAGGCCTTGAACAACACCTTTGATGCGCCTTTATGAGTCATGTCATAGAGCCTCCGAAGCGTATAGTGTTCGGCCGGAACGAACTCCCACATATTGAATGCCCGCCTTTGGCACGGTAGGATCCGGCGAACGAGCATGACCTGGATCACGTTGACAAGCTTGATGTTCTTGTCCTTCATGCTCTTGATGCAATTTTGGAGTCCGGTCAGCTCTGTAGGTTCACTCCAGGCCAGGCCCTTCTTTTCCCACGAGATGAGCCGCATGGGGGTTCCAGATTGGAACTCGGGGGCCGCTGCCCAGTTGGCGCCGCGCGGCTCGGTGATGTAGAACCACCCCGATTGCCACCCTTTCACAGTCTCCGCAAAGGAGCCGTCAAGCCATGTGACATTAGGCATCCTGCCCATCATGGCCCCTCCGCATTCCGCTTGCTGGCCGCTCATGATCTTCGGCTTCACGCAGAAGATTTGCAGCCACAGGCCGAAGTGAGGCCTAATGCAGAGGAAGGCCTCACATACGACGATGAACGCCGAGATGTTGAGGACGAAATTCGGGGCTAGATCGTGGAAATCTAGCCCGTAATAGAACATGAGCCCGCGGACGAAGGGGTGAAGTTGAAACCCCGGTCCACGGACGAAGTGGGCGACGAACACGACCCTCTCGTGGGGTCCCGGGTCGGAATGACCTGCCCAGCGTCCGGTGGCGGTGCGCAATGTATCTTGACCAAGTATCCGCCGCCGAAGATTCTTGATGTGCTTCTCCCTCACGGTGGAAGCCACCCACTTGCGTCCTGCTCCGGACATGTTTAGCTGTGCGGAGAAGACTTGGGCTTGGGCGCTGGAGCTCGAGGGGGCAAGAGTGGGCAAAGGAGGAAGAAGGCGTGGGTAAAAATGGGGAACCCTTATCCCTTTATAGAGGCGATGAGAGCGGTGTGCCTCCCCACTTGCTCGTTGGGAATCGCTTGCTTCCCAAGCGCCACGATTGA
The DNA here is from genome assembly GCA_021605145.1 of Aegilops bicornis. NCBI lineage: Eukaryota > Viridiplantae > Streptophyta > Magnoliopsida > Poales > Poaceae > Aegilops > Aegilops bicornis. Next base: position 187,046,103 of record CM038674.1, read on the forward strand.
TGGCGTGGTGGGATTTCCCATACTCGTATTGATGAGAATCCCGTGATAAGGGGACACGATCTCTGCTTTGACAAGACGTGTCAAGGAAACCGCCTCGCAATATGCTACTGTGGCTGGTTGTGGGAAAAGCGGTTCAATAATGACCCGACCATATTGACACGTCGCGTTGCCTAAAAAGTTGTCAGCAGATTGCATTTGTGAAATACCATTCTCTCTACGGTGGCATGTGAAGATCATTTTGTGGATCCGGACACGGTTCAAGTGTTCGATAATTACTTTGGAGTACTCGGAGAAGGAACCCGCCGTGCAATGCCGAAGACAAGACTATGCGTCGGACTCATCGTCATTGAAGCCTGGTTTAGGGGCTACTGGGGGAGTCCTGGATAAGGGGGTATCCGGACAGCCGGACTGTATACATCGTCCGAACAATTGAAGCATGAATATACAAGACTCAAGACTTCGACCCGTGTCCGGATGGGACTCTCCTTGGCGTGGAAGGCAAGCTTGGCGATCCGGATATTATATTTCCTTCCTTGTAACCGACTCCATGTAAACCCTAGCCCTCTCCGGTGTCTATATAAACCGGAGAGGTTGGTCCTTAGAAGGCCGATCACAATTACAATCATACCATCATAGGCTAGCTTCTAGGGTTTAGCCTCTACGATCTCGTGGTAGATCTACTCTTGTACTACCCATATCTTCAATATTAATCAAGTAGGAAGTAGGATTTTACCTCCATCGAGAAAGACCGAACCTGGGTAAAATTGTGTCCCTTTCTTCCTGTTACCATCAGCCTAAGACGCACAGATCGGGACCCCCTACCCGAGATCCGCCGATTTTGACACCGACATTGGTGCTTTCATTGAGAGTTCCTCTGTGTCGTTGCTATAGGGCTCGATGGCTCCTCCAGTCATCGTCAACAACACGATCTCGGGTGAGACCTTTCTCCCCTGAAAGATCTTCGTGTTCGGTGGCTTCGCCCTGCGGGCCAACTCGCTTGTCCATCTGGAGCAGATCGACAGCTATGCCCCTGGCCACCAGACCAGGTTCGGAAACCTGAACTACACGGCGGACATTCACGGAGACTTGATCTTCGACGGATTCGGGCCTATGCCAGGAGCACCGGACAGTCACGACGAGCACGGCTTAGACCTGCTGTCGGACAAAGCTCGGGGTATCACCCCTTGATAGTCCCGGACCTAAATCCGGGCGAGGCTGCGGTTGCCCTAAGGATCGGAGGATGGACCCGCCCGCAGGTCGCACCCTCATCGCTGGTGGAGCCGAACACGGGTCTTACCTCTATGGTGGCCTGTGACTCCAGACCCCCGGATTCGTATCCGGACGTTGGTTCCAGTCCGCGCACTCCCGAGCCGGTCGAGCCAGGTTGGGCTCCGGTAATGGAGTTCATCGCTGCGGATATCTTCCAGCACTCGCCTTTTGGCGACATGATGGACTCATTAAAGTCTCTCTCTTTGTCAGGAGGCTCTTGGCCGAACTATGTCCGGCTCGAGTGGGAGGCAGGCGATGAAGGAATTCGTTGCCCACCCACCACCCACTTCATTGCCACGGTCGATGATTTAACCGAGGTACTGGACTTTGACTCCGAAGACATCAACGGTATGGACGACGATGCAGGAGAAGAACATGAACCACCGCTCATTCGGCGGTGGACAACCACCTCTTCCTATGATATATATATATATATGGTGGACACTCCGAAGGAAACAAATGGCGATGAGGCAACGGAGGATAAAACCTCAGGGAAAAAAGCAAAGAATGGGTTTCGTCGGCGCCACTCCAAGCCTCGCTACAGCAATACCGGCCCAGGAGACGAAAACAATCCGAATGGTGCCGAAGAAGAATACAACCCTGATCAGCCCGCCTTCAAGCAGGCCGAACAGGAAGATGAGCAGGTCAGCCCAGAAGAACAGGCGACGGACGAATACCCGGAGGAGGACAACTACATGCCCCCTCCGAAGACGAGATTAGCCTCGGCGACGACGAGTTCGGCGTGCCTGAGGATCCCGTAGAGCAGGAGCGCTTCAAGCATCGGCTTATAGCCACTGCGAGGAGCCTGAAAAAGAAGCAGCAGCAACTCCAAGTTGATCAAGACCTGCTCACAGACAGATGGACTGTAGTCCTGGCAGCCGAGGAATACGGACTCGAGCGCCATACGGCTGACCGGCCACCTCGTGGCCGGGATAAAACTGCATAACAGCCCGCATACCAGCCAGCACTCCCACGCCAACATACTACGGCCCGGGGCAATAGGCAGGACCTGCCAGATATACTGGAAAACAGAGCAAGACAGCCAAGATCGATCTATGGATCGCAGGGGCGCGCCTCGGCACGCGACGACGACCGTCACGCCGGATACACCTTCAACAAGTCCGGCCGGGCCGAACATAGCCACCCAGAGCAATTCGACCTGCGTAGCCACATAGCCCGACACAGAGGCGCCGCGCACCCCCTCTGCTTCACTGACGAAGTGATGGATCATGAATTCCCAGAAGGGTTCAAACCCGTAAACATTGAATCATATGATGGCACAACAGACCCCGCGGTATGGATCGAAGATTTCCTTCTCCACGTTCACATGGCCCGCGGAAACAATCTACACGCCATCAAGTATCTCCCCCTTAAGCTCAAAGGACCAGCCCGACACTGGCTAAACAGTCTGCCAGCAAATTCCATTGGTAGCTGGGAAAACCTGGAAGACGCATTCCTCTACAACTTTCAGGGCACATATGTGCGACCACCATACGTCGATGACCTGAGCCACATTACTCAACAACCCGGAGAGTCAGCCAGGAAATTCTGGACTCGGTTCCTAACTAAAAAGAACCAAATAGTCGACTGTCCGGACGCCGAAGCCCTGACGGCTTTTAAGCACAATATCTGTGACGAGTGGCTCGCCCGACACCTCGGCCAGGAAAAACCCAAGTCAATGGCAGCTCTCACAACACTAATGACCCGCTTTTGCGCGGGCGAGGACAGCTGGTTGGCTCGCAACAGCACTACGCCACATTCTGGCACTCCGGACGGCCGCGGCAATAACGACAAGCCACGGCATAATAGACATAAGCGACGGAACAACGCTGACAGCACCGAAGACACGGCAGTCAATTCCGGATTCAGCGGGCCCAAGTCCGTTCAGCGGAAGAAGCCGTTCAAAAGAAATAATCAGGGACCGTCCAGTCTAGACTGTATACTGGAGCGCTTGAGCCAAATTCATGGCACCCCGGACAAGCCAGCCAACCACACCAATAGAGACTGCTGGGTGTTCAAATAGTCCAGCAAAATAAACGCCAAAAACAAGGAAAAGGGGCTACACCACGACGATGATGAAGAGCCCCGGCGTCCGAACACGGGGGGACAGAAGAAATCCCCCCCCCCCCCAGGTGAAAACGGTCAACATGATTTACACCACGCACATTCCCAAGTGGGAGCAGGCGAAGCACTACGGGGCGTCTATGCGATGGAGCCACGCCCGCCAACTTTAACCCATGGTCAGCGTGCCTGATCACCTTTGACCAGAGGGATCACCCTACTAGCATCCGTCACGGCGGCTCAGCCGCATTGGTCCTAGACCCAATCATCGACGGATTCCACCTCACGCGAGTCCTTATGGACGGTCGCAGCAGCCTGCACCTGCTTTATCAGGACTCAATGCACAAAATGGGCATTGATCCTTCAAGGATCAATGCCACCAAAACCACCTTTAAAGGTGTGATTCCTGGAGTAGAGGCCCGTTGCACGGGCTCTATAACATTGGAAGTGGTCTTCGGATCTCCAGATAACTTCCGAAGTGAAGAGTTAATATTTGATATCGTCCCTTTCTGCAGTGGTTACCACGCACTGCTCGGACGAACCGCATTAGCTAGATTCAATGCGGTACCACACTACGCATACCTCAAGCTCAAGATGCCCGGTCCACGCGGGGTCATAACAGTGAACGGAAATATGGACTGCTCTCTCCGAACAGAAGAGCATACTACAGCCCTCGCGGCAGAAGTACAATGCGGCCTCCTCCGACAAACCAATCCGGCCACGACAACTTCAAGCACCGTCAAGAGAGTCCGGAGCACCCTGCAACAGGATCATCAGGCACGCCAAGAGCGCGACTAGCAGTCCGGCCTCCGCTTAAGCCCCATCAAAGCAGCATTCGTGCCACGCGTACAATTACGCACTCAAGATACCATGGGCGCGGCGGGCGCAACAACGACTTCGATCAACCGTGCGGGATAACCGCCACATACCTACATAACCTGTCCTTCTTCTTTTTCAGGACATTGCTTTAGAGCAGCCTCTTCAGAAGAGCCGGATTGTCGGACTTACATAGGAGAGAAAAGCAATGAGGCAACAGGCCACAAGACAAAAGGAAACACCCAGTGGAATCTATTTACGATCGTTATACCTGTTTTATATATCCATACGCGGCCTGCCCCTGGATAGGACATGTTAAATAGTCCTATTTATCTCCGCTTAATGCATTCATTGTAAACATACGCTTAAACGTATTTTCATCAATGGGAGATTATACATAGCGTCAGCTCATTATTCTTATTTGAACATTTTTCTTACAAATGTCTCTTTGATATTGCATCCGTACACTTTTGTACGGTCCGTTTGCCAGGGGCTTCCTATGGTGCCCGTTCTCACGGCAAATAAAGTCCGAACACTTTAAACAGTCGGCACCCGAACTTATAGCACTATATGCATCATTCGAATCATGTCTTGGGTCTACAGTTGGGTTAGCCCGGCTCCCTTGTTTTGGTACTGACGTTACATTATACCGGCTAAGGTAGCGCAGGGAGAACTAATCCGATTGTGTCCCGGTTCTTCCGGACGAGCACCTCAGTAGAGAAAGCCGAAAACTGGCCGGCATGATGAGGCGAGAGCTGGTCGCTGTTCGAGAGGTCTTAAAATCCTTAAAGATTTTTTCTGCTTTAGGCGATGAATCGGCCTTGTCCGATTTAGGCGTATATAGCACCCCAATTCGGCTCTCCGAATTTGTAACACCCAAAAAATTTCAACCTTGTTTTATAAATCAAAAAGTTGTTCCAGGAAACTAAAACTTTTATTTTCTGGATTTCCTTCTGATTTCAGAACCACTCTTTTCCTTATTATTATGGAGTTTTTACCCCAAGTGAAAACTTTTGAATCAGTATTGGACTTGTTTTCCTTCTCAAATAAAACAATTCTTTTATCAGTGGGATTATCTATGTAATTATTTTTCCCCTAAGCTTTATTTCTCAAAATTGGTTCTTCATTAGTTTTAGGGTTCCATTTGCACTGCAACCATTTGATAAACTCTTTTAAAAATCCCACCAAAATTTGGGGATATCATGTGATGTGTTTAAATCCCTTTTATGCAAATAGATACTTCATTCTTTGGATATTTTGAGCTCTACACCATATTTTCAAATCTAGTTCAGAGAGCATTTTTACACTACAACATATTCAAATATTTCTTTAAAATTTCTACCAAAATTTTGGGATGTTAGTAGGAGCATACTATCCCACTTTATACAATAACTAATGATGTTCTTTGGAAAAAATTGAGTGATTCAACCTCTTTTCTATTCTGGTCCAACTTGAGGATTTGTACACCAACCACATTTTTAGTTGCTCCTTTATCCTTGATTCCTTTTCCTACTTGTTGTCCTCCCTGCCAAACCCCTATGTCCAGGAGCATGCACCCTTTGGATCATTTTTGGTCCATGTAATGATGCCATTTAAATCCTGTCCAGAATTGAAGTTTTGCAAAACTTGCACTAGCAAGTTTGTGCTTTGGACAAACTAACCTCACCACCATCCTTTCCATCTAAAGAGACCCCACTCTGGGAGTTTTGGCCACACCAAGAACTACCTAGGTGCCTATAGCATTTTGTCAAACACCTTGAGAGCATGGACAGATTTGGCATGAGTTTTTGCTTGCATTGTGAACCTGATCACCTGACCAGACCAGCATGTCCCATGGATTTGCCCTAGCCTACAACCCCACCCTTCTAACTCTCTTGTGGTTTAGAGCCCCTTACACTACTAGGGAAAAGCCTATACACAGAAAGTTACTAGTAGCGAGGGTTAAAATCCCTCGCTATCACACTACCAAGAGCGCAGGTTTTAAACCTCGCTACTACTAAGTTGATAGCGATGGCGGGTTTTAACCCTCGCTACTACTAAGCGATCTCTACCGTGCCCCGGGACATGCCATAGTAGTAGCGGGTTTTTAAAACCTCGATACTACTAAGTTTGATAGCAGTAGCATTGGTTTTTAGCCCTCGCTACTACTAAGTGGTGCCATAGTAGTAGCGAGGGGGTAAAAAACCGCGCTACTACTAAAGGTCCCATTTACAAACTCTACCCCCCCTTGTGGATCGCCTTTTTAGTTTTAGAAAAAATAAAAGAAAATGATGAAAATGTCAAAAAAATAAAAGAAAATAAGTTTCCCATGTGATATGTGGTCTAGTTGTTGGGAAAATTTGCAAATATGAATTTCGACTTTATTTGCAAAATCTCTCGATAATTTGTAAAAATGGGCATAACTTTTGCATACTAACTCAGATGAAAAAGTTTTTTATATGAAAAATCATCTACTCGAAAAGTTACATCCAAATTTAATCGGGGGAACCCCGTTAAACATTTTCAAAATCCTCAAAAACCTAACAGAAAAAAAGTTACGGGGCTTTTAAGATCTAGAGTGGAAAAAATAAAAAAAAATTCAAACTGTGTGGTCAAACTGTGGTCAAACAATGGTCAAAGTAATTATTCTAGAATATTAGTGTTACTAAATAATTTTTTTTTGAATTTTGGTCAAATCTGGTCAAACTATGGCCAAACCGTGGTCAAACTATGGTCAAACTAATTATTCAAGAAATATTAGTGTTACTAATTTTTTAGAACAATAGTTTCACACTCAAATAGTGAAATGTGTGACTTCATGCTCAAGCTAAATTCCTGAGGTTAATAGGATTGACATCTTACTATTGTCGGGAAAACAACAAGTGCAGACTTGGAAGCGAGGGAGAATAGAACCCGGTAGTTAAGCGTGCTCGGTGGAGTAGTGAGAGGATGGGTGACCGTCCGGGAAGTTAGATGATTTGGAATGATGAGGGGTGATTAGAGATTAAATTGAGCAGCGATGAGGGGTGATTAGAGATTTGAGGTTAAAATAATTCAGAAATTTGAAAATTAGGGAAAAATTGAAATCTTTTTCGAAAAAATTAAAAAAAATGATGAGGGGTGATTAGACATTAAATTGAGCACCGATGAGGGGTGATTAGAGATTTGAGGTTAAAATAATTCAGAAATTTGAATATTAGGGAAAAATTGAAATCTTTTTCGAAAAAATTAAAAAAAACCAGCGCTGGTAGTAGTAGCGCGGGTTTTTATCCACGCTACTACTAAAGGACATAGTAGTAGTGCGGTTGGCACCCGCGCTACTGCTATACATTAGTTGTAGCGCCTTATTAGTAGCGCTGGCCCCCGCGCTACTAATAGGCCCAAAACCCGCGCTGCTGCTAGGCTTTTCCCTAGTAGTGTTAGCATGCCTTAGCATTTTGTCAAGCTGCCTGCCCCCTGGAGCAGCGCGAGCTCATCCACAAGCATGTCCTATAGCACACGTCGCCGCCACGTCGCCCAAGCTACAGAAAGACGGTCGCCGGCGACCTTATCCGCGGCCGTCGCAGAACCGCCTTGACTCGCCTATTTAAGGAAGCCCCGAGCCTGTCCCCACACGCAGGCAACCTCAGGCCACCCCAATCGCGCTTGCCTAGCTCGCAATCGACCCGGGGAGGTCTTCTTCTCCATCCCCGGCAACCACAGCCGCCGCTACTGCCCCGGCCATTCCGGCATCACCAGGGCCTCCCCCTCTCCACTCTCTTCACCAGGTACTCCCTCTCCCCCTAGTAAATCCATCCCCCTGCTCGATTTTGATCGGGACTCGCCTTGGGAGAAAATCACTTTGCCCGACGGCCGTCCGCTGCTGGCTTCGTCGCCGGTAGCTACGTCCACCCCAGAGACCGTAGCGCCCACTGGAATGACCGTCTTGATTCCCTGAGCCCGCGGATGGCCTCCGTTTCTCGAACGGCTCCGCCGTTCGCCGGCGAGCATCGCCGGAGTCCCGCCTCCGCTCGAGGCGGAGGAAGGGGAGGAAGGTCGACTAGTCAAACCTGACTAGTGGGCCACCTGGACCCACCTGTCAGCGACACCCCCCGCGTGGTCCACGCGGGATAAGTGGAAACTTATTTTCCAGAATACGCTTTTGACATGGTCAGTTTGAAACGTTTTTCTTTTTTCTGTTTTTATTTAAGTATCAGATTTTGACCAAAACTTTGAGTGTCTATAACTTTTTAAATAAGACTCCAAATGAGTTGATTCTTTTTCCTACCTCTCTCAAATTTGATATAGTTTATTTTAAGATTTATTTGAAAAAAATTCAAGACAACTTTTTGTGCTGTTTTAAATTTGTGTGTTAATTCAATTCTATTTAAAATAGGATTTTGAAGAGAGGAGAGAAAACTTTCAAAAGTTTTGGAGTACACCCTGCCTTACCACACCTTGAAGGCAAGCATTCTGAACCCCGACATAATAATTTTTGTGTGTTATTCGACACGTTTATAACACCACCTCATTTCGAAGAGCTCGTTATTTCATGTGATATGATTATTTGCATGGATGCATATTAGTGATCTCCTTGTTGTTGGAAATGAATATACATGTGATGGAAATCATCCTCATGTGCCTTGCATGCATACCAGTAAGGAAATCCGGGAAAACCCGTGCCTTGGGTAGGCATGAGTTTGTCGCCGATCTCCGTCGGGACGGTTAAGTCTGGTATGATATGGTAAGGTATAATGAGTGTCGATTTTATTGTTTGAAATATTTTTGTTATACATGTTATTCAGGGAATTTATAAACCTCCTGAGTCGATCGTAGATCGAGTCTTGTTCCAGTAAACCCCTTACTTGTACTACCACAGGTCTCTACAACAGGTAGGGTACGGTTCAGTAAGTCGTCAACCCCTTTCAAGCACACACCGTACAGAGAGGCCACGATGGAAGATACCGGTTGTAACCGGTAGGCATGCCATCTGGTCCGGGGGCATGGGTGTTTTCGGTTGAGACCGAGAGGAGGCCACCCCTTAGAGCGCGATATAAATTTGATCCCATGCTACGCGAGGTTGTAGCCTCCCACTTAAAGTTTTGCTTAACAAGTGTCATGGGTGATTCCGGACACCGATGAAGTTAAGCTGGTGTGTGCAAGTCAGGTGTGTTTTCAATTAAAAGACCGTAGACGGAATTAGTCCCGATGGACTAAAGAAACCCGTTACTCGTGGGTAAAGAGTATACCCTCTGCAGAGATTAAACATATTCGTATAGCCGTCTCTATGGTTAAGGATTTCAATCTGGGATGGGATTAGGATTGGTCCTAGAGTCGGTCTTCGCAGGAGACGCGGTTATTATAAACTCGGATACCGACTAGTGACTTGTGAGGACCATGGGTATTATTTCTGTTATGGACTAACCCGTTACATTATTTGAGTTAGCGAGTATCTCTGAGATGGTTCTACCTCCGGGATAATTATTGGGAACATTTAATTTATAAGCCCATTATGTGGTGTCGCCCAGACGCCCGACTGTGGCATTGTTTGTTTTCATTTTAGTTTATAAGCCCTTTATGTGGTGTCGCTCAGACGCCCAACTGTGGCATTGTTTGTTTTCATTTTAGTTTATAAGCCCTTTATGTGGTGTCGCTCAGACGATCCACTGTGGCATTGTTTGTTTTCATTTTAGTTTATAAGCCCTTTATGTGGTGTCGCTCAGACGCCCGACTGTGGCATTGTTTGTTTTCATTTTCGTTTATAAGCCCTCTATGTGGTGTCGCTCAGACGCCCGACTGTGGCATTTTATTTATACTCTATTGTTGCACTTTCATGTCGCATATAACCACCCGCCCGCATGCATAGAAACTCTTATTTATGACTGGCAACGTGGTCATGGACTATATCAATACTTGATTTATATTGTTCCAGTGTTCATAATGTCTGCGAGTACATTCAAAGTACTCACTGGCTTGTCCCTGGCTATTGTCTTGGCCAGATTTCCTGCATGGAGAGGAAAGTTGCGAAGACAGCCCCGGAACTAAGCAACGGCGATAGCAGCCTCGCGAAGATAGGAGTTAACCTGGTCAGCTGTTCCCGTGGGAAATGGAGTTCCACAGACACTGATGATCCACAAACCGCTTCCGCCATCAACCTCTAGAAATCATTTGATGTACTCACAGGCCAGAATGGTCTTGTGCTACATAATTTGTATGTTTGCTTGGAACTTCTGTATCAAGTTAATGCCTCATCAGTTAACAGTAAATCCTGGGGCTGGTGAGCACGACAGCCATTTTCTGGAAATCAATACCCGAAAAACCGGTCGCCACAGACTTGGTATCAGAGCCAGGCTGACCATTGGCTAGTCCTATCTTAGCTAGGTCAATAAACTTAGGCAAACCAACCCACCAGACCATAACCAAACCCCAGCCAAGCTTCTCGTACAAGATAGCCACACAGTGACCCCGACACTTTTGGCAGTCGGTGCCCAACCTATCAACCTAGCTCGTCGATTTCGCGCCAGTGACCAGCACCTAAGATGTCTCATTTGCAAGCGTGCGAAGGAAGGCTCCGTCCCCTTTTACTATAAAAAGGGCACGCTAGCCCCAACCCAGCACAGCACAGCCGCTACCCCAAACCGAGCCATAATGCCTGGCCCTGTCGTGCACAATGAAACCACAACAACCAACCTTGGAGGCTTTGTGACCATACTCGCAAACCTCACCCGCCGTGCCTATGCGTTAGAAGAGCATCCAGAATATGTTGTGTACCAAGGAACCATGAGCGGTGAGAGCTGTCAATTACAGGCCATCAGACACATCTATGGTAGGGTGCGCCCGAAGCGGCCCTACAGGTTCACCGGAAGAACAACTTCCTTTGAGCCACAAGCCATCCAACTAGCTGCTCGAGAGGCTATAGTTCATCTCCAGCACTTGTGGCCCAGAGTTAACTGTCGCTTGTTCCACTACTACCCCAGACGTGAAGGGTATGGTAGACCACCTCACGTTGCCAACGGAGATCATGAGACAGATCCTGCATTGTTGCACCTAGTACGCTATGTAGGTGCACTAGAGGAACTGTTCGATCAAATCACCATTGATCTGATCGCAGCTCGTGGAGAGCTGGTTCGCTGAGCCCCGGCAAGAGAAGAGAACGAGCCCAACGCTGACAACCCTGTCGTGCTATTCGGACACTCGATCGAGACCCTAAGGTCAGCCCCAGCCGTCAGCCAAGGTGCTTTGATGACCCCAGAAGTGCTTCGTCGCCTCTTGGGAGCACACTCCAACGGGGTTGTGGTCAACAATCCCCGCGATGGTCATCATCACTACCCCGAGCCTGCAGCCCCTCAACCCTCTCCAGCTAATTCCGATGGTGAGACCCGTGGAGGAACCTCGAGATCCACAAGGCACGCCCGTTTGAATGTAAACGAGGTAGACTAAGTCACTCAAGCAGTGTCAAGTCCCAGTGTATCCCCGCGTTGTAATCACGTGACCTTGTAAATAAGGGCAGCCTGTCGCCGTGCCTCTGTTTTAAATAGTAGCCTTGCCCAGATATGTCAGCATGCAGAGTAAATTTTTGCTAATCCTTGGCGCAGCTACCAATAACCACCCCGACAACCCCCACAGTGATACGTCACTTTGGTGAGATATGTATCTGTAGCTTTGACCCCGACCCTTGGAGCTGAGCAGGAAAATTCATTACCTTTCACCACGGTAAAATGCCCCAACTCCGATGCTATAAGTAGGCCACCGCGTGACCTTGCCAAGTACCCCTCACCTTGTGTACCACCCTCACAACCATTCCTTGTCATGCTGAGCCCTAGTATCTATCTGAGAACTCCAGATGCAACCCCAGGTAGTTTTGTCAAGATATTGTGGGATTTTACCTGCAGTACCATGGGCGCTACCCAGCCACCCCAGTACGAGCTGTTCAAATCAAGAATCACTCCTTCCACCTCGAGATACTGGGCAGCAGTGCACATCCCTCCCGTAAACCCAAACCAAGACCCAACAGAGGTCTCCTTCGTGGGGAAATCTATGCCGACCCCACATATGGCCGTAGAAGCTGCTGCGTACGAAGCGCTTGCTCGCCTTCGATTCGCGGTACCCTATGCCAGCGAACGAGGGTATTATTACTTTCTGAGCTGCGGCACCGGGGGAGTAACATCTTTTCCCCGGTGGACGAATTGAGAGAGACCCAGTCCTGGCCAACCTTGTCCAGTACGTCATCGCTCAAGAGCGTTTAACCCAACGTGTGATGGGTTATCTCCAGAGCCTCGCGGATTTAAATCCTCAGATCGCCATCGGCAGATCACTGAGGCCTGACCAGGAAAGACACATTCATCGACTGGTCAACCCGCTTTCCCCGATAGAAGAAGAGTGTATTACAGTACCAGAGACATTTTCTCGGAACTCCGTCCAGTTACCGTTTGCTTTATAGCCGTCGTTGCTATGTTTATTATTGCAACTTTTATCTATAAGTTGTAACTTATGCGTGGCACCCCGAGATTGCGCAGCGAGTAAATCTTTTCGTTTCTAATATTGTGAGTAGTTCTGTTGTGGTTCGACTCTAATGTATTACTGTTTTCCTTTCCCGGTGTTGCTGCATTTTCACCTTCTCACGACGTGGATTATTTTATTTCACATAGCACCACGGCAACAGACTCACAACCACAATCATTCGAACATATACACTACTTGCACATCTTTGCAACAGTGTTACATCAACTGAGTACCTCCGAACAATAGTCAACACCCGACACACCCCACCTACTCCTCGTGATCACCACCACCGCGAAGGGCCAACACCCGAGCAGCAGCATCGCAACGATCATCGAGGATCATCGCGCACAAGAGCACGGAGAGCCCGAACACCGCTGCCAAACCCCCGCACAACAGGACCACGTACCAGTCCGGCACCGCCACCGCCATTAGACCCTCGCCTCGAGCTTCGGCAAACGGAAACAGAGGAGAAGGAAGGAGAAGGAGGTGCGAGGCCAGGTATGAGGAAGAAGAAGGAGCACCTCGGTCGTTTTATAGCTCGAGATCAGTGTACGGTGGGCAAGGTCCACCAGCGCCGCTCGTCGCCCGACCGCCGGTGTTCGGAGGCGAATCCACGAGCAAAGGCCGACAGCAAGACTGCCCGCGAGGTGAGTGCATGCTGCACCGGGCAGCTAGCACGCCAGCACTACCAAGGGTATTTACCTAGATACCCTACGCGCTAGACATCGCCGGTGGAGAAAGAGCGGGAAAGCGCGCGGGAGAGAGGAAGAAGAAAGAGCCGGAGGAGGAAGAAGAGGCCGACAGTGGGCCCGGGTCCACCTGCCAGCCAGAGGAAGCACTGTGCTCTCGGGTACGACCAACGTATTTTTAAATTTAGATTTTATTCTAAATTTATTTCTGGCATAAAGATCCCTCGATTTTTGCCCCTAACAGTGGATTTCTCAAAGCCACGCCAGTGTCCCACACTGTATTTTTGCACCACTTTTTGCCTTCACACTGTAGCCGCATTTGTTTTAATGCTTGTTTTTATAAAAACAACACTTAGCAAATGTTGAGGACGAGATCTTTTTTTTGCGGGGTAGTGTTGTAACACCCCGAAAATTTCAACCTTGTTTTATAAATCAAAAAGTTGTTCCAGGAAACTAAAACTTTTATTTTCTGGATTTCCTTCTGATTTCATAACCACTCTTTTCCTTATTATTATGGAGTTTTTACCCCAAGTGAAAACTTTTGAATCAGTATTGGACTTGTTTTCCTCTCAAATAAAACAATTCTTTTATCAGTGGGATTATCTATGTAATTATTTTTCCCCTAAGCTTTATTTCTCAAAATTTGTTCTCATTAGTTTTAGGGTTCCATTTGCACTGCAACCCTTTGATAAACTCTTTTAAAAATCCCACCAAAATTTGGGGATATAATGTGATGTGTTTAAATCCCTTTTATGCAAATAGATACTTCATTCTTTGGATATTTTGAGCTCTACACCATATTTTCAAATCTGGTCCAGAGAGCATTTTTACACTACAACCTATTCAAATATTTATTTAAAACTTCTACCAAAATTTTGGGATGTTAATAGGAGCATACTATCCCACTTTATACAATAACCTAATGATGTTCTTTGGAAAAATTGAGTGAATCAACCTCTTTTCTATTCTGGTCCAACTTGAGGATTTGTACAACAACCACATTTTTAGATGCTCCTTTATCCTTGATTCCTTTTCCTACTTGTTGTCCTCCCTGCCAAACCCCTACATCCAGGAGCATGCACCCTTTGGATCATTTTTGGTCCATGTAATGATGCCATTTAACTCCTGTCCAGAATTGAAGTTTTGCAAAACTTGCACTAGCAAGTTTGTGCTTTGGACAAACTAACCTCACCACCCTCCTTTCCATCTAAAGAGGCCCACTCTGGGAGTTTTGGCCACACCAAGAACTACCTAGGTGCCTATAGCATTTTGTCAAACAACTTGAGAGCATGGACAGATTTGGCATGAGTTTTTGCTTGCATTGTGAACCTGATCACCTGACCAGACCAGCATGTCCCATGGATTTGCCCTAGCCTACAACCCCACCCTGCTAACTCTCTTGTGGTTTAGAGCCCCTTAGCATGCCTTAGCAATTCGTCAAGCACGTTCCGTGCGTACTCTGGGCGCGAGCAGAGCACGCGTTTTGCACGTGTTGCGCCCGAGCCGACGTGTCGCGCCCCTGATTTCTGCATGCCCTGCGGAGCCACGCCACTCACTAACCTTCTCCCCGCATCACGCCAAGCAGCCCCTGGAGCCCTACAGCACCACCGTCAGAGCCCTTGGCGGCACGCCGGCGTCCACTGCGCGTCTCGGCCAGGTCGGTGCCGCCCAAGCCGCCAGCGCTCGCCACCTGCCCCCTGGAGCAGCGCGAGCTCATCCACAAGCATGTCCTATAGCACACGTCGCCGCCACGTCGCCCAAGCTACAAAAAGACGGTCACCGGCGACCTTATCCGCGGCCGCCGCAGAACCGCCTTGACTCGCCTATTTAAGGAAGCCCCGAGCCCGTCCCTGCACGCAGACAACCTCAGGCCACCCCAAGGGCGCTTCCCTAGCTCGCAATCGACCGGGGAGGTCTTCTTCTCCATCCCCGGCAACCACAGCCGCCGCTACTGCCCCGGCCATTCCGGCATCACCAAGGCCTCCCCCTCTCCACTCTCTTCACCAGGAACTCCCTCTCCCCCTAGTAAATCCATCCCCCTGCTCGATTTTGATCGGGACTCGCCGCGGGAGAAAAATCACTTTGCCCGACGGCCGCCGTCCGCTGCGAAGCTCGCCGCCGGCAGCTACGTCCACCCCAGAGACCGTAGCACCCACCGGAGTGACCGTCTTGATCCCCTGAGCCCGCGGATGGCCTCCGTTTCTCGAACGGCGCCGCCGTTCGCCGGCGAGCATCGCCAGAGTCCCGCCTCCGCTCGGGGCGGAGGAAGGGGAGGAATGTCGACTAGTCAAACCTGACTAGTGGGCCACTTGGACCCCACTGTCAGCGACACCCCCCGCGTGGTCCACGCGGGATAAGTGGAAACGTATTTTCCAGAATACGCTTTCGACGTGGTCAGTTTGAAACGTTTTTCTTTTTCTGTTTTTATTTAAATATCAGATTATGACCAAAACTTTGACTGCATATAACTTTTTAAATAAGACTCCAAATGAGTTGATTCTTTTTCCTACCTCTCTCAAATTTGATCTAGTTTATTTTAAGATTTATTTGGAAAAATTTCAAGACAACTTTCTGTGCTGTTTTAAATTTGTGTGTTAATTCAATTCTATTTAAAATAGGATTTTGAAGAGAGGAGAGAAAACTATCAAAAGTTTTGGAGTACACCCTGCCTTACCACACCTTGAAGGCAAGCATTCTGAACCCCGACATAATAATTTTTGTGTGTAATTCGACACGTTTATACCAACACCTCATTTCGAAGAGCTCGTTATTGCATGTGATATGATTATTTGCATGGATGCATATTAGTGATCTCCTTGTTGCTGGAAATGAATATACATGTGATGGAAATCATCCTCATGTGCCTTGCATGCATACCAGTAAGGAAATCCGGGAAAACCCCTGCCTTGGGTAGGCATGAGTTTGTTGCCGATCTCCGTCGGGACGGTTAAGTCTGGTATGATATGGTAAGGTATAATGAGTGTCGATTTTATTGTTTGAAATATTTTTGTTATACATGTTATTCAAGGAATTTATAAACCTCCCGAGTCGATCGTAGATCGAGTCTTGTTCCAGTAAACCCATTACTTGTACTACCACTGGTCTCTACAACAGGTAGGGTACGGTTCAGTAAGTCGTCAACCCCTTTCAAGCACACACCATACAGAGAGGCCACGATGGAAGATACCGGTTGTAACCGGTAGGCATGCCATCTGGTCCGGGGGCATGGGTGTTTTCGGTTGAGACCGATAGGGGAGGCCACCCCTTAGAGTGCGCGATATAAATTTGATCCCATGCTACGCGAGGTTGTAGCCAACCCACTTAGAGTTTTGCTTAACAAGTGTCATGGGTGATTCCAGACACCGGTAAGTTAAGCTGGTGTGTGCAAGTCAGGTGTGTTTTCAATTAAAAGACCGTAGACGGAATTAGTCCCGATGGACTAAAGAAACCCGTTACTCGTGGGTAAAGAGTACACCCTCTGCAGAGATTAAACCTATCCGGATAGCCGTGTCTATGGTTAAGGATTTCAATCTGGGATGGGATTAGGATTGGTCCTAGAGTCAGTCTTCGGAGGAGACGCAGTTATTCTAAACTCGGATACCGACTAGTGACTTGTGAGGACCATGGGTATTATTTCTGTTATGGGCTAACCCGTTACATTATTTGAGTTAGCGAGTATCTCTGAGATGGTTCTACCTCCGGGATAATTATTGGGAACATTTAATTTATAAGCCCTTTATGTGGTGTCGCTCAGACGCCCGACTGTGGCATTGTTTGTTTTCATTTTAGTTTATAAGCCCTTTATGTGGTGTCGCTCAGACGCCCGACTGTGGCATTGTTTGTTTTCATTTTAGTTTATAAGCCCTTTATGTGGTGTCGCTCAGACGCCCGACTGTGGCATTGTTTGTTTTCATTTTCGTTTATGAGCCCTTTATGTGGTGTCGCCGACGCTCGATCGTGGCATTGTTTGTTTTATTTTCGTTTATAAGCCCTTTATGTGGTGTCGCTCAGACGCCCGACTGTGGCATTTTATTTATAATCTATTGTTGCACTTTCATGTCGCATATAACCACCCGCCCGCATGCATAGAAACTCTTATTTATGACTGGCAACGTGATCATGGACTATATCAGTACTTGATTTATATTGTTCCAGTGTTCATAATGTTTGCGAGTACATTCAAAGTACTCACTGGCTTGTTCCTGGCTATTGTCTTGGCCAAATTTCCTGCATGGAGAGGAAAGTTGCGAAGACAGCCTCGGAACTAAGCAACGGCGATAGCAGCCTCGCGAAGATAGGAGTTAACGTGGTCAGCTGTTCCCGTGGGAAATGGAGTTCCACAGACATTGATGATCCACAAACCGCTTCCGCCATCAACCTCTAGAAATCATTTGATGTACTCACAGGCCAGAATGGTCTTGTGCTACATAATTTGTATGTTTGCTTGGAACTTCTGTATCAAGTTAATGCCTCATCAGCTAACAGTAAATCCAGGGGCTCGTGAGCACGACGGCCATTTTCTGGAAATCAATACCCTCGAGACCCCATCCAAACCAAATCCGCCACTCGTTGGGCGAGGCCTTGCTTTCTATGAATGAAAACCGGTCGGCACAGAATTCTAGGGGCTTCGCCAAAATTTAAAATTATAGACTTCTATGGCTAAGTGAAAGTTATAAAGCCGCATAGTCCGATTGCCTTGTTCGCTGCGCCGTATACCTCCTTAAGGGACCAAACATTTGGATAAAGAGTATCCGGGTTTTTCCAGGAACACCCCGGTACTAGGTACGTGGGGGCGGAAGTCGACGACTTTCCTACTTTCAGAATTTTATAAACAGCCGCATAGATGGTAATATTTTAAATCAAAACAGTGCTACATAGCACAGGCAACCCCGTCCTTAAATTAAAACAGCGGCAGAGGTACATTTAGTCAAAGATCTTGTCTTTAGTACATTCATCGGCCATGAAACGAGTGCCCTTCATAACGCCATTATAGTACTTCTCGGGATGGCGATGCGCCTTGCCCTCCGGCGGCCCGTCCTTCACCAGCTTCTCCGCATCCAGCTTGCCCCAATGCACCTTCGCACGAGCAAAGGCCCGGCGGGCACCCTCAATGCAAACAGATCGCTTGATTACTTCAAGCCACGGACAGACATTCACCATCCGCTTGATCAGGCCGAAGTAGCTAGTGGGCAGGGGCTCACCAGGCCACATCCAGACTATGAAATCTTTCATAGCCACTTCGGCCGCCCTGTGGAGTTCGACCAACTGCTTCAGCCGGTCACTGAGAGGCATCGGATGTTTGGCCCCAGCATACTGGAACCAGAACAACTTCTTCGTTGAGCTCCCCTCCTCGGCACGGTAGAACTTCTCGCCGTCTGAGACGCTGCATGGCATATCTGCGAATGCCCCTGGAGAGCTCCGAATTCGGGTAAGTAAAAGAAACGCCTCCTCCACATGTTTGCTTTGCATAAAGAATTTCTTACCAGCCGTTATCTTTTTGGCCTCCTGGATTTCCTGCTGTGACTTCTCGGCTTCGGCCTTTGGGTCTCTCATACTCACAAGGGCCTTCACAAACTCGGCTTCTTTCATCTTCAGATCATCCTCCACGAACTCGAACTTCTTGCTGAGGTCCTGGAGCTCTTGCTGTACCTCGCCCACTCTAGAACTTTGCTTCTCGCGCTCCTTGCATTCCAAGGCCGCCTTGTCTTCGGCCTCGGATAGCGCTTTCTTCAGGGACGCCACTTTGGCGGTGGACCCTGTTACACAAGTCATGACGCTTCGTTGACATATTAAACAATTTCATCTATCTTTACATACATAAGAGCGGAAAATCACTCACCTTTGCTCTCTTCGAGCTGCCTCTTCATGAGGTCGAGCTCTCCCTGCGCCTGCTCCAGGTCCCGCTTTAGTTCGGCAACCTAGGCTGTGCGGGCAGCAGCAGCAAGCAGCACGGCCTGCTTATTCACATAAACGCTTATTAGACTCCTGTGGATTATAATTGACCCTCCATTTGGCTTTTCTTTCCGAACACCAAACAGAGTATCAGGGGCTACTACCCACCGGGTGGTAATTTCACACATTTTTATTACTTACCTCGAAGCCCGTCAGGAGGCTTGTGCAGGCTTTGGTTAGTCCGCTTTTGGCGGACAGAACCTTTTGAATCACCGCACTCATAAGAGTACGGTGCTCGTCATCCATGGAAGCGCCTCGAAGCGCTTCCACCGGACTATACGGCGCCGCTGGCGCGACGGAAGTCCTCGGCACGGACGGCTCGCCCTCCCTAACGAGTGGCTACCCGCCTAAATCCGGAACCGTCAAGGGTTCCGAAACAGTGTTCGGTCGAGAGTCCGCCTTGCTGCGGCTCTCATCGACGCGATCCGCGGGGATCTTGAACCCCACGTGTCCGGCATCTGGAACTCCGCCTGGGGGCGTCTCCGGGGTCACCTCCCCCCGCTCGGGGAACCTTCGGGACAACACCTCCGTGTCATCCACAGGCTGAAGAGTGGTGGCCGTCGGGAGCGAGTTCATCTCTGAAGCGCTCAGATACCCATCCTAAGACGACACCTCCGGATGAGCCCTGGCCGGACTGCATATATGTTCGGCGTTATTAAAACAACTTTGAAGTAAAATCATGATAGAGTGCGGACACTTACGATCGCGCTAGGGGCTTCCCCTGGGCAACCACTCTTCCTCGCTATGAGCGGCCGTGGTGGAGTAGTCCGGAAGGGACGTCTTTCCCTTCTTGGGCGTCCCAGCCTCCCCCTGCAGGCGGCTTTCCTCTTTTCTCCTCCCCAAAGACGGGAGGTAGAGTTCTTCTTGCTTCCCCCGCCTCATGGAGGAATCTATTTCGTTGTCATCGGACGACATGGGTATGACGGCCTTGTGTCGAGGGCCTCTCCCGGCCCCATGGCCCGTCTCCTCAGGCCCCTCATCCTTTCCGGATGGGGCGGCTTCTTCTTCTTCCTCCTCCTCTTCAGGGGAGGAGTGTTCCTCGTAATCTTCGGACGAGGCTTCTGGCACAACCTTACATCGGAGATCCTTCCTGGTCCATGGGACCTTCTTTTCGGCCTTCTTCTCCGGTGCCTTGTAGGGCGCCGGGATCAGCATCTCCGTCAGGAGAGCATCAGCTGGATCTTCTGGCAGCAGAGCCGGACAGTCAATCTGCTCCGCTGTCTCCACATAGTCCTGATCAAATATACACAAATACTTAAGACTCCCCCATGAATGTATGGGAAAAACCGAATCCGGTGGTAGTCCTAAAACTCACCGGACGCGGGGGCCACGCTGCATGAAGTCCACGGTCCTCAGATGTGGGAGGAGGTACTTCAGAGGCCTTGAACAACACCTTCCATGTGCCTTTATGCGTCATGTCATAAAGCCTCCGAAGCGTCTGGTGTTTGGCCAGAACGAACTCCCACATATTGAATGCACGCCTTTGGCACGGCAGGATCCTGCGAACGAGCATGACCTGGATCATGTTGACAAGCTTGATGTTCTTGTCCTTCATGCTCTTGATGCAGTTTTGGAGTCCGGTCAGCTCTGTAGGTTCACCCTGTGCCAGGCCCTTCTTTTCCCGGAGGTGAGTTGCATGGGGTTCCGGATCGAACTTCGGTGGCGCTGCCCAGTTGGCGCCGCGCGGCTCGGTGATGTAGAACCACCCCGATTGCCACCCTTTCACGGTCTCCGCAAAGGAGCCGTCAAGCCATGTGACATTAGGCATCCTGCCAACCATGGCCCCTCCACACTCTGCTTGCTGGCCGCTCACGATCTTCGGGTTCACGCAGAAGATTTGCAGCCACAGGTCGAAGTGAGGCCTGATGCGGAGGAAGGCCTCACATACGACGATGAACGCCGATATGTTGAGGACGAAATTCGAGGCTAGATCGTGGAAATCTAGCCCGTAATAGAACATGAGCCCGCGGACGAAGGGGTGAAGTGGAAACCCTAGTCCACGGACGAAGTGGGCGACGAACACGACCCTCTCGTGGGGTCCTGGGGTTGGAATGACCTGCCCAGCATCCGGTAGCCGGTGCACAATGTCTGCGGCCAAGTATCCGGCCGCCCGAAGATTTGCGATGTGCTTCTCCCTCACGGTGGAAGCCACCCAGTTGCCTCCTGCTCTGGACATGTTTAGCTGTGCGGAGAAGACTTGGGCTTGGGTGCTGGAGCTCGAGGGGGCAAGAGTGGGCAAAGGAGGAAGAAGGCGTGGGTAAAAATGGGGAACCCTTATCCCTTTATAGAGGCGACGAGAGCGGTGTGCCTCCCCACTTGCTCAATGGGAATCGCTTGCTTCCCAAGCGCCACGATGATGGCGTGGTGGTATTTCCCATACTCGTATTGACGAGAATCCCGTGATAAGGGGACACGATCTCTGCTTTGACAAGACGAGTCAAGGAAACCGCCTCGCAATATGCGTTGTGGCTGGTTGTGGGAAAACGGTTCGAATAATGACCCGACCGTAATGACACGTCGTGTTGCCTAAAAAGTTGTCAAAAGATTGCATTTGTAGAGTGCTCATTAAGAAAGTTTCTATACAAGTTTCTGAACGAACTCCTTAAGAAAAGTTCTCCAAAAGTTCCCTACAAAAAAATCTTTTGAAGCATCTGGTCGTCACAAACGTTTTGACTACATGTGGAGCCAAATCAGACTCCGTATGAGTCAGATATCCATGTGATACGTCTCCAACGTATCTATAATTAATGAAGTATTCATGCTATTATATTATCCATCTTGGATGTTTTATGGACTTTACTATGCACTTTTATATTACTTTTGGGACTAACCTATTGACCCGAGCCCAAAGTGCGATTTACATTTTTCCGTTGTTTCAGTGTTTTGCAGAAAAGGAATATCAAACGGAGTCCAAACGGAATGAAACCTTCGGAAAACTTATTTTTGGAAAGAAAGAAATACGGGAGACTTAGAGTGCACCTCAAGGAATCAACGAGGATGGCACGAGGCAGGGGGACGCGCACACCCCCCTGGGCGTGCCATCCACCCTCGTGGGCCCCTCGTGGCTCCCCTGACGTATTTCTTCCTCCTATATATACCAATATACCCTAAAACCTTCGGGGAACAGAATAGATCGGGAGTTCCGCCGCCGCAAGCCTCTGTAGCCACCAAAAACCATCGGGGCCCTGTTCCGGCACCCTGCCGGAGGGGAGAACCCTCACCGGTGGCCATCTTCATCACCCCGGCGCTCTCCATGACGAGGAGGGAGTAGTTCACCCTCGGGGCTGACGGTATGTACCAGTAGCTATGTGTTTGATCTCTCTCTCTCTCTCTCTCGTGTTCTTGAGGTGATACGATCTTGATGTATCGCGAGCTTTGCTACTATAGTTGGATCTTATGATGTTTCTCCCCCTCTACTCTCTTGTAATGGATTAAGTTTCCCCTTTTGAAGTTATCTTATCGGATTGAGTCTTTTAATGATGTGAGAACACTTGATGTATGTCTTGCGTGGGATACCCGTGGTGACAATGGGGTATTCTATTGATCCACTTGATGTATGTTTTGGTGATCAACTTGCGGGTTCCGCCCATGAACCTATGCATATGGGTTGACACATGTTTTCGTCTTGATTCTCTGGTAGAAACTTTGGGGCACTCTTTGAGGTTCTATGTGTTGGTTGAATAGATGAATATGAGATTGTGTGATGCATATCATATAATCATACCCACGGATACATGAGGTGACATTGGAGTATCTAGGTGACATTAGGGTTTTGGTTGATTTGTGTCTTAAGGTGTTATTCTAGTACGAACTCTATGATAGATCGAACAGAAAGAATAGCTTTGTGTTATTTTACTACAGACTCTTGAATAGATTGAGCAGAAAGAATAACTTTGAGGTGGTTTCGTACCCTACCATAATCTCTTCGTTTGTTCTCCGCTATTAGCGACTTTGGAGTGACTCTTTGTTGCATGTTGAGGGATAGTTATATGATCCAATTATGTTATTATTGTTGAGAGAACTTGCACTAGTGAAAGTATGAACCCTAGGCCTTGTTTCCTAGCATTGCAATACCGTTTACGCTCACTTTTATCATTAGTTACCTTGCTGTTTTTATATTTTCAGATTACAAAACCTATATCTACCATCCATATTGCACTTGTATCACCATCTCTTCGCCGAACTAGTGCACCTATACAATTTACCATTGTATTGGGTGTGTTGGGGACACAAGAGACTCTTTGTTATTTGGTTGTAGGGTTGTTTGAGAGAGACCATCTTCATCCTATGCCTCCCACGGATTGATAAACCTTTGGTCATCCACTTGAGGGAAATTTGCTACTGTCCTACAAACCTCTGCACTTGGAGGCCCAACAACGTCTACAAGAAGAAGGTTGCGTAGTAGACATCAAGCAGTTTCTGGCGCCGTTGCCGGGGAGGTGAGTGCTTGAAGGTATATCTTTAGATCTTGCAACCGAAACTTTTTGTTTCTTGTTTTAGCACTAGTTTAGTTTATAAAAGAAAATAAAAAAATGGAATTGAGTTTGCTCATACGCTTCATCTTTTTAATATCTTTCGTGGGTATGATGGAAAGGAAAATTGTGCCAAAGTGTTAGAAGAAGAATGCATTAAAATGTTTGGCACTAAATCTTTGAATGATGAGCATGATTGAAATATTGTTAGTATGAACTCCTTGAATACCCATAGTACTAATGATGATTGCACTAGTTATGATGAAAATGTCTCCTATAAACATGTCAATTTTTGTGGAGTGCATTGGGTTTGCAAATACACACCAAATAGGGAAGATAGGTATTGCAAAAGGCATAAGCATTTAGAAACTAAATTGTTTCAAGAAAGGCTAGATGTTTGTGCTGAAAATTTAAAGTTTCTTGGCCGTACTTGTGAACTTTGCAATGAACGTGGTCATTTAACTATCCGATGCAAATTGTTTCATGATCTAATCGTTTCCAAAAATTGTGATGACTTGATTCCCCTTGCACATCATAATGAACTTAGTTTGCTTATGGGTTATGAAGAAATGAAACGTATAATTAACTATCTTCCAGTATTTGCCCGTGACAAACTTCTTGGTTTTGATCTAGAGGAAATTTATATGTATTGTGCGGTGAATTGCATTGAAAATCCTTATATTGCCAATTACATAAAGAAAATAAAACAAATAGAAGATGAAGAGAATACTAATGAAAGGGAAGAGACTTCCCAATATTCTCCTATTATTTCTTATGATGAATCAGGTAACGAGGAGGAGCCTTCTATTCAACCAATTTCATTAATAAGGAGCTTCAAAAAGAGGATTGAACCCACACATGATGTGGTGAAGAAGAAGAAAAGGAAAAGGAAGAGAGGTAAAAAGATATCTCTCCCAAATAATGTTGTTCCTATTATTGTTGTGCCTCATGAAAATGAATCAAAAATAATTGTGGAAGATGATGCACTTGATGATGATCTCGTTATGCCTATTGCTTGTTGTGATGATTATGATTGGGAAGATAATGATACTTCTTATGATCTTGAAAATCTTTTTGGCACTTTCTTGGAAGAATATGATAATTGCTATACTATTGGTGATATCCATACTATTAATGATGAGAGTGATTATGCTTATGATATGAAAAGGCCCAAGCTTGGGGATGCTATGTTTGAAGAAGATGATGTTTTTGAGAATATATTTGCTGCAATTAATGTTTGTCCCAAACTTGAGTATGCTATGTTTAATGAAGATGATATTTTTAGTCTCCCAAGTTTTGATATGCAACTTTATAATGATGATAGCATGCCTTGTACCTATGATGATTATATTGATGAAAGTGGGTTTGGAAGAGTGTCAACTTTAGGAAGTAATGATCCCACTATTTTGGAGGATGTTGAATCTTATAATATTTATTGAAGTGGATTTGGAGACGTCATGACTTTATTTAGTGATGTATCCACTATTTCAGAAGAGGTTTCAATTGATTATGATGAGAACAAAGTTGCTACTTATGATGATTATTGTGATGAAACTTATGCCATAAAAAGTACTGATGATTATATTTATAAAACTTGTCATGATTATGAGTACCCTTTTTCTGAACATTACTCTTTTAATGTGGAAACAATTTATAGTATTCGAGTTTCTTATGATACTCCCACTATTCTGATTGAGAAGAATTTTGCTTATGTGGAGAGTAGTAAAATTTCTATGCAAGTAGATCATGAAAAGAATGCTTTAGGTGATGGTTATATTGTTGAATTCATTGATGATGCTACTGAAAATTATTATGAGGGAGGAATATATGCTTGTAGGAATTGCAATAATATCAAGTTTCCTCTCTATGTGCTTAAAGTTTTAAGGTTATGCTTGTTTTGCCTTCCTATGCTGGTTGATTATTGTTCCCATAAATTGTTTGATCACAAAGTCCCTATGCATAGGAAGTGGGTTAGACTTAAATGTGCTAGTCATATTCTTCATGATGCTCTCTTTATGTTTCAATTCTTATGTTTTATGTGAGCATCATTGAAATCATCATGCCTAGCTAGGGCGTTAAACGATAGAGCTTGTTTGAGGCAACCCAATTTTATTTTAGTTTCTTGATTTTTTGTTCTGTTGAGTAATAAATAATCCATCTAGCCTCTGTTTAGATGTGGTTTTATGTTTTAATTAGTGTTTGTGCCAAGTAGAACCTTTGGGAAGACTTGGGTGAAGTCTTTATGATCTTGCTGTAAAAAACAGAAACTTTAGCGCTCACGAGATTAGCTAAAACTTTTTACTGGAGAGTGATATTTAGTTGATTATTTTTGAAGATTATTACTAGAAAAATTACTAAGGTCCACCAATTTATTGTAGAATTTTTGGAGTTCCAGAAGTTTGCGTTAGTTACAGATTACTACAGACTGTTCTGTTTTTGACAGATTCTGTTTTCCGTGTGTTGTTTGCTTATTTTGATGACTCTATGGCTAGTAAAAAAGTTTAAACCATAGAGAAGTTGTAATAAAGTAGGTTTAACACCAATATAAATAAATAATGAGTTCATTACAGTACCATGAAGTGGTGTTTTGTTTTCTTTCGCTAACAGAGCTCACGAGATTTTCTGTTAAGTTTTGTGTTGTGAAGTTTTCAAGTTTTGGGTAAAGATTCGATGGACTATGGAATAAGGAGCGGCAAGAGCCTAAGCTTGGGGATGCCCAAGGCACCCCAAGGTAATATTCAAGGATAACCAAGAGCCTAAGCTTGGGGATGCCCCGGAAGGCATCCCCTCTTTCATCTTCGTTCATCGGTAACTTTACTTGGAGCTATATTTGTATTCACCACATGATTATCATGGTATGTGTTTTGCTTGGAGCATCATTTTATTTTCTTTAGCCTTGCTTGTTGTTTGAATAAAATACAAATATCTTAAATTATTAAATGAGAGAGAGTCTTCACATAGCTACATAATTATTTAACTACTCATTGATCTTCACTTATATTTTTGGAGTAGTTTGTCATTTACTCGTGTGCTTCACTTATATCCTATGAGTAAATAGTTGAATGATTTGAATTTCATAAATCTGAAATTATATATGTTTCATATGCTTATCCCATGGGGAGTAATGACTTCACATATAAGAAGTAGAGGTGGTAAAATTATTGTGACACCCCAAAAAATTTAACCTTGTTTTGTTAATTAAAATTTTGCCAGGAAATTAAAACTTTTATTTTCTGGGCTCCCTTTTGATTTTTTTGAAACATCTCCTTCCTTTTTATCATGGAGTTATTTCCTTCAGTGAAAACTTTTCCAATATGTTATTGGACTTGTTTATCCTCTCAAGAAAAATATTTTCTTTTCATCAGAGGAATTGATTATATGATAATCTCCATAATCTTTATTTTCTTGAAAAATGGTTTCCCATGATTTTATGGTCCTTTTTGAACTGCAACCCTTTTATAAATTCATTCAAAAATTCCACCAAAATTTGGAGATGTCATGTGATGTCACCAAACCACTTTTATGCAAAAATATATTTTATTCCTTAGATATTTTGATCTCTACACCAGTTTTTCAAATCTGGTCCGAGGCAGATTTGCACTACAACCCTATTTAAATATTTCTTTAAAGCCTTCACCAAAATTATGGGATGTCAGTAGGAGCATAATATTCAACTTTATGCAAAAACCCAGCTTAGTTCTTTGAAAAATTTGAGTGAATCATCCTCATCTTCATTCTGGTCCAACTTAGTGGATTGTACTACAGCTATACTTTAGCTTCCTCCTTTTGTTGTGATTCCTTTTCCTACTT
Source organism: Aegilops bicornis (assembly GCA_021605145.1). Classification (NCBI taxonomy): domain Eukaryota; kingdom Viridiplantae; phylum Streptophyta; class Magnoliopsida; order Poales; family Poaceae; genus Aegilops; species Aegilops bicornis. Next base: position 187,073,632 of record CM038674.1, read on the forward strand.
GTAGCCCTTCCTGCTAGAACCTTAAGTTCAAGATGGTTGGACTCATTGGAGAAATTCTAGTACATGCAATCATGCCCTGTTCTTTCTGTCCAGAACTGAAGTTCTGCAAAACTTGCACAAGCAAGTTTCTCCTTTTGGCAAACTAACCTCACCACCCTCTCTTGCATCTAAAGAGACCCCACCCTGGAAGATTTGGCCACTCCAAGAAATGCCTAGGTGCCTGTGGCATTTTGTCAAACACCTTGAGAGCATGGACAGATTGGGCATGAGTTTTTGTTTACATAGTGAACCTGATCCCCTGACCAGACCAGCATGTTCCATGGTTTTGCCCTAACCTACAACCCCACCCTGCTAACCCTCTTGTAGTTTAGAGCCCCCTAGCATGCATTAGCATTTTGTCAAGCACGTTCCGTGCATGCTCTAGGCGCGAGCAGAGCGCTGCTTTGCACGTGCGCGCAGCCGCGCCGTCGCGTCGAGCCGCCGCGTCGCGCCCCTGGTTTGGCCCACACTGCATAGTCGCGCCACGCACTACCCCTCTCACCAGAACGCGCCAAGCAGCCCTAATGCCCTGCAACACCACCGTCAGAGCTCCTTGGCGGCACGCTGGCGTCCGCAGCGCGTCTCTGCCAGGTCGGTGCCGCCCAAGCCTCTCCCGCTCGCCACCTGCCCCTGGAACAGCTCAGCCTCATCCTCTCGCGCGTCCTCTAGCTCTCGTCGTCAGCCACGGCCTCTGCCGCTTCTGAGGAGGCGGTTCGCTGGCGAACTTATCCATGGCCGCCGCAAACCGACCTTGTTGCGCTATAAAAAGAGGCCCCCGAGCACGTTCCGTTCACTAGGCAGCCTTAGCATGCTCCCCTAGTTCTTCCGTGGCAGCCAATCGACCCGGGGAGGTCTTCTTCCCCACCTCCGGCAACTGCAGCCGCCGCCACTCCCCCGGCCATTCCGGCTCCACCAGAGCCTCCCCCTCTCCACTCTCTTCACCAGGAACCCCCTCTCCCTCTCGTGAATCCATCCCCCTGCTCGATTTTGATCGGGACTTGCCGCGGGAGAAAAATCACTTTGCCCCACGGCCACCGTCCGCTGCGAAGCTCGCCGCCGGCAGCTCCGTCCACCCCAGAGACCGTAGCGACCACCGGAGTGACTGTCTCGATCCCCTGAGCCCACGGATGGCCTCCGTTTCCCGAACGGTGCCGCCGTTCGCCGGCAAGCATCGCCGGAGTTCCGCCCCCTCTCGGGCAGAGGAAGAGGAGGGAAGGTGGACTAGTCAAACCTGACTAGTGGGCCACCTGGACCCACTGTCAGTGACTCCCCGTGCGGTCCACACTGGTTAAGTGGAAACGTATTTCCAGAATACGCCTTCGACGTATACATATAATAGAACCATTTTCTTTTTCTGTTTTATTTTTAAATAACAGATTTTGACCACAACTTTGACTGCCTATAACTTTTTAATGATAACTCCAAATGAATTGATTCTTTTTCCTACCTCTCTCAAATATCGTCTAGTTTATTTTAAGATTTATTTGAAAAAAATTCAAGACAACTTTTTGTGCTGTTTTAAATTTGTGTGTTACTTCAAATTTATTTAAAATAGGACTTTGGAGAGAGAGAAGCAAACTTTCAAAAGTTTTGGAGTGCACGCTGCCTTTCCACATATTAAAGGCAAGCATTTTGAACCCTGGCATGATATTTTGCATGCATTGTTTGACACGATTATGGCACCACCTCAACACGTGGAACTCGTTATTTTATGTGGCGATGTGATCGTTTGCATAAATGCATATTTGGAATTCCTTGTTGTTGGAAATGGATATGCTTGTGATAATGATCATCCTCGTATGCATTTCATGCCTATCGGAAGGGAAACGGGAAAGTCTCTATCTTGGGTAGACCCGAGCTTGTCCCTAGTTCCTCGTCGAGACGAGTGTGTCCGGCATGGCATGAGGGGTATGATGAGTGGTGATTCTATCTGTTGGATGAAATATATTCGTTATGCTAATCATGCAGGGAATACTTAAACATCCTGAGTCGACCAATGATCGATCTTATTCCAGTAACCCCCATACTTGCTTCGTACTACCACTTGGCTCTACAACAAGTAGGGTACGGTTCAGTAAGTCGTCAACCCCTTTCTAGCACACATCGTACAGAGAGTCCATGGTGGAAGATACCGGTTGTAGCTGGTAGGCAGGCCACCTGGTCCGGGGCATGGGTGTTTCCGTTGGGACCGAGTGGGGCACCCCTTAGGCCGTGATAGAAATTTGATCCCATGCTACGCGAGGTTGTAGCCTCCCCACTTAGAGTTTTGCTTAACAAGTGTCGTGGGTGATTCCAGACACGAGTAAAGTTAAGCTGGTGTGTGCAAGTCAGGCGTGTTTTTGACTAAAAGACCGTAGAAGGAATTAGTCCCGATGGACTAAAGAAATCCGTTACTCGTGGGTAAAGAGTACACCCTCTGTAGAGGTATTAAACCTATTCGAATAGCCGTGTCCTTGGTTAAGGATTACAGCAGGATGGGTCAGTGTCGGTCTTAGTGTCGGTCTTGAGGAGAAACTGTTAAACCGTAACTGGGATCGCAACTTGAGACTTGTAATGATTATGATTATTATTTTGTTATGGACTAACTCGTTATATTATTTGAATTATCGAGTATCCCTGGGATGGTTCTACCTCCTGGGTATTCACTGTGATTAATTATAAGCCCTTTATGTGGTGTCGGCGAGACGCCCGACTGTGGCATGCTTGTTATTCATTTACTTTATAAGCCCTTTATGTGGTGTCGCTCAGACGCCCGACTGTGGCATGCTTGTTACTCATTTACTTTATAAGCCCTTTATGTGGTGTCGCTGAGACGCCCGACTGTGGCATGCTTGTTATTCATTTACTTCATAAGCCCTTTATGTGGTGTTCTTTGAGACGCCTTGCGTGGCATGCTTGTTATTCATTTACTTTATAAGCCCTTTATGTGGTGTCATTGAGACGCCTTGATCGTGATATGCTTGTTATTCATTTACTTCATAAGCCCTTTATGTGGTGTCGCTGAGACGCCCGACTGTGGCATGCTTGTTATTCATTGACTTTATAAGCCCTCTATGTGGTGTCGCTGAGACGCCCGACTGTGGCATGCTTGTTATTCATTTACTTTATAAGCCCTTTATGTGGTGTCGCTGAGATGCCCGACTGTGGCATGCTTGTTATTTATTTACTTTATAAAGCCCTTTATGTAGTGTCGCACAGACGCCCGACTGTGGCACTTTATTTACACTCCATCGTTGCATATTCATGCTGCATATTCATAACCTGCTCGCATGCACAATAGATTTTAGTTATGACTGACGATGTGATTGTAGAAATTCCAGTGCTTGATTATCATTGATATTATTCCAGTGTTCTCAATGTTTGCGAGTACATTCAAAGTACTCACTGGCTTGTCCCTGGCTATTGTCTTGGCCAGATTTCTTGCGCGGAGAGGAGCGTTGCGATGACAGCCCCGGAACCTAACCAATGGTGATAGCAGCCTCGCGAAGATAGGAGTTAACCTGGCCAGCTGTTCCTGTGGGAAATGGAGTCCCATCGACACTGTTGATCCACAAACCGCTTCCGCCATCAACCACTAGAAACCATTTGTTGTACTCACAGACCAGAATGGTCTTGTACCACATATTTTGTATTTTCGCTTGGAATTTCTGTATCAAGTTGGTGCCTCATCAGCTAACAGTAATCCTGGGGCTGGTGAGCACAACGGCCATTTTCTGGAATGTATTACCCGGAAAACCGGTCGCCACAGACTTGGTATCAGAGCCAGGCTGACCAATGGCTAATCCTATCTTAGTCGGGTCAATAAACCTAGGTAAGCCAACCCACCAGACCATAACCGAACCCCAGCCAAGCTTCACGTGCAAGATAGCCACACAGTGACCCCGACACTTTTTTGCAGTCGGTGCCTAACCTATCAACCTAGCCTGTCTATCGCGCACTAGTGACAAGCACCCAAGATGTCTTATTCGCAAGCGTACGAAGGAAGACTTCGTCCCCTTTTTCTATAAAAAGGGCACGCTCGCCTCAACCCAACACAGCACAGCCTCTACCCCAAACCGAGCCATAATGCCTGGCCCCGTCGTGCACAATGAGACCACAGCAACCAACCTTGGAGGCTTTGTGACCATACTCGCAAACCTCACCCGCCGAGCCTATGCGTTAGAAGAGCCTCCCGAATATGTTGTGTACCAAGGACCCATGAGCGGTGAGAGCCGTCAATTCTGGGCCACTGTACACATTTACGGTAGGGGTCTAGCGCCCGAGCGCCCCTACAGGTTCACCGGAAGGACAACTTCCTTCGAGCCACAAGCCATCCAATTAGCTGCTCGAGAGGCTATAGTTCATCTCCGGCATCTGTCGCCCAGAGTTAACTGTCGCTCGTTCCACTACTACCCCAGACGAGAAGGGTATGGTAGACCACCCCAGGTTGCCAACGGAGATCACAAGACGGATCCTGCACTATTGCACCTAGTGCGCTATGTAGGTGCACTAGAGGAACTGTTCGATCAAATCACCATTGATCTGATCGCAGCTCGTGGAGAGTTGGTTCGTCGAGCCCCGGCAAGAGAAGAAAATGAGCCCGGCGCCGACAACCCAGTCGTGTTGTTCGGACACCCGATCGAGTCCCTGAGGACTGCCCCAGCCATCGGCCAAGGCGCTTTGATGACCGCAGAAGTGCTTCGTCGTCTCTTGGGAGCACACTCCAACGGGGTTGTGGCCAACAATCCCCAAGATGGTCATCATCGCTACCCCGAGCCTGCAGCCCCTCAACCCTCTCCAGCTAATTCCGACGGTGAGAACCGTGGAGAAGCCTCGACATCCACAAGGCACGCCCGCTTGGATGTAAACGAGGTAGAGTAAGTCACTCAAGTAGTGCCGAGTCTTAGTGTATCCTCGCTTTGTAATCGTGTGACCTTGTGAATAAACGCCGCCTGTCGTCGTGCCTCTGTTTTAAATGGTAGCCTTGCATGGATATGTCAGCATGCGGTATAAATTTCTATCCCGGGCACAGCTACCAAAACCACCTCGACAAACCCCATAGTGATACGTCACTTTGGTGAGATATGTATATGTGGCTTGACCCCGACCCTTGGAGCTGAGCCGGCAAATTAATTACCTTTCACCACGGTAAAATGACCCAGCTCCAGTGCTATAAAAGGCCACCGCGTGACCTTACCAAGCACCCCCTGAACTTGTGCACCCTCCTCACAACCATTTCTTGCCATGCCGAGCCCTAGTATTTATCTGAGAACTCCAGATGCAACCCCGGGTAGTTTTGTCAAGATATTGTGGGATTTTACCTGCAGTACCATGGGCGCTACCCAGCCACCCCAGTACGAGCTGTTCAAATCGAGAATCACCCCTTCCACCTCGAGATATTGGGCAGCAGTGCACATCCCTCCCGTAAATCCAAACCAAGACCCAACAGAGGTCTCCTTCGTGGGGAAATCTATGCCGACCCCACATATGGTCAGAGAAGCTGCTGCATACGGCGCTTGCTGCGCTTCGATTCGCGGTACCCTATGCCAGTGAACGAGGGTATTATTACTTTCCGAGCTGTGCAGCACTCGGAGGAGTAACATCTTTTCCCGGTGGATGAATTGAGAGAGACCCAGTCCTGGCCAACCTTGTCCAATACGTCATCGCTCAAGAGCGTTTAACCCAACGTGTGATGGGTTATCTCTAGAGCCTCGCGGATTTAAATCCTCAGATCGCTGTCGGCAGATCATTGAGGCCCGATCAGGAGAGACACATTCTTCGGCTGGTCAATCCACTTTCCCCGATAGAAGAGGAGTGCATCCCAGTACCAAAGACGTTTTCTTGGGACCCCGTCCAGTTACCATTTGCATTATAGACGTCACTGCTGTGTTTATTATTGCAACATTTATTTATGCATTGTAACTTATGCGTGGTACCCCGAGTTTGCGCGCCGAGTAAATTATTTAGTTCCTATTAATTTGAGTAGTTTTGTTGCGGTATTCTCTTAATTTACTGATTATCCTGGAGTGAGATTTTTTTCCCTGAGTTGCTGCATCGTATATCTTCTCGCGACATGGATTATTTTTATTCACACAACACCACGGCAGCAGACTCTCAATCTTTCGAACACATACACTGCTTGCAAAACCTTGCAACTGTGTTAATCTAACTGAGCACCTCCCGACAACAGTTAGCACCCGACACACCCCACCTACTCCTCGTGATCACCGCCACCGTGGAGAGCCAACACCCGAGCAGCAGCATCGCGATGATCGTCGAGGATCATCGTGCACAGGAGCACGGAGAGCCCCAACACCGCTGCCAGCCCTCCGCACAACAGGATCACGTACCAGTCCGGCACCACCTCCGCCATTAGAGCCTCGCCTCGAGCTCCGGCAAAGGGAGACAAAGGAGGAGGAGGAGGAGAAGCGAGGTCAAGTGGGAGGAAGAAGAGAAGAACACCTCGGCCGTTTTATAGCTCGAGCTCGGTGTACGGTGGGCGAGGTCCACCAACACCGCCCGTCGCCCGATCGCCGGTGTTCGGAGGCGAATCCACGAGCAAAGGCCGACAGCGCCACTGCCCATAAAGTGAGTGCACGCTGCACCGGCAGCTAGCACGCCACAAGACTACCGCGGGTATCGGGCCTAGATGCCCTACGAGCTAGACGTCGCCGGTGGAGAAAGCGCGGGAAAGCGCGCGGGAGAGAGGAAGAAGAAAGAGCCAGAGGAAGAAGAAGAGACTGACAGTGGACCCTAGGTCCACCTGTCAGCCAGAGGGAGCCCTGTGCTCTCGGGTACGACCAGCGTATTTTTAAATTTAGAATTTATTCTAAATTTATATCCAGCGAAGAAATTGCTCTTTTCCCCCAAAACCGTGGATTTTTCCACGCCGCGCCAGTGTTCCACACTGTGGTTTTGCACCACTTATCGCCCTCTCACTGTAGCCGCTGTTGTTTTAATGCATATATCTTCATTAAAACAGCTTTTAGCAAATCTCGAGGACGAGATTTTTCTAAAGGGGGTAGTGTTGTGACACCCCAAAAATTTTAACCTTGTTTTGTTAATTAAAATTTTGCGAGGAAATTAAAACTTTTATTTTCTGGGATCCCTTTTGATTTTTTTGAAACATTTCCTTCCTTTTTATCATGGATTTATTTCCTTCAGTGAAACCTTTTCCAATATGTTATTGGACTTGTTTATCCTCTCAAGAAAAATCTTTACTTTTCATCAGAGGAATTGATTATATGATAACCTCCATAATCTTTATTTTCTTGAAAAATGGTTTCCCATGATTTTATGGTCCTTTTTGAACTGCAACCCTTTTATAAATTCATTCAAAAATTCCACCAAAATTTGGAGATGTCATGTGATGTCACTAAACCACTTTTATGCAAAAATATATTTCATTCCTTAGATATTTTGATCTCTACACCAGTTTTTCAAATCTGGTCCAGTGGGCAGATTTGCACTACAGCCTATTTAAATATTTCTTTAAAGCCTTCACCAAAATTATGGGATGTCAGTAGGAGCATAATATTCAACTTTATGCAAAAACCCAGCTTAGTTCTTTGAAAAATTTGAGTGAATCATCCTCATCTTCATTCTGGTCCAACTTAGTGGATTGTACTACAGCTATACTTTAGCTTCCTCCTTTTGTTGTGATTCCTTTTCCTACTTGTAGCCCTTCCTGCTAGAACCTTAAGTTCAAGATGGTTGGACTCATTGGAGAAATTCTAGTACATGCAATCATGCCCTGTTCTTTCTGTCCAGAACAGAAGTTCTACAAAACTTGCACTAGCAAGTTTCTCCTTTTGGCAAACTAACCTCACCACCCTCTCTTGCATCTAAAGAGACCCCACCCTGGAAGATTTGGCCACTCCAAGAAATGCCTAGGTGCTCGTGGCATTTTGTCAAACACCTTGAGAGCATGGACAGATTGGGCATGAGTTTTTGTTTACATAGTGAACTCCGATCCCCCACTGCACCAAAGCATGTCCCATGGTTTTGCCCTGACCTACAACCCCACCCTGCTAACCCTCTTGTAGTTTAGAGCCCCCTAGCATGCCTTAGCATTTTGTCGAGCACGTTCCATGCGTGCTCTGGGCACGAGCAGAGCGCTGCTCGCACGTGTTGCCCTTGCAGCCGCCGCCCCTGGTTTGGCCCACACTGCATAGCCGCGCCACGCACTCCCCCTCTCACCAGAACACGCCAAGCAGCCCTGGTGCCCTGCAGCACCACCGTCAGAGCTCCTTGGCGGCACGCCGGCGTCCGCAGCGCGTCTCAACCAGGTCGATGCCGCCCAAGCCTCTCCCGGTCGCCACCTGCCCCTGGAACAGCTCAGCCTCATCCTCTCGCATCCTCTAGCTCTCGTCGTCGCCACGACGCCCTGCCGCTACAGGGAGGCGGTTCACCGGCGAACTTATCCACGGCCGCCGCAAACCGACCTAGTTGCGCTATAAAAAGAGGCCCCGAGCATCGTTCCTGCTCACTAGGCAGCCTCAAGATGCTCCCCTAGTTCTTCTGTGGCAGCCAATCGACCCGAGGAGGTCTTCTTCCCCACCTCCCAAGAATCGCAGCCGCCCGCCACCGCCTGCCATTCCGGGCGCCACCAGAGCCTCCCCTCTCCACTCTCTTCACCAGAACCCCTCTCCTCTCGTGAATCCATCCCCCACCTTTCGATTTTGAGCGGGACTTGCCATGGAGAAAAATCACTTTGCCCGCTGCCACCGTCCCGGCTATGGCTTCGCCACGGCAGCTCCGTCCACCCCAGAGACCGTAGCGACCACCGGAGTGACCGTCTCGACCCCTGAGCCCGCAGATGGCCTCCATTTCCCAAACGGTGCCGCCGTTCGCCGGCGAGCGTCGTCGGAGTTCCGCCCCCTCTCGGGCAGAGGAAGAGGAGGGAAGGTGGACTAGTCAAACCTGACTAGTGGGCCACCTGGACCCGCTGTCAGTGACTCCTCGTGCGGTCCACGCTGGTTAAGTGGAAACGTATTTCCAGAATACGCCTTCGACGTACTGTACGGTGGAAAGTCTCTGTCTTGGGTAGACCCGATCTTGTCCCTAGTTCCTCGTCGAGACAAGTGTGTCCGGCATGGCATGAGGGGTATGATGAGTGGTGATTCTATCTGTTGGATGAAATATATTCATTATGCTAATCATGCAGGGAATACTTAAACATCCTGAGTCGACCAATGATCGAGTCTTGTTCCAGTAACCCCCGTACTTCTTTCGTACTACCACTTGGCTCTACAACAAGTAGGGTACGGTTCAGTAAGTCGTCAACCCCTTTCTAGCACACACCGTACAGAGAGTCCATGGTGGAAGATACCGGTTGTAGCTGGTAGGTAGGCCACCCGTCCGGAGCATGGGTGTTTCCGGTTGGGACCGAGAGGGGGGCACCCCTTAGAGCGCGCGATAGAAATTCGATCCCATGCTACGCGAGGTTGTAGCCTCCCCACTTAGAGTTTTGCTTAACAAGTGTCGTGGGTGATTCCAGACACGAGTAAAGTTAAGCTAGTGTGTGCAAGTCAGGCGTGTTTTTGAATAAAAGACCGTAGATGGAATTAGTCCTGATGGACTAAAGAAATCCGTTACTCGTGGGTAAAGAGTACACCCTCTGCAGAGGTATTAAACCTATTCGAATAGCCGTGTCCTTGGTTAAGGATTACAGTCTGGGATGGGTCAGGTGTCGGTCTTAGTGTCGGTCTTCGGAGGAGAAACTGTTAAACCAGAACTGGGATCGCAACTTGAGACTTGTAATGATTATGATTATTATTTTGTTATGGACTAACTCATTATATTATTTGAATTATCGAGTATCCCTGGGATGGTTCTACCTCCTGGGTATTCACTGTGATTAATTATAAGCCCTTTATGTGGTGTCGGTGAGACGCCCGACTGTGGCATGCTTGTTATTCTTTTACTTTATAAGCCCTTTATGTGGTGTCGCTGAGACGCCCGACTGTGGCATGCTTGTTGTTTATTTACTTTATAAGCCCTTTATGTGGTGTCGCTGAGACGTCCGATTGTGGCATGCTTGTTATTCATTTACTTCATAAGCCCTTTATGTGGTGTCGCTGAGACGCCCAACTGTGGCATGCTTGTTATTCATTTACTTTATAAGCCCTTTATGTGGTGTCGCTGAGACGCCCGACTGTGATATGCTTGTTATTCATTTACTTCATAAGCCCTTTATGTGGTGTCGCTGGGACGCCCGACTGTGGCATGCTTGTTATTCATTTAATTTATAAGCCCTTTATGTGGTGTCACTGAGACGCCCGACTGTGGCATGCTTGTTATTCATTTACTTTATAAGCCCTTTATGTGGTGTCGCTGAGATGCCCGACTGTGGCATGCTTGTTATTTATTTACTTTATAAAGCCCTTTATGTGGTGTCGCACAGACGCCCGACTGTGGCACTTTATTTACACTCCATCGTTGCATATTCATGCTGCATATTCATAACCTCCTCGCATGCACAATAGATTTTAGTTATGAATGATGATGTGATTATAGAATATTCCAGTGCTTGATTATCATTGATATTATTCCAGTGTTCTCAATGTTTGCGAGTACATTCAAAGTACTCACTGGCTTGTCCCTGGCTATTGTCTTGGCCAGATTTCTTGCATGGTGATCCTGGGGCTGGAGCGTTGCGATGACAACCCCGGAACCTAAGCAATGGTGATAGCAGACTCGCGAAGATAGGAGTTAACCTGGTCAGCTGTTCCTGTGGGAAATGGAGTCCCATCGACACTGTTGATCCACAAACCGCTTCCGCCATCAACCACTAGAAACCATTTGTTGTACTCACAGACCAGAATGGTCTTGTACCACATATTTTGTATTTTCGCTTGGAATTTCTGTATCAAATTGGTGCCTCATCAGCTAACAGTAATCCTGGGGCTGGTGAGCACAACGGCCATTTTCGGGAATGTATTACCCAGAAAACCGGTCGCCACAATTATTGAAGGTTAGCAAACATTGTATTGGTCACTTGAACAATTCATGAAAGAATATTGAAGGAAGAGAGATTTCACATATAAATATACTATCTTGGACATCTTCTATGATTCTGAGACCCATTAATTATTTTCAAACCTGAGCAAATTAGTTGAAGTTTGACAAGGAAGACAACATGATGAGTTATGCTTGGGTATATTTGTATAGAAGTTATATTGTTATGGATCCTCTAACATGTGGTGCTTGCTATTTAGAATCCTTTGCTAGCCAAAATATTTGTACTAAGTGGGAATACTGCTTGTGCATCCAAATTCCTTGAACCAAGTTTATTCCATGAGTGTCCACCATATCTACCTATATGCGGTATTTACCTGCCGTTCCAAGTAAATTTGCTTGTGCCAAACTCTAAACTTTCAAATAATAATCTCTTTTGTGTGCCTGAATCACTCATATAGCGACTAGGGGCTAGTAGTATCTTCCATGCTAGGTGGGTTATTCTCATGATGAGTGGACTCTGCTCATCATTCACGAGAATATGGCTGGTAACTGGGATGCCCAGTCCTATGATCAAAAGATCAATAAAAATTCACAAATAATTTAAACAAAACTCCCCCAGGATTGTTGAAAGTTGGAAGGCACCCGTTGTTTCGGACAAACCACGGAGTGTGATCGTTGTGGAGGGGGAGTAAAATCTTTACCTTTCTGCGTGGGAACCGCCTATGATGTATCTAGTATGGAAGATATTGGGAACTCTTGGTCGTTATGTTGACAATGAAAGCATACCTCTCAAAATTATTTTCATCTCTGCTTTTGCTTCGAGCTCTGGCACCTCTGCAAATCCCTGCTTCCCTCTGCGAAGGGCCTATCTTTTACTTTTATGCAAGAGTCAGTAGTATCCCTTCTCATTCCAACCTACTCTTTAGTTGGCAAGCATCATATGATGGAAAGATCTAAGCATATATGGCCATTCAAATATATTTGATCATGAATTATTACTGTTGACATTATCCTTGAGGTAAAAGGTTGGGAGGCGAAACATTAAGCCCCTATTTTTCTCTGTGTTCGATGAATACCATTTGTTCTACAAATATGCTTTGAGTTATAGTAATCATGGAGGACTAAATGATAGTTGAGTATGTGAAGTTTGATGAATCAAAGCTATGTCATAGACTCTTCCTGAAAATAAGATGAATTGTAATTGTTTGATGACTAATAACACAGTTTGTTAGTCTTCAAGAAAGTTTATGATCTATACTTTAACATGTGAATAGTTTGTTACTTGATCATGCAAAGTTCTATGAGTTGAGCTACTGTTATGACAATTCTCAACAACTTTTATGCCTCATACTTTCTATGTGTGAAGTCGTAACTAACCATGTCATAAGCATATGGAACATATATAAATTCAGATTTATGACATTCAATTCATTCAACTATTTACTCATAGGATAGACATGAAGCATGTGAGCAAATGACAAACTACTCCAAAAGATATGAGTGAAGAACACTGAGTAGTAAAATTATTAACTAGCCATGGGAGGATTCTTTTTCATTCAATATTTCAGATCCAATGATTTTATTCAAACAACAAGTAAAACAAAATAAAATGACATTGCAAGGATAGCGCAACTCATGTGAAGAAGCAAAAACTTAGGTTCAACCGATAGTTGTTGAAGAGAAAAGGTGGGATGCCTACCGGGGCATTCCAAAGCTTAGATGCTTGAGAATTCTTGAAATAATGTCTTGGGGTGCCTTGGGCATCCCCAAGCTTCAGCTTTTGTGTCTCCTTAATTCCTTTTATACGTCGGTTTCCTAAATCTCAAAAGCTTCATACACACCAAACTCAACAAGAACTCGTGAGATAGGTTAGTATAAACCAATGCAAAACCTTATCATTTTCTACTATAACAAATTACTAAAATTATTATTCAACATTGCATACTAAATGCCTCTGCATATTTAACACTCCTATCCTCAAATAGAATCATTAAACAAGCAAACATATGCAAACAATGCAACCATAACAGCAATCTACCAAAACAGTATAGTCTGTAAAGAATGCAAGATTCATCATACTTACCTAACTCCAAAAATTATGAAAGAAAATTCCCACTGTATTAAATTTATCATATCTTATTATGCAAAAGGTTTCAACATTTTATCACATTCTGACTTTTCTAAGGAATTTTTGCAACAGCGGTAAACTTTCTGTTTTCAAGCAGCAACATGTATACTTGCAAAATAAGCATGGTAAAAGGCTATCCTTGACATTTTTATTGAAAATAAAGATGCAAAACATTATTCTACATAACAGAAAGCTAATACTAGCAAAATAAATTGACTCTCCAAGCAAAACACATATCATGTGAAGAATAAAAATATAGCTACGAGTAAAGTATACCGATAGTTTTCAAGACGAAAGAGGGGATGCCTTCCGGGGCATCCCCAAGCTTAGGCGCTTGAGTCTTCCTTGAATATTACCTTGGGGTGCCTTGTAAATCCCCAAGCTTAGGTTCCTTCCACTCCTTATTCTCCTCATATCGATATCTCACCCAAAACATGAAAACTTCAATCACACAAAACTTAGCCAAACTTCGTGAGATAGGTTAGTATGATAAAGAGCAAACCATTCACTTTGGTACTGACAAAGATAAGTTTAATACTTTTTTTCACATAATGCTTACTGTACCATAGAATTTCAACAATTTATATTGAGAAATATAAGCCATAGAAACTAGAAAACAAGCAAACTATGCAATGAAAACAAAATCTGTGAGAAACAGAACAGTATGTAATGATCTGAACAATAACCATATTTATGCTACTCCCAAAATTATTAAATAAATTGGTGGACGTGAGTAATTTTTCTATTAATCTTCTGCAAAAATAATCAACTCAAAAGCACTCTTCTGTAAAAAATGACATCTATTCTCGTGAGTGCAAAGTTTCTGTTTTTTACAGCAAGATCACATTAACTTTCACCCAAGTCTTCCCAAAGGTCCTACTTGGCGCTTTATTGACACAAAAGCTATAAAACATTATTAATACAGTAGCTTAATCATGTAAACACACAAAAACATTAAGGGTAAATATTGGGTTGTCACCCAACAAGCACTTTTCTTTAATGCCTTTTAGCTAGGCATGATGATTTCAATGATGCTCACTTTAAAGATAGGAATTGAAACACAAAGAGAGAATCTTGAATAATATGACTAGCATATTTAAATCTAACACACTTCCTATGCCTAGGGATTTTGTGAGCACACAACTTATGGGAACAAGAATCAACTAGCATAGGAAGGCAAAACAAGTATAACTTCAAAACTTTAAGCACATAGAGAGGAAACTTAATATTATTGCAACTCCTACAAGCATGTATTCCTCCCTCATAATAATTTTCAGTAGTATCATGGATAGGAACTTCGTTCTCATACTCAATTGGAACCTCTTCCAAAATAGTGGAGTCATTACTAGCTAAAGTTGACACTCTTCCAAATCCACTTTCATAAATATCACACTAAGATTCTACATCCTCCAAAATAGTGGGATCACTAATTCCTAAAGTTGACACTCTTCCAAACCCACTTTAAATGATAGTATTATTCATACTCCATAAGGTATAAGTGAAGTTCATGGAGCATTCTACAACTGACCAATATCCAAGCTCAAAATGTATAAGTGAAGCACATGAAGCATTCTATAAAACCATACTCAAAGGATTTAAGTGAAGCACAAAGAGTAATTCTATAAGATCATACATAAAAGATTTAAGTGAAGCACATGAAGTATTCTATAAATCAATGAAGGGCTATCTCATGCTATCATGGTTCTTAAAGGAAAAACAAAAACACAAAGGACACAAATCATGTGAACAAAACAAAAACCGAGGTATACCGACAATTGTTGAAGAAGAAAGATGGGATGCCAACCGGGGCAGACCCAAGCTTAGATGCTTGAGTATCCTTTGAAATATTTAATTGGGGTGCCTTGGGCATCCCCAAGCTTGAACTCTTGCTTCTCTTTACTCTTCTCATATTGATAGCTCCTCGACCTTCAGACACTTCATCCACACAAAACTTTAACAAAAACTTGTGAGATCCGTTAGTGTAATAAAGCAAATCACTACCTCTAGGTACTGTAATGAACTCATTCTTTATTTGTATTGATGTTAAATCTACTGTATTCCAACTTCTCTATGGTTCATACCCTCCGATACTACTCATAGATTCATCGAAATAAGCAAACAACACACGCAAAACAGAATTTGTTAAAAACAGAACAGTCTGTAGTAATCTGGAAGTTTGCCAAACTTCTGTAACTCCTAAAATTAGAAACTAAATTTCACAATTTGAAAACTTTGTAAAGAATTAATGTGCAAAAGGTTTCAGACCTATTGGAATTTCCAGTAAAAAAATGAAAATTCACGCACTACAGCCAAACTTTCTGTTTTTGTTCTGTACATAGTAAACAAGCAATCTAATCATCCTAAAACCAAGGCTTGGCACATTATTTTTATAATACAATGAATATATACAAGGGGATAATTATTTACATAGAAACTTCCATGAAAAATTCTACATTGTTTCCGTGAGCATGAACACAAGTGCTCAAGGTCGACCCTCACTTCTTCAATGCATAACTTTCCAATCGCTTCTCTTTTTGAAAAACTTTTTAGGCATGAGAGGCAAGTAATAAAAAAAATTATTTTCATTTTTAATTTTTTTTGTATGTTTCACCCACAACTAAACAGAAACAAAAAGGAAAAACAAAATATACTTAGTGAAGGAAGCAAACAAGCACACACAAGAATATCAACCCCACGCTATTGCTCCCCAAGAATTCGCCAGAAAAGAGCTTGATAATCCCCAAGTGCAAGGAATCATCATAGCACTCTCCAAAGGTGGAAGTGATAAGTATGGAGTGTCGAACCCACAAGGATCTAAAGGTAAGATCAATATTCTCTCAAGCCCTATCTGCCACTGATACGACTCTACGTGCTCCGAACGTTTGCTTCCAACTAGCAACTAGAAATAAAACTACGTTGTGGGTATGAAGAGGATAACTTTGCATGGTAACGGAGAGCTAAAACATAAAAGTAGGTGCTGTTATCGTAAATTTAGAATATATTACTAAATAATATAAATAGCGAGTGTGGAATAATGGTGGATCGGTGTGTGGAATTGTCCTAGGCAATTGTTAACAAGACCGGTAATCACTATTGCGATTTCATATGAGGGAGAGGCATAAGCTAACATACTTTCTCTACTTGGATCATATGCACTTATGATTGGAACTCTAGCAAGCATCCGCAACTACTAAAGATCATTAAGGTAAAACCCAACCATAGCCTTAAAGCATCAAGTCCTCTTTATTCCCATACACAACAATCCCTCTTACTCGGGTTTGTGTTTCAGTCACTCACGCAACCCACTATAAGCGAATTATGGACGTATTGCAACACCCTACAGCGGGAATCCCTCACGCTTGCGCGACATGGAGGGCACCATAGGACAGAACCAAAGTAAAACATACAACTCATACCAATCTAGATCATCAATTAATCCAAAGACAAAAGATATCTACTCAAAACATCATAGGATGGCAACACATCATTGGATCATAATATGTGGCATAAAGCACCATGTTCAAGTAGGGATTACAGCGGGGTGAGGGAGAGTGGACCGCGTAAGAGAGATGAGTTTGGTGATGATGATGATGATGTTGATGAAGACGATCACCGTGGCGATGATTCCCCTCCCAATGGCACTCCGGCGCCACCGGAAGAGAGGAGAGGTTCTCCCCCTTGTGCTTCCTCCTCCATGGCCTCCACCCTCTGGTCCTTGTCCTTCATGATGATGAAGACCCCTCCGGGATACTCCTCCATGGCCACTGGTGATGATGGCCCCTCTCAAAGGCGCCGGAAAGGGCCCGATTGGTTTTTCGTGGCTCTGAGAGGCTTGCGGCGGCGGAACTTGATCTAATCTCTGTTCTCAAAGTTTTAGGTAATGCAGTGTATATATGGGTGCAGGAGGTGCGTCGGTGGACTTCGGGCTGGCCACGAGGTAGGCGCGCCCCCCACCCTCGTGGGCAGCCCGACTCCCTTGTGAGCTTCCGGTACTCCATGGGCTTCTTCTGGTCCAAAAACAGGTTCCATGGAGTTTCAGGTCTTTTGGACTCCGTTTGATATTCTTTTTCTTCGAAACACTGAAATAGGCAAAAAACAGCAAATCTGGGTTGGGCCTCCGGTTAATAGGTTAGTCCCAAAAATAATATAAAAGTGGATAATAAAGCCCAATATTGCCTAAAATAGTAGATAATATAGCATGGAGCAATACAAAATTATAGATAATTTGGAGACGTATCAGGCATCCCCAAGCTTAATTCATGCTCGTCCTCGAGTAGGTAAATGATAAAAAAGATAATTTTTGATGTGGAATGCTAGTAAGTGGTTAAGTTTGATCAATGATAATTCCAATCACTTTTTCTAGCATCAATATGTGTCATAATAGCGGCTTATCTCATAAAACTTTTCATGATCAAGTAACAATCTATTCACAATGTCAAGCATGGTTCAGAAACTTCATTGAGAACTAACAAACTATAATCTCAGTCATTGAAGCAATTGCAATTTATCATAACATCAAAAAGAGTCAAGAATAGAGCTTTTCAGCAAGTCCACATACTCAACTATCATATAGTCTTCTACAATTGCTAACACTCACGCAATACTTGTGGTTATGGAGTTTCAAATTGACACTGAGAAAGATAGGGGCTTATTGTGTTGCCTCCCAACGTATTCATCTTTAGGTGATGTCAACAATAATAGCCCATGCTAACTTACATCCAATTGGATATATATATATATATATATATATATATATATATATATATATATATATATATATCATGATCTTTCAAACACAAGGAGCTTGCCAAAGAATAAAATGAAAAAAGGGAATGGTGAGGATCACCTTGACTCAAGCATAAAGTAAAAACAGAAAGTAAAAGATAGGCCCTTCGCAGAGGGAAGCAGAGGTTGTCATCTTGGCGTTTAGGGTTGATGCACAAAATCTTAATGCAAAAGAACGTCACTTTATATTGCCCCTTGTATGTGGACCTTTATTATGCAGTCCGTCGCTTTTATTACTTCCACAACAAGTTCGTACAAAGCTTATTTTCTCCGCACTAATAAGTCATGCATATTTATAGAGCAATTTTTATTGCTTGCACCGATGACAACTTACTTGAAGGATCTTACTCAATCCATAGGTAGGTATGGTGGACTCTTATGGCAAAACTGGGTTTACGGATATTTGGAAGCACAAGTAGTATCTCTGCTTGGTGCAAGGGATTTGGCTAGCATGAGGGATAAAGGCAAGCTCAACATGTTTGGAAGGTCAATGACAATATACTTTAACTGAGATGTCGGAAAACATAAACCATTACGTTGTCTTCCTTGTCCAACGTCAACTCTTTTAGCATGTCATACTTAATGAGTGCTTCACAATCATAAAATATGTCCAAGATAATATATTTGTATGTGAACCTCTCTTTCCTTATTACTTCCTATTAATTGCAACGATGACCAAAACTACGTTTGCCAATTCTCAACAACTTTTATGCCTCATACTTTCTATGTGTGAAGTCGTAACTAACCATGTTATAAGCATATGAAACATATATAAATTCAGATTTATGACATTCAATTCATTCAACTATTTACTCATAGGATAGACATGAAGCATGTGAGCAAATGACAAACTACTCCAAAAGATATGAGTGAAGAACACTGAGTAGTAAAATTATTAACTAGCCATGGGAGGATTCTTTTTCATTCAATATTTCAGATCCAATGATTTTATTCAAACAGCAAGTAAAACAAAATAAAATGACATTGCAAGGATAGCACAACTCATGTGAAGAAGCAAAAACTTAGGTTCAACCGATACTAACCGATAGTTGTTGAAGAGAAAAGGTGGGATGCCTACCGGGGCATCCCCAAGCTTAGATGCTTGAGAATTCTTGAAATAATGTCTTGGGGTGCCTTGGGCATCCCCAAGCTTCAGATTTTGTGTCTCCTTAATTCCTTTTATACGTCGGTTTCCTAAATCTCAAAAGCTTCATACACACCAAACTCAACAAGAACTCGTGAGATAGGTTAGTATAAACCAATGGAAAACCTTATCATTTTCTACTGTAACAAATTACTAAAATTATTATTCAACATTTCATACTAAATGCCTCTGCATATTTAACACTCCTATCCTCAAATAGAATCATTAAACAAGCAAACATATGCAAACAATGCAACCATAACAGCAATCTGCCAAAACAGTATAGTCTGTAAAGAATGCAAGACTCATCATACTTACCTAACTCCAAAAATTATGAAAGAAAATTCCCACTGTATTAAATTTATCAGATCTTATGATGCAAAAGGTTTCAACATTTTATCACATTCTGA
The DNA here is from genome assembly GCA_021605145.1 of Aegilops bicornis. NCBI lineage: Eukaryota > Viridiplantae > Streptophyta > Magnoliopsida > Poales > Poaceae > Aegilops > Aegilops bicornis. The sequence continues at coordinate 187,093,079 of CM038674.1, forward strand.
CTTTTCTAAGGAATTTTTGCAACAGCGGTAAACTTTTTGTTTTCAAGCAGCAACATGTATACTTGCAAAATAAGCATGGTAAAAGGCTATCCTTGACATTTTTATTGAAAATAAAGATGCAAAACATTATTCTACATAACAGAAAGCTAATACTAGCAAAATAAATTGACGCTCCAAGCAAAACACATATCATGTGACGAATAAAAATATAGCTCCGAGTAAAGTATACCGATAGTTTTGAAGACGAAAGAGGGGATGCCTTCCGGGGCATCCCCAACCTTAGGCGCTTGAGTCTTCCTTGAATATTACCTTGGGGTGCCTTGGGCATCCCCAAGCTTAGGGTCCTTCCACTCCTTATTCTCCTCATATCGATATCTCATTCAAAACTTGAAAACTTCAATCACACAAAACTTAGCCAAACTTCATGAGATAGGTTAGTATGATAAAGAGCAAACCATTCACTTTGGTACTGACAAAGACAAGGTTCATAACTATTTTCACATAATTCTTACTGTACCATATCATTTCTACAATTTATATTGAGAAATATAATCCATAGAAACTAGAAAACAAGCAAACTATGCAATGAAAACAAAATATGTCAGAAACAGAACAATCTGTAATGATCTGAACAATAACCATATTTATGATACTCCAAAAATTATGAAATAGACGTGAGGAATTTGTCTATTAATCTTCTGCAAAAAGAATCAACTCAAAAGCACTCTTCTGTAAAAAATGACATCTATTCTCGTGAGCTTAAAGTTTCTGTTTTTTACAGCAAGATCACATTAACTTTCACCCAAGTCTTCCCAAAGGTCCTACTTGGCGCTTTAACGACACAAAAGCTATAAAACATTATTACTACAGTAGCTTAATCATGTAAACACACAAAAATAGTAAGGGTAAATATTGGGTTGTCTCCCAACAAGCGCTTTTCTTTAATGCCTTTTAGCTAGGCATGATGATTTCAATGACGCTCACTTTAAAGATAGGAATTGAAACACAAAGAGAGCATCTTGAAGAATATGACTAGCATATTTAAATCTAATACACTTCCTATGCCTAGGGATTTTGTGAGCACGCAACTTATGGGAACAAGAATCAACTAGCATAGGAAGGCAAAACAAGTATAACTTCAAAACTTTAAGCACATAGAGAGGAAACTTAATATTATTGCAACTCCTACAAGCATGTATTCCTCCCTCATAATAATTTTCAGTAGTATCATGGATAGGAACTTCGTTCTCATACTCAATTGGAACCTCTTACGAAATAGTGGAGTCAATACTGGCTAAAGTTGACACTCTTCCAAATCCACTTTCATAAATATCACACTAAGATTCTACATCCTCCAAAATAGTGGGATCACTAATTCCTAAAGTTGACACTCTTCCAAACCCACTTTAAATGATAGTATGATTCATACTCCAAAAGGTATAAGTGAAGTTCATGGAGCATTCTACAACTGACCAATATCCAAGCTCAAAATGTATAAGTGAAGCACATGAAGCATTCTATTAAACCATACTCAAAGGATTTAAGTGAAGCACAAAAAGTAATTCTATAAGATCATACTTAAAAGATTTAAGTGAAGCGCATGAAGTATTCTATAAATCAATGAAGGGCTATCTCATGCTAGCATGGTTCTTAAAGGAAAAACAAAAACACAAAGGACACAAATCATGTGAACAAAATAAAAACCGAGGTATACCGACAATTGTTGAAGAAGAAAGATGGGATGCCAACCGGGGCATACCCAAGCTTAGATGCTTGAGTATCCTTTGAAATATTTACTTGGGGTGCCTTGGGCATCCCCAAGCTTGAACTCTTGCTTCTCTTTATTCTTCTGATATTGATAGCTCCTCGACCTTCGGACACTTCATCCACACAAAACTTTAACAAAAATTTGTGAGATCCGTTAGTGTAATAAAGCAAATCACTACCTCTAGGTAATGTAATGAACTCATTCTTTATTTGTATTGATGTTAAATATTCTTTATTCCAACTTCTCTATGGTTCATACCCTCCGATACTACTCATAGATTCATCGAAATAAGCAAACAACACACGCAAAACAGAATCTGTTAAAAACAGAACAGTCTGTAGTAATCTGGAAGTTTGCCAAACTTCTGTAACTCCTAAAATTATAAAATAAATTAGAAAATTTGAAAACTTTGTACAGAAGTAATGTGCAAAACGTTTCAGACCCATTTGACTTCCCAGTAAAAATTGAAAATTCACGCACGACAGCCAAACTTTCTGTTTTTGTTCTGCACATAGTAAACAGGCAATCTAATCATCCTAAAACCAAGGCTTGGCACATTATTTTTATAATATAATGAATATATACAAGGGGATAATTATTTACAGAGAAAATTACATGAAAAATTCTACATTGTTTCCGTGAGGATGAACACAAGTGCTCAAGGTCGACCCTCACTTCTTCAATGCATAACTTTCCAATCGCTTCTCTTTTTGAAAAACTTTTTAGGTATGAGAGGCAAGTAATAATTTTTTTTATTTTAAAATTTTAAATTTTTTTGTATGTTTCACCCACAACTAAACAGAAACAAAAAGGAAAAACAAAATCTACTTAGTGAAGGAAGCAAACAAGCACACACAAGAATATCAACCCCACGCTATTGCTCCCCGGAACGGCGCGCCGTAAAAGAGCTTGATAATCCCCAAGTGCAAGGAATCATCGTAGCACTCTCCAAAGGTGGAAGTGATAAGTATGGAGTGTCGAACCCACAAGGATCTAAAGGTAAGATCAATATTCTCTCAAGCCCTATCTGCCACTGATACGACTCTACGTGCACCGAACGTTTGCTTCCAACTAGCAACGAGAAATAAAACTACGTTGTGGGTATGAAGAGGATAACTTTGCATGGTAACGGAGAGCTAAAACATAAAAGTTGGTGCTGTTATCATAAAGTTAGAATATAATACTAAATAATATAAATAGCGAGTGCGGAATAATGGTGGATCGATTGTGCGGAATTGTCCTAGGCAATTGTTAACAAGACCGGTAATCACTATTGCAGTTTCATATGAGGGAGAGGCATAAGCTAACATACTTTCTCTACTTGGATCATATGCACTTATGATTGGAACTCTAGCAAGCATCCGCAACTACTAAAGATCATTAAGGTAAAACCCAACCATAGCCTTAAAGCATCAAGTCCTCTTTATTCCCATACGCAACAATCCCTCTTACTCGGGTTTGTGTTTCAGTCACTCACGCAACCCACCATAAGCGAATCATGAACGTATTGCAACACCCTATAGCGGGAATCCCTCACGCTTCCGCGACACAGAGGGCACCATTGGACAACACCAAAGTAAAACATACAACTCATACCAATCTAGATCATCAATCAACCCAAAGACAAAAGATATCTACTCAAAACATCATAGGATGGCAACACATCATTGGATCATAATATGTGGCATAAAGCACCATGTTCAAGTAGGGATTACAGCGGGGTGCGGGAGAGTGGACCGCGTAAAAGAGATGAGGATGGTGATGATGATGGCGATGTTGATGAAGACGATCACCGCGGCGATGATTCCCCTCCCAATGGCACTCCGCGCCACGGAAGAGAGGAGGAGAGGTTCTCCCCTTGTGCTTCCTCCTCCATGGCCTCCACCCTCTGGTCCTTGGCCTTCATGATGATGAAGACCCCTCCGGATACTCCTCCATGGCCACCGGTGATGATGGCCCCCCTCCGTGAGCACCGAGAGGGCCCTGATTGGTTTTTCGTGGCTCTGAGAGGCTTGCGGGCGGAACTTGATCTAATCTCTGTTGGAAGTTTTTGGGTACGAGTGTATATTTGGGTGCCGGAGGTACGTCGGTGGACTTCCGGGCTGGCCACGAGCTAGGGGGCGCGCCCCCCACCCTCATGGGCAGCCCGGGACTCCCCTGGTGAGCTTCCGGTACTCCATGGGCTTCTTCTGGTCCAAAAACAGGTTCTGTGGAGTTTCAGGTCTTTTGGAATCCGTTTGATATTCTTTTTCTTCGAAACACTGAAATAGGCAAAAAACAGCAAATCTGGGATGGGCCTCCGGTTAATAGGTTAGTCCCAAAAATAATATAAAAATGGATAATAAAGCCCAATATTGCCTAAAACATTAGATAATATAGCATGGAGAAATCAAAAATTATAGATACGTTGGAGACGTATCAAGGACTTGTTCATAACCATGGAGGTCATAATCACACTGGAGGAAGTTCGCATAACCACAATGGTTCTAAGAACGGGACTGTGAACGGAACAAACAACAATCAGAACCGCCCCAGTCCAGCCACACCCGCCAAGAGAGATCTAAGTCACATTACTTGCTTTAAGTGTGGGAAGACTGGACACTATGCCACGGAGTGCCCTGAAGCGAAGAATGGAAACGGCAATGGGAGCGCTGGGAAGAAGCCCAATCCATTCAACAAATGACAAGTGAACCACGTTAACGTGGAGGAGGTTGAAGAGCATCCCGAGGCGGTTAGAGGTAAGTTTTTGGTTAAGTCTTTTACCGCCCTTGTTCTTTTTGATACTGGTGCATCGTATTCATACATATCAAGGGGATTCGTGGATAGCAAATGTGAGTTTTGGTTGAAGGAAGTCGGATTCCTTGGGCATGTTATATCAGGAGAAAGTATAGCAGTAGACCCCACCAAGGTTCGATCGATCCTTTGAATGGTTGGCACCCACTTCAGATTAGCGAGATCCGAAGTTTCCTTGGACTCGCGGGATACTATCGAAGATTCATTGAGAATTTTTCCAAGATTGCGAAGCCAATGACAGAGTTATTGAAGAAGGATACCAAGTTTAAATGGACGGGAGAATGTGAGGCGAGTTTTCAGGAGTTAAAGAAACGTTTGACTACAGCCCCAGTGATGATTCTGCCGGATATACACAAGGATTTCCAAGTGTATTGCGACGCTTCTCGCCTAGGACTTGGAAGTGTGCTTATGCAGGACGGAAGAGTTGTTTCGTATGCCTCACGACAACTAAAACCGCACGAATTGAATTATGCCACACATGATTTGGAGTTAGCAGCAGTAGTGCATGCATTCAAGACTTGGAGACATTACCTTATTGGAAACCGTTGTGATGTGTACACAGATCATAAGAGTTTGAAGTAAATTTTCACGCAGAAGGAGCTGAACCTTAGGCAAAGGAGATGGTTGGAGCTTATAAAGGATTATGACATGAAGCTTCACTATCATCCAGGCAAGGCCAATGTCGTAGCAGACGCTTTGAGTCAGAAGAGTTATGCTAACACCCTAGTGAGCACGGGATTGCCAAAGGAGTTAGCAGAGGATCTCAGGGAACTTCGATTGGAGATTGTTCCTAGAGGTTTTGTTGCAACAATGGAATTTCAGTCTACCTTGTTAAGAAAGATTCGAGAAGCTCAGAAGGATGACAAAGAGATTGCCGAGATAAAAGAGAGAATGAGGAAAGGGAAGGCCAAAGGTTTTCGTGAGGATGAGCACGACACCTTATGGTTTGAGGACCGTGTTTATGTGCCCAATAACACAGAGATCAGGAAGTTAATACTTCAGGAGGCTCATGACTCACCATACTCGATACACCCCGGAAACACCAAGATGTATTTGGATTTGAAGGAACGTTTCTGGTGGACTGGTATGAAGAAGGATATTGCCGAGTATGTAGCCGTGTGTGATGTATGTCAGAGAGTGAACACAGAACATCAAAAGCCAGCAGGATTGTTACAGCCAATGCCGATACCCGAATGGAAGTGGGATAAACTTGGCATGGATTTTATCACCGGATTGCCTAGGACCAAATCAGGATATGATTCTATATGGGTAGTAGTTGATCGCCTGACCAAAGTAGCTCACTTTATCCCAGTGAAAACAACTTATACAAGTGCGAAGTCGCCCAAGATATATATGACCAGAATCGTATGTCTACGTGGAGTTCCGAGGACCATCGTATCAGATAGAGGAACACAATTTACATCAAAGTTTTGGCATCAGCTGCACCATACTTTGGGAACGAGATTGGAGTTTAGTACAACATTTCACCCGCAGACGGATGGACAAACCGAGAGAGTCAACCAGATTCTGGAGGACATGCTGAGGGCCTGTGCGCTAGATTATGGATCTAGTTGGGATGACAATTTGCCCTACGCAGAGTTCTCATACAACAATAGCTACCAAGGCAGTTTGAAGATGGCACCGTCCGAAGCCCTGTATGGACGAAGGTGCAGAACACCATTGATGTGGGATGAAGTTGGAGACCGACAGTTGTTTGGACCAGACTTGATCAAGGAGTCTGAAGAGAAAGTTAAGTTGATCCGAGATAGACTGAAGGTAGCTCAGTCTAGGCAAAAGAGTTATGCAGATTTGAAACGCAAGGAGGGAACCTATGAAATTGGAGACAGAGCATATCTGCGAGTATCACCCTTGCGAGGAGTGAAACGTTTTGGAGTTAAGGGAAAGTTAGCCCTGAGATTTGTAGGACCGTATCGTGTTTTCGAACGTATGGGAGAAGTTGCCTACAAGTTGGAGTTACCCGATGGACTGTCAGGAGTTCATGATGTATTTCATGTTTCACAGCTGAACAAGTGTCATGCTGAGATGGCCGATATACCATTAAGAGATACAGTACCCTTGGAGGCGATTCAGTTGGACAGTGATTTGACCTATGAGAAGATGCCAGTCAGGATTCTTGAATTTGCCAGCCGAGTCACCCGCAGCAAGGTTATCAAGTTTTGCAAAGTTCAGTGGAGCCACCATACCGAGGATGAAGCCACCTGGGAACGAGAGGATGATCTTCACAAAGACCACCCACACCTATTTTCTAGCAAACCCGAATCTCGAGGGCGAGATTCATCTTAAGGGGGTAGGTTTTTGTTGCATCCCAAATTTTCAGTTTGGAATGCTATACATAGATCATTCATGCATATCATATCTTATTGCATTTCATTTCGCGATCCTCGAAATCCTAAGCAACTCAAGGACCCTCGTAGAGGGTTGGGGATTTCATTGTTTTCATATTTGAATTTTATCAAATATTGAAACGAGGATTTTGATTTTTATTATTTTTCTCTCCGAAAATATTTCATATTAAAATATATGAGAGGAGATAATATGACTTCTCCAAAATAATTGAAATATTGGAGGAAAATGTTAAAATCAAATATTTGATTTTATTCGGATTTTATTGCTATTTTATTTGCATTAGAAAAATTGCACGTATTTCAAAATTGCATTTTAGGGCCAAAAAAATTATTCATCTCGTTCTAAGTATTTTATATAGATGGTGAAAATTTGTTTTGGTATTTTTCGATTTTTATTTTATTTTCTAGGATTTATTTAAGTTCCGGCAAAATTTATTTTAAAAAAATCTCAGCGCCCGACTGGGCGGAAGCCCAGCCGAGCCGGCCCGCTAGCCCCGCGTCGCCATCTCCTTCCAGGAGACCGGGAGGCCGCAGCCGCCTCGACCCGAGTCCTGGCCGGACTCTCCTCGCGCCGCCTTGCCCCTCCCCAAGCAAGCCCCCTCCTTAAATACCCCAGCCCCGGACCCCCACCACCACCAACCCCGCCGCCTGCCTCGCCCTTCAGCCGCTTAGTTGCCGCGCCCGCCCGCCTTTGTCACACACCGTTGCTGCCCAAGGCCACCTCAAGCACCCGCCGCCACAGCCCTGCCTCGCCGGAGGTATACGCCGCCACCGCCACGGTTCGGTTTTATTCTGAAACCGATCCGGTTTTAAAAAAAACCCTAGTTTGTTTTTTTAGATCCGTTCGCCGGTTTTCTCGGTTTAGTTTATATAGCGGACGTTCGTCCGTACGGTCGTTTTAACGAACGGTTTTCGCTCGTTAGTTACAGACAACGAACGTTCGTTCGTTAGCCTGTTTGTCAGTTCTCTTTTTTTCAGATTTTCCGCGATTATTTTCGATCGTGATTTCTGATTCGATTTTTGTTTCAGTTTATCTTTTCGCTCATTTATCGGAATCAGGCGATTCAAGCGCCTAGATCTTCGTCTCGAAACCCTCTTTCTGTTTAATCAACTTGAACAAGATTTTGGTACTGTAAAATTTGACTTTAGTTCAGATTAGTAAACAGATCTTGTTTCTTTCGCAGTTTGAGTTTCGTTGCTCCGTTTGATTTGATTCTTTTTGCAAACCGGAGTTCCTAAGTTGAACTTTCTGGTCAATTCTTCTTATTTGAGTTTTGCTCGTGCATCTTTGCTTGATTGCTTATGTATGCTATTGTTTGTTTGTGATAGAATTCCCGGAGTGCGAAGCATGCTACTACGAGTCCCTAGGTTTTGCGGATCGTCAGCAAGGCAAGTAACACATTGATCATACTTCTTTCATACCCAGTTTTTATGCATTAGTTTCAATCCTCAAACATTGCATGATTAGGATGTGATTAACATGTGGGTTGGGAAGTAGTTGATGAGGTAGAACCTATTGCCCTGTTATATTCAAACCTTGGGAGTTACTACTACGTATTTCTTATATTGCTATGCTATGCTCATAGACGTGGGTTGGGTTTGAGTGTATCCATGACAGATGTGAGATTGTTAATTAATGGTTCAACTTAAGGTGGCAACTTTAATACACATCTAGGTGGATTGCTTGTCGGGCACCTGGAGAATCCAGTGTTGTCCTAGGATATCCCGGAGTACCCTGTGACCATCCTAACATCCGCCACCCAGGCTCAAAGGGAACTGAGATATTTTCATGCTAGAAACTTCCGTGTGCAGCCACAAGCTATTATGGGCTCTAGCATAGTTGAGTAAGTTGCATGAGCTCTTGAAGAGGTGGATCAGCAGGTAGAGGGATGTAGGTTTGGTATGGTCTGCCCGGAGTAAAGAGTTAATGTTTCTGAAAGACTGTGTCTCGGTCATCCGTCTCTCAAACACCTGGTAGTGTGAGAAATCGAACGGAGGAGATCGAGTCTTGTGGGGAAAAGTGCGCAAACCTCTGCAGAGTGTACAATCTAATCATGGTTAGCCGTGTCCCCGGTTATGGACAATCTTGAGTATCTAGTACTTGGAGTATCCTAAGTATCTCATCACTTTTAATTAATATTGTTGGGATGATAATTACTTTAATTGGGATTGAGTTGGAGGAACCTTCTCAATGATGTTTCAACTACCATGATAGTAAAATAAAACTTATTCCTTTGTTGTAGGGAAAAATTGGCTTTTCGCAAAAACTATAACCATAGAGCTTTCCACCAGCCAAATATGCATGTAGTGATAGCATTATTCTGTTCTTGCTATAACGTGTTATATTGCCAGCATATTCCATGTGCTGACCCGTTTTCGGGCTGCAACGTATTATGTTGCAGACTTTTCAGACGAGGAGTAAGGTTTGTTAGGTCATTGCCGTGCAGCTCAGCTATGCCGTTGGAGTTGATGGACTCACATTATCTTCCAAGCCTTCCGCTATTATCATATTAGATGGCCTTAAGCCATATTTATTGCAATAAGTTCTCTTTTGAGACATTCTATGTAATAAGTGTGTGATTGCTACTCTGTTATAAATCCTTCGAGTAATGTGTGTCTCAGCATTACCGATTCAGGGATGACACTAAAGCACAGAGACTTGACCGTTTGAGGTCGGGTCACTACAGCTCCACCCACGAAGGGTCCACGAAGAAGCAACCTTGTCTATCCCACCATGGCCATCGCCCACGAAGGACTTGCCTCAGTAGGGTAGATCTTCCCGAAGTAGGCGATCTCCTTGCCCGTACAAACTCCTTGGTTCAACTCCACAATCTTGACGGAGGCTCCCAAGTGACACCTAACCAATCTAGGAGACACCACTCCCCAAAAGGTAATAGATGGTGTGTTGATGATGAGCTCCTTGCTCTTGTGCTACAAATGATAGTCTCCCCAACACTCAACTCTCTCTCATAGGATTTGGATTTGGTGGAAAGATGATTTGAGTGGAAAGCAACTTGGGGAAGGCTAGAGATCAAGATTTATGTGGTTGGAATGGAATATCTAGACCTCAACACAAGTGTAGGTGGTTCTCTCGCAGAAAATGTATGTTGGAAGTGTAGGCATGTTCTGATGGCTCTCTCAATGAATGAAGAGTGGGTGGAGGGGTATATATAGCCTCCACACAAAATATAACCGTTACAGACAATTTACAAAACTCGGTGGGACCAAATCAGAAAACTCGGTCGGGCCGATTTAGTTCAAAATGTGAACGTTAGGATTTTCGGTGGGACCGATTTCATTAGGGTTAGGGCATAACGTAATCTCGGTGAGACCGATTACACAAACTTGGTGGGACCGATTTTGGTAATAAGCAAACAGAGAGTTGGTCAGGCAAACTCGGTGGGACCGATTCGCTCATCTCGGTTTGACCAAAACGTTACGAAGGGGAAACGGAGAGTTTGCATTGCAATCTCGGTGGGACCGATCGCTCATCTCGGTTGGACCGAAATGTTACGAAGGGAAATAGAAAGGTTGCAATCCCATCTCGGCGAGATTGAGATCCCTACCGGTGAGACCGAAATGACTAGGGTTTGTGGCAGTGGCTATGTCAAGAGAACTCGGTGGCGCCGGATAGATAGTTTCGGTGGGGCCGAGTTTGACTTTTGGTTTGGGACATATGTGGATATGAGAAAGTAGTTGAGGGTTTTTGGAGCATATCACTAAGCATTTTGAGCAAGAAACTCATTAAGAAACACCTCACCCCCTTTTAATAGTATTGGCTTTTCCTATGGACTCAATGTGATCTTGGATCACTAAAATTAAAATGTAGAGTCCTGAGCTTTGAGCTTGAGCCAATCTTTTTGTCCTTAGCATTTTGAGGGGTCCACTTTCTAATCCATGCCATGCCAATCATTGAGCTTTCCTAAAATATTTATCTTGAAAAAGCATTAGCTCAATGAGCTATATGTTGTTAGGAATTACCAAAACCACCCAGGGATAGTTGCACTTTCAATCTCCCCCTTTTTGGTAATTGATGACAACATATAGATCAAAGCTTTGACAAATTAACATAAGATTGAAAAACATCGTCGCTTTGAGAAGTATGTGATAAGCAAGAGCTCCCCCTAAATTTGTGCATTATTTGAAATTTGCTTTTGAATGCAAATGCACAATCGATTAGGATCATGGGTTACTCTTCCATGTCACATACATCTTGGTGGAGCGCTCAAAATGATATAACTTAAAAGCATGCACTCTTCACCAAGCAAGTGAATGATCACATAAGGATATAAAAGATAATATCATTCAACAAGCATTAAGGTAGCATATGATCAAACACATGATCAAACAAGTATCTCACACAAGGACATAGAGTATTTAAACAAGCACACAATAAAGTTCAACCAAAATAGCAAGAGAGATAAAAAAACAACACTCTCTCTCAAAGCCTATGATCTATACATTTTTCTCCCCCTTTGGCAACAAGTTACCAAAAAGATCGAAAATGTATAGTGCTATGCGTCTCTCAGGCTTGGTCTTCGAGAGGTGGTGTAGAGAGGACTCCAAGGACGAAAGCATCAGTTGAAGTAGCTGGAGCTGGTGGAGTGGCTGCTGGAGGTGGCACTAGAGCTGTAGTTGCTGGTGCTGATGTTGTAGCTCTAGAATCTCTGACTCGCACTGCAGCAGACCTCTGTTCTCTGGGCACTCGCTGAAAATCATTAGTAGTTGCCTTGCCTTTCTTCTCTTCTGCTTCCTCCTGAAGCTTCTCAACTGCTGTTTGGATCTCTGTTACCTTCGGATCAAGATCATAAAATTTGGTTTCTATGATCCTCTCCAAGCTCTCCTGGTTTTGAGTCAGGGTGGCCAAAGCCCTTCTCAATCCTCAGTGTAGACTGGATCAGATATGCAAGTTGATCTTGCTTGCTCTTCAGGAAAACTTGAGATGCCTCTTCAACACTTGGCATCTTGGCAGCTTTCTCAACCTTAGCTTTGGCTCTCTTCTCATGTGCTTACACTGATGATGGTTCATTCTCATCCATCACAACTGTGTTATCTTCAAATTCAGGGTATACGGGCAGGTGCTCCTTGTCCAATAGATATTTGCTTGTGCCCATCTTGAAGTTGATGAGCTCCTGAATGTGTGGAGCATACCCACAGCTTCTCTTCTGATCAGCTGCTGTCGTTTTGATTGTCTCTACAATCAGACTTGTGACTTTGAATTTTTTAGGCACATCAAACAAATATAGCAAATTGATAGCATGTCCTCTGATCATCTTGTGATCTCCAGACTTGGGTAGCAATGGGTACCTTCGGATCCAGTTAATGGTAGGCAGACCAGACAACAAGAAGTGTACAGACCCAAGCTTGTGAGTCTCCAAAGCTTTATCTGGGATCTCTCTGTACATGTGTGCCATAGAGTTGTGGTCTTTCTTCTTCTTGGCATAAACATCCAAGTCATATTCATGTTCTTCAGGGGCATTGATCAGCTCAGCCCATTCTTCCATAGTGGATTTTGTACCTTCTGACATCCAAACTATCTTCCCATCTGGGTAGAAGTGGGCAGTGGAGTAAAACTGCATGATGAGCTCATCATTCCACTTTGTGAGCTTCTGAGCCATAAATTTATCAAATCCACATGATTTGAAGCTGTCATAAACTCCTGGGAAGTGATCTTCATTCTCTTTGATGTATTCCCAATCAACCCATCTCATGTCATTGACAATGGGCTTCTTGTCAAGCAAATTTGTCTCATAAAAGTCTTGTTGTTCCTTGGTGTGAAATCTATAGTCAACTGCAGTCCTCCTCCTCACAGCATAGGGATCAGACTGTCTCCACAATCTCAGTCCAGCATCCTTTCTAATGTGCATGTCCTCTGCCACAGGATGAGCATCATTGTGGTCAGGGATCTTGGGCTTCAATTTCCTCAAAACAAGTGAATCATCTTCTTCTTTAGCTTGAGGCACTGGGGCCTTGTTCTTTTCTTCAGCAAGAATGTTTCTGGTGCTTCTCTTTGGAGCAGACTTCTGAGCTTGAGCTGGTGCTTTGGGAGCAGTTTTGGGCTTTGATGGAGCAGCCCCTGACTTGATTGCATCTCCCATAAGCTTCTGAGCTTTGGGTGCTGGTGCAGCATCCTCTTCCTCTTCCTCTTCTCCTTCAGAATCTCTCTTCATTGAGGGCTTGCCAAGAACTTTGGCAGTAGTGGTTCTTGCCCTCTTCTTTTTCTTGTCATCTCCTGCCGCATCACCATCATCTGACTCTATAGTAAATTTCATTGTTTCTCCTGTTGCAACCTTCCTTGGCTTTGACATTGGCATCCTCCTTGCAGGTGTCTTCTTGTTCAGTCCTGGCTTACTTTCAACAACTGTGCCATATTCCTTTTTCAGCACCTTCTTTTTGGAGCTTACTTCCTCCTCAGTGGCCACATAGTCCTCATCCTCGGATTATGAGGTTATCTTCTTCCTAGATCTGGTGGCTGCCTTTGGCAAGTTGCTGGGAGTGCTCCTGCTGCCATCATCAGAAGTGCTGGAGGGATCTGAGCCCTCACTCATCTGCACATGTTCCTCTGACTTGTTCTGACTGTCACTTTGATCAGACATCTTGCAGGCAAACTATCAGCAGACCCTGTGAATAGGTTGTAGATAAGGTAGAGTAGATGAGAATCACAAAGTACAGAGGTTTTGCAAAACAAATTGAGTCAAAAATCTTAGTTTTAGTTCTCTACAGAAGTGATCTCGGAGCTACCGAATTGACATACTCGGTGATACCGAAGCAACACTTGGAACCTAAACTAGTGAACTCGGTTGGGCCGAGTCATAGTTTGGTGGCACCGAGATTGCTAGGGTTTCATAGAATCTTGAACTCGGTCGCACCGATTTGCACGTTTCGGTCGGACCAAAAAGCGCATGTGCAATGGCCTAAGCCAAATCGGTGAGACCGATTTCTACATTTCGGTCGGTCCGAGATGAGTTCTGCGGAGAGCTAACCCTAAATTTTTTGAATCAATCTAGACCTAAGGAAGTTTTAGCTGGATAGATTAATCTCATTCGTGGCAAGAAACATGGCATTGTCCTTGTGCTAGGAATCGGAGTGAAAAAGACAGCACAAGGGGTCGAACACTTACCCTAGAGCGGCGAGTGTTCGCTACGGCGGCGACGGCGGAGCAGATTCCGTCAATGGCGGCAGAGTCCAACAACGGGAGGTCGTTGGTGGCGAGGATACGATCCAGAGACCCGAGGAGGCAGAGCAGGACATGCGCGGGCTGAGAGAATTTGAAGAAATTTCCAAAGTCTCACCCGTGGGTATTTATATCCCGACCCTGTCGGTGTGACCGAGTGGAACAACTCGGTGGCACCGAGATTGCAGAATCACAAGCGGTTGCTGCAACTCGGTGTGACCAAAGTGTTCAAATCGGTTGCACCGAGATGAAAACCTAGATCAACTTAGTGAACTCGGTTTGACCGAAATGGATTTCTCGGTCAGACCGAAATGCACAAAGAGGTTTTGGAAGTTTAAGTCTATGACGAATCGGGGACTCCGAGTGCTCCTCATACAAAGTGGTTCGAATCTGACTTGATCAAACTTTGTGATGTAGCATGAATAGAGTTTGAGACGAGAAAAGCATAGATAGCTAGAGGGAGTTCTTAGGCATTCTTGTCCATCCATTTGGCAAAAGAAAAACCAACCAAACAAAGCAACAAATGGATGTCCTCGAATGAGTCAAATATACATCCAACATGCTCACACAATAAAATGACAAATGAAATATGTGACAAAGCATGCACAATCAGTCTAACATCTATCAAGCAATTTGGCGATGACGAGGTCATCTACATATGAGTATATTGACTTAGGAGTCAAATGAGAACATTTGATCATAGGTCATACTCATCTTTAAGCACAAGTGGTGTAACATCCCAAATTTTCAATTTGGAATGTTATACATAGAGCATCATTGCATATCATATTTTTAGTTTGCATTTTGGCTCGATCCTAGAAATTCTACACAACTCAAGGACCCTCGGAGAGAGTTGGGGATTTCGTTATTTTCATATTTGAGTTTTCTCAAATTTTGAAAATAGGATCATTTGATTTTAATTATTTTATCTTCAATTATTTCTATTACAAAAATATGAGAGAGGGAATAAAATGACTTTCCCAAAATAAATAAAAATGAAGATTTAATAATAAAATCAAATAAGATTTTATTTTGGAGTTTTTCGCCTTTTTATTTGAATTTAGGAAAAATGTGCGTTTTTCAAAATTGCATTTAGGCCCCAAATAAATGTTCATTAAATCAGGCTTGATTTTTGAAGTCGGGGAAAATTTATTTCGGGATTTTTGGAGTCCGTTTAGTACTTCTTTTTTTTTCGAGCGTAATTATTTAAAAAAAAAGTGAACCGACCTTGGGCCGTGCCCGAGCGGGACACCGCTCGGGGGCACGCTATAAATAGCGGCCCGGCGCCCAGCCCCAGCCGCCTGCCAGCCACCACCCCGCCCGCCTGCCCAAATCGCCGCCGCCCGCCCACTCGCCTGCGTCCCCAAACCCTAACCTTAATCCGCCGCCCGCCGCCCGTCGCCGGACTCCGCCGCCGTCGCCGAGCCTCGCCGGAGTTCGCCCGCCCGCCGCCGCCGAGGTTCGCCGCCTCTTGTTCCGTGCGGTTTTTTTTAGAAAACCGAGCGGTTTTTATTTTGGTTTTTTTCGGTTTTTTTTGTTTTCATTTTTTTTGTTTTTGTTTTTTTGTTTTTGTTTTTTTCGGTTTAGGTTAATTAGCGGACGTTCGTCCGTTAGTTCGTTTTAACGAACGAGTTTGTCAGATTAGTTTAGTTAACGAACGCCCGTTCGTTAACCCGTTCGTTGTTTTCTTTTTCTCGGATTTAATGTGCGATTTATCTGATCGCGATTCCAGATCCGATTTTCGTTTTAGTATAACTTTTCTCTCGTTTATCAGAATCAGGCGATTCAAGCGCCTGGAGTTTCGTCTCGAAACCCTCTTTCCGAATAATCCACTTAAACAAGTTTTTGCTTCGGTAAAATTTGACTTAGATCCAGATTAGTAAAACAAAGTTGTTTTCTTCCGCCGTTTGACTTTCGTTGCTCCATTTGATTTGATTCTTTTTGCAAACCGGAGTTCTTAAGTTGAACTATCTGGTTAGATCTATTTGAGTTTTACATATGCATTAGATGAGTATTTATTGTATGCTTGTTTGTTTGTCTGCGATAGATTACCCGGAGTGCGCCGCCTGTTACTTCGAGTCTCTAGGTTTCGCGGATCATCAGCAAGGCAAGTACTCCCTCCGTTCGGAATTACTTGTCTCGAAAATGGATGTATCTAGAACTAAAATACGTCTAGATACATCCATTTGTGCGACAAGGAATTCCGAACGGAGGAAGTAACACTTTGATCATACCTTTTCTCATACCCAATTTTTATGCATTAGATCTATCCTCAAACACATTGCATTATTAGGTTCTAATTAAATTGTGGGTTTTGGGAAGTAGTTGAGGTAGTACCTACTACCTGTTTTATTACCAAACCTTTGGGAGTTACTTCTACGTTTGCTTATTATGCCATGCTATGCTAGTAGACGTGGATTGGGTGAGTGTATCCATGATGATGTGAGATTGTTATTTAATGGTTTATTTAAGGTGGCAACTTAAACACACATCCGGGTGGATTGAGGCACCTGGTTTCTATCGAGGACTTACTGTATTTCTTCGGACCGCCACCCAGGCTCAAAGGGATCATGAGATTATTCAAACTAGAAACTTCCGTGTGCAGCCACAAGCCATTATGGGCTCGCATAGTTGATTAAGTTGTGCGAACTCTTACGGGTAGGCTAGCTGATGTAGGGGATGTAGGTTGGTACGGTCTACCCACATGTAAGGTGCTAGCGCTTCTGAAAGACTATGTCTCGGTCATCCGTCTCTAAAACACCATGTAGTGCGAGAAACCAAACGGAGGCGATCGAGTCTTGTGGGGAAAAGTGCGCAAACCTTTGCAGAGTGTATAAACTAATCATGGTTAGCCGTGTCCCCGGTTATGGACAATCTTGAGTATCTAGTACTTGGATATCATGTGAATCTCATTATGTTACTTCTAATTAATATTGTTGGGTTTGTTAATGAGTACTTTTAATTGGGATTGAGAATGCTGTCAACCTTTCTCAATGTTTCACAACCACCATGATAGTTAAATAAATTTATTCCTTTGCAGTAGGGAAAAATTGGCTTTATGCAAAACTGTAACCATAGAGCTTTCCACCAGCCATATATGCATGTAGTATAGGCTATTCATTCCATTATTCTCTATGTGTTACATTGCCAGCATATTCCATGTGCTGACCAGTTTTCGGGCTGAAACGTTTCATGTTGCAGACTTTTCAGACGACGAGTAAGGTGCATAGGTCGTGGTTCTATACTCAGTGATGCCGTTGGAGTTGATGGACTCACTTATTCTTCCAAGCCTTCCGCTGTTATCGTATTAGACGGCCTTGAGCCATATTTATTTTATTAAGTTCTCTCTTGAGACATTCGATTGTAATAAGTGTGTGATTGCTACTCTGTTATAAATCCTTCGAGTACTGTGTGGTGTCAGCATTACTGATCCAGGGATGACACTGTGCATAGAGATCAGACTGTTTGAGGTCTGGTCGCCACAAAGATGGTATCAGAGCACACGCTGACTGTAGGACACGACCATTAAGCTAAAGCCCTAGATCACTACTCTCTCTTCTCATTTCTGACTCCTCATCTTTTCTACTCTTTTAGGATGACGGAAGCGAGGATCAAGTTCACTCAGCCGGATGAAGATACACCCTTTGGACGACACCTGAAGGAAGTCACTAAGTACCTTAACATAGGATTACCAAGCTTCACCAGGACCTACAATTCCACTTTACCCGAAGAGGAGCGCTGGAAGATTCAAGCTCAAGTTCCCGGAAGGACGTTTGCGCCAATCACGGACCCATAGAGTGTGTTTTCAATGCACCAACCTGGAGTCTGGGAAAGAGCATGGCATCTCACATAACCATGGGGCGCATTGGATAAGTTTACAAAGAAGACCTCAAGGGTACTATCTACTAGATTTGCGGACGCCGAGATGAACAATGGGAGATAGTTGGCATTAAGAAGGACCGATCCATCGCCGCTTTCATCCAGGAGTTAAACCAGCACATTCGACGTCAGGAGAACCAGATGTGCGCAGACATGATGGAGTTGAAGACAGCAAAAGCCAAGATTATTGAACTAGAAGGAGAACTGAAGGCCACTCGCAAGGACTACATGGATGAGATTGTAGCTCTAGTGGGACAAAATGGCGATCTTAAGGAGAAGATTGAAGAACTCATGGGAAATTCAGCACCCGGAGTAGAAGATGAAGATAGCACCTGTCCAAAGAACTACATCATCATCGACGACACCGATTCCGATCCTAGTGATGATGATTACGAAGATGAAGTTGGAGCAGATATCATGGAGTCTTCACCGGAGCAGTTTTTCTAGTTGACCACCATAACAGTAGTAGATTACCCCCATGTTATATTAGTTTTAGTTTCAGCACTTTGTAACGATAGATAGACCGTTGTATGCCCTTGTTTGAATTGATTGGAGTGATATTGTGTGATTTGTCTCATGTGCATATGGGTAGTGTTTCTCTCTAGACCTCATTCTATTCTTAATTCTCGTCTTTTCCTAAACCCCTCAAATGCCTCCGAGATGCGACCCTGGATTTGTTTTCCCGCCAGAGATCACTCAGTTGATTCAGCAGCAGAATGCCTTGATTCAAACATTGGTACAGAACCCAGGCAACAAAAACAACAACAACAACAACAACAACAACCCACCGCCACCACCACCTGTTGACCACTTGAACCGTTTCTTAAGGCTGAATCCGCCGGTGTTTTCCAGTAGCACCGAGCCGATTGTTGCAGATGATTGGCTCCGTAAGATAGGGAGGGAGTTGACCACTGCAGGATGTACAGATGGAGAAAGGGTGAAGTTTGCCGCACACCAGCTTGAAGGACCCGCAGCAGCATGGTGGGAGAATTTTACAGCCACTTACCCTGTAGACACTGTCACATGGGATCAGTTTCAACAAGCTTTCCGTACTGCCCATGTTTCAGCAGGAGCTATGGCCATGAAGAAGCGTGAGTTTCGCAACTTACGCCAAGGAGGACGGACAGTTGTCCAGTATATAGATGATTTTAGTAAGTTAGCATGTTATGCCCCAGATGACGTTGCTACAGACGCAACTAAGCAGGAGAAGTTTCTAGAAGGACTAAATGCTGAGCTGAGCATGCAGTTGATGGTAGCCGCCTTCAATAACTACCAGGAGTTAGTAGATCATGCTCTCATGATAGAAGGGAAGCAGCAGCAGATTGAAAACCGCAAGAGGAAGTATGGAAAGGGGAAGAATAACTCTGGAGCTCAGCAGAAACTTCGCTTTACTCTGAAGCCAGGAGGACAATTTCAGCATACCAATGGAGGAGGTAGCTCGCACAACCATAATGGCACCAAGAATGGGAACGGGAATGGAGGAAGCAATGGACAGAACCACACCAACCCGTCAACACCATCCAAGGTAGACCTGAGCCACGTCACTTGCTTTAAGTGCCACAAGACTGGGCATTATGCAAACGAATGTCCATAAGGCCAGGATGGAAATGGCAATGGAAGCTCAGGAAAGAAGCCAAATCCTTTCAACAAAGGACAAGTGAACCACGTTACCGTGGAGGAGGTTGAAGCTCAGCCAGATGCAGTAATAGGTAAGTTTTTGGTTGTCATTTACTGCAGTTGTTCTTTTTGATACTGGTGCATCGCATTCATACATATCAAGGGGATTTGTGGATAAGTATAACCTACCAACCCAAGCCCTTAGGTCACCCATGCTAGTAACCTCACCCGAGCGTAATACATGGCTAGTATATGGTGTGATCGATTGCCATTAAGGATTGGACACTATGTTTTTCCCTCGGACCTAATAGTTCTGGAATCCCAAGGATTGGATGTGATATTAGGCATGGATTGGTTATCAAAGTATGGAGGGAACATAGATTGCGCCAGTAAGTCAATTTTGCTTACCACCCCAGAAGGGAGAAGAATCAAGTATGTATCACGGCATGAGACGAGGAGAGCACATGTAAATTCCTTATCAGGAGTTATGCAGGAGGGGAGAGTTGTTTCGTATGCTTCACGGCAGCTTAAGCCTCATGAGCTAAATTATGCTACGCATGATTTGGAGTTAGCAGCCATAGTGCATGCATTGAAAACATGGAGACATTTCCTCATTGGAAATCATTGTGAGGTGTATACGGATCACAAGAGTTTGAAGTACATCTTCACGCAGAAGGAGCTAAATCTCAGACAGAGGAGATGGTTGGAGCTCATCAAGGATTACGATATGAGATTGCATTATCACCCCGGAAAGGCTAACGTTGTAGCAGACGCGTTGAGCCGTAAGAGTCACGTCAACACATTAATGACGGGAGAAATACCAAAGGAGTTAGCCGAGGATCTTCGAGAGCTATGTTTGGAAATAGTTCCGAGAGGCTATGTAGCAGCATTGGAGATTCAGTCAACCTTGATGGACAAGATCAGGGAAGCTCAGAAGACTGATAAAGAGATTGCCTCTATAAAGGAGAGAATGAGTGAAGGAAAGGCTAGGGGATTTCGTGAGGATGAGCACGACACCTTATGGTTTGAAGACCGTGTTTATGTGCCCAATGACCCGGTGATCAGGAAGTTGATTCTACAAGAGGCACATGATTCACCATATTCGATTCACCCAGGAAATACCAAGATGTATTTGGATTTGAAGAATACTTTCTGGTGGACCGGAATGAAAAAGGACATTGTAGAGTACGTAGAAGTTTGTGATGTATGTCAGAAGGTGAAGGCGGAACATCAGAAGCCAGCAGGACTGTTACAACCATTGCCTATACCCGAATGGAAGTGGGATAAACTAGGTATGTATTTCATCACGGGATTGCCCAGGACTCGTTCAGGCTATGACTCGATTTGGGTTATAGTCGACCGTTTGACGAAGGTAGCTCATTTCATTCCGATAAAGACTACCTACAAAGGCGCGCCAAATTGGCGAAGATATACATGACTAGGATTGTATGTTTGCATGGAGTTCTGAGGAGTATCGTTTCAGATAGAGGAACCCAATTCACCTCAAAGTTATGGAAGCAGTTGCACGAAACTTTGGGAACCAGGCTGGAGTTTAGCACAGCTTTCCATCCACAGACAGATGGACAAACCGAGAGAGCCAACCAGATTTTGGAGGATATGCTTAGAGCTTGTGCTTTGGATTATGGATCAACTTGGGATGACAACTTGCCATATGCGGAGTTTTCTTACAACAACAGTTACCAAACCAGTCTGAAGATGGCACCTTTCGAAGCCTTGTACGGAAGGAGGTGCAGGACCCCGTTGTTGTGGGATGAAGTTGGAGACCGCCAGTTGTTTGGACCGGATTTGATTAAGGAGTCTGAACAGAAAGTAAAGTTGATTCGCGATAGGCTCAAGGTAGCCCAGTCAAGACAGAAAAGTTATGCGGATTCAAAACGCAAGGAGACAGAATATGAAGTCGGAGATGTAGTTTATCTTCGAGTATCGCCACTTCGAGGAGTTAAGCGTTTTGGAGTTAAGGGAAAGTTAGCACCCCGATTTGTAGGACCTTATCGTGTTTTGGAACGCAAGGGAGAAGTTGCGTACAAGTTGGAATTACCCGAAGGATTGTCAGGAGTTCATGATGTGTTTCATGTTTCTCAGTTGAAGAAGTGCCACGCAGAGATGGCCGATATACCACTGAGAGATACAGTGCCTGTGGAAGCAATTCAGTTGAATGATGATTTGACCTACGAGGAGAAACCGGTTAAGATTTTGGAGTATGCCAGCAGAGTCACCTGCAGTAAGGTCATTAAGTTTTGCAAAGTTCAGTGGAGCCACCACACTGAGGATGAAGCCACCTGGGAGCGAGAGGAAGATTTGCTTAAAGACCACCCTCACCTATTTTCTAGCCAACCCGAATCTCGAGGGCGAGATTCATCTTAAGGGGGTAGGTATGTAACATCCCAAATTTTCAATTTGGAATGTTATAGATAGAGCATCATTGCATATCATATTTTTAATTTGCATTTTGGCTCGATCCTAGAAATTCTACACAACTCAAGGACCCTCGGAGAGAGTTGGGGATTTCGTTATTTTCATATTTGAGTTTTCTCAAATTTTGAAAATAGGATCATTTGATTTTAATTATTTTATCTTCAATTATTTCTATTACAAAAATATGAGAAAGAGAATAAACTGGCTTTCCCAAAATAAAGAAATAATGAAGATTTAATAATAAAATCAAATAAGATTTTATTTTGGAGTTTTTCGCCTTTTTATTTGAATTTAGGAAAAATGTGCGTTTTGCAAAATTGCATTTAGGCCCCAAATAAACGTTCATTAAATCTGGCTTGATTTTAGAAGCCGGGGAAAATTTATTTCGGGATTTTTGGAGTCCGTTTAGTACTTCTTTTGTTTTTTTCCGAGCGTAATTATTTAAAAAAAAGTGAACCGACCTTGGGCGTGCGGCGGGACACCGCTTCGGGCACGCTTATCTCATGGTTGGCGACCCAGGCCCAGCCGCCAGCCCAGCGCCACCCTGCCGCCCGGCCCAAGTCACCGCCCGCGGCCCACTCGCCCCCAAACCCCTAACCCTAATCCGCCCGCCCGCCGCCCGACGCCACCGCCACCCGCCGCTGCCGCGGACTCCGCCGCCGTCGCCGGAGCCTCGCCGGAGTTCGCCGCCGCCGCCGCCGCCGAGGTTCGCCGCCGCCTCGCGTTCCGCGCCGGTTTTTTTTAGAAAACCGAGCGGTTTTTATTACGGTTTTTTTCGGTTTTTTTTGTTTTTGTTTTTTTTAGTTTTTTCTGGTTTAGGTTAATTAGCGGACGTTCGTCCGTTAGTTCGTTTTAACGAACGAGTTTGTCAGATTATTTTAGTTAACGAACGCCCGTTCGTTAACCCGTTCGTCGTTTTCTTTTTCTCGGATTTAATCTGCGATTTTTCTGATCGCGACTCCAGATCCGATTTTCGTTTTAGTATAACTTTTCGATCGTTTATCGGAATTAGGCGATTCAAGCGCCTGGAGTTTCGTCTCGAAACCCTCTTTTCGAATAATCCTTTTAAACAAGTTTTTGCTTCTGTAAAATTTGACTTAGATCCAGATTAGTAAAACGAAGCTGTTTTCTTCCGCCGTTTGACTTTCGTTGCTCCGTTTGATTTGATTCTTTTTGCAAACCGGAGTTCTTAAGTTGAACTATCTGGTTAGATCTATTTGAGTTTACCTATGCATTAGATGAGTATTTATTGTATGCTTGTTTGTTTGTCTGCGATAGATTACCCGGAGTGCGCTGCCTGTTACTTCGAGTCTCTAGGTTTCGCGGATCATCAGCAAGGCAAGTAACACTTTGATCAGACCTTTTCTCATACCCAGTTTTTATGCATTAGATCTATGCTCAAACACATTGCATGGTTAGGTTCTAATTAAATTGTGGGTTTTGGGAAGTAGTTGAGGTACTACCTATTACTTGTTTTATTATCAAACCTTTGGGAGTTACTTCTACGTTTGCTTATTCTGCCATGCTATGCTAGTAGACGTGGATTGGGTGAGTGTATCCATGACAGATGTGAGATTGTTATTTAATGGTTTATTTAAGGTGGCAACTTAAACACACATCTGGGTGGATTGAGGCACCTGGTTTCTATCAGGACTTGCTCAGTATTTCTTCGGACCGCCACCCAGGCTCAAAGGGATCATGAGATTATTCAAACTAGAAACTTCCGTGTGCATCCACAAGCCATTATGGGCTCTGGCATAGTTGATTAAGTTGTGCGAACTCTTACGGGTAGGCTAGCTGATGTAGGGGATGTAGGTTTGTACGGTCTACCCACATGTAAGGTGCTAGCGCTTCTGAAAGACTATGTCTCGGTCATCCGTCTCTCAAACACCATGTAGTGCGAGAAACCAAACGGAGGCGATCGAGTCTTGTGGGGAAAAGTGCGCAAACCTCTGCAGAGTGTATAAACTAATCATGGTTAGCCGTGTCCCCGGTTATGGACAATCTTGAGTATCTAGTACCTGGATATCATGTGAATCTCATCATGTTACTTCTAATTAATATTGTTGGGTTTGTTAATGAGTACTTTTAATTGGGATTGAGAATGCTGTCAACCATTCTCAATGTTTCACAACCACCATGATAGTTAAATAAATTTATTCCTTTGCAGTAGGGAAAATTGGCTTTATGCAAAACTGTAACCATAGAGCTTTCCACCAGCCATATATGCATGTAGTATAGGCTATTCATTCCATTATTCTCTATGTGTTACATTGCCAGCATATTCCATGTGCTGACCCGTTTTCGGGCTGCAACGTTTCATGTTGCAGACTTTTCAAACGCAGTAAGGTGCATAGGTCGTGGTTCTATACTCGATGATGCCGTTGGAGTTGATGGACTCACTTATTCTTCCAAGCCTTCCATTTGTTATCGTATTAGACGGCCTTAAGCCATATTTATTTTATTAAGTTCTCTCTTGAGACATTCGATTGTAATAAGTGTGTGATTGCTACTCTGTTATAAATCCTTCGAGTACTATGTGGTGTCAGCTTTACTAATCCAGGGATGACACTGAGCACAGAGATCAGACTGTTTGAGGTCTGGTCGCCACAAGTGGGGTTGCCACTTTTACATAAAGCATTGTTGTGTTCACATCATTAGAGTTGCTTTAGCTCAATTGATTAGAGTAAAGCTCCCCCTGGATGTGAGATCCCCCCTAAGAGGGATGAACTAACCTTGGGTTTTTTCGATGATGACTTCATGTAGGTGTTGGAGATGTATATGCTCAATGTTGATGTAGATCATTTGGAGCAATCCTTTGGAGTGAGTTGCACTTTCAATACCAACACGGGTTAGTCCCACAAGGAACAAACAAGGATATCCATAGACATAGAGTGATGTTCACATGAGATGATGTCCATGAATGCATTAGGTTACCTTGTCCCTTGTCTTACCAACAAGAGGGTTTGTGACTCCTTGAACTAGTGCAAGATGTGGAAGTTTATTGCATTTGTCCTTTCCAAAATGATAAGAGTGAAGTATATTGGCGGAGTCACCCTCAAGAACTCTCTAGTTCTTCTTCTTAGGGATCCACACCATCTTGATGGGAATCCTTGGAGTTGTAGTCGTACTTGATGAAGTGGAACTTGATGTAGTCTTGGGAACCCACTTGACCAAGGCTTTAGGAGCTTCTTCAAATGCATCAATCTCTTCTTGAAGCTTGTCCTTGCCTTTTAGCTTGTGGTCTTGTGGTGGAAGATCATCTTGAGCTTGTGTTCCTTGGAAAGAAGTAGGATCATACTTCTCTTGTTGAGGAACAAACTTCGTCTTGGGGTATTGATCTTCTTCCCACTCAACTCCATTGGCATTGAACTTTCGTTCAAAGCCAATTCCTTGATTCTTCCGGTGTCTTCCTTGCTTGCGTACAATTTCCTCAAATTGCTTACTTCCGGCAAGACTCTTGTAAACACCTTTCTCTATAATTCCCTTCAATAAGCTATTTTCTTGCTCAAGTGTAACTTGGCTAAGAGAGTCATTAGTGGAATCAAGAGAACTACTAGAGGCAACAACATTGGATTTAGCATGATTATTGTTACTAATAGAAGAAGAATCTTTCTTGTTCTTGTTGCTAGATTTAACTTGTGGCATGTAAGTAGACAAGAGTAAATGCTTGGCAATGTAAGAAGAACTTTTCTTGCAAAGATCATCATTGATTGATTTTAAGAACTCATGCTCTTGCTCAAGGTTGAGCTTTTCAAAGTGTAGCTTCTCATGAGTCTTTAAAAGTTCTCGATGATCTTCCAAGGTAGTTTCATGAGCTAACTTAAGAGTGTTTAGTTCTTTAGTTAGATGCTCAATCTTATTCTTATCATCGTCATTCATTTTATCTTGATTATCATGATTAATAACAAGTTCACCATGGTTCTCATAACTAGAGTTGTCAACAAGTAAATCATCATCTCCTAGCAAATCATCTTCATCACTATTAAAATCAACATACTCGGGGTGTGTTACCTTTGGACCCTTGGCCATGAAGCATCTTCCAATTCCTTCATTTGGTGAGTCAAATATGTTGTAGGAGTTGGTTGAGACAAGTGCTAGACCAGCAACACCTTCATCTTGAGTATATTCGGAGTCGGAGTGATAACTTCTTTCAGAGTGATGGTCGGAGTCGGAGCCGGATACCCATTCACCAACATGAGCTTGATGTCTTCTTTTTGTGTAGCTCTTTGATGATTTGTCCTTCCTCTCCGAATCCTTGCTTCTCTGAGAGGGTCTTCGTTCATAACGATCATTTCTACTCCTTCTCTCTCTTGGTGGTGATTCTTCCCTTCTACTTCTTTTGTAGGGTGCCGTACACTCATGTTCGGGTCTTCCACAATTGTAGCAATTATGCTCGCGACCAGAAGATCTTTTGTCATTGTAGGACTTGACTTGGAACTTCTTTCCTTGCTTCTACTCTTGTAGAACTTGTTTAAGTTCTTCACCATTAGGCTCAATTCTTCATTGAAGGTTTGTTTCTCACTTGATGATGTGGGAGTATCACACGAGGATTTGTAAGCACCACTTGGCTTGTTGTGAAGCTCTTCCTTATCCTTAAGTGACATCTCATGAGCAACAATTCTTCCAATGACTTCCGTTGGCTTGAGATCTTTGTAGTTGGGCATCATTTGGATCAATGTGCACACGGTATCATATTTTCCATCCAAGGCTCTTAGGATCTTCTTGATGATGAATCTATCGGTCATCTCTTCACTTCTTAAGTCGGCAATCTCATTTGTGATGAGAGAAAGCCTAGAGTACATTTCAGCGACACCTTCACCATCCTTCATTTTGAACTTGTCAAGTTGACTTTGAAGCACATCCAATTTGGATTCCTTGACGGAGTCGGTACCCTCGTGCATATCAATCAAAGTATCCCAAATTTCCTTTGCATTCTCAAGACGGCTGATTTTGTTGTATTCTTCAGGGCACAATCCGTTGAAGAGAATATCACAAGCTTGAGCGTTGTATTGCAGCATCTTCAACTCTTCCGCGGTAGCTTCACGGTTCGGTTCTCTCCCATCAAAGAATTCGCCTTGCAAGCCAATACACATAATAGCCCAAACGACGGGGTTATGTCCAAGAATATGCATTTTCATCTTATGTTTCCAACTAGAAAAATTAGTACCATCAAAGTAAGGACCTCTATGGTGGTAATTTCCCTCGCTAGACGCCATACTCTCCTAGGTTGTGAAACCAAGGCTATGATCACCAAAAGCTATGGAATCAAGGAAAATGGAGACCAAAGCTCTGATACCAATTGTAGGATCGAAAGTATGTCTAGAGAGAGGGGTGATTAGACTACTTGACCAAGTAAAAATCTAGCCTTTTCCCAATTTTAAGTCTTGGCAGATTTTAGCAACTTAGCACAAATCAAGTAGTCAACCTACACATGCAATTCTAAGAGTATAGCAAAGGAATGTAAAACAATTGCATATGAAGGTAAAGGGAGGAGTTTGAAGGGAGCAAATGGAATGTAGACACGGATACTTTTTATCCATGGTTCCGATAGGTGGTCCTATCGTACATCCATGTTGATGGAGACTTCAACCCACGAAGGGTAACGGTTGTGCGAGTCCACGGAGGGCTCCACCCATGAAGGGTCCACGAAGAAGCAACCTTGTCTATCCCACCATGGCCATCGCCCACGAAGGACTTGCCTCACTAGGGTAGATCTTCACGAAGTAGGTGATCTCCTTGCCCGTACAAACTCCTTGGTTCAACTCCACAATCTTGACGGAGGCTCCCAAGTGACAATCTAGGAGATACCACTCCCCAAAAGGTAATAGATGGTGTGTTGATGATGAACTCCTTGCTCTTATGCTTCAAATGATAGTCTCCCCAAGACTCAACTCTCTCTCACAGGATTTGGATTTGGTGGAAAGATGATTTGAGTGGAAAGCAACTTGGGGAAGGCTAGAGATCAAGATTTATGTGGTTGGAATGGAATATCTTAACCTCAACACAAGTGTTGGTGGTTCTCTCTCAGAAAATGTATGTTGGAAGTGTAGGCATGTTCTGATGGCTCGCTCAATGAATGAAGAGTGGGTGGAGGGGTATACATAGCCTCCACAAAAAATCTAACTGTTACAGACAATTTACCAAACTCGGTGGGACCGAATTAGAAAACTCGGTCAGACCGATTTAGTTCAAAATGTGAACCTTAGGATTTTCGGTGGGACCGACATGTCAACTCGGTGGGACCGATTTCATTAGGGTTAGGGCATAACGTAATATCGGTGAGACTGATTACACAAACTCGGTGGGACCGATTTTGGTAATAAGCAAACAAAGAGTTGGTCAGGCAAACTCGATGGGACCGATTCGCTCATCTCGGTTAGACCGAAACGTTACAAAGGGGAAACAGAGAGTTTGCATTGCAATCTCGGTGGGACCGATTGCTCATCTCGGTTGGACCGAAATGTTACGTAGGGAAACAGAGAGGTTGCAATCCCATCTCGGTGAGACTGATATCCCTATCGGCGAGACCGAAAAGACTAGGGTTTGTGGCAGTGGCTATGTCAACTGAACTCGGCGGCGCCGGATAGAAAGTTTCGATGGGGCCGAGTTTGACTTTTGGTTTGGGACATATGTGGATATGAGAAAGTAGTTGAGGATTTTTTCGAGCATACCACTAAGCATTTTGAGCAAGAAACTTATTAAGCAACACCTCACCCCCTTTTAATAGTATTGGCTTTTCCTATGGACTCAATGTGATCTTGGATCACTAAAAGTAAAATGTAGAGTCCTGAGCTTTGAGCTTAAGCCAATCTTTTTGTCCTTAGCATTTTGAGGGGTCCACTTTCTAACCCATGCCCATGCCAATCATTGTGCTTTCCTGAAATATTTATCTTGAAATAGCATTAGCTCAATGAGCTATATGTTGTTAGGAATTACCAAAACCACCCAGGGATAGTTGCACTTTCAGTTTGTCGAGTGCTCATTAAGAAAGTTTTTGAACAAACTCCTTAAGAAAAGTTCTCCAAAAGATCCCAATGAAAGAATCCTTTGAAGCATCTAGTCGTCACAAGCGTTTTGAGTACTTGTGGAGCCAAAACAGACTCCGTATGAGTCAGATATCCATGTTTCAGTTAACACTGCGCAAAACTGATTCCGAACGACAGTTACAGACTAGTTCTTGTGTAGTTGCATTCGATTTTTTCCATTCTACTTCACTAAACATCTCCATATGAGATCCAATTACTTGTAGGGAAATGCAAGAGACCTCGGTTATGATGATGCACTAGTTCCATAGCTGGGAATTTGTGTATTTTCTCGAAATGCGTTTGTCGAGTGCTCATTAAGAAAGTTTCTATACAAGTTTCTAAACGAACACCTTAAGAAAAGTTCACCGAAAGTTGCCTATGAAAGAATCATTTGAAGCATCTGGTTGTCACAAACGTTTTGACTACTCGTGGAGCCAAAACGGACTCCGTATGAGTCAGATATCCATGTTTCAGTTAACATTGCGCAAAACTGATGCTCATTAAGAAAGTTTTTATACAAGTATTGAAAGAACTCCTTAAGAAAAGTTCTCCAAAAGTTCCCAGTGAAAGAATCAATTGAAGCATCTGGTCGTCAAAAACGTTTTGACTACTTGTGGAGCCAATACGGACTCCGTATGAGTCAAATATCCATGTTTCAGTTAACACTGTGCCAAACTGATTCTGAACGACTGTAATAGACTAGTTCTTGTGTAGTTGCATTCGATTTTTTCCATTATAATTCACTAAACATATCCATATCAGATCCAATTACTTGTAACAAAATGCAAGAGACCTCAGTTATGATGACGCACTAGGTCCATAGCTGGGACTTTGTGTATGTACTCGAAATGCGTTTGTCGAGTGCTCATTAAGAAAGTTTGTATACAAGTTTCAGAATGAACTCCTTAAGAAAAGTTCGCCAAAAGTTCCCTATGGAAGAATCCTTTGAAGCATCTCGTCGTCACAAACGTTTTGACTACTTGTGGAGCCAAACCGGACTCCGTATGAGTCAGATATCCATGTTTCAGTTAACACTGCGCAAAACTGATTCCGAACGACACTTACAGACTAGTTCTTGTGTAGTTGCGTTTGCTTTTTTCCATTCTATTTCACTAAACATCTCCATATGAGATCCAATTACTTGTAGGGAAATGCAAGGGACCTCAGTTATGATCATGCACTGGGTCCATAGCTGGGACTTTGTGTATGTTCACAAAATGCGTTTGTCGAGTGCTCATTAAGAAAGTTTCTATAAAAGTTTCTGAACGAGCTCCTTAAGAAAAGTTCTCGAAAAGTTCCCTATGAAAGAATCCTTTGAAGCATCTGGTTGTCACAAACGTTTTGACTACTTGGGGAGCAAAACGGACTCCGTGAGTCGATATCCATGTTTCAGCTTAACACTGCGCAAAACTGATTCCGAACGACAGTTACAGACTAGTTCTTGTGTAGTTGTGTTCGATCTTTTCCATTCTACTTCACTAAACATCTCCATATGAGATCCAATTACTTGTAGGGAAATGCAAGAGAACTTAGTTATGATGATGCACTTGGCCCATTTACTACGATGTGACGCATGCGTGCGGGAACTGCCCCATGCATGCCGCCTGCGTCACGCACACCCCTCCAGGCCGCACCGCGCGCGTGGGTCATGGGAAGTGGAGCGCGCGAAAAGTCTTACCGCGGAAAAAAACGCCCCACCTGCCCGTGCACCGTTTTGGGCCTAACCCAACGACGTATCGCGCTTATGTGTGGCCCAGGCCCGGGGGCTCCTGTCGGTGTACAAAAAGAGGGGCATGTTTTTGTACCCCTTTACGTGTGCACAGGCAGTCAGAGCCACGCCCACGACTACACCAAACAGAGCAGGGGAGGTGAGCCAAGGTAAGGCCGAAGCCCAAGACATTCAAGGCAACGCCAAGGCCAAGACCACAAAGAGCAGAGGGACGAAGCAGGTTCCCCCGGCAAGACCCTTGCCGGGTGGCCTCAGCGGCCCCGGCAAGACTCTTGTCGGGACAGCTCGCCTCACACCAACAGAGCGAGCCACCCTTGAGCCCACGGTCCCCAACACCATCATCCACGTGGGGCCAGGGCTCTGGAGGCACCTCCGTGGTGGCATGCAGATCTTTTTGAAGACATGATCAAGATCAGATGAGGGTTAGAAGACGACGATTCTCGGCAAGATCCTTGCCGATTTAAGGCCATCACCCCGGCAAGATCCTTGCCGGGACGACAAAGACGCCACTCAAGAAGACCCTTGCCGCCAACCGGCTAGGCCCTCACCAAGGACATCAGCCAGGGCCACCGCTGCATCTACCGACGACCAAGCTTCCATCACCGTTACGCAGCTGCCACCCAACCAGTGGCGGGCACATGCGTGGCAACATGCAGCTCCCAGGCCAACTCATCAAGCGCCTGCGTGGTGGCATGTAGATCTTTGTGAAGGCTCCACCACCGCGCCACCTCAGCTGCCTGCCTGCCTACATGGCACCGCACACATCGCTTGTCGGGGCGCGTGTCGGCGTGAGGAGGAGCAGCGACGGACGGGACGGGCCTCGCCCCCGTCCCCGATAAAGCGAGGGGACACCTAAGCGGTGCATTAAATGCATCTTGTCGTGTAATACGAGGGATAACCCCGCATCACTGTACACCTTTCCACCTCCTGTGTGCCACTGTGGCAACCCCTTTTTCCTATAAAAGGAGGCCCGAGGCGACCAGGAGAAGGATTCGGATCTTTCGAAGCACGCGCTGACCACAGCTAGTTCAAGAGCTCAAGACCTCTCAGAAATACACCCACCAAAGCAGGACTAGGGTTTTACGCATCCTCGCGGCCCGAACCTGGGTAAACGATCCTTGTGCTGTCTACTAGCCATGCTCTCCTCGCAACTCTGCGCCCCATTAACCGTAGTAGGGATTCTTGTGATCCCATAGGTGTCGTTCCACACCGACATCTTTGGCGCGCCAGGTAGGGGGCGCAATAGTGAGAATCTAGTCTGGTAGTTAGCCTAGCGGTTCTTCGTTGCTCTCGGTCTCTGAGAAGAAGGCGGCCGGGGAAACGACACCGGCTCGGCAACAGAAAAGCTAAGTTATTCAGAGCCTTGGATTATTTCCTTTTACACTTGAGGTTATCGTCCTCGGAGATCTGGCCTATCTATGGGAAACCTGCACGCAAAGGGGCCCCCGCGATTGGCAACGCCTTTGTTCTGTATCGAGTCTGCTCAACAGCTCAAAGCTGCCGCGTCGAGAGCGGCGGGGTAGCCTTCCGCACCTGGCAACGCTCCTGACTCTGACTCGAGTCAAGCTCGGCAGTTTGGGCGGCCGCGTTAAGGGCGGCAAGGTGTTCCGCCCGGCAGCAAGCACACCCGGCAGGCCAATGGGGACCCGTCCCCAAGACGCCTCCTTGGGTTTACGCGCCGGTGAGCCTACCCAGTAACGTAGGGTGGACATACAAAGGAAAATCAAACAGGAAAAATAACATGCATAATGCTGAAAGTGCTGCAGAGTTATATTACATCAAATTGTTGCTGCGGTTCTAACTAGAGATAGCGATTGTCTTGGTTGTGAACCTGCAGCTGTGATAAAGGACGGGATGCCTAGTCCTGGCGCTAGCCCTCCACCCTCAGAATTCTGCCGACACGGCTGATGATGGGCTTGATGCGCTCCCTGAGCGGCGCGAGGTCAGTACCCTCCGGCAAGCTCTCCAGCGCGGCATCGAAGTCGAGGTCGGGGTACCAGTGCGCCACCTTGGTGAGAACCTTGGTCATGGCACCCTGGCAAAGCCTCCGGGACTCCTCGGCCAGCGAGGCCGCCCGGCTGGCGTGGAGCCGCTCCAGAGCGCCAACGACCTTCTCAAAGAACAAAGTCAGGCTGCAATTGGCGCTCACGCTCCGCTCCGGGACGTACCTCATGTCCGGCATCCCCATGATGGCCAGCTGGGCGGTGGCCTGGTTGGCGACGGTGGCAAGGCGATCGAGCCAATGGTTCTCGCCCGCCACGTGATCCGCGAAGTTGAGGCCCTCGTTCGTCCGCAACTCCTTCTTGGCCTCCAGCTCCTTGGCCAGGGTCCCCTCTCGGGTCTTGGCCTCCTCCAACACCTTCTCGAGACCCTCCAGCTTCAGCTTGAGGTCTTTGATGGAGTTGTTGGCCTCGGAGAGCTCCCCAGCCTTGCTGACGACCGCGCCCTGCGCCTCTGTCAGAGCACTATTAAGCGTGTCCCTCTCTTGGGACAGCTTCAGCGCCTGCTCCTTCAGCCTGTCGCGCTCCGCCTCCAGCTCCTCCACCTTGCCGGCATGAACCTGGGCCTAGGCATTGAGTGCCTCTTTGTGCCTCTGCTCCAGCTCACTGGTCCGCTGCAAGACAAGCTTCTCCATCTCTGCATCCTTGCCGTGAAGCATGGCGGCAAGCTTCGTCTCGCGTGTGGCGAGGTCCTCCTCCTGGGAGTTCAGCGCGGCCTCACGCTGGGTCTGAGCGGCTTCGGCGGCCGCGGCCAAGTTCTTCGCCGTCTCTTGAGCCTTCTCGATGTCGGCGAGCTTCATGGTGAGCTCCACGTCGCGCCTGCCCTGCTCGCCCTGGGCAGCCTTGAGCTCCTCGTGGGCCTCGCGGAACTAGTCCTACGCCTCGGCAACGCGCTTCTGGAGGTCCGCCTCCGCCTTCTCCACCATCGCCGTCCTGGACTTAACCTTGTCCAGACAGGCGCGGTGGAGCGCCTGGAGCTTCCGGAAGCTGGCACCCATGGCATGGAGGAGCCGCTCCTCCTGCGAGCTGTCGCCGCCAACGATCGGCTCATCGATGACTTCAAGCCCAGCAGCAGCAAGCACCTCGTCGTCGAACACCTCTCCCACAACGGGTGTCCTGGTGCTCGCCGTGCCTGGAAGGTGGACGAACAAGTCGTCGCTCACCCTCAGATACTTGCCGGAGCCGGAAGCAGCGGAAGAGGAAGGCTGGTCCTCGGCCACCTCCTCCTCCTCCTCCTCGGTAGTGGCCCCGCCGGCCTCCCCGGGAGGCCCCTTGTCGGTCTCCTCAGCGGCGGCCTTGCCGGCCTCCCCGGCGGGCCCCTTGGCAGCGTCCTCAGCAGCACCCTTGGCGGCCTCCTCCGCGGCGATCTTATCGGCGTCCGCCTTGGCGACGTCCTCGATGACGGCGTCCACGTCCTCCGAGTTCACCAAGGAGGGATCTGGACACCAAAGAAGGGGGTGAGGCAAGGCCAAGACCAAGAACCAGAAAGAAAAAGGAACAGGGACGATCGTTGAACGACTTACCTATGCCAGTACCCGGCTGGGGAACGGAAGTCCCCTCCCTGCCAACATTTGGCGTCGAGGAAAAGCCGCCGGCGCCCAAGTTCTCCTCCTCCTCCTCCATGTGCGTGGGCTTGGTGCTTGGCGCCCTTACCGGGGACGCCCCTCAGGGCGGCCTTGTCGATGGGGGCGGCATGTTGGGAGTAGCCCTCTGTGGCTCCTCCTCCTGCTGCTCTCCTCCTGCATACCCGGCAAGGTCAGCACCAAAGTGTCAGGCCCCTGACACATGTCGATGGGAGAAGATTGACGAACTTACGCTGGGAGCTATGCCGGGGGCTGCTGTCCGGGCTGCTCAACACCACCAACGGCGCCCTCGAAGTGCCGGCCGGGGGCTGGCCACTCGCCGAGACCTTGGCCCTCTTCGCTCTCTGGGCCAGCGTCTCCCCGCCCCTGCAAGAATTACGACAAGTCAAGGCAAGCAACGCAGAGTGAGGAGACAAAGATAATGAAAAGGAACCAGATGCTTACTCGTCGTCTGCCTCCTCCTCTGATGTCTTCCTCTTCCTCCTCGGGCTGAGGGATCCATAATCGAAGGTGAACTCCATGTCAACATCCGCCGGAGGAGGTGAGGGAGGCGGCGTCTGGGCACGCTTGGATGAAGAAGAGGCAGCTGTCTTCTTCTTCACCGCGACCTCCGTCGGCTTCTTCGCCGCCGCGGCCCTCGTGTGGGGCCGGGACCCCTCCAAGGTCAGCTGCGGCTGCGCAGCCCTGCCGGGTGTCGGTGCAGGGACGACACCTATGGGATCACAAGAATCCCTACTACGGTTGTGGGGCGCGGGGTCGTGAGAAGAGCAGATCAAACAGATAGCACACGGGTTCTTTATCCAGGTTCGGGCCGCGAGATGCATAAAACCCTACTCCTGCTTTGGTGGTTAGTTTATCTGCGTTCTTGAGATAGCTATGGGGTGTGAGGAGCTCCCAAAAGGCCGAATCCCCCTCCTGGTCGCCTTGGGCCTCCTTTTATAGGGGAAGGGGTTGCCACAGTGGCATACAGGAGGTGGAAAGGGTACAGTCGTACGAGTTTATCCCTTGCATTACATGACAAGGCGCCATAAATGCGTCTTGCTTAGGTGTCCTTGCTTTATCGGGGACAGGGGAGAGCCCAGTCTCGCCCGCCGCCGCTCCCTTTCGTGTTGACACGCGCCCTGGCCAGCGGTGCCTGTGGTGCCATGTAGGTACGCAGGCAACTGAGGTGGCGCAGTGGTGGGTCTCCATGAAGGTTCGCTCACCGCCACGCAGGTGCCTGCCCAACTGGTTGGGTCGGCAGCCGCATGGTGGAGGCTTGATTGGCGCGGGCCTGATGGTGGCCCTACGGGTGTCCTTGGCGAGGTTTTGCTGCAGCCCCGGCAGGCCGGGGCCCCGGCAAGGGTCTTGCCGTGGCGCCTGCTGCCATCCCCGACAAGGCTCTTGCCGGGGGCCTTGTGGTCCCCCTTGGCCGGGATCCCGCCAAGGGTCGTCATCTTCTATAGTATGTATCCGATCTTTGGATGTCTTCACAAAGATTTGCATGCCACTACGGGGATGTCTCCCGAATCCTTTGCCCCATGGAGGGGGGGGGGGGGCAGTGGATTCAAAGGTGATCTGCTCCGTGGGCGTGGGGCGAGCCGGCCCGGCAAGGGCCTTGCCGGGTTTGCTAAAATCGCCCCCCGGGAAGGATCTTGCCGTGGGAGTCTGCTTCGTCCCCTTTGCTCTTTGTGGTCTTGGTCTTGGCGTCGTTCTGCTTCTTCCGAGCTTCGGCCTTAACTTGGCTCACCTTCCTTGCCTTGCTTTAGTGTGGCGCCGCCCGCGGGTC
Organism: Aegilops bicornis; assembly: GCA_021605145.1. Taxonomy (NCBI): domain Eukaryota; kingdom Viridiplantae; phylum Streptophyta; class Magnoliopsida; order Poales; family Poaceae; genus Aegilops; species Aegilops bicornis. Next base: position 187,129,220 of record CM038674.1, read on the forward strand.
AGACTGCCTGTGCACAGTTAAAAGGTGTACCCTTCTTTTTGTACACTGACAGGAGCCCCCGGGCCTAGGCCACACGTAAGCGCAATCGTGTCGTTGGGCTAGGCCCAGAAACGGTGTGCGGGCAGGCAGGGTGGTTTTTACCGCGGTAAGTCTTTTCGCGCGCTGCGCTTCCCACGCCTCCCGCGCGTGGCTTGGCGTGGTGAGGCGTGCGTGACGTGGGCGGCATGCGTGGGGCTGAGCTCTGCACGCATGCGTCCCGTCGCAGTTAATGTGAAAGGAGGCGGCCCGCGTTTCCCCCATAAGAAGGAATAACCGCGGGCGCACCGCTCACTTTCACCTCTTCCCTCGTACCTTTTCCAATCTCAGAGCCGCCGTTTCCTCTCTTCCTTCCCTCCTGAGCTTTCGCCGTCGTCCGCCATCGCTGCTTCGCCACCCTCCTTCCTTGCTCCTCTAGACCTCTTGGCCGCCATGGCGCCCAAATCCGCCAAGGGCAAGGGGGTGGCTAAGAGCTCTGGGACCGTGGAGCCGCCGGAGAGCGTGCTGTTGGGGGGACCAGACGAAGTATGCCTTCTTCATCCCCTCGTCGATTGGTGTTCACGATCTCCTGGCCTCCTTCAAGCCCTTATGGGGAGTGAAAACGGGGGAGAGAATTCGGGGCACCCGGCGACGCGCATTATTCTTGCCGCCTGCGCCGATCCTGCCCCAAACCGGTATCCCTTTTTCGTCGATTACCTTTCTTGTGGGTTATGCCCCCCTTTTTCTGATTTCTTCTGCGACATCATGCACACCTTCGGCTTTCGCCTTTTGGATTTCACTCTGAATGCGGTGGCATGCTTGGCTCTCTTCGCGTATCTTTGCGAAGGCTTTGCCGGAGTGCAGCCCAACATGGCACTCTTTCGCCATTATTTCTCCCCTCGAATCCAGCCTGGAGGTGCCGTCTCCGGATGTGTCGCCTGGATCTCAAGATCCATGGGGGCGTACCCAGAAGTTGCCATGAAGGAGAAGTGGGATGAATGGCGTGGCCGGTGGTGCTGGATCGAGGACGAAGACCCGCCAGAATTCTGCAAGGTCCGTCGAACGCCGCCGGTCCGCGGCAGCCGATCGGGTGACGCCGATGCTGCCGGCCAGGAGGCTCACCGTCGCCACCACCAGGATCCTCCACCTGACCCAGCGGGCTCACCACAGAGATGATCGTATGACTTCATTCACCGCCGAATCGCCTCAAGCATAACAAGGGAGGCCAGCACGGCTTTTCACGAACCCAGTGACATTATGCGGCTCACCTGGCCTCGACCACAACTTCACGGTGATGGGGCATGCCCACTTCTGCCAGCCGCTTTTCCAGCTCGGCGTGGGTCGCGATGGCAAGATTGAACGGACCGGCAAGGCGCGAGGGCTGCCGCAAAGGTCGACAAGGCCCTCAAGGGGTCGTTCTTCGTTGCCCGGTGAGGTGGTCCTGTTGTGCAATAACTCACGCCGTCCGAGATCATTGCTATGATGCCGACCGCAATGCGCATGGCCTCGTCCCAGCCGGGCGCGAGCCGACGGAAGCAGACGCGGCAGCTTCTTCGACTCCTTGGTCGAGGTGTACGTCAATGCTGACGTCGAGCGGTGGCTTGTCATGGACACCACCCAGGCGGAGCTGGACTACATCGCCACTAGGGCGAGGGAGGCACAGCTTGCCATGGAGGCCGGCAGCGCCGGGGGTGTGGAAGACAAAGCCGCGACGGCTGCGGAGGAGGAGCAGTTCACCTTGTGGGCGGCGGCCACCGGGGAGGTCAGCAGCGCCGACGCTGGAGCTCCGCTTGTCGAGGACGCGGCCGACGAGTCATCGTCGGAGGAGGAGGACGTGGCGGCGAGCTCGACGCCAACCAGGGGAAGAGGGCGAGTCCTGCAGCGGGCTGGCTCCGGCGAGCCGGTCCGGCCTGGCAGGGCCACGCGGCCTCAATTGAACCTGGAGGGGTCCGGGCGCCACACGAGGGCCACGGCGGTGAAGGGGCTGGCGAGGGCCACTGAGAAGAAGAAGGCGACATCCCCTTCCTCATCCAGGCGCGCACAAACCCCGCCGCCCTCTTCGCCTCCTCCGGCAGGTGTCGATTCGGATGATGATGTGGAGCTCCCTTTTGATCTTAGGTCTCTCAGCCCGGAGAGGAAGAGGAAGCTGGTGGAAGAGGAGGAGACGGACGATGAGTGAGTACTCCATTCCTTGTTGTTATTTCCTCTTCCTCGAATCGGGTCGCTTGTCTTGATCCATCTTTGCTTTTGCAGGGAGACGGAGACGTTGGCCCAGAGGGCGAAAAGGGCGAGGACCTTGGCGAGTGATCAGCCCCCGGCTGGGGCTTCAAAGACACCACTGGTGGTGCTGAGCAGCCCGGACACCAGCCCCCGGCGCAGCCCCCAGCGTAAGTTCTTCACCCTCTTCCTACTCGATATGTGGTAGGTGCTCGATGCCATGATGCTAACCTTGCCAGGTTTTGCAGGAGGGGAGCGGCAGCAGGAGGAGCCACAGAGGGCTGCTCCGAACACACCACCCCCATCGACTACGCCATGGGCGTCCCGGCAAGGGCACCGTGCACGAGCCTATACCCATGGAGGAAGAGGGGAACTTGGGCGCTGGTGACTTGCCGCGGCGCCAAATGCGGGCGGGGAGGGGACTTCTGCTTCACAGCCTGGCACTGGTGAGTCGCCTGTCCTTCATCTCTGTTTTTCCCCTTATTTCTTTCTTGGCTTCATCGCTTCTATTATCGCCTGTGCCCTCCTTCAACAGACATGGAGGACGTGGACACGGTTGTGGGAGACATTGCTCAGGAGGCCGCGGCGGAGGCCAGCGGGATTGCTGCTGAGGAGGCCGCCAAGGATGCTGACGAGGCTGCCGTTGACGAAGCCGCCAAGGGTGCTGCCGTGGACGCTGCTGCAGAGGCCGCCAAGGCGTCCGGTGAAGCTTCTGCCGAGGGTGCCAGCAGTGGGCCTGCCGGCGGGGCCGGTAAGGCCTCCGCCGAGGAAGAGGCGGCGGGTGACCAGCCTCCTTCTTCCTCAACCTCGGGCCCTAGCAGATATCTGAAGGTGGGCGACGATCTCTTCGTCCATCTCCCGGGGACGTCAAGCCGAGCGCCTGCCGAAGGGGAAACCTTGGACGGCGAGGTGCTTGCCGCCACCGGGCTTGAGGTGGTTGATGAGCCGGGCGTTGGTGGCGACGGTTCTCCAGAAGAGCAGCTTTTCCGCGCCATGGGGGCCGACTTCCGGAAGCTCCAAGTGCTCTACCGTGCCCGCCTGGACAAGATCAAGGCTAGGATGGCAGCGGTGGACAACGCGGAGGTGGATTTCAAGGCGCGCGTCGCTGAGACGCAAACCTGGTTCCACCAGACTCGCGAGGAGCAGAGAGCCTTTCAGGAGGAGTTGGCCAAGCGCGACGTGGAGCTCACCATGAGAATGGCCGACTCGAGAAGGCTCAGGAAGAGGCGACGAACTTGGCCGCCGCGGCCGAAGACGCCCGGAACCAGCAACAAGCCGCCTTGGATTCCCAGGAAGAGGACCTCTCCGCGCGTGAAGCGAAGCTTAGCGCAACGCTCCGCGGCAAGGATGAGGAGCTCGAGGCCCTTGGCGCGCGACGGACCCGCGAGCTGGAGCAGAGGCACAAGGAGGCACTCGATGCCCAGGCTCTGGCCCATGCCGGTAGGGCGAAGGAGCTGGAAGCAGAGCGGGACGAGCTGAAGGAGCAGGCCTTCAAACTGTCCGGCGAGAAGAACACGCTCAACCGCGCCTTGACAGAGGCGCAAGGAGCAGTCATCAGCAGGACTGGGGAGCTCTCCGAGGCGCAAAACTCCATTAGAGACCTCAGGTTGAACCTGGAGGGTCTCGATAAGATGTTGTCGGAGAGCAGGGCTTGGGAGGAGACCTTGACCAGGAGCCTCGAGGAGGAGAAGCAGCTACGGGCAAACGAGGCCGCCTCCCACCAGGAGTATGTGGTGGGTGAGAACAAGTGGATCAGCCATCTAGAGGTCATCGCCGGCAGGGTCACCTCGCAATTGGCTACCATGGGGTTGCCAAATGTGAGGTACGCCCCCGAGCGCAGCTGGACCATCAACGCCAAGCTTACCCAGTTCTTCGAAGGCGTCCTCGGAGCCTTGGCCTATCTCCACTCCAACAGGACGGCCACGCCGGCCGATGAGGCCCGGCGACTTTGCCGGAGGGTTGTGACCAAGGTCCTCACCAAGGTGGCACATTGGAATCCCAACCTTGACTTCGCGGCCTCGATGAAGAGCTTGCCGGATGGTGTTGACCTCACGGTGCTCAAGGAGCGCATCAAGCCCATCACCAATGGCATCGACGAAATCAAGAGGGTGGAAAGCCAGCGCCGGGATTCCCGTTCTTCTTCGCCGCTGCAGGTTCCCGGCCAAGACAAATTTTATCTTTAGTTAGAACCGCAGCTATGATGTGATGTAATATAACTTTGAAGTACTCTTAATTTTCTTGCACGTTATTTCCCCGTTCAATTCCTCTTTGTATGTGTGCCCCTTGTCGATCGGGTAGGCTTGCCGGCGCAAAAGCCCCTAGGGGCGTTTTGGGGACGGATCCCGTGGCTGCTGGAGTACGCTGCGTGCGCTGGACGAGCCACCTTTCCGCTCCAAACGCTGCCGCATTTAATCGTCGAGCTTGACTCGAGTCAAGATCGAGGGCGTTGTCGATCGCGGAAGGTTACTCGCCATTCTCGACGCAGCCGCTTGAGCCGTTGAGCGGACTCGAAACATGGCAAGGGCGTTGCCGATCATGGGAGAGCCTGGCGTCAAGGGGTTCTCATACAAAGGCGTGACATCTCTCGGGGATAACCTCAAATAAGAAGGGTAGCACAAATAAGAAGTCAAGCAACTTAGCTTCACATTGGCGATCGCCGAAGCCGATCTTCCGCCTCCTTTCTTCTTCCAAGGTCACGAAGATGAAGGAGTGCCGGGCTAACTGCTAGAGCAGATTCTCACAACTGCGCCCCTACCTGGCGCGCCAAAGATGTCAGTGCGGGGACGACAACAATGGGTTCACAAGAATCACTACTACGGTTGCGGGGCGCAGGGTCGTGAGAAGAGCAGATCAAACAGATAGCACACGGGTTCTTTATCCAGGTTCGGGCCGCGAGATGCGTAAAACCCTACTCCTGCTATGGTGGTTAGTTTATCTGCGTTCTTGAGCTAGCTATGGGCGGAGGAGCTCCCAAAGGCCGAATCCCCTCCCCGGTCGCCTTTGGGCCTCCTTTTATAGGGAAGGGTTGCCACAAAGTGGCATACAGAGGTGGAAAGGGCATGCATCGTCACGAAGTTTATCCCTTGCATTACATGACAAGGCGCCATAAATGCGTCTTGATTAGGTGTCCTTGCTTTATCGGGGACGGGGGAGAGCCCAGTCTCGCCCGCCGCCGCTCCCTTTCGTGTTGACACGCGTCGTGGCCAGCGGTGCCTGTGGTGCCATGTAGGTAGGCAGGCAGCTGAGGTGGTGCAGTGGTGGGTCTCCATGAAGGTTCGCTCGCCGCCACGCAGGTGCCTGCCCAACTGGTTGGGTTGGCAGCCGCACAGTGGAGGCTCGATTGGCGCGGGCCCTATGGTGGCCCTACGGGTGTCCTTGGCAGGGACCTTGCCGCAGCCCCGGCAAGGGTCTTGCTGCGGCGCCTGCTTCCATCCCCGGCAAGGCTCTTGCTGGGGGCCTTGTGGTCCCCCTTGGCCGGGATCCCGCCAAGGGTCGTCATCTTCTATAGTATGTATCCGATCTTTGAATGTCTTCACAAAGATCTGCATGCCACTACGGGGATGTCTCCCGAATCCTCTGCCCCATGGGGGGGCAGTGGACTCAAAGATGATCCGCTCCGTGGGCGTGGGGCGAGCCGCCCCGGCAAGGGCCTTGCCGGGTTTGCTAAAACCGCCCCCCGGCAAGGATCTTGCCGGGGGAGTCTGCTTCGTCCCCTTTGCTCTTTGTGGTCTTGGTCTTGGCGTCGTTCTGCTTCTTCCGAGCTTTGGCCTTACCTTGGCTCACCTTCCTTGCCTTGCTTTAGCGTGGCGGCGCCCGCGGGTCAGACTGCACGTGCGCAGTTAAAAGGTGTACCCTTCTTTTTGTACACCGACACCGGGCCGGACTGGCTCACCGGAACTGGCCTGCCGCAAGACTCTCCCCCTCCCCGTAGGTGGCATCGGGTCTGCGGTCTCGGCCTCCTCCTCCGACGACTCGCCGGTCACATCCTCAACCAGAGGAGCCTCGGTGCCGGCGCTGCTGGCTCCCCCGGCGGCCGCCGCCCACCGGGTGAGCTCCTCCTCCTCCGCGGCCGTCACGGCCTTGTCCTCCACACCAACGGCAATGCCGGCCTCCCTGGCAAGCTGTGCCTCCCTCGCCCTGGTGGCAATGTAGTCTAGCTCCGCCTGGGTGGTGTCCTGGACAAGCAGCCGCTCGGCATCGGCGTTGACGTACCCCTCGTGCAGGGTGTCAAAGAACTGCTGCACTTCGGTGTCCTCCAGCTCCTTCCAGCTCGGGTCGGGGCCATGCGCATTGCCGTCCGGCATCATGGCAATGATCTCGGACCGACGCGAATTGTTGCACAACGGGACCACCCTCGTTGGCAGCTTTAACAACGGCCCCTTGAGGACCTTGCCAGCCTTCGCGGCGGCCCTCGCGACCTTGCCAGTCCGCTCGACCTCGCCGTTGCGGCCCACATCAAGCTGGAAAGAGCCACTGGCAGAAATGGGCGTGCGCCATCACCGTGAAGTTATGGTCGAGGCCGGGGCGGAGCCGCATGATGTCAGCGGGGTTTGTGAAGAGCCAGGCTGGCCTCCCCTTGTTATGCAGAGGAGCGATCCGGCGACAGATGAAGTCCGCCCTAATCATTTCAAGGGTGAGCCCGGCCTGGGTCAGCCGGAGAATCCTGGTGGTGGGAACCATGAGCTTTCCGTCGGTGGTGTCGACATCGCTCCAATCACTTCCACGAACCAGCGGCGCCCGGCAAACTCTGCAGAACACTGGCGGGTCCTTCTCTTTGATCCAGCACCACCGGCCCTGCCATTCCTCCCACCTCTCCCTCATGGCGTCGTCCGGCTACGCTCCCTCGGCTTTTGGGATCCAGGCGATGCACCCCGAGATGGCACCTCCCGTCTGGATCCGAGGGAAGAAGTAACGGCGGAAGAGCGCCGTGTTGGGGTGCACCCCGGCGAAGCCTTCACAGAGGTGCGCGAAAAGTGCCATGCACGCCACCGCATTCGGAGTAAAATCCAGGAGGCGGAAGCCGAAGGTGTGCGTGATGTCGCTGAAGAAATCGGAGAAGGGAGGACAGAGGCCACAAGAAAAGTAATCAACAAAGAAGGGGTACCGATTTGGGTCAGGCTCGGTGCAGTCGGCAGGGATGACGCGTGTGGCTGGATGCCTTGAATCCCCCCCCCCCCCCCGTCTTCACTCCCCACAGGGGCCTGAAGGAGTCCCGAAGCTCGGACACGTCGACCGCCGAGGGGAAGAAGAAGGCAGACTGCGTCTGCTGCCCCGCCAGCGCGCTCTCCGGCGGCTCCACAACACCGGCATCCTTGGCCACCCCCTTGCCCTTGGTGGATTTTGGCGCCATGGCGGCTGGGGGAGGAGGGTAGGACAGAGGGCAGCGGAAGCGCAATGGCGGCGAGCAGAAACGAAGCTTGGAGAAGAAGAGGAAGCCGGGTGGAGTTTCTGAGATTGGGGTTGCGCGAAGGGTAAAACGAACAGTGCGCCCGCGGTTATCCCTTTTTATGGGGAAGCCGCGGGTCGCGCTTCCCATTTACTGCGACGTGACGCATGCGTGCGGGAACCGCCCCATGCATGTCGCCCACGTCATGCACACCCCTCCACGCCGCACCGCGCGCGCGGGTCGTGGGAAGCGGAGCGCGCGAAAAGTCTTACCGCGGTAAAAACCGCCCCGCCTGCCCGCGCACCGTTTTGGGCTTGACCTAACAACGTATCGCGCTTATGTGTGGCCCAGGCCCGGGTTCTCCTGTTGGTGTACAAAAAGAGGGGCACGTTTTTGTACCCCTTTACCTGTGCACGGGCAGTCAGAGCCACGCCCACGACCACACCAAACAGAGCAGGGGAGGTGAGCCAAGGTAAGGCCGAAGCCCAAGACAGTCAAGGCAACGCCAAGGCCAAGACCACAAAGAGTAGAGGGACGAAGCAGGTTCCCCCGGCAAGACCCTTGCTGGGCAGCCTCAGCGGCCCCGGCAAGACTCTTGCCGGGGCAGCTCGCCTCACACCAACAGAGCGAGCCACCCTTGAGCCCACGGTCCCCAAGACCATCATCCACGTGGGGCCAGGGCTCTGGTGGCACCTCCGTGGTGGCATGCAGATCTTTGTGAAGACATGATCAAGATCAGATGAGGGTTAGAAGACGACGATTCTCGGCAAGATCCTTGCCGACGAAGGCCACCAGCCCCCCGGCAAGATCCTTGCCGGGGACGACAGCACGCCACGGCAAGACCCTTGCCGGGCCAACCGGCTAGGCCCTCACCAAGGACATCAGCAGGGCCACCGCCAGACCCGCCGACGACCAAGCTTCCATCACCGTTCACATGCAGCTGCCAGCCCAACCAGCTGGGCGGGCACATGCGTGGCAACATGCAGCTCCCAGGCCAACTCATCAAGCGTTTGTCGAGTGCTCATTAAGAAAGTTTCTATAAAAGTTTCTGAACGAGCTCCTTAAGAAAAGTTCTCGAAAAGTTCCCTATGAAAGAATCCTTTGAAGCATCTGGTTGTCACAAACGTTTTGACTACTTGGGGAGCAAAAACGGACTCCGTGTGAGTCAGATATCCATGTTTCAGTTAACACTGCGCAAAACTGATTCCGAACGACAGTTACAGACTAGTTCTTGTGTAGTTGCGTTCGATCTTTTCCATTCTACTTCACTAAACATCTCCATATGAGATCCAATTACTTGTAGGGAAATGCAAGAGAACTCAGTTATGATGATGCACTTGGCCCATTTACTACGACGTGACGCATGCGTGCGGGAACCGCCCCACGCATGCCGCCCGTGTCACGCACACCCCTCCAGGCCGCACCGCGCGCGTGGGTCATGGGAAGTGGAGTGCGCGAAAAGTCTTACCGCGGTAAAAACCGCCCCACCTGCCCGTGCACCGTTTTGGGCCTGACCCAACAACGTATTGCGCTTATGTGTGGCCCAGGCCCGGGGGCTCCTGTCGGTGTACAAAAAGAGGGGCACGTTTTTGTACCCCTTTTCGTGTGCACGGGCAGTCAGAGCCACGCCCATGACTACACCAAATAGAGCAGGGGAGGCGAAGCCCAAGACATTCAAGGCAACACCAAGGACAAGACCACAAAGAGCAGAGGGACGAAGCAGGTTCCCCCGGCAAGACCCTTGTCAAGGGCCTCGGCCCCAAAGAAGACTCTTGCCGGGGCAGCTCGCCTCACACCAACAGAGCGAGCCACCCTTGAGCCCATAGTTTCCAAGACCATCATCCACGTGGGGCCAGGGCTCGGGAGGCACCTCCGTGGTGGCATGCAGATCTTTGTGAAGACATGATCAAGATCAAATGAGGGTTAGAAGACGATGATTCTCAGCAAGATCCTTGCCGAGGAAGGCCACCAGCCCCCCGGCAAGATCCTTGCCAGGGATGAAAGCACGCCACGGCAAGACCCTTGCCGGTCCACCCAGTGTCGGGCCACCCGGCAAGGCCCTCACCAAGGACGCCAGCAGGGCCACCGCCAGACCCGCCGACGACCAAGCTTCCACCGCTGTTCGCATGCAGCTGCCAGCCCAACCAGCTGGGCGGGCACCTGCGTGGCAACATGCAGCTCGCAGGCCAACTCATCAAGCGCCTGCATGGCGGCATGCAGATCTTCGTGAAGGCTCCACCACCGCGCTACCTCAGCTGCCTGCCTGCCTACTTGGCACCGCACGCATCTCTGGCCGGGGCGCGTGTCGAAGCGAGAAGGAGCAGCGACGGACAGGACGGGCCTCACCCCCATCCCTGATAAAGCAAGGGGACACCTAAGCGGTGCATTAAATGCATCTTGTCCTGTAATACGAGGGATAACCTCGCAACACTGTACACCTTTTCCACCTCCTGTGTGCCACTGTGGCAACCCATTTTTCCTATAAAAGGAGGCCCGAGGCGACCAGGAGAAGGCTTCGGCTCTTTCAAACCGCGCGTTCACCACAACTAGTTCGAGAGCTCAAGAACTCTCAGAAATACACCCACCAAAGCAGGACTAGGAATTTACGCATCCTCGCGCCCCGAACCTGGGTAAACGATCCTTGTGCTGTCTACTATCCCTGCTCACCTCGCAACCCTGCGCCCCAGCAACCGTAGTAGGGATTCTTGTGATCCCATAGGTGTCGTTCCACACCGACATCTTGTGTAGTTGCATTCGTTTTTTTTTTCATTCTACTTCTCTAAACATCTCCATATGAGATCCAATTACTTGTAGAGAAATGCAATAAAACTCAGTTATGATGATGCACTAGTTCCATAGCTAGGACTTTGTGTATGTTCTCGAAATGCGTTTGTCGAGTGCTCATTAAGAAACATTCTAAACAAGTTTCTGAATGAACTCCTTAATAAAAGTTCTCCAAAAGTTCCCTATGAAAGAATCCTTTGAAGCATCTTGTCGTCACAAACGTTTTGACTACTTGTGGAGCCAAAACGGACTCCGTGTGAGTCAGATATCCATGTTCAGTTAACACTGCGCAAAACTGATTCCGAACGACACTTACAGACTAGTTCTTGTGTAGTTGCATTTGATTTTTTCCGTTCTAATTCACTAAACATCTCCATATGAGATCCAATTACTAGTAGGAAAATGCAAGAGAACACAGTTATGATGACGCACTAGGTCCATAGCTGGGACTTTGTGTATGTTCTCGAAATGCGTTTGTCGAGTGCTCATTAAGAAAGTTTCTCTACAATTTTCTGAACGAACTCCTTAAGAAAAGTTCTCTTAAAGTTCCTTATAAAAGAATCCTTTGAAGTATCTGGTCATCACAAACGTTTTGACTACTTGTGGAGCCAAAATGGACTCCGTATGAGTCATATATCCATCTTTCAGTTAACACGCGCCAAACTCATTCCGAACGACAGTTACAGACTAGTTCTTGTGTAGTTGCATTCGATTTTTTCCATTCTACTTCGCTATACATCTCCATATGAGATCCAATTACTTTTACAGAAATTCAATACAACTCAGTTATGATGATGCACTAGGTCCAAACCTGGGACTTTGTGTATGTCCTCGAAATGCGATTTTGGAGTGCTCATTAAGAAAGTTTCCATACAATTTTGTGAACGAACTCCTTAAGAAAATTTCTCCAAAAGTTCCCAATGAAAGAATCCTTTGAAGCATCTGGTTGTCACAAACGTTTTGACTACTTGTGGAGCCCAAATAGACTCCGTATGAGTCAGATATCCATGTTTCAGATTAACCTTTGCGTAAACTGATTCCGAGCAGCGATTCTGAGACTAGTTCTGGTGTAGTTGCATTCGATTTTTCCCATTCTACTTCACTAAATATCTCCATATGAGATCCAATTACTTGTAGGGAAATGCAAGAGATCTTAGTTATGATGATGCACTAGGTCCATAGCTGCGACTTTCTGTAAGTTCTCGAAATGCGTTTGTCGAGTGCTCATTAAGAAAGTTTCTGAACGAACTCCTTAAGAAAAGTTCTCCAAAAGTTCCCTATGAAAGAATCCTTTGAAGCATCTAGTCGTCACAAACATTTTGACTACTTGTGGAGCCAAAATGGACTCCGAATGAGTCAGATATCCATCTTTCAGTTAACAATGCGCCAAACTCATTCCGAACGACACTTAAAGACTAGTTCTTGTGTAGTTGCATTCGATTTTTCCATTCTACTTCACTAAACATCTCCATATGATATGGAATTACTTGTAGGGAAATGCAAGAGACGTTAGTTATGATGATGCACTAGGTCCATAGCTGGGACTTTGTGTATGTTCTCGAAATGCGTTTGTCGAGTGCTCATTAAGAAAGTTTCTATACAAGTTTCTGAACGAACTCCTTAAGAAAAGTTTTCGAAAGAATCCTTTGAAGCATCTTGTCGTCACAAACATTTTGACTACTTGTGGAGCGAAAATGGACTCCGTATGAGTCAGATATCCATGTTTTAGTTAACACTACGCCAAACTGATTCTGAACGACAGTTACAGACTAGTTCTTGTGTAGTTGCATTCAATTTTTTCCATTCTACTTCACTAAACATCTCCATATGAGATCCAGTTACCTGTAGGGAAAGGCAAGAGACCTTAGTTATGATGATGCATTAGGTCCATAGCTGGGACTTTGTGTATGTTCTCGAAATGCGTTTGTGGAGTGCTCATTAAGAAAGTTTCTATACAATTTTCGGAACGAACTCCTTAAGAAAAGTTCTCCAAAAGTTCCCTATGAAAGAATTATGAAGCTTATGGTCGTCACAAGCATTTTGATTAATTTTGTATCCAAAACAGACTCCTTATGAGTCAGATATCCATGTTTCAGTTAACACTGCGCAAAACTGATTCCGAACGACAGTTATAGACTAGTTCTTGTGTAGTTGCATTCGATTTTTTCCGTTCTACTTCACTAAACATGTCCATATGAGATTCAATTACTTGTAGGGAAATCCAAGAGACCTCATTTATGATGATGCACTAGGCCCATAGCTGGGACTTTGTGTATGTTCTCGAAATGCGTTTGTGGAATGCTCATTAAAAAGTTTCTATACAAGTTTCTGAATGAACTCCTTCAGAAAAGTTCTCCAAAAGTTCCCTATGAAAGAATCTTTTGAAGCATCTGGTCGTCACAAACTTTTTGACTACTTGTGGAGCCAAAACGGACTCCGTATGAGTCATATATCCATGTTTGATTAACACTTTGCGCATAAAACTAATTCCGAATAGCGATTCTGAGACTAGTTCTTGTGTATTTGCATTCAATTTTTGCCTTTCTAATTAACTAAACATATCCATATGACATCCAATTACCTGTAGGGAAGTGCAAGAGATCTTAGTTATGATGATGCACTAGGTCCATAGCTACGACTTTGTGTATGTTCTCGAAATGTGTTTGTCGAGTGCTCATTAAGAAAGTTTCTGAACGAACTCCTTAAGAAAAGTTCTCCAAAAGTTCCCTATGAAAGAATATTTGAAGCATCTGGTTGTCACAAACGTTTTGACTACTTGTGGAGCCAAAATGGACTCCGTATGAGTCAGATATCCATCTTTCAGTTAACAATGCGCCAAACTCATTCCGAACGACACTTAAAGACTAGTTCCTGTGTAGTTGCATTCGATTTTTCCATTCTACTTCACTAAACATCTCCATATGAGATGGAATTACTTGTAGGGAAATGCAAGAGACCTTAGTTATGATGATGCACTAGGTCCATATCTGGGACTTTGTGTATGTTCTCGAAATGCGTTTGTCGAGTGCTTATTAAGAAAGTTTCTATACAAGTTTCTGAACGAACTCCTTAAGAAAAGTTTTCCAAAATTTCCCAATGAAAGAATCCTTTGAAGCATCTTCTCGTCACAAACATTTTGACTACTTGTGGAGCGAAAATGGACTCCGTATGAGTCAGATATCCATGTTTCAGTTAACACTACGCCAAACTGATTCTGAACGACAGTTACAGACTAGTTCTTGTGTAGTTGCATTCAATTTTTTCCATTCTACTTCACTAAACATCTCCATATGAGATCCAATTACTTGTAGGGAAATGCAAGAAACCTCGGTTATGATGATGCACTAGGTCCATAGCTGGGACTTTGTGTATGTTCTCGAAATGCGTTTGTCGAGTGCTCATTAAGAAAGTTTCTATACAATTTTCTGAACGAACTCCTGAAGAAAAATTCTCCAAAAGTTCCCTATGGAAGAATCATTTGAAACATATGGTTGTCACAAACGTTTTGACTACTTGTGGAGCCAAAACAGACTCCGTATGAGTCAAATATCCATGTTTCAGTTAACACTGTGCAAAACTGATTCCGAACGACACTTACAGACTAGTTCTTTTGTAGTTGCATTCGATTTTTTCCGTTCTAGTTCACTAAACATCAACATATGACATCCAGTTACTTGTGGGGAAATGCAAGAGACCTCTGTTATGATGATGCACTAGGTCCATAGCTGGGACTTTGTGTATGTTCTCGAAATGCGTTTCTCGAGTGCTCATTAAGAAAGATTCTATACAAGTTTCTGAACGAACTACTTAAGAAAAGTTCTCTAAAAGTTCGCTATGAAAGAATCCTTTGAAGCATCTGGTCGTCACAAACATTTTGACTACATGTGGAGCCAAAACGGACTCCGTTTGAGTCAGATATCCATGTTTCAGTTAACATTGCGCCAAACTGATTCCGACCGACAGTTACAAACTAGTTCTTGTGTAGTTGCATTCAATTTTTTCCATTCTAATTCACTAGAAATATCCATATGAGATCCAATTACTTATAGGAAAATGCAAGAGACCTCGGTTATGATGATGCACTAGCTCCATAGCTGGGACTTTGTGTGTGTTCTCAAAATGTGTTTGTCGAGTGCTCATTAAGAAAGTTTCTATACAAGTTTCTAAACGAACTCCTTAAAAAAGTTCTCGAAAAGTTCCCTATGAAAGTATCCTTTGAAGAAGCTGGTCGTCACAAACGTGTTGACTACTTGTGGAGCCAAAACAGACTCCGTGTGAGTCAGATATCCATGTTTCAGTTAACACCGCGCAAAACTGATTCGGAACAACAGTTACAGACTAGTTCTTGTCTAGTTGCATTCAATTTTCTTCATTCTACTTCACTAAACATCTCCATATGAGATCCAAATACTTGTAGATAAATGTAAGAGAACTCAGTTATGATGATGCACTTGGTCCATAGCTGGGACTTTGTGTATGTTCTCGAAATGCGTTTGTCGAGTGCTCATTAATAAAGTTGCTATACAAGTTTCTAAATGAACACCTTAAGAAAATTTCTCAAAAAGATCCCTATGACAATATACTTTGAAGCATCTGGTCGTCACAAACGTTTTGACTACTTGTGGAGCGAAAACGGACTCCGTATGAGTCAAATATCCATGTTTCAGTTAAAACTACGCCAAACTGATTCGGAACGACAGTTACAGACCAGTTCTTGTGTAGTTGCATTCGATTTTTCCATCTACTTCACTAAATATCTCCATATGAGATCCAATTACTTGTTGGGAAATGCAAGATACCTCAGTTATGATGATGCACTAGGTCCATAGCTGGGACTTTGTGTATTTTCTCGGAATGCGTTTGTTGAGTGCTTATTAAGAAAGGTTCTATACAATTTTCTGAACGAACTCCTTAAGAAAAGTTATCCAAAAGTTCCTTGTGAAAGAACCCTTTGAAGCATCTGGTCGTCACAAACATTTTGACTACTTGTGGAGCCAAAACGGACTCCGTATGAGTTAGATATCCATGTTTCGGTTAACATCGCGCAAAACTGATTCTGAACGACACTTACAGACTAGTTCTTGTGTAGTTGCATTCAATTTTTTCCGTTCTACTTCACTAAACATGTCCATATGATATCCAATTACTAGTAGAAAAATGCAAGAGAACTCAGTTATGATGATGCACTAGGTCCATAGCTGGGACTTTGTGTATGTTCTAGGAATGCGTTTGTCGAGTTCTAATTAAGAAAGTTTCTATACAAGTATCTGAACGAACTCCTTATAAAAAGTTCTCTAAAAGTTCCCTCTGAAGGAATCCTGTGAAGCATCTGGTCGTCACAGACGTTTGGACTACTTGTGGAGCCAAAACATACTCCGTATGAGTCAGATATCCATGCTTCACTTAACACTGCGCCAAACTGATTCCGAACGACAGTTACAGACTAGTTCTATTGTAGTTGCATTCGATTTTTTCCATTCTACTTCACTAAACATCTCCATATGAGATCCAATTACTTTTAGTGAACTGCAATAGAACTCAGTTATGATGATGCACTAGGTCTATAGCTGGGACTTTGTGTATGTTCTCGAAATGCGTTTGTCGAGTGCTCATTAAGAAAGTTTCTATACAATCTTCTGAACGAACTCCTGAAGAAAAGTTTTTCAAAATTTCCCTATAAAGGAATCCTTTGAAGCATATGGTCGTCAAAAATGTTTTGACTACTTGTGGATCCAAAACAGACTCCGTATGAGTCAGATATCCATGTTTCGGTTAACACTGCAAAACTGATTCCGAACGACAGTTACATACTAGTTCTTGTGTAGTTGCATTGGAGTTTTTCCATTCTACTTCACTAAACATCTCCATATGAGATGCAATTACTTGTAGGGAACTGCAAGAGACCTTAGTTATGATGATGCACTAGGTCCATATCTGCGACTTTGTGTATGTTCTCGAAATGAGTTTGTCGAGTGCTCATTAAGAAAGTTTCTATACAATTTTCTGAACGAACTCCCTAGGAAAAGTTCTCCAAAAGTTCCCTATGAAATAATCCTTTGAAGCATCTGGTCATCACAAACGTTTTGACTACTTGAGGAGCCAAAATGGACTCTGTATGAGTCAGATATCCATCTTTCAGTTAACACGCGCCAAACTCATTCCAAACGACAGTTATAGACTAGTTCTTGTGTAGTTGCATTCGATATTTCCATTCTACTTCACTAAACATCTGCATATGAGATGGAATTACTTGTAAAGAAATGCAAGAGGACTTAGTTATGATGATGCACTAGGTCCATAGCTGGGACTTTGTGTATGTTCTCGAAATGCGTTTGTCGAGTGCTCATCAAGAAAGTTTCTATACAAGTTTCTGAACGAACTCCTTAAGAAAAGTTCTCCAAAAGTTCCCTATGAAAGAATGCTTTGAAGCATCTGGTTGTCACAAACATTTTGACTACTTGTGGAGCCAAAACGGACTCCGTATGAGTCTGATATCCATGTTTCAGTTAACACTGCGAAAAACTGATTCCGAACGACACTTACAGACTAGTTCTTGTGTAGTTGCATTAGACTTTTTCCATTCTATTGCACTAAACATCTCCATATGAGATCCAATTACTTGTAGGGAAATGCAAGAGACCTCAGTTATGATGATGCACTAGGTCCATAGCTGGGACTTTTTGTAAGTTCTCGAAATGCGTTTGTCGAGTGCTCATTAAAAAAGTTTCGATACAATTTTCTGAACGAACTCCTTAAGAAAAGTTCCCTATGAAAGAATCCTTTGAAGCATCTGGTCGTCACAAAAGTTTTGACTACTTGTGGACCCAAAACAGACTCCGTATGAGTCACATATCCATGTTTGATTAACATCTGCAAAACTGATTTGAGCAGCGATTCTGATTAGTTCTTGTGTAGTTGCATTCGATTTTTTCCGTTCTACTTCACTAAACATCTCCATATGAGATCCAATGACTTGTAGGGAAATGCAAGAGACCACAGTTATTATGATGCATTAGGTCCATAGCTGGGACTTCGTGTATGTTCTCGAAATGCGTTTGTCGAGTGCTCATTAAAAAAGTTTCTATACAATTTTTTGAACGAACTCCTTAAGAAAAGTTCCCTATGAAAGATTCCTTTGAAGCATCTGGTCTTCACAAATGTTTTGACTACTTGTGGACCCAAAACAGACTCCGTATGAGTCAGATATCCATGTTTCAGTTAACACTGCGCGAAACTGATTCCGAACGACAGTTACAGATTAGTTCTTATGCAGTTGCATTTGAAGTTTTCCATTCTACTTCACTAAACATCTCCATATGAGATCCAATTGCTTGTAGAGAAATGCAATAGAACTTAGTTATGATGATGCGCTAGGTCCATAGCTGGGACTTTGTGTATGTTCTTGAAATGCGTTTGTCGAGTGCTCATTAAGAAAGTTTCTATTCAAGTTTCTGAACGAACTACTTAAGAAAAGTTCTCCAAAAGTTCCCTATGAAAGAATACTTTGAAGCATTTGGTCATCACAAATGTTTTGACTACTTGTGGAGCCAAAACGGGCTCCGTATGAGTCAGGTATCCATGTTTCAGTTAACACTGCGCAAAACTAATTCCGAACGACACTTACAGACTAGTTCTTGTGTAGTTGCATTCGAATTTTTCCATTCTACTTCACTAAACATCACCATATGAGATCCAATTACTTGTAGGGAAATTCAAGAGACCTCAGTTATGATGATGCACTAGGTCCATAGCTGGGACTTTGTGTATGTTCTCGAAATGCGTTTGTCGAGTACTCATTAAAAAAGTTTCGATAAAATTTTCTGAACGAACTCCTTAAGAAAAGTTCCCTATGAAAGAATCCTTTGAAGAATCTGGTCTTCACAAACGTTTTGAGTACTTGTGGAACCAAAACGGACTCCGTAAGAGTCAGATATCCATGTTTCAGTTAACACTACGCATGGCCCGATTCCGAGCAGCGATTCTGAGATAAGTTCTTGTGTAGTTGCATTTTTTTCCGTTCTACTTCACTAAACATGTCCATATGAGATCCAATTACTTGTAGGGAAATGCAAGAGACCACCGTTATTATGATGGACTAGGTCCATAGCTGGGACTTTGTGCATGTTCTCGAAATGCGTTTGTCGAGTGCTCATTAAAAAAGTTTCTATACAAGTTTCTGAACGAACTCCTTAAGAAAAGTTCCCTATGAAGGAATCCTTTCAAGCATCTAGTCGTCACAAACGTTTTGACTACTTGTGGAGCCAAAACGGACTCTATATGAGTCAGATATCCATGTTTGAGACACTGCGCCAAATTGATTCCGAACGACAGTTACACACTAGTTATTGTGTAGTTGCATTCGATTTTTACCATTCTACTTAACTAAACATACTGTTACCTGTAGGGAAAGGCAAGAGACCTCAGTTATGATGATGCACTAGGTCCATAGCTGGGACTTTGTGTATGTTCTCGAAATGCGTTTGTGGAGTGCTCATTAAGAAAGTTTCTATACAATCTTCGGAACGAACTCCTTAAGAAAAGTTCTCCAAAAGTTCCCTATGAAAGAATTATGAAGCATCTGGTCGTCACAAGCATTTTGATTACTTGTGTAGCCCAAACAGACTCCTTATGAGTCAGATATCCATGTTTTAGTTAACACTTAGCATAAAGCGATTCCGAGCAGCGATTCTGAGACTAGTTCTTGTGTAGTTGCATTCGATTTTTTCCGTTCTACTTCACTAAACATCTCCATATGAGATCCAATTACTTGTAGGCAAATGCAAGAGACCTCACTTGTGATGATGCACTAGGTCCATAGCTGGGACTTTGTGTATGTTCTCGAAATGCGTTTGTGGAGTGCTCATTAAAAAAGTTTCTATACAAGTTTCTGAATGAACTCCTTCAGAAAAGTTCTCCAAAAGTTCCCTATGAAAGAATCTTTTGGAGCATCTGGTCGTCACAAACTTTTTGACTACTTGTGGAGCCAAAACGGACTCCGTATGAGTCATATATCCATGTTTCAGTTAACACTGCATGGCCGATTCGAATAGCGATTCTGAGACTAGTTCTTGTGTAGTTGCATTCAATTTTTGCCATTCTAATTAACTAAACATATCCATATGACATCCAATTACCTGTAGGGAAGTGCAAGAGACCTCAGTTATGATGATGCACTAGGTCCGTAGCTGGGACTTTGTGTATGTTCTTGAAATGCGTTTGTCGAGTGCTCGTTAAGAAATTTTCTGTACAAGTTTCTGAATGAACTCCTTAAGAAAATTTCTCAAAAAGTTCCCTATGAAAGAATCCTTTGAAGAATCTATTCGTCATAAACACTTTGACTACTTTAGGAGCCAAAACAGACTCCGTATGAGTCAGATATCCACGTTTCGGTTAACACTGCGCAAATCTGATTCCGAACGACTGTTACATACTAGTTCTTGTGTAGTTGCATTCGATTTTTTCCATTCTACTTCACTAAACATATCCATATGAGATCCAATTACTTGTAGGGAACTTCAAGGGACCTTAGTTATGATGATGCACTAGGTCCATAGCTGCAACTTTGTGTATGTTCTCGAAATGCGTTTGTCGGGTGCTCATTAAGAAAGTTTCTATACAATTTTCTGAACGAACTCCTTAAGAAAAGTTCTCCAAAAGTTCCCTATAAAAGAATTCTTTGAAGCATCTGGTCATCACAAACGTTTTGACTACTTGTGGAGCCAAAATGGACTCCGTATGAGTCATATATCCATCTTTCAGTCAACACGCGCCAAACTCATTCCGAACGACAGTTTCAGACTTGTTCTTGTGTAGTTGCATTCGATATTTCCATTCTACTTCACTAAACATCTGCATATGAGATAGAATTACTTGTAAAGAAATGCAAGAGAACTTAGTTATGATGATGCACTAGGTCCATAGCTGCGACTTTGTTTATGTTCTCAAAATGCGTTTGTCGAGTGCCCATTAAGAAAGTTTCCATACAAGTTTCTGAACGAACTCCTTAAGAAAAGTTTTCCAAAATTTCCCTATGAAAGAATCCTTTGATGCATCTGGTCGTCACAAATGTTTTGACTACTTGTGGTGCCAAAACGGAATCCGTATGAGTTAGATATCCATGTTTCAGTTAACACTTTGTGCGGCTGATTCGAGCAGCGATTCTGAGACTAGTTCTTGTGTAGTTGCATTTGAATTTTTCCATTCTACTTCACTAAACATATCCATATGAGATACAATTGCTTGTAGACAAATGCAATAGAACTTAGTTATGATGATGCGCTAGGTCCATAGCTGGGACTTTGCGTATGTTCTCGAAATGCTTTGTCGAGTGCTCATTAAGAAAGTTTCTATACAAGTTTCTGAACGAACTCCTGAAGAAAAGTTCTCTAAAAGTTCCCTATGAAAGAATATTTTGAAGCATCTGGTCGTCACAAACGTTTTGACTTTTCGTGGAGCCAAAACGGACTCCGTATTTGTCAGATATCCATGTTTCAGTTAACACTGCGTAAAACTGATTCTGAACGACACTTACAGACTAGTTCTTGTGTAGTTGCATTCGACTTTTTCCATTCTACTTCACTAAACATCTCCATATGAGATCCAATTACTTGTAAGGAAATGCAATAGACCTCAGTTATGATGATGCACTAGGTCCATAGCTGGGACTTTGTGTATGTTCTCGAAATGCGTTTGTCGAGTGCTCATTAAAAAAGTTTTTATACAATTTTCTAAACGAACTCCTTAAGAAAAGTTCCCTATGAAAGAATCCTTTGAAGCATCTGGTCTTCACAAACGTTTTAACTACTTATGGACCCAAAACAGACTCCGTATGAGTCAGATATCCATGTTTGATTAACCTTTTGCAAAACCGATTCGAGCAGCGATTCTGATTAGTTCTTGTGTAGTTGCATTCGGTTTTTTCCGTTCTACTTCACTAAACATCTCCATATGAGATCCATTTACTTGTAGGGAAATGAAAGAGACCACAGTTATTATGATGCACTAGTTCCGTAGCTGGGACTTTGTGTATGTTCTCGAAATGCGTTTGTCGAGTGCTAATTAAAAAAGTTTCTATACAAGTTTCTGAACGAACTCCTTAAGAAAAGTTCCCTCCGAAAGAATCATTTCAAGCATCTAGTCATCACAAACGTTTTGACTACTTGTGGAGCCAAAACGGACTCCGTATGAGTCAGATATCCATGTTTCAGTTAACACTGCGCCAAATTGATTCCGAACGATAGTTACACACTAGTTGTTGTGTAGTTGCATTTGATTTTTTCCATTCTACTTAACTAAACATATCCATATGAGATCCAATTACTTGTAGGGAAATGCAAGAGACCTTAGTTATGATGATGCACTAGGTCCATAGCTGGGACTTTGAGTATGTTCTCGAAATGCGTTTGTCGAGTGCTCATTAAGAAAGTTTCTATACAATTTTCGGAAGGAACTCCTTAAGAAAAGTTCTCCAAAAGTTCCCTATGAAAGAATCCTTTGAAGCATCTGGTCGTCACAAACATTTTGATTACTTCTGTGGCCAAAACAGACTCTGTATGAGTCAGATATCCATGTTTCAGTTAACACTGTGAAAAACTGATTCTGAACGACAGTTACAGACTAGTTCTTGTGTAGTTGCATTCGATGTTTTCCGTTCTACTTCACTAAACATCTCCATATGAGATCCAACTACTTGTAGGGAAATGCAAGAGACCTCAGTTATGATAATGCACTAGGTCCATTGCTGGGATTTTGTGTATGTTCTCGAAATGCGTTTGTGGAGTGCTCATTAAAAAAGTTTCTATACAAGTTTCTGAACGAACTCCTTCAGAAAAGTTCTCCAAATTTACCTATGAAAGAATCCTTGGAAGCATCTGGTCATCACAAACGTTTTGACTACTTATGGAGCCAAAACGGACTCCGTATGAGTCATATATCCATGTTTCAGTTAACACTGCGCCAAACTGATTCCGAATGACAGTTACAGACTAGTTCTTGTGTAGTTGCATTCGATTTTTTTCCATTCTAATTAACTAAACATATCCATATGAGATCCAATTACCTGTAGGGAAGTGCAAGAGACCTCAGTTATGATGATGCATGTAGCGACCCGACCCAAAATCGGTCAAGTCTCTATGTAGCTGTACCATCCCAAGATCATGCTGGCACACATAGTACATTGATGCAAAGATTCAAAGTTCAATCACACCTGAATTTATTACACGATTCTCATATCGAGTCTTTATTACAAGATAATAAATTCGGCCGAAGGCCAACTCATGATAAATAAACTAAATAAAGCTGTGGAAGCGTGAGCGAATAAGCGAGTCCATCCGACTCCATAGGGCAATCGCCAAGCGTGGATCATAGCCTCACTCCTGATCGGAAAACTCCTCTGCAACATAAGACGTTGCAGCCATGTAGGTCAGCATTTTGAATATGCCGGCAAGTCAAAGAGAGAACAACAATAAAATTTCTAACACTATATGCAATTTGGCTGTGGGGCTCTAAGTTCCATTGTTTTGCGAAAAAGCCAGTTTTTCCCTACAACAAGGACTTGTTTGCAAATACTACAAAATGTTGGTAGTTATTGAGATGGTTCCGCCAACCAATGTCTCATTCCCAATTATTAAAATAACCCCCTCAATTAATTTATTAAGTTTGGTGTTGAGATATTCGAAATAGTCCAAGTTCCAGAGGCTCAAATTGTCCGTAACCGGGGACACGGCTAACCGATTAGATCTTCACTCTGCAGAGGTTTGCGACTTTACCGCAAGAATCGTTCCCTCCTTTAAGTCTTCGCACTTCCTGGTGTTTGAAGGCGGAGACGAACGCAACAGGGTCTTCCGAAGAGTTCCTCACAGGCCACTTGCCGGTGCCCATCCAATCCTACCGTTCTTCTACATCTCGTAGCACCGTCCGGCTGAGTCACGCCTAGGGTCGACCAAGCCGTGAGCCCATAATGGCTTGCGCCTGCACAGGTAAGCTTCCGGTCAATGGAGTATCCATCCGTCTCTTCGTGGCTGGGTGATGCTTTCCGCAAGATGTCATGGCGCTTCTCCATGCATCCCGGCCATCCGCTGGTTTCTCCAGGGTGCCCGTCAACCGTCCTCCACCCAGTAGTGAATTTTTTAAGTCCATCTTGAGCTTGAAGTCATGGGGTTGTCATCATCTTGACTCTCACATCTCCCTTATGAATCACTCAACCAACCCCGTCTACGAGCATTGCAAAATTAAACTACTTAGTCCGGGACATGGTAACAAGGGGAATTGGTTTCATCCTACCTCATGATACTACTCAAGAACATAACTTAAAATTCTCCTACTGCATGCATGGTGGGGAGGTATAATTCTAATGCAATAAAATCATAGGTATTGTAAAAGAAAACATGATCAAATGACTTGCACTGGGTGACGGTCTTGAAAGCTAGGTACTGTGATAGCAGGCTTCGCACTCTGGAAATTCTACCGAAACAAACAACAATCATATAAACATACAATCACTTAACATAACAGCATGCTAACATAAACACACAAAACAATCGAACCAAAAACCAAAGAAAACTCGAAGAAACCCAAGCCAACAACTAACAAGAAAATAAAATAAAATTTTTATTTTTTGTAAATAAAAGTTCATGTTCTAAAACTACAGAAACTAATCTAAAATAAACTATAACATATGTAAAATAAAATTATTTACTAAATAGAACAATAGGAAAACAGTAGATAGTTAAATAAACAAGGAACACATGATTTTGACTAAAACTATTTTTTTATTAAATCTAAAATACCCAAATAAATCCCTACTGCTAGGCAAGGTCAAAACAAAGCAGTGACAAAAAGAATCACTAAAATAAAATAATCCTAACTCATTTTATAGCAGAAATACTAATCTGTCTAAAACTAAAATAAAACAATTTCTAATAATTTAAACATGGCTAAACATATTTTCTACAGAAACTAAAACAAATTTGCAAACTAACAAAAAAAGAATCAACTAAAAATATTAAGTAAACTAAAAGATATGGATTTTACAAAACTGGAACTATTCTGTTAAAACAGAAACAAAAAATATAACTAAAAAAAACTAGCGCTAACGGGCCTATCTAACGCTCAGGCGTCAAATAACTAAAGCGTGCCCGAGAGAATAAACCGATCGGGCCGGTCTAACTAAACCAAAACAAACCGTAACTAAACCGGTCTTTTTAAAATAAAACCTACCCCTTCGTAGATCTAATCTAGGCCCTAGGTTTTAGATCGAACGATGGTGGGGGGTTCCGGCGGCTTACCGCGGTGGCGACGGACGACGGCGGCTCGGGCGGCTCCGGTGGTCGAGGACGACGGCGGAGACGTCCGGCGGGTGCGGCGGCTCGAGGGGAGGTCGGGGGTGGAGTCGTTGGAGCCTGGGGGGTCGAGACGAAGCGGGCAAGAGCAATGGCGCAGCGGTGGCATCGGGTTCAAGGAATAGCGGAGCGGAGAGTTTAAGCGAGGAAAGGTGGGGAACGGGTCGAGGAGGCGGGTACTTATAGGGGCGCCATCGACTTGGAGGAGGCGACCGGGGAGGATCCCGCGATCTCCGGGATTCCGGCGGCGGCGGTGGTTCTGGCGTGGGGAGGCGTGGGGCGAGGAAAGGGAAGGGTGGGGCAAGCGTGGCGAGAGGGAGGAGGGTTCGGTCGGGCGACCGAGGGGAAGGGATTGGCGCGGCTCGGTCTTTGGTGGGGCTGGCCCATTGGTGGGCTGCCTCGGCTAGCTAGGCAGTTAGCTGGTACTGGGTTTCTTTTTCCTTTTTTTTTGAATTAGGGAGAGGGGGAAATATATAAAATATATATATTTTTATATAGGACATATATATATCAAAAAAATCAGGGGAATTTACCCTACAACTTGGACATTTTTCAAGGGGCAAAACTCAAACTAAAAAAACATTTTCTAGAAATCCCAAATAAAATCAAATTTGAATTCAATCTTTTTGGCAAAACTTTTCTTCTGACATTTTTGGAGTGTCATGTTTACTCCTCTCATACTTTTTCTCAAGTATTTGTCAGGCATTGTTTTGAAGTAAATTCAACTGCCAATTTGAATTCAAATTCCAACCAACTGAAAAGCCTCTGAAACAAATCAAATGTCACTCAATTCAAACAATAATGCATAGATGCTTAGCTATAATTGTAAAACATTCCAAATGGGAAATTTGGGATGTTACAATGCACAAGGTCCATAGCTGGGACTTTGTGGATGTTCTCGAAATGCGTTTGTCGAGTGCTCGTTAAGAAAGTTTCTATACAAGTTTCTGAATGAACTCCTTAAGAAAATTTCTCAAAAAGTACCCTATGAAAGAATCCTTTGAAGAATGAGCCAACTCCATTTCTGCCCTTAACTTGATCCCACTACTCAAATTTGCCCCTAATTCCAAAGTGCGCTCAAATTTGCCCCTCCGCCGTTATGTGGCCTTATAGAAATGCCCTTCCGTGCCGTTTCCGTCGAGTCAAAGCGCTTTGACCGGTAACTCGCTGTCTTTTAGACATGTCTGCCCCTGGTGCTTACATGTGGGACCTATTTGAATCGTTCTCTCACTCTCACTCTCCTCTGTTTCTTCGACCTCCCAACGCGCGCACTGGATCTGAGCACACGCACTTCACCTTGGCGATTGGCACCAGAGGAAGCTGGAATCAGCAGAGGAGTGTGATGTGCATGTCGGGTATGGCTTCATCGAGCTCATCGGTAGTCAGCGAGGTAAGTATTGCTTATCAATTTGGGGATTTGCAAAATTAGGGTTCGTTCATCCAAAGTGGGGATTTTGTTGTTGTTGTTTAGGTTGATGGTGTAGGCATAGTTCAGTGGTCATCTGAGTTCTTCCTCCCCGATCCAACATTCTGTGGACTTGAGGAGCGCACGAAGCACCGCTGCCCGGGGCATGGACTCGTTCCTGCTCGCCGTGTCACCTTGGGAGGAGCTAGTACAGGGAGGCAATTTTTGGGCTGCCAACTTGATGTAATTTATTGGGAACTTAAATTGTGTTATTTAGATTTGTATCAAGCTATAATTTTGGGCCTGATTTTGGTTTGATTTTGCAGCTGCCCGATGAATGCGAGTGGATTGTTTGGATTGACCCACCTTCGTTACATCGTGTTGGTCGTGCCTTCGTGGAGATGCATGCTGGGCTAGAAGCAAGCTGGCTTAAAGCTCATCATTTGGATAGGAGGGTGATGCATTTAATTGAGAAAAAAAAGCAACTGAAGATGAAGTTGAAGAAGAACAAGGATTTGCTGGATACTAGTGGATTTCTCATAGTTCTAGTTGTAGTTGTTTTGGCCACTATAGTTTCAATGTGGTCTAAGAATTCATATTGATGTAGTTCTTTTGGCTGCTGTGGATTGTTTTTTGTGAACTAGTTATGTTGCTTGTGAACTAGTTGTTGTTGTGTCCTGGTGACAAAATGAGAATAAAATTGTTGTTGTGACATGAAAAAATGATCTTAAATATGTGGTTTGACAATCCAAATTGATCATTCACTATACCAACATACACAATGGGGCAACATAAATGCCAAATTGATCATTCAAAACAACATTTGCACAGATATATTGTAGTGTGAACAAGCACACAACATCAAGCACAGATAACATGTTTTCACACCAATGTTATAGTGCACACCAGCACTAATAAGCACTTCACACCAAACTTGCATATAGTGCACACCAACACTAATAAGTAGCACTTCACACCAAACTTGCGTATAGTGCACACCAGCACTAATAACTAGCAGTTCACACCAACTTCACATAGTTAAGAACAGAATAAACTATCAGTTTGAGAACTACATAGAACACAATAAACACCAACACTATCAGTTTCACTTCAACTTGGCTCTCTTGCTCCTGGTGTTGCAAGCTGGGTTTGTAGATAGCCTAGAACTGATTCTCCTGTTGTTGATAATTTTCTTCAGTTCCTTTTGAGGAGGAACTATTTTGCTGAGCTGGTTGCTACCTGTAACAGAGCCAATTGTGGTCTCTTTAGAAAATGGAAGCTTCTTCTTCTTTGCTGGTGATGCTCCTCTCATAGCTGGTTTCTTATAATTTTTTCTTGGGATGTCAAGGTAAAGAAAATGATAGTTAGCAAGCATAAAGAACATGTTCTTCAGAATTTAGCATGACATGTTGCCCCACATATTATACCTGACTGCACTAGCCACTGTAGTTGCATCAGTTGTTGGTTCTGGTACATGATCAGTTGCATCAGTTGTTGGTTCTGGTACAGGATCAGTTGCATCAGTTGTTGGTTCTGGTACAGGATCAGTTGCATCAATTGTTGGTTCCGGTACAGGATTAATTGTTCTTGGGCTTTAAAGATTCAGACAAATGAGAAGTTAGCAAGGAATAAATGACATGTTCTTCAGAATGTATATTATACCTGATATGTTCATTTGCAACTGTATCTTGTGCTCCTGCATCTGCAACATCTCCTGTATCTTCATCTGCAATTGCATCTTGTGCTCCTTCATCTCCTGTATCTTCTTCTGTCTCAATAGGTTCTTCAGATGCATGTTCTGCACCCCAATGTTCATCTTCTCCAAAAGCAGGGTCTACTGATTCTTTGCAGTTCTTGCCACGATGTCCAAGTCTGCCACATCTGTCACATTTATGTTTCCTCCCCCCAAGTCCTTTTCCCTCAGAATTTGCTCTAATTCTTGTCTTCCTCGGTCTTCCAGGTGCCCTGTTTTGCAGTGGTTCACATATTTTGAAACCAGGGTCAATCACATCCCACTGCTGCTTTCCCTACATTGCAGGAAAATTCTCAGCATAGGTTGCATTGAATTTTTGAACTGAGAAATAATCATGCACATACTGATCTATTTCACTAACTGGACCTCTCAGTGAAGTTGTAGCGACCCGACCTCAGACGGTCAAGCCTACGTGTTCTTTGTGCCATCCACGGATCATATCTTTGGCACACAGTACATCAATGTATATATCAAAGTGCAATCACATGTATAATTAACGTAAAACTGATATATACCTCATAATACTCAATGAAACAAACAAAGCGGGTGTGGAGTCCCATCAACGCCATCGGCGGGTTGAGTGTAGACCGTAACCTGTCCGTACTCTTACTGTCGAGGAAATATCTGCAACATGATAGGTTGCAGCCGTGTAGGTCGATTACATTGAATGTACCGGCAAGATCACAATATGCAAAACAGATGATAAAAACTATACTATATGCAATATGGCTTTATGGCTCAGATTCGAGTTTTGTTTGCGTAAAGCTGATTTTATTTTACCTACATCAAAGGAATAGAATGAAGTCTGTACTAAGGAGTTTTCTAACATGACATGGTTCCGCCAACCGATGTCTCATAGCCCAAAATTCATCATACGTTGCCCACAATTAAGTTATCAATCCGGTGTTGAGAGTTAGAGATAGATCCAAGTCCGGATGCTCAAATTGCCCGTAATCGGGACACGGCTAATCGATTAGGTTTTAACCCTCTGCAGAGGTTTGTACACTTTACCCGCAAGATTCGATCCCTCTTTTTACGTTCTCGCACTTGAGGGTGTTTGAGAACAAGATGACCGAAACATGGTCTTTCGAAGAGTTCCTCGACCGTCTGCGGTACTCATCCCATCCTACCGTAGTTCTACATCTGCTAGTACCGTCCCAGCCAGTCACAACTAAGGTCAACCAAGCGAGCCCATAATGACTTGCGGTTGCAGGTAAGCTTAGGGCATGAAGTATTCTTCCGTCTCTTTGAGTCTGGGTGAAGCTTTCCGCAAGATGTCATGGCGCTTCTCCATGCATCCCGGCCAACCACTGGTTCCTCCAGGGTGCCCGTCAACCGTCCTTCACCCAGTAGTGTGTATTGAACTCTTGTCTCGAGTCTTGAAGTCTTGAGGCCTTGAAGATGCAGTCCTTGCAGCTTTCATCATGGTGTTGTCGTCATTGACGTAGATCCTGCATTCTCACACCACTCTTGAGCACTCATACCAAACCACATCTACTATAGCGTAGCATTAGAATAAATAACGTCCGGGCTTGGTAACAGGGTGATGGGTTCCTACCTCATGCATACTACTCAACTACAAGAATTTCAATAACACTCTTGAGGGGTGGTTGCAAAGATGTCACTAAATGCAATAAAACATAGGTATGAAAGCATGGTCACAAAGTGAACTTGCCTTGTTGACGATCTTGAAAACTAGGGATTCAGAATAGCAAGCTTCAGACTCAGGAAATTCTACCGAGGCAAACAATAACTATAATAAGCACATAGCATATGATCACATAACACAATAGCATACATAGTAACATAACACACCAAACAAACAAATCAAAACCCAAAGGAAAAACTCAAAGAAATCCAACTCAAAGTTTTTTTCCTACAACAACTAGAATAGTTTTATATAACAAAAATTTTCTTAACATAACCTAATCATGGATTTATGTTAACTTAATAGAAAAGAATGCATTAAGCAACTAGGAGCAAAAATAATCAATTTAAAAGCTATAGTAAAACTCCTATTAGGCCTAATCCAATTTATATTAAGAAAATAAAATAAAAAGTTTTATTTAATATAAATAAAAGTTCATCCTATAAAGTGACAGAAACTATCCTAGAATAATCAATCACATGTGAAAAATAAATTTATTTACTAATTAAAATAATAGGAAAACAGTAGCTAGTCAATTAACTAGGATTAACAAGATTCTGCTTCAAACTATTTATTTATTAATCCTAAAATACCCAAATTAATTTCTATAGTTTGGCAATGTCAAAATAAAGTTGGGACAAAAAGAATCATCCAAAAATAATTTTTCTAACTCAAGTTATAGCAGATTTACTATTCTGACTAAAACTAAATTAAAGCAATTTTAATTAATTTTAACATAGCTAAATATATATTCTACAGAAACTACAGAAAATTTTCAAACCAAGAAAAAAAGAATCACCTAAAAATATTGAACAGAATAAAAGATATGAATTTTTCAAAACAGAAACTATTTTGTTAAAACAGAAAACAAAAATAAAAGAAAAAGGGCCTAATGGGCCTAAACTACGATAATGTCGTAAAATAACCTGAACGGGCCCTAGGGTTAAACTAAAACGGGTCGGGCTAATAAATAAAAACCCTAACTAAATAAACCGTAAACTAAACCGGGCCGGTCCGGTTTATTTTAAAAGAAATACCCCTTCGGGGGTGATCTAATCCTAGCCGTTCATCACGCATCGGACGGGGTAGGGGAGTTCCGGTGGCTTACCGGAGCTCGGCGGCGGCGGCGACGAGTGTGCCGAGGGCTCCGGGCGTCGGGGGGGTCGGGGAAGTGGCCGGGGGGGGGCGGACGAGCTCGGGGAGGCTCTTGGTGGAGTCGGGGGTGATCGGGAGTGGCTAGGGCGGCAAGCCGAAAATGGCGTGGCGGGGACTCGGGCTCCCGCGAGCTCGTCTGAGAAGGAGGGGTCCGGCAAGGGGCTAGAAATGGGGTGCGGGGAGGGGTTTTATAGGGCGGGGCCTCGTCGGGGTAAGGGAGGCGATCGGGAGGATCGGGATCCCGGATCTCACGAGATCCGTGATCGGCCTTGGCGTGGCGTGGGCGGGAGGTTGAAGGAGGGTGGGGCCTGCTTGCGAGAGAGAGAGAGAGGGTGCGGGCGAGCGGCCATGTGAGGGGTTCGGCGAGGTGAGGCAGTCTTGGGCCTCGGTGGCCAGTGGTGGGCTGCTGGTGGCCTTGTGGCTTTGGGCAGAGAACTGGCTGGCTGGCGCTGGGGGTTTCTTTTTTAAAATTTTATTTTTTTGAAAAAAAAAAAAAAAAATATATGTTTTAAAATATAAATATTTTATATAGGACATATATATACCAAAATGATCGAAAAGATTTTCTACAACATGAACTATTTTTCAAGTTCAAATAAAATACACAAAATTCAAATAAAACAAAAGAGTGTTTCTGCCCTAATAAAATCCAATAAAATCATTTTAAAAATACCAAAATGGCTTCAAATTTATTTTCTCCTAATTTTTCATTGAAGGGAATCATTTTACCCATATTTCCATTTATTTATTTTTAGGGGAAAATAATTTGAATAAAGTCCAAATAATTCCAAATTTGAAAGGGGTTTCAAAATACTTTCCAATGACTTTCAATTTGGTTCTTTTAACTTCCAACTCATATTTCATATAATTGAAGAAGTCATTTTATCTTCCCTCATGAAAATCATTGAGTTGCATAAAGCTTTGAATTTGAAATATTCCCAAATGAAATTCAAATCTTTTCCAAAACCCTTTTCATTTGAAAATGGAAGAAGTCATGTCATCTTCACTCTAGGGTTTGGTGTTGGAATGAACTTGAGTTCATGGGGATCCAAAAGGCAAAGGGAAAAGTTTGGGAAAGTCATTTCATTCCCTCTCATTCCACTTTCAAAAGTTTTCAATTTCCACTCAGTTTCACTCAATCAATCAAACCATCAATCAGACAACAAGCATAGTTATTTATCTAATATAACATTCCAAAATTTAGAATTTTGGGATGTTACAAACCTACCAAACTTAAAATGAATCTCGTCCTCGAGATTCGAAGAGGCTAGCTAGAAAAGGTTAGGGGTTGGGGGTCTCCTAGTAAATATTTGGTCGGAAGATCAGGCGTGCTACCACACTTAAAAACCAGGTCATAGTTCCAATAAACTCAGATACTTCCTCTGGAGGGCTGACAATGTATGTCCCTTCACATATCTTACAATAGCTCCTTCATTAAGGCTCTTCTGTCAGAAGTATAGAGTTTTCCTCGAGAATCTTGGGTCGGTTCGTCAAAGTTGAAGTTAAATCCGAGACCGGATCTTCTTAGTCGATGGATCTGTGTCCACTCTAAACCACTATCAAAACACTCATGGTGGTCTACCATTAATGGTTTCTCCTGCAGAAAAGCAGTGCAGGTTGAACTTCACCGTATATCCTACGATTGGCAAGGGTTGCACTGTAAAGGGTTCCATCGTACTACCATTCTATGGTTTTATGGCTTATCGTGTCGACACTCTTCTAAGGTTTTTGAGGCTCTCGATTTTCCATCAACACATGATAGTTCATGATAGAAGTCTCCGGTATGGGGGCCAATCCATCCCGTACTTGAATCATTACCACATACGAAAACAGTGAATCGCGTATTCTAACACTTGGGCATACTCACCAGCATTGCAGAATTTCTCTTGTTCTCGAACTGTTTTCGAGTAAATCCATGGTTTACGCAAGCCAAACAAAACATCTATCGCTACTTCACCACTCTCGGTTTTTGCGT
Organism: Aegilops bicornis; assembly: GCA_021605145.1. Lineage (NCBI taxonomy): Eukaryota > Viridiplantae > Streptophyta > Magnoliopsida > Poales > Poaceae > Aegilops > Aegilops bicornis. Next base: position 187,161,897 of record CM038674.1, read on the forward strand.
AACCTCCTATGAAACGTATGATGATTGGATCACCGATTCTCCCAAATTTATTCCTTTATCAAGGTTACATCTGTTCCTTTTCAAAATCCACAGGCACGTGGGTTATGGCCCACTTCAAAGACTAGTGCAGCTTTAACTCATCCTTGGAGTAACTCTGTTGTTACACCTCCTTTAAATCCAATAGTACTCTGTTTCTTCATACCATCATATCAAAAACAAAACTCCAACTTATTTTGTCCAGCTTCCTTCTATGGACCGTCATGAATAACACATTTCTTTCTTCATTGATCCTGTGGCTTTACGGAGTACTACGACATCAATGAAAATGCACTAGTTTATCCATAAATCTCATTATTTTCATATCAATCTTTTATTACATCCTTAACCATTTTCGTAAATCCAAATTCCAAAAAGTACTTTGTTACAAATGCTGCCACCCACATGATTTGGTATGGTCAGACATTACTTCCAACTTATTTATTTATCCTCCTCGAGGATTCTTGATCCCACCGAAGTGTGCGACATGAGCCTTGAAATCTTCAATCTTACATTTCATCATCGTGGTCTTGAGCTTCACCTTCATCATATCTGCATGCACTTCGCTTAGGTATTCCTGAGTATAACGGAGTCTTGCTTCAAGTATTTCTCCGTTCTGGCGTATGGCTTCCTTGGCTGATTCACGAACAGCATCGAAGAAAGTTGCTTGTGGCACACGTGAAATGAAAAAATACTGCCCCATCATCTTTGGGCAAACTCCTTTCAAATGGTGGAGGTGTACCTCCACATACCAAAGTTCCAACCCCTTTTGCATGAAGGGGTAGACGTTGTAGACTGCATCTCCTTCAAGGTGAATATGCTTCATCATGTCCTTGAGGATCTTGGGTAATCATGATCACTAGTCGTGGTCATGATCGTTTGAGGCCCTTCAGGAAAGACTCATAAAGGGTTGTCATCTGCAGGTGTAGGATAAAAGGGGTGCTCAGAACAAGGGATGTATCTCCATGGGGAAATTGCAATTGTCTCCAGAAAAGTTTGGTGTTCAGTTGTCCATGGGTTCAAGATTTGAGGTGCAGTTGAGATAGAAAGAGAAAAGCAATTACCCACTCATCAACAAAATTATCGTTTGTAATGGGCCGTTCTACTATGGTTTCATTTCTAGGTCCTCATTTCTTGGTCTTCAATGCTAAGAGTTTCCAATTCCTGATGCTGTTCCCATATGAAGACTTTCTACCATTCTTCCGTAACTTATGTCTCTCATGGTTGAAATAAATACAAGCCTATGAATATCGCATCTATCCAACCATTCAATAAACACACAAAAATAATAGCAACCAAGCATTCATTTATTCAATCAATTCTACTGATGTCGCCACCCACATAAATTGGTATGGTCAGATACTTAAATCGAGGAAGCGTTCATCTTTATTTCTCTCATGGTGGGATACTACTAAGCTAATTTATTAGGAACTTGGTCATTGTCCCCACTGGGGTTTCTTCTGTGTGGACTTGATCTCCTCCAGTTCTTCTGCTAGATTTTCCCTGTCGACGCGGAGTTTCTTGTGACGACCCTGTATGTCCTGAAGTTGTTCCTTGAGCTTCTGGATTTCAACGTCCTTGGCATGAGACATGGTCCTGCTGCTTTTCAGTTCCTGACGCATTCTCGAGATCTCGAGGTTCTCCTCCTCCGGCTTGTTTACCTTCGGTCTACGAGTCTTGACCTCTTCTCGTAGTGCTTCATTGTCGAGCAGGGCTTCCGGAGGTCCATCCAAGATTCTTGACGTATTGTTCCAGATCCTGATTGTACACTAAAAGTGGGGAGAACTTCATCTTTTGCGCTTCCGTCTGAGCAATAGTTGCTCCATCAAACTTCTGCCATCCCATCCTTCCAAAGAAGTGTGGGTTTAGTGCAAGATGATGACGATAGCATAAGCGTGCAATAGCATCATGGACGGCGGTGTTGATGCCCATATCACGATCACCATTTATAGTTCGAAGATGATGTCTGCAGTCTTGGGGGCTTCTTTCGACCAAAAACTTGGGTCTTGACTCCCCACGATCTGGGCGTCCTCTTAGTTGCCTTGATCTCGTGTATCGGTAACTTCAGCACTGACTAGCTCCACAAGGAAGGGCCTCCAAGAACCTTCTCGTAGTGTTCTCTTTTGTTCGAGAATGTAGCTCTCCATCTATAGTTTGAAATAAGGAAGGTTCAAGAATAGGAATCAGGTGTTACGAGAGTAGTACAAAACAAAGGTCATTCCTATTGGGGTCTTCATATTACTAAGTCATTTTCTAGGGTCACGTTCTACAGCCAACATGTGCTCGATACCATTTACAGAGCGACCCGACCTCGAACGGTCAACCTACGTATTCTTTGTGCCATCCACAGATCAAGATGTCTTGCTTTTACAGTACATAAATGTATATATCAAAGTGCAATCACATGTATAATTAATGTAAAACTGATATATACCTCATAATACTCAGCGGAAACAAACAAGCGGGTGTGGAGTCCCATCAACGCCATCGGCGGGTTGAGTGTAGACCGTAACCACATGTACTGCACTCTTACTCGTCGAGGAAATATCTGCAACATGATATGTTGCAGCCGTGTAAATCGATACATTGAATGTACCGCAAGATCACAATATGCAAAACAGATGATAAAAACTATACTATATGCAATATGGCTTTATGGCACTTAATATGAGTTATGTTTGCGTAAAAGCTGATTTTATTTTACCTACATCAAAGGAATAGAATGAAGTCTGTACTAAGGAGTTTTCTAACATGACATGGTTCCGCCAACCGATGTCTCATAGCCCAAAATTCATCATATGTTGCCCACAATTAAGTTATCAATCCGGTGTTGAGAGTTCCGAGATAGATCCAAGTCCGGATGCTCAAATTGCCCGTGGCGGGGACACTGCTAATCGAATAGGTATTAACCCTCTGCAGAGGTTAGTACACTATACCCGCAAGATTCGATCCCTCTTTTTACGTTCTCGCACTTCAGGGTGTTTGAGAACAAGATGACCGAAACATGGTCTTCCGAAGAGTTCCTCTGACCACTGTCCGGTACTCATCCCATCCTACCGTAGTTCTACATCTGCTAGTACTGTCCCAGCCAGAGTCACTACTAGGGTCAACCAAGACAGAGCCCATAATGACTTGCGGTTGCACGATAAGCTTAGGGCATGAAGTATTCTTCCGTCTCTTTGAGTCTGGGTGAAGCTTTCCGCAAGATGTCATGGCGCTTCTCCATGCATCCCGGCCAACCACTGGTTCCTCCAGGGTGCCCGTCAACCGTCCTTCACCCAGTAGTGTGTATTGAACTCTTGTCTCGAGTCTTGAAGTCTTGAGGCCTTGAAGATGCAGTCCTTGCAGCTGCATCATGGTGTTGTCGTCAGTGACGTAGATCCTCCATTCTCACACCACTCTTGAGCACTCATACCAAACCCCGTCTACTATAGCGTAGCATTAGAATAAATAACGTCCCGGGCTTGGTAACAGGGTGATGGGTTCCTACCTCATGCATACTACTCAACTACAAGAATTTCAATAACACTCCTGAGGGGTGGTTGCAAAGATGTCACTAAATGCAATAAAACATAGGTATGAAAGCATGGTCAAAGTGAACTTGCCTTGTTGACGATCTTGAAAACTAGGGATTAAGTGGTAGCAAGCTTCGAACTCAGGAAATTCTACCGAGGCAAACAATAACTATAATAAGCACATAGCATATGATCACATAACACAATAGCATACATAGTAACATAACACACCAAACAAACAAATCAAAACCCAAAGGAAAAACTCAAAGAAATCCAACTCAAAGTTTTTTTCCTACAACAACTAGAATAGTTTTATATAACAAAAATTTTCTTAACATAACCTAATCATGGATTTATGTTAACTTAACGAGAAAAAGAATGCATTAAGCAACTAGGAGCAAAAAGAATCAATTTAAAAGCTATAGTAAAACTCCTATTAGGCCTAATCCAATTTATATTAAGAAAATAAAATAAAAAGTTCTATTTAATATAAATAAAAGTTCATCCTATAAAGTGACAGAAACTATCCTAGAATAATCAATCACATGTGAAAAATAAATTTATTTACTAATTAAAATAATAGGAAAACAGTAGCTAGTCAATTAACTAGGATAAACAAGATTCTGCTTCAAACTATTTATTTATTAATCCTAAAATACCCAAATTAATTTCTATGGTTTGGCAATGTCAAAATAAAGTTGGGACAAAAAGAATCATCCAAAAATAATTTTTCTAACTCAAGTTATAGCAGATTTACTCTTCTGACTAAAACTAAATTAAAGCAATTTTAATTAATTTTAACATAGCTAAATATATATTCTACAGAAACTATAGAAAATTTGCAAACCAACAAAAAAAGAATCACCTAAAAATATTAAACATAATAAAAGATATGAATTTTTCAAAACAGAAACTATTCTGTTAAAACAGAAAACAAAAATAAAAGAAAAAGGGCCTAATGGGCCTAAACTACGATTTGTCGTAAAATAACCTAAACGGGCCCTAGGGTTAAACTAAAAGCGGGCGGGCTAATAAATAAAAACCCTAACTAAATAAACCGTAAACTAAACCGGGCGGTCCGGTTTATTTTAAAAAATACCCCTTGAGGTGATCTAATCCTAGCCGTTCATCACGCATCGGACGGGGTAGGGGAGTTCCGGTGGCTTACCGGAGCTTGGCGGCGGCGGCGACGAGTGTGCCGAGGGCTCCGGGCACCGGGGAGGTCGGGGAAGTGGCCTGGGGGGTGCGGACGAGCTCGGGGAGGCTCTTGGTGGAGTCGGGGGTGATCGGGAGTGGCTAGGGCGGCGACGGCGGCGAAAATGGCGGCGGCGGGGACTCGGGCTCCATGAGCTCGTCTGAGAAGGAGGGGTCCCAAGGGGCTAGGGGGAAATGGGGTGCGGGGAGGGGTTTTATAGGCGGGGGCCTCGTCAGGAGTAAGGGAGGCGATCGGGAGGATCGGGATCCCGGATCTCCTGAGATCCGTGATCGGCCAGTGGCGTGGCGTGGGTGGGAGGTTGAAGGAGGGTGGGGCCTGCTTGCGGAGAGAGAGAGAGGTCTTGGGCGGGCGGCCATGTGAAGGGGGTTCATGAGGCGAGGTGAGGCAGTCTTTGGGCAGCTCAGTGGCAGTGGGCAGGCTGCGCTGGCCTTGGGTGGCTTCAGCTGGGCTGGGCAGAGGGGCTGGTGGCGCTGAGGGGTTCTTTTTTTTAAATTTTATTTTTTTTGAATAAAACAAAAACAGAGATATCTTTTAAAATATAAATATTTTATATAGGACATATATATACCAAAATGATCGAGAAAAAGATTTTCTACAACATGAACTATTTTTCAAGTTCAAATAAAATACACAAAAATTCAAATAAAACAAAGAGTGTTTCTGCCCTAATAAAATCCAATAAAATCATTTTTAAAAATACCAAAATGGCTTCAAATTTATTTTCTCCTAATTTTTCATTGAAGGAATCATTTTACCCATATTTCCATTTATTTATTTTTAGGGGGAAAATAATTTGAATAAAGTCCAAATAATTCCAAATTTGAAAGGGGGGTTCAAAATACTTTCCAATGACTTTCAATTTGGTTCTTTTTAACTTCCAACTCATATTTCATATAATTGAAGAAGTCATTTTATCTTCCCTCATGAAAATCATTGAGTTGCATAAAGCTTTGAATTTGAAATATTCCCAATTGAAATTCAAATCTTTTCCAAAACCCTTTTCATTTGAAAATGGAAGAAGTCATGTCATCTTCACTCTAGGGTTTGGTGTTGGAATGAACTTGAGTTCATGGGGATCCAAAAGGCAAAGGGAAAAGTTTGGGAAAGTCATTTCATTCCCTCTCATTCCACTTTCAAAAGTTTTCAATTTCCACTCAGTTTCACTCAATCAATCAAACCATCAATCAGACAACAAGCATAGTTATTTATCTAATATAACATTCCAAAATTTAGAATTTTGGGATGTTACAGAAGTAATAAAAAATAAAGCATGTATGCATGGTTGTCCAGTTAGTTGCCACTTTCTGCAACTACAAATTCTAGTTTCCAAATTAACAGGATATCTCCACTCTCTCTTTTGCTTGTCAATTGATGTCACCTCTGCTTCATATGTGCTTCTCATCACCATAGTCATGTCCAGGTCTTTAAATTTTGCATGTAACAACTTCATGACTTTGGGAATTATAATGTGCCCACTGAATGTGGCAGATGCAATTTGTTGTCTTAGAGCAAACTTCTCCATAAGATACTGCCTTATCTTGTCAAGCAAATCCACAATGTGCAAACCTTTCCATTTTTTAATCTTGGAATTGAAAGACTCAGCTAGATTGTTATTAACATAATCTAGTTTACAAGTCTCATTGAATAGTGCCCTGGCCCACAACTTAGTATGATGTTCCTCTAGGTATTCTTTGACACCTTCCTTGCTATACAGCTGCCTTAGATGGTAGTTGTGCTTCTTCAAGCTATATGTCAAAGAACAAGGCCATATATGATCATCAAATAATTTTCCTCTATACTTTTTTGAAAAATTTGTTGCCAAGTGCCTCATGCATTCTCTATGCTCTACTCCTGGAAATACAGCCTCAACTACAGTCTCAAGACCTTTACATGCATCTGTGTGAATTACCAGACCTGGTGGGTGACCTATAAGTTCTTTCAGGTTTTGGAAAAACCAACTCCAGCTTTCTATGTTCTCACCCTCTAACACACCATATGCAACTGGATATATCCAGTTGCATGCATCAACTGCACAGGCACTGACTAGTTGTCCTCTAAACCTCCCATTCAATGTTGTGGCATCTACTGCTAAGTATGGCCTACATCCATCCAAAAAACCCTTCCAACAAGCTTTGAATGACACAAAAACTCTCCTAAAGCACTCTTTTTCTCTGGTTTGTCCATTTATTTTAAATTGCACTGTGTGTTTATCATTGTTCACAACACTACCAGGAGATGCCTTCTCCACTTCAGCATTGAAAGTGTACAATAACTGCAAAGAGTCAGACCACTTACCATATATATTGTCTAGGGCCATTTGCTTTCCATAGAATACCCTCATATATGGTATGACCAAGCCATACTTTTTCTTCAAATCTTTTTTGAGCTGTGTAGGACCAATATTTGAATCTTCTTGTACCCAGTTCTTAATAGCATCTGCAATCCACCTGCTCTTAGCAGACCTCAACCTCTGCCTCCTGTTCACACTTGGACAAGTGTGAGCAGTTTTATTGACTTTCACCTGCATACCAATAAAATAACACATAAGTCAGACATAAAATGGTACAATATACAAGGAAATCAGACATATATGTGCTACAATAACTGTTAGTATCTCCAATTTATACCAAACAAAGAGCTATTTCTCATTAGAGAGGCATGCATCCTCCACTTACATCTCTTGTAGGCACAATGAACTGTCGGTCTAGTTGGATCACTCTTGTCAACTTTGTACTCACTTTGAGTTTTAATTGCAAAAGTTGCAAGTGCATTTCTACTGATCTAAAAACCTTTGGAAAATATAGTTCCTTCTTGCAGAGAAGGATCATCTCTATTATATTGCACATCTGGCCTCTCCTCATCTAAAGATTCAGAGTACCCCATGTCAATGTCCTCAGCCAACTCATCTTCACCTGCCTCTTCAAACATTCCTTCAGGTGGTTGAATGTAATCCTCCTCAGCTGCTTTGCCCATGGACTGCTTTCTTACAACAAACTCTGGATAAAGCAGTTCATCCTCATCATCAGCTGGCACATCATCAGCAAGGCCATCTTCCATGTTATAATTACCATAATCTATGCTATTACTAGTGCCTGCTTGAGTGGGCACTTGTTCACTTGGAGTTTCTGGTATTTGCACAGAGATGGATGATGATTTTCTCCCCCTACAGGCACTGCTTCTACCTCTAGAGCTGCTAGGTTGTGACCTCCTTCCTGCCGCTTGTTTCTCCCATTTTCTTTGAATGACATTAATTTCTAATTGGACATACTTGGAATCAGCATTTGTCCCAAACATTAATGCTAACTCATCATCACACTGAACTGGGACCCAAATAGAATTAGCAATGTCCCAGTACCTAAACTCCACTGCATCATATATTCCCCATGGATATTTTTCGCAGATTGCAGCCCTAAATTGAATAAATGATGATCTACTGTCCACAACAAGAGGAAATGTGAAGCCAGTACCAGATCCCATTGTACCAGAGCTTCCTAAAAGTGTGGTTTCCATTCTACAGTTCAGAGAAAATGCAGTACTCGGATCCGGATCCATCCTACCAACAAACCGCACAAAACAACAAAGAAAGGGGAGAGGAACATGAGCACTACGAGCATAGGCAGTACATAATCGACCTACACGGCGAACAAAGAACACAGAGGAAAGGGAAAGAGAGATACCGGGACGGTGATGTGTTCCCGTTTGTGTCGCCGCCGTCGCCGCCTTCATGCTCGTGCGCCATCCCGTGTGGACTCCGCCTCCAACCCCACCGCACCAATGCTCTGAGAGGGTTCAGATCTACAACTTCTCACCAGTAGCCGCTCGATCTGTAGCCGCCATGGCAACAAATCGATGAGTTTTAGGGTTAGGGTTCGTGCGATTTTGGGAGAGAGTGAGACTGTGAAGCGCGCGTGGAGAGAGGAATAGATAGGGTAAGTGAGTGGATGAGGGCCCACATGTAAGAACCAGGGGCAGAAATGTCTAAAATACGGCGAGTTACCAGTCAAAGCGCTTTGACTCGACGGAAATGGCACAGAAGGGCATTTCTATAAGGCCACATGACGGCGGAGGGGCAAATTTGAGCACACTTTGGAATTAGGGGCAAATTTGAGTAGTGGGATCAAGTTAAGGGCATAAATGCAATTGTCCCTTGAAGAATCTAGTCATCACAAACGTTTTGACTACTTGTGGAGCCAAAACAGACTCCGTACGAGTCAGATATCCATGTTTCGGTTAACACTGCGCAAAACTGATTCCGAACTACAGTTACATACTAGTTCTTGTGTAGTTGCATTCGATTTTTTCCATTCTACTTCACTAAACATCTCCATATGAGATCCAATTAATTGTAGGGAAATGCAAGAGACCTCAATTATGCTGATGCACTAGGTCCATAGGTGGGATTTTGTGTATGTTCTTTAAATGCGTTTGTAGAGTGCTCATTAAGAAAGATTCTATACAAGTTTCTGAACGAACTCCTTAAGAAAAGTTCTCCAAAAGTTCCCTATGAAAGAATCCTTTGAAGCATCTAGTCATCACAAAAGTTTTGACTACTTGTCGAGCCAAAACAGACTCCATATGAGTCAGATATCCATATTTCAGTTACCACTGCGCAAAACTGATTCCGAACGACAGTTAAAGACTAGTTCTTGTGTAGTTGCATTCGATTTTTCCATTCTACTTTAGTAAACATCTCCATATGAGATCCAAGTACTTGTAGGTAAATGCAAGAGACCTTAGTTATGATGATGCACTAGCTCCATAGCTTGGACTTTGTGTATGTTCTCGAAATGCGTTTGTCGAGTGCTCGTTAAGAAAGTTTCTATACAAGTTTCCCTTAAGAAAAGTTCTCCAAAAGTTCCCTATGAAAGAATCCTTTGAAGAATCTAGTCATCACAAACGTTTTTGCTACTTGTGGAGGCAAAACATACTCCGTACGAGTCAGATATCTATGTTTCAGTTAACACTGCGCAAAACTATTGCGAACGACAGTTACATACTAGTTCTAGTGTAGTTGCATTCAATTTTTTCCATTCTGCTTCACTAAACATCTCCATATGAGATCCAATTACTTGTAGGGAAATGTAAGAGACCTCAGTTATGATGGTGCACTAGGTCCATAGCTGGGACTTTGTGTATGTTCTCGAAATGCCGTTATCGAGTGCTCATTAAAAACGTTTCTATACAAGTTTCTAAACGAACTCCTTAAGAAAAGTTCTCCAAAAGATCCCTATGAAAGAATCCTTTGAAGCATCTAGTCATCACAAACGTTTTGACTACTTGTCGAGCCGAAACAGACTCCATATGAGTCAGATATCCATATTTCAGTTACCACTGCGCAAAACTGATTCGAGCAGCGATTAAAGACTAGTTCTTGTGTAGTTGCATTCGATTTTTCCATTCTACTTTAGTAAACATCTCCATATGAGATCCAAGTACATGTAGGGAAATTCAAGAGACCTTAGTTATGATGATGCACTAGCTCCATAGCTGGGACTTTGTGTATGTTCTCGAAATGCGTTTGTCGAGTGCTCGTTAAGAAAATTTCTATACAAGTTTCTGAACGAACTCCTTAAGAAAAGTTCTCCAAAAGTTCCCTATGAAAGAATACTTTGAAGCATCTAGTCGTCACAAACAATTTGACTACTTGTCGAGCCAAAACGGACTACATATGAGTCAGATATCCATGTTTCAGTTAGCACTGCGCGAAACTTATTCCGAACGACAGTTACACACTAGTTCTTGTGTAGTTGCATTTGATTTTTTCCATTCAACTTCAGTAAACATCTTCATATGAGATCGAAGTTTTTGTAGGGAAATGCAACAGACCTCAGTTATGATGATGCACTAGCTCCATAGCTGGGACTTTGTGTATGTTCTCGAAATGCGTATGTCGAGTGCTCGTTAAGAAAGTTTCTATACAAGTTTCCCTTAAGAGAAGTTCTCCAAAAGTTCCTTATGAAATAAATCTTTGAAGAATCTAGTCATCACAAACGTTTTGACTACTTGTGGAGGCAAAACATACTCCGTATGAGTCAGATATCCATGTTTCAGTTAACACTGCGCAAAACTGATTCCGAACGACAATTACATACTAGTTCTTGTGTAGTTGCATTCAATTTTTTCCATTCTGCTTCACTAAACATCTCCATATGAGATCCAATTACTTGTAGGGAAATGTAAGAGACCTCTGTTATCATGATGCACTAGGTCCATAGCTGGGACTTTGTGTATGATCTCGAAATGCGGTTATTGAGTGCTCATTAAAAAAGTTTCTATACAAGTTTCTGAACGAACTCCTTAAGAAAAGTTCTCTGAAAGTTCCCTATGAAAGAATCCTTTGAAGCATCTAGTCGTCACAAACGGTTGGACTACTTGTCGAGCCAAAACGGACTCCATATGAGTCAGATATCCATGTTTCAGTTGACACTGCGCAAAACTGATTCCGAACAACAGTTATAGACTAGTTCTTGTGTAGTTGCATTCGTTTTTTCCATTCTACTTCAGTAAACATCTCCATATGAGATCCAGTTACTTGTAGGGAAATGCAAGAGCCTCAGTTATGATGATGCACTAGGTCCATAGCTGGGACTTTGTGTATGTTCTCGAAATGCGTTTATGGAGTGCTAATTAAAAAAGTTTCTATACAAGTTTCTGAACGAACTCCTTAAGAAAAGTTCTCCAAAAGTTCCCTATGAAAGAATCATTTGAAGCATCTAGTCGTCACAAACGTTTTGACTACTTGTCGAGCCAAAACGGACTCCATATGAGTCAGATATACGTGTTTCAATTGACCTTTGCATAAAACCGATTCCGAGCAGCGATTTATAGACTAGTTCTTGTGTAGTTGTATTCGATTTTTCCATTCTACTTTGGTAAACATCTCCATATGAGATCCAAGTACTTGTAGGGAAATGCAAGAGACCTCAGTTATGATGATGCACTAGCTCCATAGCTGGGACTTTGTGTATGTTCTCGAAATGCGTTTTTCGAGTGCTCGTTAAGAAAGTTTCTATACAAGTTTCCCTTAAGAAAAGTTCTCCAAAAGTTCCCTATGAAAGATTCCTTTGAAGAATCTAGTCATCACAAACATTTTGACTACTTGTGGAGGCAAAACATACTCCGTATGAGTCAGATATCCATGTTTCAGTTAACACTGCGCAAAACTCATTCCGAACGACAGTTACATACTAGTTGTCGTGTAGTTGCATTCAATTTTTTCCATTCTATTTCACTAAACATCTCCATATGAGATCCAATTACTTGTAGGGAAATGTAAGAGACCTCTGTTATGATGATGCACTAGGTCCATAGCTGGGACTTTGTGTATGTTCTCGAAATGCGTTTATCGAGTGCTCATTATAAAAGTTTCTATACAAGTTTCTGAACGAACTCCTTAAGGAAAGTTCTCCGAAAGTTCCCTATTAAAGAATCCTTTGAAGCATCTAGTCGTCACAAACGTTTCGACTACTTGTCGAGCCAAAACGGACTCCATATGAGTCAGATATCCATTTTTCAGTTGACACTGCGCAAAACTGATTCCGAACGAAAGTTATAGACTAGTTCTTGTGTAGTTGCATTTGATTTTTTCCATTCTACTTTAGTAAACATCTCCATATGAGATCCAATTACTTGTAGGGAAATGCAAGAGACCTCAGTTATGATGATGCACTAGCTCCATAGCTGGGACATTGTGTATGTTCTCGAAATGCGTTTGTCGAGTGCTCGTTAAGAAAGTTTCTATACAAGTTTCCCTTAAGAAAAGTTCTCCAAAAGTTCCCTATGATAGAATCCTTTGAAGAATCTAGTCGTCACAAACGTTTTGAGTACTTGTGGAGGCAAAACATACTCCGTATGAGTCAGATATCCATGTTTCAGTTAACACTGCGCAAAACTGATTCCGAACGACAGTTACATACTAGTTCTTGTTTAGTTGCAATCAATTTTTTCCATTCTGCTTCACTAAACATCTCCATATGAGATCCAATTACTTGTAGGGAAATGCAAGAGACCTCTGTTATGATGATGCACTAGGTCCATAGCTGGGACTTTGTGTGTGTTCTCGAAATGCGGTTATCGAGTGCTCATTAAAAAAGTTTGTATACAAGTTTCTGAACGAACTCCTTAAGAAAAGTTCTCCAAAAGTTCCCTATGAAAGAATCCTTTGAAGCATCTAGTCGTCACAAACGGTTGGACTACTTGTCGAGCCAAAACGGACTCCGTATGAGTCAGATATACATGTTTCAGTTGACACTGCGCAAAACTGATTCCGAACAACAGTTATAGACTAGTTCTTGTGTAGTTGTATTCGATTTTTCCATTCTACTTTAGTAAACATCTCCATATGAGATCCAAGTACTTGTAAGGAAATGCAAGAGACCTCAGTTATGATGATTCACTAGCTCCATAGCTGGGACTTTGTGTATGTTCTCGAAATGCGTTTTTTGAGTGCTCGTTAAAAAGTTTCTATACAAGTTTCCCTTAAGAAAAGTTCTCCAAAAGTTCCCTATGAAATAATCCTTAGAAGAATCTAGTCATCACAAACGTCTTGACTACTTGTGGAGGCAAAACATACTCCGAATGAGTCAGATATCCATGTTTTGATTAACCTTTGCATAAAACTCATTCGAGCAGCGGTTACATACTAGTTGTTGTGTAGTTGCATTCAATTTTTTCCATTCTACTTCACTAAACATCTCCATATGAGATCCAATTACTTGTAGGGAAATGTAAGAGACCTCTGTTATGATGATGCACTAGGTCCATAGCTGGGACTTTGTGTATGTTCTCGAAATGCGTTTATCGAGTGCTCATTATAAAAGTTTCTATACAAGTTTCTGAACGAACTCCTTAAGAAAAGTTCTCCGAAAGTTCCCTATTAAAGAATACTTTGAAGCATCTAGTCGTCACAAATGTTTTGACTACTTGTCGAGCCAAAACGGACTCCATATGAGTCAGATATCCATTTTTCAGTTGACACTGCGCAAAACTGATTCCGAACGAAAGTTATAGACTAGTTCTTGTGTAGTTGCATTTGATTTTTTCCATTCTACTTCAGTAAACATCTCCATATGAGATCCAGTTACTTGTAGGGAAATGCAAGAGACCTCAGTTATGATGATGCACTAGCTCCATGTCAACAGAAGGCCCAGCGCGCTTGTCGGACTGACGTCGCGCTTCTCTTTGGCGCTCGATGCGAGTTCGAGCGTCCTCTTGCTGTCGCTCGTGAAGAACGTGGCGCTGATCGCGGCGAGCTCGCGGATCCGACGATGTAGTGGAGTCGCTGTCGAGGTGGATCCGATGAGTCGGCGATCTTGGCCTTCTTGGCGGAGAGTGCACGGTGGTTGCACCTCCGACAGTCTCGTCGCCACCGGCTCGTGCCTTGTCGTCACGCCGCGGCAACGATGGCATTGGTTGCCGCGGAGCGTCGCCGTCGGCAAAGCCGATGAGGCTCTGGATAGTGGCCCTCCACTCATCGACCTTGTCGGCCGTTGGAGGGTAGTCGAGGAGCAGCTGAGCTCTCGCCGGAGCTTCTGCTGGAGTAGTGGGTGGCATTGGAGAATCATGCGAGGCGGGACACGCTCGGACTTCTAACTACGTTAGAAGGAGCAGCGGCGCCCGTCCGGCGACCGTATCTCACTTGGCGCCCGGCATGTTGGCGCGCATGCTGGTCTTGAGGGTCTCGATCCAGCGAGCGTATGGCGTTGTGGCGCCATGGCGTTGTTGGTCCCGCGTCTCTGAGATGGGCGCGGGGATGCTTGTGACGCCGAGGTTTGCGGTGCCTTGTCCTTGGACTTGGCAACGTCGCGAGCACCTTCGTCGGCGCCCGTTCCTCCGCCAGCGTCTTCTCCACCACCCGTTTGGTGCGGTGAGGGTGGGTACGACGCGGACGGCTCCGCTGCCGCCGAAGCCTTCTTCTTCGGTGGCATGTTGAGGAAGATGTTGATGACGCTGCTCGCGTGAACGCCGGATCAGATTCACACGGCCTCGACGCCCCCTACCTGGCGCGCCAGAGATGTCGGGGAAGGCTGATCGTACCCACGGACACCTATGGGGCCGGCGGAGCAGGCCCCTTGTGGTTCGGAGGGGGGCGGAGGTCGCACGAAGAGCGGATCGAGGCGATACACGGCGGTTTACCCAGCTTCGGAGCTCTCCGGAGAGATAAAACTCCTACTGCTGCTTGTTTGATCTATTGTGTTCTTGCTAGGGAGCAACGAGGGCTACAAAACCTAGCATGAGTCTGTCTGGCCTCGAGTGGGTTGAATGAACCCAACGAGACGAACCTGGCCAACTGAACTGAACGGAGCCGAACCCTTTCTACGTTGCACTCGGGCCTCCTTTTATATGCTCAAGGGGTCTCCGACAGGTGGCAACATAGGCGGGGGTACAAATGTAAAAACAGGGGTTGGTACACCTACTTGAGCGATTATGCGATTGCAAAATACCTAACTCGACGGCAAGGGACAAAAGCAATAAATGCCCGTCGTTGTCGCCCAAGCGATTACCGAGAGACCGTCAGTGCGCCTCCGCTTCGCCACGATGGCGAGCACGTGAGCGCCGCTTATCGCTGCTCTCCGCTGGCTGCACAGCCGCTCGACGCAGCGCCCATGGAGCGGTCCCATGGCGACCGCGTCGCTGGGTGAGCTGGAGCGGAGACGGAGAGAGGTTGCATGCAGCGGCAAGCGCCTTGCAGCGGCTGAATCCTTGTCGCGCCCGGAGGCTCGTCGGCGTCCGACCCTTCGGCAAGCTCCTCTTGCCGGGCCTTGTCTTCTGCGTGCAGGCGGCCTTCCCGACAAGCTCTTCTTGTCGGGGCCTTGTCTCTGTGCCTAGAGAGGCCTTCCGGCAAGCTCCTCTTGCCGGGTCTTATCTTCCGAATGGCTGCGGAGGGTCTTGGCGGCGCCGGCGAGGCTTGCAGCGGGGCGCTGCAACTGCCCGTGCACAAGTTCGGGTACTAAGGTACCCCTACTTTAGTACACCGGCAGAGCCCCAGTGCAGGCCATACGGTCTTGCGGCTGTTGGGCCAGCCCAAAAAGGGCATCGCGCACGCTGCTCAAGCCCAAACCAAACCCACTCCGTATCCGCGCGTCCCCGTGAACGCAGCGTCAATTGCAGCGTCGTGGGGAAGTGGGCGGCGTCTTGAGTTGCTCCACCCGTCGCCTCGATTACGTATCCCGCCACGTGGGTCCCATGCTCTTGGGGTCACGGACGGTGGAAGTGGAAAACTGGGCCGTTACGAGCTGAGGCAGCAGGTCGGCCCCGATTCCCTGCTCTTCCTATGCCCTGATTTGTCGAGCGGGGCGGTCGAGCCCCCACCTTGCTTCCTTAAAAAGAGCGGAAGGGGAGCGCAGAAGCCCGCACTCTCCCATCTCCTTCTTTCCTCAGTTTCTGCTCCCCTTTCTCTCATTCGCCATGGAGAAAAGGAACCTTGGTTCTTCATCGGTGGCGGCGAGGGTCGCCGCTAGGCAGCGCTCCCTCCCAACCACGCCCGGGCGTGAGCCAGCCCCAAGAGGAAGAGGGAGGGGGCGAGGTCGTGGACGAGGTCGAGGCGCTCGGGGAAGAGGCGGACGGGGCGGCGTGCCGTCTCCGCCTCCGCCGGCGGTTCCCCTCCCTGCGGCGGTCCATACAGGGGATGACCCTTGCGAGTTCTTCGTCAGGCTGCGCCGGGCGCCTCGTCGCCGCCTCCGGCTTCCAGCTCCGTTCTGGCGCGATGGAGTCGGATCCGCGAGACATTGAGATTGCACATGAGGGGCTGTGGAATCAGCGGCATGCGAGTCCGTGTTGTATTCCTAGCCCCTAATGTGATGTATCTCGATCGTGGGTCAAGACGTTCACCCGCATCCACAGCCTGAGGCGGGGTTTACCCTCCATTTTAAGTTAATGGAGGGTGATCTCCTCTCCGTCAAGGTCTTGAGGATCTTCGTACTCGGGCGAAGTGCTGCGTGGATAGCTCCTCCGACAGCGAAGATTCCCCCTCGAGCGAGAGTGACGAGGAGGAGAGCGACAGCGACGACGAGGTTGGCGGGCCTGATTAGTTGTCGGGCGCCGCTTCGTGCGTCACCGACGACCCCATCATCCGCATCGCTGGCTCCTTGAACTCCCCGGGGTCGTCTCCTTGGGCGACTGGCGTAGGGAGGCTGCGGAAGGGGAAGAGGGATGGCGACGAGGCCGTCAAGTCGGAGTACGAGGGCGTAGTGCCCTTGACAGCGTGCTGACGTCCTGCCGCCCCGTCTTCAAACCCCGATTCCGGCGCCGCCATTTCCGTCAAGCCCTCGGGGAGCTCCCGGGATGTTCTCTTGGTGCCTTCTGGCACCTGTAGCTCGCCTAGGCGTTTCTTTTGCCCTTCTCGCCTCCTTGACCTACCTCCTGAAAAGAGGGACAGGAAAAGGGATTACGGGCATCTTATCTTTTTAATTTGTAAGCCTTCGGGCCTTATCCGCATTTAATACTTGTAATCTTCCCTTTCATGTTTTTCATTCCCCACGGATTGTATCCGAGTAGAATGTTTTAATGAAAAAGGATGCTTGAAAAAGACGAAGGGCTTATCGATATCTCAGCCCCGGCAAATCTGGCTTGCCGCAGCTCCGGCAACTCGGCTTGTCGCAGCCCCGGCAGCTACGGCTTGCAGGCTTGGGTACCAATGGCGCCCTTCGTCGCCTCTTCGCTGTTATTTCAGTTCTGAGAACGATTTAGCCAGTGCCGTGATAAGTTATTTTTGTAATATAACTTTATTCTGGGCAACACTTGCTATGTTACTTCCTTTACTCGACTCTTGGCTTTGTATGTTATTACCCTACGCTTTTCAAGGAAACTTGCCGGTGCAGGCACCCTTGCATGGCCGAAAAGTGCGGAACTTCAAAGACTTCTTTGGCGGGGTCGCTACCGACAAGCAACCTTGTCGCGGACTAGCCGCAGCTCACTTAAGTTGTTGAGCGGACTCGAAACAACGTAAGGGTGCGACCAGTCACGATTTCGTCCCTCTGCGCATGGGTTTTTCATACAAAGCGCGGTCGTTCAAGGAAGATAACTTTAAAAATTTATTACTGATCTGAATCGATCGATGCAAAGTTATTTCCTCTACTTTATTTCTTCCTTTGTACGTTTCTGCCTTACGCATTCAGGGGACTTGTCGGTGCGGGCACTCTTCTTGCATGGCCGAAAAGTGCGAACGTCGGCCTTCTTTGGCGATGCCGCCTCCGACAAGCAACCTTGTCGCGACCAGCCATGACTCACTTAAGTTGTTGAGCGGACTCGAAACAAAGTAAGGGCGCGACTAGCCGGGCGAGTTGGTTCCTCTGCGCCTGTGTTCTCCATACAAAGTACTATCGTTCGAGGAAGATAACTTAAAAATTTAAAAATTGATTGCTCGGACTTTGGCAACTTAGCTTTTACATCTCTTGCTTCCCGATGAGGTGAATCTTCCTCGGCGGTGCACGGTCCATAGTATTATCTCCTCCTTCCCCCTGGTTAACTTGTGCGAGGGAGCCTCCCTTTCTTTGCGACAAGAGAAAGAAGAGGAAATAACGTTATGGAGCCCGGTGGCTCGATTCTGCTTACGGGTGTGGTTGCGCACAAAGTGTTAGCCAAAACATGCAATAAATTGATGAAAGCATGAACTTGACGGGTTGTGCGCAACACATGGGCTTTCTTGATGCACGGGTCTGCGCCCGGCTTTGTACAAAGGATCACATGCAACAGCGGCAAGACTTGTACAAAAGGTGGTTGCGGGGCGGGTCCCGACAACCGTGCCTTATGGGTAAAACTTACGAAGATGCTCAATGTTCCGAGTTGCTCACCGAATGCCATCTTCGGTCTCAAAGCGGACAGCGCCGAGCCTAGTGACTCGTTTCACCCGATAAGGGCCTTCCCACTTCAGCGTCAACTTGTTTGAATTCTTGGCGGACTGAGCAGCGCCCGAAGAACAAGGTCGCCTTCCTCGAGACTTCGGCATTAACCCTGCGGCCATGGTAGCGATCACGAGCTTGTTGGTAGCGGCGGCTCGCCGCAAAGACTGAAGACGATCTGCTCAAGGAGCGTAGCGTCATCTTGTCGCGGCTGCTCTTGCTCAAACTCATCATAGCGAGCACTCGAGGCGACCCGTATCTGAAGTTCCGTGGGGAGAACTGCCTCTGCTCCATAGACTAGAGCAAAGGGTGCACGGCGATTGGCTCGATTTGGCGTCGTCTGATCGACCAAAGAACCACCGCAGCTCCTCAATCCGGTTTCTTACGCACTTGTGCAGCCTGTCGAAAGTTCTGGTCTTGAGCCCAGCGCACTTCAGCGTTGCCCTCTTCTTGACCGTTGCTTCTCGGGTGAGCAACAGAAGCAAAGCAGACCTTGGCTCCAAGGTCTTGGACGTACTGCATGAAGGTGCGACTCGTAAATTGTGTGCCGTTGTTGGTGATGATCCGGTTAGGGATTCCGAAACGGCACACAATCGACCTGAAGAACTTGACTGCTGACTGTGCTGTCACCTTCCTCACTGCTTCCACTTCCGGCCAATTTGTGAACTTGTCGATGGCGATGTACAAGTACTCAAAGCCCCCGACAGCTCGGGGGAAGGGGCCGAGGATGTCGAGCCCCCAGACCGAAAATGGCCAGGATAAAGGGATCGTCTGGAGAGCTTGAGCTGGTGGTGTATCTGTTTGGAATGGGCCTTGCGCTTCACACTTGGTTACTTACGCAGCTTGCATCCTGGAGGGTCATCGGCCGGAAGAAACCTTGCCGGAAAGCTTTCTTTGGCAAGTGTTCTTCTGCCAATGTGGTGACCACATATGCCTCCATGTATCTCTGCCAACAGCTTCTCATCCATCTTCCACAGGAATACACTTCAATTTCACACCGTTGAGTCTTCTTACATGCAGTATCTTTGTCGACAAACTGGTACATACTTGACTGCCGGGCTACTCTTTCCGCTTCTTCTTGCTCTTGGGAAGTTCTCACATGCGGAGGAAATGGACAATCTGCTGCGCCCATCTTTGGAGCTTGTGGCTCGACAACAAGGACTAAAGGCACATCTGCTGCTGCGGAACATCAGCTTCCACGGCAAGAGCTGCTGACCTGCGAGCTAGATGCTCCCGACAAGCTTGCGGAACAAGACTTGTCGGGGCGTCGCTTCAGCAGAACAAACCACAGGGTGCAGCCGGAGCAGACTGCTCCTCGGCTTGTTGGTGTTGATCTTGGGGACCTTTGCAACGACGGCTTCGGGAAGCTATGTCGGAAAGTAATCACCAGAGGCCAACTTCCTCTTCTTGCTCTGTCCTGTTAACGGTGTTACGGTTGGTTGAGTCAGCTTGAGCACAAAGATCCCTGGTTCCATAGGTAGCTTGAGTGCGGTGCACTTTGACAGGCCATCAGCAATATCATTCTGAGCTCTTGGAACATGTTCCATTTGCAGCCGTCAAAGTGCTCTTCTAGCTTCCTCACTTCATCAACGTAGGCTTCCATCAACGGACTCTGGTAATCTTTGTTGACTTGGCGGACGACGAGTTGCGAGTCACCCCTGACAATAAGCTTCTTGATCCCAAGGTCCACGGCGATCCTGAGACCGGCAAGCAAACCTTCATACTCTGCAGTATTGTTTGTCGCTTGCTCCTTGGGAAAGTGCATCTGGACGACGTACTTGAGGTGCTCTCCGGTGGGTGCGATAAGCAGCACGCCAGCACCGGCGCCTTGCAGCGAGAAGGCACCATCAAAGTACATCAGCCACTCTTTGCTTGCTTCTTTGACGAGAATGCTCGTCTCCGGAATCTCTTCATCTGGCGTTGGCGTCCATTCTGCTATGAATTCTGCCAATGCTCTGCTTTGGATAGTTGATGTGCTTTCAAACTTGAGACCAAAGCTTGACAGCTCCAGTGCCCACTCGACAATCCTGCCCGTCGCTTCTGGATTCTGCAGTATCCTCTTCAGGGGAAAGCGAGTGACAACTGTGATTTCATGTGCTTGGAAGTAATGGTGCAGCTTTCTCGAGGCCATGAGGAGGCCGAAAAGCAATTTCTGCACACCAGAGTACCTTGACCTAGCCCCCTGCAGGAGGGAGCTGACAAAATAGACTGGGCGGTGCACCATCCTTTTCTGCATCTGTTCATGTGTCTTCGCGGACTCGTCCTTGTCGGGACCAGAGCTTGTCGTGAAGCCCACGCTTGTCATTTGGATGTGCTTGCCGCGGTTGCCGGCTCGTCATCCGCCTCCCTCTCCGCCACTAACGCAGCACTAACCACTTGATTGGTCGCCGCTATATATAGCAACAACTTCTCTTGTGGCCTAGGTGCGACAAGTGTTGGAGTGGAGGACAGGTATCTCTTTAAGTCCTGCAGCGCAGCCTCCGCTTCGGTAGTGCATTTTACTGGACCTGCCTTTTTCAAAATTTTGAAAAATGGCAGGGCGCGTTCAGCAGACCTAGAAATAAACCTGCTGAGAGCAGCCACGCAACCGGCAAGTCTTCGTACATCCTTGACGCGCTTTGGTGCTTCAATCTGCTCAATGGCCTTGATCTTGTCGGGATTAGCTTCAATCCCTCGCTGAGACACGAAGAACCCGAGAAGCTTGCCGGAAGGGACTCTAAACACGCACTTCTCGGGGTTGAGCTTGAGGTTGATCTTGCGGAGATTTGCAAAGGTCTCGTCTAAATCTTGAACCAAAATTGCTTTGTCCTTGCTCTTGACCACTATGTCATCCATGTAGGCTTCTACATTTCTGTGCATTTGCGGCTCAAAAGTGTCATGGACTACCCTTGCAAATGTCGAACCAGCATTCTTCAAACCGAAGGCATCCGTATGAAACGATGCGTGCCACATGGTGTGATGAATGCGGTCTTCTCTTCATCTTCTTCAGCCATGAAGATCTGATGGTATCCTGAGTAGGCATCAAGAAACGAAAGCAAATCACATCCAGCCGTGGAGTCAACAATCTGGTCAATGCGCGATAAGGGAAATGGATCTTTGGGACAAGCTTTATTAACATCCGTGAAGTCAATACAAAGTCTCCATTTCCCATTTGCCTTGCGCACAACTACAGGATTGGCCAACCACGTTGGATGGAGCACTCCTCTGACGAGGCCTGCTGCTTCCAGTTTCTTGATCTCTTCGGCTATGAACTCTTGGCGCTCCACTGCTTGCTTTCTGACTTTTTGCTTGACGGGCGCGCGCGAGGACAAGCGACCAGGCGGTGCTCAATCACTTTCACAGGAACACCGGGATATCGGGCGGTTGCCATGCAAACACGCGTCGACATTCGCCCAGAGGAAAGCAGCGCGCCTTCCTATTTGTCGTCGAGAGAGGCACCGATGGTGAAGGTACCACCGGTGCCGTCCTCCTTGGCGGGTACCTTCTTGGTCTTGGCGGAGCCACCATCTTCTTGCACTTGCGGTGGAGCTCGATGGTGCGTCCTCGGCCGGTAGCGCAGCACTCCGAAGAGGTGCGCTTGCGGAGTGAGCATCGAGTCCTTGCCGGACTTGGACTTGGTCTTCTTCCCCGGAGCTTCAGCGGCAAGTGTCGGCAATCTGTCGCGGCTGCATCCGGAAGATCTTGTCGGCCTGAGATAAGGGCATCCTTCTTGTCGCCATGGACAGAGATGACGCTTATCGGGCCTGGCATCTTGAGTAGGTTGTAGGCGTAGTGAGAGGCTGCCATGAACTTGGCAAGTGCTGGACGGCCAAGTATCCCAATGGGAAATCGGCGACGTCAAACGTAACCCTCTCAGTCCTGAAGTTCAGCTCGCTGCCAACTGTGACCGGCAACGTAATCTTCCCTTTCGGCTTGCTCCTTCCCGGATTGATTCCTTGGAAGGTTCCGGTCTCTTCAAGCTCGCTGTCAGGGATTTGAAGCTTCTGGAGTACCGCGGAGGAGATCAGATTCAAGCCGGCCCCGCCGTCAACTAACATTTTTGTGACCTTGAGGTTGCGGATGGTTGGTGAGACCAACATCGGCAAGCACCCGACCGCGGTTATGCGATCAGGGTGGTCCTCAATATAAAAAATGATAGGCGTCTTTGGACCACTTCGCAGGCTTGCGTGACTCTACGGATGGTTCCGCTGCATTGACCTCCGCATCCATTGCTTGATTTGGCGGTGGGAGGTATGCGAGGAAGCGCCTCCGTCAACGCAGAGAACCTCTGTGGCTTTCGAAACTCCTGCTCATCGGCGCTCGTCCTCCATATCTTCGTCGTCGTCATCATCTTCATCCTTGTCGCGGCAGCGAGGTCGATCTCCTTGTCGCTGCTTGACCTTGCCAAGGCGTCCTCCCGGCCGGGGCGTTTCTTGCTTGCTCCCCGGCACCTTCTGGGCCTTCTCCTTGTCTCGCCGTTCGTACTCATCTCTCTGCTGTTCGACGAGCTGCTCGACCTTCTTGCAGCTCACGGAGATCGTGGCCCTTGGTGCGGTGGATCTTGCGATCTTGCTGCGGGCCGTCACGCTTTGTCGGCGGCCGCCACCGACCGGTGGTTGGCGTCGTGCAACCTCCTTGCCGAGCCACCAGCCTTGGCGTTCTTGTCGCCGCCTCCGTCGCGGACTGCTCGACAGCTAGCACCTCTCTGCTTTTCTTCTTCCTGTTGCCTCGCCGCCGGCCCTTCTTTGCCGGGGCGGTGTCATCACTGTCAGGTCCTGCTTCTGCATTCTCTCCAGGGAGTCTCCTCCCTTCCTTAGCGCGTGCACACTCGTCGGCCAGGGCGTATAGCTCACTGACGTCCTTGACTTTGCACATCGCCATCTCCTCCCTCATCCTGCGGTTCCGCACATTCTGATGAAATGCGCTGATCACCTTGGCGGGGTGGGCGTCACGGGATGTTGTAGTGCACGCGGCTGAATCTCTGAATGAACTTGCGCGAGGATTCTCCTTCCTTCAGGCGAGCAAGTGAAGGTCACTCTCTTGGCCATGAGGTTTGTGGCCGCTGTGAAGGCGCCAACAAAGCGATGGCACGAATCTGCCCAAGAGGATATGGAGCTGTCCGGCAAGTGCATGAGCCAAGATCGGCGTTGGGCTTGAGCACGGCAGGAAGTAGTTGGCGAGGATCTTGTCGTCCCGTCCCCCCGCAGCCTGCACCGCGATGGTGTAGATGCTAAGGAACTCCGACGGATGCGTCCTGCCGTCATACTTCTCCGGCACGTCTGGTTTGAAGTTTTTCTGGCTGGGCCACTGGACTTGCCGCAGCTCACGAGTGAACGCAGGGCAACCTACCGCGTACGGTAAGTCGCCTGGCCCCTCCGGCGCGTGCATGTCAACAGAAGGCCCAGCGCGCTTGTCGGACTGACGTCGCGCTTCTCTTCGGCGCTCGATGCGAGTTCGAGCGTCCTCTTCTTGTCGCTTCGTGAAGAACGTGGCGCTGATCGCGCGAAGCTCGCGGATCCGGCGGCGTAGTGGAGTCGCTGTCGAGGTGGATCCGATGAGTCGGCGATCTTGGCCTTCTTGGCGGAGAGTGCACGGTGGTTGCACCTCCGGCAGTCTCGTCGCCACCGGCTCGTGCCTTGTCGTCACGCCGCGGCAACGATGGCGTTGGTTGCCGCGGAGCGTCGCCGTTGGCAAAGCCGATGAGGCTCTGGATAGTGGCCCTCCACTCGTCGACCTTGTCGGCCGTTGGAGGGTAGTCGAGAAACAGCCGAGCTCTCGCCGAAGCTTCGCTGGAGTAGTAGGTGGCATTGGAGAATCGTGCGAGGCGGGACACGCTCGGACTTCTAACTACGTTAGAAGGAGCAGCGCCCCGTCCGGGCGACCGTATCTCACTTGTGCCAGCATGTTGGCACGCATGCTGGTCTTGAGGGTCTCGATCCAACGAACGTATGGAGTTGTGAGCGCCATGACGTTGTTGGTCCCGTCTCCACGAGATGGGCGCGGGGATGCGCGACGCCGAGGTTTGCGGTGCCTTGTCCTTGGACTTGGCAGCGTCGCGAGCACCTTCGTCGGCGCCCGTTCCTCCGCCAGCGTCTTCTCCACCACCCGTTTGCTGCGGTGAGGGTGGGTACGCAGCAGACGGCTCGCTGCCGCCGAAGCCTTCTTCTTGGTGGCATGTTGAGGAAGATGTTGATGATGCTTTGCTCGCGTGAACGCCGGATCAGATTCACACGGCCTCGGCGCCCCCTGGCGCGCCAGAGATGTCGGGGAAGGCTGATCGTACCCACAGACACCTATGGGGCCGGCGGAGCAGGCCCCTTGTGGTTTGGAGGGGGGCGGAGGTCGCACGAAGAGCGGATCGAGGCGATACACACGAGCGGTTTACCCAGCTTCGGAGCTCTCCGGAGAGATAAAACTCCTACTGCTGCTTGTTTGATCTATTGTGTTCTTGCTAGGGAGCAACGAGGGCTACAAAACCTAAGCGTGAGTCTGCATGCGGCCTCGAGTGGGTTGAATGAACCCAACGAGGCGAACCTGGCCAACTGAATCGAACGGAGCGAACCCTTTCTACGTTGCACTCGGGCCTCCTTTTATATGCTCAAGGGTCTCCGAGGTGGCAACATAGGCGGGGTACAAATGTAAAACAGGGTTGGTACACCTACTTGAGCGATTATACGATTGCAAAATACCTAACTCTGACGGCAAGGGACAAAAGCAATAAATGCCCGTCGTTGTCGCCCAAACGGTGCAACAGAGACTGTCAGGTGCGCCTCCACTCGCCACGATGGCGAGCCTGTCAGCGCCGCTTATCGCTGCTCTCCGCTGGCTGCACAGCCGCTCGACACGCGCCCATGGAACGGTCCCATGGCGACACGTCGCTGGGTGAGCTGGTGCGGAGTCGGTGAGAGGTTGCATGGCGCGGCAAGCGCCGTGCCGCAGCTGAATCCTTGTCGCGCCCGGAGGCTCGTCGCGTCCCGACCCTTCCCGGCAAGCTCCTCTTGCCGGGGCCTTGTCTTCTGCGTGCCTGGAGCGGCCTTCCCGACAAGCTCTTCTTGTCGGGGCCTTGTCTGTGCCTAGAGAGGCCTTCCCGGCAAGCTCCTCTTGCCGGGTCTTGTCTTCCGAATGGCTGCGGAGGGTCTTGGCGGGCCTTGGCCGAGGCTTGCAGGGGACGCTGCGACTGCCCGTGCACAAGTTCGGGGTACTAAGGTACCCCTACTTTAGTACACCGACAGAACTCCTTAAGAAAATTTCTCAAAAAGTACCCTATGAAAGAATCCTTTGAAGAATCTAGTCGCCACAAACGATTTGACTACTTGTGGAGCCAAAACAGTGTGCGTATGAGTCAGATATCCATGTTTCAGTTAACACTACGCAAAACTGATTCCGAACGACAGTTACATACTAGTTCTTGTGTAGTTACACTCGATTTTTTCCATTCTATTCACTAAACATCTCCATATGAGATCCAATTACTTGTAGGGAAATGCAAGAGACCTCAGTTATGATGATGCACTAGGTCCATAGCTGGGACTTTGTGTATGTTCTTGAAATGCGTTTGTCAAGTGCTCATTAAGAAAGATTCTATACAAGTTTCTGAACGAACTCCTTAAGATAAGTTCTCCAAAAGTTCCCTATGAAAGAATCCTTTGAAGCATCTAGTCGTCACAAACGTTTTGACTACTTGCCGAGCCAAAACGGACTCCATATGAGTCAGATATCCATGTTTCAGTTATCACAGCGCAAAACTTATTCCGAACGATAGTTACACACTAGTTCTTGTGTAGTTGCATTCGATTTTTTCCATTCAACTTTAGTAAACATCTTCATATGAGATCGAAGTTTTTGTAGGGAAATGCAACAGACCTTAGTTATGATGATGCACTAGCTCCATAGCTGGGACTTTGTGTATGTTGTCAAAATGCGTATGTCGAGTGCTCGTTAAGAAAGTTTCTATACAAGTTTCCCTTAAGAAAAGTTCTCCAAAAGTTCCCTATGAAAGAATCCTTTGAAGAATCTAGTCATCACAAACGTTTTGACTACTTTTGGAGGCAAAACATACTCCGTATGAGTCGAGATATCCATGTTTGATTAACAACTGCATAAAGCTGATTCGAGCGACAATTACATACTAGTTCTTGTGTAGTTGCATTCAATTTTTTCCATTCTGCTTCACTAAACATCTCCATATGATATCCAATTACTTGTAGGGAAATGTAAGAGACCTCTGTTATGATGATGCACTAGGTCCATAGCTGGGACTTTGTGTATGTTCTCGAAATGCGGTTATCGAGTGCTCATTAAAAAAGTTTCTATACAAGTTTCTGAACGAACTCCTTAAGAAAAGTTCTCTGAAACTTCCCTATGAAAGAATCCTTTGAAGTATCTAGTCGTCACAAACGGTTGGACTACTTGTCGAGCCAAAACGGACTCCATATGAGTCAGATATCCATGTTTCAGTTGACACTTTGCATAAAACTGATTTGAACAATGCTTATAGACTAGTTCTTGTGTAGTTGCATTCGATTTTTCCATTCTACTTCAGTAAACATCTCCATATGAGATCCAGTTACTTGTAGGGAAATGCAAGAGCCTCAGTTATGATGATGCACTAGGTCCATAGCTGGGACTTTGTGTATGTTCTCGAAATGCGTTTATGGAGTGCTCATTAAAAAAGTTTCTATACAAGTTTCTGAACGAACTCCTTAAGAAAAGTTCTCCGAAATTTCCCTATGAAAGAATCATTTGAAGCATCTAGTCGTCACAAACGTTTTGACTACTTGTCGAGCCAAAACGGACTCCATATGAGTCAGATATACATGTTTCAGCTTGACCTTTGCATAAAACTGATTCGAGCAGCGATTATAGACTAGTTCTTGTGTAGTTGTATTCGATTTTTCCATTCTACTTTAGTAAACATCTCCATATGAGATCCAATTACTTGTAGGGAAATGCAAGAGACCTCAGTTATGATGATTCACTAGCTCCATAGCTGGGACTTTGTGTATGTTCTTGAAATGCGTTTTTTGAGTGCTCGTTAAGAAAGTTTCTATAAAAGTTTCCCTTAAGAAAAGTTCTCCAAAAGTTCCCTACGAAAGAATCCTTTGAAGAATCTAGTCATCACAAACGTTTTGACTACTTGTGGAGGCAAAACATACTCCGTATGAGTCAGATATCCATGTTTCAGTTAACACTGCGCAAAACTCATTCCGAACGACAGTTACATACTAGTTGTTGTGTAGTTGCATTCAATTTTTTCCATTATACTTCACTAAACATCTCCATATGAGATCCAATTAATTGTAGGGAAATGTAAGAGACCTCTGTTATGATGATGCACTAGGTCCATAGCTGGGACTTTGTGTATTTCTCGAAATGCGTTTATCGAGTGCTCATCATAAAAGTTTCTATACAAGTTTCTGAACGAACTCCTTAAGAAAAGTTCTCCGAAAGTTCCCTATTAAAGAATCCTTGGAAGCATCTAGTCGTTACAGACGTTTTGACTACTTGTCGAGCCAAAACGGACTCCATATGAGTCAGATATCCATTTTTCAGTTGACACTACGCAAAACTGATTCCGAACGGAAGTTATAGACTAGTTCTTGTGTAGTTGCATTTGAGTTTTTCCATTCTACTTCAGTAAACATCTCCATATGAGATCCAATTACTTGTAGGGAAATGCAAGAGACCTCAGTTATGATGATGCACTAGCTCCATAGCTGGGACATTGTGTATGTTCTTGAAATGCTTTTGTCGAGTGCTCGTTAAGAAAGTTTCTATACAAGTTTCCCTTAAGAAAAGTTCTCCAAAAGTTCCCTATGAAAGAATCCTTTGAAGAATCTAGTCATCACAAACGTTTTGACTACTTTTGGAGGCAAAACATACTCCGTATGAGTCAGATATCCATGTTTGATTAACCTTTGCATAAACTGATTCCGAGCGACAATTACATACTAGTTCTTGTGTAGTTGCATTCAATTTTTTCCATTCTGCTTCACTAAACATCTCCATATGAGATCCAATTACTTGTAGGGAAATGTAAGAGACCTCTTTTATGATGATGCACTAGGTCCATAGCTGGGACTTTGTGTATGTTCTCGAAATGCGGTTATCGAGTGCTCATTAAAAAAGTTTCTATACAAGTTTCTGAACGAACTCCTTAAGAAAAGTTCTCTGAAAGTTCCCTATGAAAGAATCCTTTGAAGCATCTAGTCGTCACAAATGGTTGGACTACTTGTCGAGCCAAAACGGACTCCATATGAGTCAGATATCGTGTAACATCCCAAATTTCCAATTTGGCATGTTATACATAGGTCATTCTTGCATATCATATTTTATTTGCATTCTCGTTTGCCATCCTCGAAAATCCTAAGCAACTCAAGGACCCTAGGAGAGAGTTGGGGATTTTTCAATTTTCGTATTTGAATTTTATCAAATAATGAAAGACGAGGATATTGGATTTTAATTATTTTCTCTCCGGAAAAACTATTTCAAAATAAATAAATGAGGGGTGATAATATGACTTCTCCAAAATAATTGAAATAACGGAGGAAAAATGTTAAAATCATTTTTGGGATTTTATTTGATTTTATTTGGAAGTTTATTTGCCCTAGAAAAATTTGCACGCTTTAAAAAGTTGCATTTTATGGGCCAAGAAAAGTTCCTGTAGTTCTAAATAGTATTTTATTTAGACGGAGAAAAACTTGTTTTGGAATTTTAGATATTTATTTATTTTTCTAGGAATTTTTCTTTTGGCGGAATGATAAAAAAGCGAAAGCGGACCCTTGGGCTAAAGGCCCAAAGGCCCAGCGAGCCCACCAGCGCCGCCGCCTCCCTCTCCAGCGAGTCCACCCCGGCACCCCTTCCCAAGCCACCGCCCGCCCGCCCCTTTAAATGCCGCCGCCCACCCGCCACCACCGCCACCACCACCCGCCCACGGAGCCAGCCCGAGCCCAGCCCGTCGCCGCGCCCTCCACGCGCCGTCGCCGCCGCCTTCATTGTCGCCGCCCCTCGACCCGCCCCTTCATTGGGACCGGAGCCGCCCGCTCGCCGGACGCGCCTCGCCGGAGGTACCCGACCCCGCCGCCGGTTTATTTTGTTTTTTTAGAAAACCCTTCGGGTTTTAAAAAAAAACCTAGATCGTTTTTTTATAGATCGGTTTATTTTCGTCGGTTTATTTATTTAACAAACGTCCGTTCATCCGTTCGTTTTAAACGAACGCGTTCACTGTTCAAGTTCTGTTAACGAACGTTCGTTCGTTTAGCAGTTCATCGCTTTTCTTTTATTGGATTAATTCTGCGGTTATTCTGATCGCGATTTCTGATCCAATTTTCAAACCTGTTTATCTTTTCGCTCGTTTATCTGAATCAGGCGATTCAAAGCGCTGGAGTTTCAGATGTCGAAACCCTCTTTCCGAATAATCAACTCAACCAAGTTTTTATCTTTGTGAAATTTGACTCTAGATCAGATTAGTAAACGGACCTTGTTTTTCTCGCCGTTTGAGTTTTGTTGTTCCGTTTGGTTTGATTGTTTTTGTGAACCGGAGTTCTTAAGTTGAACTCTGCGGTCAACCTCTTTCAGTTGAAGTTTCGTTTGTGCATCTTTGCTTGTTTACTTATGTATGCGTTGTTTGCTTGCGAAAGAATTCCCGGAGTGCGAAGCGTGTTACTACGAGTCTCTAGGATTCACGGATCGTCAGCAAGGCAAGTAACACTTGATCATATCTTTTCATACCCAGTTTTTATGCATTAGCTCAACCCTCAAATATTGCATGATTAGGATGTCATTAATTTGTGGGTTGGGAAGTAGATGATGAGGTAGGAACCTATTGCCCTGTTACTTTCAAACCCTTGGGAGTTACTTCTACGTTATGCTTATACTGCCATGCTATGCTCAGTGACGTGGTTTGGGTTTGAGAGATATTCACGACAGATGTGAGATTGTTAATTAATGGTTTACTATAAGGTGGCAACTTAAATACACATCTGGGTGGATTGAGGCACCTGGGGAACCCAGTGTTGTTTGTTTTCTTGGAAATCCCGGGGTATCCGTGTGATCTTCCTATGGACCGCCACCCAGGCTCAAAGGGAACTGAGATTATTCATGCTAGGAAATTCCGTGTGCAGCCACAAGCTATTATGGGCTCTAGCATAGTTGAGTAAGTTACGTGAAGCTCTCGAAGAGGTAGATCAGCAGGTAGTGGGTTTTATAGGTTTGGTATGATCTATCCGGAGTAGAGAGTTAATGTTTCTGAAAGACTGTGTCTCGGTCATCCGTCTCTCAAACACCATGCAGTGCGAGAATCCAACGGAGGCGATCGAGTCTTGTGGGGAAAAGTGCACAAACCTCTGCAGAGTGTACAAACTAATCATGGTTAGCCGTGTCCCCGGTTATGGACGTTTCTGAGTATCTAGTACTTGAGTATTCACATGTATCCCATCACTCTTAACTAATTTTGCTGGGTTGTTAATTACCTTAATTGGGATCATCTGAGTTGGGGGGTACCTTCTCAATGATGTTTCAACCACCATGATAGTTAAATAAAAAATTTCCTTTGATGTAGGGAAAAATTGGCTTTTCGCAAAAACTGTAACCATAGAGCTTTCCCCAACCATATATGCATGTAGTATAGCTTATTCTTTCATTACTCTATGTGTTATATTGCCAGCATATTCCATGTGCTGACCCATTCTCGGGCTGCAACGTATTATGTTGCAGACTTTTCGAACGAGGAGTAAGGATTGTAGGTCGTTGTCGTGCAGCTCGCTTATGCCATTGGAGTTGATGGACTCACTTTATCTTCCAAGCCTTCCGCTGTTATCGCATTAGATGGCCTTCCGCCATATTATTGTAATAAGTTCTCTTTTGAGACATTATTTGTAATAAGTGTGTGATTGCTACTCTGTTATAAATCCTTCGAGTATTGTGTGTGTCAGCATTACCGATCCAGGGATGACACAGAAGCACAGAGACTTGACCATCTGAGGTCGGGTCGCAACATATCCATGTTTCAGTTGACACTGCGCAAAACTGATTCCGAACAACAGTTATAGACTAGTTCTTGTGTAGTTGCATTCGATTTTTCCATTCTACTTCAGTAAACATCTCCATATGAGATCCATTTACTTGTAGGGAAATGCAAGAGCCTCAGTTATGATGATGCACTAGGTCCATAGCTGGGACTTTGTGTATGTTCTCGAAATGCGTTTATGGAGTGCTCATTAAAAAAGTTTCTATACAAGTTTCTGAACGAACTCCTTAACAAAAGTTCTCCGAAAGTTCCCTATGAAAGAATCATTTGAAGCATCTAGTCGTCACAAACGTTTTGACTACTTGTCGAGCCAAAACGGACTCCATATGAGTCAGATATACATGTTTCAGTTGACACTGCGCAAAACTGATTCCGAACGACAGTTATAGACTAGTTCTTGTGTAGTTGTATTCGATTTTTCCATTCTACTTTAGTAAACATCTCCATATGAGATCCAAGTACTTGTAGGGAAATGCAAGAGACCACAGTTATGATGATGCACTAGCTCCATAGCTGGGACTTTGTGTATGTTCCGTTTGAGGGGTCTGCATCTGTGGCCGTCCGCGCTGGCCCGCAAAGGCCATTTTGCGCGAACTGCAAACGCATTTTGCAGGCCGACGAGATGCGGGGTCTGCTAGAGTTGCTCTTACATGGGCCCAACCCCCTCACTTCCCCTTCGATCCACGTCTTCCCACGCACTTCAGAACCCTCGAGGGGGGGCTCGAGGATTCGGAGACGCCGCCGCTCGACTCGTGAAGACGTCGCTGCCGCCAAACTCCTCTCCAAAACACTGTCGCCCGACGCCTCGACGCCGGGGTACCTCCTCTGGCGTACTGGACCTCTCTCTGGTGGTAAGTCCTCTCCTCCCCTCATTTCCTCTCGTCGTCTAGGGTTTGCCATCGGCCATGGCTGCTTCCTCTTCCTCCCCAGCCACGCGGTCTCCGAGGTGCTTGATCCCTGCCTCGTCCAAACCTGTCGTCACCAAGTCATGGGCGACGATGTAGGGATCGATGCCGGAGTTCCCGGGCTTGTAGTAGAGGTGGAGCAACACAGAGCAGCGTCCACATTGCTCTGCCTCTACTTCTGTTGTGCAATTCCCTTGCATCTGCATCTGCTCTCCTGTTAATTGATCGCGTCCCTGTGTGTATACTGCTCTGTTCCTCATACTGTTAATTTGTTGTGTCCCTGTGTATATATCTCGTGACTGTCTGTCTAATTGTCTTCAATTCATGGATTATCATGACTTGAATTTGTCAATCACTCGTGTGAATAAAATTAATGGAGAAGGGATTCATTCTTCTTCAGACCATTTTTCTTTTTTTCTGATTGAATGAATGGATACTGGTGTGGATCTGTCTTTCTTAATGAATGTGCACTTTTAATTAATTTCCTTCTGAATAGGGACTACGGTTATCTGAATAGAGACCCTTACTCAAAGCACCTTGTTACTATGCTGACTAATGCATCTTGTTGATGCTCATTTTAGTCATAAGTTAACTTCCTACACACTTTTAGTCATCTTGCTGATGCTCTTAGTTAGAATATAGCTTTAGACTTGGACCTGTACTAGTTTTATTAGCCATATTGTAATGGATTCAGTGACCATGTGCAGATGAACTAATTTGCAGAGCCCCAAAATGGTAGCGTGTCCCCCAAAACCTACAACAATAGTATCACGGTTCTTATCTGAATGAACTAGTTGTAATTGCATATTAGATTTACTTGTTTGATGTCGATCTCCTCTCTATATGCTCAAGATTTTAATTCTCTATTTTTTTTGTCAAAACTAAATCTTAAGATATGAGGGCCTCATGGTTTGCAACAGAGAAATTACTTGACTTAAAAATTTACTTGTACTAATTGCACACTTCTTTCTTTGTATCTAGAGGTAAGTTTTCTTGTACTGAACAATAGTAAGCAAATTACTTGTTGTTTCTTTTCTTCAATTTCTTGTCATATAGACATTTACTATTTTTGTTACTTGTCATGTGGCTAGTCAAGTTGTTGGTTTGGTTCTTGTATTTCTTAATGTCTTTGATAGAGAGGTAGTTTTATTACTCTTGCTTTTTTATTATGATGGACTCTTTGGACCTATCTGGGGATATGAACCAATTGCAGTTTGTAAGCTCAAGTCTGTTCTTGATGGATGCTATTGTTCCATCAAGTCTGGATGTAATAGTGAGGTCCTTTTGATAATACATAATACATGTAAATTTTTTCAGCTCATCACTTGCTTGCAGAGCACCCGTTAATTTTCCAGAAGAATATTAAGTTTAAATTCCATATCTGTTTGACATGATTAATTAATCTGGTTGTTTCATGTCTAAGCATGTTTGCTTGCAGGATTTCTACACTTATTTTTTTTCATGTACGTAGTAGTATATCTTGTTGTTCATAGATAGATTACTGTATGATTTGTATATATCACTGTCTATAGGTGACATGGAGAGATTAATTGTCTGAACTATTGTAGATGTCCTTATCACGTTGCTTAGTGGCGCCAAACGTGTCCAGGTCCTCGCTATCCTCGCCAATGTTTCGTATATGAAGGGATAATCCTGGTAATTTTTGGGTGTGGGAATGCTCTTGCTGTGAACGATGACTTCTAGTCGTTGCATCTGTGTGTATTTGTATGTTGTAATTCACTGAGCGAACTGTATTGAGTATAGAGTACTAGAACATAGGTTGGCCTATTTAGCTTTCTTGTACTAGTCATCTGTCTGACTTGTTGGCCTATTCATCAAAGCTCATCTCCTTTTGTTTAGCAGGCTCTTTGGCAACTAGAGAAGCAAGCTGGACAAACTTTTGGCCATTCAAAAACTCGATGATCATGACATCGTAAGAGAAATTCATCTGTATGACAACATCATTCTCATCCTTGCTTGGTCTGTAAAAATATAATTGATTGTGAGCTATTGCAAAAGTACCCTGTATAGCATTATGTTTGGTGTTGTGAAAAATCATGTTGCTATGAAGATATTATTGGTTTCAAGTCATGGTGCTATGAGAGATTATGTTCTTGATGTGAAGAACTGCTGTCACATTTTTATTAGGTGTTATTCACAGTTTTATAGCAAGTTTGTCTAGCTATGATGTTATTTAACCTGTAAAGATTGGATTTTCACTGTTTTACACAATTTTAACTCAATTGGGTAATCCCTGCCTACCAAACAGTGTTTTATATGGAGGGGATTATGGCTGGAGAGGGATTTGAGGTTTCAAGGTCAATGCCCTGCCTACCAAACAATGTTTTATATGGAGGGGATTTTGGATGGAGAGGGATTTGAGGTTTCAAGGGGATCCAAGGGGATTGGGTGGAAGAGGGGGATTCAGGTGAACGATATTTTAAGATTTAGTTTAAATGGGGGATTGCCCAATTGAGTTAAAATGGTGTAAAACGGTGAAAAATCCAATCTTTACAGGTTAAATAGCATCATAGCTAGACAAACTTGCTATAAAATTGTGAATGACACCTAAAAAAATGTGACAGTGGTTCTTCACATCAAGAACATAATCTCTCATAGCACCATGACTTGAAACCAATAATATCTTCATAGCAACATGATCTTTCACAACACCAAACATAATGCTATAACAGGTACTTTTGCATTAGCTCACAGACCAAGTAAGGATGAGAATGATGTTGTCATATAGATGAATTTCTCTTACGATGTCATGATCATCGAGTTTTTGAATGGCCAAAAGTTTGTCCAGCTTGCTTCTCTAGTTGCCAAAGAGCCTGCTAAACAAAAGGAGATGAGCTTTGATGAATAGGCCAACAAGTCAGACAGATGACTAGTACAAGAAAGCTAAATAGGCCAACCTATGTTCTAGTACTCTATACTCAAAACAGTTCGCTCAGCGAATTACAACACACAAATACACACAGATGCAACGACTAGAAGTCATCGTTCACAGCAAGAGCATTCCCACACCCAAAAATTACCAGGATTATCCCTTCATATACGAAACATTGGCAAGGATAGCGAGGACCTGGACACGTGTGGCGCCACTAAGCAACGTGATAAGGACATCTACAATAGTTCAGACAATTAATCTCTCCATGTCACCTACAGACAGTTATATATACAAATCATACAGTACTATCTATGAACAACAAGATATACTAGTACGTACGTGAAAAAAAATAAGTGCAGAAATCCTGCAAGCAAACATGCTTAGACATGAAACAACCAGATTAATTAATCATGTCAAACAGATATGGAATTCAAACTTAATATTCTTTTAGAAAATTAACGGGGTGCTCAAGCAAGTGATGAGCTGAAAAAAGTTACATGTATTATGTATTATCAGAAAGACCTCACTATTACATCCATACTTGATGGAACAATAGCATCCATCAAGAACAGACTTGATCTTAGAAACTGCAATTGGTTCATATCCCCAGATAGGTCCAAAGAATCCATCATAATAAAAAGCAAGAGTAATAAAACTACCTCTCTATCAAAGACATTAAGAAATACAAGAACCAGACCAACACTGGCGGAGCTTGACTGCATTGTCAGGGGGGCAAAAAAGAAAGTATACATGTTTGTAGGGGTAATGAGAATACTTTGTTCTAATTATGCCCCTTCAAATAAAATCCTTCAGGAATTTGTGTTGGGCTGGGTGGGGGGGGGGGGGGCATAGCCCCCTCAGCTATAGACATAGCTCCGCCGTTGCAGACCAACAACTCGACTAGCCACATGACAAGTAACAAAAACAGTAGATGTCTATATGACAAGAAATTGAAGAAAAGAAACAACAAGTAATTTGCTTACTATTGTTCAGTCCAAGAAAACTTACGTCTAGATACAAAGAAAGAAGTGTGCAATTACTACAAGTAAATGTTTAAGTCAAGTAATTTTTCCGTTGCAAACCATGAGGCCCTCATATCTTAAGATTTAGTTTTGACAAAAAATAGAGAATTAAAATCTTGACCATACAGAGAGGAGATCGATAGCAAACAAGTTAATCTAATATTCAATTACAACTAGTTCATTCAGATAAGAACCGTGATACTATTGCTGTAGGTTTTGGGGGACACGCTACCATTTTGGGGCTCTGCAAATTAGTTCATATGCACATGGTCACTGTATCCATTACAATATGGCTAATAAAACTAGTACAGGTCCAAGTCTGAAGCTATATTCTAACTAAGAGCATCAGCAGGATGACTGAAAGTGTGTAGGAAGTTAACTTATGACTGAAATGAGCATCAGCAAGATGCATTAGTTATCATAGTAACAAGGTGCTTTGAGTAAGGGTCTCTATTCAGATCACCGTAGTCTCTATTCAGAAGGAAAATAATTAAAAGTGCACATTCATTCAGAAAGACAGATCCACACCAGTATCCATTCACTCAATCAGAAAGAAAGAAAAATGGTCTGAAGAAGAATGAATCCCTTCTCCATTAATTTTATTCACACGTGATTGACAAATGCAGGTTATGATAATCCATGAATTGAAGACAATTAGACAGACAATCACCAAATATATACACACGGACACGACCAATTAACAGTATGAGGAACAGAGCAGTATACACACAGGGAGAGCAGATGGAGATGCAAGGGAATTGCCCAGCAACTGTAGAGGCAGAGCGATGTGGACGCTGCTCCACCTCTACTAAAAGTCCGGCAACTCCGGCACCGGGCCCTACATCTGAAGGAAATATGCCCTAGAGGCAATATACAGTTATTATTTATTTCCTTATTTCGTGATAAATGTTTATTATTCATGCTAGAATTGTATTAATCGGAAACTTAGTACATGTGTGGATACATAGACAAACGGAGTGTCACTAGTATGCCTCTACTTGACTAGCTCGTTGAATCAAAGATGGTTAAGTTTCCTAGCCATAGACACGAGTTGTCATTTGATTAATGGGATCACATCATTAGAGAATGATGTGATTGACTTGACCCATTCCGTTAGCTTAGCATTTGATCGTTTAGTATGTTGCTATTGCTTTCTTCATGACTTATACATGTTCCTATGACTATGAGATTATGCGACTCCCGAATACCGGAGGAACACTTTGTGTGCTACCAAACATCACAACGTAACTAGGTGATTATAAAGGTGCTCTACAGGTGTCTCCGATGGTACTTGTTGAGTTGGCATAGATCGAGATTAGGATTTGTCACTCCGATTGTCGGAGAGGTGTCTTTGGGCCCTCTCGGTAATGGACATCACTATAAGCCTTGCAAGCAATGTGACTAATGAGGTAGTTGCGGGATGATGCATTAAGGAACGAGTAAAGAGATTTGCCGGTAACGAGATTGAACTAGGTATTGAGATACCGACGATCGAATCTCGGACAAGTAACATACCGATGACAAAGGGAACAAGGTATGTTGTTATGCGGTTCGACCGATAAAGATCTACGTAGAATATGTAGGAGCCAATATGGGCATCTAGGTTCCGCTATTGGTTATTGACCAGAGAGGTGTCTCGGTCATGTCTACATAGTTCTCGAACCCACAGGGTCCACACGCTTAAACGTTCGTTGACGATATAGTATTATATGAGTTATATATGTTCGTGACCGAATGTTGTTCGGAGTCCCGGATGAGATCACGGACATGACGAGGAACTCCGGAATGGTCCGGAGACAAAGTTGGATATATGGGATAATAGTGTTTGGTCTCCGGAAGGGTTCCGGAATTCACCGGAAGGGGTTCCGGATGTTTCCCAAAATGTTTGGGTACGAGAACAATTTATTTGGGCCAAAGGGGAAAGCCCACAAGGTTTTTGGAAAGAGCAAAAGGAAGTTTTGCAGAGTCCAGGGGCCAGACGCCAGGGTTCCCGGCGTCTGGTCCAGACGCCGGGAACCCTGGCGTCTGGCACTGGAGTCCGAGAAGGACTTTTGACTTTCGGGTGAAACCGACTTTGTGGAGGCTTTTACTCCAAGTTTCGACCCCA
Organism: Aegilops bicornis; assembly: GCA_021605145.1. Classification (NCBI taxonomy): domain Eukaryota; kingdom Viridiplantae; phylum Streptophyta; class Magnoliopsida; order Poales; family Poaceae; genus Aegilops; species Aegilops bicornis. The sequence continues at coordinate 187,200,435 of CM038674.1, forward strand.
AGGCTTAACATATAAATAGAGGGGTAGGGCTAGCACCCAAGAAAGATCAAGAAACACCAAGACGTGTGCCGGCAACCCCGTTCCCTTGAGTTTATCCTCCGTCATAGTTTTCGTAGAGCTTAGCCGAAGCCCTGCGGAGATTGTTCTTCACCAACACCGTCACCACGCCGTCGTGCCGCTGGAACTCATCTACTACTTCGCCCCTCTTGCTGGATCAAGAAGGCGAGGAATTCATCGAGATGAACGTGTGCTGAACGCGGAGGTGCCGTACGTTCGGTACTTGATCGGGACGGATCGTGAAGGTGTACGACTACATCAACCGCGTTGATAAATGCTTCCGCTCTCGGTCTACGAGGGTACGTAGACATACTCTCCCTCTCGTTGCTATGCGTCACCATGATCTTGCGTGTGCGTAGGAATTTTTTTGAAATTACTACGTTCCCCAATAGTGGCATCCGAGCCAGGTTTATGCGTTGAAGTTATATGCACGAGTAGAACACAAGTGAGTTGTGGGCGATACTAGTCATACTGCTTACCTGCATGTCATACTTTGATTCGGTGATATTGTTGGATGAAGCGGCCCAGACCGATATTACGCGTACGCTTACGCGAGACTGGTTCTACTGACGTGCTTCGCACATAGGTGGCTGGCAGGTGTCAGTTTCTCCAACTTTAGTTGAATCGAGTGTGGCTACGCCCGGTCCTTGTGAAGGTTAAAACAACACATACTTGACGAAATATCATTGTGGTTTTGATGCATAGGTAAGAACGGTTCTTGCTCAGCCCGTAGCAGCCACGTAAAATTTGCAACAACAAAGTAGAGGACGTCTAACTTGTTTTTGCAGGGCATGTTGTGATGTGATATGGTCAATACATGATGCTAAATTTTATTGTATGAGATGATCATGTTTTGTAACAGAGTTGTCGGCAACTGGCAGGAGCCATGTGGTTGTCGCTTTATTGTATGAAATGCAATCACCATGTAATTGCTTAAATTTATCACTAAGCGGTAGCGATAGTCGTAGAAGCAATAGTTGGCGAGAGGACAACGATGCTACGATGGAGATCAAGGTGTCGCGCCGGTGACAATGGTGATCATGACGGTGCTTTGGAGATGGAGATCAAAGGCACAAGATGATGATGGCCATATCATATCACTTATATTGATTGCATGTGATGGTGATCATGACGGTGCGTGGATTAAGTAGTAATTTCAAAAAAATTCCTACGCACACGCAAGATCATGGTGATGCATGGCAACGAGAGGGGAGAGTGTGTCCACATACCCTCGTATATCGAAAGCAGAAGCGTTAGCACAATGCGGTTGATGTAGTCGTACGTCTTCACGATCCGACCGATCAAGTACCAAACGCACGGCACCTCCGAGTTCTGCACACGCTCAACTCGATGACGTCCCTCGAACTCTGATCCAGCCGAGTGTTGAGGGAGAGTTTTGTCAGCACAACGGCATGGTGACGATGATGATGTTCTACCGACGCAGGGCTTCGCCTAAGCACCGCTACGATATTATCGAGGTGGATTATGGTGGAGGGGGGCACCACACATGGCTAAGAGATCAAGAGATCAATTGTTGTGTCTCCAAGGGGTGCCCCCTCCCCGTATATAAAGGAGTGGAGGAGGGGGAGGGCCGACCCTCTCTATGGCGCACCATAGGGGAGTCCTACTCCCACCGGGAGTAGGATTCCCCCCTTTTCAAGTAGTAGGAGTAGGAGTCAAGGAAAGGGGAGAGAGAAGAGAAGGAAGGAGGGGGCGCAGCCCCTCCCCCTAGTCCAATTCGGACTAGGCCTTGGGGGGGCGCCCAGCCTCTCCTCTCTCTTTCCCCTAAAGCCCAATAAGGCCCATATACTCCCCGGCGAATTCCCATAACTCTCCGGTACTCCGAAAAATACCCGAATCACTTGGAACCTTTCCGACGTCCGAATATAGTCGTCCAATATATCGATCTTTACGTCCCGACCATTTCGAGACTCCAAGTCATGTCCCCGATCTCACCCAGGACTCCCCGATCTCACATAAACTCATAATATAACCGTCATCGAACTTTAAGCGTGCGGACCCTACGGGTTCGAGAATAATGTAGACATGACCGAGACACGTCTTCGGTCAATAACCAATAGCGGAACCTGGATGCTCATATTAGCTCCCACATATTCTATGAAGATCTTTATCGGTCAAACCGCATAACAACATACGTTGTTCCCTTTGTCATCGGTATGTTACTTGCCCGAGATTCGATAGTCGGTATCTCAATACCTAGTTCAATATCGTTACCGGCAAGTCTCTTTACTCGTTCTGTAATACATCATCCCGCAACTAACTCATTAGTTGCAATGCTTGCAAGGCTTATAGTGATGTGCATTACCGAGTGGGCCCAGAGATACCTCTCCGACAATCGGAGTGACAAATCCTAATCTCGAAATATGCCAACCCAACAAGTACCTTCGGAGACACCAGAGAGTACCTTTATAATCACCCAGTTACGTTGTGACGTTTGGTAGCACACAAAGTGTTCCTCCGGTAAACGGGAGTTGCATAATCTCATAGTCATAGGAACATGTATAAGTCATGAAGAAAGCAGTAGCAGAATACTAAACGATCGTGTGCTAAGCTAACGGAATGGGTCAAGTCAATCACATGATTCTCCTAATGATGTGATCCCGTTAATCAAATGACAACTCATGTCTATGGCTGGGAAACATAACCATCTTTGATTCACATGATTCTTTGTCTACAATGCTCTGCACGAACCTACTCTAGCTAATAGCTCCCACTTTCAATATGTATCCAGATTGAGACTTAGAGTCATCTGGATCAGTGTCAAGAACTTGCATCGATGTAACCCTTTACGAGGAACCTTTTTTTCACCTCCATAATCGAGACACATATCCTTATTCCACTGAGGATAATTTTGACCGCTGTCCAGTGATCTATTCCTAGATCTCTATTGTACTCCCTTGCCAAACTCAGTGGTAGGGTATACAGTAGATCTGGTACACAGCATGGCATACTTTGTAGAACCTATGGCTGAGGAATAGGGAATGACTTTCATTCTCTTTCTATCTTCTGTCGTGGTCGGGCTTAGAGTCTTACTCAATTTCACACCTTGTAAAACAGGCAAGAACTCTTTCTTTGACTGTTCCATTTTGGAAAAACTTATCAAGCGTCTTGATCTATCTCTATAGATCTTGATGCTCAATATGTAAGCAGCTTCACCGAGGTCTTTCTTTGAAAAAAACTCCTTTCAAATACTCCTTTATGCTTTCTAGAAAATTCTACATTATTTCTGATCAACAATATGTCATTCACATATACTTGTCAAAAATGTTGTAGTGCTCCCACTCACTTTCTTGTAAATACAGGCTTCACCGCAAGTCTGTATAAAATTATATGCTTGGATTAACTCATCAAAGCGTAAATTCCAACTCCGAGATGCTTGCACCAGTCCATAGATGGATTGCTGGAGCTTGCACACTTTGTTAGCACCTTTAGGACTGACAAAACCTTCTGGTTGCATCATATACAACTCTTTTTAAGAAATCCATTAAGGAATGTAGTTTTGACATCCATTTGCCAGATTTCATAAAATGTGGCAATTTGCTAACATGATTCGGACAGACTTAAGCATCGCTACGAGTGAGAAAATCTCATTGTAGTCAACACCTTGAACTTTGTCAAAAACCTTTTTCGACAAGTCTAGCTTTGTAGATAGTAACACTACTATCAGCGTCCGTCTTCCTCTTGAAGATCCATTTATTTCTATGGCTTGCCGATCATCGGGCAAGTCAACCAAAGTCCATACTTTGTTCTCATACATGGATCCCATCTCAGATTTCATGGTCTCAAGCCATTTTGCGGAATCTGGGCTCATCATCGCTTCCTCATAGTTCGTAGGTTCGTCATGGTCAAGTAAAATGACCTCCAGAATAGGATTACCGTACCTCTCTAGTGTGGATCTCACTCTGGTTCACCTACGAGGTTCGTTAGTAACTTGATCTGAAGTTACATGATCATCATCATTAGCTTCCTCACTAATTGGTGTAGGAGTCACATGAACAAATTTTTGTGATGAACTACTTTCCAATAAAGGAGCAGGTATAGTTACCTGATCAAGTTCTACTTTCCTCCCACTCACTTCTTTCAAGAGAAACTCCTTCTCTAGAAAATCAGCAACGAATATCTTGCCTTCGGATCTGTGATAGAAGGTGTACCCAACATTTTCTTTTGGGTATCCTATGAAGACGCACTTCTCCGATTTGGGTTTGAGCTTATCAGGTTGAAACTTTTTCACATAAGCATTGCAACCTCAAACTTTAAGAAACGACAGCTTAGGTTTCTTGCCAAACCGTAGTTCATACGGTGTCGTCTCAACGGATTTAGATGGTGCCCTATTTAACGTGAATGTAGCTGTCTCTAATGCATAACCCCAAAACGATAGTGGTTGATTGGTAAGAGACATCATATATCGCAACATATCTAATAAAGTACCGTTACGACGTTCGGACACACCATTACACTGTGGTGTTCCAGGTGGCGTGAGTAGTGAAACTATTTCACATTGTTTTAACTGAAGGCCAAACTCGTAACTCAAATATTTTATCTCTGCGATCATATCGTAGAAACTTTTATTTTTGTTACGATGATTCTCCACTTCACTCTGAAATTCTTAGAACTTTTCAAATGTTTCAGACTTGTGTTTCATCAAGTAGATATACCCATATCTGCTCAAATCATTTGTGAAGGTCAGAAAATAATGATACCCGCCGCGAGCCTCAATATTCATTGGACCACATGCATCAGTATGTATGATTTCCAACAAATCTGTTGCTCGCTCCATTGTTCCGGAGAACAGCGTTTTAGTCATCTTGCCCAAGAGGGATGGTTCACAAGCATCAAGTGATCCGTAATCAAGTGATTCCAAAAGCCCAACAGCATGGATTTTCTTCATGCGCTTTATACCAATATGACCTAAACGGCAGTGCCACAAAAAAGTTGCACTATCATTATTAACTTTGTATCTTTTGGCTTCAATATTATGAATATGTGTATCACTACGATCGAGATCCAACGAACCATTTTCGTTGGGTTTGTAACCATATAAGGTTTTATTCATGTAAACAGAACAACAATTATTCTCTAACTTAAATGAATAACCGTATTGCAATCATGCTCAACGCAAACAGTAAATAACACTTACTTAGGTTCAACACTAATCCCGAAAGTATAGGGAGTGTGCGATGATGATCATATCAATCTTGGAACCACTTCCAATACACATCGTCACTTCATCCTTAACTAGTTTCTATTCATTATGCAAGTCCCGTTTCGAGTTACTACTCTTTAGCAACTGAACCAGTATCAAATACCAAGGGGTTGCTATGAACACTAGTAAAATACACATCAATAATCTGTATATCAAATATACCTTTGTTCACTTTGCCATCCTTCTTATCCGCCAAATAATTGGGGTAGTTCCGCTTCTAGTGACTAGTTCCTTTGCAGCAGAAGCACTTAGTCTCAGGCTTAGGTCCAGACTTGGGCTTCTTCACTTGATCAGCAACTTTCTTGCCGTTCTTCTTGAAGTTCCCCTTCTTCCCTTTGCCCCTTTTCTTGAAACTAGTGGTCTTGTCAACCATCAACACTTGATGTTTTTCTTGATTCCTACCTTCGCCAATTTTAGCATTGCGAAGAGCTTGGGAATTATTATTGTCATCCCTTGCATACTACAATTCATCACGAAGTTCTACTAACTTGGTGATGGTGACTAGAGAATTATGTCAATCACTATGGCTAGGAAACATAACCATCTTTGATCAACGAGCTAGTCAAGTAGAGGCATACTAGTGACACGTAAGATCATGGTGATCCCTGTGATGCATAGCAACGAGAGGGGAGAGTGTGTCCACGTACCCTCGTAGATCGAAGGCGGAAGCGTTAGCACAATGCGGTTGATGTAGTCGTACGTCTTCACGATCCGACCAATCAAGTACCGAACGCACGGCACCTCCGAGTTCTACACACGTTCAACTCGATGACGTCCCTCGAACTCCGATCCAGCCGAGTGTTGAGAGAGAGTTTCGTCAACACGACGGCATGGTGACGATGATGATGTTCTACCAACGAAGGGCTTCGCCTAAGCACCGCTACGATATTATCGAGGTGGATTATGGTGGAGGGGCGCAGCGCACATGGCTAAGAGATCAAGAGATCAATTGTTGTGTCTCCAAGGGGTGCCCCCTCCCCGTATATAAAGGAGTGGAGGAGGGGGAGGGCCGACCCTCTCTATGGCGCACCCTAGGGGAGTCCTACTCCCACCAGGAGTAGGATTCCCCCCTTTCAATTAGTAGGAGTAGGAGTCAAGGAAAGGGGAGAGAGAAGAGAAGGAAGGAGGGAGCCCCTCTGTAACGCCCCAGATCCGATGCGCTAGGAGTCCTCCAGTTATTCGTCAGCGTTGCCATGTCATGTGCTTGCGTGTTGCTCTTTGCCATGTCATCATATGCATTTCATATCATGTCATCATGTGCATCTCATTTTGCATACATGTTCGTCTCATGCATCCGAGCATTTTCCCCGTTGTCCGTTTTCCAATCCGGCACTCCTATGTCTCCCGGCGCCCTCTTTTACCTCTTTTCGTGTGCGGGTGTTAAATGGTCTCGGAATGGACCGAGGTTTGTCAAGCGGCCTTGGTATACCACCGGTAGACCGCCTGTCAAGTTTCGTGCCATTTGGAGGTCGTTTGTTACTCCAACGGTTAACCCGGTAACCGTAAAAGCCTCCTTCTCTTTGCAGCCCAACACCCCTTCCAAAGTGGCCCAAAACCCAGCAAACTCCCCTCCATGCTCTCGTTCGTTCAATCACGATCGTGTGGGCGAAAACCGCTCCTCATTTGGACTCTCCTAGCTCCCTCTACCTATAAAACTAGCCCCTCCCCTGAAATTCGCGGATGATTCCGCAGACAAAACCCTAAAATCTCCTCCCCGCACCGCCGGACACGTCCACGTCGCGCCGGACGTGTCCGACCTGCTCCGCCGCCGCCACGTGTCGCCGCCCGACTCGCCCACGGCCGCGCGCCGCCCGACTCGCCCATACACGTCATCTCATCGAATCATTTTCATTTGAGCTCATCGTGATTCCCGAAATTCTATTAGAAGAGTGCTATGTGATGTTAGTTTCAGATTCTTATCAGAACATGCATTTTTGTCATTTTTGCCATGATTGATGTGTGCGTCCTATGAACTTGAGTCCTACATGTGTTTTGTAATATGCCATGCCATATTTACAGGGGTGTATGCCATGTATTTTTGTGATCTCCGGTGACTAGCACAAGCATGCAAACTAGGCTTCATGATGTTGCCGATTTCAGCCCCTGCTCACGATATTTTTATGCCATGTAGACTTGATGCTACCGAGAGATCCATGCATATTTTGAGATACTTCAGTAAGGATGTTTTGAACATATGGTTATGCTCTATCCATCCATGCCCGCGGGGCCCGTCCTCCGCCGCCGTTCCCGCGCCCGCCGCCGCCCGTGAGGCGCCTACGCCCGCGCTGTAGCCGCCGCCGCTTCGCCGCCGCCGCTCCGCCTGCCGCCTCCCTCCGGCGTGCCTCCGCCGCCCAGCGCCGCCGTGCCTCCGCCGTGGTCTTGCCGCCCAGATCCTGGCTGGATCCTCCTCCCGCTGGCCGCGCCGGATCCGGCGAGATCCGGCGGGATCAAGCCGCCGCCGCCGCCATGGTTCGCCTCGACCTCGGCGATGTCGGGACGAACTCCCGTCGCCACAGAGTCGCTGGACGGTGGGCCCGGGCGCCCACACCGATGGACACGTCCGCCCCGAGCCCGGACAATGTCCACCCCCCTTCTTCGAGGTTGATTTTCCACCATCATTTTTTCTGTCAGTAATTTGTTGCTCTGTTCATCGTGCCATAAATTTGCACTCGTAGCTCCATTTCGTGCGAGTAATATGTCAAATTGTTCGCCACGACGAGTACATCATTGCATCTCATTGCGTCATTTTCATTTGAGCTCATCTTGATGCCCGAAATGCTGTTAGAAGAGTGATGTGTGATGTTAGTTTCAGATTCTTATCAGAACATCCATTTTTGTCATTTTTGCCATGATTGATGTGTGTGTCCTATGAACTTGAGTCCTAGATGTGTTTTGTAATATGCCATGAAATATTTACAGGGGTGTATGCCATGTATTTTTGTGATCTCTGTGGTGACTAGCACAAGCATGCAAACTAGGCTTCATGATGTTGCTGATTTCAGCCCCTGTTCTGCTGATATTTTTATGCCATGTAGACTTGATGCTACCGAGAGATCCATGCATATTTTGAGATACTTCAGTAAGGATGTTTTGAACATATGGTTATGCTCTATCCATCCATGCCCATGTTTGCAATTATGGAGTGCCATAGCTTGAGTCAATCAAGCTCTACTTTTGCTATAAAATGTTTCCTGGCAGGTTGTTTACATGTTATTCAATTTTGCCAAGGTTGTTATAGTTGATCCGTGTATGCTATGATGTTGTTCTTGCCATGTATAGCTTCTATGCCATGTCTTCTTACTGTGAGTTGCCTTGCCATGCCATGTATTGCTCTGTGGTGAGTGGTTCAAGCTCACCAACATGCCTACTTATTGTTGTTCCTGCCATGTATGAATCTGTAATATAACTTGCCATGTTTACATGGGTGCCATCATATTTTCTGTGCCTTTTTGGCTCATGGTCAGTAAAGTAAATTTGTTCTATGAAATTAGTATATTCATTCCAGGCCTTTGTTTGTCATGATAAGTTCCTTTAACATGTTGTTTGATAGCTATAAACATTGCAACCTGATGTTATTTCCTGATAAGTCTGAATTGTTATTATTTGCAATATTTCCATGTGTGTTTGAGCATGTTCTAGTGATTTCTGGAGATAGCTCAGTGTTCATGTTTTGTCATGCTTTACCTGTACATCATGTCCATGCCTTTTGTTTTCTCGTTGAGGTGGTGTAGCATGTTGTTTTGATGCTTGCAATATGCCTAGTTGCTGTTTTGGACAGATTGTTGCTATAACTTGTATTGTGTGTATGTGTTGAACCGTTGCTCCGTTTTGAGTGTGCGCTCTATATGGAACTTGCTTGATTTTGCATGTAGTTTCATATTATCATGTTGCATCCTTGATTTGAGGTGTTTGATTGATGTTTGTATGCATTTTGCATCAATGCCATGCTTAACTTGTTTTGCTCATATCTTCTAGGCCGTAGCTCCGAATTAAATGAACTTTATATGTAACTTGACTAGAATTTCGTGTAGATCATCATGGTGCATCTTAACTTGCTGTTTAACAACTTGAACATAAAGTTATTCAGATCTGGACCAATTTCGAAATTTGCATATGAGGACTTACCGGAATTGTTATATGTTGTTTCCGGCCTCATTTAAACTTGCCTTGATGTGTTGTTCTTGTTTGCATCATCTCTTGCCATGAGTAGCTTCATCTAGATTTGTCATGCATCATGTTTTTTATGCATCATGTCTTGTTCATGTGTGGTGTGTTTAATATGTTGTGTGCTTCTTCTTGTTAGTTCCTGTTTCGTTGCGATCGTGAGGATTCGTTCGTCTACGCTTGGTTCGTCTTCGTGGCTTCGTCTTCTTCATGGACTCGTTCTTCTTCCTTGCGGGACTTCAGGCAAGATGACCGCTACCCTGGATCTCACTACTATCATTGCTATGCTAGTTGCTTCGTGCTATCGCTTTGCTGCGCTACCTATTACCTGTTTATCAAGCCATCCCAAATTGCCATGTCAGCCTCTAACCTTTTGCACCCTTCCTAGCAAACTGTTGTTTGGCTATGTTACCTCTTTGCTCAGCCCCTCTTATAGCATTGTTAGTTGCAGGTGAAGATGAAGTTTGTTCCTTGTTGGAACATGGAGATGTTGTTCTTTGCTGGAACATGTTTAATTGTTGGGATATCACAATATATCTTATATTTTTAATGCATCTATATACTTGGTAAAGGGTGGAAGGCTCGGCCTTATGCCTGGTGTTTTGTTCCACTCTTGCCGCCCTAGTTTCCGTCATATTGGTATTATATTCCCGGATTTTGCGTCCCTAACGCGGTCGGGTGATTTATGGGACCCCCTTGACAGTTCGCTTTTAATAATAACCCCCCAGCAAGGCCCAACATTGGTTTTACCATTTGCCTCACCACTACCTACCTTTCACTTGGGATTAATTAACCCAAGGGTCGTTTTTATTTTAGCCCCCCCGGGCGGTGCTTCTCTAAGTCTTTGGTTCGAACCGAGCCGCCATGGGCCACCGCGGGAAACTTCGAGGCCTGGTTTTACTCAGAGCCTGTCTCATCCGTGTTGCCACGAGAACGAGATATGTGCAGCTCCTATCGGGACTGTCCAAGCATCGGGCGGTCTTGCTGGTCTTGTTTTATTATCGTCGAAATGTCTTGTAGCCGGATTCCGAGACTGATCGGGTCTTCCGGGAGAAGGAATATCCTTCGTTGATCGCGAGAGCTTATCATGGGCTAAGTTGGGACACCCCTGCAGGGTATAAACTTTCGAGAGCCGTGCCCGCGGTTATGTGGCAGATGGGAATTTGTTAATGTCCGGTTGTAGATAACTTGACACCAGATACGAATTAAAACGCATCAACCGTGTGTGTAGCCGTGATGGTCTCTTTTCGGCGGAGTCCGGGAAGTGACAACGGTTTCTGTTATGTCTCGGCGTAAGTAGGAGTTCAGGATCACTTCTTGATCATTACTAGTTGGCGACCGTTCCTTTGTTTCTCTTCTCGCTCTCGATTCGTATGTTAGCCACCATATATGCTTAGTCGCTGCTGCAACCTCACCACTTTACCTCTTCCTTACCCATTAAGCTTGCTAGTCTTGATACCCATGGTAATGGGATTGCTGAGTCCTCGTGGCTCACAGATTACTACAACACCAGTTGCAGGTACAGGTTTGCGATGACCATGACGCGAGAGCGATGTTTGCTTGTGTTGGAGTTCTTCTGCTTCTTCTTCGATCAGGGGATAGGTTCCAGGTCGGCAGCCTGGGCTAGCAGGGTGGATATTGTTTGAGTTTCTGTTTATGTTTCATCCGTAGTCGGATGTTGATCTTGTATATGATGTTGATGTATTCTTGTGGCATTTGTGCCTTATGTATGTATCCCCATCTATTATGTAATGTTGATGTAATGATATCCACCTTGCAAAAGCATTTCAATATGCGGGTCTATCCTTGGTGGGACCGTCGAGTTCCTTTTGGATAGGGTCGCATATTGGGCGTGATAAGTTGGTATCAGAGCCTCGACCGACCCTAGGAGCCCCCTTGATTGATCGTGTAGTTTGGCCGTTGTTGAGTCTAGAAGAAAACTATTTTCGGAGTCTAGTTATATCGGAGAGTAGGAATTCTTTTTACTCCTCTGCCCCTTCGTCGCTCTGGTGAGGAATCTTGACGTAGGTGTTTTGAACTACTCCTCTTCCCATTCAAGTTTTTCTTAGGATCACGCAGTTGGTTTTTCGATCGTTGTTCCTCAGCTCTTTTCATCCGGTGCATTTCTCGTCAAGTTGACTCGAGCCTCTTCATCGTTGTCAAGTCCAATCCTCAGTTGTTTTCTTTTCCCGCCCGCCCACCCTTCTTCTTCTCGGAACCGGAGTTCGTAATCGAGTATCCATCCTACTCGTGCGAAGTTTTTGCTCTCTCTCCTCAATGATTTCAACCGGTGTTGTCTCTTCAAGATATTCATCGATTTCCCCTTCCAAGTTGTCTTTGTTTTCCCGCCCTCCCACCCTTTTTCTTCCCGGAGTTTGAGTCTGTTTCACCATCAATTTCATTCAGACGGAGCCTCTTGGTCTTCCCTCAATTATTTCAACCGGTGAATTCTCGTCTCGTTCGTCATTCTTCATCCCTTTCTTTTTCCCGTGCACTCAATTCAAGTTTTTTGGGTTGATCATATTCTTTCTCTCGGCTCAAGTGTTCTCCTTGCTCGTTCGCCTCTCGCCAGTTTATCATTCCGGAGTTCCGAAGACATCTCAGGAGATTCGTCTGTGTTCCAATTAATTCGAGGCTGTCACCTCATTCAAATATTTCAATTGATCCGGTGCATCATTTCTCATTCGACAATCCTTTCCAACGGTGCTTTCCTTTAGTGGGCCCTAACCCACAGGTCTTTTCCCAGGATCTTACCTGACTCTTCTGATTTCCCCGGAGTTATTTCTAAATTCTTTTCAAGTGTGACGTAAGTATGAATTTCATCAGTCAGATGCCATCTCCAACATTGCTTTCAAATTCTTTTCATCTCGGGTTCTACTTTTCCTCTTTTTCATTATTCCGGAGTTTCTCAACAATTTCGGTGGAGTTTCTCGTCGTATTTCTCAGCTTTGAAGATAGAAGAAGAGTTTTTTCTCTTAAATCTTGTCCGTTCTCCCGGAGATTCATGGTGCTAGCCCGATGTTATCCTATCTAATTGTTTCCAGTCTTGCAATTCTTTTCATCCATCCGGAGTATTTCAGGAGTTACTTTCCGTCTCAATCATCCGGAGGCCATCTTTTCGGAAGATTTCTTCGTTCCAAGTTTTCAAAGTCGTTTCTCCAATTATTCTATATCCGTGCCCTTCGTTCGTCTCAATATTCTTCCGGTGCTTCGTTCAAGTATTCTTCTATCAGTTCGCGATCTCTTTGTTCTCTTGCATTTTAATTCCCTCAAGTATCTCCGTGCTTCTCTAATTCTTCCCGGTGATTCATTCTCTTTCATCAGTCATTTCCAAATTCTTACGATGGTTCGTTCAAGATTATTTTCCTTGTTTATCATATTAATCCATTCGTTCTTTTCAATCCTACCGGTGGTTCATGAAGACCTTCTCAAGTTTGTATATGTCACTTCTCAATCCTTTTCATCAAGAATAAGTAGTATGCAAATCCATTGCTTATCATCAATTTAACTGGTGGAGGATAAGCATAACATAATTCTTATTCTCATTTCATTGTGGTCAAGTTGATTAATTCTTTCTCTGGAGATTGATCGTGATGAGTGATTTTCTCGGATCTAAGTCGTTCGTCTTTTCTTTTCCGGAGTTCAATTATTTCCTCGGCCATCTCGTCGGAACCTCCATCTATATCATCGCAAGGCTTTAATCTTATTCTTTTCATCCTTCAATTTGATGTCATCATCCTTTTTGTCACCGGAGTCCTTCATGGTGGTTCTTCATGATTTAATTCATTCTTCAAGAGTTCAGCAAGATTCTTGTTGGTGGAGTTCAAGTATCCTTCTTCTTGCGTCTCGAAGTGCAATTAACTCTCCGTATTCTTTTGAAGTGGAGTTTTGTATTCCTTCGTTCTTCTCAGCTATCCAATCATTTCCAATTGTGGCCGGTTATCACCTTATGATCTTGAGATGTTATCCATAAGTCCACGGCAATCTTATTCTTTCATTGTTGATTTTCTCAACAACTCCGTTCAATCCTTCTTCTAAGGTTGCTTTCAATTTCATTCGTGGCACAAGTTGTCATTTTCTGCTCCGTTCTTTTCATTCAACTCTTTCAATTCTTTCCGGAGGTTTTGTGTCTTGTCTTCATCAAGTAGCATTCCATCCCCTCTAGTTCAAGTTATATCCTTCCATTTTCAACCGGAGTGCTGCCTGAATCCTTTCAATCTTATTCGTTTCTTATCTTGTTCTAACCAGAGTGACTTCATAGCCTATCTGATTCCGTGAGCCTTCGATTCTCGTCATTCTCGTCGTTTCTATCTTCTTCTCGTGTGCTCTCGATTCTTTGCTTCTTATCTTGAGTTCTTGTTTCGCATCTTCCTTTTTCCCTTCCGTCTCGGTCCTAAGATCTCGGGACGAGATCTCTTGTTAGTGGAGGAGTGTTGTAACGCCCCGGATCCGATGCGCCAGGTGTCCTCCAGTTATTTGTCAGCGTTGCCATGTCATGTGCTTGCGTGTTGCTCTTTGCCATGTCATCATATGCATTTCAAATCATGTCATCATGTGCATCTCATTTTGCATACATGTTCGTCTCATGCATCCGAGCATTTTCCCCGTTGTCCGTTTTCCAATCCGCACTCCTATGTCTCCGGCCCTCTTTTACCTCTTTTTAGGTATGCGGGTGTTAAATGGTCTCGGAATGGACCGAGGTTTGTCAAGCGGCCTTGGTATACCACCGGTAGACCGCCTGTCAAGTTTCGTGCCATTTGGAGGTCGTTTGGTACTCCAACGGTTAACCGGGTAACCGTAAAAGCCTCATTCTCTTTGCAGCCCAACACCCCTTCCAAAGTAGCCCAAAACCCAGCAAACTCCCCTCCATGCTCTCGGTCGTTCGATCACGATCGTGTGGGCGAAAACCGCTCCTCATTTGGACTCTCCTAGCTCCCTCTACCTATAAAACTAGCCCCTCCCCCAAAATTCGCGGATGATTCCGCAGACAAAACCCTAAAATCTCCTCCGCCGCCCGACACGCCCACGTCGCGCGGGCGTGTCCGACCTGCTCACGCCCGCCGCCACGTGTCGCCCGCCCGGCTTCGCCCACGCCCAGCGCCCATGACCGCCGAACCCGCCGCCCGGCCCCATGTCCGTCCTCCGCCCGTTGCGCCGCCCGCTCGCGAAACGCCCAGCGCCTTTGCCGCCCGCCGCCCGCCTCCGCCAGTCGCCTCCTCCGGCGTGCCTCCGCCGCCCAGCGCCGCCGTGCCTCCGCCCGTGCGCGCCGCCCGAATCCGGGCGGATCCCTCCTCCCGCCGCCGCCGCGCCGGATCCGGCGAGATCCGGCGAGATCAAGCCGCCGCCGCCATGGTTCGCCTCGACCTCGGCAAGGTCGGGGGCGAACCCGTCGCCAGCGTGTCGGCTGACAGGTGGGCCGGCGCCCACACCGACGGACACGTCCGCCCCGAGCCCGGACAATGTCCACCCCCCTTCTTCGAGGTTGATTTTCCACTAAGTCATTTTTTCTGTCAGTAATTTGTTGCTCTGTTCATCGTGCCATAAGTTTGCACTCGTAGCTCCGTTTCGTGCGTATAATATGTCAAATTGTTCGCCTCGCTGGGTACATCATTTCATCTCAGTGCGTCATTTTCATTTGAGCTCATCTTGATGCCCGAAATGGTGTTAGAAGAGTGCTGTGTGATGTTAGTTTCATATTCTTATCAGAACATGCATTTTTGTCATTTTTGCCATGCTTGATGTGTGCGTCCTATGAACTTGAGTCCTACATGTGTTTTGCAATATGCCATGCCATATTTACAGGGGTGTATGCCATGTATTTTTGTGATCTCTGTGGTGACTAGCACAAGCATGCAAACCAGGCTTCATGATGTTGCTGATTTCAGCCCCTGTTCTGCTGATATTTTTATGCCATGTAGACTTGATGCTACCGAGAGATCCATGCATATTTTGAGATACTTCAGTAAGGATGTTTTGAACATATGGTTACGCTCTACCCATCTATGCCCTTGTTTGCAATTATGGAGTGCCATAGCTTGAGTCAATCGAGCTCTACTTTTGCTATAAAATGTTTCCTGGCAGGTTGTTTACATGTTATTCAATTTTGCCAAGGTTGTTGTAGTTGATCCGTGTATGCTATGATGTTGTTCTTGCCATGTATAGCTTCTATGACATGTATTCTTACTGTGAGTTGCCTTGCCATGCCATGTATTGCTCTGTGGTGAGTGGTTCAAGCTCACCAACATGCCTACTTATTGTTCCTGCCATGTATGAATCTGTAATATAACTTGCCATGTTTACATGGGTGCCATCATATTTTCTGTGCCCTTTTGGCTCATGGTCAGTAAAGGACATTTGTTCTATGCAATTAGTTTATTCATCCCATGCCTTTTTTTGTCATGATAAGTTCCTGTAACATTTTGTTTGATAGCTATAAACATTGCAACCTGATGTTATTTCCTGATAAGTCTGAACTGTTATTATTTGCAATCTTTCCATGTGTGTTTGAGCATGTTCTAGTGATTTCTGGAGATAGCTCAGTGTTCATGTTTTGTCATGCTTTACCTGTACAACATGTCCATGCCTTTTTTTTCTCGTTGAGGTGCTGTAGCATGTTGTTTTGATGCTTGCAATATGCCTAGTTGCTGTTTTGGACAGATTGTTACTATAACTTGTATTGTGTGTGTTGAACCGTTGCTCCGTTTTGAGTGTGCTCTATATGGAACTTGCTTGATTTTGCATGTAGTTTCATATTATCATGTTGCATCCTTGATTTGAGGTGTTTGCTTGATGTTTGTATGCATTTTGCATCAATGCCATGCTTAACTTGTTTTGCTCATATCTTCTAGGCCGTAGCTCCGAATTAAATGAACTTTATATGTAACTTGACTAGAATTTCGTGTAGATCATCGTGGTGCATCTTAACTTGCTGTTTAACAACTTGAATTTAAAGTTATTCAGATCTGGACCAATTTCGAAATTTGCATATGAGGACTTACCGGAATTGTTATATGTTGTTTCCGGCCTCATTTAAACTTGCCTTGATGTGTTGTTCTTGTTTGCATCATCTCTTGCCATGAGTAGCTTCATCTATATTTGGCATGCATCATGTTTGTTGTGCATCATGTCTTGTTCATGTGTGGTGTGTTTACTATGTTGTGTGCTTCTTCTTGTTAGTTCCTGTTTGCTATGCGATCGTGACGATTCGTTCGTCTACGCTTGGTTCATCTTCGTGGCTTCGTCTTCTTCATGGACTCGTTCTTCTTCCTTGCGGGATTTCAGGCAAGATGACCGCTACCCTGGATCTCACTACTATCATTGCTATGCTAGTTGCTTCGTGCTATCGCTTTGCTGCGCTACCTATTACCTGTTTATCAAGCCATCCCAAATTGCCATGTCGACCTCTAACCTTTTGCACCCTTCCTAGCAAACTGTTGTTTGGCTATGTTACCGCTTTGCTCAGCCCTCTTATAGCGTTGTTAGTTGCAGGTGAAGATGAAGTTTGTTCCTTGTTGGAACATGGAGATGTTGTTCCTTGCTGGAACATGTTTACTTGTTGGGATATCACAATATATCTTATATTTTTAATGCATCTATATACTTGGTAAAGGGTGGAAGGCTCGGCCTTATGCCTGGTGTTTTGTTCCACTCTTGCCGCCTAGTTTCCGTCATATCGGTATTATGTTCCCGGATTTTGCGTCCCTAACGCGGTCGGGTGATTTATGGGACCCCTTGACAGTTCACTTTGAATAAGACTCCTCCAAAGAAGGCCCAACATTGGTTTTAGCATTTGCCTCACCACTACCTACCTTTCCCTTGGGAGTAATTAACCCAAGGGTCATCTTTATTTTAGCCCCCCCGGGCCAGTGCTTCTCTAAGTGCTGGTTCGAACCGAGCCGCCTGCGGGGCCACCGCGGGGAAACTCGAGGCCTGGTTTTACTAGTAGCCTGTCTTATCAGGTGTTGCCCTGAGAACGAGATATGTGCAGCTCCTATAGGGATTGTCACAAGCATCGGGCGGTCTTGGTGGTCTTGTTTTATTACCGTCGAAATGTCTTGTAGCCGGGATTCCGAGACTGATCGGGTCTTCCCGGGAGAAGGAATATCCTTCGTTGATCGCGAGAGCTTATCATGGGCTAAGTTGGGACACCCCTGCAGGGTATAAACTTTCGAGAGCCGTGCCCGCGGTTATGTGGCAGATGGGAATTTGTTATTGTCCGGTTGTAAATAACTTGACACCAGATCCGAATTAAAACGCTCCAACCGTGTGTATAGCCGTGATGGTCTCTTTTCGGCGGAGTCCGGGAAGTGAACACGGTTTCTGGGTTATGTCTGACATAAGTAGGAGTTCAGGATCACTTCTTGATCATTACTAGTTGGCGACCGTTCCTTTGTTTCTCTTCTCGCTCTCAGGTGCGTATGTTAGCCACCATATATGCTTAGTCGCTGCTGCAACCTCACCACTTTACCTCTTCCTTACCCATTAAGCTTGCTAGTCTTGATACCCATGGTAATGGGATTGCTGAGTCCTCGTGGCTCACAGATTACTACAACACCAGTTGCAGGTACAGGTTTGCGATGACCATGACACGAGAGCGATGTTTGCTTGTGTTGGAGTTCTTCTGCTTCTTCTTCGATCAGGGGATAGGTTCCAGGTCGGCAGCCTGGGCTAGCAAGGTGGATATTGTTTAAGTTTCTGTTTATGTTTCATCCGTAGTCGGATGTTGATCTTGCATATGATGTTGATGTATTCTTGTGGCATTTGTGCCTTATGTATGTATCCCTATGTATTATGTAATGTTGATGTAATGATATCCACCTTGCAAAAGCGTTTCAATATGCGGGTCTATCCTTGGTGGGACCGTCGAGTTCCTTTTGAATAGGGTCGCATATTGGGCGTGACACCCTCCCCCTAGTCCAATTCGGACTAGGCCTTGGGAGGCGCCCAACCTCTCCTCTCTCTTTCCCCTAAAGCCCAATAAGGCCCATATACTCCTCGGCGAATTCCCGTGACTCTCCGGTACTTCGAAAAATACCCGAATCACTCGGAACCTTTCCGACGTCCGAATATAGCCGTCCAATATATCGATCTTTACGTCTCGACCATTTCGAGACTCCTCGTCATGTCCCCGGTCTCATCCGGGACTCCGAACTACCTTTGGTACATCAAAACACATAAACTCATAATATAACTATTATCAAACTTTAAGCGTGCGGACCCCAGGGTTTGAGAATAATGTAGACATGACCGAGACATGTCTCTGGTCAATAACCAATAGCGGAACCTGGATGCTCATATTGGCTCCCACATATTCTACGAACATCTTTATCGGTCAAACCGCATAACAACATACGTTGTTCCCTTTGTCATTGGTATGTTACTTGCCCGAGATTTGATTGTCGGTATCTCAATACCTAGTTCAATCTCGTTACCGGCAAGTCTCTTTGCTCGTTCTGTAATACATCATCCCGCAACTAACTCATTAGTTGCAATGCTTGCAAGGCTTATAGTGATGTGCATTACCGAGTGGGCCCAAATATACCTCTCCGTCAATCGGAGTGACAAATCCTAATCTCAAAATACGCCAACCCAACAAGTACCTTCAGAGACACCTGTAGAGCACCTTTATAATCACCCAGTTACGTTGTGACGTTGATACGTCTCCAACGTATCTATAAATTTTTATTGCTCCATGCTACTTTATCTACTGTTTTGGACTATATTGGGCTTTAATTTCCACTTTTATATTATTTTTGGGACTAACCTATTAACCGGAGGCCCAGCCCAGAATTGATGTTTTTTGCCTATTTCAGTGTTTCGAAGAAAAGGAATACCAAACGTAGTCCAAACGGAATGAAACCATCGGAAACGTGATTTTCTCACCGAACGTGATCCAGGGGACTTGGACCCTACTCCAAGGAACAAAAGAGGCGGTCATGAGGATGGGGGCGCCCCCCCTAGGGCGCGCCCCCTGCCTCGTGGGCCCCATGTTGCTCCACCGACGTACTCCTTCCTCCTATATATACCTATGTACCCCCAAACGATCAGAACAGGAGCCAAAAACCTAATTCCACTGCCAAGAAATTCCTGTATCCATGAGATCCCATCTTGGGGCCTGTTCCGGAGCTCCTTTGGAGGGGGCATCCACCACGGTGGGCTTCTACATCATCACCATAGCCCCTCCGATGAAGTGTGAGTAGTTTACTTCAGACCTACGGGTCCATAGCTAGTAACTAGATGGCTTCTTCTCTCTTTTTGGATCTCAATACAATGTTCTCCCCTCTCTCGTGGAGATCTATTCGATGTAATCTTCTTTTTGCGGTGTGTTTGTTGAGACCGATGAATTGTGGGTTTATGATCCGGCTTATCTATGAATAATATGTGAATCTTCTCTGAATTCTTTTATGTATGATTGGTTATCTTTGCAAGTCTCTTTGAATTATCCTTTTGGTTTGGCCAACTAGATTGGTAGTTCTTGCAATGGGAGAAGTGCTTAGCTTTAGGTTCAATCTTGCGGTGCCCTTACCCAGTGACAGAAAGGGTTGCAAGGCACGTATTGTATTGTTGCCATCGAGGATAACAAGATGGGTTTTTTATCATATTGCATGAATTTATCCCTCTACATCATGTCATCTTGCTTAAGGCATTACTCTGTTTTTAACTTAATACTCTAGATACATGCTTTGGATAGCGGTCGATGAGTGGAGTAATAGTAGTAGATGCATAATCGTTTCGGTCTACTTGTCTTGGACGTGATGCCTATATACATGATCATACTTAGATATACTCATAACTATGCTCAATTCTGTCAATTGCTCAACAGTAATTTGTTCACCCACCGTAGAATACTTATGCTCTTGAGAGAAGCCACTAGTGAAACATATGGCCCCCGGGTCTATTCTCATCATATCAATCTCCATCACTTTAATACTTGCTTTGTTTTTACTTTGCCTTTTACTTTTCACTATGCATCTTTATACCAAAAAAATACCAAAAAGAGACCGTGATAGACCTTACCAAGTACCCATCACAATCCCTATCTCTCGCATTACATTATTTGCCATTTTCCTCTCGTTTTCCTCTCCCCCACTTCACCCTTGCCGTTTTATTCGCCCTTTTTCCGTTCGTCTTGATGTCTTACTTGGCTTGTTTGCTCGTTTGGTTGAAATAGTTGAGTATTTATTCCTATATTGAGAAGCTAATATCTGTGGATCCTCATCCGCTTGCCAATCTTTTTAAGAGATCCAATTATGATGAACCAATTCCTAGTGATTTGGATGCACTAGATTACCTTTATAAGCTTTTGCCTGAAATCCGTAAATCTGAAAATTGTGATGAAGTGCTTCACGATAGATCTTTGAATAAAAAGCATGATTGCAATGATTTTATATTATATTCTCTTGATGTCAATTGTGTTAATAATATGCAAAACCCTAAGCGTGGGGATGCTAGTTTTGCTATGTCTACTACTTGTTGCAATGGTCATGATTGGGGTGATTCTTCTTATGATCTTGAAATTTTTAATCCCCATGATGAATATAAGATTGATAATATTGTTTTCAATAATATTGAAAGTGGGTTTGGAAGAGTGTCAACTTTAGATCCCACATATTTGGAGAATATTCAATCTTATGAAATTTTTGATAAAAGTGGGTTTGGAGAGGTCATGGCTTTAGTTAATGTTAATCCCACTATTTCGGAAGAGTGTCAACTTTGCATGCATGTGGATCATGTTGAAAATATTTTATGTGATAGCTATTTTATTGAATTTGCTTATGATACCACATGTAATTATTAGAGAGAGGAAAATATGGTCATAAAAAATTTCATGATAATAAACTACCTCTCATTATGTTGAGATTGCTATTGTTTCTTTCCGCTTCCTTGCATATGCTAGTTTTTGCTTGCTATAATAATTTGTTTGCCTATAAGATGCCTATGCATAGGAAGTATGTTAGACTTAGATGTGTTTGTCATGTATTTCATGATGCTCTCTTTGTGCTTCAATTCTTGTCTTTCTTGCGAGCATCACTAAAATTATCAATGCCTAGCTAGGGGCGTTAAACGATAGCGCTTGTTGGGAGGCAACCCTATTTTATTTTTAGTTTTTTTTGCTTTTGCTTCTGTTAGGAATAAATAATCCATCTAGCCTCTGTTTAGATGTGGTTTTATGTTTTAATTAGTGTTTGTGCCAAGCTAGACCTATTGTATCTTCTTGGATGATAGTTATTTGATCTTGCTGTAATTTCCAGAAACTTTGCGCTCAGTGCCCAAATTATTAAAAATCACCAGAACATGATAAAATAACGATTCCAATTGCTGATGATCAATAAACAAATTTTCTGGGTCTTCTAATTTTGGTAGATTTTTTTGAGTTCCATAAGTTTGCGTTATTTACAGATTACTACAGACTGTTCTGTTTTTGACAGATTCTGTTTTTGTGTGTTGTTTGCTTATTTTGATGAATCTATGGCTAGTAAAATAGTTTATAATCCATAGATAAGTTGGAATACAGTAGGTTTAACACCAATATAAATAAATAATGAGTTCATTACAGTACCTTAAAGTAGTCTTTTGTTTTCTTTCTCTAACGGAGCTCACGAGATTTCTATTGAGTTTTGTGTTGTGAAGTTTTCAAGTTTTGGGTAAATTCTTTTGATGGATTATGGAACAAGGAGTGGCAAGAGCCTAAGCTTGGGGATGCCCATGGAACCCCCAATATAATCCAAGGACACCAAAAAGGCAAAGCTTGGGGATGCCCCGGAAGGCATCCCCTCTTTCGTCTACTTCCATCGGTAATTTACTTGGAGCTATATTTTTGTTCACCACATGATAAGTGTTTTGCTTGGAGCATCGTGTATTATTTGCGTCTTTTCTTCTTAGTTTACCACAATAATCCTTGCTATATACACATTTTGAGAGAGGCATACATAAATTGGAATTTGATAGGATACTCTATGTGCTTCACTTATATCTTTTGAGCTTGATAGTTTTGCTCATAGTGCTTCACTTATATCTTTTGAGCGTGATAATTTTTGCTCTAGTACTTCACTTAGATCTTTTAGAGCACGGTGGTGGATTTTTTTTAAAGAAACTATTGATCTCTCATGCTTCATTTAGATTATTTTGAGAGTCGTTAATAGCATGGTAATTTGCTTAATATTAATATACTTGGTATTCAAGATATGTGAAACTTTCTTTTGAGTGTGTTGAATACTAAGAAAAGTTTGATGCTTGATAATTGTTTTGAGATATGAAGATGGTGATATTAGAGTCATGCTAGTTGAGTAGTTGTGAATTTAAAGAATACTTGTGTTGAAGTTTGTGATTCCGTAGCATGCACGTATGGTGAACCGTTATGTGATGAACTCGGAGCATGATTTATTTATTGATTGTCTTCCTTATGAGTGGCGGTCGGGGAATGACGATGGTCTTTTCCTACCAATCTATCCCCCTAGGAGCATGCGCGTAATACTTTGCTTTGATAACTTCTAGATTTTTGCAATAAGTATATGAGTTCTTTATGACTAATGTTGAGTCCATGGATTATACACACTTTTTCCTCAAAACTGCCACCATACCTACCTATCATGGCATTTCCATAGCCATTCCGAGATATATTGCCATGCAACTTTTCACCGTTCCGTTTATTATGACACGCTCCATCATTGTCATATTGCTAGCATGATCATGTAGTTGACATCGTATTTGTGGCAAAGCCACCGTTCATAATTCTTTCATACATGTCACTTATGAATCATTGCATATCCCGATTACCGCCGGAGGCATTCATATAGAGTCATACTTTGTTCTAAGAATCGAGTTGTAATTGTTGAGTTGTAAGAAAAATAAAAGTGTGATGATCATCATTATTAGAGCATTGTCCCAAGTGAGGAAAGGATGATGGAGACCATGATTCCCCCACAAGTCAGGATGAGACTCCGGATGAAAAATAAAAAAATATATGAAAAAAGAGGCCATAAAAAAAGAGAAAAGGCCCAAAGAAAAAAAGAGAAAAAAGAGAGAATAAGAGAGAAGGGGCAATGCTACTATCCTTTTACCACACTTGTGCTTCAAAGTAGCACCAAGATCTTCATGATAGAGAGTCTCTCATTTTGTCACTTTCATATACTAGTGGGAATTTTTCACTATAGAACTTGGCTTGTATATTCCAATGATGGGCTTCCTCAAATGCCCTAGGTCTTCGTGAGCAAGCGAGTTGGATGCACACCCACTCAGTTTCTTTTGTTGAGCTTCCATATACTTATAGCTCTAGTGCATCCGTTGCATGGCAATCCCTACTCACTCACATTGATATCTATTGACGGGAATCTCCATAGCCCGTTGATACGCCTAGTTCATGTGAGACTATCTACTCCCTTTTTGTCTTCTCCACAACCACCATTCTATTCCACATATAGTGCAATATCCATGGCTCACACTCATGTATTGCGTGAAGATTGAAAAGGTTTTGAAAATGTTAAAGTATGAAACAATTGCTTGGCTTGTCATCAGGGTTGTGCAGGATTTAAATATTTTGTGTGGGGAAGATGGAGCATAGCCAGACTATATGATTTTGTAGGGATAACTTTCTTTGGCCATGTTATTTTGAGAAGACATAATTGCTTAGTTAGTATGCTTGAAGTATTATTATTTTTATGTAAATATGAACTTTTGTCTTGAATCTTTCGGATCTGAATATTCATACCACAATTAAGAAGATTTACATTGAAATTATGCCAAAGTATCACTCCGCATCAAAAATTCTCTTTTTATCATTTACCTACTCGAGGACAAGCAGGAATTAAGCTTGGGGATGCCTGATACGTCTCCAACGTATCTATAATTTTTGATTGCTCCATGCTACTTTTATCTACTGTTTTGGACTATATTGGGATTTATTTTCCACTTTTATATTATTTTTGGGACTAACCTATTAACCGGAGGCCCAGCCTAGAATTGCTGTTTTTTTTCCTATTTCAGTGTTTCGAAGAAACGGAATACCAAACGGAGTCCAAACGGAATGAAACCTTCAGAAACGTGATTTTCTCACCGAACGTGATCCAGGGGACTTGGACCCTACTCCAAGGAACAAAAGAGGCGGTCACGAGGGTGGGGGGCGCCCCCTAGGCGCGCGCCTCGTGGGCCCCTGTTGCTCCACCGACGTACTCCTTCCTCATATATATACCTATGTACCCCCAAACGATCGTAACAGGAGCTGGGGAGTCTCGACTAGGGGTGTCCGGATAGCGGACTATCGTCACCGCCGGACTCCAAGACTATGAAGATACAAGACTCAAGACTTCGTCCCGTGTCCGGATGGGACTTTCCATGGCGTGGAAGGCAAGCTTGGCGATACGGATATGTAGATCTCCTACCATTGTAACCGACTGTGTAACCCTAACCTATCCGGTGTCTATATAAACCGGAGGGTTTTAGTCCGTAGGACGAAGAACAATCATACCATAGACTAGCTTCTAGGGTTTAGCCTCCTTGATCTCGTGGTAGATCTACTCTTGTACTACCCATATCATCAATATTAATCAAGTAGGAGTAGGGTATTACCTCCATCGAGAGGGCCCGAACCTGGGTAAAAACATCGTGTCCCTTGTCTCCTGTTACCATCCGCCTAGACGCAGTTCGGGACCCCTACCGAGATCCGCCGGTTTGACACCGACATTGGTGCTTTCATTGAGAGTTCCTCGTGTGCGTCACCGATAGGGCCCGATGGCTCCTACGATCATCAACAACGACGCGGTCCGGGTGAGACTTTTATCCCCGGACAGATCTTCGTGTTCGACGGCTTTGCTGCTGCGGGCCAATTCGCAGCCATCCGGAGCAGATCGAAGCTACGCCCCGCCATCAGGTCAGATTTGGAAGTTTAAACTATACGGCCGATATCCGCGGAGACTTGATCTTCGACGGATTCGAGCCGCAGCCAAGCTGCCGCAAGATCAGATCGATGGGCATGATCTAGCTCTGCGGCGAGCGGTGCCACGAGGCCGCACCGATCCGGCCCGACCCTTAACCTGGAGCCGGATCCCCCGATCGAGGACGAGGGGTTGGACACCGCCTCGGGGGCTACAATCACTATGGCGTTCGAGCCGAACTCCATCCCTGTCCTTTGCGAAGACCTCGACTCCAGGGTGCCGGACTCCTCTCCGGACTCCGAACCCTCCGCACCCTTGCCAATCGAATCCGATTGGGCGCCTGTTATGGAGTTCACGGCCCGAGACATCTTTCGGCACTCGCCCTTTGGCGACATCCTGAATTCACTAAAGTCTCTCTCTTTATCCGAGAGCCCTGGCCGGACTACGGACAGGAAGGTTGGGATGCGAACGACGAAGAAATTCAACGCCCACCCACCACCCACTTTGTAGCCACTGTCGATGATTTAACCGACATGCTAGACTACGACTCCGAAGACATCGATGGTATGGACGACGATGCCGGAGACGACCAAGACCCAGCGCCACGAGGCAATCGGAAGGCCACCTCGGCATATGACATATATATGGTGGACATCCCAAAAGATGGGAACGGCAAGGAAACAACGGATGATGACCCCTCCAAGAAACAGCCGAAGCGCCGACGACAGCGGCGCCGCTCTAAATCCCGCCACAATAAAAACGGTGATTCCGGCACGGGAGATAATAACACCCCGGATAGTGTCAAGAGAACCCTCCAGCAGGACTCTATGCAGGAGGAGGGAGAAGCAAGTCCGCACGACAGTGTGGCAGAAAGAGAGGTTGAGGACGATAATTATGCGCCTCCCTCCGAAGATCAGGCAAGCCTCGACGATGACGAGTTTGTCGTGCATGAGGATCCCGCCGAACAGGAGGCGTTTGACGCAGGCTTATAGCCACGGCAAGCAGCCTCAAGAAAAAGCAGCAACATCTTAGAGTCGACCAAGACCTGCTAGTCGGCGGATGGACTGAAGTCCTTGCAGCGAAGAGTATGAACTCGAACGCCCTCCAAAAGCTACCCCAAACGCAGGGCCGTTGCCTCGACTAGAGGAGGAAGCACCCAAGTCACCAAGACGACATGGCAGACCGACCACCCGTGGCGCGATAGAGAGGCCTCTAGACCCTCCGCTCAAGCCACACCCCGACGCCGCTCAAAAAGTACCAAGGCACGGGAAAACACGCCGGACTTGCGAGATATATTGGAGGATAAGGCAAAACATACAAGATTGATTTACGGATCGCGTGGGCGCCCAGCAATGCAGATTTATTACCGTCGCCGGATACAGCAAAACCGCCGGGCGAACACGATGAGACAAAGCTCATATGAGCTACATCGTGATATAGCCCAACATGAGGCGCCAAGACACCCACTATGCTTCACAGATGAAGTAATGGATCATCAAATCCCCGAGGGCTTTAAGCCCGTAAACATCGAATCATACGATGGTGCCACAGATCCTGCGGTCTGGATCAAGGATTATCTCCTCCACATCCACATGGCCCGCGGTGATGATCTACATGCCATCAAATACCTCCCACTCAAGCTTAAAGGACCAGCTCGACATTGGCTCAATAGCTTGCCAGCAGAATTAATTGGTTGTTGGGAGGACCTGGAAGCCGCATTCCTTGATAACTTCCAGGGCACATATGTGCGACCACCAGACGCCGATGACCTTAGCCACATAATTCAGCAGCCAGAAGAATCGGCTAGACAATTCTGGACTCGGTTCCTAACGAAGAAAAATCAAATCGTTGACTGCCCGGATGCAGAGGCCCTTGCAGCCTTCAAACATAACATCCGCGACGAGTGGCTTACCTGGCACCTGGGACAGGAAAAGCCGAAATCTATGGCAGCCCTCACAACCCTCATGACTCGCTTTTGTGCGGGAGAGGACAGCTGGCTAGCTCGAAGCAACAACTTGGCCAAACATCCTGATAATCCGGATACCAAGGACAGCAATGGCAGGTCGGCGTCATAATAAGAACAAAGCGCCCGCGTGCGGCGATATCAAGATCTGACCATCAATGCCGGATTCAGAGGCTCTAAACCCGGTCGATGGAAGAAGCCATTCAAAAGAAATACCAGGCCCGTCCAACTTGGACCGCATACTCGATCACTTGTGCCAGATACATGGCACCCCCGAAAAACCAGCCAATCACACCAACAGGGATTGTTGGGTGTTCAAGCAAGCAGTGCAAGTTAAGTGCCGAACTCAATGACAAGGGCTGCATAGCGATGACGAGGAAGAGCCCGGCCGCCCGAACAATAGAGGATGAAGGTTTTCCCACACAAGTGCGGACAAGGATCATGATATACGCAACCCACATACCCAAAAGGGAGCGGAAGCGTGCACTACGGGACGTATATGCGATGGAGCCAGTCGCCCCAAAGTTCAACCCATGGTCTTCCTGCCCGATCACCTTCGATCGAAGGGACCACCCCACTAGCATCCATCACGGCGGCTTCGCCCCATTGGTTCTTGACCCAATTATTGACGGACTTCACCTCACCAGAGTCCTGATGGATGGCGGTAGCAGCCTGAACCTGCTTTATCAGGATACATTGCGTAAAATGGGCATAGACCCCTCAAGGATTAAACCTACAAAGACGACCTTTAAAGGCGTCATACCGGGTGTAGAGGCCAATTGTACAGGCTCAGTCACACTCGAAGTGGTCTTCGGATCTCCGGATAACTTCTGAAGCAAAGAGTTAATCTTTGACATCGTCCCATTCCGCAGCGGCTATCATGCACTGCTCGGACGAACCGCATTTGCAAAGTTCAATGTGGTGCCGCACTACGCATACCTCAAGTTCAAGATGCCAGGCCCTCGAGGAGTAATCACGGTCAATGGAAACACCGAACGCTCTCTCCGAACGGAGGAGCATACGGCGGCCCTCGCGGTGGAGGTGCAAAGCAGCCTCTCACGACAATTCTCGAGTCCGGCCACTAAGCGTCCGGACACCGCCAAGCGCGCCCGGAGTAACCTGCAAGAAGACCACCTGGCACGATTCAAGCACAAGTAGCAATCCGGCCCCAACCCCAGCCCTCGCGAAATTGCGAAGGTAGTATTACGCGTACATAATTACGCTCTGGAGATACCATGGGCATATGGGGAGGGGCAAGACAACGGCACGCCAAGAATGCGGCTCGACCGCACTGGGCTCCGTTTGTGTCACTTCTTTTTCCTTTTCTCTTTCTTCCTTTTTTACTTTCAGGACTCCGTCTTTGAGAAGTCCTGTCCGCACTCGAATCGCCCGAACTCACGATGCAACAGTCGAGAAGCGGAAAGCCACGTCGAGTGTTCAGGTGGTCTCTATTACGAGCATTATACCTGTTTTACATATCATCCAGCAGCTTACCCTGGAGGGGACATGTTAGATAGTCCCATCCCTTGCTTATCGCACTATTTGTATCGTTCTGCTTCCATTGCAGTACCTTTTTGAATAAAACAACACACAACTTTTGCTTATTATTGCTCTACTTCCTTTTTATATACATGTGTTCACTTCATGACATGTTGCAACCGTACACTTTGGTACGGCCAATACACCAGGGGCTTAAGTATCCCAAAATTATGGTGTGAGAAGTCTGAACACTTTCACAAGTGCGGCACCCCGAACTTATAGCATTATATGAATTGGCTACGAATCATGTCTTGGGTCAATAGTTGGGTTTGCGGCTCCGTGTTTTGGTACCTTACGTTCCGCTATATCGGCTAAGGTAGCACGGGAGAACCATCGCGATTGTGCCCCAGCTTATGCTCGGGTCGAGCACCTCGATGGAGAAAGCTAAACTGACCGTCATGATAGGGCGAGAGCCGATCGCTGTTCGAGAGGTTTTTTCGGGTCCCTAAAGACTTATGCCTCTTAGAGCGAGGAACTGAATTGTCCGCCAAGCCGTGGATAGCGCCCGAACTCGGTCTTCCGAATACTAGGGGCTTCACTAAATTTAAAATTATAGAATTCTATGGCTAAGTGAGAGTGTTCAAGCATTATAAGTCCGGTTGCCTTGTTCGTTATGTTGAGCGCCTCCCTAGATGGACCCAAGAATGGGAACAAGAGTGCTCAAGTTTATCCCGAACACCCCAAAGACTCGTGGCATGGGGGCTGAAGCCAACGACTTGCCATCTCTCAAATTTGATAAACGGCCGCACATAAGGTAATATTTTAAATTAATAAGCGTTGCTTAGCGCATATGAACAAGTTTTCAGCGTACAGGATAACAAATGCGAGTTTATTCAAAAATAACATCTTTGGAGCACTCATCCGCTATTTGGCGGGCACCCTTCAGGAGGCCCTCATAGTACATTTCGGGCGTGCGATGCTCATGGCCCTTCGGTGGCCCGTCCGTCACAAGCCTCTCCGCATCCAGCTTCCCCCAATGCACTTTAGCACGGGCAAGGGCCCGACGGACACCTTCAATACAGACGGAGCGCTTGATGACTTCAAGCCGCGGACAGACATCCACCAGCCGCTGCACCAAGCCAAAGTAGCTCCCGGGCATGGCCTCCAATGGCCACAACCGCGCTATAAGGCCCTTGATGGCCTGTTCGGCGACCTTATGGAGCTCGACCAGCTGCTTCAGCTGGTCGCTCAGGCACCGGATGGTCGGCCTCAAAGATATCGAGACCAGAACACCTTCTCCGTGGAGCTCCCTCCTTGGTGCGGTAGAATGCGGCAGCGTCGACGGCCTCTGACGGGCAAATCTGCGAATGCTCCTGGAGAGCTCGAATCCGGGTAAGTAATAGGTAATTCACTTTCACATGCTTGCTTTGCATAAAGAATGCCTTACCCGCCGCTATCTTCTTTAAAGACTCAATTTCTTGGAGGGCTTTTTGGGCCTCGGCCTTAGCAGCTTTGGCACTCTCAAGAGCCGAGGCGAGCTCGGACTCTCGAGTCTTTGAGTCACGCTCCAAACTCTCGTGTTTTTCCACGAGAGCTTGGAGCTCTTGCCGTACCTTGGCCAGCTGCGCCTCCCCCTTCTCTCGCTCGGTGCGTTCTGCAGCCGCTTTGTTTTCGGCCATGGACACCACTTCCTTCAGGGTCGCCACCTTGTTCGTGGCCCCTGCAGTACCCATGTTATTCCCGTTATTTTCCGCAACCAAAACCTTTTCTATAAGGTATTTCTTTAATAAGGTATTACTTACCTTCCTTGTCCTCGAGCTCCTTCTTGGCTTGTCTGAGCTCGTTCTCGGACCGCTCGAGGTTCTTCTTCAATACATTGACCTCCGCAGTCAGTGCGGCAGAGGTCGGCAATGCGCTTCTGCATTCCCATATTGACATACTTATGTTAGACTCTCGCGTATATCTTTTTAGATCCTTAGTCCGGCTTTTCTTTCCGGACACCGAACTAAGCATCAGGGGCTACTGTCTATGTGGTTATATTTTTTACATATTCTAAAACTTACCTCAAAGCCTGTTAGAAGGCTGGTGCAGGCTTGGTCGATCCGCTCTTGGCGGATCGAACTGTCCTCGGATCACCGCACTCATAATGCGGTGCTCCTCCTTGATGGAAGCGCTGTTAAGCGCCTCACATAGCTATCCGGTGCCTCCGGTTGGGACGGAGGACACCGGCGTATTCTTCTTCATGCGAAGGATCCGCTGTCCGGACTTGAACGGCCGATGGTTCCGGCATGGAGTCCGGACGAGGTCGGGCTTAGAGCCCCGGGGATCTTGCCCCAGCGCTGAGTCCGGGAGGTCGCCTTGTGGCACCTCCTGTGCTACCTCCTCTTGATCAAGCCCCCCTTGGGGCCCCACCGCAGCGTCGTCCGCAGCGTGAGGCGAGGAGGCGGTCGGAAGCGAAGTACTCTCCATTTCCGACGAGCCCAGGGACCCGCTCGATGAATCGGCGAACTCGCCCTTGGGCGGGCTGCACGGTTGTTCAACATTAGAGAACACTCTGCAATAATAAAAAAACCATGGGTATCCGGACACTTACGATCTCGCCAGGGGCTTGGCCCTTGTAGGCCAGTCCTCCTCGTCGTCGTCGACGTTGGTGGAGAAGTCCGGGGGAAGGGTTCTTCCCTTCTTGGACCCTCAGGCCTCCCCAGCTGGGGTGGCCTTCCTTTCTTCTCCTCACTGGGGAGGAGCTTCTTCCTCTTCCTCCTCATCTTCGTGGAGAAGATTCCGCTTGAATCGACAAGACTGGCGTCGGGGAGCTCCTTCGAGTTCCCGTGGCCTCCTTCTTAGCCTTCTTCTCCGGCACCACATGGGGTGCGGAGCCTTCTTCCGTCAATCGGGCGTCCGCTGGTCTTCTGGCAAAGGAGCCGGACAGTTAATCTGTCCGGACGTCTTCAGCCAGTCCTGTCAAAGATTAGGGAGTTTTAGATCCCATGTAGAGTCAATCTATGAAAAAAGAGTCCCGTAAAGGGTAAAATAACTCACCTCGCCGGCTTGACGTTGCGAGCTGTATCCGCGATCTTTGGTAGCGGATGCTGGGGCTTCGGCGCCCTTGAACAGCACCTTCCAGGCATCTTAAATGCGTAGTGTCAAGAGCGGTTCAAGGTTTGGTCTTTGTGCGGATCGAACTCCCACAAGTTAAAAGCCCGTTGTTGGCATGGGAGAATCCGGCGGATGAGCATCTCATGGATTACATCGACAAGCCTAAGATTCTTGGCCACCAGGTTTCGGACGCATGTTTGAAGTCCGGATGTCTCGTCCGAATTCCCCCACGTCAGGCCCGTCTCTTTCCATGACAAGAGCCGTGTGGGGAAGCCAGATCTAAATTCGCGGGCCGCCACCCATTTGGCGTTGCGGGGCTCGGTGATGTAGAACCACCCCGATTGACACCCCTTTATTGTCTCCACGAAGGCGCCTTCGAGCCATGGGACTTTGGGCATCTGGCCAACCATGGCGCCTCCGCCTCAACTGACGGCCGCCCACTACCTTCGGCCGGACATTGAAGATCTTCAGCCATAAGCCGAAGTGGGGCTGGATGCAGAGGAAGGCCTTGCACACGACGATAAACACCGAGATGTTGAGGATAAAATTCGGGGCCAGGTCGTGGAAGTCCAGGCCGTAGTAGAACATGAGCCCCCGGACAAATGGGTGAAGAGGAAAACCTAGTCCACGGAGAAAGTGGGGGAGGAACACCACCCTCTCACGGGGCCTGTGGGTCGGAATGAGCTGCCCCTCGTCGGGAAGCCTGTCAGCGATGTTGCGGACAAGTATCCGGCCTCCCGCGGTCTGGCGATATGCCCCTCCGTGATGGAGGAGGCCATCCACCTGCCTCCCGCTCCTGACATGATTGGAGAAAGGTTGAGGTGGGATGTGCGGACTTGGGCGCTGGAGCTCGAGTGCGCGGAAATGGATAAGCAAAGGAGGAAGAAGGCGTAGGTGAGAAGGTGGATCCTTATCCCCTTATATAGACTGACGGAGCCATGCGTCCCCCACCAGCCTGGTAAAACTCGCTTATTTCCCAAGCGCCGTAATCAATGGCGCGGATGGGTTACCCACGTCCGTATGGATGAGAATCCCGGAATAAGGGGGCATGATCTATGCTTTGATAAGACGTGCCAAGGAAACCGCCTCGCTAAACACGCTGAGGTGGGAACAGTAAAAAACAATTCATATAAAGGCCTTGCCGTGGTGTGATGTCACGCCGCGGAATACGTCAGCAGATCTGTGCAAAATTATTCTCTCTACGGTGTTATGTGGAACTTGTTTTGCAGAGCCGGACACTATCCTTGTGTTCAAAACCTTCTATGAAGTATTCGGAGGAGGAACCCGCCTCGCAATGCCGAAGACAATCAACGCGCCGGACTCATCGTCATTGAAGCCTGGTTCAGGGGCTACTGAGGGAGTCCCGGACTAGGGGGTGTCCGGATAGCCGGACTATCGTCACGGCCGGACTCCAAGACTATGAAGATACAAGATTGAAGACTACGTCCCGTGTCCGGATGGGACTTTCCTTGGCATGGAAGGCAAGCTTGGCGATACGGATATGTAGATCTCCTACCATTGTAACCGACTTTGTGTAACCCTAACCTATCCGGTGTCTATATAAACCGAGGGTTTTAGTCCGTAGGACGAACAACAATCATACCATAGGCTAGCTTCTAGGGTTTAGCCTCTTTGTTCTCGTGGTAGATATACTCTTGTACTACCCATATCATGAATATTAGTCAAGCAGTAGTAGGGTATTACCTCCATAGAGAGGGCCCGAACCTGGGTAAAAACATCGTGTCCCTTGTCTCCTGTTACCATCCGCCTAGACGCACAGTTCGGGACCCCCTACCCGAGATCCGCCGGTTTTGACACCGACAGGAGCCAAAAACCTAATTCCACCACCGCAACTTCCTTTATCCACGAGATCCCATCTTGGGGCCCGTTCCGGAGCTCCGCCGGAGGGGGCATCCACCACGGAGGGCTTCTACATCATCACCATAGCCCCTCCGATGAAGTGTGAGTAGTTTACTTCAGACCTACGAGTCCATAGCTAGTAGCTAGATGTATTCTTCTCTCTTTTTGGATCTCAATACAATGTTCTCCCCCTCTCTCGTGGAGATCTATTCGATGTAATCTTCTTTTTGCGGTGTGTTTGTTGAGACCGATGAATTGTGGGTTTATGATCCAGCTTATCTATGAATAATATTTGAATCTTCTCTGAATTCTTTTATGTATGATTGTTTATCTTTGCAATTCTCTTCGAATTATCCTTTTGGTTTGGCCAACTAGATTGGTAGTTCTTGCAATGGGAGAAGTGCTTAGCTTTGGGTTCAATCTTGCGGTGTCCTTACCCATTGACAGAAAGGGTTGCAAGGAACGTATTGTATTGTTGCCATCGAGGATAACAAGATGGGGTTTTATCATATTGCATGAATTTATCCCCTCATCATGTCATCTTGCTTAAAGGCGTTACTCTGTTTTTAACTTAATACCCTAGATGCATGCCGGATAGCGGTCGATGAGTGGAGTAATAGTAGTAGATGCGAGAATCGTTTCGGTCTACTTGTCTTGGACGTGATGCCTATATACATGATCATACTTAGATATACTCATAACTATGCTCAATTCATCAATTGCTCAACAGTAATTTGTTCACCCAAGTAGAATACTTATGCTCTTGAGAGAAGCCACTAGTGAAACCTATGGCCCCCGGGTCTATTCTCATCATATCAATCTCCATCACTTTAATACTTGCTTTGTTTTTACTTTGCCTTTTATTTTTCACTTTGCATCTTTATACCAAAAAAATACCAAAAATATTATTTATCATCTCTATCAGATCTCACTCTCGTAAGTGACCGTGAAGGGATTGACAACCCCTAATCGCGTTGGTTGCGAGGAGCTATCGTTTTGTGCAGGTACGAGGGACTTGTGCGTGGCCTCCTACTGGATTGATACCTTGGTTCTCAAAAACTGAGGGAAATACTTACGCTACTTTGTTGCATCATCCTCTCCTCTTCGGGGAAATCCAACGCAGTGCTCAAGAAACAGGAGTTGCAAAATCTCCTAGTCATAGGAACATGTATAAGTCATGAAGAAAGCAGTAGCAGAATACTAAACGATCCTGTGCTAAGCTAACGGAATGGGTCAAGTCAATCACATCATTCTCCTAATGATGTGATCCCGTTAATCAAATGACAACTCATGTCTATGGCTAGGAAACATAACCATCTTTGATCAACGAGCTAGTCAAGTAGAGGCATACTAGTGACACTCTGTTTATCTATTTATTCACACATGTATCATGTTTCCGGTTAATACAATTATAGCATGAATAATAAACATTTATCATGATATAAGGAAATAAATAGTAACTTTATTATTGCCTCTAGGGCATATTTCCTTAAAAAACTACTCCATCTCACGTGATGATCGGACATGGTTTAGTTGATATGGATCACGTGATCACTTAGATGATTAGAGGGATGTCTATCTAAGTGGGAGTTCTTAAGTAATATGATTAATTGAACTTTAAATTTATCATGAACTTAGTACTGGTAGTATTAGCATATCTATGTTGTAGATCAATAGCTCGCGTTTAGCTCCCCTGTTTTATTTTTGATATGTTCCTAGAGAAAACTAAGTTGAAAGATGTTAGTAGCAATGATGCGGATTGGATCCGTGATCTGAGGATTATCCTTATTGCTACACAGAAGAATTATGTACTTGATGCACCGCTAGGTGACAGAGCGATTGCAGGAGCAGATGCAAACGTTATGAACGTTTGGCAAGCTCGATATGATGACTACTTGATAGTTTAGTGCACCATGCTTTACGGCTTAGAATCGGGGCTTCAAAGACGTTTTGAACGCATACGGAGCATATGAGATGTTCCAAGAGTTGAAATTAGTATTTCAGACTCATGCCCATGTCGAAAGGTATGAGACCTTTGACAAGCACTTTGCCTACAAGATGGAGGAGAATAGCTCAGCTAATGAGCATGTGCTCAGAATGTCTGAGTACTACAATCACTTGAATCAAGTGGGAGTTAATCTTCCAGATAAGATAGTGATTGACAGAGTTCTCTAGTCACTATCACCAATTTACTAGAACTTCGTGATGAACTATAATATGCAAGGGATAACAGAAACGATTCCCAAGCTCTTCGTGATGCTGAAATCAACGAAGGTAGAAATCGAGAAAAGCATCAAGTGTTGATGGTTGACAAGACCACTTGTTTCTAGAAAAGGGCAATGGGAAGAAGGGTAACTTCAAGAAGAACAGCAAGCAAGTTGCTGCTCAAGTGAAGAAGCCAAAGTCTGGACCTAAGCCTGAGACTAAGTGCTTCTACTGCAAAGGGACTGGTCACTGATACGTCTCCGTCGTATCTACTTTTCCAAACACTTTTGCCCTTGTTTTGGACTCTAACTTGTATGATTTGAATGGAACTAACCCGGACAGACGTTGTTTTCAGCAGAATTGTCATGATGTTGTTTTATGTGCAGAAAACAAAAGTTCTCGGAATGACCTGAAACTCCACGGAACATCTTAGAAAAAATAATAAAAAATCCTCGCCAAAGATGAAGACCAGGGGGCCCACACCCTGTCCACGAGGGTGGGGGCGCCCCCCCCTCTAGGGCGCACCCCCTACCTCGTGGGCCCCCTGGAGACCTTCCGACGCCAACTCCAACTCTATATATTGGCTTTCGGAGAGAAAAAAACAGAGAGAAGAAATCATCACGTTCCGATACGGAGCCGCCGCCAAGCCCTAAAACCTCTTGGGGGGGCTGATCTGGAGTCCGTTCGGGGCTCCGTAGTGGGGGATTCGTCGCCATCGTCATCATCAACCATCCTCCATCACCAATTTCATGATGCTCACCGCCGTGCGTGAGTAATTCCATCGTAGGCTTGCTGGACGGTGATGGGTTGGATGAGATCTATCATGTAATCGAGTTAGTTTTGTGAGGGTTTGATCCCTAGTATCCATTATATTCTGAGATTGATGTTGCTATGACTTTCCTATGATTAATGCTTGTCACTAGGGCCCGAGTGCCATGATTACAGATCTGAACCTATTATGTTTTCATGAATATATGTGAGTTCTTGATCCTATCTTGCAAGTCTATAGTCACCTATTATGTGTTATGATCCGACAACCCCGAAGTGACAATAATCGGGATACTTCTCGTTGATGACCATAGTTTCAGGAGTTCATGTATTCACTATGTGATAATGCTTTGTTCCGGTTCTCTATTAAAAGGAGGCCTTAATATCCTTAGTTTCCATTAGGACCCCACTGCCACGGGAGGGTAGGACAAAAGATGTCATGCAAGTTCTTTTCCATAAGCATGTATGACTATATTCGGAATACATGCCTACATTACATTGATGAATTGGAGCTAGTTCTGTGTCACCCTATGTTATGACTGTTACATGATGAACCGCATCCGACATAATTATCCATCACCGATCCAATGCCTACGAGCTTTTCCATATACTGGTTCTCGCTTATTTACTTTTCTGTTGCTACTGTTACAATCAATACAAAATACCAAAAATATTACTTTTGCTTTCATTACTCTTTTGTTACCGTTACCACCACTATCATACTACTTTGCTACTAAATATCTTGCTGCAGATATTAAGTTATCCAGGTGTGGCTGAATTGACAACTCAGTTGCTAATACTTGAGAATATTCTTTGGCTCCCCTTGTGTCGAATCAATAAATTTGGGTTGAATACTTTACCCTCGAAGGCTGTTGCGATCCCCTACACTTGTGGGTTATCAAGACAAATTTCTGGCGCCGTTGCCGGGGAGGATAGCTCTATTCTTTGAGTTACTTGGGATTTATATCTGCTGGACACTATTGAGAACTTGAAAGATGCTAAGACAAAAATTTATCCCTCAACTACGAGGGGAGGTAAGGAACTGCCATCTAGCTCTGCACTTGATTCACCTTCTGTTATGAGTAAGCTTGCAACACCTAAACCTGCTTTTGCTATTTGTTCTGATATGTCGCATGTTATTGATGATGCCACTTCTGCTATGCATGATACTTATGATGAAACTACTTCTATGCTTGATACTACTATGCCCCTTGGTGAATTTCTTGATGAACAAATTTCTAGGGCTTGAGAGAAAGAAACTATTGAAACTGATAATGTTGATGAAAGTGATGATGATGATATGCCTGCTATTCCTGAGGGTTATGTTTTTGATATGGAATCTTCTGCAGCTATTTTTGCATGTAAGGATAGAAACGAACTTAAGAGGTTGTTAGTTAAATGGAGTAAAGAATCTCATAGAGATAGAATGAAACCTGACCCTGCTTTTGCTACTTCACCTATTTGTGTTCCTGATAAGGATTATTATGAATTCTCTGTTGATCCTGATATAGTTACTTTGGTTGAATCTGATCCTTTTTATGGTTATGAATCTGAAACTGTTGTGGCACATCTTACTAAATTATATGATATAGCCACCCTGTTCACTAATGATGAGAGATCTCGCTACTTTTATATCCTTAAAATATTTCCGTTCTCATTAAAGGGTGATGCTAAGATATGGTTTAATTATCTGGATCTTGGTTGTGTGCGTAGTCCCCAGGATATGATTTATTACTTCTCTGCTAAATATTTCCCTACTCATAAGGAACAAGCTGCTTTAAAGGAAATATACAACTTTGTGCAAATTGAAGAAGAGAGTCTCCCACAAGCTTGGGGGAGGCTTCTCAAGTTACTTAATGCTTTGCCTGATCATCCTCTTAAGAAAAATTAAATACTTGATATCTTTTATAATGGACTAATCGATGCTTCCAGAGATTACCTGGATAGTTGTGCTAGTTCTCTTTTCAAGGAAAGAACACCGGATGAAGATGAAATTCTATTGAATAATATGTTGACAAATGAAAATAATTGGGCACGTCCTGAGCCATCTCCAGCACCAATTACTGAGCCTATTCCTAAACCAACTCTGAAAAGAGAGGTGTTCTATTTCTCAGTCCTGAAGATATGCAAGAGGCAAAGAAATCTATGAAAGAAAAAGGTATTAAAGATGAAGATGTTAATAATTTACCTCCTATTGAAGAAATACATGGTATTAATTTACCGCCTGTTGAAGAAACATATGATCTTGATCCATTACCTATTGAAGAACCTCCTGATCCCGATAACCCGACATGTAGTAAAGGTAAATTCTCTCTATAGATTTGATGAAGGTGATATTCCTCACTATAAGTCTGCTAGGCAATGCTTGGATGAGTTTGATAATTTTATTGTCAAACAAGAAAATTTTAATGCTTATTTTGGTAGACAATTGAAACAAAATACCTATATGATTAAACACTTGGGTGATTATATGGCTAATGTTAGATGTGAACTTAAACTCATTAGCAAACATGCTTCTATGGTTACCACTCAAGTAGAACAAGTACTTAAGGCTCAAAATGATTTGCTTAATGAGATGAATAGTAAGAAATTTGATTATGCTGTCAGAGTGGCTACTAGAACTGGTAGAATGACTTAGGAACCTTTGTATCCTGAAGGCCACCCTAAGAGAATTGAGCAAGATTCTCAGAGAAATAATACTGATGGGCCTAGTTCTTCTAAAAGGAAGAAAAAGAAAAATGATAGGACGTTGCAAACTTCTAGTGAACCTATTGTTGAACCATCTGAGAGTCCAAATGATATATCTATTTCTGATGCTGAAACACAATCTGGTAATGAACGTGAACCTAATGAAAATGTTAATGATGATGTTCATGATGATGCTCAACCTAGTAATGATAATGATGTCGAAGTTGAACCTGCTGTTGATCTTGATAACCCACAATCAAAGAATCAACGTTATGATAAGAGAGACTTTGTTAATAGGAAAAATGGTAAAGAAAGAGAACCATGGGTTCAGAAACCCATGCCTTTTCCTCCCAAACCATCCAAGAAAAAGGATGATGAGGATTTTGAGCGCTTTGCTGAAATGATTAGACCTATCTTTTTTTTGCGTATGCGATTAAGCGATGTGCTCAAAACAAATCCTTATGCTAATATATGAAGGATATCATTACCAATAAGAGAAAGATACCGAAAGCTAAAATTTCCACCATGCTTGCTAATTATACTTTTAAGGGTGGAATACCAAAGAAACTTGGAGATCCAGGAGTACCCACTATACCATGCTCCATTAAAAGGAATTATGTTAAAACTGCTTTATGTGATCTTGGAGTCGGTGTTAGTGTTATGCCTCTCTCTTTATACCGTAGACTTGATTTGAATAAGTTGACACCTACTGAAATATGTTTGCAAATGGCTGATAAATCAACTGGTATACCTGTCGGTAGTGTGAGGATGTGCCTGTTGTGGTTGCGAATGTTACTATTTTAACGGACTTTGTTATTCTTGATATTCCTGAGGACGATAGTATGTCTATTATTCTTGGAAGACCTTTTCTGAATACTGCAGGGGCTGTTATTGATTGCAACAAAGGCAATGTCACTTTTCATGTTAATGGTAATGAGCATACGATACACTTTCCGAGGAAACAACCTCAAGTTTATAGCATCAACTCTATTGGAAAAATTCCATCGATTATATTTGGAGGTTTTGAATTTCCTCTTCCTACTGTCAAGAAGAAATATGATATTCTTATTACATGGGATGTGCATATCCCCGTTGAGGTAACTTAGTGTTATTCGAAATTTCTCCGGTTCCATGTTATTCGGAATGAGTTTGTTAACAAGACTTGATCAACCTTGTTAGTGGATTCCTTTTGATGATCATGAGACGGATGAAACTAGAAGGCACAACCTTCTGTACCCTCTTTATACTTTCTGTTATTTAGTTGAAATAAAGTAAAAATAGTATTTTTCTGTCTGTTTCCTGATTTATCCGTGCAATATAAAAATATCCCGAAAATAATAATCCTCAGAATGCCATGCCAATTTAATATGATTTTTTCAGGAATATTTGAGGATTTTTAGTGCAAAAATTACCGCGGGGGGAGCTGCCACCTGGCCACGAGGGTGGAGGGTGCGCCCTACCCCCCTGGGCGCGCCCCCCTACCTCATGGGCCCACGGTGGCCCTCCTCCACTTATTCCAGCACCCATCCTCTTCTTCTTCCTCCCACAAACACAAATATCTGGCTCAAACAAGAGTTCCAGCCCCCGTTGCTGTGATTTTCGATCTCCTTGCTCAAAGCACCTCTCACAAAACTGCTTGGGGAGATTGTTCCTTGGTATGTGACTCCTCCATTAATCCAATTAGTTTTTGTTCTAGTGCTTTATTCATTGCAAATTTGTGCTGCATAGGTGACCATGTTCTTGAGCTTGCATGTCGAATTTATATGGTTCCAAGTGGTTCTAATGCATGATAAAGGCTCTAGGCACTTGTAGGAGTAGTTGCTATCAATTTTATTGAAGTTGGTTCACTTTTGTTTGAAGTTACTAAAAATTTCAGATTATTTCAGAAAATAATGAAGAGACTTTTGAGGGGCTCGTCGAGCCGAAGCTCGAAGAAAAAACAAAATGAAGAAGCACAGAAGCCCAAACATAATTTGCCTCGTACCGCGAAGGTCCGGCCGTGTGAATGGCCTTCCGATGAATTCTTGAGGAGAGCCGGAATTTATGAGGATTTTTATTTAGTGATTGAGAATGCTGGCCTCACCGACTTCCTCCGCGACCAACGTCATCAGTATCTCTTACTCACTAATACTTGTGTGCAAAACTTCCACTTTTTTCCTAAGGAATCACCCCCATCAGTAGATTTTCATTTATATGACGTTGTTAAGAAGATGCCATTAGCTGAATTTTGCGAGATTTGCAAAATACCCTTTGAGGGTACCTTAGATGAACCACACCGTAATGAAGTGGAAGCATTTATTAACACTATCACTATGGGAAAAACCAGGAAGGTTTCTGATGCAAGAATTACTAGCATACATTTTCCTGTTTTACACCACTTTGCCTTATTTGCTAGTCGTTGCTTGATTGGTCGTGGAAACTGTGGAAACCTAAGTGTCCCTGATATTATCATTCTGTTCCATGGTTTATACCGCAATAACTCTGTTAGTATGGGTGGAATTGTTGCTAGACGGTTAAGTCTGAACCGTACTAAGGGCCCCATCTTTGGAGGCATTTATGCTTCACGCCTAGCTGAATACTTTAGCATACCTACTAGGCATTTCGAGAAAGAAGAAAAATCGCTGCCTAGTGCTTATCTAGATTATAAGAGTATGCTAGCACATGATTTTATTGTTAAGAGTCGTGAAGGGGAGCTTAAATATAAATTGTACTTTGATAAACATCACCCTGAGACTATTACTTTGCCTGCTCCTTCTTTGTTTAACTTGTCTACAGGTCCTCACCACGTTCCGTGGGCGGCCGTTCAAGCCTATCGGAATCCTGCACCAGCCCCAGAGCCGGAACCACAATACGAACCTCCACGCCAGTCTGTTTATTCTTGGGATCTGGAGGTGGCTGCCAGCTAGTGGCAGTCAGAGTCCTCTTCATCGCAGTACGACCCCAGCTA
Source organism: Aegilops bicornis (assembly GCA_021605145.1). NCBI lineage: Eukaryota > Viridiplantae > Streptophyta > Magnoliopsida > Poales > Poaceae > Aegilops > Aegilops bicornis. Next base: position 187,242,755 of record CM038674.1, read on the forward strand.
CACCTACGGGTATCCGCCAGGCTATCCATGGCAATAGACCAACTTAGGCCAAAAGCCTAAGCTTGGGGGAGTACGTATTTCTCACCGACATTACATTTATGTTCACACACACTTATTGCTAGATGTCGGTGCTCATACTCTTTCACTGTAATATCCATGCTAGTTTATTTTCTTTTTCCTGCTTTCTTCTTGTGTGTGTTTGTTAAACTTTAAGAAAACAACAAAAAAATTAGTAGTAACTTCTAGTTAGTTTACTTTCTTGCTGTAGAAGTAATAACTAAAAACAAAACCCAAAAAATATTTCCTGTTCTTCTTTTGCTTGTTGGGAGCTTTCCCGTGTAAATAGTTTTATTTCTTTTCTTTTCTTTGGGGGTCGATAGGAGAAGACCATGATTAAATTGTTGAAATGGTTCTTATATGCATTATTGTTGATTTAACCAAGAGCCCATATTGCCTTGTCTTCTCACCTTATTGAATGCTCATGATTCCAGCTTAGTCCAATGCACGTGCACTATTATTATTATTCACATCGTTCGGTCGTGCAAGTGAAAGGCAATTATGATGATATATGATGGACTGACTGAGATGGGAAAAGCTGGTATGAACTCGACCTCTCTTGGCTTTGTAAATATGATGAGTTCATTGTTCTTGATTCAGCTTATTATGAATAAACATGTTTGCAATGACAATTAGAGATCATAGTTGCTTATGCCATGCTTGATTAGCTATGAGTTATAATGGTTTACCTTGCGTGCCAACATGCTATTAAAATGGTTGTGATGTGGTACGATGGGGTGGTATCCTCCTTTGAATGATTTAAGTGACTTGACTTGGCACATGTTCACACATGTAGTTGAAACAAATCAACATAGCCTTCACGATATTTATGTTCATGGTGGATTATATCCTACTCATGCTTGCATCCAATGTTTATTAATTTTAATGCATGTTCATGACTGTTGTCGCTCTCTAGTTGGTCGCTTCCCTGTCTTTTGCTAGCCTTCACTTGTACTAAGCGGGAATACTGCTTGTGCATCCAATCCCTTAAACCCCAAAGTTATTCCATATGAGTCCACCATATCTTCCTATATACGGTATCTACATGCTGTTCCAAGTAAATTTGTATGTGCCAAACTCTAAACCTTCAAATAATCATTCTGTTTTGTATGCTCGAATAGCTCATGTATCAACTAGGGCTGCCCCTATCTTCCATGTTAGGCGGGTTATTCTCAAGAGGAGTGGACTCCGCTCCTCAGTCACGAGAACATGGCTTGTCACCGGGATGCCTAGTCCCATGCTTTATGCAAACTAAATCAAAATTAATTGCAAACAAAACTCCCCCTGGGACCTGATGTATGTTGGAGGCACTCGTTGTTTCGAGCAAGCCGTGGATTGATGCTTGTTGGTGGAGGGGGAGTATAAACTTTACCATTCTGTTTGGGAACCGCCTATAATGTGTGTAGCATGGAAGAGATCGCCATCTCTTAGTTGTTATGTTGACAATGAAAGTATGCCGCTCAAAATATTACTTATCTCTATTTCAAAATCGAGCTCTTGCACCTCTACTAATCTCTGCTTCCCTCTGCGAAGGGCCTATCTATTTACTTTTATGTTGAGTCATCGCCCTCTTATTAAAAGCACTAGCTGGAGAGCGCCTCTTTCATTTGCATTCATTATTATTAATTTATATTGGGTATGACTATGACTGGATCTCTTTTACCATGAATTACAATGTCTAGTTAGTCCTTGATCTTTAAAGGTGCTCTGCATTTATGTTTTGCGGTCTCAGAAAGGGCTAGCGAGATACCATCCGGTTATATCATATTATGATTGTTTTGAGAAAGTGTTGTCATCTGAGATTTATTATTATGGCTCGCTAGTTGATTATGCCATTGATATGAGTAATCATGAGACCTGAGAATTATTGCAAATGTGGTTAGTTATAATCTTTGCTGAAAACTTGAATGCTGCCTTGACATATTTACAACAACAAGAGCAAACAGAGTTTGTAAAAGTTTTTTTTCTCTTTCAGTTTGTCAACTGAATTGCTTGAGTACAAGCAAGGGTTTAAGCTTGGGGGAGTTGATACGTCTCTGTCGTATCTACTTTTCCAAACACTTTTGCCCTTGTTTTGGACTCTAACTTGTATGATTTGAATAGAACTAACCCGGACTAACGATGTTTTCGGCAGAATTGTCATGATGTTGTTTTATGTGCAGAAAACAAAAGTTCTCGGAATGACCTGAAACTCCACGGAACATCTTAGAAAAAATAATAAAAAATCCTCGCCAAAGATGAAGACCAGGGGGCCCACACCCTATCCACGAGGGTGGGGGGCGCGCCCCCCCCTCTAGGGCGCGCCCCTACCTCGTGGGCCCCCTGGAGACCTTCCCACGCCAACTCCAACTCTATATATTGGCTTTCGGAGAGAAAAAAATCGAAGAGAAGAAATCATCACGTTTTACGATACGGAACCGCCGCCAAGCCCTAAAACCTCTCAGGAGGGCTGATCTCGAGTCCGTTCGGGGCTCCGGAGAGAGGATTCATTGTCGTCATCATCAACCATCCTCCATCACCAATTTTGTGATGCTCACCGCCGTGCGTGAGTAATTCCCTCGTAGGCTTGCTGGACGGTGATGGGTTGGATGAGATCTATCATGTAATCGAGTTAGTTTTGTTAGGGTTTGATCCCTAGTATCCATAATGTTATGAGATTGATGTTTCTATGACTTTGCTATGCTTAATGCTTGTCACTAGGGCCCGAGTGCCATGATTTCAGATCTGAACCTATTATGTTTTCATGAATATATGTGAGTTCTTGATCCTATCTTTCAAGTCTATAGTCACCTATTATGTGTTATGATCCGACAACCGCGAAGTGACAATAATCGGGATACTTCTCGGTGCTGAACATAGTTTGAGGAGTTCATGCATTCACTATGTGCTAATGCTTTGTTCCGGTTCTCTATTAAAAGGAGGCCTTAATATCCCTTAGTTTCCATTAGGACGCCGCTGCCACGGGAGGGTAGGACAAAAGATGTCATGCAAGTTCTTTTCCATAAGCACGTATGACTATATTCGGAATACATGCCTACATTACATTGATGAATTGGAGCTAGTTCTGTGTCACCCTATGTTATGACTATTACATGATGAACCGCATCCGACATAATTATCCATCACCAATCCAATGCCTACGAGCTTTTCCATATACTAGTTCTCGCTTATTTACTTTTCTGTTGCTACTGTTACAATCAATACAAAATACCAAAAATATTACTTTTGCTTTCATTACTCTTTTGTTACCGTTACCACCACTATAATACTACTTTGCTACTAAATATCTTGCTGCAGATATTAAGTTATCTAGGTGTGGCTGAATTGACAACTCAGTTGCTAATACTTGAGAATATTCTTTGGCTCCCCTTGTGTCGAATCAATAAATTTGGGTTGAATACTTTACCCTCGAAGGCTGTTGCGATCCCCTACACTTGTGGGTTATCAGCCACTGGAAGCAGAACTGCCCCAAGTATTTGGCGGATAAGAAGGATGGCAAAGTGAACAAAGGTATATTTGATATACATGTTATTGATGTGTCCTTTACTAGTGTTTATAGCAACCCCTCAATATTTGATACTAGTTCAGTTGCTAAGATTAGTAACTCGAAACGGGAGTTGCAGACTGAACAGAGACTAGTTAAGGGTGAAGTGATGATATGTGTTGGAAGTGGTTCCAAGATTGATATGATCATCATCACACACCCCCTATACTTTCTGGATTAGTGTTGAACCTAAATAAATGTTATTTGGTGTTTGCGTTAAGCATGAATATGATTTGATCATGTTTTTTGCAATACGGTTATTCATTTAAAGTCAGAGAAGAATTGTTGTTCAGTTTACATGAATAAAACCTTCAATGGTCATACACCCAAGGTGAATGGTTTATTGAATCTCGATCGTAGTGATACACATATTCATAATATTGAAGCCAAAAGATGCAAAGTTAATAATGATAGTGCAACTTATTTGTGGCACTGCCGTTTAGGTCATATTGGTGTAAAGCGCATGAAGAAAATCCATGCTGATGGGCTTTTGGAATCACTTGATTATGAATCAGTTGATGCTTGCGAACCATGCCTCATGGGCAAGATGACTAAGACTCCGTTTTCCGGAACAATGGAGCGGACAACAAACTTGTTGGAAATAATACATACTGATGTATGCAGTCCGATGAGTGTTGAGCCTCGCAGCAGGTATCATTATTTTCTGACCTTCACAGATGATTTGAGCAAATATGGGTATATCTACTTGATGAAACATAAATCTGAAACATTTGAAAAGTTCAAATAATTCCATAGTGAAGTGGAAAATCATTGTAACAAGAAAATAAAGTTTCTACGATCTGATCGTGGAGGAGAATATTTGAGTTACAAGTTTGGTCTTCATTTGAAACAATGCGGAATAATTTCGCAACTCACGCCACCTGGAACACCACAGCGTAATGGTGTGTCCGAACATCGTAACTGTACTTTATTAGATATGGTGCAATCTATGATGTCACCATACGAAGTGTGGTTTGGCAAGAAACCAAAGTTGTCGTTTCTTAAAGTTTGGGGTTGTGATGCTTATGTGAAAAAGTTTCATCCTGATAAGCTCGCGAGGGAGAGGGCAGCGGCGTCCGCGTCGATGTCCGCGTGCCGTTCGCGCGCGAGCGCGCCGGTCGATCCAGAGGGAGCGCTCCACGCTTCTGTCCTCCGGCGCTCGCTCACGATGGTGGAGACGAATGCACGACGCCTCCGCCACAAGAATGCCAAGGCGCTCCGAGCCTCCGACTCGCCATCGAGTTATCGGAGCGCGAGGCAACAAAGGAGGCGACGGTGAAGGCGAAGGCGGCCTCCCATGCCAAGGAGCAGGACCGCCTGCTCAGCAGGCTGTCAGGCATGAGGTGCAACTCCAACTCAGATATGACGGATGGCCCCTTCTCCAGCTCCGACGACGACGCGCCTCCGCACACCGATGCCTACACGGAGGAGGGGCACAGCCGCGCCGACAACCGGAAGGGGAACTTTGATGAATCATGTTCCTTTTGTCCAGCTAATCCAATAAACTGCGCTATGATCATGTGTTTTACGTAACGTTGCATGAATTGCATGGTTTTGAGGTTTAGAATATGAGGGACACGAGTGTGGAGAAGGAAATATGTGGCGTGCCCGGTCACTACCTGCGGACGCGTCCGTCCATGGGCATTTGAGGGGACGGATTTGCCCAATGCGGCTGTAGATGTTCTTCCATCCTGAAGGAAATATGCCCTAGAGGCAATAATAAAGTTGTTATTTATATTTCCTTATATCATGATAAATGTTTATTATTCATGCTAGAATTGTATTAACCGGAAACTTAGTACATGTGTGAATACATAGATAAGCAGTGTCACTAGTATGCCTCTACTTGACTAGCTCGTTAATCAAAGATGGTTAAGTTTCCTAGCCATAGACATGAGTTGTCATTTGATGAACGGGATCACATCATTAGAGAATGATGTGATTGACTTGACCCATTTCATTAGCTTAGCACTTGATCGTTTAGTTTGTTGTTATTGCTTTCTTCATGACTTATACATGTTCCTATGACTATGAGATTATGCAACTCCCAAATACCAGAGGAACACTTTATGTGCTACCATACGTCACAACGTAACTAGGTGATTATAAAGGTCCTCCACAGGTGTCTCCGATGGTGTTTGTTGAGTTGGCATAGATCGAGATTAGGATTTGTCACTCCGATTGTCGGAGAAGTATCTCTGGGCCCTCTCGGTAATGCACATCACTATAAGCCTTGCAAGCAATATGACTAATGAGTTAGTTGCGGAATGATGCATTACGGAATGAGTAAAGAGACTTGCCGGTAACGAGATTGAACTGAGTATTGAGATACCGACGATCGAATCTCGGGCAAGTAACATACCGATGACAAAGGGAACAACGTATGTTGTTATGCGATTTGACCGATAAAGATCTTCGTAGAATATGTGGGAGCCAATATGAGCATCCAGTTTCCGCTATTGGTTATTGAACAAAAACCTGTCTCGGTCATGTCTACATAGTTCTCGAACCCGTAGGGTCCGCACGCTTAACGTTCGGTGACGATCGGTATTATGAGTTTATGTATTTTGATGTACCGAAGATAGTTCGTAGTCCTGGATGTGATCACGGACATGACGAGGAGTCTCGAAATGGTAGAGACATAAAGATTGATATATTCGACGGCTATATTCGGACACCGGAATTGTTTCGGGTGATTTCGGAGAAAACCGGAGGGCCGGAGGGTTACCTGAACCCCTGGGAGAACTAATGGGCCTCATGGGCCTGAGTGGAGAGAGAGAGAGAGAGGGCCAGCCAAGGCAGGTCGCGCCCCCTTGGGAGTCTGAATTGGACAAGGAGGGGGGAGGGGGCGGCACCCCCCTTTTCCTTCTCCCTCTCCTCCTTCCTTTCCCCCTCCTAGTAGGAGTAGGAAAGGGGAGTCCTACTCCTACTAGGAGGAGGACTCCTCCTCTCCTGGGGCGCCACAAGGGCCGGCCGGTCTCCCCCCTTGCTGTTGGGCAACGTAGTAATTTCAAAATTTTCCTACGATCACGCAACATCATGGTGATGCATAGCAACGAGAGGGGAGAGTGTGTCCACGTACCCTCGTAGACCGAAAGCGGAAGCGTTAGAATAACGCGTTTGATGTAGTCGTACGTCTTCACGATCCGACCGATCCAAGTACCGAACGCACGGCACCTCTGGTTCAGCACACGTTCAGCTTGATGACGTCCCATGAACTCCGATCCAGCAGAGCTCCGAGGGAGAGTTCCGTCAGCACGACGGCGTGATGACGGTGATGGTGATGCTACCGACGCAGGGCTTCGCCTAAGCACCGCTACGATATGATCGAGGTGGATTATGGTGGAGGGGGGCACCGCACACGGCTAAAAGATCAATGATCAATTGTTGTGTCTAGAGGTGCCCCCTGCCCCCGTATATAAAGGAGCAAGGGGGAGGCCGGCCGGCCCGTTGTGGGCGCGCCAGGAGGAGGAGTCCTCCTCCTAGTAGGAGTAGGACTCCCCTCTTTCCAACTCCTACTAGGAGGGAAAGGAAGGGGTGAGGGAGAAGGAAGAGGCGCCGCCCCTCTCTAGTCCAATTCAGACCAGAGGCGAAGGGGAGCGCGGCCTGCCCTAGGCCAGCCCTCTCTCTCTCCACTAAGGCCCATAAGGCCCACTATTTCTCCCAAGGGGGTTCCGGTAACCCTCCAGCACTCCGGTTTTCTCCGAAACTACCCGGAACACTTCCGGTGTCCGAATATAGTCGTCCAATATATCGATATTTACGTCTCGACCATTTCAAGACTCCTCGTCATGTCTGTGATCATATCCGGGACTTCTAACTACCTTCGGTACATCAAAACACAAAAACTCATAATACCGATGTCACCGAACGTTAAGCGTGCGGACCCTGCGGGTTCGAGAACTATGTAGACATGACCGAGACACGTCTCCAGTCAATAACCAATAGCGGAACCTGGATGCTCATATTGGCTCCTACATATTCTACGAAGATCTTTATCGGTCAAACCTCATAACAACATACATTGTTCCCTTTGTCATCCGTATGTTACTTGCCCGAAATTCGATCGTCGGTATCTCAATACCTAGCTCAATCTCGTTACCGGCAAGTCTCTTTAATCATTTCGTAATGCATCATCTCATAACTAACTCATTAGTTACATTCTTGGAAGGCTTATTGTGATGTGCATTACCAAGAGGGCCCAGAGATACCTCTCCGATAATCAGAGTGACAAATCCTAGTCTCGATCTATGCCAACACAATAAGTACCATCGGAGACACCTGTAGAGCACCTTTATAATCACCCAGTTACGTTGTGATTTTTGGTAGCACACAAAGTGTTCCTCCAGTAATCGGGAGTTGCATAATCTCATAGTCATAGGAACATGTATAAGTCATGAAGAAAGCAATAGCAGTAAACTAAACGATCAAGTGCTAAGCTAACGGAATGGGTCAAGTCAATCAAATCATTCTCCTAATGATGTGATCCCGTTAATCAAATGTCAACTCATGTGTATGGCTAGGAAACTCAACCATTTTGATCAACGAGCTAGTCAAGTAGAGGCATACTAGTGACACTATGTTTGTCTATGTATTCACACATGTATAAAGTTTCCGGTTAATACAATTCTAGCATGAATAATAAACATTTATCATCATATGAGGAAATAAATAATAACTTTATTATTGCCTCTAGGGCATATTTCCTTCAGTCTCCCACTTGCACTAGAGTCAATAATCTAGATTACACGGTAATGATTCTAACACCCATGGAGTCTTGGTGTGCATCATGTTTTGCTCGTGGAAGAGGCTTAGTCAACGGGTCTGCAACATTCAGATCCGTCTGGATCTTGCAAATCTCTATGTCTCCCACCTGGACTTGATCCGGGATGGAATTTAAGCATCTCTTGATGTGCTTGGTTCTCTTGTGAGTTCTGGATTCCTTTGCCAAGGCAATTGCACCAGTATTGTCACAAAAGATTTTCATTGGTCCCAATGCACTAGGTATGACACCTAGATCAGATATGAACTCCTTCATCCAGACTCCTTCATTTGCTGCTTCCGAAGCAGCTATGTACTCCACTTCACACGTATCCCGCCACGACGCTTTGTTTAGTACTGCACCAACTGACAGCTCCACCATTCAATGTAAACACGTATCTGGTTTGCGATTTGGAATCGTCCGGATCAGTGTCAAAGCTTGCACCGACGTAACCATTTACGACGAGCTCTTTGTTACCTCCATAAACGAGAAACATATCCTTAGTCCTTTTCAGGTATTTCAGGATGTTCTTGACTGCTGTCCAGTGATCCACTCCTGGATTAATTTGGTACCTCCCTGCTAAGCTAATAGCAAGGCACACATCAGGTCTGGTACACATCATTGCATACATGATAGAGTTTATGGCTGAAGCATAGGGAACATCTTTCATTTTCTCTCTATCTTCTGCAGTGGTCAAGCATTGAGTCTGACTAACCTTCACACCTTGTAACACAAGCAAGAACCCTTTCTTTGCTTGATCCATTTTTTTTTCAAAACTTTGTCAAGGTATGTGCTTTGTGAAAGTCCTATCAAGCGTCTTGATCTATCTCTATAGATCTTGATGCCCAATATGTAAGCAGCTTCACCGAGGTCTTTCATTGAAAAACTCTTATTCAAGTATCCTTTTATGCTATCCAGAAATTCTATATCATTACCAATTAACAATATGTCATCCACATATAATATTAGAAATGCTATAGAGCTCTCACTCACTTTCTTGTAAATACAGGCTTCTCCAAAAGTCTGTATAAATCCATATGCTTTGATGACACTATCAAAACGTTTATTCCAACTCCGAGAGGCTTGCACTGGTCCATAAATGGATCGCTGGAGCTTGCACAGTTTGTTAGTTCCCTTTGGATCGACAAAACCTTCCGGTTGCATCATATACAACTCTTCTTCCAGAAATCCATTCAGGAATGCAGTTTTGAAATCCATTTGCCAAATTTCATAATCATAAAATGCGGCAATTGCTAACATGATTCGGACAGACTTAAGCATCACTATGGGTGAGAAAGTACCATCATAGTCAACTCCTTGAACTTGTCAAAAACCTTTCGCAACAAGTCGAGCTTTGTAGACAGTAACATTACCGTCAGCGTCAGTATTCTTCTTGAAGATCCATTTATTCTCTATGGCTTGCCGATCATCAGGCAAGTCCACCAAAGTCCACACTTTGTTCTCATACATGGATCCCATCTCAGATTTCATGGCTTCAAGCCATTTGGGAAATCTGGGCTCACCATCGCTTCTTCATAGTTCGTAGGTTCGCCTTGGTCAAGTAACATGACCTCCAGAACAGGATTACCATACCACTCTGGTGCGGGTCTTACTCTGGTTGACCTACGAGGTTCAGTAGTAACTTGATCTAAAGTTTCATGATCAATATCATTAGCTTCCTCACTGATTGGTGTAGGTGTCACAGGAACCGGTTTCTGTGATGAACTACTTTCCAATAAGGGAGCAGGTATAGTTACCTCACCAAGTTCTACTTTCCTCCCACTCACTTCTTTCGAGAGAAACTCCTTCTCTAGAAAGGATCCATTCTTAGCAACGAATGTTTTGCCTTTGGACCTGTGATAGACGGTGTACCCAACCGTCTCCTTTGGGTATCCTATGAAGACACACTTCTCCGATTTGGGTTCGAGCTTATCAGGTTGAAGCTTTTTCACATAAGCATCACAGCCCCAAACTTTAAGAAACGACAACTTTGGTTTCTTGCCAAACCACAGTTCATAAGGCGTCGTCTCAACGGATTTAGATGGTGCCCTATTTAACGTGAATGCAGCCGTCTCTAAAGCATAACCCCAAAATGATAGTGATAAATCAGTAAGAGACATCATAGATCGCACCATATCTAGTAAAGTACGATTACGATGTTCAGACACACCATTATACTGTGGTGTTCCAGGTGGCATGAGTAGTGAAACTATTTCACATTGTTTTAACTGAAGGCCAAACTCGTAACTCAAATATTTTACCTCTGCGATCATATCGTAGAAACTTTTATTTTCTTGTTATGATGATTCTCCACTTCAGTCTGAAATTCTTTGAACTTTTCAAATGTTTCAGACTTGTGTTTTATCAGGTAGATATACCAATATCTGCTCAAATCATCTGTTAAGGTCAGAAAACAATGATACCCGCCGCGAGACTCAACACTCATCGGACCGCATACATCAGTATGTATTATTTCCAGTAAGTCAATTGCTCACTCCATTGTTCTGGAGAACGGAGTCTTAGTCATCTTGCCCATAAGGCATGGTTCGCAAGCATCAAGTGATTCCAAAAGCCCGTCAGCATGGAGTTTCTTCATGCGCTTTACACCAATATGACCTAAACGGCAGTGCCACAAAGAAGTTGCACTATCATTATTAACTTTGCATCTTTTGGCTTCAATATTATGAATATGTGTATCACTACGATCGAGATCCAACAAACCATTTTCATTGGGTGTATGACCATAGAAGGTTTTATTCATGTAAGTAGAACAACAATTATTCTCTAATTTAATGAATAACCATATTGCAATAAACATGATCAAATCATATTCATGCTCAACGCAAACACTAAATAACACTTATTTAGGTTCAACACTAATCCCGAAAGTATAGGGAGTGTGTGATGATGATCATATCAATCTTGTAACTACTTCCAACACACATTGTCACCTCGCCCTTAACTAGTTTCTGTTCATTCAGCAACTCCCGTATCAAGTTACTACTCTTAGCAACTGAACTAGTATCAAATACTGAGGGGTTGCTATAAACACTAGCAAAGTACACATCAATAACATGTATATCAAACATATCTTTGTTTACTTTGCCATCCTTCTTATCCACCAAATACTTGGGGTAGTTCCGCTTCCAGTGACCAGTCCCTTTGCAGTAGAAGCACTTAGTCTCCGGCTTAGGTCCAGACTTGGGCTTCTTCACTTGAGCAGCAACTTGCTTGCTGTTGTTCTTGAAGTTCCCCATCTTCCCTTTGCCCTTTTTCTTGAAACTAGTGGTCTTGTCAACCATCAACACTTGATGTTTTCCTTGATTTCTACCTTCGCCAATTTTAGCATCGCGAAGAGCTTGGGAATTGTTTTCGTCATCCCTTGCATATTATAGTTCATCACGAAGTTCTAGTAACTTGGTGATAGTGACTAGAGAACTTTGTTAATTACTATCTTATCTGGAAGATTAACTCCCACTTGATTCAAACAATTGTAGTACCTAGACAATCTGAGCACATGCTCACTGGTTGAGCTATTCTCCTCCATCTTTTAAGCAAAGTACTGTTAGAGGTCTCATACCCCTCGACACGGGCGTGAGTCTGAAATACTAATTTCAACTCTTAGAACATCTTATATGCTCCATGAGTTTCAAAAACGTCTTTGAATCCCCAATTCTAAGCCGTAAAGCATGGTGCACTAAACTATGAAGTAGTCATCATATCGAGGTAGCCAAACGTTCATAACGTCTGCATTTGCTCCTGCAACCGGTCTGTCACCTAGTGGTGCATCAAGGACATAATTCTTCTGTGCAGCAATGAGGATAATCCTCAGATCACGGATCCAATCCGCATCATTGCTACTAACATCTTTCAACTTTGCTTTCTCAAGGAAAGCATTAAAATTCAACGGAACAACAGCACTGGTCATCTATCTACAACAACATAGACAAGCTAAATACTATCAGGTACTAAGTTCATGATAAATTAAAGTTCAATTAATCATATTACTTAATAACTCCCACTTAGATAGACATACCTCGAATCATCTAAGTGATCACGTGATCCATCACAACTAAACCATGTCTGATCATCACGTGAGATGGAGTAGTTTTCAATGGTGAACATCACTATGTTGATCATATCTACTATATGATTCACGCTCGACCTTTCGGCCTCAGTGTTCCGATGCCATATCTGCATATGCTAGGCTCGTCATGTTTAACACGAGTATTCTGCGTGTGCAAAACTGGCTTACACCCGTTGTATTTGAATGTAGAGCTTATCACACCCGATCATCACGTGGTGTCTCGGCACGACAAACTTTTGCAACGGTGCATACTCAGGGAGAACACTTATACCTTGAAATTTAGTGAGGGATCATGTTATAATGCTACCGTTAGTCAAAGCAGAATAAGATGCATAAAGGATAAACATCACATGCAATCAATAGTGATATGATATGGCCATCATCATCTTGTGCCTTTGATCTCCATCTCCAAAGCACCGTCATGATCACCATCGTCACCGGCGCGACACCTTGATCTTCATCATAGCATCGTTGTCGTCTCGCCAACTATTGCTTCTATGACTATCGCTACCTCTTAGTGATAAAGTAAAGCAATTACAGGGCGATTGCATTGCATACAATAAAGCGACAACCATATGGCTCCTGCCAGTTGCCGATAACTCCGTTACAAAACATGATCATCTCATACAATAAAATATAGCATCATGTCTTTGACCATATCACATCACAACATGCCCTGCAAAAACAAGTTAGACGTCCTCTACTTTGTTGTTGCAAGTTTTACGTGGCTGCTACGGGCTGAGCAAGAACCGTTCTTACCTACGCATCAAAACCACAAGGATAGTTTGTCAAGTTAGTGTTGTTTTAACCTTCTCAATGACCAGGCGTAGCCACACCCGGTTCAACTAAAGTTGGAGAAACTGACACCCGCCAGCCACCTATGTGCAAAGCACATCGGTAGAACCAGTCTCGTGTAAGCGTACACGTAATGTCGGTCTGGGCCGCTTCATCCAACAATACCGCCGAACCAAAGTATGACATGCTGGTAAGCAGTATGACTTGTATCGCCCACAACTCACTTGTGTTCTACTCGTGCATATAACATCTACACACAAACCAGGCTCGGATGCCACTGTTGGGGAACGTAGTAATTTCAAAATTTTCCTACGAACACGCAAGATCATGGAGATGCATAACAACGAGAGGGGAGAGTGTGTCCACATACCCTCATAGACCGAAATCGGAAGCGTTAGAACAACGCGGTTGATGTAGTCGTACGTCTTCACGATCCGACCGATCCAAGTACCGAACACACGGCACCTCCGAGTTCAGCACACGTTCAGCTCGATGACGTCCCACGAACTCCGATCCAGCAGAGCTTCGAGGGAGAGTTCCGTCAGCACGACGGCTGATGACGGTGATGATGATGCTACGATATGACCGAGGTGGATTATGGTGGAGGGGGCACCGCACACGGCTAAAAGATCAACGATCAATTGTTGTGTCTAGAGGTGCCCCCCTTCCCCCGTATATAAAGGAGCAAGGGGGAGGCCGGCCGGCCCCTTGTGGGCGCGCCAGGAGGAGGAGTCCTCCTCCTAGTAGGAGTAGGACTCCCCTCTTTCCAACTCCTACTAGGAGGGGGAAAGGAAGGGGGAGAGGGAGAAGGAAAGGGGCGCGCCGCCCCCCTCTCCTAGTCAAATTCGGACCAGAGGGGAAGGGGCGCATGGCCTGCCCTAGGCCAACCCCCCTCTCTCTCCACTAAGGCCCATAAGGCCCACTATTTCTCCCGGGGGTGTTCCGGTAACCCTGCGGCACTCTGGTTTTCTCCGAAACCACCCGGAACACTTCCGGTGTTCGAATATAGTTGTCCAATATATCGATCTTTACGTCTCGACCATTTCGAGACTCCTCGTCATGTCCGTGATCATATCCGGGACTCCGAACTACCTTTGGTACATCAAAACACAAAAACTCATAATATCGATCGTCATCGGTATGTTACTTGCCCGAAATTCGATCGTCGGTATCTCAATACCTAGCTCAATCTCGTTACCGGCAAGTCTCTTTACTCGTTACGTAATGCATCATCCCGTAACTAACTCATTAGTCACATTGCTTGCAAGGCTTATTGTTATGTGCATTACCGAGAGAGCCCAGAGATACCTCTCCGATAATCGGAGTGACAAATCCTAGCCTAGTCTTGATCTATGCCAACTCAACAAGTACCATCGGAGACACCTGTAGAGCACCTTTATAATCACCGAGTTACGTTGTGACATTTGGTAGCACACAAAGTGTTCCTCCGGTAATCGGGAGTTACATAATCTCATAGTCATAGGAACATGTATAAGTCATGAAGAAAGCAATAGCAGTAACTAAATGATCAATTGCTAAGCTAAAGGAATGGGTCAAGTCAATCACATCATTCTCCTAATGATGTGATCCCGTTAATCAAATGACAACTCGTGTCTATGGCTAGGAAACTTAACCATCTTTGATCAACGAGCTAGTCAAGTAGAGGCATACTAGTAACACTATGTTTGTCTATGTATTCACACATGTATTATGTTTCCGGTTAATACAATTCTAGCATGAATAATAAACATTTATCATGATATGAGGAAATAAATAATAACTTTATTATTGCCTCTAGGGCATATTTCCTTCACTTGCTCCTTTATATACGGGGGCACGGGGCACCCTAGAACACACAAGTTGATTGTTTCCAGCCGTGTGCGGTGCCCCCCTTCACCATAATCCACCTCGGCCATATCATCATAGTGCTTAGGCGAAGCCCTGCGCCGGTAGCTTCATCATCACCATCACCATGCCGTCATGCTGACGAAACTCTCCCTCGACACTCTGCTGGATCAAGAGTTCGTGGGACGTCATCTAGCTGAACGTGTGTTGAACTCGGAGGTGCCGTGCATTCGGTACTTGGATCAGTCGGATCGTGAAGACGTACGACTACATCAACTGCGTTGACAAAACGCTTCCGCTTACGATCTACGAGGGTACGTGGACAACACTCTCCCGCTCGTTGCTATGCATCACCATGATCTTGCGTGTGCGTAGGAATTTTTTTTAAATTGCTACATTACCGAACAATGATATCAGAGCCAGGTTTATGCGTAGATGTTATATGCACGAGTAGAACACAAGTGAGTTGTGGGCGATACTAGTCATACTGCTTACCAGCATGTCATACTTTGATTCGGCGGTATTGTTGGATGAAGCGGCCCGAACCGACATTACGCGTACGCTTACGCGAGACTGGTTCTGCCGACGTGCTTCGCACGCTGCAATTGGCTAGCGGGTGTCGCTTTCTCCAACTTTAGTTGAATCGAGTGTGGCTACGCCCGGTCCTTGTTGAAGGTTAAAACAACACATATTGACGAAATATCGTTCTGGTTTTTGATGCGTAGGTAAGAACGGTTCTTGCTCAGCCCCTAGCAGCCAAGTAAAACTTGCAACAACAAAGTAGAGGACGTCTAATTTGTTTTTGCAGGGTATGTTGTGATGTGATATGGTCAAGACATGATGCTAAATTTTATTGTATGAGATGATCATGTTTTGTAACGGAGTTATCGGCAACTGGCAGGAGCCATATGGTTGTCGCTTTATAGTATGCAATGCAATCGCCCTGTAATTGTTTTTTACTTTATCACCAAGCGGCAGTGATAGTCGTAGAAACAATAGTTGGCGAGACGACAACGATGCTACGATGGAGATCTAGGTGTCGCGTCGGTGACGATGGTGATCATGACGGTGCTTTGAAGATGGAGATCAAAGGCACAAGATGATGATGGCCATATCATATCACTTATATTGATTGCATGTGATGTTTATCTTTCATGCATCTTATTTTGCTTTGATTGACGGTATCATTATAAGATGATCTCTCATCAAATTTCATGGTATAAGTGTTCTCGCTGAGTATGCACCGTTGCAAAAGTTCGTCGTGCCGAGACACCACGTGATGGTCGGGTGTGATAAGCTCTACGTTCACATACAACGGGTGCAAGCCAGTTTTGCACACGCAGAATACTCGGGTTTAACTTGACGAGCCTAGCATATGTAGATATGGCCTCGGAACACTAAGACCGAAAGGTCGAGCGTGAATCATATAGTAGATATGATCAACATAGTGATGTTCACCATTGAAAACTACTCCATCTCACGTGATGATCGGGCATGGTTTAGTTGATTCGGATCACGTGATCACTTAGATGATTAGAGGGATGTCTATCTAAGTGGGATTTCTTAAGTAATATGATGAATTGAACTTTAATTTCTCATGAACTTAGTACCTGATAGTATTTTGCATGTCTATGTTGTTGTAGATCATTGGACCGTGCTGTTGTTCCGTTGAATTTTAATGCGTTCCTTGAGAAAGCTAAGTTGAAAGATGATAGTAGCAATTACACGGACTGGGTCCGTAACTTTAGGATTATCCTCATTGTTGCACAGAAGAATTACATCCTGGAAGCACCGCTGGGTGCCAGGCCTGCTGCAGATGCTACTGATGACGTTAAGAACGTCCGGCAGAGCAAAGCTGATGACTACTCGATAGTTCAAGTGTGCCATGCTTTACGGCTTAGAACCGGGACTTCAACGACATTTTGAACGTCATGGAGCATATGAGATGTTCTAGGAGTTGAAGTTAATATTTCAAGCAAATGCCCGGATTGAGAGATATGAAGTCTCCAATAAGTTCTACAGCTGCAAAATGGAGGATAATAGTTACACAAGTGAACATATACTCAAAATATGCAGGTATAACAATCACTTGATTCAACTGGGAGTTAATCTTCCTGATGATAGTGTCATTGATAGAATTCTTCAATCACTGCTACCAAGCTACAAGAGCTTCGTGATGAACTATAACATGCAAGGGATGGATAAGACAATTCCTGAGCTCTTCACGATGCTAAAGGCTATGGAGGTAGAAATCAAGAAGGAGCATCAAGTGTTGATGGTCAACAAGACCACCAGTTTCAAGAAAAAGGGTAAAGGGAAGAAGGGGAACTTCAAGAAGAACGGAAAGCATGTTGATGCTCAAGTGAAGAAGCCCAAGTATGGACCTAAGCCTGAGACTGAGTGCTTCTACTGCAAAGAGATCGTCCTTTGAAGCGTAACTGCTCCAAGTATTTGGCGTATAAGAAGGATGGCAAGGTGAACAAAGGTATATGTGATATACATGTTATTGATGTGTACCTTACTAATGCTCGCAGTAGCACCTGGGTATTTGATCTTGGTTACATTGCTAATATTTGCGACTCGAAACAGGGACTATGGATTAAGCGAAGATTGGCTAAGGACGAGGTGACGATGCGCGTGGGAAATGGTTCCAAAGTCGATGTGATCGCCGTCGGCACACTACCTCTACATCTACCTTCGGCATTAGTTTTAGACCTGAATAATTGTTATTTGGTGCCAGCGTTGAGCATGAACATTATATCTGGATCTTGTTTGATGCGAGACGGTTATTCATTTAAATCTAAGAAAAATGGTTGTTTTATCTATATGAGTAATATCTTTTATGGTCATGCACCCTTGAAGAATGGTCTATTTTTGTTGAATCTCGATAGTAGTGATACCCATATTCATAATATTGAAGCCAAAAGATGCAGAGTTAATAATGATAGTGTAACTTATTTGTGGCACTGCCGTTTGGGTCATATTGGTGTAAAGCGCATGAAGAAACTCCATTCTGATGGACTTTTGGAATCACTTGATTATGAATCACTTGGTACTTGCGAACCATGCCTCATGGGCAAGATGACTAAAACTCCATTCTCCGGAACAATGGAGCGAGCAACAGATTTATTGGAAATCATACATACATATGTATGTGGTCCGATGAATATTGAAGCTTGCGGCGGGTATCATTATTTTCTCACCTTCACAGATGATTTGAGCAGATATGGGTATACCTACTTGATGAAACATAAGTCTGGAACATTTGAAAAGTTCAAAGAATTTCAGAGTGAAGTGGAAAATCATCGTAACAAGAAAATAAAGTTTCTACGATCTGATCATGGAGGAGAATATTTGAGTTACGAGTTTGGTCTTCATTTGAAACAATGCGGAATAGTTTCGCAACTCACGCAACCCGGAACACCATAGCGTAATGGTGTGTCCGAACGTTGTAACCGCACTTTATTAGATATGGTGCGATCTATGATGTCTCTTACTGATTTAGTGCTATCGTTTTGGGGTTATGCGTTAGAGACGGCTGCATTCACATTAAATAGGGCACCATCTAAATCCGTTGAGATGACGCCTTATGAACTGTGGTTTAGCAAGAAACCAAAGTTGTTGTTTCTTAAAGTTTGGGGCTGCGATGCTTATGTGAAAAAGCGTCAACCTAATAAGCTCGAACCAAAATCGGAGAAATGTGTATTCATAGGATGCGCAACGAAACTGTTGGGTACACCTTCTATCACAGATCCGAAGGCAAGACATTTGTTGCTAAGAATGGATCCTTTCTAGAGAAGGAGTTTCTCTCGAAAGAAGTGAGTGGGAGGAAAGTAGAACTTGATGACGTAACTATACCTGCTCCCTTATTGGAAAGTAGTTCATCACATAAATCAGTTCCTGTAATCCCTACACCAATCAGTGAGGAAGCTAATGATAATGATCATGAAACTTCAGATCAAGTTACTACCGAACCTCGTAGGTCAACCAGAGTAAGAACCACACCAGAGTGGTACAGTAATCCTGTTCTGGAGGTCATGTTACTAGACCATGATGAACCTACAAATTATGAGGAAGCGATGATGAGCCCAGATTCCGCGAAATGGCTTGAGGCCATGAAATCTGAGATGGGATCCATGTATGAGAACAAAGTGTGGACTTTGGTTGACTTGCCCGATGATCGGCAAGCCATAGAGAATAAATGTATCTTCAAGAAGAAGACTGACGCTGACGGTAATGTTACTGTCTACAAAGCTTGACTTGTCGCGAAAAGTTTTCAACAAGTTCAAGGAGTTGACTACGATGAGAACTTCTCACCCGTAGTGATGCTTAAGTCTGTACGAATCATGTTAGCAATTGCTGCATTTTATGATTATGAAATTTGGATGGATGTAAAGACTGCATTCCTGAATGGATTTCTGGAAGAAGGGTTGTATATGATGCAACCTGAAGGTTTTATCGATCCAAAGAGTGCTAACAAAGTGTGCAAGCTCCAGCGATCCATTTATGGACTGGTGCAAGCCTCTCGGAGATGGAATAAACATTTTGATAGTGTGATCAAAGCATATGGTTTTATACAGACTTTTTTGGAGAAGCCTGTATTTAAAAGAAAGCGAGTGGGAGCTATGTAGCATTTCTAATATTATATGTGGATGACATATTGTTGATTGGAAATGATATCGAATTTCTGGATAGCATAAAAGGATACTTGAACAAGAGTTTTTCAATGAAAGACCTCGGTGAAGCTGCTTATATATTGGGCATCAAGATCTATAGAGATAGATCAAGACGCTTAATTGGACTTTCACAAAGCACATACCTTGATAAAGTTTTGAAGAAGTTCAAAATGGATTAAGCAAAGAAAGGGCACTTGCCTGTGTTACAAGGTGTGAAGTTGAGTTAAACTCAATGCCCGACCACTGCAGAAGATAGAGAGAAGATGAAAGATGTTCCCTATGCTTCAGCCATAGGCTCTATCATGTATGCAATGTTGTGTACCAGACTTGATGTGTGCCTTGCTATTAGTTTAGCAGGGAGGTACCAAAGTAATCCAGGAGTGGATCACTGGACAGCGGTCAAGAATATCCTGAAATACTTGAAAAGGACCAAGGATATGTTTCTCGTTTATGGAGGTGACAAAGAGCTCATCGTAAATGGTTACGTCGATGCAAGCTTTGACACTGATCCGGATGACTCTAAGTCACCAACCGGATACGTATTTATATTGAATGGTGGAGCTGTAAGTTGGTGCAGTTCTAAGCAAAGCGTCGTGGCGGGATCTACGTGTGAAGTGGAGTACATAGCTGCTTCGGAAGCAGCAAATGAAGGAGTCTGGATGAAGGAGTTCATATCCAATCTAGGTGTCATACCTAGTGCATCGGGTCCAATGAAAATCTTTTGTGACAATACTGGTGCAATTGCCTTGGCAAAGGAATCCAGATTTCACAAGAGAACCAAGCACATCAAGAGATGCTTCAATTCCATCCGCGATCAAGTCAAGGATGGAGACATAGATATTTGCAAGATACATATGGATCTAAATGTTGCAGACCCGCTGACTAAGCCTCTCTCACGAGCAAAACATGATCAGCACCAAGAGTCCATGGGTGTTAGAATCATTACTGTGTAATCTAGATTATTGACTCTAGTGCAAGTGGGAGGCTGAAGGAAATATGTCCTAGAGGCAATAATGAAGTTGTTATTTATATTTCCTTATATCATGATAAATGTTTATTATTCATGCTAGAATTGTATTAACCGTAAACTTAGTACATGTGTGAATACATAGACAAACAGAGTGTCACTAGTATGCCTCTACTTGACTAGCTCGTTAATCAAAGATGGTTAAGTTTCCTAGCCATAGACATGAGTTGTCATTTGATGAACGGGGTCACATCATTAGAGAATGATGTGATTGACTTGACCCATTTCATTAGCTTAGCACTTGATCATTTAGTTTGTTGCTATTGCTTTCTTCATGACTTATACGTGTTCCTATGACTATGAGATTATGCAACTCCCGAATACCGGAGGAACACTTTTTGTGCTACCAAACGTCACAACGTAACTGGGTGATTATATAGGTGCTCTACAGGTGTTTCCTATGGTGTTTGTTGAGTTGGCATAGATCGAGATTAGGATTTGTCACTCTGATTGTCAGAGAGGTATCTCTGGGCCCTCTCGGTAATGCACATCACTATGAGCCTTGCAAGCAATGTGACTAATGAGTTAGTTACGGGATGGCACATTATAGAACGAGTAAAGAGACTTGTCGGTAACGAGATTGAACTAAGTATTGAGATACCTACGATCGAATCTGGGGCAAGTAACATACCGATAACAAAGGTAACAACGTATGTTGTTATGCAGTTTGACCGATAAAGATCTTCCTAGAATATGTGGGAGCCAATATGAGCATCCAGGTTCCGCATCGTTATTGACCGTAAGCGTGTCTCGGTCATGTCTACATAGTTCTCGAACCCGTAGGGTCCGCACGCTTAACGTTCGGTGACAATCGGTGATACGTCTCCGTCGTATCTATAATTTTTTATTGTTCCATGCCAATATTCTACAACTTTCATATACTTTTGGCAAATTTTTATATTATTTTTGGACTAACATATTGATCCAGCTTCCGGTGCAGTTCACATGCATTTGCATGTTTTATGTTTCGCAGAAACCCCATATCAAACGGAATCCAAACGGGATAAAAACGGACGAAGAATTATTTTGGAATATTTGTGATTTTTGGGAAGTAAAATAAACGCGAGACAGTGCCCGAGGTGGCCACAAGGGTGGGGCCCACGCCCAGTCCAAGTGGGCGTGCCCCCCACCCTCGTGGGCCCCTCGTAAGGCGGTTGATGCTCTACTTTGGCCGCAAGAAAGCTAATTTTTGGAAAAAGATCTGGGCGAAGGTTTCAATCCAGTCGGAGTTACGGATCTCCATATATACCCGAAACGGTGAAAGGGCAGAAAAACGGAACGTAGAAACAGAGAGAGACAGACAGACAGATCCAATCTCGGAGGGGCTCTCGCCCCTCCCACGCCATGGAGGCAAAGGACCAGAGGGGAAACCCTTCTCCCATATAGGGAGGAGGTCAAGGAAGAAGAAGACGAAGGGGCCCCCTCTCCCCTTCTCTTCCGGTGGCGCCGAAACGCTGTCGTGGCCATCATCATCACCACAATCTTCACCAACAACTTCACCATCATCATCACCAACTCTTCCCCCCTCTATGCAGCGGTGTAACCTCTCTCTTACCCGCTGTAATCTCTACTTAAACATGGTGCTCAACCCTATATATTATTTCCCAATGATGTATGGCTATCCTATGATGTTTGAGTAGATCTGTTTTGTCCTATGGGCTATTTGATGATCAAGATTGGTTTGAGTTGCATGTTTTATTATTGGTGCTGTCCTATGGTGCTCTTCGTGTCGCGCAAGCGTGAGGGATTCCTACCGTAGGGTGTTGCAATACGTTCATGATTCTCTTATAGTGGGTTGCGTGAGTGGTGAAACACAAACCGAGTAAGGGGTTGTTGCGTATGGGATAAAGAGGACTTGATGCTTTAATGCTATGGTTGGGTTTTACCTTAATGATCTTTAGTAGTTGCGGATGCTTGCTAGAGTTCCAATCATAAGTGCATATGATCCAAGTAGAGAAAGTATGTTAGCTTATGCCTCTCCCTCAAATAAAATTGCAATAGTTATCGATTGTCCAGGGACAAATAACTTTCTCGTGACAAAAAGCTCTCTACTAAAACTAATTTAGTTGTGTCTTTATCCAAACAGCCCCTAATTTTTATTTACGTGCTCTTTATATTCTTGCAAACCTATCCGAAAACACCTACAAAATACTTCTAGTTTCATACTTGTTTCCGGTAAAGCGAACGTCAAGTGTGCATAGAGTTGTATCGGTGGTCGATAGAACTTTAGGGAATATTTGTTCTACCTTTAGCTCCTTGTTGTGTTCGACACTCTTACTTATCGAAAGAGGCTACAATTGATCCCCTATACTTGTGGGTTATCAATCGGTATTATGAGTTTATGTGTTTTGATGTACTGAAGATAGTTTCGGAGTCCCGGATGTGATCACGGACATGACGAGGAGTCTCGAAATGGTCGAGACATAAAGATTGATATATTGGACGTCTATATTCGGACACCGGAATTGTTCCGGGTGATTTCGGAGAAAACCAGAGTGCTAGAGGGTTACCGGAACCCCCCCCCCCGGGAGAACTAATGGGCCTCATGGGCCTTAGTGGAGAGAGAGAGAGATGAGGGAGTCCTGGACTAAGGGGTCCTCGGGCGTCCGACCTGTTATCCATGGGCCGGACTGATGGGCTGCGAAGACATGAAGGCCGAAGACTGTACCCGTGTCCGGATTTGACTCTACTTGGCGTGGAAGGCAAGCTTGGCGACCGATTATGAAGATTCCTTCTTATGTAACCGACTCTATGTAAACCCTAGATCCCCCCGGTGTCTATATAAAACGGAGGGGTTAGTCCGGAAAGGATAGATACACATTACCATAGTCATATTGGCTAGACTTCTAGGGTTTAGCCATTACGATCTCGTGGTAGATCAACTCTTGTAACACTTATATCCATCAAGATCAATCAAGCAGGAAGCAGGGTATTACCTCCACAGAGAGGGCCCGAACCTGGGTAAACATCGTGTCCCCCGTCTCCTGTTACCATCAATCCTACACGCACAGTTCGGGACCCCCTACCCGAGATCTGCCGGTTTTGACACCGACATTGGTGCTTTCATTGAGAGTTCCACTGTGCCGTCGACAAAAGGTTCGATGGCCCATTCAATCATCGATAATAACGCTGTCCAAGGAGGAACCTTCCTCCCCGGACAAATTTTCGTGTTCGGCAGCTTCATACTGCGGGCCAACTCGCGTGGCCATCAGGAGCAGGTCGATAGCTACGCTCCTGGCCATCAGGTCAGGTTTGGAAGTTTGAACCACGTCGCGGATATCCGTGGAGACTTTATCTTCAATGGGTTAGAGACCGCGGCGATCGCTCCCCCTTGCTCCGATGAACATGACTTAAGCCTGTCATCGGATCACATCCAGGAGATGGTTCCTGTTGCTGCAACGGCCTTAGAACCAGAGCAGATCGTGCCATTCAAAGCCATAGAATCCGCGGCGTTGGAGCCGCACACGAACTTAGCACCCTGCAATATTTTCTTCAACAGAACTTCAGACTCGTCTCCGGCTTTAAGTTTCGGACCGTGTATGCCTGCGGACACCGAGCTAGATCGGTTATCGATCTTCGAATTCAGCACCGCAGACGTTTTCCAGCACTCACCTTTGGGCGATGTGCTGAACTCTCTAAAGAATCTGTCCTTGGAGAAGGACTCGCAGCCAAACTATGTTCGGTTCGAGTTAGAGGCTGATGATGGGGAATTTTGCTTCCCACCCACCACCCACTTCATAGCTACAGTCGAGGACTTAACTGACGAGCTCGACTATGGCTCCGAAGACATCGACAGTATGGACGACGATGCCGACAAGGAGCAAGGCCAAGACCCGCCATTCACTGGACGATGGACGGCCACCTCTTTGTACACCGTGTACATGGTTGATACACCTAAAGGATCCGGTGACGACAAAGAAGAGCCGGATGCGAATAAACCCTCCGAGACACAGTCCAAGCGCCGGTGCCCTAAACTAAAAGTGCCTTATATCGACTAGAGGGGGGGGTGAATAGGCGATTTTTATGAATTCTTCACTGAGGAATTTGCGGTTGAGGAAATTCCTTAGCGAAGAACTACTTGCAGCGGAATAAGTACTCAAAAGTAAACATAGCAGAATACTAGCATGGTCATCATGATGAAATGAAGACGAGCACAGAGTACAGAAAGCGTAAACACAGGATAGCACAGGATGAAGACAAACAGACCGATGAAATTGAACTGAGGAAATTGAGAAAGTCTTCAGTCAAAGTCTTCAAACACAGATATGAACAAGTGCACAACACAGTTATTTGGAAATGAAAGAGTTGAGGAAATAGAACCAGTAAGCTTGGTGGAGACAATGATTTGGTAGACCAGTTCCAACTGTTGTCTCAGTTGTACGTCTGGTTGGAGCGGCTAGGTATTTAAACCTGAGGACACACAGTCCCGGACACACAGTCCTCACCGTATTCTCCTTGAGCTAAGGTCACACAGACCTCTCCCAATGACTCGTGGTAAGTCTTTAGGTGTCTTCCAAACCTTCACAAACTCGGTCACTCGGCAATCCACAATTCCTCTTGGATGCTCTAGACCATGACGCCTAACCGTATGGAAGAAGCACAGTCTTCAAAGGTAACAAGCGTCGAATGCACGCAGGATCAATCTCTTCAGTGATGCTCAATCACTTTGGGTTTGTAGGTGTTTGGGTTTGGGTTTTCCTCGCTTGATGATTTTCGCTCAAAGTCCTCGGAGGATGGGATGCTCTCAAATGACAAGTGTCAGTTTCTCTTGGAGCAGCCAACTAGCTAGTGGTTGTAGGGGGCGGCTATTTATAGCCTAGGGAGCAGCCCGACATGATAAGACATAAATGCCCTTCAATAATATGACCGTTAGGTGGGTAGATATGTTGGGACAGCTGGCGCATAGCACAGCAAGGTCGGATATTTGAGGCTCGAATTCCTCAGGGCTATCATGTTCCTCACTGTGTAGGCAATCCGCACTGGCGAATTCCTAACTCCACAGTCAGAACAAATTCCTCAGAGACCAGAAGAACTTTGTATCTGTCACTGAAGAATATGACTGAACTGTATGAGATTTCCAATGGCTTCACTAGAAGGGATTGGTAGGTGTAGGATTTTGAGTTGAGCATCACATGGAAATTTTTCCTTAGTATTTCCTCGACCCCCTTTAACAGTACGGTGTTTCCTATGACTCAAGAAAGAGAGAATGAAACTACGAAAACAAAAGGCTTCACGCTTCATGTTCCTAGAATGAATACCAAGTCTTCAAGGTCACACCAATTTCTTCACTTTTAAAGTCTTTAGAAATCCAAAGTCTTCAGTCGAAGAACTTCATTTTTAGGGGTCGACTTTCTCTGTAAATATCAAACTCCTCATAGACTTATAGACCTGTGTACACTCATAAACACATTAGTCCCTTAACCTATAAGTCTTCAATACACCAAAATCACTAAGGGGCACTAGATGCACTTACATAAACACCGCTCTAAGCCTCGTCGCTCAAAAGATGGCAACACTGGCACCAGAGAAAACAGTACTCCGGGCGACGCCGAAAACAATGAAGACCCTGTTGGAGTTGCATCCGAACAGGAGGATCAAGACAACGAGCAGGTTAACCCTGATAAACAGGCCACACCCAATGACTCGAATGATGATAGTTATCGTCCACCCCCTGAGGATGATGAGAGCCTTGGCAATGAGGACTTCATCGTGCACGAGGCACCCCTCGGCGAGGCGCTTTAAGCGCCAAATTTCATAGCTACTGCAAGAAGCCTAAAGAAAAAGCAGCAGCAGCTCCAGGCAGATCAAGACCTACTCATCGATAGATGGACCAATGTCCTGGCAGCCGAAGAATATGGCCCCAAGCGCCCAGCCAAGAGTTAGCCAAAACGCAGACTGCTACCTTAGTTCGATAAGGAGGCACCGGATCCCATACCTCCCTCGCGTAATGCGGATCGACCACCACGCGGTCGAAATAGTGCGGCAGACCGACCACCCCGCAGTCGGGATAAAACGACAACTCAGGCCGAACAACAGCCCGCACCACCGCCTCGCAAACACAGGGACACACCAGCTTGGAACCATACATACGACCTTCGACATGAATTGCATAGTAGAGCAGGACACACCAGATCAATATATGGATCACGAGGACGCTTCCCTAGTCGGGATGACAGCTACCTATTCGGATGTGACAAACTTAATCACACCCGGGCCGATAACCATAGACGGACTTCGTCGGAGGTGCGCCGTGACGCGGCCCGCTATAGAGGCTCCGCACACCCTCTCTACTTCACAGATGAGGTGCTGGACCACGAATTCCCCGAGGGGTTCAAGCCTGTCAATATTGAATCATATGACGGAACAACCGACCCCGTAGTGTGGATCGAAGATATTATTCTCCACATCCACATGGCACGAGGAGATGACCTCCACGCTATCAAATACCTCCCATTAAAGCTAAAAGGACCAGCTTGACACTAGCTAAATAGTCTGCCTGAGAACTCCATCAGCAGCTGGGGTACATATGTCCGGCCACCGGATGCCGATGACTTAAGCCACATAGTTCAACAATCCGGAGAATCAGCCAGAAAATTCCGGACTAGGTTCCTAACCAAAAAGAACCAGATCATTGACTGTTCGGATGCCGAAGCCCTAGCGGCCTTTAAACACAGCATTCGTGGCGAATGGCTAGCACGCCACCTCGGCCAAGAAAAGCCGAGGTCCATGACATCCCTCACGGCACTTATGAACCGCTTTTGTGCGGGAGAGGATAGTTGGCTGGCCCGCAGTACAAACACAGCCAACAAAGCAGGCCCCTCCGAGGCCAGAAATAGCATCGGCAAGCTCCGGCGCAACAGACACAAACACCGAAGTAATGGCGATAACACTGATGACACTACAATTCACGTCGGATTCACTAGCTCCAAGTCCCGCCAGCAAAAGAAGCCCTATAAAAGGAACGGCGGAGGACCGTCCAGCTTGGACCGCATACTCGATCGTCCGTGCCAGATACATGGCACCCCAGACAAACCGGCCAACCATACTAATAGAGATTACCAGATCTTTAAGCAAGCCAGCAGGGTAAATAGCGGAAAAAAGGAAGAGGAATCACAGAGCGAGGACGATGACGAGGAGCCCCGGGAGCCGAACACGGGGGGGGGGGAGGGCAGAAGAAATTCCCGCCTCAAGTCAAAACGGTGAACATGATATACGCAACACACATCCCCAAAAGGGAGCATAAGCGCACACTTAGGGACGTCTATGCGGTAGAGCCAGTCGCCCCAAAATTCAACCCATGGTCGTCATTCCCGATCACCTTTGATCGAAGAGATCATCCAACAAGTATCCGACATGGCGGTTTGGCCACATTGGTACTCGACCCAATTATCGACGGGTTGAGTCCTAATGGACGGTGGTAGCAGCCTCAACCTGCTCTACCAGGATACAATACGCAAAATGGGCATTAATCCCTCACGAATCAAGCCCACGATAACTACCTTTAAAGGAGTCATACCAGGTGTAGAAGCCCGTTGTACGAGCTCAATCACGCTGGAAGTGGTTTTTGGTTCCCCGGATAACTTCCGAAGCAAAGAGCTAATCTTTGATATCGTCCCCTTCCACAGCGGCTACCACACGCTGCTTGGACGAACCGCGTTTGCCAGATTCAACGCGGTGCGACATTATGCTTATCTCAAGCTCAAGATGCCCGGTCCACGCGGTGTCATTACAGTAAATGGAAACACGGAACGTTCCCTCCGTACAGAGGAGCACACCGCAGCCCTAGCAGCAGGAGTACAGAGCGGCCTTCTAAAGCACCCTAATCCGGCCGCCGAGCCCACAGACATCGTTAAGAAGGTCCAGACTACACTGCAATAGGGCAGCTCGGTTCGTCAAGAGCCGAATTAATAATTCGGCCTCGTCCAACCCCGCGGAAATGGCATTCATACCGCGTGTACATAATTACGCACCCAAAACCCTACGGGCACCGACGGAAGCATAACTCGTTCTCAATCCATAGGGCGGCTTGACTGACCCCGGGATTCGCACACATCTACTTTTTCTCTCTATTACCGGTTTTTTTTCTTTTCAAGGTCTACGCGGACGACCCGCTTGCAGAACACACCAAGGAGATGAGGAGCTCTAGCGTACAAGGGAATCCCCAGGTGGTCTCTATTAAACGATTGCCATACCTGTTTTACATACCCGCACGCAGCTCGCCCTTGGTTGCGGCATATTAAATAGCTTTACTTGCTTACAGTATTACTTGCGCAAAGTACGCCCCGACGTACTAATTACATCACAATAGTTACTACATGGTGGGGTCAGCTTATTACTTAATTTTCCTGTTTCCTCACCTTTGTATATATTGCTTATCGCACGCGTACACCATTGTATGTATGTGACACCACAAAAAATTTAACCTTGTTTTGCTAATAAAAATCTTGCCAGGAAATTTAACTTTCCTTTTTCTTGGTTTTTCTTGATTTCAAAACCATTCTTTTCTTGGTTACCTTGGAGTTGTTCCCTAAGATGGAAAATCTTTTACTTATAATATTGGACTTGTTTAACCACTCAAGAAAAACTCTTCTTTTATTAGTAGAACTAATTACATAATTAATTTGCTTGATCTTTAGTTTCTTGAAAAATGGTTTTCCAAGATTATATGGCCATAATTGAACTACAACCCTTTTATAAATTCATTCAAAAATCCCACCATAATTTGGAGATGTCATATGGAGTTTTTGAACCACTTCGTGCAAAAATATTTTCTATCCATTAAATATTTTGAGCTCTACACCATATTTTCAAATCTGGTCCAGAGAGCATTTTTGCACTACAACCTATTCAAATATTTCTTTAAAACTTCTACCAAAATTTTGGGATGTTAGTAGCAGCATGTGATTCAACTTTATGCGTAAACCCGGTGATGTTATTTGAAAATTTTGAGTGAATCAACCTCATCTTCATTCTGGTCTAACATGATGGTTTGTACAACATCTATATTCTTGCTTGCTCTTTGGCCCTTGATTCTTTCCCCAGCTTGTAGACCACCCTACAAAACCCCTAAGTCCAGGAGCATGCAACCATTGGAATACTTTTGGTTCATGAGATGATGCCATTTAAGTTCTGTCCAGGATTGAAGTTCTGCAAAACTTGCACTAGCAAGTTTGTGCTTTTCACAAACCAACCTCACCACCCCCTTGAGCATCCAAAGAGACTTCAATCTGGAAGAATTGGCCACCCCAAGCTTTGCCTAGATACCCTTGGCATTTTGACAAACACCCTGAGTGCATAGCCAGATTTGGCATGATTTCAAGTCTACATTGTGAACTTGGTCTCCTGACCAAACCACCTTGTCCCTTGGTCTTCCCTCTATCACTAATCTAGTTCTGTTGCTTGCCAACCTCACCTGAGACCCCTAACATGCCCAGGCATTTTACCGAACACATTCCGTGCGTGCTCTGGGCGCGAGCAGAGCGCACGTATTGCACGAGCCACGGCCGAGCCGACACGTCGCGCCCCTGGTTTTGGCCAGCTCTGTAGCGCCACGCCACGCACTCCCCTTCTCACAGCAACGCGCCAAGCCGCCCTGGCAGCCTACAGCGCCACCGTCAGAGCCTTGGCGGCACGCCGGCGTCCGCAAGCAGGCCCTGGCCGTGTCGGCGCCGCCCAAGCCACCAGCGCTCACCAGCTGCCCCCGTAAGCATCTCCAGCTCACCCGCAGCCTCGTCCCCTAGCGCGCGTCGCCGCCACGTCGCCATAGCTACAAAAAGACAGTTCGCCGTCGTCCTTATCGCCGGCCACCTCGGAACCGACCTCCACCGCCTATATAAGGAGCCCCGAGCTCATCCCCGCACGCAGGCAGCCTCTCACTATCCCCCTAGTGCCCCCGCAGTCGTCAATTGAGGGGGAAGAGGCCATCTTCACCGACTCCGGCCAGTTCGGCCACCGCCGCCTCCCAGCTCCGTTCGGCACAACCAGAGCCTCCCCGGCCAATCCAACGCCACCAGAGGACTCCACTCCTTCTTGCGGTGCCACCCAGACCCCCAGCTGCGACGGAGAGCCACCAAAACCACAAACTCACTCCGCTCCCGAAACCACCGGCCGCCGCGAAGCTCGTCGACGGTGATTCCCTCCACCCAGCGACCCTACAACCACCGGAAGGACCACCCTTGATCTGCGGATCCATCCCGCTCTCGGCTCCTCAAGAAGGACCCGCCGTTACGGCGGCGATCGCTGAGTCACGCACCCTGCTCGGGCGGAGGAAGGGAGGGAGGCGGCTGGTCAAACCTGACCAGTGGGCCAGGCAGGCCCACTGTCAGTGACCCAGCCCCGCCTCCACGTGTAGTAAGTGATGGCGCTTTCTCAAAGTACGTCTTCGACGTATGCTTATATTCGAAATGTTTTTCTTCTTCTGTTTATTAAAAAAAACAGATTTTGACCTGGACTTTGACTGTCTATAACTTTTTAAATACAACTCCAAATGAAATGATTCTTTTTCCTACCTCTCTCAAATTTGATCTAGTTTATTTTAAGATTTATTTGATAATTTTTCAAAACAACCTTTTGTGCTGTTTTGGATTTGTGTGTTAATTCAAATTTATTTTAAATAGGACTTTGGAGAGAGAGAAGAAAACTTTCTAAAGTTTTGGAGTGCACCCTGCCTTACCACACATTGAAGGCAAGCATTCTGAACCCTGGCACAATATGTTGCATGCATTGTTTGACACGATCATGGCACCACCTCATTGCATGGGACTCGTTATTTTATGTGGTGGTATGATCATTTGCATGCATGCTTATTTAGATTTTTCCTTGCTGTTGGAAATGGACTTGCTGGAGATGATGACCATCCTCGTATGCCTTTCGTGCCCTCTAGGAAGGAAAAATGGGAAAGTCGCTGTCTTGGGTAAACCAGAGCTTGTCCCTAGTTCCTTGTCGAGACGAGTGTGTCCGGCATGGCATGAAGAGTATGATGAGTGGTGACTCTGTCTGTTGGATGAAATATATTTGTTATACTAATCGTGCAGGGAATACTTAAACCTCCTGAGTCGACCCTAGATCGAGCCTTGTTCCAGTAACCCCCATGCTTGTTTCGTACTACCACTCGTCTCTACAACAAGTAGAGTACGGTTCAGTAAGTTGTCAACCTCTTTCTAGCACACACCGTCTGGAGAGGCCATGGTGGAAGATATCGGTTGAAGCCGGTAGGCATGCAACCTGGTCTGGGGCATGGGTGTTTCGGTTGAGACCGAGAGGAGGCCACCTTAGAGTGCGCAATATAAATTTGATCCCATGCTACGCGAGGTTGCAGCCTCCCCACTTAGAGTTTTGCTTAACAGGTGTCATGGGTGATTCCAGACACGGGTAAGTTAAGTCGGTGTGTGCTAGTCGGTGTGTTTTCAATTAAAAGACCGTGAAGCGGAATTAGTCCCGATGGACTAAAGGAATTCGTTACTCGTGGGTAAAGAGTACACCCTCTGCAGAGATTAAACCTATTGAATAGCCGTGTCCATGGTTAAGGATTACGATGCAGGATGGGTCAAGTGTCGGTCTTAGTGTCGGTCTTCGGAGGAGAAACTGTTAACCCAGAACTTGGTTTATGACTTGTGACTTGTGATGATGATGATGATTATTATTATGGATGATTATTATTATGGATTAACCCCTTTATATTATTTGAATCCATGAGTATCCCTGGGACGGTTCTACCTCCTGGATATTCACCGTATTCATTTTATAAGCCCTTTATGTGGTGTCGCTGAGACGCCCGACTTTGGCATTTCTTTTAAAGCCCTTTATGCGGTGTCATTTGAGGCGCTCATTTGTGGCATTTCTTTTATAAGCCCTTTATGTGGTGTCGCTAAGGCCTTTGGTATGTAACGCGTTTGTTATTTATTTCATAATCATTTTAATACTACCATGTTATTGCATATTCACAAATAACATGCTTGCACGCATCAGAGTTTTATTTATCTTTTGTGACTGACGTCACGAGCATAAGATATTTTTCAGCATATCATTGTTATACTATACCTGTGTTCATAATGTTTGCGAGTACATTCAAAGTACTCACTGGCTTGTCCCTGGCTATTGTCTTGGCCAGATTTTCCTTGCATGGAGAGGAGCGACCGTGCCGACCATCCGGAACCTAAGCAACGAGTGATAGCAGCCTCGCGAAGATAGGAGTTAACACAGTCGGCTGTTCCCGTGGAAATGGAGTTCCACCGATGATCCACAAACCGCTTCCGCCATCAACCACTAGAAACCATTTGTTGTACTCACAGCCGTAATGGTCTTGTACTACATATTTTGTATTTTGCTTGGAATTTCTGTATCAAGTTGGTGCCTCATCAGCTAACAGTTATCCTGGGGCTGGTGAGCACAAGGGCCATTTTCTAGAATTTAATATCCGGAAAATCTGGTCTCGACAGACTTGGTATCAGAGCCAGGCTGACCATTGGCTAATCCTATCTTAGCCAGGTCAATAAACTTAGGCAAACCAACCCACCAAGCCATAAGTAAACCCCAGCCAAGCTTCTCGCACAAGATAGCCACACAGTGACCCGACGCTTTTGGCAGTCGGTGCCCAACCTATCAACCTAGCCCATCTATCACGCACCAGTGACCAGCACCCAAGGGTCTCATTCGCAAGCGTGCGAAGGAAGACTACGTCCCCTTTTTCTATAAAAAGGGCACGCTAGCCCCAACCCAGCACAGCACAACATTTTCCCCAAACCAAGCCACAATGCCCGGTCCCGTCGTGCACAATGAGACCACAGCAACCAACCTTGGAGGCTTTGTGACCATACTCGCAAACCTCACCCGCCGTGCCTATGCGTTAGAAGAGCCACCTGAGTATGTTGTGTACCACGGACCCCTGAGCGGTGAGAGCCGTCAATTACGGGCCACGGTACACATCTATGGTAGGGGTCTAGCGCTGGCGCCTTCTGAGTTCACCGGAAGAACAACTTCCTTTGAGCCACAAGCCATCCAACTCGCTGCTCGAGAGGCTATAGTTCATCTCGGGCACTGCCGCCCAGAGTTAAGCGTCGCTCGTTCCACTACTACCCCAGCGTGAAGGGTGCGGTAGACCACCCCAAGTAGCCAACGGAGATCGGGAGATGTAACCGCATTGTTGCACCTAGTGCGCTATGTGAGTGCACTAGAGGCATTGTTCGATCAAATCACCATTGATCTGATCACAGCTCGTGGAGAGCTGGTTCGTCGAGCCCCGGCGAGAGAAGAGGTCGAACCCAACGCCGACAACCCAGTCGTGCTGTTCGGACACCCGATCGAGACCCTGAGGTCAGCCCCGGCCGTCAGCCAAGGTGCTTTGATGACCCCAGAAGTGCTTCGTCGCCTCCTAGGAGCACACTCCAACGGGGTTGTGGTCAACAATCCCCGCGATGGTCATCATCACTACCCCTAGCCTGCAGCCCCTCAACCCTCTCGGCTAATTCCGACGGTGAGAACCGTGGAGAAGCCTCGACATCCACAAGGGATGCCCG
The DNA here is from genome assembly GCA_021605145.1 of Aegilops bicornis. Lineage (NCBI taxonomy): Eukaryota > Viridiplantae > Streptophyta > Magnoliopsida > Poales > Poaceae > Aegilops > Aegilops bicornis. Next base: position 187,277,062 of record CM038674.1, read on the forward strand.
CTTGGATGTAAACGGCGTAGACTAAGTTACTCGAGTAGTGTCGAGTCCCAGTGTATCCTCGCTTTGTAATCCTGTGATCCCTTAAATTAACGCAGCCTGTCATCGTGCCTCTGTTTTATATAGTAGTCTTGCATGGATGCATTAGCGTGCAGTGTGATTTCTCTATCCTTGGCGAAGCCACCAAAAACCGCTCCGACAACACCCACAGTGATACGTCACTTTAGTAAGATGTGTGTATCTGTGGCTTGACCCCAAGCTAAGCCGGCAAATTCTTTACCTTTCACCACGGTAAAAAAAAATGACCCAGCTTCGGTGCTATATAAAGGGCCACCGAGTGATCCTGCCAAGCACCCCTCACCTTGTGCACCATTCTCACAACCATTTCTTGCCATGCCGAGCCCCAATATCTATCTGAGACCTCCAGATGCAACCCCGGGTAGTTTTGTCAAGATATTGTGGGATTTTACCCGCAGTACCATGGGCGCTACCCAGCCACCCCAGTACGAGCTGTTCAAATCGAGAATCACCCCTTCCACCTCAAGATATTGGGCAGCCGTGCACATCCCTCCCGTAAACCCAAACCAAGATCCAACGGAGGTCTCCTTCGTAGGGAAATCTATGCCAACCCCGCATATGGCCGTAGAAGTTGCGGCGTACGAAGCGCTCGCTCGCCTTCGATTCGCGGTACCCTTTTCCAGCGAGCGAGGGTATTATTATTTTCCGAGCCGTGCAGCACCCGGAGGAGTAACATCTTTTCCAGGTGGACCTATTGAGAGAGACCCCATCTTGGCCAACCTCGTCTAATACGTCATCGCTCAAGAGTGTTTAACCCAACGCGTGATGGGTTATCTACAGAACCTCGCAGATTTAAATCCTCAGATCGCCATCGGCAGATCATTGAGGCCCGACCAGGAGAGACACATTCATCGTCTAGTCAATCCACTTCTTCCGATAGAAGAAGAGTGTATCCCAGAGACGTTTTCTCAGGACCTCGTCCAATTACCGTTTTCACTTTAGATGTCGCCGCTATATTTATTCCTATGATGTTTGTTCATGTGTTGTAACTTATGCGTGGTGCCTCGAGTTTGTGCGGCAATGTAAACCGTTTAGTTTCAGTTATTGTTGCAATTTGACTCTATTGTATTACTGTGTCCTCTCACGAGAAAATCCTAGAGTGAGATTTCTTTTCCCGGTAGTGCTGCATCGTTCACGACATGGATTATTTTATTTCCCGCAGCACCACGGCATGCAGACTCACAACCACAATTACACGAACACATACACTGCTTGCAAAATTTTTGCAACAGTGTTACATCTAACTGAGCACCTCCCGGCAACAGTCAGCGCCCGACACACCCCACCTACTCCTCATGGTCACCACCACCGCGGAGAGCCAGCAACCGGGCAGCGGCATCGCGACGATCATCGAGGATCATCGCACACAGGAGCACGGAGAGCCCCAGCACCGCTGCCAGCCCTCCGCACAGCATGATCACGTACCAGTCCGGCACCACCTCCGCCATTAGAGCCCTGTCTCGAGCTCCGGCCAGCGGAAACAGAGGAGAAGAAGGGAGGAGGAGGAGCGAGGCCAGGTGCGAGGAAAAGGAGGAAAACGCCCCAGCCGTTTTAAAGCTCGAGCTCGGTGTACGGTGGGCGAGGTCCACCAGCGCCGCTCGTCGCCCGATCGCCGGTGTTCGGAGGCGAATCCTCGAGCAGTGCCGACAGCGCACTGGCCCGCGAAGTGAGTGCACGCTGCACCGGCAGCTAGCACGCCGCGCACTACCGTAGTATGGCCTAGATGCCCTACGCGCTAGGCGTCACCAGTGGAGAAAGCGCGGGAAAGCGCGCGGGAGAGATGTAACATCCCAAATTTCCCATTTGGAATGTTTTACAATTATAGCTAAGCATCTATGCATTATTGTTTGAATTGAGTGACATTTGAAGTATTTCAGAGGCTTTTGAGTTTGTGGAATTTGAATTCAAATTGGCAGTTGAAATTTATTTCAAAACAATGCCTGGCAAATACTTGAGAAAAAGTATGAGAGGAGTAAACATGACACTCCAAAAATGTCAGATGAAAAATGTTGCCAAAAAGTTTGAATTCAAATTTGATTTTATTTGGGATTTTTAGAAAATGTTTTTTTAGTTTGAGTTTTGCCCCTGGAAAAATGTTCAAATTGTAGGATAAATTCCCCTGATCAATTTGATATATATATATGTCCTATATAAAAAATATATATACTATATATATTTTCCCCCTCTCCCTAATTAAAAAAAAGGACCCCCAGGCGCCAGCCAACTGCCCAGCGCCGACAACCCACTGTGCGCAGCCACTGGCCAGGCAGGCGCCGACCAGTGCCCGAAGCTAGCCCGAGCCCGCCACGCCCAGCTCCCGAACCCCTTTCCCCTCAGTCGCCCGCTCGCTCACCCCCCTCTCTCTCCCGCTGACGCACGGACCCCACCCCCTTCTTCTTCCTCTCCACGCCACCGCGTCGCCGCCTCGCCGGAATCCCGAAGATCGCGGGATCTCCTCCCCCGATCCGCCCCCTCCTCCAAGCTGGCCGCCCCTATAAATACCGCGCCCCCCTCGACCCGTTCCCCCACTTTCCCCCTCGCCTAACCCCTCCACCTCGCCGCAATCCCTCGCCGGAGCCCGACGCCGCCGCCGCGCCATTGCCACTGCCCCGGCCGCCTCCGACCCCCCCCCCCCCGAGCTCCACCGACTCCACCTCCGGACTCCCCTCGCTCCGCACAGACCACGGACGCCTCTGCCGTCTTCCCCGACCACCGGAGCCACCGCACTGTCGTCGCCCGAGCCGCCGTCGACCGTCGCCGTCGTCGCCACCGCGGTGAGTTGCCGGAGCCGCCCACCACCGTTAGATCTAGAACCGACGCTTTAGATTAGATCCCCCGAAGGGGTATGTTTTATTTTAAAAAGCCGGTTTTAGTTACGGTTTATTTTGGTTTAGTTAGCGGTTTAGTTTAGACCGGCCCGATCGGGTTATTTCCTGTTAGCATGGGCACGTTTTAGTTATATAACGCTGGCGTTAGATAGGCCCACTAGCGACAGTTTTTCTTTTTAGTTTTATTTTACGTTTCTGTTTTTAACAGAATAGCTTCAGTTTTGTAAAATCCATATCTTTTAGGTTACTTAATATTTTTAATTGATTCTTTTTTTGTTAGTTTGCAAATTTGTTGTAGTTTCCGTAGAAAATATATTTGGCCATGTTTAAATTATTAGAAATTGTTTTATTTTAGTTTTAGACAGATTAGTATTTCTGCTATAAAATGAGTTAGGATTATTTTATTTTAGTGATTCTTTTTGTCACTGCTTTGTTTTGACCTTGCCTAACAGTAGGAATTTATTTGGGTATTTTAGATTTAATAAAAAATAGTTTTAGTCAAAATCATGTATTTCTTGTTTATTTAACTAGCTACTGTTTTCCTATTGTTTTATTTAGTAAATAATTTTATCTGTACTATGTTATAGTTTATTTTAGATTAGTTTCTGTAGCTACAGAGGATGAACTTTTATTTACAGTAGAATAAAATTTTTATTTTATTTTTCTTTGCTAGGATTGTTATAGTTATAATAGGAGTTCTATAATAGCTTTTGATGTGATTCTTTTTGCTCCTAGTTTATATGATGTTTTCCCTTCTGTTAGTTATCAAAACCCATGCTTAGGTTCTGTTAAGAAAAGTTTTAGTTGTGTAAAACTATTTGTTGCTTGATGTAGTGAAAACCTTGATTTGATTTCTCCGAGTTTTCTTTGGATTTTGGTTTGAGTGCTTGGGTGTTTTGTTTCCAACTTGCTGTTATGTTATATTGTGCCATACTTATTTGTGCTATTGTTTGATTCGGTAGAATTTCCGGAGTGTGAAGCCTGCTATCACGAGTCCCTAGCTTTCGAAGACCGTCAACCAGGCAAGTCAATTGATCATGATTTCTATTACAATACCTATGATTTTATTGCATTAGAATTATACCTCCCCACCATGCATGCAGTAGGAGAATTTTAAGTTATGTTCTTGAGTAGTATCATGAGGTAGGATGAAACCTATTCCCCTTGTTACCATGGCCGGGGCCAGTAGTTTTTTGCTATGCTCGTGAAGCGGGGTTGGTTGAGTGATTCATAAGGGAGATGTGAGAGTCAAGATGATGACAACCCCATGACTTCAAGCTCAAGATGGACTTCAAAATTCACTCTTTGGGTGGAGGACGGTTGTGGGCACCACTGGAGAACCCAGCGGTTGGTCGGGATGCATGGAGAAGTTCCATGACATCTTGCCGAAAGCTTCTCCCATCCACGTAGTGACGGATGGAGACCCCATTGACCGGAATATTACCTGTGCAGCCGCATGTCATTATGGGCTCTGGCTTGGTCGTCCCTCTGTGTGACTCTGGCCGGACGGTGCTACGAGATGTAGAAGAACGGTAGGATTGGATGGGCACCGGCGGTGGCGGAAGGAACTCTTCGGAAGACCCTGTTTACGTTCGTCCGTCTTCAAACACCGTGAAGTGCGAAGACTTAAAAGGAGGGAACGATTCTTGTGGGTAAAGTCGCAAACCTCTGCAGAGTGAAGATCTAATCGGTTAGCCGTGTCCCGATTCTGGACAATTTAAGCCTCTGGAACTTGGAGTATTTGGATATCTCAACACCGGACTTAATAAATTAATTGAGGGGATTATTTAATAATTGGGAATGAGACATTGGTTGGTGGAACCATCTCAATAACTACCAACATTTTGTAGTAATTGCAAACAAGTCCTTGTTATAGGGAAAAACTGGCTTTTTCGCAAAACAATGAAACTTAGAGCCCCACAGCCAATTTGCATATAGTGTTAGTAAAATTTTATTGCTATTCCCTTTTGACTTGCCGGCATATTCAAAATGCTGACCTACACGGCTGCAACGTCTTATGTTGCAGAGGAGTTTTCCGATCAGGAGTGAGGCTACGATCCACGCTTGGCAATTGCCCTATTGAGTCGGATGGACTCGCTATTCTTCTACGCTTCCGCAGCTTTATTTAGTTTATTTCTCATGAGTTGGCCTTGACGAATTTATTCTATTGTCATAAAGACTCGATATGAGAATCGTGTAATAAATTCAGGTGTGATTGAACTTTGATTATTTCATCAATGTACTGTGTGTGCCAGCATGATCTTGGGATGGTACAGTTACACAGAGACTTGACCGATTTTGGGTCGGGTCGCTACAAGAGAGGAAGAAGAGAGAGCCGGAGGAAGAAGAAGAGGCTGACCGTGGGCCCGGGTCCACCTGTCAGCCAGAGAGAGCACTGTGCTCTCGGGTGCGACCAACGAATTTTGAGATTTGGAATTTATTCTAAATCTATATCCGGCGTAGAAATCTCTCGTTTTGCTTCTAACCGTAGATTTTTCCACAGAGCGCCAGTGTTCCACACTGTATTTTTGCACCACTTATTGCCCTCTCACTGTAGCCGTTTTTGTTTGATGCAATTTTGCTATAGAAATAACTCTTAGCAAATCTCGCGGACGAGATTTTTCTTAAGGGGGGTAGTGTTGTGACACCCCAAAATTTTTAACCTTGTTTTGCTAATAAAAATCTTGCCAGGAAATTTAACTTTCCTTTTTCTTGGTTTTTCTTGATTTCAAAACCATTCTTTTCTTGGTTACCTTGGAGTTGTTCCCTAAGATGGAAAATCTTTTACTTATAATATTGGACTTGTTTAACCACTCAAGAAAAACTCTTCTTTTATTAGTAGAACTAATTACATAATTAATTTGCTTGATCTTTAGTTTCTTGAAAAATGGTTTTCCAAGATTATATGGCCATAATTGAACTACAACCCTTTTATAAATTCATTCAAAAATCCCACCATAATTTGGAGATGTCATATGGAGTTTTTGAACCACTTCTGTGCAAAAATATTTTCTATCCATTAAATATTTTGAGCTCTACACCATATTTTCAAATCTGGTCCAGAGAGCATTTTTGCACTACAACCTATTCAAATATTTCTTTAAAACTTCTACCAAAATTTTGGGATGTTAGTAGCAGCATGTGATTCAACTTTATGCAGAAACCCAGTGATGTTATTTGAAAATTTTGAGTGAATCAACCTCATCTTCATTCTGGTCTAACATGATGGTTTGTACAGCATCTATATTCTTGCTTGCTCTTTGGCCCTTGATTCTTTCCCCAGCTTGTAGACCACCCTACAAAACCCCTAAGTCCAGGAGCATGCAACCATTGGAATACTTTTGGTTCATGAGATGATGCCATTTAAGTTCTGTCCAGGATTGAAGTTCTGCAAAACTTGCACTAGCAAGTTTGTGCTTTTCACAAACCAACCTCACCACCCCCTTGAGCATCCAAAGAGACTTCAATCTGGAAGAATTGGCCACCCCAAGCTTTGCCTAGATACCCTTGGCATTTTGACAAACACCCTGAGTGCATAGCCAGATTTGGCATGATTTCAAGTCTACATTGTGAACTTGGTCTCCTGACCAAACCACCTTGTCCCTTGGTCTTCCCTCTATCACTAATCTAGTTCTGTTGCTTGCCAACCTCACATGAGACCCCTAACATGCCCAGGCATTTTACCGAACATATTCCGTGCGTGCTCTGGGCGTGAGCAGAGCGCGCGTATTGCACGAGCCACGGCCGAGCCGACACGTCGCGCCCCTGGTTTTGGCCCGCTCTGTAGCGCCACGCCACGCACTCCCCTTCTCACAGCAACGCGCCAAGCCGCCCTGGCAGCCTACAGCGCCGCCGTCAGAGCCTTGGCGGCACGCCGGCGTCCGCAAGCAGGCCCCGGCCGTGTCGGCGCCGCCCAAGCCACCAGCGCTCGCCAGCTGCCCCCTTAAGCATCTCCAGCTCACCCGCAGCCTCGTCCCCTAGCGCGCGTCGCCGCCACGTCGCTAGCTACAGAAAGACGGTTCACCGTCGTCCTTATCGCCGGCCACCTCGGAACCGACCTCCACCGCCTATATAAGGAGCCCCGAGCTCCTCCCCGCATGCAGGCAGCCTCTCACTATCCCCCTAGTGCCCCCGCTGCCGTCAATTGAGGGGGAAGAGGCCATCTTCACCGACTCCGGCCAGTTCGGCCACCGCCGCCTCCCAGCTCCGTTCGGCACAACTAGAGCCTCCCCGGCCAATCCAACGCCACCAGACGACTCCACTCCTTCTTGCGGTGCCACCCAGACCCCCAACTGCGACGGAGAGCCACCAAAACCACAAACTCACTCCGCTCCCGAAACCACCGGCCGCCCTTGAAGCTTCGTCGTGGCGATTCCCTCCACCCCGACGACCCTACAACCACCGAAAGGACCACCCTTGATCTGCGGATCCATCCCGCTCTCGGCTCCCTTGAGACCCGCCGTTCGCCACGGTAATGACCATGAGTCCCGCACCCTGCCGGGCGAGAGGAAGGGAGGGAGGGTGACTGGTCAAACCTGACGATGGGCGAGCAGGCCCACTGTCAGTGACCCAGCCCCGCCTCCACGTGTAGTAAGTGAAGGCGCTTTCTCAAAGTACGTCTTCGACGTATGCTTATATTCGAAACATTTTTCTTCTTCTGTTTATTTAAAAAAAATAGATTTTGACCAGGACTTTGACTGGCTATAACTTTTTAAATACAACTCCAAATGAAATGATTCTTTTTCCTACCTCTCTCAAATTTGATCTAGTTTATTTTAAGATTTATTTGATAATTTTTCAAAACAACCTTTTATGCTGTTTTGGATTTGTGTGTTAATTCAAATTTATTTTAAATATGACTTTGGAGAGAGAGAAGAAAACTTTCTAAAGTTTTGGAGTGCACCCTGCCTTACCACACATTGGGGGCAAGCATTCTGAACCCTGGCACAATATGTTGCATGCATTGTTTGACACGATCATGACACCACCTCATTGCATGGGACTCGTTATTTTATGTGGTGGTATGATCATTTGCATGCATGCTTATTTAGATTTTTCCTTGCTGTTGGAAATGGACTTGCTGGAGATGATGACCATCCTCGTATGCCTTTCGTGCCCTAGGAAGGAAAAATGGGAAAAGTCATTGTCTTGGGTAAACCGAGCTTGTCCCTAGTTCCTCGCCGAGACGAGTGTGTCCGGCATGGCATGAAGAGTATGATGAGTGGTGACTCTATCTGTTGGATGAAATATATTTGTTATACTAATCGTGCAGGGAATACTTAAACCTCCTGAGTCGACCCTAGATCGAGTCTTGTTCCAGTAACCCCCATGCTTGTTTCGTACTACCACTCGTCTCTACAACAAGTAGAGTACGGTTCGATAAGTTGTCAACCTCTTTCTAGCACACACCGTCTGGAGAGGCCATGGTGGAAGATATCGGTTGAAGCCGGTAGGCATGCCACCTGGTCCGGGGGCATGGGTGTTTCCGGTTGAGACCGAGAGGGGAGGCCACCCCTTAGAGCGCACAATATAAATTTGATCCCATGCTATGCGAGGCTCCAGCCTCCCCACTTAGAGTTTTGCTTAACAGGTGTCATGGGTGATTCCAGACACGGGTAAGTTAAGCTGGTGTGTGCAAGTCAGGTGTGTTTTCAATTAAAAGACCGTAGACGGAATTAGTCCCGATGGACTAAAGGAATCCGTTACTCGTGGGTAAAGAGTACACCCTCTGCAGAGATTAAACCTATTCAAATAGCCGTGTCCATGGTTAAGGACTACAGTCTGGGATGTGTCAAGTGTCGGTCTTCGGAGGAGAAACTGTTAAACCAGAACTTGGTTTATGACTTGTGACTTGTGATGATTATGATGATTATTATTATGGATGATTATTATTATGGATTAACCCCTTTATATTATTTGAATCCATGAGTATCCCTGGGACGGTTCTACCTCCTGGATATTCACCGTATTCATTTTATAAGCCCTTTATGTGGTGTCATTTGAGACACCCATTGTCAACATTTCTTTTAAAGCCCTTTATGCGGTGTCATTTGAGGCATCGACTATGGCATTTCTTTTATAAGCCCTTTATGTGGTGTCGCTAAGACGCCCGACTGTGGCACATTTGTTATTTATTTCATAATCATTTTAATACTACCATGTTATTGCATATTCACAAATAACATGCTTGCACGCATCAGAGTTTTATTTATCTTTTGTGACTGACGTCATGAGCATAAGATATTTTTCAGCATATCATTGTTATAATATACATGTGTTCATAATGTTTGCGAGTACATTCAAAGTACTCACCGCTTGTCCACAGCTATTGTCTTGGCGGATATTCCTTGCACGGAGAAGAAGCGTAGTGCCGACCATCCCGGAACCTAAGCAACGATGATAGCAGCCTCGCGAAGAGAGGAGTTAACCTGGTCATTTGTTCCGTGGGAAATGGAGTTCCACCGATGATCCACAAACCGCTTCCGCCATCTACCACTAGAAACCATTTGTTGTACTCACGGGCGAATGGTCTTGTACTACATATTTTGTATTTTGCTTGGAATTTACGTATCAAGTTGGTGCCTCATCATTCTTGATTATCCACAGGGCTGGTGAGCACAAGGGCCATTTTCTGGAATTTAATATCCGGAAAATCCGGTCTCGACAATGTATCATTACGCCAGGGGCTTCATCACACCCCACATTACGGCAGTAAAAGTCCGAACACTTTTATAGTATAGTTCGGCACCCTAAACTTATAGCATTATATGCATCGGCTCCGAATCATGTCTTTGGTCAATAGTTGGGTTGCCCGGCTCATGTGCTTGCTACCTTACGTTCCGTTATATCGGCTAGGGTAGTAAAGGGAGAACTACTACGATTGTGTCCCGGTTCTTCCGGATGAACACCTCAGTAGAGAAAGCCGAAAACTGACTGTCATGATGCGGCGAGAGCTGGTCAGCTGTTCGAGAGGTACCAAATCGTTAGAGATTTTTTCCGCTTCTCGCGAAGAATCGGTTCCCCCGATTAGGCGTATACAACGCCCCTAGTTCGGCCTTCCGAATACCAGGGGCTTCGCCAACTTTCTTAATTGTCAAACTCCTATGGCTAAGTGAGGGCGGCAAAGGCTGCATAGTCTGATTGCCTTGTTCGTTGAGCTAAACACCTCCTTTAAGGACCAGAATGTGGAGTAAAGAGTGTTTAGATTTATCCCGAACACCCTTGTACTATCTACGTGGGGGCAGAAGCCGACGACTGGTGAACCCTCAGATTACATAAATGGCCGCACAGGAGGTAAAATATAAATCGCAAGATTATAATACATAACATCATTGTTCCATATTACAGGACAGGATAATACAAATGTTCTCATGGGAATATGACATCCTTCGAACATTGCTCCGCCACAAGGCGGGACCCCTCCAGGACACCAAAATAGAGCTCGGGTCGACGATGCTCCTTGCCCTTCGGCATTCCCTCGGTCATCAGCTTCTTGGCATCCAGCTTTTCCCAATGCGTCTTGACGCGGGCAAAGGCCATACACGCACCTTCAATACAGACCGACCACTTCACGGCTTCGAGCCGCGGACAGGCACTTACAAGCCACTTCACAAGACCGAAGTAGCTTCTAGGTACAGGCTCGGCATGCCACAGCCGGACTATCAGGTCCTTCATGGCTAACTCTGCCGACCTGTGCAGCTCGAGCAACTGCTTTAGCTGGTCGCTGAAGGGTACCAGATGTTTGGGTCCAAGATATTGGGACCAGAATAGCTTCTCCGTAGACATCCCTTCTTCGGCTCTATAATACTCGGCAGCATCTGATACGCTGCACGGCAGATCCGTAAACGCCCCTGGAAAACCCAAATTCGGATAAGTACAAGGAACGTTTCTATATATAATTGCTTGGCACGGTGAAAGACTTACCCGCCGCAATCTCCTTGGCCGCCTGAATCTCCTGGAGGGCGTTCTGGGCTTCGGCTCGTGCATCCTGTGCGCTCTGGTGGACCTTCGCCAATTTGGACTCTTGTGCCTTACAATCGCGCTCCAGGGACTCAAATCTCTCGATCGTGCCCTGGAGCTATTGCTACGCCTGGCCCACCTGGGCCTCGTGCTTCTCGCGCGCGGCGTGCTCCTTGGCTGCTTTGTCCTCTGCCTCGGCTAATGCCTTTCTGAGGGCCGCCACCTCGGTCGTGGCCCCTAATTAAGTTCATGACACTTTAGTCAGCTTGAACAATTTACTCTTCAATATACACGCAGGTTGTGTTGGGGAACGTTGCATAAAATAAAAAAATTCTACGTTCACCAAGATCAATCTATGAGTTCATCTAGCAACGAGAGAGAGGGGTGCATCTACATACCCTTGTAGATCGCAAGCGGAAGCGTTCAAGAGAACGGGGTTGAGGGAGTCGTACTCGTCGTGATCCAAATCACCGGAGATCCTAGCGCCAAATGGACGGCACCTCCGCGTTCAACACACGTACGGTCAGCGTGGCGTCTCCTCCTTCTTGATCCAAAGCAAGGGGAAGGAGAGGTTGATGAAGATCCAGCAACGACGGCGTGGTGGTGGATGCGAGGATCCCGTGAGGCTTCGCCAAGCGTCTGCGGGAGGAAGAGGTGTAGCAAGGGGAAAGGGAGGCGCCAGGTGTAAGGGTGCGGCGGCCCTAGGAGATGGGATCTCCTAGGGGGGCGGCGGCCAAGGGGGGAAACTTGCCCCCCAAGGACAGTGGAGGCGCCCCCTCCCCTAGGGTTCCCAACCCTAGGCGCGGAGGGGGGCCCAAGGGGGGCGCACCAGCCCACCAGGGGCTGGTTCCCCTCCCACTTTAGCCCCCCAGGGGCTGGTTCCCCACCCACTTTAGCCCACGGGGCCCTCCGGATAGGTGGCCCCACCCGGTGGACCCCCGGGACCCTTCCGGTGGTCCCGGTACAATACCGGTGACCCCCGAAACTTTCCTGATGGCCGAAACTCGACTTCCCATATATAATTCTTTACCTCCGGACCATTCCGGCACTCCTCGTGACGTCCGGGATCTCATCCGGGACGCCGAACAACTTTTGGTTTGCTGCATACTTATATCTCTGCAACCCTAGCGTCACCGAACCTTAAGTGTGTAGACCCTACGGGTCCAGGAGACACGTAGACATGACCGAGACGGCTCTCCGGTCAATAACCAACAGCAGGATCTGGATACCCATGTTGGCTCCCACATGCTCCTCGATGATCTCATCGGATGAACCACGATGTCGAGGATTCAAGCAGCCCCATATACAATTCCCTTTGTCAATCGGTATGTTACTTGCCCGAGATTCGATCGTCGGTATCCCAATACCTTGTTCAATCTCGTTCTGCAAGTCACTTTACTCGCACCATAATGCATGATCCCGTGGCGGACACTTGGTCACTTTGAGCTCATTATGATGATGCATAACCGAGTGGGCCTAGAGATACCTCTCCGTCATGCGGAGTGACAAATCCGATCTCGATCCGTGTCAACCCAACAGACACTTTTGGAGATACCCGTAGCATACCTTTATAGTCACCCAGTTACGTTGTGACGTTTGGTACACCCAAAGCACTCCTACGGTATCCGGGAGTTACACGATCTCATGGTCTAAGGAAAAGATACTTGACATTGGAAAAGCTCTAGCAAACGAACTACACTATCTTGTGCTATGCTTAGGATTGGGTCTTGTCCATCACATCATTCTCCTAATGATGTGATCCCGTTATCAATGACATCCAAGGTCCATAGTCAGGAAACCATGACTATCTGTTGATCAACGAGCTAGTCAACTAGAGGCTCACTAGGGACATGTTGTGGTCTATGTATTCACACTTGTATTACGATTTCCGGATAATACAATTATAGCATGAATAAAAGACAATTATCATGAACAAGGAAATATAATAATAATCCTTTTATTATTGCCTCCAGGGCATATTTCCAACAGGTTGCTGCATACCTTCGCTGTCCTCCAGCTGCTTCTTCACGCGGCCTAGCTCTTCCTCGGACCGCTCCAGTTTCTGCTTCAGTCCAGAGACCTCTGCAGTTTGAGCAATAGCAGCCCGCAACGAGGCCTGCTTATTCACATAGACACTTTACATTAGACTCCTGTGAAAATTGATTTTGATCCTCTGTTCGGCTTTTCTTTCCGGACACCAAACAAAGCATCAGGGGCTACTACCTACGTCGTGATATTCTTCTTACAATCATGTGCTCACCTCAAAGCCTGCTAGAAGGCTAGCATAGGCTTCGGTCAGCCCGTTTTTGATGGACCAAACATTTTCAACCGCCGTACCCATATAGGCACGGTGCTCATCCACGATGGAGGCGCCTTGCAGCGCTTCCAGTAGATGATCCGGTGCCTCTGGTTGGACGGAGGACACTGGTAGCATGCCCCCTCCTTTCTAGAAGGGTCGTTTGCCGGATTCCGGAGCTGTGTAGGTCCCTGGAATAGAATCCGGCTAAGTGTCGACTAGAACTCGGCCAGCACCGTCCGTCTCCGTAGGGGCTTCTTGCCCCATGTATCCGGCGCTCCGGGAGTCATCCTGGGGCGCCGCCCTGACGATCTCCGGAGTCTTCCCCCAGTCCAAGGAGGCCCTTCGAGACGCCTCCTCGTCGTCACCTTTGGCCGAGGGGGAGTAAGCGAGCGGCGGTGACATGCTGGCCCTCTCCTTTGGGTACAGCGAACCTTCTGATGAAGATAGCGGAGAGCTGTCCCGAGCCTGACTGCAATAACACGACTTAAACATTGCAAGGCAGAAAGGACGGACGTTCGGGCGCGCGTAAGGATTCTTGATACTTACGATTTAGCTCGTGGCTTGGCCCGGGAAGGTCGCTCTGTACTGCTATCGACATCCAACGTGGAGTTATCCGCGGGGGAGACTTTTCCCCTTTTGGGCGCCTTTGCCTCCAGGTTCTTGGAGGCCGCCCTCTTTTTCCTCCCCGCTTCAGGTGGGGAGTCATCTTCTTCTTCCTCCTCTTTGTCGTCGTCTTCGACGGACGAAGAGTGAGTCTCGTCTTCAGACATCGCGTCCGAAGATCCTTTCCGGCTAAGGCCACTCCTGGTCCCCTTGGCCGCTTTCCTGACCTTCTTCTCCGGCACGTCATAAGGCGCCGGAAACAACATCTTCGTCAGAAGTGGGAATTCTTGCTCCTCAGGAAGCGGAGCTGGACAGTTAATCTGCCCCGCCACCTCGATCCAGGCCTGACAAAGGGGGTAGAAGAGCTTAGAATCCATCCTCGAAACATGACCGGTGAAAGGGGATACCTTGAAAACATTAAAAGACTTACCGGATTGGCCTGGCACTTTAAGCTAAGCCCGCGATCTTTAGTCATGGGCGGTGGCACCTCGCCAGCCTTGAAGAGCGCTTTCTAGATACCTTCGTGCGTCGCGCCGAAGAGCTCTAGCAGCGTCTGGTGCCTGGCTGGGTCGTACTCCCACAAATAGCAGGTCCGGCGTTGGCACGGAAGGATCCAGCGAATGAGCATAACCTGGATAACATTCACAGGCTTGATCTTCTTGGTTATCATGTTCTGCACGCATGTCTGGAGCCCAGTTATCTCGTTCGAATATCCCCAGGTCAGGCCCTTCTCTTGCCAGGAAGCAAGCCGCATCAGAACTCCGGATCAGAATTTGGGGGCTGCCACCCAATCGGTGTCACGCAGCTCGGCGATGTAAAACCACCCCGATTGCCATCCCTTCACCGTCTCCACGAAGGAGCCTTCGGGCCAGGTGACATTGGGAATCTTGCCCACCATGGCGCCTCCGCACTCTGCTTGTTGACCACTCACCACCTTCGGTTTCACATTGAAGGTCTTCAACCATATGCCGAAGTGAGGTGGGATGTGGAGAAAGGCCTCGCACACGACGATAAATGCTGAGATATTGAGGATAAAGTTGAGGGCCAGATCATGGAAGTCCAACCCATAGTAAAACATCAATCCACGGACAAATGGGTGAAGAGGGAATCCCAGCCCGCGGACAAAGTGTGTGAGAAACACAACCCTCTCATGGGGCTCGGGGGTAGGGAAGATTTTCCCTTTTGCCAGGAGTCGGTGAGCAATCTCCTTGGCTAAATATCCGGCCTCCAGGAGCTCCGTGATGTCCTTCTTCTTGACGGAGGAAGCCATCCACTTGCCTCCAGCTCCGGATCCGGACATGTTTGGAGTGCCTTTTCGAACGAGGATAAGCTAAAACTTGGGCGCTAGAGCTCAAGGACGGAAGGATGGAAGAGAAACGGCGTGGGTAAGGGGAGTGAGTCCTTGTCCCCTTATAAAGGTAGCGAATATCAAGCGCCTCCCCACTCGTCCTAAAAACTCGCCTATTCCTAAGGGTTGTATAAACGACACAGTTGGATTACCCATGCCCGCATTGATGAGAACCCCGCGATAAGGGGACACGATCTCTGCTTTGACAAGACGTGCCAATGGCAACCACGTCTCAAAAATGTGGAGCGGCAGACGAAAAACGGTTCCAAATTATGACCAGACAGACATGATGCCGTGCTATAAAAAAGATGTCAGCGGATAGAACTCATGTGTGTGTGTATATATATATATATATATATATATATATATATATATATATATATTTATATTCTCTGCGGTTGTGTATGGTGTGTATGTGGAAGGTCCGGATACTATCATCGCGTTCGAAAACTATCTTGGAGTTCGGACAGGGGAACCCGCCTTGCAACGCCGAAGACAATCTGCGCGCCAGACTCCTCGTCATTGAAGCCAGGTTCAGGGCTCTTGAGGAGTCCTGGACTAAGGGGTCCTCGGGCGTCCGGCCTGTTATCCATGGGCTGGACTGATGGGCTGCGAAGACATGAAGGCCGAAGACTATACCCGTGTCCGGATTGGACTCTACTTGGCGTGGAAGGCAAGCTTGGCGACCAATTATGAAGATTCCTTCTTATGTAATCGACTCTATGTAAACCCTAGATCCCCCCAGTGTCTATATAAACCGGAGGGGTTAGTCTGGAAAGCATACATACACATTACCATAGTCATATAGGCTAGACTTCTAGGGTTTAGCCATTACGATCTCGTGGTAGATCAACTCTTGTAACACTTATATCCATCAAGATCAATCAAGCAGGAAGTAGGGCATTACCTCCATAGAGAGGGCCCGAACCTGGGTAAACATCGTGTCCCCCGTCTCCTGTTACCATCGATCCTAGACGCACAGTTCGGGAACCCTACCCGAGATCCGCCGGTTTTGATACCGACAAGAGGACCGGCCAGGGCAGGCTGCGCCCCGCCCCCCTTGGGAGTCCGAATTGGATAAGGAGGGGGGCGCCCCCCTTTTCCTTCTCCCTCTCCTCCTTCCTTTCCCCCTCCTAGTAGGAGTAGGAAAGGGGAGTCCTACTCTTACTAGGAGGAAGACTCCTCCTCTCCTGGCGCGCCACAAGGGCCGCCCGGCCTCCCCCCTTGCTCCTTTATATACGGGGGCATGGGGCACCCTAGAACACACAAGTTGATTGTTTCCAGCCGTGTGCGGTGCCCCCCTCCACCATAATCCACCTCGGTCATATCGTCGTAGTGCTTAGGCGAAGCCCTGTGCCGGTAGCTTCATCATCATCGTCACCACGCCGTCGTGCTGACGAAACTCTCCCTCGACACTCTGCTGGATCATGAGTTCGTGGGACGGCATCGAGTTGAACGTGTGCTGAACTCGGAGGTGCCGTGCGTTCGGTACTTGGATCGGTCGGATCATGAAGACGTACGACTACATCAACCGCGTTGACAAAATGCTTCCGCTTACGGTCTACGAGGGTACGTGGACAACACTCTCCCGCTCGTTGCTATGCATCACCATGATTTTGCGTGTGCATAGGATTTTTTTTGAAATTACTACATTCCCCAACACATCCATCAATAGCAAGACGCAGTGCGCCTCCTGGAGTCATCCACGTGGCCAGAAGGGGCTGAGCAGGTACTATAGTGGCGATGATTTTACTATGCAACACTGGAGAAAAATTGCTCGTGAGTATCGGGTGGATCTTCGCTCCTCACACGGTCATACGCATCATCAGAGCATCTCCAGCAACCGCCCAACGCGCGGCGCACTAAAAAGTACTTTGCAGTGCGCCCATCGCCTGAAAAAGCGCGGCGGGCAACACTGACTCCAGCAGACGCGCTAAAATTTAGCGCGTGCGTAGCTCGAGCAGCCGCGCGCGCTATTGCACGAACATTGCGTACATATTTAAAAAAACCGATACATAATAAATTTCATAGATAAAAACGATACATAGATATTTTGCATAGTTCCATAGCATAGATAGATAAAAACTACGGTGCAACGACATAAAAAACGACTAGATAGTGCAACTACAACCTACTCCTAGTCGTCCTCATCATCATCATCATCATCCTCGCTGGTCTGGTCCGAGGTATCGAGCCACATGTCCTCCCAACGAGGATCATTATCCGTAAAGATCGACTGCCTACCTGCTTCAACGATATCGCACTGCGATAACGCCAGGGCCTTCCGCCGACGCGTGTCCAACCGATCTACACGGCGCTTTGCGGTCCTCTCCACCCAGTAGGCTTGCTAGTTGGCGACGTCCTCCGGGTGGCGCCGACGCCACTCCGCCATGCCTCGCTTGTCCTCCTCGGCAATGAGGAGGCGGCGCTGCAGCCGAGTGAGCTCTGCACGGTCCTGGTCCGTGATAAGACGAGGAGGAGGGGCGACGTCCTGCGCCTGCTGGCGCATGTAGACGTCTTGGAAGTTCATCTGCGCGCGCGGCCTGTCTAGGCGCCACGCAGCTGCGTCGTACGCGCGGGCGGCCTCGTGCGCAGTCTCGAAGGTGCCGAGGCCGAGCCGGACGTCGCCGGACCGGATCTCGGCGTAGTACCAGCAGTTGAGGCGCTGGCGGACACCGCGGTAGCCCGACGCTCCTCGGCGGCGCGGCGGCATGGTGGCGCGTCGGTGGCGGGGCGCTGGAGCGGCGAGGAAGCAAAGGGAGCTACAAGGAAGTGGGGGAGAGCACGCGTGGCAGTGTGGATAGCTGCGTGGCGAGCGCCGCAATTTATAGACGCGCCGGAAGCGGTGCGCCAAATCTAGCACGCGAGCTGCCGCCTTTTCCCCCGCGGGCAATCGTTTCCCGCGCGCTAGTTTCCCGCCATTGCTGGAACGCGCGAAAACATCCCGCAGGTGCTAAAAAGCCAGTTTACCTCGCCTTTTGACGCGGCTGTTGGAGATGCTCTCAGCTCCTCGTATGCAGCGTCTCTCCTTCTTTTTCAGTTTTCCGCCCCAATTAACTAGGGTTTTCCTCGCCGCCGTCGCCCTCTCCCCATCGCTCCTCTGCCGCTGCCCACTGGAGGAAGGCTCGCTTCTCCCTCGAGTCTTCTACTCTTGGGATGCTCTGCAAGCAAGGTGCGGCGCTGCTCCTCCCCGACGGTAAGGCGACAGCGGCAACCCTGCTATATCACCAATCGGTGATGCTCCTCATGTGGCAAGACATGATGACCTCGTGGTGACTCTCTCTCTCTCTCATGCCCTACAACCTTGCAGCCCGGGGAACAATGGGGCGACCATCACCGGCCCTCCACAGAAAAGCTATTGGGGGAAGCAGCTGCACTATGTAGACGGGGCCAAGCAGGTCGAGGAGCTCGCCTGCGGTGATTGTCCGATGGGTTATGCGTCCATGCGTACCACTTCTTTGTTGTTTTATGTGCTCGACATTGAACTCTATTGGTGTTGTACTGTTGTTCCAATTCGATTTCATTAGTTAGATGAGCTTTATAGATTACACAATCAACATAGCTTCTAAGTAATCAGGTTTTTGGCAAGGACACATGATGATCTCTACTCGATTACTAATAGTAATCACTTCCCTGCAGGTCCTTTTTGCTGTATGTTATACCATGGACAAAAGCTAGAGGTGGATGCAAATTTCTGCACGAGCCTCAGCTTCCTTGATGGTTGAACCGATTATTTAATTTGCTCATGGGTTGTTAATGAGGTAACCTTCTTTGTGAATTTGTTTAAACAACATAACACTACTAAATTTTTTTATGAATTCATAAGTAGAACTTCTTCTCTACTCGAATTGAATCTATCCAAGGAACCTCTGAGGCAACACCATCATCTGCTTCTTGTTTCAGTTATAAATCTCGGGCTGTCTAAACCTGAAAAAATCAGTGATGTGTATAGTATGAGTTTCACTATTATACTTAAACATGACGAGGTGTGTTCTTTCCCCTCTATCACATATAGTTATGAGTTCAATAATTACTATTCTTACTCCATTATGTTCAATATCAAGCTGATATCTCTTGATGTGCACAATACTACAATAGTCGAACAAATATTTTTATGGTATGATTTTTTCGCTATCAAGCTGATACTAGATTTATTTGTTGGTTTGTGTTCTTCATTAGTTCTTCCTTTGCTTGATGTTCAACATGTTGATGTTGCATGGAAGCATTGGAAGCTAAAAAAATTTACATGCCTTACCGAAAAAGGCTTTCGTCCCGCTTTATAAATAAAGCAAACCGCCAAGAGCACATACAAGGTCTAGTTCAGAATTCACACACCCAAGTCACACAACAATAAGTCCAGAGGTACTGCTGAGGGCACAGCTCAACAAGCCCAAAACACACACGAAATAAGAAACATGCTTAGCCGGAGCCAAGGCCGGAGAGCAAACAGACGACTAATCAGGCTCATGCGGAGGCGGCGGTGGTGGCGGCGACAGGCGGACGGCCATCGAGCGGAGGCCGGCGATGAAGGCGGAGATGGCGTCCCGGTCCCGCGGGCGGCTAAGCGGCCGCCAGAGCTGCAAGTAACCAGACAGTTTGAAAAGAGCGTCAGTAGATCGTCGAAGAGGGGAGCGCTGAATCACAAGCTTATTGTGAATAGTCCAGAGCGTCCACGCAAGGACCCCAATCTCAAGCCACCTAATGTGGCGAGAGGACAGCGGGGAGGCCTGAAGCTCGGCGAAGAGGTCGGGAAAGTTGGAGTGGAACCAATCCCCACCAACCGCCTCTCTAAAGCAGCTCCATACGAACTGAGCAGACACGCGGAGAAGAATATGTGGTTCGAGTCTTCAGGGGAATCACAAAGGGGGCAGAGGCCACAGCCCGGGCCATTGCGCTTGCGGACCTCAACTCCAGACGGAAGCCGGCTGTCGGTGTCAAAACCGGCGGATCTCGGGTAGGGGGTCCCGAACTGTGCGTCTAGGCGGATGGTAACAGGAGACGAGGGACACGATGTTTTTACCCAGGTTCGGGCCCTCTCGATGGAGGTAATACCCTACTCCTGCTTGATTAATATTGATGATATGGGTAGTACAAGAGTAGATCTACCACGAGATCAAGGAGGCTAAACCCTAGAAGCTAGCCTATGGTATGATTGTTGTTCGTCCTACGGACTAAAACCCTCCGGTTTATATAGACACCGGATAGGTTAGGATTACACAGAGTCGGTTACAATGGTAGGAGATCTACATATCCGTATCGCCAAGCTTGCCTTCCACGCCAAGGAAAGTCCCATCCGGACACGGACGTAAGTCTTCAATCTTGTATCTTCATAGTATTGGAGTCCGCCGTGGCGATAGTCCGCTATCCGGACACCCCTAGTCCGGGACTCCTCGGTAGCCCTGAACCAGGCTTCAATGACGACGAGTCCGGGCGCGCATATTGTCTTCGGCATTGCAAGGCGGGTTCCTCCTCCGAATACTTCATAGAAGGTTTTGAACACAAGGATAGTGTCCGCTCTGCAAAACAAGTTCCACATAACACCGTGAGAGAATAACTTTGGCACAGATTTGTCGACGTATTCGGCATGACATCACACCACGGCCAGGCCTTTATATGAATCGTTTTTATTGTTCCACCTCAGCGTGTTTAGCGAGGCGGTTTCCTTGGCACGTCTTATCAAAGCATAGATCGTGCCCCTTATTCCGGGATTCTCATCAATACGAACGTGGGTAACCCAACCGTGCTCGTTGGCCTGCCTTCTCTATCAAAAGGCGAGTCCTAATCGACCACGGGTGGGCTCTTGGTATTCAACCTCTTTATAATGAGACCAAGGCCCTCTTCTTTTACACCCTCCATCGAAGTTCGCCTCGCCGCCGAGTTCCAACACCCAAAGCTTCAAATTCAGGCGCTTCGGACTTTCGGCGATGTCCGGATCCGACCAGCACGGCCGATGGATGTCTTCCTCCGTCACAGAAGAAGATGTGCTAAAGCTGCGCGACGCCAGGTATCTAACCGGCGAGATCTCGCATAGGCTGCCTGCTCCATGGCAGGTCATTCCCACTCCTGAGCCCGGCGAGAACGTGGTGTTCGTGTCCCACTTCCTTCGGGGTTTAGGCTTCCCGACGGATCCCTTTGTGCGGGGGCTCATGTTTTATTATGGGCTTGATTTCCATGACTTGAATCCGGAGTCCATCCTCCATATCTCGTCATTCATTTTCTTATGTGAGGCCTTCCTCCATATTACCCGCCACTTTGGATTGTGGCTCAAGACCTTCAAGGTGGAGACAAAATGATCGAGGGCAACAAGCAGAGTGGAGGGGCGGTCAAAAGCAAATGTGCTAATGCTCCGTGGCCGAGGGCTCTTTTCAAGAGGAGCTTGGTTTGTGGCAACGGAGAGGTTTTATATCACCGCTCCTGTGGGCACCAAATGGGCGGCGCTCCCTGCCTTCCGCTCAGGTCCACCACAGCGGCTGGCATCATGGCTCAACAAGGGGCTCAACTGGGGGCCGTCCAAGGACGTTCCCTTGCTGCAGGGCCGTATTCGAGACCTCCAGGAAAGAGGGATCAATCTGGTCGCAGTGGCGCAGGTTATGATGATCCGGCGCCTTCAGCCCTGCAAACGTCGCCCCCTCCGTTTGTGGGAATTCAATCCCGAGGGACCACGAGCTCTCCAAAATTTTATGGGCACGACGCCCGTGGAGATGTATAAACCGTTTTTCATTCACAAGAGAAGTGTCCGGACTTGACCGAGGACGCGGGACTAAGCTGCAATCGCCCAGATACTCAAGTAAGTAGTCCTGTAACCGGACAAGATGTTCATTCATTTATTTTATATATATGCCCTTTAAAGGAGCCGTTTCTTGAATAGGAGTGGATAGCCAAGGCAAAGCTAATAAGGTGTCCGGCTCCCCTCCCCGAGACCACGCCGGACCCCATGTTGGCCAGGATGTTGAAGGTCGCACCTTTTGAAAAAGGCGAAGGGGGGAACGGGGAAGCAACTGCCTCTACGAAGGAGGCTATCAAGGAAGGAGGGATTAAAAGTCCCATCCTTCGAGGAGAGAAGAGGACCGCTTCGGAAGATCCGGAGGTCAAGGCCTCAAAGAAGGGAAAGGAATCTTCGTCAGAGAGTCCGGCGCTGGGAAGTAACCCAGCCGCACTATTTCCCCAAGCGGATCAGCCCTCCAGCGAGTCGTAAGTGAAAAGAAGGGGTCTTGTAAATAAGGAACATCCCTGTATTTATTCATGAAGATAACCGAAATTGTACCTTGTAGTTCGGACCTCAGCCCTTCTCAGCAGAGCTCGTCTTCGGGGGATCTTCTTCCGGAGATGATGGAGAGCGGAACGCCTCCACCTGTCACACCCTCATGTGAAGCGGACGACCCGGAGGTGTCATCGCGGAGGGTTCCCCCAAGTCCGGCGAGGCCGGAAGGTCCGGCGCCAAGTGGTGTGCGGTCGGAGGAGCTGAAGGATCTACTCGGGCAAGCGGCTATTTCAGAAGATCACCGTGCTCTAATGGGTACGGTGATTGAAAGGATTGCATCCGCGGAGAGCGGATTGCATGAAGCCGTCAGAAGCTTACTGACGGGGTTTGAGGTACGCAAAATGATGTACCTTCCGACAGCTTATGCATATAAAATGCGCCAGAGTATAGATAGTAGCCCGAGACTCGGTATGTTGTCAAAATTGACAACACGCCGAGGATAAAATTCTCAGTTATAACATATCGCCGCTCCTAAACAGGTGGCGGGGCGTCCGGAGGCCAGCCGGACTGATGAATATGCCGAACTAAAGCGGCAACTTGACGAGGGGGATGCGGACATCACGCTGGTCAATAAACGGTTTGACGAGTCACAAGGTATGCGACTTCTATGCGGACACCTGGTAAGGGGCTTGACACCCATGTCTTACTATTCGTATGCTTAATGCAGATGGTGCCGCTGCCGTGGAGGAGCTGCGGGCGGAACTTGCCCGAGCAAAAGAGCAAGCCAGGGTCAGTAATGCGGCCGTTTTAAAGGCGGCCAAAGAGCTAGAAGCCGAACGGGCTTATCACTGCCGAAGCAAAGAGGAAATGGCCGATATGGCAAAAAACTTAAGGAACACTACTGATTGCTGCGAGGTTCTTGGAAAAGAACGTCAAGCGGAACAAGAGGGCCTGAAAAAGGCTGCCCCCGAATCCAAGAATGCCCAATTGGCTTTGAGAGCTGCCAGGGAGGAGCTGAGTCAGGCCGGGGCAATTGCGGCTGGAAAACCGTTTCTGCTGCGGAGGAAATATACAGATCCAAAGTATGCTCAGTTGGATAAGTTGTGGAGTTCGGAGGATGCTTATCTGGACTTGGCGGCGAAGCGCCATGTCATGCAGTTGAGCACTTCCGGGGCGGAAGGGGCACGAAGGGAAGAGCTATATTGGTCGCAATTCCATAGTCCGGGCGTCCTCTGCCGCTGACCGATCGGTTGGCGAATGGGCCGAGCTGAATCGGTTGTCTGGATTTGCCATGAAGCATGTCTTGACTCACTTGTGGCGGGCGGACCCACCAAGAGCTATTTTGGTTTAGTGCAGCAGTTTCTTGGTGCGGTACCGCGTATCGACGCAATGAAGCGATCGACGTGTATTGAGGGAGCGTGGATGCCTCTTGCCCGTGTCAAGACATACTGGGCAGAGATGAAGGCCACCGACGTTGCATCCCAAGATTCGGAAAGAAGCCGAGTACCTGCCGAGCACTACTTTGAAGAAGTCCTGCCAGGCGCTCGTTTAATAGAGACGAAGTGCTCGAAGGATATTATGTTTAAATGACATGTATGATTTGTGAAAACAATGTTTTAATATAATATAAGATCTTTTTATACCTGTGTGTTCAAGTAGCAAACTACTCCCTGTGCGGCCGTTTATGTATATGTATATATAACCTGAAAGATGGCAGTCCTTGGCTTCATTTACGCACATAGTGCGGGGTGTTTGCAAAGAAAGTGCTTTTTCACACTTAATCCAACGTCTTGGTCCTGTTAAGGAGGTGATAGCGTAGCAAACCAGGCAACCGGACTATAATGCTTTATCACTTTCACTTATCCATAGGAGTTCGAGGGTGGGACTCTCCCGAATTCGGAGTGCGTATGTGCCTGACCGAAAACCGGTCCTTCGTTAATGCGGAGGAATCCTAAACATTCATGTGAGTCATCGAGTGGTTGACCAGTCTCTCGCTATATCATGACAGTCAGTTTTCGGCTTTCTCTCGAGGTACTCGCTTGCGGCGAACCGGGCAGAATCGTAGTAGTTCTCCTGGTGCCGCGTTAGCCGTGAAAGCGGAATGTAAGGCAGCAAAACACGAGCCGGGCAACCCAACATTTGAGCAAAGACATGATTCGAGCTGATGCATATAAGGCCTAACTCGAGGCGCAGAATACTCCCTAAGGTATTCGATATTTATGAAAATGGGCAGAATAATGCCCTAAGCCCCTGGTGTCTAGGTATGCGCAAAAATTCTGGTGCGGCCAATGCCAAAGCACCAGCCTCCTCCTCGGTTATATTAAGGAACCGGGGGGATGTATATCAACAAGAGACAGTGAAAAAAGGTTTACGCAGGGTCTTAATCTGAAAAGAATCCTTGCAACGGGTCCCTACTTCACGTCTGCGTTGTGCCGTATCCTGGACGGGTGTAGCACGTTGTTCATCTGTAAAAGAGAGGAACTTAGTTTAAAAGAAAAAGGATCGTGCGAAAGATGTACTTAATATTAAATAAACAGAGTACGGTTCGAAGAATTGAATAAAATTGAGCTTTATTGTCTCTTGTTATACATGCATGCGGCCCCTCGTATGGGCGTATGCCGCTAGTAGGCACCGGACTCGTCTAATCGTGTCCGGGGTTTGAATGACCAATTCAGGTTCTTTGCCTAGTAGAGCCGGATAGCTGTGGGGCTGTCAAGGCAGTCTCCCGTTCTTCCATGCTCGAGTAACACTTAATACTTCCTTTTAACGAGATGATGCCGTGGACCGGGCATTTTAAGTGTTAGAGATGCATAATGCGGTATTATGCGTTAAAGCGGGCGAAAGCTTCGCCCCAAAGAGGTGCTTGATGGCTACTTTTAAACGGGCGATATGGAAGAGTAACCTTCGCGACGGAAGTTGTCGGATGAACCGAACACAACTTCTAGCGGTATGGAGCCCGCATAATGGGCATATGGCCTGGCATTACTCCTTTAAAGGAGGTGTTGCTACAGCGAATTTTGGTTGGGTTTATCCCCATCCTGTGGATTGTGTCCTGATATATCAGGTTTATGTCACTGCCGCCATCCATGAGGACTCGTGTAAATTGCAATCCGTCGATTATAGGATTCAGTGTCAGGGCAGTCCATCCTGCGTTCGGATATTTTCGGAATAGTCCTGATGGTCGAAGGTGATTGGTTTTGACAACCCGGTGTCTTGCGGCGCGCCTTTTAGTGGGCGCCGCTCATTTCCTTTGATCACGTGAAGTGAGTTTACTGTTTTGACCTCATGTGGGAAAGTTTTTTGTTTTCCGAGGCTCTGCTTGTGGCGCTCGTCGTCATCTTCACTTGGTGTGTCGAGCCCCCTGTGTTCGGCGTTCAGTCTGCCGGACTGTTTGAAGACCCAACAATTTCGGTGGGTATGATTAGCAGGCCTCCCAGGAGTACTGTGGATTTGACATTTCTTGTCCAAGATTTTGTTGAAGTTGGATAGCTCGTCGCTATTGTCCTTAAGGGGCAGTTTTTTGTTGTTCTGCCGTGAGCTTTTGAATCCGGCGTTGACTGTCGTGCTCTTTGGACTGTCCCTTTTAATCCGGCGTTGGTCCTTGTTGCGCCGTGGTTTCCCATTTCCATCCCGGATTTCGGATGTACTTGGGTCGCTGGCGCTGCATCTTGCTAGCCAGCTATCCTCTCCCGCACAAAAGCGGGTCATGAGGCTTGTTAATGCGGCCATTGTTCTTGGCTTTTCTTGGCCGAGGTGTTTGGTGAGCCATTCGTCTCGGACGTTGTGTTTGAAAGCTGCTAAGGCTTCGGCATCCGGACAGTCGACTATTTGGTTCTTTTTAGTAAGGAACCTGTTCCGAAATTTCGGGCTGACTCTCCGGCTGTTGAGTTATGTGACTTAGATCGTCTCAGATCCGGAGGGCGGACATAAGTCCCCTGAAAATTTGCCCGAAATGCATCCTCGAGCTCTTCCCAGCTTCCAATGGTATTTTCGGGAGGCTCTTAAGCCAATGCCGAGCTGGCCCTTTGAGTTTAAGGGTAAGTATTTTATGGCGTGGAGATCATCTCCTCTAGCCATGTGTATGTGGAGGATGTAATCCTCAATCCGCACTCCGTGGTCTCATTGTTCCGTCGTATGCCTCTATGTTTACGGGTCTGAATCCCGCAGGAAATTCATGATCCAGCACCTCATCGGTTAAACATAGGGGGTGTGCGGCGCCCCTATATTTGGGTGTGTCGTGATCTTCGGAATTTTGGCGTATTGCATTGCTTTGACGAGCATGCTTTCTTGGCCCATAGATGGACCTAACTGGGCCATCCTTTTGATGTGAATCCTCATGTGGATCGCATATTTGCTTGTGTGCGGCGCCATTCGCTGCTCTCTTTTTGCCGTGGGGTCGTCCATCCGACCGGGTGACCTTCTTACTTTTTAATTGTGGGGGCTCTAAGGCCTCCTCGTCGAATTCGGGAATTAGCTTTCTTTTTGGGTAGCTCTTTGTTCGGCGACTGTCGTCGTACTTGTCTGCGGTGCTGAATACTTTGCTCCATCTGATCCTGAGTGCATCTTCTGCTGTTTTGAGCTTCCGCTTCTGCTTTTTCAGGCTACGCGCAGTGGCGACGAGCCTTTTCTGGAGGTCATTTTGCTCCAATAGTTTGTCCGGCGTGAGATTGTCCGGACTGTTGTCTTTACCGGGGACAAATTGTTTATCCAAGTTGTCTTATTCGGATGATTGCTCGATAGCTTGTTCGTTGTCCACCGGTTCGCCCTGCTCTATGGCTGGGTCTTTGTTGAGGCGGGACTTTGTTCGGCGTTCACTTTGCCGTTTTGACTGCTTTTCGAGGGATTTATCCTTCGTAGCGTCCCGTTGTTCCTCGTCTTCATTTTCTTTAGGTGTATCCACCATGTATACATCATGGGGTGAGATTGTCCAGCATCCTATAGGTGCTGGTTCATTGTTGTCTCCTACATCGTCGTCCATACCGTCGATGTCTTCGGAGTCGAAATCGAGCACGTCGTGCAAGGTTTCGGCGATGGCTGAAGTGGGTGGTGGGTGGGCGTTGAATTTCTTCGTCGTCGCATCCCAACCTTCCGAACGTAGTCCGCCAGGCTCTCCGGATAAAGAGAGAGACTTTAGTGAATTCAGGATGTCGCCAAAGGGCGAGTGCTGAAAGATGTCCGCGTCGTGAACTCCATGACCGGGCGCCCAATCGGATCCGATTGGCGGTATGGCGCGGAGGGTTCGAGTCCGAGAGGAGTCCGGCACCACAGGTCGAGGTCTTCACAAAGGACAGGGATGGAGTTCGGCTCAACTGCCATAGAGATTGTAGCCCCCGAGGCGGTGTCCAACTACTCGTCCTCGATCGGGGAATCCGGCTCCGGATTAAGGGCGGGCCGGATCTTTGGTCTGCGGCCTCGAGCCTTTGTTGCAGAGCTAGATCATGCCCATCGAGACAAGGCGGCATGCTTGGCTGCGGCTCGAATCCGTCGAAGATCAAGTCTCCGCGGATATCGGCCGTATAGTTCAAACTTCCAAATCTGACTGATGGCGGGCGTAGCTCTCGATCTGCTCCGGATGACCAAGCGAATTGGCCCGCGGTGCAAAGCCGCCGAACATGAAGATCTGTCCGGGGAGAAAAGTCTCACCCTGGACCGCGTCGTTGATGATGATCAAAGGAGCCATCGGGCCTATCGGTGGCGACACAGAGGAACTCTCAATGAAAGCACCAATGTCGGTGTCAAAACCGGCGGATCTCGGGTAGGGGTCCTGAGCGTGCGTCTAGGCGGATGGTAACAGGAGACGAGGGACACGATGTTTTTACCCAGGTTCGGGCCCTCTCGATGGAGGTAATACCCTACTCCTGCTTGATTAATATTGATGATATGGGTAGTACAAGAGTAGATCTACCACGAGATCAAGGAGGCTAAACCCTAGAAGCTAGCCTATGGTATGATTGTTGTTAGATCCTCTGGACTAAAACCCTCCGGTTTATATAGACACCGGATAGGTTAGGGTTACACAGTCGGTTACAATGGTAGGGGATCTACATATCCGTATCGCCAAGCTTGCCTTCCACGCCAAAGAAAGTCCCATCCGGACACGGGACGAAGTCTTCAATCTTGTATCTTCATAGTCTTGGAGTCCGGCCGTGACGATAGTCCGGCTATCCGGACACCCCCTAGTCCGGGACTCCCTCACCGGCCACGAATCCATTGCCACATGAAAATACGGATTTTAAGGGGCAGGAGAATGGACCATATCGCCTGGAGGGGCGGCGGGGCGGAGGATGGGGCGATAGCCGCGTAGAGGAACTTGGTGGAGAATTGACCTGAGGCCTCAAGGCGCCACCGAACCTCATCCGGGCCAGCATCAACAGTCGGCTCTTGGAGAGAAATACAATCAAGAAGTTCATGCCAGGCGGCCACTTCCGGAGGCCCAAATGGCCTCCGGAATGCGAGGCGCCCTAAGTCAATAAGGGCCTGTTGAACTGAGATTGTAGGGACGACAGCGATGGAGAAGAGGTCAGGGAAGCGGGCCGCGAATGGAGCGTCACCCGCCCATCGGTCAAACCAGAACAAGGTCGCTGCTCCCGATCCGACCGAGATGGAGGTCCCAATGCGGAGGACGGGGAGCAGTTGGATGACCGATTGCCAGAACTGGGATCCACCCGAACGTTGGCAGAAGGCTAGGGGTTGGCCACGCAAGTATTTATTCCGAATGAAGTCTAACCACAGACCGCCATGCCCTTGTGAGATGCGCCAGAGCCAGCGGGAGAGGAGGGCAATGTTCATGCGCTTTGAGCACATGATGCTAAGGCCTCCCTGCTCCCGGGGCTTGCAGATGTCGGGCCAACTCACCATATGATACTTCTGCTTGTTATTGTCCCCAGCCCAATAGAAGCGAGACTGGATTTTAGCGATCTTGTGATGGAGGGTCTCGTGGAGGCTGTAGAAGCTCATAAGGAATAAGAGGAGACTAGAGAGCGAGGAGTTGATGATAATCGTCCGGGCCGCCTTCGAGGGCCACCGACCTTGCCAAGGCTCAATGCGCGTTTGCAAATTGGTCACTGCAGGCCGAAGGTCCACCATAGTGAGCCGAGAGTCACTAATGGGCATTCCCAGGTAGGTCGTTGGGAAGGAGCCCAGGAGGCAATTGAGGCGGTTGGCGATGTCAAGGGCCTCAGCCGGAGAATAGCCCATCATCATCACATCGCTCTTGTCAAAGTTGATCTTAAGACCAGACATTTGTTGGAAGCAGAGGAGGAGGAATTTAAGGCTAGCGATGTCCGTATCCGAGCCTTCGACCATGATGATGGTGTCGTCAGCGTACTGGAGCAGGGAGATGCCAATGCCCCCAGTCAAGTGGGGGGGTGATACCCCTAATATGGCCCGTGGCCTTAGCCTTGTCCAGAATGGCTGCTAGAGCATCGACCACCATATTAAACAGGAACGGGGAGAATGGGTCACCCTGCCTCACCCCACAGAAAGTAGGGAAGTAGGGGCCGATCTCCCCATTGATGTTAACGGCAGTGCGACCACATGAGACCATCTGCATAACCCGCGTCACCCAACGGTCATCAAAGCCTTTCCGCAGGAGAACTTCCCGAAGGAAGGGTCAGCTAACAGTGTCATAGGCCTTATGGAAATCGATCTTCAGGAAGACCGCCTTGAGGTGTTTGGAGCGGACCTCATGGAGGACTTCGTGAAGGACCAGCACCCCATCCAGAATATAACGGCCTTGGATGAAGGCCGATTGGTTGGGGTGAGTAATCTGGTCCGCGAGCAGGGTCACCCTATTGGCGTACCCTTTGGCCAGATCCGGAATATCACGTTGATCACCGTGATTGGGCGGAACTTACGGATGTCAGAAGCGCCAGGAACCTTGGGGATGAGCGAGATCGTCCCGTAGTTAAGGCGCCCGAGATCGATGGACCCAACGTAGAACTCGTCGAAGATGGCCATGACCTCCGGCTTGATCACATTCCAGAAGCTTTGGAAGAACTTGACTGGAAGGCAATCTGGGCCAGGAGCCGAAGCAGGGTTCATGCCTTTGATGGCGGCCCAGACCTCGTCCTCTGAGAAGGGGGCCAAAAGAGTCGCGTTCTCAGGTTCGGAAACAAGCTAGCGGCCGGACCAGCAGTCATGGGCCAAAGATAAGCCGCTCCGGGGAGCGCCTGTGAACAGGGTCCTATAGAAGCCATCGACGTGGGACCTAATGTCTTGAGGGGACTGCAGGAGGGTCGCGCCATCCCAAAGAAGAGGGATGAAGTTGCGCCTACGACGGCCATTAGCAATGGCCTGGAAATAAGCCGTATTCGCGTCGCCCTTCAAGACCCATTTCTGAGCACCACGCAAACGCCAGTAGGCCTCTTCATCAGTGTAGATGATAGAGAGCTGATCTTCCAAGTCGTAGCGGGAGAGCCACTCCCTGGGAGAGAGGCCGGTAGCATCGGCGCGCAGGTCTAGGGTTTGGATCGCAGACAGCAGAGCCTTCTTACACTCTCGGAGGTCGCGTCCCAGGTTGGCGCCCCATCCCTTCATGAACTGTTGGCCTCGCTTGGCGCAGACGTGCCAAGAGTCGACAGCGGAGGAAGGGCGAGAAAGGTACTGCGAGAGGGCGCGAGTCTCCAACCAACGAGTACTGACCGCGTCGACGAAGCCAGCTTAGGACAGCCAAAATGTCGCAAACCGGAATCGGGGCGGGGGGGGGGGGGGGAAGCGGGGGGCGCTCATCGATGGAAGACAGAAGGAGGGGGACGTGATCGGAGCCAATCCGAGTGATGGCCCGGAGGGAGGCAAGGGAGCACCGGAGGTCCCATTCCGGGGAAACTAGGACCCGGTCCGGGGCCAGATTTGGGTCGGGGCAGCCTGACGGTTGGTCCAGGTGAACCTGGCACCAACCCGGTCAATCTCACGGAGGCCAAGATCAGCAATGCAATCGTTGAACAATTGCATAAGAGCAAAGTTGACGTTGGCATTGCTCTTGTCCTCCGCGAACCTAAGGAGATTAAAGTCACCCCCCACAACAACCGGAAGTGACGCAGCCGACACCTTCCGGTGGAGCTCCTCGAGGAAGGAGGTGGATCGGCTGTGGTCGGCGCGGCTATAGACAATAATGACCTCCCACTTGAAGTTAATGGAGCGTTCAAACACCTCCATGCTAACAAAGAACTGACCCCGGTCCATACTGCCCACCTCGAAGGTGGCATCCTTCACACCTAGCAGGATGCCACCGGAATGGCCCGCGGTCCCACTAGAAGGGAGCCAATGCTAGGCGAAAAGGTGGGAGCTCAGGCAGTCAAGCTCCGGGAGGGAGAAATCCGTATGCATGGTCTCCTGGATGGCCACAATATCAATGTGCTCATCACGAATGTACTCGATGAGTTGGCGGCGGCGGCCATCATGGCCGAAACCGCGGATGTTGCAGAAAAGGGCACGCATCACGCAACCATTGAGGGGCTGCTTGACCCCAGGACACGAGATGTGCTTTGGGCGCGGAGAGCGGCAGTCCGAGAACGAGTACGTCCCCGGAGCTCGGTGGCGGTCAGAGGGGGAATTCCACCAATCCTCCGAGGAGGGGGGTGGCATGGGTTCCGCCGACTCGCACGTTGAGCCTGGGGGCAAGAGGAGGGATGCTCTAGCCTCAGCTAGCCTCCCGTCGAGGATCTCGTGGGCCCTAATGGCCGCGATCTGGGCTAATGGGGGCCCGACCTCCCCCCTAAATATAATCGCGGTCGCGATCTTCACAAGGTTCCCAAGCGGCACCGACTCAAGAGAGCAGAGAAGGAACAAGTAGCTGCCAAGGGGGACTGAAGGGGTACCTGGCTCCAGGTTCCGTGCAGCGGCACGAAGCTCCGCCCGCTCGCGGATGGGCAGCGCCGGGCTACCCTCCGGGTGCGCCGCGTCCAGCCGAGCACTCCGGCGCGAAGCAGTCGCCGGAGAGGAAGCCGAACGGGCGCGCCGAGAGAAGGCAGCGACGCGTGGAGGCGGAGGCGGGGCAACCAGGGGGTGGTCACCTGGGACTCCCCATCCAGGCCAGAGACCGCAGCGGGGAGGAGCTGAAGAGCCGGGGTCGGAGTGGGAGACGGTGATGGCACCGGTGTTGGAGATGACGATCGTGGAGCAGAGTCGGTGACGCGAGCTGTCCGGGCCACTGGCGGGGCCGGGGACAGCAGGGGGGCCGCGGCCGGAGGCGGCAGGGCGGCCGACGGGGCGACGACAGAGCGGCTCCGGGGGAGGGGGCAGGGATGGCCCCCACGCCCCCGGCGAGCGGCGAGGGCGGGTCCTGGATCACCGGTCCCGTAGGGAGGAGAACCAGGTCCAGAACTAGCCCGTCTGGAGCAGTGGAGACAGGGGAGCGTGGAGAGGAGGCGGGGCATACGACCAAGCCCACGCTGGAGGCATCGCTGGCGGCAGGGGACTCGGCCACCGGACCGAGGAGAGCCTGGACGGGGTGGTCTGGCGCGGCCTGGCGCCCATGCCTGCCATCGGTAGGAGGCGAAGGCGAACGGGACGGCGACCGAGAGGGCGAGTCATCCGAACCCTCCCCGTCCTTCGACCGGCGGGAACGGGGGTGGTGGCGGCCGTGGTAGTCCCCACCGGTCCCCGGGTTGCCGCCAGGAGGCCCATCGTCGGTGAAGCGGGGGCGGCCAACGTGGTTGGGGGGCTCGGGGGCGATGCGGAGGTCGTAGCCCTGGTCGTTGAAGAAAACACGGACGGTGACGTCAAGCTTGGAGGAGTCTAAGCACTTGACCTTGACCCGGACCTCCTCCTCCTTGCGGAGTGAGAGCTCGTCCACCACCACCACCTTGCCCAGGATCCTGGACATCTGGCGGATGACGAGCTCGGACCAGGCGATGTCGGGGAGACCCCCCACAAGGAGCCAGGCGGTATCCAGCACAATCACCGCACGAGCGTCGAGGACCGGCTCGGTGATGTCGACGACAAGCTGGTTGAGGGCGAGGGTGATCCGGCCACTACGAGTGGCGTAGCCGTAACTAACGGAGTCGGGGAAGACCACGGTGAAGATGTGACCAGCAGTAGGAGTGACCAACCAGTCCCACTGGCGACGGTAGAGGTGGTTGAGCTCGGCCTCAATCATCTCCGGAGAGGCCACCCCGTCGACCACAGTGACGATCGCCTGAAGGGAAGGGATGGGCGGTGGGAGATCGGGGACCTCGAGGTGGAAGAAGCCCAACCCCTCAATCCCGTGGTCGTACATCATGAGCTCCGATGTCACAGGGCGAGCAGGACATAGCAGGGCGGGATGGCCAGGGTCCTGGCAAATGTAGCAACACTGGGGGTTGACGCAGCTAACTTGCGAATGCCCCGCCACCCCGCAATTGAAGCACGGGGGACGAGGTAGGTTGGAGACCGGGCCTAGTGCCGGGGATGAACCCGGAGCCACCGGGGGAAGCAAAGCGGGGGCGCCCCGCCCCTGCCCTCGGCGCTTCTTCTTGGACGGGCCCTGACGACCGCGGGAAGGACCGGAGCCCGAGGCAGCCGAAGGGGCCGGCACCGAAGGCGAAGCGGCGTGGGGCGGGACATACTTGCGCGGGGCCGAAGCAGAAGGCTGAGCAGGGGGCGGGACGAAGCAGGGAGCGACGAACAAAGGCAGGGAAGGAGATCGGCCGCGCCGAGGCGGAGGGGATGGCGAGCGATGGCGGGGACGCCAGTCGCTCGAAGCAGCCGGACGGGGAGAGCGCGACGGGCCCCTGGCGTCACAACGAGCCGGCGAACGCCGGTCATCGCGCCGGCCGTCGCGGAGCTCCCGCAGCTCCCGGCGCAGCTCTTCCTCACGACACAACGCATCGGGCGAAGGGCGGCGGGGCTCGCGGCGGTCCTCCGACCGCCGCTTCTACCGCGGCTCGCCGTCGTTCCACTCACGCATGGCCGGCTGTAGCGGCGGGGAGGGAGGCGAGGACGGGCACGTAGCAGGGGACGGCAGGGAGGAGAGCAGGTGGGGAAAGACTTGCGGTTGGAGGGGGAGAGCAGTCGTGCCATGATTGGGGGGAGAGAAGGGGCGATCGGGCACCCCCGAGGGAGCCAAATCAAGCTGGCTGGGAGCGTGGGCCTAGGGCACCGGGGCGGCCCAGCCACCTCAGGCTGGCCCAGCCGGGGCGAGGAGGGCCCAGCGGGCGCAGACGGCGGATGTGCTGGGCCGCGGCCCAGAATGCCCCGACTGGCCGAATCGAGGCCCAGCAGGCGACGAGGAGGGGCGAGCCGTATGGTTGCCCCCCTATCGGCAGGCGGCGCCTCAGCCGTCGGCACCAGCGATCCGCCGCCGGCAAGGGCCGGCGCGGGCGGCGCAGGGGGAGGGAGATGCGGACGCGGAGAGAGGATGACCTGAACGAGGCAATAAACGGCCGGAAGGGGGAGACGCGGGTCACCGGAGCTGAGAGGACCGGGCCAGAGTGCGACGGCGGCGACGCCGGAGTAGACGCCAACCGCGCCGTCGGCAGGCGGCACCAAGATGCGCGGGCGGAGCCGCGATCAGAGCGGCCGGCCACGCCCCACGAACGGGCGCGCCTGCAGCGACCATTCCCACCCCCCAAGCTCCGGCCTTGCGCGCCAATGGCCCGAGACGAGCTCGAGGGCAGCGGCGGCGACCGCACCTGCCGCGAGCCGGCGGCAGAACCCCGCTCGTGGGGGGCTGAGCCACCGGCTCGGCCGGGCTGGGCAGTGCGACGGGGAGCAACAGGAGGGGAGGGGAACGGCTCCTCGTCCGCAAGATCGGCCCACCGGATGCAGAGGACGGGCGCGGGGGCGGGCGAGGAGGGCGGCGGGGCGGCAGACACAGGCGACGCCGGCAGCGGGGAGGGGAGCGCGGAGGACGGGGAGTCGACGGGGCCGACTAGGGGGGCGATGGGAGGCAGCACCGCGGCCGGGGCCGCGTCGCCGCTGGCGTCGCAGGAGCGCTCCATCCTATCCTCTCCTTACATGCCTTACTGTAAGTGCATCTCCCCGTCTTAATTTAGGTTGCTCTTGCAATCTCGCTTACCTGTTCTGCTTCGCCCATCGTTCAGTGTAGTTTTATGTTGAATAGGTAGGTTGGTTTATGAGATCTGATATTGTACTGCCATTTATTTAACTCAGCTGCTACATTGAATATTGAGGAGTACAAGTGTGTAATAATCTGAACACAAAATGATGCAATTTTCATTTTGAACTTTTCTGTGGAAGTGGATAAAGTGGCCGTATATCAGTCTGCACCTCTGGACCAAAACCAGTTTTCCATGATCATTTATGTAAAAGAAAGGTTCAGAGCTTCTCCGGAGGAAAGGGAAAATATCACCTGAACTTTTAGCTTTCCACATATGTGTGACCACTTGCCGAGTTTTCCCACATCATAAGCTTTTCTTATGAATTTGTGGGATTTCAGATTTTAATCAGGTCTCGCAGTTCTGAGTTTAATTCATGTGCAACAGTCACAAACAGATCTCTCTTGCGTTCAAAATATTGCAGGCTTGAACTTATTTACATTTTAGTTAATTTTTTTCCACAAGTGTCAGCCAGTGTAAGAGCAAAGTTTTTCTTAGACTATTCTGAATCTGTAAATGGAAGTTGAATTCTTAATACATCTATGCCATCTATAGAAAAGCATGTGCTCCCGTGCCACTCTGCAACAGCACGACGATGTCGTCAATCGGTGAACAAGTCTCGAGTCCATTTCGATTTGCGATGGTCTGCTCAGAGGGCGTTCTGGCAATGTGTGGTTCTGTCCTGTTTTAGTAGGGTATCTCTTCTACAATCTTTTGGTAATTTTGTAGATTAGGAAGTTTAATTCTTTTCCGATGATAGTTTAATAGTACTCAAGATATGGGATCTACATGTCCATTTTATTTTACTGCATATATCTGTTTTTCTTCTTAATTATAGGTCTGTGAGTATTATGCCCATTCAAGAAGCAGAAGCCATAGCCTCTCCAGGAAGGTTTTCAATATTAAGGGAAAAAATCTGAAAGCGTGCAAGGTAAATATGCAAAGCTCTAGATACATTCAGTAATAAATTCTCTCTATACCTTTCATTATAATTGATAAAATGATCAAAGAGTAACTGTTTGACCCACTACGTAGAGGAAGTGTGAGGACCAAACAGCTAGGACTTACCCTGAATGATTGCTTATCAAGGTCAGGTACTACCATTTTCGAGTATAGTGGGCGGTAGTTACCATGTCACATATCTGCATAGTAGAAGTTTTTGTTAGCATAGCTTTTGGAAGTTTTGAGAAGATCTGGAAGACATGGTTAGAAGTGTTTGCTTAGACGGTATGCAGAACATTGCTTTGCAAACCTTTAGCACACTAGATTGATTGTGTTGCTTGGTTCTGGTCTGAGGATCTCTTATGCTGAAACATTATGGTGCTTTGTTAAGTGATGGTGTGTCAGCAATCCCGAGCCGGGCCAAGGGTCGACAGAAGAGAAGAGCAGGCCCAAGAGACAGCCTCGCCTTCCGGCTCGGCTATCTGGGCCAGAATGGGCCTAGAGCGCCAACCTACAAATACCCTGCTCCAAGATAGAAGACGGTGGCGATTGGATAACGGCTCGTGTTGCGTGTGTGGTGTGTGCTCCTGCGAGAGCTTCCTTCCTGTAATCCTTCCCTTGTAGAACAATTCCATGGCGATGGCCGAATATACACCTTAGATCTCACAATCTGGTATCAGAGCCGTCCCATCCTGGAGCCACCCATACCTCCCTGCCACACCCGCCTCGCCGTGCGCCGCCGGGCAGAAGCTATGGAGAAAATTTCCCCGGAGACCCGCGCGATTTACGAGTACCTGCACGCGGATTTCGACGCCGCCCTCGCCAAGGCTGCAACGGAGCGCAATGAGGAGGTGGTCAACGCCTTCACCAAGCTGGACAGCAAACTGGATCAGCTGTCCGGGCGCATCGACGACGTCAAGCTCGCAATCGGAGTCGACCTCGACAAACTGCGGGGCGAACTTGGGGTCGAGCGAGGATCCACGCCGGCGACATCGGCGCCCGTTTCGCCAAGGCAGCCTGGTCAAGGGCCTCCGCCTGCATCAACGAGCGGTGGATCCAGTGGATCGGATGCAAATCAGGCTGAATTGGAGCAGAGGAGTTCGGGTCCCCGTTACGTCCCTCCACCAGTTCGAGGTATGCACACAGATCCAAACCATTCGCGTCAGATGATTCCTGTTGCTGAGAATTTCCGAGCCCTTGTTCCGGACGCGGTAAATTTTGGTCCCCGAATTGAGCTTCCGCGATTCGATGGTTCAAATCCAAAAGTGTGGCAATCTCGTTGTGAGGATTACTTTAAGTTTTGAAACACTCCTCAGCACCAGTGGATTTCATTTGCGTCTTCACAGTTCGAGGGTACAGCGGCTCGTTGGTTAGAATCGGTCCAGCGACGCGCACCTAATGTCAATTGGTCTGAATTCTGTGGGCTGTTACAGTCTCACTTTGGACGCAACAAGCATCAGAACCTTGTCCGTCAGATGTTTCATATTCGACAGACGAGCACGGTAGAGGATTACGTTGAGCGTTTCTCGGAATTGTATGATCAGTTGACTGCTTATGAGTCCAATCCGAGTACTGTCCATTATGTCACTCGTTTTATGGAAGGGCTAGTGCCGTCAGTGCGTCCGTTAGTCGGAATTCAGCAACCAGCCGATTTGGTTTCTGCGTATGCACTTGCACTTTTGTCTGAAGAATTGGGCGACCAGTCTCTGTTTACAGGAAGCAGTGCAAACAACAGTAAACGCTCAACAACTACAACAGCATCTCGAGCGCCTGTAGCTCGCATCAATGATGAGAAGAAGTTGATTGACACCAGTCGGTCTGCAGCAGTTACAGATGACCGCTGGGCTTCACTTTGAGCTTACCGCAAGTCCAAGGGCCTTTGTTTCATTTGTGGAGAGCGTTGGGCTCGCGATCATCGTTGCAAGCAGGAGGTACAGTTGCATGTTGTGCAGGAGATGCTCGATTATGTTCAGAACATGCCGTCTGATGTCAGTGATACTGAAGAAGAGGTGGTTGGTGAGGCTAAGGCAATTTTCTTGTCTGCTGCTGCTCTGGGAGAAATTTCTGCACCTGCAGTTACAACTATGAAACTGAAAGTACAGCTGCAGGGTCAACCCATGATTTTTTAGTGGATTCTGGAAGTACACACTCGTTTGTGTATTGTGATGTAGCTGGTAAATTACAAGGTGTTATCCCCACGCCTGTGTCCATGGTTAAGGTGGCTAATGGAACTCTGGTACCTTGTAATCAGCAATTGCAAAAAGGACAATGGTTTTGTGCAGGTCATGAATTTGTCAATGATTTCAAAGTTTTTCCGCTGGGGTCTTATGATGGAATACTAGGTCTGGACTGGCTAGCAAGTCATAGCCCTATGCAGGTGGATTGGGCAGAACACTGGCTTTCATTTCAGATTCAGGGTGAGCTGGTGACCTTGTTGGGACAGGATGCAGCTCCACAAGCTTTTGCTCTGATTGAGTTATCTGCTCTGCTCGTTGGTACTGAAACAGTTACATCTGAATTACCTGCAGAGATCCAACAAGTGTTGACACAATTCAGTTCTGTTTTTGAGGTCCCAAAAGGATTACCTCCAAGGAGGAAGTATGATCATACTATTCCACTAATTCCTGGAGCTCAGCCCTTCTCAATCAGACCTTATAGACCGGCTCCTGTGTTAAAAGATGAGTTGGAAAAACAAGTTCAGGAGATGTTGACCTCTGGCATTGTTAGGCACAGCAACAGTCATTTTTCTTCACCCATGATTTTGCTGCAAAAGAAGGACAAAACATGGAGGCCTGTCATTGATTTTAGACATCTAAATGCTTTGACAGTTAAAAGTAAATTTCCTATTCCAGTCATTGATGAGTTACTGGATGAGTTGGCAGGATCTTGTTGGTTTTCTAAGCTGGATTTGAGAGCTGGATATCACCAGATAAGGCTGGCCCCTGGAGAAGAGTATAAAAATGCTTTTCAGACTCATACTGGGCATTATGAATTTTTGGTGATCTCAATGGGCCTGACTGGTGGACCCAACACTTTCAATTTTGCAATGTGTGACACATTATCACCTATGTTGAGAGTTTGTGCAGTGGTCTTCTTTGATGATATTCTCATCTTCAGTAAAACTTATGCTCAACATTTGGAACACCTGGCTCAAGTGTTAGCTTTGTTGGAAAAACACAAGTGGCATGTGAAACTCTCCAAGTGTGCTTTTGCTCAGACAAAAATTAGTTATCCGGGGCATGTCATCAGTGGGGAAGGGGTAGCTACAGACCCTGCTAAGATCTCCACTATTCAAGAATGGCCAGTTACAGTTTCTGCTAAGGAAGTCAGGGGATTCTTGGGGTTAGCTGGCTATTACAGAAAGTTCATTTCACATTATGGGATGCTGAGCAAGCCACTATCAAATCTCTTGAAGAAAGGTGTTCCATATCATTGGATAGATGTAGAAAACCAAGCTTTTGTCCTATTGAAACAAGCTCTAGTCTCAGCTCCAGTCTTGGCTCTTCCTAATTTCTCAAAAACTTTTGTGGTGGAAACATATGCTTGTGATGTTGGTGTGGGTGTTGTGCTCATGCAAGATGGTCATCCGCTAGCTTATGTCAGTAAAGCACTTGGGCCCAGGAACAAGACTCTATCAGTGTATGAGAAGGAATATCTGGCTATTTTGTTGGCAGTTGAGCAGTGGCGTCAGTATCTTCAGGTTTCTGAATTTGTTATGAGAACTGATCAGCGCAGCTTAGCAAGTTTGACTGAGCAACGTTTACACACTAAGTGGCAGCAGAAAGCACTTACAAAATTGTTGGTAATGCAATATACTATTACTTATAAGAAAGGATCTGACA
The DNA here is from genome assembly GCA_021605145.1 of Aegilops bicornis. Lineage (NCBI taxonomy): Eukaryota > Viridiplantae > Streptophyta > Magnoliopsida > Poales > Poaceae > Aegilops > Aegilops bicornis. Next base: position 187,317,196 of record CM038674.1, read on the forward strand.
ATAGTGCTGCTGATTCTCTTTCTCGCAGACCACATACTGTTGCTGATGTGTTGCCTGAACTGCATAATGTCACTTATGTTCAACCTGCGTGGTTGCAAGAAATTGGGCAAAGTTATCAAGAGGATCAATTTGTGATGCATTGTTACAAAATCTAGCTACTGCTTCCAATTCTGACAACAAGTTTTCTCTCAGGGCTGGAATCCTCAAAGTAGGGAAATGTGTATGGGTGGGGCAATGTCCTGAGCTGCAGACAAAAAATTGTGGCTGCAGTTCATGACAGTCCTATCGGAGGGCACTCTGGATTTTCGGTAACTTACAGGAGAGTTCGTCAGTTATTTCGCTGGAAAGATATGAGGGGATTTGTGAAAACTTATGTGCAACAATGCTTGGTGTGTCAGCAGGCGAAACCTGAATGAGTGCCTTATCCAGGTTTACTGCAGCCTCTGCCAGTTCCAAATACACCTTGGGAAATGGTTACTATGGATTTTGTCGAGGGATTGCCTACATCTGGCCGCTACAATTGTCTGTTGGTGGTCATAGATAAGCTGTCAAAGTATGGACATTTTGTTCCTTTGCATCATCCGTTTACTGCAGAGACTGTGGCTGAAGCATTTCTGAATACAGTTTATCGGTTACATGGCATGCCGCTGTCTATTGTTTCTGATCGTGACCGAGTGTTTACTAGCAAGTTTTGGAAGGAGTTATTTCAGAGGTGTGGTGTTCTACTCAGAATGAGCACGGTTCGCCACCCACAATCTGATGGGCAGACGGAAAGGGTTAATCAGCAAGTCGAATGCTTTCTCAGATGTTTTGTCAGTGCTCATCCTTCTCGATGGGCCAAATGGATTCCATTATGTGAGTTCTGGTATAACACTAACTGGCACTCAGCTACTGGGAAGACTCCATTTGAAATTATATATGGCCATGCTCCATGTCATTTTGGATTGACTACAGAAGATGCAATTCAGTCGGAGGACTTGCATCAGTGGCTTGCAGATAGGCAGGTCATTCTGGAGTCGGTGCGTCAGCACCTGTTGCGGGCACAGCAGCGCATGAAGATACAGGCAGACAAACATCAAAGTGATCGTGAATTTGCAGTACGGGAGCGGGTTTTTTTGAAACTGCAACCTTACTTGCAATCGTCAGTTGCTCCTAGGGCCAACCATAAGCTGGCATTCAAGTTTTATGGGCCGTTTGAGATATTGGAACGCATTGGGGCAGTGGCTTATCGGCTCCAATGCCGGCGGACAGTAAAGTTCACCCGGTGTTTCATGTGTCTCTCCTGAGGAAAGTGTTACAACCCAAGCATCAGGTATTGCCTCAACTGCCTAGCCCTGATACTCAGTTTCAAATCCCTGAGCAGATTTTGGATCAGAAAGTGGTTCGTCGGGTTTCTGGGTCTCTTGATCAAGTGGAGTGCTAGGCCTGTCAAGATGGCCACCTGGGAGGATAAGGTGACGCTGCAGCAAAAGTTTCCCTGGGCGCCGGCTTGGGGGCAAGCCGTTTCTAAGGAGGGTGGGATAGTCAGCGATCCCGAGACGGGCCAAGGGTCGACAGAAGATAAGAGCAGGCCCAAGAGACAGCCTCGCCTTCCGGCTCGGCTAGCTGGGCCAGAATGGGCCTAGAGTGCCAACCTACAAATACCCTGCTCCAAGATATAAGACGGTGGCTATTGGATAACGGCCAGTGTTGCGTGTGTGGTGTGCGCTCCTGCGAGAGCTTCCTTCCTGTAATCCTTCCCTTGTAGAACAATTCCATGGCGATGGACGAATATACACCTTAGATCTCACATGGTGGTTCTTTGTTAAGTGCTGGAGAGAGTACTTGTCAAGAAAACTTCAGTCTAACAATAGTTAGTTGTTACTGGACAACAAATATTTATGAACTCATAAAAATGGTCACACAGGGGTGCAAAGAGGTACTTTAGAAAGGCAAGTGCACCACAAGCACACCTCGGGAGGCCCGCCAAAGGCGGTCCCTAGCCACTAGTTAGTGAGAGAATGCAAGCTACAAGGGAACATGATAGAGAACGCAAAAAGACCTCATCAAAAAAAGAAAGGGATACCATAAATGCGCATAGACGAGCAACTTATTAGAAGAAAAAGGTCGAGGAAAAAATCTTCAATGGTGTTCAAGACAAAATACAAGTTATTGGGGAATGGGGCATAGAACGCAAAAATAAATTGTCAAAAGAACAGAGGGATCAGATAAACACACAGAGACGAGCAGCTAACCATTCCAGGAGTGGAAGGACTTGAAGAAAGCCGGAGCTAGTGGGTTGAATAGTTTCGTGATTAGTTAGCCTAGTTTTAGTTCTTGGTGTTGGTGTGGGTGTCGCATGCATCTGGATGTTCGCATCTGTTGCAAGTTTGTCGGCGTTCTGGGAACGGGGGTCCCCAGACTTGCCTGCCTGCGGCCTGCGGCGTGGCTCAAAGGGGAGCCCATCACGGCCCATCTTCATCAACACAATCTCAAGACCCTCGCGAGGGGCCAAGCCTCGCGGGGCGGACGACAGGGAGCTTCCTCAGGCACGGCCTCGTCAGGCTGGCTCGCGAGGAGGCGGAGAGATCAAGGCGGGTACCTCCCGAGGTGCCCATGACGCAAGCCATGACGACCAAGGGCGCCAGCGAGGCGCCCGACGCTTGTGATGTCCTCCTTTCCTCTTTGGTGCAAAGGGAGCAAGCGCAAGCGAGAGCATCAAGCAAAGGCGTCCATTTCGGTGCAACAAGACCAAGACCAGCCCAACGGCAGGAAGGAAGTCATTGTGGAGCCCAAGCCGGCGTGACCACCAGAACCTTTGGCAGGCGAGGACCAACTTTAGTCAGGATAAGTGTACCAGATGTTCCCCTTCAAAATGGCCAATTGTTGGCGCCCTTCCCGCTCAATATTTGGGAAGAGGCCCAGGGCCTTTGCCTATAAATACGACTAGCCTCCCATAGGGTAGAGGCATCTAGGATCCAAGGTCCGGAATCCAGAGAGAGAGAAAGAGAGAGAGCGACTGAACTCCTCCAAGCAGTTCAATGCCCCGGCCAAGAACAGACCCTCGCAAGGCTGTTCTTCCTTGTATTGTTCATCACCATCAGCCCAAGAGGCAATCCACCACACCACAAACTAGAGTAGGGTATTACACCACAATGGTGGCCCGAACTAGTATAAACTTTGTGTCTCTTGTGTTGTTCCTTTCGTAGCTTAGATCCTATCGAGGCGGCGGGGTGCAGGTAGGTAGAGGGCGAGATCTCCGTGCGCACCCCAGTGTTCAAACATCAAGGGTCTGCCGGAACCCGAAATCCGACATTTGGCGCGCCAGGTAGGGGTGCGCCGGAATTAAATCTTCCGCCGCCCTATTCTCCGTCGACCACCGCATCCATGTTCGGCGCCGCTGGGCCCACGCTGAAGCGCCGAGCCGCTCTCGCTTCCAGCGTCGCCCAGACGGCTCCCTTCGGCCAGGCGCCCTCGTCGTTCCACGCCGCCGTCAACGCCGCCCACCGGCCCGGCGAAACGAGCAGCAAGCATCGTCCCAAAGATCCTCCGTGAGGCAAGGCGGCCGCCGCCACCCTCACTTCGCCCGGCTGGTTCTTACGTCCCACGCGTTCCAGCGCGCCCATGGAGGCTCGAGCTGCGCTCATCGCGGTAAACGAGCTCCTCGCTACCGTCCGATCGGCAGCGTCTCTGAAGACTGGCTCGACCGCGTCGCCGAGCTCGTCCGCGCCACAGGGGGCTCCCCCGCACCGTCCGTCCCGCTGCACCGTAGGACCTTGAGAAGAGGTGTCTAGAGGGGGGATGATTAGACACTAAGTACCAAAGTTACAGATTTTAAGTTTCTTTAAAGTTTGAGTGGAGTTTAGGCACAAGTTTAACATTCACAACATATAGCAAGCAAGCATGCAAAGAGTATATGAGCAGCGGAAAATAAAGTATGCAACTTGCAAGAATGTAAAGGGAAGGGATTGGAGGATTCAAACGCAATTTGGAGACACGGATGTTTTTGGCGTGGTTCCGATAGGTGGTGCTATCGTACATCCACGTTGATGGAGACTTCAACCCACGAAGGGTAGCAGTTCTTGTGAGTCCACGGAGGGCTCCACCCACGAAGGGTCCACGAAGAAGAAACCTTGTCTATCCCACCATGGCCGTCGCCCACGAAGGACTTGCCTCACTAGCGGTAGATCTTCACGAAGTAGGAGATCTCCTTGCCCTTACAAACTCCTTGGTTCAACTCCACAATCTTGTCGGAGGCTCCCAAGTGACACCTAGCCAATCTAGGAGACACCACTCCCCAAGAAGTAACAAATGATGCGTTGATGATGAACTCCTTGCTCTTGTGCTTCAAATGATAGTCTCCCCAACACTCAACTCTCTCTCATAGGATTTGGATCTGGTGGAAAGAGGGTTTGAGTGGAAAGCAACTTGGGAAAGGCTAGAGATCAAGATTCATATGGTAGGAATGGAATATCTTGGCCTCAACACATGAGTAGGTAGTTCTCTCTCGGAAATAGAATCTTTGGAAGTGTAGGTTCGGTCTGATGGCTCTCTCCACGAATGAAGAGGAGGTGGAGGGGTATATATAGCCTCCACACAAAATCTAACCGTTACACACAATCTACCAAACTCGGTGGGACCGAATCGTTAAACTCGGTCAGACCGATTTAGCAAATAATACCGTTAGGGTTTTTGGTGGGACCGGAATGCAACTCGGTGTGACCGATTCAGTTAGGGTTAGGGCATAACGTAATCTCGGTAAGACCGATTACACAAACTTCGGTGGGACCGATTTTGGTAATAAGCTTTCGGAGAGTTGGTCGAGGCAAACTCGGTTTGACCGATTATCAAACTTCGGTGGGACCGATTTTGATAATAAGTTAACGGAGAGTTTGCATTGTAATCTCGGTAGTACCGATTGCTCAAACTTCGGTGAGACCGATTTTGATAATGGACATACACACGTAGAGATTACAATCCCATCTCGGTGAGACCGAGATCCCTATCAGTGAGAATGATTTGCTTAGGGTTTGTGGCAGTGGCTAAGACATCCAAACTCGGTGGCGCCGGATAGAAAGAATCGGTGGGGCCGAGTTTGACTTTAGGTTTAGGACAAATGTATGGAAGTGGGAAAGTAGTTGAGGGTTTTGGAGCATATCACTAAGCACATGAAGTAAGAGGCTCATTAAGCAACACCTCGTCCCTCCTTGATAGTATTGGATTTTCCTATAGACTCAATGTGATCTTGGATCACTAAAATGTAAAATGAAGAGTCTTGAGCTTGAAGCTTGAGCCAATCCTTCGTCCTTAGCATCTTGAAGGAGTTCCCACATCCTTTAGTCCATGCCACTCCATTGTTGAACTTATCTGAAACATACTAGATAAAAGTGTTAGTCCAACAAGAGATATGTTGTCATTAATTACCAAAACCACCTAGGGAGCACTTGTGCTTTCAATCTCCCCCTTTTTGGTAATTGATGACTACATACATCAAAGCTTTAGATAAAGATATAAAGAATAGCAAGTAAAGTTTTGGAAAGACATGTAACAAGCATAGGCTCCCCCTACATGTATGCAATCATGTGAATATGAAATATAGAAGCATGTGATAGCATAACCATGATAGAGCAGGCAATGTGTTACATGTATCTTGGCTATATGCATCGAGCAAAAAGTATTAAAGAGAATACCTTCATGCCCATGAGTCCTTCTTGCAAAGCAGTATGTACATCGGCCAAGAATTCCTCATACACATGATTGTGATGCATATACTTACCTTGTGGTCTTGAGTTGGCTTAGGATGGAATGAACTTGTGAAAACAAGGTTAGATAACACAGATGCATCTACTAGCCAGAGCAAACAGAAGAAACCACAACAATACCAAGACTGGGATGGCATGTAGAGAGTGAATACTAAGTACCACATTGGATTAGACATGTCCCCAAGAGTAAAGATATGCAATGAATTTGAATGATTTCTTTCCCTTAGATGTCTTGCTCCCCCCGAATCTAGCATGGGATATTGGGAGAAGATAGGGAATAGAAAATCAGAGCTGAAAGATATAAATGAACAGAGCTAATGCAAGCTAATGCAAATAAGCACATATGAACATGTCTTTCCCCTCAAGAAGACATGTGGCATCTCTCCTCTTGAACACCAAGCATCTGGGATCCTTGAGAAATACTTTCTACTAGTATTCTCTCCCCACGGAGATCTCTCTCTCCCCACGAAGGATCTCTCTCTCCTTCTCTGATGTGATCTCTCTCTCTAAATGATAAGCTTTGATGTGATCTCTCTCCCCCTTTGACACGGTTTCCAAGAAGGGCTTGATAAAGATGTAATCTCTCTCTCCCCTCTGGAATTTGTCGTGAATGGGTTTGATCCTTGAGTCACAACATAAAGCAATGATAAAAATGTGATGCTTGTAGAGGACAAGATTCATTGAGTGGAGCTGAGACGAACGAAACACAGAATAAGTGGCAAACTGTTTTTCCTGTGGTGAAATCGGTGGCACCGAGTTGTAGGCTTCGGTTGCACCGAAAGGATTTGGTTGGACCGAAAACAACAAATCGGTTGAACCGAGTTCATCGTAGAGAAAACACTTGTCACCTCAGCTCACTAGACTAGTAAGATCTTACAAAGATTTGCAAGGAATTTACTGAAAGATGTGCACGGAATTGGAATGCAGAAATGCAGAGCAAACAGAAAGAAATCTAGATGAAATTATTTTTTTTGAAAAGGGAAAACACAAATGCATGAGACAAATGCAAAAACTCAGAAAAGAACACAGGAGAACTTCATCTAGAGATGGTCGGTGACAAAGTCACCTATGTTAGAGTATATTGACTTAGGAGTCAAGTGAGATCACTTGATCATAGGCCATACTCATCGTTTAAGCTCAAAATGGGGTTGCCATTTTTCGTTTAAGCATCTTGATGTATTCACATCTTGTCGAGTTGCTTTAACTCATGACTCGGAGTAAAGCTTCTCTAAGATGGAATAACATACCTTGGTTGGTGGTGTTGTCCATGTAGTTGAACTTGCGTGGGTTGCTCAAGGTTGATGTAGCTCATCAAGAATTTGGAGCACCACTTTGAATTTGAGTCCATCTACCTACATGGATTAGTTCTTGCAAGGAAGAGCACTTGTATATCCAAAACTGACAATCATGAAACTCAACATAGAATTTGTCAAAGGATATGTTTGAATGGTTTCGTGCTTCCTTGTCTTCAACCACCTTGTGTAGAGACTTGGTGATGTAGAGATTGCTCAAGATATGAGTAGGTTTCAACCTCATGGAATTTGATTCAACCAAGTACCTACATGGGTTAGATAACATGCAAGATACAAATATATCCAAGACATAAGATTTCATCATAAGAGAAATATCAAGGATTAGTCATAAGCTCATGTCTTGCATGTATCCAATGGAGTTTCTACTCTAAGTTTGAAGCATCAATGATGTTCAATTCTCCTCTTAACCTGCAAAACACTTTCTCATCAAGAGGTTTAGTGAATATATCCGCTAATTGCTTTTCGGTGCGAACATGCTTAAGATCAATGTCACCCTTAGCAACATGATCTTGAATGAAATGATGACGAACTTCAATATGCTTAGTTCGAGAATGTTGCACAGGATTATGACCAATTTTGATAGCACTTTCATTATCACAAAGCAATGGAACATGTCTCACATATATCCCATAATCTTTAAGAGTTTGGGTCATCCAAAGTAATTGAGCACAACATGAACCAGCGGCAATATATTCAGCTTCGGTGGATAAGGATACGAGTTTTGTTTCTTGGAGGACCAAGACACAAGAGATCTACCAAGAAATTGACAAGTACCAGAAGTGGACTTTCTATCAACCTTGTCTCGGCATAGTCCGAGTCGGAATAGCCAACAAGATCGAAAAGAGGCCCTCTTAGGATACCAAATGCCAAAATTGGTGTATGGAGTAAGTATCTCACTATCCTTTTAACGGCCTTAAGATGACATTCTTTAGGGGCAGCTTGATATCGTGCACACATGCACACACTTAGCATAATATCGGGACGTGAAGCACATAGATATAACAATGAACCAATCATAGAGCGATAAACCTTTTGATCAACCGGTTCACCATCTTTGGTTAAGTCAAGATGTCCACTAGTAGGCATGGGTGTAGTCATACCTTTGCATTCCTGCATATTGAACTTCTTGAATAAGTCGTTGGTGTACTTTGTTTGCGAGACAAAAGTACCTTCCTTAGTTTGCTTGATTTGCAAACCAAGAAAGAATTTGAGTTCACTCATCATAGACATCTCAAACTTCTCCGACATTAGCTTCCCAAACTTTTCACTAAAATGAGGGTTAGTAGAACCAAATATAATATCATCAACATAAATTTGGCACACAAAGAGTTCACCATTAACCCTTTTAGTAAAAAGAGTAGAATCTATTTTCCCAATTTCAAAGCCTTTTTCAATAAGGAACTTGGTCAAGCATTTATACCATGCTCTAGGAGCTTGTTTAAGTCCATAAAGAGCTTTGTGAAGTTTGTAAACATGATTGGGTTTCTTAGGATTGACAAAGCCGGGAGGTTGTTTAACATAAACTTCCTTCTCTATTTCACCATTTAGAAAAGCACTTTTAATGTCCATTTGGTCCAAGGTGATATCATGGTGATTAGCATAGGAAAGTAAGATGCGAATGGACTCAAGTCTAGCAGCAGGCGTAAGTCTCGCCATAGTCCATACCTTCGACTTGTGTGTAGCCTTGGGCGACGAGGCGTGCTTTGTTGCGAACTACTTGTCCATCTTCATCTTGCTTGTTGCTAAACACCCATTTGGTACCGATGATGTTGTGGTTGTTGTCGGGCTTCTCAACCAATGTCCAAACTTGGTTCCTCTCAAAGTTGTGTAGCTCTTCATGCATAGCATTTATCCAATCCGGATCTTCCAATGCTTCTTCGACCTTCATAGGTTCAATGCTAGAGATGAAAGAATAGTTTTCACAAAAGTTAGCTAAACGAGTTTTAGAGCGAGTGATTCTCCCGGTTTGAATATCATTGTAGATTTTCTCGACGGGATGGTCTTTAGAAATTCTTGCTCGAACTCGTGAAAGCTTTTGCTTGGGTCTTCGTTGAACATCTTCTTCATCTTGTTCTTCTTCTTGGCCTTCTTCATTGTTGGCGTTGTCGTTCTCTTGTCGTGGTGGAGAAGGAGGTCGTTGACGTTCATCTTGATGCACCTCCTCGTTTTCTTCATCTTGGTGTGTCCCACTTGTGGATGCTTCTGTATCAACTCTTGGTTCACCTTGTCGTGAAGTATAAGCTTCCACTTGGACGGACGAGGTACTCTCCTTCACCTCCGTTGGACGGACCTTGCCAATAGACAAGTCTTGGATTGCTTCCGAAGGATCTTTGTCTCCTACATCAATTGGCAATTGCTCTACTTGCGAGCCGTTAGATTCATCAAACTTCACATCTACCGTCTCTTCAACCTTTCGAGTGAAATTGTTGTAGACACGGTAAGTGTGAGAGTTTGAGCCATAACCTAGTAGGAAACCTTCATGAGACTTAGGAGAAAATTTAGAACGACAATGCTTATCAAGAATGTAGCACTTTGAGCCGAATACTCGAAAGTATCCAACTTGGGGTTTGTTACCGGTGAGTAGCTCGTATGCCGTCTTGCCGAGTAGCTTGTGAAGATACAAGCGATTTGTTGCATGACAAGCTGTCTCAATCGCTTCTGCCCAAAAGTGCTTCTTGTCTTGTACTCATCAAGCATCGTTCGCCATTTTGATGAGCGTCCGATTCTTCCTCTCAACGACTCCATTTTGTTGAGGTGTATGCGTGGCGAGAACTCGTGTGAAATCCCTTCTTCGTCAAGAAAGGTGTCCACATTTGCGTTATTGAACTCCGTTCCGTTGTCGCTGCGAACCTTCTTGATCTTCACTTCAAATTGGTTTTGGGCCTTCCTAGCGAAGTTTATGAAGATCTTTTGGACCTACGATTTATCATCGAGAAAGAACACCCACGTAAATCTGGAAAAATCATCAACTATAACTAGACCAAAAGAATTTCCTCCGAGACTCTTGTAAGAGTTGGGACCAAAGAGATCCATGTGAAGTAGCTCGAGTGGCCTCTTCGTGGTCATGATGTTCTTCACGGGATGCCTTCCTCCAACCTGTTTACACCTTGACAAGCCTTGCCAAAGTCTATTCTTATCAAATATGACATCATTAACTCCAAGGATATGATTCCCCTTAATAAGCTTGTCAAGGTTTAGCATACCAACATGACCTAATCGTCTATGCCATAACCAGCCTTTTGAGGATTTAGCAATGAAGCAAGTTTTAGGTTGAGCCTTTTAGTGAAATCAACAATGTATAGATCACCTCTACGCACACCGGTAAAGACCATTTTATGATTATCTCGATGAAACACTTGGCAATCTACTTGATAAATAGAACATTGAAACCGAAATCAGCAAGTCTAGAATCTTTGAAAGTAAGTTGTAACCAAGAGATTCAACGAGCATAACATTTGTATGGAGCTATCATGTGATATGGCCACCTTACCGAGGCCAACCACCTTACCCTTTGAGTTTTCACCGAAAGTGACATACTTTCGAGGACTATCATTATCGACAAGCTCACGAAACATGTCTTTATCTCCGTTCATGTGATCGGTACATCCACTATCAAGAACCCATTCCTTTCCTCCTGACATATATTCCCGAAGATTTGCCATAAGACCAAAATGTCTCATTGCATCATCAAGATTGAAGTCACTATCATCATCCTCATCATAGTATCCATGTTCAACATCGTCATGTGGTGGATCAAATCCTAGAGAGGGTGATTCATTAGAATGAGTTTGACAATAATCTTGTCTATGAATTCTTATAAGCTTGAAATAATGTCACTAATAATACCAACATTTCCTTTGGCACGCATAAGGTTTGTAAGCTCAAATAGACGATCACCAAACATAGGATCACTAGTATTCATTTTGCTCAAAGCAATAGACTTATGGAGAATTTCATCTAGATTTTTCAAGGAATAATATGGAAATCGTTCCTCAAGAAATTTCCATATAGTGTAGGCACACTCAAAAGTAGGCAAACATCCAATCAAGTTTCTAGGCAATCCTCTAATGATAAGTTCGGCAGTTCTAAGATTCCTAACCATGTCAATTGACTCATCATGGGTTGGATGCATAGGATCAACATAAGGTGCACAAGGGCTAGCAATGTACTTGTTAAAATGATATTGATTGAAAATAACAAGCATCTCATTTTTCCACTCACGAAAATACTCTCCATCAAGAATAGGCACTCTATGTCTAAGACTCCCCAAAGTAGACTCATCCATCTTCCTCCAATGGTGATTAAACCAAGGCAATGGAGACCAATGCTCGATACCACTTGTAGGAACTTGAGATGAGGTGTCTAGAGGGGGGGTGATTAGACAATAAGTACCAAAGTTGCAGTTTTTAAGTTTCTTTAAAGTTTGAGTGGAGTTTAGGCACAAGTTTAACATTCACAACATATAGCAAGAAAGCATGCAAAGAGTATATGAGCAGCGGAAAATAAAGTATGCAACTTGCAAGAATGTAAAGGGAAGGGATTGGAGGATTCAAACGCAATTTGGAGAACCGGATGTTTTTGGCGTGGTTCCGATAGGTGGTGCTATCGTACATCCACGTTGATGGAGACTTCAACCCACGAAGGGTAGCAGTTCTTGTGAGTCCACGGAGGGCTCCACCCACGAAGGGTCCACGAAGAAGCAACCTTGTCTATCCCACCATGGCCGTCGCCCACGAAGGACTTTCCTCACTAGCGGTAGATCTTCACGAAGTAGGCGATCTCCTTGCCCTTACAAACTCCTTGGTTCAACTCCACAATCTTGTCGGAGGCTCCCAAGTGACACCTAGCCAATCTAGGAGACACCACTCTCCAAGAAGTAACAAATGGTGCGTTGATGATGAACTCCTTGCTCTTGTGCTTCAAATGATAGTCTCCCCAACACTCAACTCTCTCTCATAGGATTTGGATCTGGTGGAAAGAGGGTTTGAGTGGAAAGCAACTTGGGAAAGGCTAGAGATCAAGATTCATATGGTAGGAATGGAATATCTTGGCCTCAACACATGAGTAGGTAGTTCTCTCTCGAGAAATAGGATGCTTTGGAAGTGTAGGTTCAGTCGATGGCTCTCTCCACGAATGAAGTGGAGGTGGAGGGTATATATAGCCTCCACACAAAATCTAACCGTTACACACAATCTACCAAACTCGGTGGGACGAATCGTTAAACTCGGTCAGACCGATTTAGCAAATAATGTGACCGTTAGGATTTTCGGTGGGACCGGAATGCAACTCGGTGGGACCGATTCAGTTAGGGTTAGGGCATAACATAATCTCGGTAAGACCGATTACACAAACTCGGTGGGACCGATTTTGGTAATAAGCTTTTCAGAGAGTTGGTCAGGCAAACTCGGTTTGACCTATTATCAAACTTCGGTGGGACCGATTTTGATAATAAGTTAACGGAGAGTTTGCATTGTAATCTCGGTAGTACTGATTGCTCAAACTTCGGTGAGACCGATTTTGATAATGGACATACAGAGAGATTACAATCTCATTTCGGTGAGACCGAGATCCCTATCGGTGAGACCGATTTGCCTAGGGTTTGTGGCAGTGGCTAAGACATCCAAACTCGGTGGCGCGGATAGAAAGAATCGGTGGGGCGAGTTTGACTTTAGGTTTAGGACAAATGTGTGGAAGTGGGAAAGTAGTTGAGGGTATTTGGAGCATATCACTAAGCACTTGAAGCAAGAGGCTCATTAAGCAACACCTCATCCCTCCTTGATAGTATTGGCTTTTCCTATAGACTCAATGTGATCTTGGATCTCTAGAATGTAAAATGAAGAGTCTTGAGCTTGAAGCTTGAGCCAATCCTTTGTCCTTAGCATCTTGAAGGAGTTCCCACATCCTTTAGTCCATGCCACTCCATTGTTGAACTTATCTAAAACATATTAGATAAAAGTGTTAGTCCAACAAAAGATATGTTGTCATTAATTACCAAAACCACCTAGGGAGCACATGTGCTTTCAGCACCGCACCCCGCCCTGCGCGGGCGACGAAGCTTCGGGGGCGCCTCGACCGCCTCCCCCTCAAGAAGGCGCCCTGGCCCCGAGGCGCGTGGTCCCTCGGAGGAACCCTCTCCGTCCGGCGCCAGCGCAGCAAGAGCAGAGCTGCCACGAAGTCCCTCGCCCGCAAGAAGCTGCCCGAGTGCTCCCCGCTCCAGCTCGTCGCGACCACGCTCCTGCTCCGGCACGACAAGACCCCGCGCTGCTCCCAGCTGCAGCGCATGCATGGGGACCCGCAAGACCAAGCTCTTCGTCACCCAAGGCCTCCCGTGGCCACGGCAGGCTGCCGTGCCTTCACCACCGAGCTGCGCAGCGTCGTGTGGCCCAGCAAGTTCAAGCTGCACTGCCTCCCGCCACGGGCGGTACGACCGATCAGCAAGAGTTCCTCCAGCTCTCTGAGCTGGGCATCGGCCGCCAACGGAGACGTGAAGGTCATGGCGAACTGGTTTCCCATGGCGCTCAGGGCGGGGCCCTTTTGGCTCCTGAACACGGCTCGAGCACGATCTCCTCTGGGGCGAGATGCGCACCGCTTCATCGCCAACTTCCAAGGTACTTCGTGACGGCCACCTGCCGTGGCGACATGCGCCGCATCAAGCGACAACCAGGGGAGACCCTGCAGAAATACATCCAGCGCTTCAACAACGCACGCCTCAAGATTCTCAAGGTGACCGAGGAGGCCATCATCTCCGCCTTCTCCGATGGTGTGCGCGACGTCAAGATGAAGGAGGAGCTGGCGATCCATGAAGACTTGTGCACTTCCTTGGAGCTGTTAAACTTGGCGACCAAGTGCGCCAGGGCCGAGGAAGGCGTCTCTCCTCCTCGAGCTACTGCCGCAGACCCGGAAGAAGAAGCCCAAGGCCAAGGATGTGAAGCGCAAAGGGGCTGCCGTGCTCGTGGCGTAACCGGACACCAAGCGGGCGTAGATCATCCCGAGTCTTCCAAGGGCAGCCGGTACTGCGTGTACCACGACCTCCACACCCACAACACCAACGAATGTCAAGAGCTCCGAGCCGTGCGAGAAGGAAGGATCGGCCGACGTCCCGACCGCAGCGACCAGGGCTACGGCCAAGGAGGAGGAAGGAACACGGGACGCTGGGAAAACCGCGACCCTCGCCAAGGGTGGCGCAACCATCCTCGCGAGGATCGCTGGCGGGACCCGCCTCGCGAGGGAGACTGGAGGGACCAGCCTCGCGAGGATCGCCCGCAAGGCAACGCAGGCCTCCCTCCTCTGCCACCGCAGCCAAGGAGAAATGAAAACCATCATCAGGACGAGGGGGCTGGGGGCTTCCAGGAGCCGCGCGCGATCGCCTGCATCCTGGACGGAGCTCAAGCCCCAGCCTCTCAACGCATCTTCAAGCAGTTCGCCCGCGAAGTGAATGCAGTCCTCTCCAAGCTCAAAGCCACACGCCCCCTCAGGTGGTCGGCATGCGCCATCACGTTCAGCTCAGCGGATCAGCTCAAGTGTGCGGCCATGGCCGGGGTCCTCCCGATGCTTTGCTCCCCAATCATCAGCAACGTGCTAGTCACCAAGACCCTCATCGATGGCGGGGCAGGGCTCAACGTCCCCGTCTGCGTGGAAACGTTCAACAATCTCCCAGTGCCTTACAATCAGCTTCAGCCAACCAAGCCTTTCTCTGGGGTCACCGACGGCTCCACGGTCCCGATTGGGCAGGTTCGCCTCCCTGTCACCTTTGGCGCGCGCGACAACTACCGCACCGAGATCATCGACTTCGACGTCGCCCACATTCGCCTGCCATACAACGCCATCCTCGGGTACCCAACGCTGGCCAAGTTCATGGCCGTAACCCACCACGGCTCCTCAAGATACCAGGAAGTGGCGGAGTCATCACGGTGCCCTGCAAAGAAAAAGACGCGGTGTGCTCCTCGGAGCGAGCCTTCGAGCCGCATCACTGGAAGACCCGGATCGCGGAAGCAGGAGGCTTCCCGAGACCGCCCCCAAGAAGAAGAAGACAACGTCCGGCCCGGCCCCTCAGGTGGCAGGCCTCTCAGGGTCCGCGCCTGCTCAGGGGGAACCTCCTTCTATCGCATAGGAAAGCGCGCCCGGTGCCCTCCTCAGGCAGGGCTCGGGGGCTCCCCCCTGGAGGGCCACCGACCTTGCTAAGGTCACGAGGGAGGCGCTTGGGCACCACTTGGAGGCGTGTTTCGAAGCACGTTTCCCTCAAGAAGGAGCAAGGCAAGGAGGGCCGAACCCTCAGGAGTTCGTTAGCAAGATCATTCAGGAGCTGCAGGAGCCAAGAGTCATGAGTGGCAGCCGCCGCTTACCTGCCGTGGCTCCCCATCCAGGCGAGGATGGTGGGCTGCGCGTCTGCATCGACATACCAGGGCTCAACCGAGCCACCTCTCGAGGCGCTTTTGGCCCTCTCGCGTGGGGGCGCTGAGGGCCCACCCACGATTATGTTCGCATGCCTTACGGCTTACGAGCAGGCTGCCACGCCGCCACCTCATGAGGAGCACCACGAGGGCTCAAGAGGCCAGGCGTTCTGCAGCCTGGCAGAGATGGAGATGGTCCACGAGGAGCCACCAGCGCCTCCGGAGCCTCCCGAGGCCCCCGAGCACAGGGGCTCGTGAGGATCGGCTCCGCAGCCCACCGAGTCTGCTGCACCAACCCCTTTCGTATTCAACACTATCAGTGACATCTTTCAAGTTTCATTTCCAGTGGGGCGCCCCAGGCTGCATTATTCCCGAACGCGTGGGTCCGTCCCTGCGACATGTATCCCTTTTACTTCATGCTCCTAGCTTACCTTGTTGGGGGCGCCCCTCGGGCTGCATCAACCCCAGGTCGCTCGGGTCCGACCCGGCGATGCTCGTCTTCTTTGCGCTTATCTAAATGGACTTGCTCCTTCGTGATTAACGTGCTTGACCTAGTTGCCCGCTCAACTGAGACCAACTGATGGAGCTGCTCCCTAACGGCACGGCGCTTGCGCATGGGTCCGTCCCTGCAACGCCGACAAACCTAAATGGCGGAGCTCTGGCCGCGGCAGCCCCGCGTAGCGCCACCTCGTCAAGCCTTCAGTGCCTCGTCACCCCTCCGGGGCAACTAACGGTATCGTCGCTTGTCACGGTGAACTTTCGTTCTTTCTGTGATGAGCCCGCAGGATCTCTTCAAGGAGCAGCGTCAGGCGAGGCCCCCACGGTGTCTCCTTCACTCTCATCTGCGCGAACCGCTTGCACGTTAAAGGGGGGGTGCCTGAGCATCGCGACTCGTGGCTCCCATCGCTCTCTAGCCCTCACCCTCTCAGCCTTGACCACGGCATCGCGACACAGCATACCAAAGAACGGCCGAGACTCGCTCGAGGGCTGGGACACGAGGACGTAGAGCGAAAGGGGAGCAAAGGCGAGAGGGAGGGACACGCGAGGACCTCGTGGCGACCCCTCGCTGCCGATGCACGGACTGCAACGCACCAGGAAGCGGCTGCTGATTCTCGAGATAAGTCACCCCTAGGAAGCACTAACTAACGGCACCGTCCCCTCACCCAACGCAATCCCGTGTTAACAACGTCGCTCTCCTTTCTCACCGAACGATGGCTGCTTGAGCGCTAAGAGGGACCTCCTGAGCATCGCGACTCAGGGGCTCTTACCGGACCTCGGGCCGCTCACCTCCCCAGCCTTGACCACGGCATCGTGACACAGCATACCAATGACGGCTGAAGCCTGCCTTTGGACTGGGACACTGTCGGTAGAGCGTCAAGCCCTCGCGAGGTTCAAAAGGGAGAACTGAGCTAAGACGGAATGAGCAACTCGCGCTGCTTCGCGACAAGGATCATATTAACAAACAGGACCACAGACACCTTACAAGCCCCCATGGGGTGCGCTTTTGACTCCTCGCAGGGAGCAGGTCCTAAAGAACGCTAACTACACGCGCCCCTGCAAAAGACGCCATCATCAACAGTGGGCCGTCGGGCACCGGCGCCAACCCCATCCAGATCAGAGGCGGCGGCGGCCTGCCGAGCCCACCCTGCTCCGAGAGTGGCGCAGGCTCGGGGGCTCGTAGCTGTCGTCGCTCGTCTCCGGAGTCGTGAAGAGCTCACCGGAGTCGCTAGATCCTCCGACGCCTCCACCGCCCGAGGGGTTGCCGAGGGAGCGGTCGGCGAGCCTAGCCCTCGCCGCGGCAGGGCCTCGATCACCTCTCCCGGGGCAGCACTCCAGCCGGCGCCCTTCCGCATCGAAGACCTTGAAGAGCATGACCGAAGCGCCGTCGTACTCCAGGTGGATCGCGAGGGCGCCCCTTGTCCTGCAAACCCGGGCGATCTCACCCCAGCCTCGAGTCATGAAGACCTCGCCCGGGGCAACGACCGCAACCTCTGCCCCGGTCGCGAGGGTGCTGCAGCCGGCGTGCTGCAGCCAGAGCTCCAGGGGTCCTCCTCGCGGAATCGCAGAGGCGAAGAAGGGAGGAAGGTGAATCCAAGACCGAGGAGACATGGCGGCATGGAGCACGAACTCTCGGGAGGAGCCCTCGGCATGGACTCCGGGGGAACGACACGCACCTTCGTGACCCGCCGGCGCCGACGGCAGCGTCGCCCGTGGCGTTCAGCATCAGCTCCTTCAGAGCCCTCGATGTGGGCGTACAAGGGAAGCGGGAACCCTGGTGGTGGCCACTCGCGCCAGGGCCTCGACACCACCTGGAGGGCACCCTCATTCCGATGGCAGAGGGCTAGCCGTTTCTTCGGCGGGAGCGGGTCAGGACCCTCTCGGGGAGCCTTTCCCTTCTCTGCCGCGGAGAACCGGCGGATCGGAGCCATAGCAGCAAGACGGAGCAGGGACCAGAAGAAGGAGAAGCAAGAAGAAACGGACCAGAGGAGCGTTCACCGTTCCGTACTTAAATCCAGGGGAGGCCAACCGCCGGCCTCCACGATCATAGGCAATCATGACACGCTGTGCATGCAGGGACTTGTCAATTCGTGCATTCGCCGAGGCGTCGTGGGGAAGTGGAGACGTCCACGTCCAATCAACCGCCACGCGACGCCCAAGGCCGCAGGCTGTTAGGGCCCGCGGCGCTTCGCACTTGCCCTTTCGCTTCTCTGCTCGGCCAAGTCCGGGCGCGCCTTGGGCCCGGGGGCTACCGTCGGCGTTCTGGGAACGGGGGTCCCCAGACTTGCCTGCCTGCGGCCTGCGGCGTGGCTCAAAGGGTAGCCCATCGCGGCCCATCTTCATCAACACAATCTCAAGACCCTCGCGAGGGGCCAAGCCTCGCGGGGCGGACGACAGAGCTTCCTCGTGCACGGCCTCGTCAGTGGCTCGCGAGGAGGCGGAGAGATCAAGCGGGGTACCTCACGAGGTGCCCATGACGCAAGCCATGATGACCAAGGACGCCAAAGTGAGCGCCAAAGACGCTGCAGTGTCCTCCTTTCCTCTTTGGTGCAAAGGGAGCAAGCGCAGCGAGAGCATCAAGCAAAGGCGTCCATTTCGGTGCAACAAGACCAAGACCAGCCCAACGGCAGGAAGGAAGTCATTGTGGAGCCCAAGCCATGCGTGACCACCGTAACCTTTGGCGGCGAGGACCAACTTTAGTCGATAAGTGTACCAGATGTTCCCCTTCAAAATGGCCAATTGTTGGCGCCCTTCCCGCTCAATATTTGGGAAGAGGCCCAGGGCCTTTGCCTATAAATAGGACTAGCCTTCCACAGGGTAGAGGCATCTTGGATCCAAGGTCCGGAATCCAGAGAGAGAGAGAGAGAGAGAAAGAGAGAGAGCGACTGAACTCCTCCAAGCAGTTCATCGCCCCGGCCAAGAACATACCCTCGCGAGGCTGTTCTTTCTTGTATTGTTCATCACCATCAGCCCAAGAGGCAATCCACCACACCACAAACTAGAGTAGGGTATTACACCACAATGGTGGCCCGAACTAGTATAAACTTTGTGTCTCTTGTGTTGTTTCTTTCGCAGCTTAGATCCTAGCGAGGCGGCGGGGTGCAGGTAGGTAGAGGGCGAGATCTCCGCGCGCACCCCAGTGTTCGAACCTCAAGGGTCTGCCGGAACCCGAAATCCGACAAAGTTCTTGTAAAAACTATTGATGTCTTCTACTCCCTTCGTTTTTAAATATAAGTCTTTCTAGATATTTTTAATACAGAGTACATATGGAGTGGTATGTAGTTTGTATTAAAATATCTAAAAAGACTTATACTTTGTATGTAGTCCGTATTAAAATATCTAAAAAAATTATATTTAAAAATGAAGGGAGTATAAGGCTCGTTTGGATACTGTCCTCGTACTGTGCCTGGAATTTTTTTGGTGCCTGGCTTCCGCCTGGTCGGGTGACACTTTTCTGCCTGGTTAGGCTATTATGGACTAGTACTGTTTGGTTGGTATCCTCACCTGGTAAAGTATCAAATAGTACAAGAGTATTAAATAATCTGATAAAGTACATGCAGCAATGGCTGATAAGAGCATAATCTAACGCCAGGCAGCTGTCCTCGGACCCAGGCTACCAATTTCGAACGCCTGGTCCAGGCTAAGCAAGATGCCTGGATAAACAACCAGGCCAATTTTTGTGATGGGGCTATTGGTCCAGGCAAGCAGCGGCCTTTTTAGGACACGAAACGTCTCGGCAATTCTCAGGGAGGCTCCCAGGCTAGGCGTGATGCTACGAGGATGCTATCCAAACACACCCTAAAGCTTTGGCACGTTCTTGGTGTGCTCTCAAAAAAAGAAGTATTGAATAAGACAATGAATATGGATTGAAGGGAATATTTTGTTTTTCTTTTCCCTGCACTGCGTTGAATTGTGAAAATAAAAAGAAAATCCATCGAAGCCAACTATCGAGACCAGCACCACCATCTCAAGGCAGGACGACATGGACAACACCATGGTCTTCTGGGTGCAGCGCAAGGTAACCTGAAGAAAAAAGAAGGGGCGAAAGGGGCGTGACGGAGATCAAACGCATGCGTGAAGGAGAACCAGCGACCCTGACCTTTTTCTGAGACAAGAGCAATCCTGACTCTTGATTTTTTTTTTTTTTGAGTCTGATCCTGACTCTTGATCGATTCTATTTATTGTTTTGAGGGGTGATCGATTCTATTGTTTTGAGAGCGATCGGAAGGGTGACTGGGCCTGCGTACCCCTGCCTGGAGATTGATCGAAATGGAAATGGGCCTGCGCGCTAGCTATTTCGGGATGCTATCTTTTGGGTGTCTTCTGCACTAGGGTCAGCTTTTTCACTGCATCATTTTTCTTCGTGGGCTGTATGTATGTAACAGTGTTCAGACCAAGGTCATTGGGGTCAATTGACCCCGGCCCAACACTGTAGCCCCGCCTTTGGTGCTCACGTAATCACAACGTACCCCTCAATAAAAACATACTTACTATGTGTTTGAATGTCGTTAATTCTAAGGCGTCTCTTCAGGCATAAGATGAGAAATTTTCTTTTTCTTTCTGTGAGATTTTTGCTATTGATTAAGGTTTCATCATAAATTGCATTTTTAAATGATTAACATGTAAAATAACGTCATATTCAGATTCTATATATTTAGCTAATCACTTTCATATATAACATATTAAATTTGTAGTTAGGGTCTAAAAGATATGGATATTTTAAAATACATTTGATATGTGTTGCGGGTTGATTACCATAAACATGAGTAAGGATTCTGCAAAAATGAAAAATCTGACTTAAATTTAGACTGCGGGTTGATTAACATAAACATCAAGAGGGTTTCCTGCAAAATGGCATGACATATCAAGAATCGCTCTTCTCTTGATATATTGGCGACGAATGCACGCAATTGGTGGTAGAATTAAGAACGACACACTGAGCCGTCCCACTGCATGGTATGCATCCTTAATCAAACAGTAGATGCAGCAAGCCTGGCGAAAGCAGACCCCGACAACCTTTGTACTTTACCTAGGACTTTGAACGAACAACGTAACGTGATATTCAAATTTATAGACGGAAAAGGACAAAATAACGTACTAAACCAAATGAACCAGCAGGAAGTTGTTAGATCGGCGCCCTACTCTATCCATCTCTAAACAAGGTTCGGTCAGGAGCAACTATTGTCTTGAGTGTCTTGTAGGTCTCGGAGAAACTGCGGAAGCATCTCGATCGGTCGGACTAGTTCTGCCTGCTGAATTCCGGTATGTATGATCTTCTCCTAGTCAACCTCTCTCTATCTCTTCCATGCAGATCGATGCAACATAGTATATAGATCAACCTAGAGTGGTAGATGAATTTTGCGGTTTTGCCCAAAAGAAAGTATACTAGCTACTACTAGATGGCTGAATATGTATGTGATATTAGTGTACCACAATTCATTTACATTTATATATTGAGTTCATCCATGCAGGACAGCAGGAGTAATGGATGCAGAACGGCTGAACAAGAAGATCACGTCAGCGAGTTTCTGGGTGTTCCGCGGAGTGGCCCTCTTGAGCTTAGCCGCGCATCTTTTCCTCGTCTTCTTCTCCAATATCCGCCGGCGCAAAGCCTGCGACTGGCGTAGATCCGGGGTGTGGTTAGCGTACCAGGTGAACAATTGGGCGACACCATATCTCCTCGGCAACCTGTACCTGGAGAACACGCCAAGCGACAAGCAGCTCTTCGCGTTCTGGGTGCCGTTTCTCCTGCTACACCTTGCTCGGCCGGATAACATCAGCGGCTACACCATGGAGGACAATGAGCTGTCAGGGCGCGTACTGGTCTTCGTTCCTTTGCAGTCCATAGGAGCCATTCTAGTCGTACTCAGGTATATACAGATCGACAGTACCGCCGGTACCTTGCGGCCGGCTGCCTGGATCATGCTCTTCTTGGGCATCTTCAAGTATGCGGAGAGTTATATGGCGCTAAGGCGAGGCAAATTGAGCAGTATCCGTAGCTCAATCAAGTTCAATCAGCAGTCAGCAAGCAGCGGAAGTACTCGTCATGATAGTGACGCTGACAGCGAAGACGGGGAACAGCTAAAAGGTGAAAAAGCCCTGCTGGATGCTCACGACCTCTTCGATGTCTGTAAGGGCGCCTTTTCTGATTGTTCGGTGGGCATCAGTGTTACTCAACGTCAACGAGCAAAGCAAATGGGATGGAAGAAACTGTGTAAGGTGGTGGAGATGGAGCTATCCCTCATGTACGACCTGATGTACACCAAGGCAGCCGTGGTCCACACTTGTGGTGGCTACATCATCCGTGTGCTGTCGCCGCTCCTCACCGCAGCCGCGCTCATACTGTTTTTGTACCGCTACAGAGATCAGGTGTTCCATAACAGAGATGTTGACATCACTTGCATATTGATGGGTACGACCCTCGTCCTAGATGTGAGATGGCTGGTCAAAGCAATGGGTTCGACATGGACATATGCGCTCCTCAAAGGTACAAAATGGGAAGAGCTCCGGCATGCGGTCTTGTGCAGTGGGAGATGGCAGCGGCTCCGTCGTTGGGTCGTGACTCTGGATCCCACCAGGCTCTCCTGGTCATGTGGCCTGAAGGAGCCAAGCAGCAGCTACAGGATGTGGGCGCGCACCATCGGGCAGCACAACTTGTTGCGCGAATTCCGCGACAGCAAGAGGTTTTTCAGCCGGCTGGCGACGAGTATTGGGTTAGAAGAAAGTTGGAACGAGTTCTATTACTCGTGGGTCAGGGGCCTTGATTTTTCGCCAGATGAAGCTGTCAGGAATTATTTGTTCAAGACGGTCTGGTTATTGATAGTACCACAAATCAAAGAAGAAATGGAAATGATGCAAAAGCATGATTTGTGGGTCGATGAGCAACAAGCTGATCACCGGACGCGAAGGAAATTAGACAAGGCTCTGGGCTTCGATCCTGAGCTTGAAGAGATCATCCTTATCTGGCACATCGCGACGGAGGTTTTCCTCTCGAGCAACGAAGACATTGCAGCATGGCCGGGAACTGAGAAGCCCTTAAGTACCGAGACGGCGATAAAGGCGCTGTCGGATTACATGTTGTTCCTGGTCGCTGTCCGGCCAGGTATGCTACCAGGCCTTAAGCTCCGCAGCCTGTACGAAGGTACTCGCAGTGCTCTGAATAAATTATGGGATGTTGAGAAGAAACACCATGGTAGAAATACCACAGGAGTCGAGAAGAAGCTTGCGGGCATCCTGCGAGACATGGAAGGTGAAAATAAACTTCACAACTCGAGTCTTGTTCTTTCTGATGGCGCTGGATGTGCCTGGCGGATGCTAACACGGCTAGAAAATACGAAGCTGAGCTTGCCCCCGGACCGGGATATGCCATCGTTTACGATCAAGAGTAAACTTGATTCATTATGTCCAGAATTGTTTTATGGAGGACCGGCGGGTATGAAGTTGGATATGATGCTGGACCTCATCTTCGACGTGTGGGTACATCTGCTCATATTTGCGTCCATCAGATGCAGCCGAGACTCCCACGCCAAGCAGCTCAGTCAAGGCGGTGACCTCACCACCATCGTCTGGATGCTGACACAACACGCTGGCTTATTTTCCGAGCGGCAGGAGTGACTATGTAAGCTGGTACGCATGCCTACCAACTTAGCGATGGTGAATTGCTGATCTATTATGTACATAACTCCCATGGGAAAAATTACTATCTTTACTATTCCTTCTCTGCTGTTGTTATCATGCCTCCTTTTTTTAGGAGAAAACAGTAGCAATCTACTGCAAGTGTTTATGATTTTGTATGTTACTACTCTCTCCGTTCACAAATGTACGATTTTGTATGATTTCGTAGTTCCAACCGCGTCTGATGCTTCGTTTAGGACAATTAACCGTCTCCGGTGAGCTTATTACAGATGACTTTGGTATGCTTGATCACAACCGCTTCTGTAGAACACTTCTAATGCTCGTTTCTCTACGAGTGCAACAATTTTACATGAAACATAATGCTAGCTGCAGCTTGGAGAATCCACGAACAATGAGACCTCCGCAAGGATATATGGTATGAGACTGCCCCCTATTGAATAATAGTACAGTACTATGCGCGCGTCGATTGGCAGGAGCAAGATATGAATTGCACACATTGTTGTGATAAGATGCTTCCCAAAGAGAGATTGATTCCTTAACGGATTGCTACATACTTTCTCTGTAAACAAATATAAGATATTTTAGGTCACTAGTTTTACTGATCTAAAAGGTCTTGTGTTATTTTACAGAGGGAGTACTTTTTTGCATAGAGATGTGCTATTGGAACTATCAAATCTTGATGTCACTCCCTAATTTGTTTTACTTCTATTTACTAACTTAGAGAAAGCCAGGTTAATGTTTTTTCCAGACAGGGTTTTTACACTCAGTGTGAAACCTAGCGCTTGCTACAAACTGCTGAGCTAACAAGGCCAAATAATTAGTGTAGAGCTCCATGCATTGGTTTTTGCTGTCTATGTGTGTAGAACATTCAATCGGTAGAAGCAAATGCCTCGGGTTGTAGTGGTTTGTTTCTGGTGGGCGTAGCGGTGGCGGGTCATCCGCGCTCTGTCGAGCTGCCGTTGTTGGCATTTGCTTCTTCTTCTTTTTCTTTTGGGCTTGTTGTGCTGTTCGCCCCAGCGATCCTGTATCGATGTTGGTTGCTTTGAAATACAAAGCGGGGGGAAACCCTTTTTCGATAATTCCAATTCAGTCCTAATTATGCTAAAGGTTTCACTTATGTTCTGCTATATATTGTAACGTATCGCAAATTTAGCACAGAGAAGATGTTCAATTTTATGTTCTGCTAGACATTCTGCTTCTACATGTTTTGAAGTGATTCAGAACTGGACATTTGAATTTGTGTAGTGCTATCTTCTCAGTGTGCCGCTCCACTACAAAAACACAAACAGACCATGCAATGGATACTCAAAATACAAAAAGAACAATGTGTGCTGCCTAAAGTCCAGTGTAACGCAAAACCGCAATGACGTTCAGGCATTCTGCTTCTACCTGCAATGACATTGGCCACTAGATGGCACATCAACGTTGACGCTCCAGAAGTGTCGGCAGTCTTTGAAAGGTAATCAAAGTCTTTTAAATTTGGCTGATAGAAACTATTTTTTATGTTTATTTTAAACGAAAGTATACTCCACTAATCAGATGAAAAATATTTGTTATTCAGCGCAAGATCCACCCCTTACGAAATTGAATACAACACAAATGGGACAGAGTCGACGTCAGCCAACTGAAGCAAGTATTACATATTTGGCTGAATTGGAGCCAGCAGATATGATGGCAATTACCATGTACTCACTGTATTATGCAGTTTAGACTATTGCTCAGCCAATAATGCTTAATAATATGTTCTTTGGCAGAAGCACAACTTACGCTGGGGTGAGGCCAATTCAGATAGTCAATCTGTAATGCCGTTCAGCACATCTGCTGCGTGCTCCTCCACAGCACATCCACACCCACAAGTGCCCGACGCAGCATCCATCCAGATACCACGCACAAGAATGCCACCATCCATCCGGCAACATTGACACCTCTTGCCGGCGAGTGGTCTAGTTTGGAAAGAATTTCACAAACTCTGCACTCCATTTCATTTCGACCAAATGACGAGTCCCAGATTATTATAGCACCTTAGACAAACTTCAAAATATCTTACAAAAGCATTAACATAGTCTGCATACACATAGCTTACACATATTATTAAGCATACGCATGCTGCATGCATTGCCAAAGCACAACTTACTCAGTACAGATGTCTTCTTTGGCAGAAGGGCAGCCAACCAATTCAGCATAGACAGCTTAGCATTCAGGGTTGGTGGAGTAATACTTTTCCAGCTCAGCCCATTCAGGGTTGCTGGTGATGGTTTTCACATCAACCCCCTTGGGCAAATGGACATACAATCTGTCCTGAACCACCTTATAATCAGCGAAGACTCGCTTGTAAAGCTTGCCACTGTCATCCGTGATAAATTCACATGGATGGTCAACCTGCTCTGCAATCTTAAGATCAAGCAGGTCAGAGCAACAAGGCTTCCTTAGCTTTCCATCAGCGAATTTGGTTATTCCCTTTCTGTAGCCCACATTAGGATTATTGTGGATGTGCAGGACAGTCTTCTTGAATGTGTGCTGAACCAGCGAAGCTTCTCATCATGGTCGCGCTTCTGGTTGAAAGCCTCGCACCAGCGCTCATACAAGGCCCAGAGGGTTTCATCTGACTCGAGGTCTTTCTCCTCTGCCACAAACCTCACCTTGCCTTCCGGCATTTGTTCTGTTAAAAAAAAGTAAGTCTTGGGTCCCAAACCATGCTCCTGTTCTATCAGCCAGGCGTTGGATTTTACCTTTTAAGTTGCTGAGCGTCTGGGAGGCAGGTGCGGTCATGGCGGGGGGAGGAACGGCGGCGGGAGGACGGTGCAGACGCGGATCTACGGTGGCGGCACGGTGGGAATTCGAGCTGGGAGTGTGACGTTCGACCGCCGCCGCCTTCGTGGAGAGGGCCGCTCGTTGAGCTAAGCGCGCGAAGCGAGATGCGGTCGCCGCAGCTGAGCGGCGGCACTAGGGAACCACATGAGCGAGGAAGCTGCAGATGGCATGGCCAAAGCTAACGAGGATGGATTTGGATGGAGTAAATTGCACCAAACCACCATTTTAAAGGCTACTCCCTCCTCCGTTCCTAAATAATTGTCTTTCTAGATATTTCAACAAGTAACTATATACGGAGCAAAATGAGTGAATCTACACTTTAAAACATGTCTATATACATCCGTATGTTGTAGTCCATTTAAGATGGCTAGAAAGACAATTATTTAGGAACGGAGGGAGTAGATTAGAAGAAAATACTAAATTACAATTTTCTTTTTTTAGAAAACATCGTGTTTATTGTAATATTTTTGCAAATAACACTAATCTGCGGATTTTGCCTTGACTGAGCACGTTTATGACAGATGGGGCCCGCGAGTCCGGCTGATGTGGCACCAACTTCTAACACCGTTATGTTGAACTGTTTTGCTGGACATGGGGCCCACTTGTCAGCATTTCATCCTACCTTCTCTTTGTTCTTCTCTCCTCCCTAATTTCTTTCTCTCTCCCCGAACCAGCAGCACGCAGGAGCGCCGCCACTGCCGCCTATCGCCCAGATCCGGCAAGAATTGAGCCCCCCCCCCTTCCGCACCTCGGATTCGTTCTCCTCCGCTCCAATTCGAGCCCCGATCCCACAAGATCAGGGACGGGCTACGACCCCTGCCGCGACCTCCACGTCCACTCCTTGCCGTCTCACGGCCTCTGAGCTGTCGGCCGATTTCCCTGATGAAACCACGTCTCCCGGTGCCCGGTACCACTCATGGGCAGCGCACGTGGGAACGACTCGAGTTATAGTGGCGCAGAACGATGGTCATGAGCGCCGGTGGGACCTGGATGAGGTCGGCGACCCTGGCGATGCTGTTTTCCTGGAGTACGCGCACGGCGTCCTCGACGTGTGGTGGAAGGCCGCTCCTCGGCCGGGGGCGGGGCAGGAATGGAAGCGTCCTCCGCCTCCCCTCGGTGCGGCAACGGCGATGGCGGCCCCTGCCTAGGCCGACGTCGGGATGGGCGACGGTGGCCCCTGCCTTGGCTGGGGTTGGGACGAGCGATGGCCTCTGCGTCTACCTAGGCGCAACAACGGCAACGACAGACTTTGCCACGGACGGCGGCAGGACGGGCGGCGGTGGGGTGGTGAACGAGATTTGGGGCGGTACAGTGATAAGGCGAACCAATGATAGGTGGACCCCACAAGCTCACACATGATGATATGTTAACCAATTGTCGCAGTTGCATGTAAGATGTTAAGCGGTGCCACATGAGCCTAATTAGCGGTCCCAATCTGTTGTAAACGCACTCAATTGAGCCAAACGCACTCAATGTAGTGTTTTCAGGTAACCTAGCCTTTAAAATGGTAGTTTCTTGCAATTTACTCATCTGAATGTGGATGGCGACGACGAGTGTCGGTGTCCTCTTTCTAAAACGAGTCTAGTTAGGGTTTTCAGAGACGACAAGATAAGAAGAAGCATCTGGGTAGAGACCGGCGTAAATATCGAACTTTCTCAATGCGACAACAGAAGAAGCATCTGGATAGAGACGACATTTCTTCTTCCTCAGTAATACTTTTCCAGCTCAGCCCATTCAGGGTTGATCCGGATGAAGTAAATTGCACAAAATAACCGCTTTGAAGGTTAGGTTAGTAGAAATCACTACGTTATTTTTTTTCCAGAAAACATTGTGTCTACCATAATATTTTTGCAAATACCACTGGTCGGCAGATTTGCCTTGGCTGAGCACGTTTAGGACGGATGGGGCCCGCTAGTCAGGCTAATGTGGCACCAATTTCTAATACCGTTATGTTGAACCGTTTTGCTGGACATGGGGCCCACTTGTCAGCATTTCATCCTACCTTCTCTTTGTTCTTCTCTCCTCCCTAATTTCTTTCTCTCTCCCCGAACCAGCAGCATGCAGGAGCGCCACCGCCGCCTATCGCACAGATTCGACAAGAATCGAGCCGCCCCCCCTTCCGCACCTCGAATTCGTTCTCCTCCGCTCCAATTCGAGCCCTGATCCCACAAGATCAGGGACGGGCTACGACCCCTGCCGCGACCTCCACGTCCACTCCTTGCCGTCTCACGGCCTCTGAGCTGTCGGCCGATTTCCTCGGTGAAACCACATCTCCCGGCGCCCAGTACCACCCGTGGGCAGCTCACGTGGGAACCACTCCAATTACAGTGGCGTAAAACGATGGTCATTAGCGCCGTGGGACCTGGATGAGGTCGGCGACCCTGGCGATGCAGTCGTCCTCGAGTACGCGCACGGCGTCCTCAACGTGTGGCGGAAGGCCGCTCCTCGGCCGGGGGCGAGGCAAGACTGGCAGCGTCCTCCGCCTCCCCCTCGGTGAGGCAACGGCGATGGCGGCCCTTGCCTAGGCCGAGGTCGGGACGGGCAACGGCGGCCCCTGCCTCGGCAGGGGTTGGGATGAACGACGGCCTCTGCGTCCACCTGGGCGGCGATGGGATGGTGAACGAGATTTGGGCGGTACGGTGATAAGGTGAACCAATGATAGGTGGACCCCACAGGCTCACACATGATGATATGTTAACCAATTGTCGGAGTTGCATGTAAGATGTTAAGCGGTGCCACATCAGCCTGACTAGCGGTCCCCATCTGTTGTAAACGCACTCGAGCCAGATCCGCTAATCAGTGTTTTTTGCAGATAGATTACAGTAGACACGGTGTTTTCTGCACAAAAAAAATGCAATGTAGTGTTTTCGGGTAACCTAGCCTTTAAATTGGTAGTTTCTTGCAATTTACTCATGTGGATGTGGATGGCGACGACGAGTGTTGGTGTCCTCTTTCTAAGACGAGTCTAGTTAGGGTTTTCAGAGACGACAAGATAAGAAGAAGCATCTTGGTAGAGACCGGCGTAAATATCGAACTTTCTCAATGCGACAACAGAAGAAGCGTCTGGATAGAGATGACATTTCTTCTTCCTCGGTAATACTTTTCCAGCTCAGCCCATTCAGGGTTGATCTGGATGAAGTAAATTGCACAAAATAACCTCTTTAAAGGTTAGGTTAGTAGAAAACACTACGTTATTTTTTTTCCAGAAAACATCGTGTCTACCGTAATATTTTTGCAAATAACACTGGTCGGCAGATTTGCCTCGGCTGAGCACGTTTAGGACGGATGGGGCCCGCCAGTCAGGATAATGTGGCACCAATTTTTAACACGGTTATGTTGAACCGTTTTGCTGGACATGGGGCCCACTTGTTAGCATTTCATCCTATCTTCTCTTTGTTCTTCTCTCCTCCCTAATTTCTTTCTCTCTCCCCGAACCAGCAGCATGCAGGAGCGCCACCTCCGCCTATCCTCGATCATGCAAGAATCGAGCCGCCCCCCTTCCGCACCTCGGATTCGTTCTCCTCCACTCCAATTCGAGCCCTGATCCCACTAGATCAGGGACGGCTACGGCCCCTACCGTGACCTCCACGTCCACTCCTTGCCGTCTCACGACCTCTGAGCTGTCGGCCGATCTCCCCGGTGAAACCACGTCTCCCGGCGCCCGGTACCACCCATGGGCAGCGCACGTGGGAACGACTCCAGTTACAGTGGCGTAGAACGATGGTCATGAGCGCCGGTGGGACCTGGATGAGGTCGGCGACCCTGGCGATGTGGTCGTCCTGGAGTACGCGCACCGCGTCCTCGACGTGTGGCGAAAGGTCGCTCCTCGGTCGGGGACGGGGCGGGACTGGCAGCATCCTCCGCCTCCCCCTCAGTGGGGCAACGGCGATGGCAGCCCCTGCCTAGGCCGAGGTCGGGACGGGCGACGGCGGCCTCTGCCTCGAAAGGGGTCGGGACGAGCGACGGCCTCTGCGTCCACCTGGGCGCATCAACGATAATGGCAGACTTTACCATAGACGGCGGCAGGACGGGCGGCGGTGGGGTGGTGAACGAGATTTGGGGCGGTACGGTGATAAGGTGAATGAATGATAGGTGGACCTCACAGGCTCACACATGATGATACGTCAACCAATTGTCGTAGTTGCATGTAAGATGTTAAGCGGTGCCACATCAGCCTGACTAGCGGTCCCCATCTGTTGTAGACACACTCAATTGAGCCAAATCTGCTGATCAGTGTTTTTTGCGGTGTTTTCTGCATGAACAAATGTAATGTAGTGTTTTCGGGTAACCTAGCCTTTAAAGTGGCAGTTTCTTGCAATTGACTCATCTGGATGTGGTTGGCGACGACGAGTGACAGTGTCCTCTTTCAAAGACGAGTCTAGTTAGGGTTTCCAGAGATGACAAGATAAGAAGAAGCGTCTGGGTAGAGGCCGGTGTAAATATAGAACTTTCTCAATGCGACAACAGAAGAAGCGTCTGGATAGAGACGACATTTCTTCTTCCTCAGTAATACTTTTCCAGCTCAGCCATTCAGGGTTGATCTGGATGAAGTAAATTGCACAAAATAACCGCTTTGAAGGTTAGGTTAGTAGAAAACACTATGTTATTTCTTCCACAAAACATCGTGTCTACCGTAATATTTTTGCAAATAACACTGGTCGGCGGATTTGCCTCAGCTGCGCACGTTTAGGACGGATGGGGCCCGCCAGTCAGGCTAATGTGGCACCAATTGCTAACACCGTTATGTTGAACCATTTTGCTGGACATGGGGCCCACTTGTCGGCATTTCATCCTACCTTATCTTTGTTCTTCTCTCCTCCCTAATTTCTTTCCCTCTTCCCGAACCAGCAGCATGCAGGAGCGCCGCCGCCGCCCGTCGCCATAGCCCTTGAGCTCATGAAAGTCGTCGTCGTTAACCAGCCCTCGCCCAGATTCAGCAAGAATCGAGCCGCCACCCCCTTCAGCACCTCAGATTCGTTCTCCTCCACTCCAATCCTAGCCCTGATCCCGCAAGACCAAAACTACCATTTTGAAGGCTAGGTTAGAAGAAAATATTAAGTTATATATATATATTTTTTGCAGAAAACATCGTGCCTATTGTAATATTTTTGCAAATAACACCGATCAGCATATTTGCCTTGACTGAGCATGTTTACGAGATGGGGCCAGCCGGTCAGGCCGATGTGGCACCAATTTCTAACACCGTTATGTTGATCCGCTTTGCTGGACTTGGGGCCACTGAGGGAGTCCTGGATTAGGGGGTCCTTGGGCGTCCGGCCCATGTGACGTGGGCCGGACTGATGGGCTATGAAGATACAAGATCGAAGACTCTCACCCGTGTCTAGATGGGACTCTCCTTGGTGTGGATGGCAAGCTTGGCGTTCGGATATGAAGATTCCTTTCTCTGTAACCAACTTTGTACAACTCTAGTCCCCTCCGGTGTCTATATAAAACGGAGGGTTTAGTCCATAGAGGAGATCACAATCATACATGCTAGACTTCTAGGGTTTGAGCCATTACGATCTCGTGGTAGTTCAACTCTTGTAATACTCATATTCATCAAGATCAATCAAGCAGGAAGTAGGGTATTACCTCCATAGAGAGGGCCCGAACCTGGGTAAACATCGTGTCCCCTGTCTCCTGTTACCATCGACCTTAGACGCACAGTTTGGGACCCCCTACCCAAGATCCTCCGGTTTTGACACCGACATTGGTGCTTTCTTTGAGGGTTCCACTGTGACATCGAAGACAGGATTGATGGCTCGCCTTGTTATCAAGGACAGTATCACCTTTGGAGGAGCCCTGGCCTCAGGCCAAACCCTTCGGCTGGGCGGCTTTACCATGACCGCCCGTCCGGCCGTCAAGCCGACGATGACTTCTCGGGTCATCGAAAATCGCCTCCGTGTTGACTCCGAATACTCCAAACAGATGGATCCGACGGAGTTATCTTCTTTAAACGAACTCCTGGATCGCATCACTGCCTTGGGGGTCGCTACAGACTACGATCGGATTGGGCTTAAACCCGACTAGAGAGAAATCAAATCTCCGCCGATCACCCACCAGATAGCGGTAGTAGAGGAGAAAAACAACAACTCTTCCTCTATATTGAGGACAAACTATGTTTGCATTTTCGAGCTCGAAGAGCCGGATACCTGTCCATGGAACGACATGCCCTTTCCTCCGAACCTAGAATGGGACGGTGGACCTAAAAAATTGATTGATATCCCGGAGCCTGAACTATTAAGCTCGGAAGTTTCTCAAACTCCAGATCCCAAATTGGTCAGGGTTCGTATTTAAAGCCACCCACCCAGACATACGCGATCTCATGTACATACGACAGCAGTCTCAGGAAACAGTCCATCACTTTTGGGCCAGATTCCTCCTTGTCAAAGACAAGATTAAAGATTGACGCGATGAAGACGCGATCTCAGTATTCTGCAATAATTGCACGGACGAGGGAATCCTCAACGCCATCAACCGCCGTCGCGTATTACACTTCGCTGACTTGGTAGCCATAGTACAGAAGTACTGCGCAATGGAAAGCGGTTGGAAAACTCAGGCAGCTCGTTAGGAACCACCGGTTTCCACACAACCCCCCGTACGGGCAAAAAGGATGCACCCTCGCGGGGCGCCCGACCCAGTAGTAAAGAAATCTAAGCTCATTACGGGGCACGGAACCGTTCTGGAGGGATGGCTCGATAGGCCATGCAAAATACACACAACACCGGATACCATACCAACCCACAACCTTAGAGCATGTTGGATACTCCGGCAAGTGGCCAAGAGCGGCGAGGATATCCTCACCAAAAATACCTCAGAGAAACACCCCCCAGATGATGATGACCTCAGGGTATTGACGGTCTTCGAGACTTTCGCTTCAAACAATCGGCGCAAAAGGGCCCTCGCGACCTCGCCGAAGCCTGCCAAGTCACAGCAATAAACCCTTGGAACGACATGCCCATAAATTTCAATGCCAATGATGAACCAAAATTCCGGACAGTCCGGGCACTAGCCGCCTTGGTCCTCAATCCAATAGTGGACGACTTTCAGGTCACCAAAGTGCTCATGGACGGCGGCAGCGGATTAAACCTCATCTATGAGGACACACTCAACAAAATGGAAATAGACAAGAGCCGCATCGAGCAAAGTGGCATGACCTTCCGAGGAATAATTCCCAGTTGGGAGGCGTGATGCGCGGGAAAAATCACGCTCGACGTGGTATTCGGCATGCCGGAGAATTACCGGTCCGAAGAGATAACCTTCCAAGTGGCCCCTTTCAACAGTGGATATCACGCCCTATTGGGGCGAGATGCATTTACACGCTTCCAAGCTATACCTCATTACGGGTACATGAAGCTCAAGATTCCTGGGCCCAATGGTTTTATCACTCTTGCCAGTGATCCAGACATAGCACTCCGCATCGAAAACAAAACCGCATCCCTGGCCCTCGAGGCACTGTCTGAAGCCCTCGCAACCGAAGATTTAACCGCACTGCGCTCCACGGTGGACAGGGATGACATAATCCTGGACAGGCGACCCAAATCCACCTCCTTTAAACCAGCAGATGAAATTGTCAAATTCCAAGTCCACCCGACGGACCCCAAGAAGACAACATTCCATCGGGGCACAGCTGGACCCAACGGTTGACGCCGCGCTACGAGAGTTCCTGCGCGTGAATTGGGACATATTCGCCTGGCACCCTTCTGATATGCCAGGAATCCCATGCAGGTTGGCCGAGCACAGCCTCAACATATTGAAGGGATATAAACCGGTCAAGCAAACACTGCGGCGCTTTTCCGAACCAAAACGACAAGCTATGGGGGAGGAGCTAGCCAAGTTAATCGAGGCCGGATTCATCAGAGAAGTAAAACACCCGGACTGGCTAGCAAACCTGGTGATGGTGCCAAAGAAGGATAAATCCTGGCGCCTATGCCTCGATTTCAAAGACCTCAACAAGGCCTGCCCTAAGGATCCCTTCCCCATCCCTCGGATAGATCAGATTATTGATGCTACTGCAGGACACGACTCACTATGTTTCCTCGACGCATACTCCGGATACCATCAAATCAAAATGAAGGAGTCCGACCAAGCCGCAACGGCATTCATTACCCCATATGGGCCGTTCTGCTTCAACACTATGCCCTTCGGACTCAAAAACGCCGGTGCCACCTACCAACGCATGATTCAAACATGCCTGGAGAAACAGATCGGCAAGACACACTAGTGCAGCACCGGGCTAGCTAGCACCGGTTCATAAGAGCCTTTAGTGCCGGTTCTGCAACCGGCACTAAAGGGTGGGGACTAAAGGTCCCCCCCTTTAGTACCGGTTATGCACGAACCGCCACTAAAGCGCCACCACGTGGCACAAGCCGTCGCTGAGGGCGGGGAGACCTTTAGTACCGATTGGCAACATCAACCGGTACTAAAAGGTTAGGGGGGTTTTGGGTTCAGGGTTTCTTTTTTCCTTAATTTTGTGTTCTCCATTTAATTCTTTTTCGTTTGCTGGTATTTTATGATACTACATATTGTATACGTTATGCATATATATATGATCAGTTCTACGAGAAATTATATATATATATATATACAATTTCTCCTACATGGAGGCATTACTGCGGTAGTGGGTAATGGAATTCTCCTCTAGGATCTATGACCTGGTCGAGCAAAAGTCCCGCTATTTCCTCTGCAATTGCTCGTACGCGAACCATTGATAGGAGCTTCTGCCGTACCTCATTGAATTGTTAAGAAGGAGATCAATATGCATGTATTAGTTGTGTGACTAGATATCGATAATGATGTAAAAATTGTGTATAGTGTTCTGGCAAACGTACCCATAGCTGTCTATCAGATGTGCTCCTTTCGGACGTCATCATGCGAATGTTCTTGCAAACATAGGATGCACATAAATCATTCCCCAGCTGCTTCATGGCCTGTATGAGAATAGAGTTCAATCAGATAATAATTAATCAAGCATGATAATTAATGGTATTGAAACTAGAATTAAAGAGATTGCATGGTAGCTAGCTAGCTAGTACTACTTAATTAATTACCGTGGGTCGATACCAATACAGATTTTCTCTGAACGAGTCTGGAACGTCTTTGATGAACTTTTGCCAAGCCCTCGCCGTCTAAAGAAAGAAATGAATAAAGGAGTTATTTATTAGTTGATATCAGGACATATATATAATTATTGAAATTACCTGTTGACTATCCCCTTCACGAGTACTCTTTAGGGTTTTTAAGCAGTGAGTCCAGTACTTCAACTTTTCCTTCTTTAACTTTAATGTCTACCAAGATCCGATGCTTTGCATGCGCACGTTTGCATGTATAAATTAAGCGGGCATGTGCATAACACTCATCAACTAACCCTAAACCCTATACACTTTTTAACATCTAGCTAGTAACAAAAACAGAATTTGTAGTACAAGACAGTGTGACTCACTGGAAGTTGGAAGGAAGTAGTATATATGCATTGGTATTGAGGCGCTTCAAGAACTCTAGCATGTTATTCTCAACTTCTTATTTATAATATTCATATGACCATGTCTCTTTATTAATGGTATCTGGCTCAATGAACCCAATGCCATAGCGTTCAGCTTTTCTCATTTCGGACATCTTCATCCTGCATAATACCACAGAAAAGAATATAGTGAGGATAATTACAAGTAATGATCAACGAGAGCACCACAGCTAGCTTGAGACATAAATTACAGAAAGAAATCACTTAGAGACAATAGCAACTGACGATAGATTTTTCGAGTGCGTCATAATTGAATAACTAAAACAGTTCTGTATACTCAATAGACAGAGCTAGCTTATGGAAGTAATCCTCTTCCTTGACTTTCACCATGAGGGACTCTAGATTGTGGGTCTTGCAAATTTCCACGTACCATTGATGCAATTCATACATTCTCGTTGGGAGGTTCTTGACCTCCTCCGGCTCGACCAAAGGTTCGTCGCGGACATATTTCCGTTTTATTTCCTCCTCTCTAAGCGGAGACATGGGCTCGATCTCGAGGAGTTGTCCAACAGTCATACCGAGCATTTCAGCCTGCATTATATGCTCCTCGGTTATTACCAGATTGCCCAGCTGGGGAACGGTTTGCCCACATACATATATGGCGCCGGTAATATTATGTGTTGTTGGCACAACAAGCGGGGGGATCGATTGCGCCGCCTGTTCTCCCAGCTGGGGAACAGTTTTCCTGCATTTTTTGCCAGCTGCTTGAGTCGAGCTCGAGCTCGACTCCTTCTGTGCTTGTGCTCGAGGTGCCTTCCTGATTTGGCGCTCATAGTCTGAGTCAACAGGCTTGGGAGCTGGTGGTCTAGCCATACGAATAAAGTGGTCAATCTTTTCCTCATGCACTTTCTCCCTTGGCGGTGGTGCCGGTTTCGGTCCAAAATGGGCCTCCAGTTGGACCTTCACCGTGGCTTCATTTTGCTCCTCGGTAACGTCGTAAGGCCTATGAGGAAGAGGAGTGAGGCTTGGACCATATTTATATCACTTGCCTCCGCCTGTACCTCCTGTACTACCTCGACTCGTACCCCTACGCACCATAGCTGCGTCGTCTCTCTTCCCCGATTGCTGAGGCGGGAGAGACGGCTGACGTGGCTGAGTTGGAGCAGGAGGAGTGGCCTGACGCTGTGCCGGACTTGAAGCAGGAGGAGTCACTACAAAAAAAATACACTTCCGTGATGATACGTGTTTGTCACAGTAGGTCGCGTTTTTTGTCATGCATGTACATCCATGACAAATTTGTGACAGAATCAAGATAGTCATACTGTCTTTGTCGTAGAAGTGTTCCATGACATTACCAAAATTATCATCACGGAAGTGTCCACTTCCATGACGATAAATCGCGCGTCCTAAGTGCTTTCTTCAAGGGTGAACGACACGTGGCATCCACCGTAATCGGAACACCGTTAAGCTATCGGGTCGATTTTGGATCCGATAACCTGTTAATGACCCGACCAATGGGAAATTTCCACATGTAAAATTTCGATTGGCCGTCATTGGGCCGATGTCGCCCGTCCATTGGAGGAGACATGCCTATGGTACGTCGACACGTGGCTGGGCCCAACAGAGGCCCATATAGGTTAAAAAGGCCGGCCCAGTCAAAGGCCCGTAGAACTTAATCAGGTACTAGTGGGCCAGCCCAATAACAACCTGCTTAATAAAGGCCCATTTACAGCCCAAAACCAGATCTGGCCTGTTAATTGTTCGCCCAATATTTGGGCCCATTTACGGCCCGAAGCCAGATCTGGCCCGTTAATTGTTAGCCGAATATTCGGGCCCAACTACAGCCCAGTGACTTTTGGCCTGTTAGAGTCCTGATGTAGACACTGGCCCATTTTAGCCCGGTGTGACTTTCGGCCTGGGAATGGCCCGTGCTGCCCATGGGCCATATATGGTCCGACGGGACATCGGGCCCACTAACGGCCCATGCTAAAGGTGTCAACAGTTAAGCCCAACGTGACTTTGGGTCTGTTAAAGGCATGTCGCGTAATTCGGCCCGTTGATGCCTGTACTAAGCTTTCGTCCTCTTAAAGGCCCATGATATCAGTGGGCCAACTAAGGCATGCGATATG
This sequence comes from Aegilops bicornis, assembly GCA_021605145.1. Classification (NCBI taxonomy): domain Eukaryota; kingdom Viridiplantae; phylum Streptophyta; class Magnoliopsida; order Poales; family Poaceae; genus Aegilops; species Aegilops bicornis. The sequence continues at coordinate 187,355,173 of CM038674.1, forward strand.
TTTCGGCCTGGTAACGGCCCGTGAGCTAACTGGGCCCATAACAGCCCGGTCTACATTTCGGCCTGCTGAAGGCCCGTCGACGACTAGTGAAAATTGAGGCCCAACATGCATTTTGGCCTGCTAAAGGCCCGTGGTTTCATCTCGGCCGTAACAGGCCAGTACAATATTCAGCCTGTTAATGGCCCAACGCTACCTGGCCAAACTAAGCTACTGGTCGACAAAAGGCCCAACTAAAATATAGGCCGGTGTAAGTTTGGGCCTGGCGCAATGTGTGAAGGCCCCAATCATTCGGGCCCAAGAAAGACGCAGGCCGGCCCAATGGTGGCCCGCTAAAAACCTGGCCCGTTATCGAATGTTTCGGCCCGGTCGACTACATCTGATTTTTTTTCAGATAGCGAATGATGGCAGTAACTAGTAGGAATTAAGAACAAACCTACTCTATACAATAAATAAATTACGGCATAGTAACTAAGAATAAACCTACACTATACAATAAAGGATTTAAGGTATATTACATCCACTGGGCATCGAAGTTCGCCACCAGTGATCATAAAGCGCAACGAAGAAGCAGATTACAAAAACTAGGCACCATTGCAGCGTAACAAAATAAAAATGAACCGAGACCACTTCCAAGAGAGATCAAGAAATGTTAGCCTTATGGGGAACTGTAAAGCAAGGCTGTGAGACCGGCCTAGCATGTCGGTCATAGCTTCCTGTGTGTAGCTGTTTAGCGATGAGGTTCTCATTGGTGTTCTCGCGTAATCTTTCTTAGAGATAGGACTTCAAGTCGAAGTTGAGTTGTAAAATGCCTTTACGCTAGAACTTGGGACTGAAGAAGTTGAACTGATTCGCATAACGAATTTCGTGAGCTTGTCTCGATCGGTAGTCTCAAGTAACTTGAACACCGCATCAAGACAAGACTTTGGGGTTGTCTCGCTATCTTCAAGATGTTTTGCCTTCTTTCTTGCAATACATGTTGGGTTTGTCTCACAACCTTCAAATAGACTTGTGCATGCCATCAGGCATATCACCCTGAAACAAAGCAAAGAGATGACATGTTTTGCACGTGTATAAACAAAGATGATAACTATTCTGTCAATTCTATCCAATTTCAAGTTAGAAAATAAAGAGTAAGTTCAAAATATCAATAGCATAATTTGGCATTGTTCATAATGCGGGAGCTTCACCACACACTATGGATTACCATGTCAACATAACAAGCATAGATGAAGGGCAAAGAAAATCATTGTATCTATTTTGGATAATGTGCATGGCATGTTGTTCATATCATCAGCCACATCAGTAAGATAAAACATGAGATGACAAGGTGCAAACGTGGGCTGCTTCACCACACACTAGATTATAGATCCACAAAACCAAGCATACATATAGGGAGTATTAAGTAATGTGCATGGTATGAATAAGAAATTTGGTTTTACAAGTAAAACTTAGAACTTACGGTTCTTACGAACATGCATTTTGGTAGAAACAGCAAACTAAACAAAGAAATGATAGGGAGTATGAGCAAATTAAACAAAGCAGCTTGAGGATAAAGGCTTTAGAAGGACTGACTTACATTAACAGCTAACACCGGCTTTATAATGCCCTTCTCCGTGTCAAGGGAAGGATAACTCAAGAATTTTAGCACGTAATCTTCTTCATAAGCATTGCCTGTACTCTACATTTTGTAGAGAGTAATTATAGATATGATAATACCGAAGGGATAGATGATAATGAAGATAAGATGCAGATTGATGCTACATAATCAACTACCAATCCTCGGAAGTACAAGCATTACAGACAAAATGTCTTGACAAGAGCAATGGGCTACACTTCAAGACCGGCATTGTCATGTATTCTACTTGTTGGTAAGATTAAATATAGATCTGATCTTTTTAGTAAATGGTGGGCGAGGGAGATAAGATGCGTAATGCTACAAAATGAACCAATCCCTCTTCCCATAATACAAGAGTGTTTTGAACACCGTGTACTGTACAAAACATTCTTATATTATGGGACGGAGGGAGTAATGATAATGTAAGTACGTTGATAGACCACGCTCAATCCTTACAAGAGGATCGCAGAGCTAAACCTCTTCAAAAGCATTGGGTTGATTCTAAATTTGTGTAAGAGTCCTTACGGATCTTATAATGTCCACCAAATGGATGATTACGAGGCTAACATGTGCAAAGTTGATGCTACATAATCAAACAGCTATGAAAGTAAGTATGGTCATACAGGCAAGAGGTACTCACAAGAGCAATGCAAAGGTGCGGATAGTTGCGTAGATTCTCAGGTCCCTTGAGAACGAATGTTCTTCCGCTAACAATTTTCATACAAGTGAGACATTAAGGCAAATGCAGAAATGTAGTTCAAATTGTGATGTGATATCATAGACAAGACCTTCTGCCGCAGCCGAGACCAATGTGTAACAAGATCATTCCAGTCACCGTCGGATAAATGTAGCATCGGAGACTTTACAGAAATTTCGTTCAGAGGCTTGCCATCGAAGTGTGCTTGCCTCAGGTAGGAATGATACTTCATCAACGAGTGCTTGAAAAGCGCAACCAACTCTTGCTCTTCATCACAATCCAGTTTGCTCCTCGCCTATTTAAAAGAATGAAATCTTGTGTCTTCTCGTCACAGAAACATATGCAAGAATGACCATGAATAACATTAGTACATTACTTACGCGTAAGTTGCGGAGGAAGACTGAAATTGTTCTGCGGTTCATGTATAATCTTTCCATGAAGGAAAGATGCGCACAAAGTTCCGACAACAACATAAGCTTCATCTTCTAAACTGGGAAGAAATGGAACATGGGTCCTATTTGCTGCAATTGGGGCTCTCTACGGTTCGAAAAGGATTTGGCAACCGGATTTGGTGTACTCTTTGCTGGAATGGGGTTTTGCATCGCATAATGGTGCTATGTCAATCGGCATAATCATACTGCTTTCTTGCAGCTTGGGGTCTGCTAAGTTGGGGCATCGAAATGACCAAAGGTAGTAGGGCTAGAGTCTGCTAGAGTTGGGGTATTTTGTGGGTTAGGTGATATTGCAACTACACCTAATGTGCTATTTGATTTATCAAAGCCACTACCTTTTCCAAATACTTTGCTTGTGCTCCTCCATGATCAAGCAATCACCCTCTTCCTTTTGAACGTCGATACACAAGAACAACATTTGAATGGATAAATATGGTATGATGACAGATGGAATATGTCTTGAAAATGGATAGGCGAGCGTATTCACATACATGATGTGTAAACTAAGCTAATGGCAGTTCAACAAAGTAGAAGCAATGCAAAGCATCGGTTGCAAGATATGTGCGAGCAATGTAACCTTGGAAAGTTAGAGCAAGTACCTTGATGGGTGAATAAGATAGGGCATCTTCCTCGACTCCTCCACTAGGAAGCTACATTGACTTAGGTCTCCCTCTAGCTCGTAATCACCGTTAGGATCATATTCTCGAGCATGAACTCAGAGGGTGGAGAGCGTTTGCATTGCATTGCATCCAGACCTTATTTCAGTCCCTTAATGCCAAGTTTGACAGCCATGGCATTGTTCTGCTTTATTCTTTTCATGCGTGCAAGCTCATAATCATTATGATGCTGTTTAGAATCTGAGATTCATGAAAACATAAAAGTAGTCAGATTATCTATGGAATGCAATGCGGATTCAACTCGGAGAGTGTCTCCCTATAAACCCATGCATATGCAAAGTTCACCTCCCCAACCGTCTTGACGGACCACACACGTAAATACAAGCCCCTTATGTCTCTATAACAGTGCACACATTTCAAAACTGAAGTAGGAACATTAGAATCATATGAAATTCAGATTTGAACAAATAAACTAAGCAATTATGAGTGGTGTAATGTTTAGCTTCAAGGGTGGAGTGTTGGTAGTGCGACACAAAGCAAGTAGGCAGATTGTATTCCATGTAAAAGATCGAAACCTATGTATAAGATGGAAATGACACTTTCTTTCTATACAATGCAGTGTGGAGGACATATCTCAGGATAAATCGGGTTGGCTTGGTGGGTGTTGCACGCCTGAGCCCTGAACGGACTGGGAAGGTAGGCACGGCGGCGTGCCCGGGCAGCGGTGACGCTGTTGGGCGAGCAGCTCCTGTCCTCCTGTTAGTCCGGCGTCTCCTCCTAGAGTCATGCCGTCCGCGGACGGCAAGTCGCCGGCGAGGTAGGCGGCTGAAGTAGAGATCGGAAGCGCCAGCAGTAATGTAGGGGAATCGAGGCATGGGACGACCCAAAATCCCGGGGTGGGCCGGCCCACCGTGGGCACCCTGTAGAGATTCACACCCGAGCGGCGAACATGCATTTTCAAAACTAATTTAGGAACATTCAGCTGAACAATTAAACAACTCTATTTTAATAATATCATATTCGTATTTGAACATCTAAGCTTGTTTAGCTTGATGCGTGGAGCAGTGTTATTATGACACGAAGCACGATTACGATCAGATAGTGATCATAAAAGGGGAAACTCTAAGCATATTTTTTTTAGCAAAAGAGGGTTTCCCCTCCGATTCTATTAAAGAAACCACCACGGAACCAACATGATCAATTAAACCCTAAGCATGATCAATTAAACCGTATTATGGCTGTGCCATGGCAGATTTGAAGCTGCAAACCATAGAAATGATATTTAGCATCCATTGTTTTCTTCGAACTAAGAACTAAATTCTAAGAGCTGAAAAGAAAGTAGAGTAACCAAGTTAAGATCTATTTTCTGATTGTTGAGATCAAAAAGTTGAGGAGATATGAAGTACCACCTCTCTTGCGGCGTCGTGTAGGCATCGGGGGTGCGATGGCTGTCGGTGGCGTTGAAGCAGACCTGTGACGGTAGACGGGTGCATTAGGGGATAAGTCCAGTTGCGGTGGAAGAGAAGGTCGTGTGAGCGGCCCCGGCAAAGAGGACGACGACGCTGATGAAGTGAGAGGACGCGATGCAAGGCTATTGGTCCGTCGCCGTGGATGAGAAACGTCCATCTCTAGTAGAGGACAACGCGGTCTTGGTAGGTGCTCCGGCATGGTGGAGGACGGTGGTGATGGATGTGGTGGAGGACGGCGGCGATGGATGGGGTGGCGGACGGAGGCTGGTGTGGGGATGGGGTGTTCTAGCACGGACGGTGTATGAATGGGAAAATGGAGGGAGAAGGTACGGGGAACCATGTTTTGGGATGCGCTTTATGCTGAAATATGGGAAAGTTATGAACTTAGCCCCGTTTGAAATTTGGACGTCTCGTCGGTTGGGGATATGACAAGAATCTCAAGATCTCGCCAATATTTGCCCAGAGCAATTTCGGGCGAGGAGAGGGTGTTTGGCGCCCATGGTTGGCACCCACGGTGTATGAACGGGGCTGACAGGTAGGGCGGTTGTGTCACGTCTGAGTGAAGTTACAAACCTGCCCCTATTGAATATATTTGCCTACATTGATTTCGGCTGAGTCGAGTTTGTTTTGCCGCCCACCGTGTATGAATGGGGAATGGAGGGAGAAACAGAGGTCTTTCGGATGAGCTTGAATCAAATTTGTTTTGCCGCCCATGTTTGACGCCCACCGTGTCGGAATGGGCTCAGAGGCGGTCGTGTCACGTCTAATTGAAGTTACTAACCTACCCCTATTTAGAGCATTTGAAATCGGGCCGATGGGTTGTCCGCGTAATGGGTACACAGTAATTTCCATCTGCCAAACACTTGGCTTCGGGCAACCGACGTGGGAGTGGACATTTTGCTGCTTCTTTCGAATTTTGGGACAATAAGCATCCATGTTTACCCTGGCAACTAAATTCGAATCCATTTTGTATTCCTATATGAATCTTTATAAATCATTCTATGTGTTTTTATATATCTTCAAAAGGACGACAAAGATGTATTCCACTGTCATATATGAATATGGTTTACAAATGCCGATACTCCAATTCGGAAACTAGTATCCAGTTTAAGGTGAATTCGAATATTTGGAACACTTCATGTCCAACTCAAATGTCACACGCAACATAATGTGTACTCCCTTTTAGATATGTACACAAGCGATGTATCAAGATTCAAATACCGAGTCAATCAACCAAGAATGTACAGAACTAATAGACATATACACACTTATAGAGTATATGGATCAATAATATCAACTAACATACATAAGCCAGGCCATTTGTACTTTTTTGGCTACAACAACATCCTTTTTTTAGCCAGCATCTTGGCCCTTTCCGACGCGTGGCACTTATGGTCCATCTATACTACTACTATTGCTGAATGCACATTCAGCCCGATTGGCATATTTGTAGGTCTGGCATAGCAATCCAAATGAAATGTCTCCGAGTCTTATCAATTAATACAAACTTGTGCTCTAATCTAATTACAAACCAAAAACAAAAAAACAATTATTACATGATCTCTAAAACAAATGGTTTGATTGATTACATGTACAGACAACACAAATGTTATTCAACTACGGAAAGAACATTTCACCTATGATTTACCAAGTAGGAATTTAATTTCCTTTTTCCTTCAGGACCTTAACAATCTGGTCAGTCTCAAATTTTGCTTCGCTTTTGAAATCCACCAAATATTTAATGATTGTCTTGAGTAATCGCTTGTGATTGTGCTATTTGCTTCCTCAACATGTCAACTTCATCTCTAAGTGCATAAGCAGAATCTCTTTCTACCACTAGTTTAGCCTCTAGAGCATCAGCAGTTGGCAATTCATAATGCACGATTGGGCCGGTGCCATTGCCGTGGGATGATGAAACGTCCATGGGGACCTCACTCTTTGATCTTGGGCTAACCTGTTTTGCCATTAAAGTTCCGATTGGATTCAGAAAATTTGAAGTTAGCAAAACATCTCAACTGGGAGTTATAACAGCAAACCATTTAAACAAACAAGGAATTAAAGAGTTTCAATTGGATGCAAAAAAGTACTAGTTATTAACATCATTGTAACCCGCTATTGCAGCAGCAAAGCAGTTAAACAAACAAGTAGATATTTAAGTTAAGGCAAACAGGTAATTCTTAACAGTAAGTATCAAACACATAGATAGGCGCAGTCTACAATATGATTAACAGGCTATGCCATTATGTAATCAACAGCAAACTAAATTAAGCCAAGCAACGTAATTGAACAATTTTGCAATAAGTGGCTAACTAAAATTCTGAGAAGCAGGTAACTGAACTTACGCTAGTTCTTTGTACAGGCACACTGCAACTTCTTTTTTGCTTACAAGGTTGTACAAAGGAGTCCATGGCATCAATTGCTTGGATACGCTGTCCCAAAACTTCTTTCTTCCCACACTGCATGGGTAAGCCGAATGGTTAATCTGGTAAGATGGTGCGTCCTTGATATGTTATATGAGGACGTGTAGTCAGACTAGTTGTAGCCAAACACATCACACTGGCTTTTACTGTATATTTCATGCGATTACTTTTGGCATATCGAGATCTAAGCAATCTACAATAGGATGAAAAGACCGACATCCTTCACATTATTGGCAAACTCAGTTCATAAAAACAAGCAATTCAACCATTCTGTGGGTAAATCAAAAGCGCCCCTGGAATATTTTTCACTATCCAATCATACACACAAAAAGGGGCGACGCCACCATAGGGGCTGGTATGGGTGGCCGCCTCAGGTGGCTGGAAAGTGTGCACCTAGTTTGAGTCGTGCAGGTTGGCTCATGCTAGTTTTGTTCGTCCGAACGCACGAAAGCGAGCAATGTAAAAATGAAGAAAATGTTTCAATTTGGATGGGCCAATAACATAAGTGCAAGGCAGGCTCTATAGCAGGCTCGCGGCCCAAACGAGCGCCTCCCATATCGATCGACAAAGGAAAAATCCCAATTCATTCGCTCCGGCCTCCGGTCTGGTTCGCTCCTAACCTAGCCGCCACCGACAGACCGACACAAGATTTCCTCGCGCCCTCGTTGGAGGGCGGTCACCGAGCTTCAAGCGAGCGGAAGGACAAGAAGATGAAGATCCAACCACAGGTGTAGCTGCGTGGGAGGCAGCGGCGGCAAGACGGCCATGGCATCGAGCTTGCACAAACGGACAGTCGCAGCTTGCAAGAGTAGCATGCGCAATGAGCAGGTACATCACATCCCTGATTATATCTAATTCAACTCTTCAATTTCTGGCCAATAGTTAAACCTGACGGTGTTGTAAAACTTCTTGTATGTAGGGAATCTATGAGAAAATGAAACCAATTTCTACTTATTTTATAACTCCCCGAATCAATACCGAATCGATGAATCTGATGTATCTAATCAAGTTTCCGGTGCAAACATACAAGCTCATGTTGTTCTTGAGCACAAGTGTCTAATGAACAGATCGCTAATGAAGGATTTGATGCAAACATTTTACATGCTCCTGGTGATGAACATATAGTGTCTAATGAGGGATCTAATGCAAGCATTTTGCAAGCTCATTGAAGGATTTAGTGTCTAATGATGATCTACTATGTTGAGAGAGATGAGATTTGCGAGGCATTGATGACAAGCAAATTATAGTGCATTTTCATAGCTTGAGGAAACATCGAGGCCATCTACCAGAAAGTCCCCATATCATGACAACATAGCATAAATACTTTTCTAATTTGTTGTTTGAAACTATTGGCATACTTGTGCAGGATATATATATTGATATGCAGTTTGCGCACTGGTTATACGTGCAATTACACTTCGATATTTTCAGCCATAGAACGAATAATTCAAGCAGGTACAGACCATGTTTGTAGTCCTTGTACACCATGTTGCATTTTGTGTTTTTTGGTGCTTGCATCATTTAGTGTTTATAATCTGAACTACTTTGGATCATTAGCTGGTTTTCAAAGTGCATGTAGCTTCACATTTCTCAAGTTATGTTGATTTCCAGAGTGCAAGTGCCTTCGTATTTTTTAAGTTAAATGTCCGCCCTGGTAACTTGAATTCGTGGATCAGCCATCGCACACAAATCATACACGAATGCCGGTCTGAATTAAATGAAATGCGAGGGACTTACGCTAGCTCGTTGTATGCAGGATCACTGCAGCTCGCTTTGCGCTTGGGATGTTCCATGTACAAGTCCATGTTACCACTTGCTTGGATGTGCAGGCCTTGTGCTCCTTGCATCCCCCTCTGCATTTTTGACCCCGCGAATGGTTGATCAAATAAGAGGAATCGACCTTGATGTTGTACCAGAGAACAGATACTCACAAGGTTATACGGGTGTGCAGGATGTGTACCAGATCCCGTAGCCCCGTCATGCTTCGCTAAAAAATGGATTTGCTTGTTTCAGATGATATCTCCAGAAGAAATAAGAGTTAAAATCAGAGTTGCATAGGCGTGTAAGCTAAGTGAGCAGTGAAAGGATATCCAAACATCGTCGGAACAGTGCACAAGGGAGTGATGTGTGGATACCTAGTTCGGGCCAGCGTTTGGGCATGCTCGCCTAGCTAGAGTGCAGGTCACTTCAGAGCCGTTGAGGGTGATGCGCTGGCGTTGGCTGGCCGCACACGGATGCAGATCTTGAGTGGCAACGGAGCGCTACGATATGGTGGACGAGACCGTTGGTGAAGCCCCAACGACCTCGGGGGGCGGAGGTGCGACGATGTGCTCGGTGAAGTAGCCCCGGTGAGCTGGGAGACGGCGTCGGTGAAGCGCACCTGATGCGGTGGAACTCGGTGTCTGTGAGGCACGTCAGTTGCGGCGGCCGACGTTGTCGGTGGACCACCTGGTGCGGTGGACGAGGGCGTAGATGAGGTAGCTCCGGTGCGGTGGTGAAGCGCGACCGTCGCCTTCGTCGTCGTCGTCCGGCACAGAGGTGGCGAACGGTGGGGAAAGAGATGAGACGAGGGGAGATTCGAGGGATGGCAGCGAATTAGGGATTTGAGCAATCTGGGCGCGGAAGGGGACGGTGGAGAAGAGAGATTTTGGAGGGCTGTAATTGGGGCCGCCAGATACTTCAATCCAAAACATGGAAGCGCGAACTTATATTGTCGTCGTCCTTTTTTTGGGGGGAGGGGGGTGGGTGGCTGGGTGCTACGCGTCCGTCCGACACACGCGACCACCCGACAGACTATGCTTGGTGCCTTAAGGCACCTGCCTTTGTGTCCTTGACATGTGGGCCCAACAGGTGGCTGGCCCACATGTCAATCACCAAGGGCAGTTGCCTTTAAGGCACCAAGCAAGCCCACCCCTGACGACCACTGGTTTGCACAGTGCGCCTACATTTGAGAATGCAAATGAATCTTCTTTCATTTGCAAAGCGAATCAGTATGTATTACCATGCCCGTGTTTTCCTTGCAATAATTAGACATTCGAACGAGATACTCCATCCTTTCACTTTTGTAAGTCGTTTGAGACAACTTAAAATGAACTGTTTTGCACATTGTCCTAAAATGTCTTCAAGGTCTTATAAAAGTGAACAGAGGGAGTACTATAAATTAATTAATGAGGAGTTATTTGAATTTTTTTTGAAAAGGTACCCACGCTAACGTGGATTAGAGTGTGTCACATAATTAGTTATTTGAATTAGAGTGTGTGTCACGTAGTTAGTTATTTGAATTAGAGTGTGTGTGTCACGTAGCGATCTCCAATTCTAACGTGGATTTAGCATTTCACTGTATCCATGCTACTTTTTAATACAAATTCATATGTATATGATGAACACCATGGTAGTGAGAAAACTTTTGGATGGATTCAAACATATGACCTACAAAATAGCACAACAAATTGAGCCAATGTCAACTTTTCAAACTTAGTATGGCAATTTAATTCAAATAATTACCCGTATGCTTGGTCCTCGGTTCAAATCTTACAATGTACAATCAATTGAAACATCAATATTAAGTCTCGTACTATGTACATTCAAATGTTGTTTTAGCCCCCCCAAGACAAACGCTACATACTTCTGTACGGTCAATCTTCCTCTCCTAACCACCTTAGCAAGCTATCGGTTTCCAACACGTTCATTCTTTCTCTCCATGTTTCGATCTCTAAGTCTCTCAACTACACAACCACTTTTCCACCTCTTTTACCATATGTTTTTACCTCACACACCCGCCATTGCACCCCATGCCGAGCTCTCTCTCGCGCCCCCCTCTCCCTCTCACCCTCTCGCGCTAAATACATGCATTGCCTATCTAGCCCCCCAACCTCTCGTGCGCACGAACGCATGTTGTATATCTAGGTCACTCCATCGAGACTGTCTCACTCTTTCTTCCGCACGGCGGGCCACACTTGCTCAATTTAGCTCTCTTTATCTGAGTCTCGTTTAACCTCATTTTCTTTCACACACAAATGATATATCTACCTGTTCGGGCCTCGATCGACACACTCTATACTCTCTCACACAGATTGTCTATCTAGGTCAGTCCATCCAAGCCACCGCCACTCTTTCGACCTCATGGTGGGCCACGCTCACTCAATCTCTCTCTCTCTCTCTCTCTCTCTCTATCTCTCTCTCTCTCTCCGTATGTCTCGATTTACCTCGCTCTTTCTCGGACAAAAACGATATATCACCATGTTTGAGCCCAATTCGACCTATTCACATTGTATACTCTCTCACGCACATCGTCTATCTAGGTCACTCTCTCCAACCCGTCTCACTCTTTCGATCGCATGGCGACCCTATGTGATCGGTTGACCTTGCTTCCTCCCATGCACAAAATATACCTACACGTCTGCGGATCGGATCATCTCTCAAGCTCTATCTTACAGCCCTCACCCTTACCAAAAGCTCACTCGGACAATATCTGTCCGGAGCATATATATTTGTTCAATGAATGTCGGACCACACTCACTTTGTCTCTCTATCTACATGTCTCTCGATTGACCTCGCTTTCTCATAACGTATCTTCCACGCGTTGAAGCTACTACCTCTCCATCCCTCGCAAAGCCGGGGCTATTTACATTGCGAGGGGCACTCTGACCTTGGATTAATTTGTGTAGGCATTTATTCCGGTCGGTTTAGATTATATTTTCATAGCATTCGGCCCACAACTACTCCAAACACCGTTGCAACCCACGCAACTCCCCTAGTTGATTTCCCTCTGGCTCGGTCATCGCTCTCTACTTACGTCCTTTCTCGCCTTCAACGTCGCACCATGGTATTATTGAAAAAACTATGTTGTTCTCTTTAATTATTATAAATAAGCTACAAAACTACACACCGATAGTCCACTTGGAATGGAACAAATTTCGACCCACAAATTAAAGTGCTACAAACTAGACACCGAGGGGCCCACATGTCATGAAACAAATTTGGACCCATATACAAATTAAAAAGTAAAGGACGAGGATCGAACATGCGACCGGGCCTTCAAGCTGCACGTCAATAGGCAACATACGTAGAATAGTAATGTTTGTTGTACCCCCTTTGTTCACGTAATGTTTTTATATTACCACATCCTAATTAATGGATAACATGTAATATTATTTTTAGTACTATTCGCCTTCATTCTTTGGTGGGTTCCATGTGTGCTCTCTCTATCCTCCCCTTCTGCGTTTTAGGACGACGGGCAAACAGGAAGAACTTCATGGGCGATGTTGCCGTTGACCATATCTGGACGCGTTCACAAGTCACGGCACCAGTTTCACGTACTTGCAGCACTAGTCAGTGTGTACGTGCAATGCGCGTTAATTTGGAAGTATATTAAGTGCATGCGGATATTAACTACTAGGATATTATTTGCGTGTTGTCATGTGATTAGCACTATTTTTGGCATTAAATTAATTGCACGCTAAACGTGTTGGCGCCGACATTGAAGCAGTCTAGGTCGTTGGATGACAAGGAATACATGTGGCTTGATGACGTTTTATATTTAATTTGATACGGCTCTAGCGAGAACATTCAATCGATCAAACCATGCATTTCGTTCGATCGACTCCGACTTTAAATTATACGATGATCGATATAAAATAAACGGAAATGATAAATGTTCGGATTTTAATCATGGCAATCCGAACGTTTTTCATGGCAAATTTAGATTACGCGGCGGCGGCGGGGGTGTCTCGCGGTGGGAAGCGACTCCTCTGCCGTGCTCTGTGTCGTCAGACCTTGACCGGCGACGGTGGCGTCTTGCGCCGTTGTTGGCGTACTCCTGGACGTTGGCCTAGCTTCAAGGAAGGCCAAAATGTTCTGGACTTTGGAGCGAGTCAACTAGCGGGAGGAGGCGACTGGCGTTGGTGCAAGGAAGCGGTCGAAGACGGCCATCCATGCCGCTGAGGGGGGCACTGGCACCCGCGCGGGGACAGGCGCTATCAACGGCGCGACGGAGAAATTCATGTGCATGGGCACTGGCATGGGCGCCGACGCTGCCAGCATCGCCGAAGCGCGCTGGCAGTGCACGGCACCGCAGCGCGGCGTCGGCGCTGTGCATGCGCAGCAGGTGCACGGCGTGAAAGTCGGCGGGACCTCGTGGAACCCGTGGCATCAAGCTTCGGCGACAATGTGCGGCTCCCAGCCCATCAATGCCCGCAGGGATGGTATTTGGCGCGGTCAGGCGATGGGAGCGGAGCAGGGAGCGGGGAGACGGCGTGGCGTCTTCCCGCAAGGCAGTTCAAGCTCATCCCAAAGCGCCTTATGTTCTTGAGACTCCGGCTGGGTGTCTTCCTCATGAAACTGGAACACTAAGGGCAGACCATCGTGATGCCGCATGGCATACGTTTAGGTCAGGCTAGTTGGAGGTAGACGACAGGAGAATCGGAGAGGAAGAGAGAGGATTGCAGCGATACCGGGTAGTGCGGGGTTGATTTTAAACTGCGGCACCGACGACATTAAAAGTGGGAGCAGCTGGGATGACGGTGGCGGCGGAGCCTGGTCAAAGGGCTCTCCTCCTGGTGAGTCTGCATAGCGGTCTGCTCGCACGCCTCCCTGACAGCCGGCCAGCTGATGCGCTCGCCACGCCTCCCGTCGACTCACACGCTTCTTTGGGACGGCACTCTGCCGATGAGAAGCGGGGACTCGTGGCAGCACGTAAACACCCACTGTTTCAATAGTGAAAGCGTTAAGCCTTAACGTGATGTGTCTTTGTTCCAAAATACCTTGGCTCTTCATTTGTGCAACTTGTCATAAGCAGCTTGTCTCGAATTGAAGAAAAAACTTACGAAGTAATATTTGTGCCATATCACGTGACCATGCTCGGTTTCAAGAATTTATGCTCACTTTTGGATTTTCTGAAATTTAAGATCTAGGATTCAAACAATATCATAACCTGCATCATGCAATAAATTTTCAAGTCGTACATCTGTCTGTTGTATTTCTTAAGAAAGGATTTGGTCAAACATTTTGCTTAGTTAAACCTCCTTTCCGGTTTATAGGGCTCAATTCAAAAATCTCACCAACCAAGGTAGATGGTGAGTGGTGGAACAATTGTTGTAGTTTGCAAAACCACTCAATTAATGTGCTTGTTTTCCCCAAAAATTGTGTTTACGAATGCATTAATTGCAATGCATGCATGCATAAAGTACATGCATTGGTCAATTTTCTCTTAATACTTGCATGTAATGATTTATTGCACCTTGAAATCTGAACACGTGATGGGGAACAACCAAATTGAGACTTATAAAATGGGAAAACTAAAATTTTGAGATAAGCCCTATAAACCGGAAAGGAGGGAGTAAAAGGATAATCCCTCCGTGCATTGCATTGCACGATATATTAACTCAAGTACTAGGCACGAACAAACGGGCTCAATTCTGTGCTCATCCTAGTGTAGTAGTAGTAGTACTAGGCAATGCAGTTGACGGGTGACCTTGACGAGCGGCGACCGAGGGAATTGAACCATGCTCGGCACGGTAGTTAACGTTGTCTAGTTACTAAAGCATCCCTCCATTGTTCATTGGTAGTCATTATGGGCCAGGGACATGAGGGGAATTTCCTAGGGCTGGAATTCTGGCCGCCAGATATTTCGACTTGAAACGTTGAGGCTCGACTGGTTGGGGTTGCCTAATATGCGTACCACGCACGCCATCGAAGGACACGAGCCCGTTTTTTAGGATCAACACGAGCCAAGGTCTGGCTGATGCAGCCGTTGGGTCCTACCATTTGAGAATCTGAAAGGAACCTTTTAAATTGCCGAGCGAATCTATCGTATTACAATACCCGTATTTTCCTTGCAAATACTAATCTCAACGTGGTAATTGATTTATGACGAGTTGTTGAATTAGAGTGAATTTGTGATATAGTGATCTCAATGTGGATTTCACATTTCATGGTATCCCTAGTAAGTTTTCCAATGCAAATTCAAATTTAAAAGATGAACAATATGGAGGTGAGAAAACTTTGTATGTATCAAGCATATGACCACACACACACACACGCACACACACACACGCACTCACACAACAACAATCAAATAAGTATAGTGCATCTATTTTTCCAACCCATGCATGTATGACACGAGTTCAAAAATACTCCTTCTATTCCTAAATATTAGTCTTTTAGAGAGTTCAACAAGTGACTACATACGGAGCAAAATGAGTGAATCTAGACTCTAAAATATGTCTATATACATCCGTATGTGCCAGTCCATTGGAAGCCTCTAAAAAGACTAATATTTAGGAACGAAGGGAGTAAAATGTAAGACATTCATGGTCCTCAGTTCAATATTTAAAATGAACATGAAACTGAAACATGAATATTAAGTCTAGTACTACTGTACATGCAAATGTTGTATTTAGGCGTAGCTATGATTGTCGGGGGTCAACCCCTCGACCTTAGATAAAATTGTGGAGCTCTGTTTAGGGTTGTTTAGATTATATTTGTCCCCACCCTCCCAACCACTGATCGGTAGTGCACCCCCACCCCTCCTCCCCAGGAGAATATCATGTGCCCCCATACCTTAGATGCTATATGCCGATACAAGTTGCTTGGAGCTTGTAGATCTGAGATATAGCAGCTCACATGATGCGTCTTAATTTTTTTGCAGGAAACCTTGATAAGTTTGAGAATTGCACACAATTTGTACAAAAACTACTTAGATGCCCTTTGATCCCATATCCAACGACCTCGAAGCTCGTATCACCGTAGCATCTAAGATGAAGGAGGACATCATAATCTCAAGTATGTAAGAATATCATGTGCTACCACACCTTAGATGCTTTGGTTATACAAGCTCTAATGAGGCGTTGGATTTGTGACCCAACACCTCCTCGGTGGTTCGAATGGTTTTTGCGTAAAAGCCCCAAAAGAGTTCGCCACCGCTTACAAGCACAAAGACTGCTCGAGATGCCATTGGATCTCGAGCAAAGCGACCTCCAAGCTCGTATCACCGTAGCATCCAAGCTGCGATAGCACCTTATGTTTTCTTGCACGGAGAGTATGAGGTGCTCCTTGCAAGTAGATTCTATGGTGATCTGAGTTCACCGAGATCTAACAGCCCACAATAGGAGGTTTGAATGTTTTTGCAATATACGGCTGATAGAGTTTGGGAAATGCGCAGAAAGTACAAGTACTATGCATGTGCCATCGATCCGATCATATGACCTAGATGCTCATACCACCGTGGCGGGTAATTAAGCTACGGGAGCACCTAATATGAGCACCGGGAGCCGTTGGATCAAAGATGCAGCGGCACACACGAGGCCCTGAATGTTTTATTTGCAAAAAACTTTGGAGAGTTTGGAAATTGCGCATAATTACAAAGACTACTCCCAAGCCATTGGATCTCACTTCCAACGGTGTAAAAACTTCGTATCACCATAGTATCTAAGCTGCGGGGTGGATGTGATATTCTATGCATTTGTCATTTTTGTTCGTAAACTTGCAAAATACGTGTAACTCGTGCGTTACTTGTCTAACCGCCGCAAAGTGTTTGTTCAAAAAACCATCCTACACTGAAATATCGGAACAACACGGGGTCCCACTTGTCATTAATCAAATTTGGACCTAAAACTAACAAATCTGAAAGGCGAGATTGAGCCGGCAACGTACCTACAAAGCGTAAGTCGATAGCCTGAAAAAACGAACGGTTGTTGGCTTTGTCCCATAACTTGATTTTATACAGTACTTGCGTTGAGTAGAGTAGAGGGAGTGCCTCGTCAACACGTGCATGGCCGTTGTCTCACTTACGGGTGGGTCCCAGGTCTGCGATCTCAATCTCTCTTCTCTCCATCGTTTAACCTTTCCACGGGCACACACGAAGAGCGTCGCTAGCTTGCCGTGGTGTTATTACAACTAAAAAAAGCTTGGAAAATAGAAGAATCGCCTAGAACAAGAGACGTTGTGGCTGGTCGAGACGGAGCTAACCGTGCCACGTTTGCATGATGAAGGCTGTGTGGCTAGTGGGGTGTTTTCGACCGACCGGTCGGGTCCCGAGGTCGAACCATAGGTACCTACGTTTGATCTGATATAGTTTTACATGCCCATTTTTCCTCCGTGCGAGGCGTGCCACACCCTACCGCGGTTTCGGGGTCCTCCGGGTGGTGCACGCATATATTCTTCTGACGTGGGGCGCCCTACCGCTGCGTTTTACGGGTCCTCCTCGGTCGTAGTGCGAAGCAAGTAAATGAGTCGTCAAATCACGAAAGACCACCTTTCCGCCGAGTACATCGGTGAAGCACGGTGGCTAGCTAGTTGGGCTAGTTCGACCGATTAGCTAGGCCGCCGCCACATTTGTTTTTTTCACCCCTTTTTTATCTACTTGCGGCGGGTAAATTTAAATATCCACCGCGGCGTTGCTTTCGGTGTTTGGGTCCGACAGGATTTTTAATTTTTGATTGACGGGAGCGGTAGCGGCAGGATTTTTAATTTTTGATTGGCGGAGGCGGTAGCGGTAGCAATTAGTCACGATGACTTTGCCTGTAAAAACCCACTGCTCCCTGATGTGAGAAGTCGTCGACTAGTGTTTTACCGTGGTGAAAACCAAAAGATTCCCTGCTCCTCGGCTGGCTCCCTCCGCCTTCCCGTAGATTGCATTGCCTTTCAGCCGTTTCTCCCCCTTTGCTTCCTCTCCCCATTGCTTCTACCTGGTGCCATGGCGGCGCAGCAGATCACGGAGTCCGAGGTGAGGCGCGACACGGGAGCTCCATGCCAAGGATGCGGAGCTCAGGGCCAGGACATGGAGCTCCGTGAGCTCAAGGAGGAGAGGAGTGCCATGCTCCTCCGTTATGTGCGGGAGTTCACGGAGCTTCAAAAGTGGCGGGCGTCCACCACAAAGATGCTCGAGGCGCCGGCGTTATCGGCAGAAAGCGGGAGATATGATAGGCCGTCAGGGGAGCCGGCTGGAGCGCGAGCGGGCCGATCGTGACGAGGTCCAGGATCGCCTCAACCACTTGGTGAACGAAGTTTCCACGCACGTGTTGCGGCTGCGCGATGCCTACTGTCGTGCCAGCGCGACGATGCCGGCCGTCGGGCTAAACCCGTTCGACCACCCGGTCGACTTCAATGAGTTGCGGCTTGCTGACCTGCTCTCCTTCTTCACCTATATCTCCGAGGAGCTGAGCCGTCTCCACGCGATGGTGGGGGCTGAGCTGGACAAGGAGGGGTTGCGCGCTGCCGTCGCCGTTGCCGGGCGAATCCTTTCAGGGCTCTGTCACCAGAATCCATTCGTGCCATTGGACATCGTCTTTGACGAGCTGGCTCCCGTCAACCGGGAGCGGACTCTGCGGGCGGTTGCACCCTGCATCACCAACGTCGTGCGCCTCGAGAAGCAGAGGGGCTTCGGAGGTGTTTAGGCGCCCTCTGCATGGGCATGTCCATGTCTCGTCGCAACATGACCGTTGGATCAAGCTCAGACGGTGCAGATCGATCCTTTGTAGCACAAAGCGTGTGGGTGTGTTTGGTTGCATTCTCATCTCAATATAGTTGTTTCCTCTTCGTGTATTTTTGTCAACCTACTAGTGTGGTACTATGTTACATATAGGAGTAGTTGACATGCGCACAACATCATTTGTTATCGTCATATCTTACTACACTAACAACAAGATTGTGTAGTACTTAAGTATGAACCACTGCACATGCCTAGTAGTAGGAACACTGTGTATGTTCAAGTGGCTGCCGTGTTTCGCACTCCTCCGTCGTAAGAGTGGAAACGCTTGCTGTAATCATTTTTTTCTTCAGAATGAAAAACAATGGACATGCTCTACTGTGCGGATCCTCCTCGAGCCATGCACTAAATTACTCACTTTCGCCTACGTGTGGGACAGCCAGCACCTGGGTCCACCAGCCATGCACTAAATTACTCCATAGTAGAGTGACGATAGACTAGCCCGATCGAACCGCCGCAGTAATGCCCAATGCGCCGTCAAATCACAAAACCCCTCCTTTCCAAAGAATAAGTTGAATGGACGAAGCAACCATCATTTCACTCTTCTCTCTCAGCTTCCTCCCTTGAAGAAAACCCCCACTCGCTTCGCTTCTCCCTCATCTCGTTCCTCCTTTCACTCTTCTCTCTCAGATTCCTCTCTTGGATGGACGCCAGAGCACCGGCCGACGTGTTGTCTATGGCTCTGGCCAAAACCGTCGAGGCTCATGGTACGAAGAAGCGCAAGCACCCCGCCGAGACTACCACAAACAAGCTCAAATCCATCGCCCTGTCCAAGCCCCCCTCTCCGGTATCCCTCATTAAGCAAGTCCAGGTAATGTCTCTTGTTGACGATCTTTTTCTCGATCTTGATTGTGTTTTTTCATCTAACATGCAGTACTAGTACTGGTAGTACAACTTTCTGGGTGATCTTGCATGTGATTTTTGTGTGCCAAATGACGGTTCTAAATTCCTCTTTTGACCAAAACATGCGAGAGGTTGACACTGGTTTCTTATAGATTACTTTCAACTACTCCCTCTGTCCCAAATTTCTTGTCTTAGATTTGTCTATACAGATGTATCTAATACTAAAATGTGACTTGATACATCCGTATCTAGACAAATCTAAGACAAGAATTTTGGGACGGAGGGAGTACTTTATGAACATCAATGCTACCTTTTAAGAGGGTATATTTGCCTCAGTAACTTGTGTTATGGATATTGCATGTAATCCCTCTGCTCTCATGCCTTTCAAGACATGTTCTAGTGTCTTTGTTCACTCATTTTTGTGCGTATATGTAGTCATATATGGAGTATAATATCGAAAATCATCTTATATTTCTGAACGGAGGTAGTATTGAAATATGGTTTCTGTTTGAATTAGAACCAGGTCCGCGGTGGAGATGAAGTTCTCAAAGTCATGCCGTGTGAACTGGAAGACTGATGATGAGTTCTCTTGCTGAACTATCCAGCTCTTTGTGTCCTTGTCGCCACATGTCCCGAACTAGTGTGCACTTTGTAGCATTGTTGTCAGGCGTGTTCTCGAGGCTGTACTTGACCACAACAATTTCACAGCTGTGCCTTCGATTACGAAGGGTGTGGTTCTTGTAAAGCTTCCCAACAAATCTGATGCGGCTTGTCTTCATCATCATGTTTATGAGTGGAAAGACCACTCTGTTAGGTTCTCCAAGGTTGACAAGATGGTGATGGTGCATGTAGACATCTCACACGAAGTCCATGGCCTAGTCGGTTATGCGGGGTTCATCCGTGGAGTCGGTGGCAAGAAATAGTCTGCAGAGTTTAGTTAGTGCAACTTTGCTTGTCCGTAGTAAGTACTATTGTTCAAGATTTGATTTTTGTTTGTGAACCCTGTATTGTTTATTAGTTACGCCACTTTTGGTGTGTGGTCGATCCACGAAAGCGGTCTATGTGAATGTCCATCCACTCAATTCATGCATACATTGTGAAGTATCCAGATCATATTTTTTGTGAGGACGGTTTATCAATTATGGTTACACTCCAATAATTGTATGCATTGAAGGGTTTATCGCACCCACCAGGATTTCCAGTCCCATGGATGTTCGGTCCATACGATTTGTCACGACCTTTGGACTGTCCTGCTTGTGGGAGTAGGCAGGGCCCCTTCATGCCACGCGTAGTTGGATGATCAATCATCTGTTTAGTACTTCAACATAGTGATTTCCTGTTAAGGATTCACTCGTGTCACATCAAGTAAATCTTATTGATTTAATGTCTAAATCTTATTGATTTAATGTCATGTTTTCTTTCTTTTCCTGTAATTTTACGATGCAGGTTTTGCCATGTGACATTCATCACAGAATAAACCGTTTGGTTTGCTCTACGATGGCTATTTTTGCAGGTTTCACTTCTTATATGTCGTGTCGATGCTTGAAGGCCTTTGTCCATCACTTATATTCTTTGGAAAAAATTGGATCGATCACATTTATGCAGTACAAGCTGAATCCCTATGATGAACTGCAGTTTGGTTTAACAAAAGCATACAATTAGTCCTTCTCGCGTTTAAAAGAAATGAAGAAAAAAAGCTGGATCACGGTCACGGATCCTAGTCAAGTTAGAAAGCTCATCATAGCAGACCGGACATGATCGCCATTGTCTCGCCGCAGATCGAGCACCGGCAGTTGCTCTAGCAGCGGCAATGACAGCCGGCAGCATTCGATCCAGCTTAGGATTGGGCACCGACAGCGTCGTGATCAGTCCGATCTCTGGGAGGATCGGGCATCGACACTGGCACCAACTCTACAAGGAGCACCATCTCCGGCAGCAGCATCGACTTCGGCACCTGCACCAACACTTGCACTTGCATTTGGTCCGGCCCG
Source organism: Aegilops bicornis (assembly GCA_021605145.1). Lineage (NCBI taxonomy): Eukaryota > Viridiplantae > Streptophyta > Magnoliopsida > Poales > Poaceae > Aegilops > Aegilops bicornis. The sequence continues at coordinate 187,376,762 of CM038674.1, forward strand.
TGCAGTTGCACCGACAACAGACTGGGCTGCAGTTGGCACTTCATATACCAAAGTCCTAACACAAACCGACATGTCCACCTTCTTGGTAAGCATAGGCCGCCCAAGTGCTTCGTTCTTTTTTCTTTCCATGTTGTTTCAGATGATTCACTGTGTTGATCTAACTGTTTGGGTATGTCTTCTTGTTTGCAAACAGATAATTCCTAGAGCAATGGAGGGAGTCGTTCAACTATCCGGGCGACCGCGGCCAAGTTTCTCTTACCATGCGCAGCCTTGATGTGAATGAACCTGCTCAATATACCGTAAGTACAAAGGATGGTCGCATGATGATTGATGCTAAAGGATGGTCAAGGTTCAAATCTAAATCATATCTTGCGGTAGGGGATGATGTCAAAATCGAACTTTCTCGGCAAGGAGAGCTGGTCCAAATCAACTTTGAAATTCTTGATGGCGACGCATCGCCGAACTGATCTATCCTCCGAGAGATTTTCATGTAATAATCTGGCATGGTGAAACAAGTGTCACTGTGTATAAGTAGTACGACAATATTATTTATCACATGGTATATCGTTGATAGAATTGCAACTCTGATTCTTTGGTTAGGAACTGTTGTTCGATTTCATTCCAACAATTTGCCGTGCTTTATTCAATTTTGTGTATTCGCCTTGCGACAACATCTAAAACCAGCGCAGTACCGATCGCTTGCAATATGAAAAGCGCTGAGGTAGAACACATGGGCCCCCAAACATGCAGGGTCGGCCTACGGCCCAAAGTCCAGAACCGTGAGCTTATCTGAGTAAAAAAAACATCTGAGTATTATATTCTCAGCTGAACCCCCATAATGCCCGTGCATTGCAGAGGGAGTATATTTCTCGGCAAGGTGAGCCTGTGATATAAAAGATTTGTATATTTTTTTCTGAGAGGAGTATCTCTCTGTCAAAAATATATTTATGTGTAACTAGTTACTCCTGTCTTTCTACTTCCTTTCGCTGATATGTGGGGCAACCGGCAATGGGGTCCACGTGCCATATGCACAAATTAGAGCGCACAACTTCACGATAGACACACCCCGGTCGTAGCGCCGCAGTAATGCCCAATGAGCCGTCAAATCACAACCCCCCCTTTCTAGCTTTAGCAGTAAGTTGGACGGACGAAGCGACAATATTTCATTGGGCCTGAATCCCCTTCTCCCTCGTCTGCTTGTTCAGAGAAAACCCCCGCTCGACGATTGCATAGGGTTTTCTCATGGAGAACTCAGTATGAATTCTTCATCCATCCCGATAAATCCAAGTCCCTTGGTCGCAGTAATCCTAGGATGGTAGCCGCCGCCATTGATGCATTTTCTTCATCTTGAATCTAGTGTGTTTCATTTGCGATTGCCCAAAGTTCGAGTACCCTACAGATTTCTGCGCCCTCGGCGACGCATACACTTGTTCCTTCTCATCCTACCACCGCATTTTGAAAGCAGCGCAGTATGTTCCTAGAATCCTCTTCTCTATCCGGGAGGGTGGGGTTTTTTTGAACATGCTGTGTTGTCATATTATTTTTCCTACAGTGTATTATTTGCTCTACCAGAACACATGTGCTCAAGATGCTTGGCCTTGACATAACTGAATACACAAGTTTAATGGTCACAGTGAAGACAAGCCATGGATATTATTTCTGAGTCGGGTTCATGAACCAAGAAGATCGCTACTTTTTTTATGGCCGAACTTTCTCAAGTGTTACGGACTGAAAGTTGGCGCACGAATGTTGATGGAAATAGCAGAACCTGCTCTCATCTTCACTGCGATCTTCCACCCTGACGTCATTCCAATTGTTCATCCATGTTAGTTTTGTATTTGGTTCTTGCTTGTTGCCTCGATTACTTCTTAATCCACCTATTCTGTCTAACTAATCACAATTTAACTTTAGAAGTAGCAACGAATCTCTCACGAAGATGCTACTTCTAACTAATATTTTCTTATAATTGGTGGCACATGCAGGTTTTTTCAGAGTTAAGCAGTCTGCTCGTTTGTTACTCTGTAATAATTCGGCTGTTACTAATGGCCTTTGAAGTAGACTGGATTGACATCCACAAGTTCCTACACTTTATTGATCGTCTTGAGGTCCTTGTGGGGCGTTTCAATGGTGGAAGGCCACGTGGGATATGTGTGCCACTGCTGCACTCGTTGAACAGGTCCAACTGTGTCGAGAAACTTATGTTATGAGTTGTTTTCTATTATATATGTTGTTCATAAACTATTGCTTATACACAGCTTTACTGTTGTGATCTTCTTGAAACAGGAACTGCCCAGTTCTATTGTTCCTATACAGATGCCTGACCATGGTCGGGTCAGACTTGCGCTTGGTCACAACATGATGTTTATGTCGACCTACTCAATTCCCCTTGGAGGTGAAAAGATACTTATTCATGGGTGGTCTCGGATAATGAAGGCCCGTCCATCTTGGAGAATAGGATGTAAGATTATGTTCATGCTTTTCCATGGCTCTAAAGCGAATATCCTGTTTATTGACCACGTTGCGAGATGAAGCCGCTTTTAGAAGGTTGTGGATGCGCGGGGTGGCGCCTGGGCCTTGGCGGCCTCACCCTTGGTTAACTGTAGGCAAAGTAGCACTGTTCGAGGCGTGCTTTGTACGGTTGAACCTGTATAAGTACTCATACTGCTTTTAGCTTTGGTTGTTAAGTGCCCCTGCTGGTTTCAGTTAAGGTTGTTAAGTACTCCTGCTGCTTTTCTGATACATCGTGTTTCTTGATCTGTCTTCCTCCGGCCGCCAAAACCAAACCAGCGCCAGTAGCCGCTTCTTCCGCCTCCCACGGTGGCTGCACCTCAAGACGCCTTGCCGCCCACCGTCTCCTAAATCGTTAACGCCGACGTCCTCCGTGCGCTTTGGTGCGCTTCGCCCGGCGCCGCCTCTCGCTTGTCAACATGGTCAACAAACAACGAGAATCGGCGGAAATGCGTGGAGAGGATGACAGTAGGGGCCCACCATGTCAGCTTATGGAAAAATAAAATGCTTCCTCCTAGTGTTTTCCTGACATCTGGGACCCACGACATTGTGAGCGTATATAGTCAATAGACAAGAGAACAACACAAGATCGGCTGACACCTAGGATGTAGCTACTCGAGCAGTATTTTTTTGTTTGGTATTGTTGAGACGGAGAAGGGTTTGAACTGGGCTGTGGCCCGTCTAGCCCAGGCTTATAATTTATGTTCACCATGTGACCAGCCCAGCTATTTTTTTCTTTGTGAAAATGAGCCCAGTTTACTTTTTCTGAAGAATACCCAATCCAGGCCTACTTATTTTGCTACATACGATGATGCGCAACTCTTTCAAGACGCCTGCAAATCTTGAAAGTAATATGAAATGGGTTGTAAATATAAAAACAAATGACAAATTGGTAATTACTTTACAATTTCTGATTTTTTTTACATTTTCAGATTCCTATTTCACTGGGCATTAACCAAATTCAAATATATCTTCAAAGTACTTTAAATCTAGCTCGACATGTCGGTATTAAAAATAGTTTGGAACCCACAGAAATATGCGAAATTGTACAGCCAACCAAAAAAATCGCAATAAATTGCATAAGAAGTTGCCATGAGCTATATATAAATTATTAAAAAAAGAGGAGTGGTCTGACTTGTGGGCCTGTTTAGTTGTGGCGTATGCAAATTTTTTTAGTTATTATATACTACGTCAACAAGCGATTCTAGCAGACATAACCGTTGGATGTCAATCCAACGGCCGTCGTGTTCTTCAATCTTTGATCTTCTTGCTCCAACCGAAAGCAATTTGGCGGGACCGCCTTGCTCCCGCATCCCATGGCCTTTGTCTTTGCCAAGTGACCTCGGCCTTACTACTCCCACCACTGTCCAGGGCATCCCTCTACTCACCCACACCCCCTATTATTCTGCGGCGATGGCAGCCTTGAAGGAAATGTGCCCTAGAGGCAATAATAAAGTTATTATTTATTTCCTTATATCATGATAAATGTTTATTGTTCATGCTAGAAATGTATTAACCGGAAACATAATACATGTGTGAATACATAGACAAACGGAGTGTCACTAGTATGCCTCTACTAGACTAGCTTGTTAATCAAAGATGGTTGAGTTTCACGACCATAGACAAAGGAGTTGTCATTTGATTAACAAGGTCACATCATTAGTTGAATGATCTGATTGACATGACCCATTCCATTAGCTTAGCACCCGATCGTTTAGTATGTTGCTATTGCTTTTATCCATGACTTATACATGTTCCTATAACTATGAGATTATGCAACTCCCGTTTGCGGAGGAACACTTTGGGTACTACCAAAGCGTCTGGCGTAATCGGGTGATTATAAAGGAGTATTACAAGTGTCTCCAAAGGCGGATGTTGGGTTGGCGTATTTGAGATTAGGATTTGTCACTCCGATTGTCGGAGAGGTATCTCTGGGCCATCTCGGTAATGCACATCACTATAAGCCTTGCAAGCAATGTAGCTAATGAGTTAGTTACTGAGAATGATGCATTACGGAACGAGTAAAGAGACTTGCCGATGTGAGATTGAACTAGGTATTGGATACCGATGATCGAATCTCGGCAAGTAACATACCGATGACAAAGGGAACAACGTATGTTGTTATGCGGTCTGACCGATAAAGATCTTCGTAGAAAATGTAGGAACCAATATGGGCATCCAGGTCCCGCTATTGGTTATTGACCGGAGATGTATCCGGTCATGTCTACATTGTTCTCGAACCGTAGGTCCCGCACGCTTAAGGTTTCGATGGCGGTTATATTATGAGTTTGTGTATTTTGATGTACCGAAGGAGTTGAGTCCGGATGTGATCACGGACATGACGAGGAGTCTCGAAATGATCGAGACATAAAGATTGATATATTGGGCGGCTATATTCGGACTCGGAAAGGTTCGGAAGTTTCGGAGAAAACGGAGTGCCGAGGGGTTACCGGAACCCCCAGGGAAGTAATGGGCCTTATTAGGCGAAGAGGGAGAGAGGGCTGCGCCAGAGGTGGCGCCCCATGGGGAGTCCGAATTGGACAAGGAGGAGGCGCGACCCCCTTTCCCTCTTCCTCTCCTCTCCTTCCTTCCCCTTCCTCCTTCCTAGTTGGACTAGGAAAGGGAGTCCTACTCCCACTAGGAGGAGGACTCCCCCTCCTGGCGCGCCTCCTAGGGCCGGCCGGCCCTCCCCTTGCTCCTTTATATCACGGGGCAGGGGGCACCCCAGGCTACACAAGTTGATCCTTGAGATCGTTCCTTAGCCGTGTCTGGTGCCCCCTCCACCATATTCCACCTCGGTCAAATCGTGGCGGTGCTTAGGCGAAGCCCTGCGTTGGTAGAACATCAAGATCGTCCCACGCCATCGTCTTGTGAACTCTCTCTCCCGGAGCTTTGGGATCGGAGCCCGAGGAGCGTCACCGAGCTGTACGTGTGCCAAGAACTTCGGAGGTGCGAATGCGGTGCTTGGATCGGTTGGATCGCGAGGAGAACGTCGACTACTTCCTCTACGTTGTGATTTCTTCCGCTTCGGTCTCACGAGTGCGTAGACAACACTCTCCCCTCTCGTTGTTATGCATCACCATGATCTTGCGTGTGCGTAGGAAATTTTTGAAATTACTACGTTCCCCAACAGTGGCATCCGAGCCTAGGTTTTTATGGTTTGATGTTTTGCACGAGTAGAACACAAGTGAGTTGTGGGCGATACAAGTCATCTTGCCTACCGGCATGTCATACTTTGGTTCAGCGGTATTGTGAGATGAAGCGGCCGGACCGACATTACGCGTGACGCTTCTGGCGAGACTGGTTTCACCGTTAGGAGCACTCGTGCTTAAAGGTGGTGGCGGGTGTCTGTCTCTCTCACTTTAGTTGAGCGGAGTGCATACGCCCGGTCCTTGAGAAGGTTAAAAGCGGAGTCTATTTGTGAAATATCGTTGTGGTCTTGATGCGTAGGTGAGATTGGTTCTTGCTTAAGCCCGTAGCAGCCACGTAAAATTTGCAACAACAAAGTAGAGGACGTCTAACTTGTTTTTGTAGGGCATGTTGTGATGTGATATGGTCAAGGCGTGATGCTATATTTTATTGTATGAGATGATCATGTTTTGTAACCGAAGTTATCGGCAATGGTCGAGCCATATGGTTGTCGCTTTATTGTTTGAAATGCAACGCATACGTAATTGCTTTACTTTATCACTAAGCGGTAGCGATAGTCGTAGAAGCAATAGATGGCGTGGCGACAACGATGCTAGGATGGAGATCAAGGTGTCACGCCGGTGGCGATGGTGATCACGACGGTGCTTGAGATGGAGATCACAAGCACAAGATGATGATGGCCATATCATATCACTTATATTGATTGCATGTGATGTTTATCCTTTATGCATCTTATTTTGCTTGGTTGACGGTAGCATTTTAAGATGATCTCTCACCTAAATTATCAAGTAGTGTTCTCCACGAGTATGCACCGTTGCCAAAGTTAAATCGTGCGAGACACCACGTGATGATCGGGTGTGATAAGCTCTCGTCCATCTACAACGGGTGCAAGCCAGTTTTGCACCTTGAGAATACTCGAGTTATACTTGATGAGCCTAGCATATGCGAGATATGGCCTCGGAACACGGAGACCGAAAGGTCGGCGTGAATCATATAGTAGATATGATCAACATAAGATGTTCACCATTGAAAACTACTCCATCTCACGTGATGATCGGTTATGGTTTAGTTGATTTGGATCACGTGATCACTTAGATGACTAGAGAGATGTCTGTCTAAGTGGGAGTTCTTAAGTAATATGATTAATTGAACTTAAATTTATCATGAACTTAGTACTTGATAGTATCTTGCTTGTCTATGTCTGTTTATAGATAGATGGCTCGTCTTTGTTGTTCCGTTGAATTTTAATGCGTTCCTTGAGAAAGCAAAGTTGAAAGATGATGGTAGCAATTACACGGATCGGGTCCGTAACACGAGGATTATCCTCATTGCTGCCTGAGAAGAGTTACGTCTGGATGCACCGCTAGGTGCCAGACTACTTCTTGATGCAATGACGGCGTTAGAGCGTCTGGCGAGCAAAGCTGATGACTACTCTATAGTTCGATGTGCCATGCTATCTGACTTAGAACCGGGTCTTCAACGACGTTTTGAAAGTCATGGAGCATATGAGATGTTCCAGGAGTTGAAGTTGATATTTCAACAGAATGCCGGATTGAGAGATATGAAGTCTCCAATAAGTTCTATAGCTGCAAGATGGAGGAGAATGGAGTGCATCGGTGAGCACATACTCGTAATGTCCGGATATTACAATCACTTGACTCAAGCGGGAGTTGATCTTCCGGATGATTGTGTCATTGACAGAATTCTTCAATCAACGCCACCAAGCTACAAAGGCTTCGTGATGAACTATAATATGCAAGGGTTAGTAAAGACTATGCACGAGCTCTTACAATCTTTGAAGGCTGCGGAGGTAGAAATCAAGAAGGAGCATCAAGTGTTGATGGTCAATAAGACCACTAGTTTCAAGAAGAAAGGCAAAGGGAAGAAGAAGGGGAACTTCAAGAAGAACAGCAAACAAGTTGCTGCTCGGGAGAAGAAACCCAAGTCTGGACCTAAACACAATCGAAAGTGCTTCTCTTGCAAGCGAGACTGGTCCTTTGGAAGCGGAACTGCCCCAAGTATTTGGCGGATAAGAAGGATGGCAAGGTGAACAAAGGTATATGTGATATACATGTTATTGATGTGTACCTTACTAGAGCTCGCAGATGCACACTTTGGGTATTTGATACTGGTTACATTGCTAATATTTGCAACTCGAAGCAGGGGACTACGGATTAGCGAACAACGGCAAAGGACGAGGTGACGATGCGTGGGAAATGGTTCCAAAGTCGATGTGATCGCGATCGACACGCTACCTCTACATCTACCTTGGGATTAATTTTAGACCTAAATAATTGTTATTTGGTGCCGGCGTTGAGCATGAACATTATATCTGGGTCTTGTTTGATGCGAGACGGTTATTCATTTAAATCGAGAGAATAATGGTTGTTCTATTTATATGAATAATATCTTTTATGGTCATGCACCCTTGACGAGTGGTCTATTTTTAATGAATCTCGATAGTAGTAATACACATATTCATAATATTGAAACCAAAAGATGCAGAGTTGATAATGATGGTGCAACTTATTTGTGGCACTGCCGTTTAGGTCATATCGGTATAAAGCGTATGAAGAAACTCCATACTGATGGACTTTTGGAGTCACTTGATTATGAATCACTTGGCACATTCGAACCGTGCCTCATGGGCAAGATGACTAAAACCCCGTTCTCCGGTACTATGGAGAGAGCAACAGATTTGTTGGAAATCATACATACAGATGTATGTGGTCCAATGAATGTTGAGGCTCGTGGCGGATATCGTTATTTTCTCACCTTCACGGATGATTTAAGCGGATATGGGTATATCTACTTAATGAAACATAAGTCTGAAACATTTGAAAAGTTCAAAGAATTTCAGAGTGAAGTTGAAAATCATCGTAATAAGAAAATAAAGTTTCTACGATCTGATCGTGGAGGCGAATATTTGAGTTCTGAGTTTGGTCTACATTTGAAACAATGCGGAATAGTTTACGCAACTCACGCCACCGGAACACCACAGCGCAATGGTGTGTCCGAGCGTCGTGTCGCACATTACTAGATATGGTGCGATCTATGATGTCTCTTACAGATTTACCGCTATCGTTTTGGGGTTATGCTCTTGAGACGGCCGCATTCACGCTGAATAGAACACCATCAAAATCCGTTGAGGCGACACCTTATGAACTATGGTTTAGCAAGAAACCAAAGTTGTCGTTCTTAAAGTTTGGGGATGCGATGCTTATGTGAAAAAGCTTCAACCTGATAAGCTCGAACCTAAATCGGAGAAATGTGTCTTCATAGGATACCCAAAGGAGACAGTTGGGTACACCTTCTATCACAGATCCGAAGGCAAGACATTTGTTGCTAAGAATGGATCCTTTCTAGAGAAGGAGTTTCTCTCGAAAGAAGTGAGTGGGAGGAAAGTAGAACTTGATGAGGTAATCGTACCTTCTCCCTTATTTGAAAGTAGTTTATCACGAAACCGGTTTCTGCGACATCTACACCAAATAGTGAAGAAGTTGATGATGTTGATCATGAAACTTCAGATCAAGTTACTACAGAACCTCGTAGATCAACCAGAGTAAGATCCGCACCAGAGTGGTACGGTAATCCTGTTCTGAAAGACATGCTACTAGATCATGATGAACCTACGAACTATGAAGAAGCGATGGTGAGCCCAGATTCCATAAAATGGCTTGAGGCCATGAAATGCGAGATGGGATCCATGTATGAAAACAAAGTGTGGACTTTGATTGACTTGCCCGAGGGTCGGCAAGCAATAGAAAACAAGTGGATCTTCAAGAAGAAGGCGGCTGACGGTAATATTCGCATCTACAAAGCTCGACTTGTCGCAAAGGGGTTTCGACAAGTTCAAGGGATTGACTACGATGAGACCTTCTCACCCGTAGCGATGCTTAAGTCTGTCCGAATCATGTTAGCAATTGCCGCATTTTATGACTATGAAATTTGGCAAATGGATGTAAAGACTGCATTCCTGAATGGGTTTTACGGAAGAAGAGTTGTATATGATGCAACGGAAGGTTTTATCGATCCAAAGGGAGCTAACAAAGTGTGTAAGCTCCAGTGATCCATTTATGGACTGGTGCAAGCATCTCGGAGTTGGAATAAGCGCTTTGATAGTGTGATCAAAGCATTTGGGTTTATTCAGACTTTTGGAGAAGCTTTGTATTTACAAGAAAGTGAGTGGGAGCTCTGTAGCATTTACGATATTATATGTAGATGACATATTACTGATCGGAAATGATATAGAATTCTGGATAGCATAAAGGGATACTTGAACAAGAGTTTTTCAATGAAAGACCTCGGTGAAGCTGCTTACATATTAGGCATAAAAATCTATAGAGATAGATCAAGGCGGCTTAATTGGACTTTCACAAAGCACATACCTTGACAAGATTTTGAAGAAGTTCAAAATGGATCAAGCAAAGAAAGGGTTCTTGCCTGTATTGCAAGGTATGAAGTTGAGTAAGACTCAATGCCCGACCACCGCAGAAGATAGAGAGAAAATGAAAGATGTTCCCTATGCCTCGACCATAGGCTCTATCATGTATGCAATCTTTGTGTACCAGACCTGATGTGTGCCTTGCTATAAGCTTAGCAGGGAGGTACCAGAGTGATCCAGGAGTGGATCACTGGACAGCGGTCAAGAACATCCTGAAGTACCTAAAAAGGACTAAGGATATGTTTCTCGTATATGGAGGTGACAAAGAGCTCATAAATAAGCAGTTACGTTGATGCAAGCTTTGACACTGATCCGGACGATTCTAAATCGCAAACCGGATACGTATTTACACTAAACGGAGGAGCTGTCAGTTGGTGCTGCTCTAAACAAAGCGTCGTATTGGGATCTACATGTGAAGCGGAATACATAGCAGCTTGAGCAGCTAATGAAGGAGTGCGGATGAAGGAGTTCATATCCGATCTAGGTGTCATACCTAGTGCATCGGGACCAATGAAAATCTTTTGTGACAATCTTGGAGCAATTGCCTTGGCGAAGGAATCCAGATTTCACAAGAGAACAAAACACATCAAGAGGCAGCTTCAATTCCATCCGGGACTTAGTCCGGTGGGAGACATAGAGATTTGCAAGATACATACGGATCTGAATATAGCGAGACCCGTTGACTAAGCCTCTTCCACGAGCAAAACATGATCAACACCAAGACTCCATGGGTGTTAGAATCATTCTTTGTGTAATCTAGATTATTGACTCTAGTGCAAGTGGGAGATGAAGGAAATGTGCCCTAGAGGCAATAATAAAGTTATTATTTATTTCCTTATATCATGATAAATGTTTATTGTTCATGCTAGAAATGTATTAACCGGAAACATAATACATGTGTGAATACATAGACAAACGGAGTGTCACTAGTATGCCTCTACTAGACTAGCTTGTTAATCAAAGATGGTTGAGTTTCCTGACCATAGACAAAGGAGTTGTCATTTGATTAACAAGGTCACATCATTGGTTGAATGATCTGATTGACATGACCCATTCCATTAGCTTAGCACCCGATCGTTTAGTATGTTGCTATTGCTTTTATCCATGACTTATACATGTTCCTATAACTATGAGATTATGCAACTCCCGTTTGCGGAGGAACACTTTGGATACTACCAAACGTCACAACGTAATCGGGTGATTATAAAGGAGTATTACAAGTGTCTCCAAAGGCGGATGTTGGGTTGGCGTATTTCGAGATTAGGATTTGTCACTCCGATTGTCGGAGAGGTATCTCTGGGCCATCTCGGTAATGCACATCACAATAAGCCTTGCAAGCAATGTAGCTAATGAGTTAGATACAGAATGATGCATTATGGAGCGAGTAAAGAGACTTGCCAAGATGTGAGATTGAACTAGGTATTGGATACCGACGATCGAATCTCGGGCAAGTAACATACCGATGACAAAGGGAACAACGTATGTTGTTATGCGGTCTGACCGATAAAGATCTTCGTGAAAATGTAGGAACCAATATGGGCATCTAGGTCCCGCTATTGGTTATTGACGGAGATGTATCTCGGTCATGTCTACATTGTTCTCGAACCGTAGGGTCCGCATGCGCTTAAGGTTTCGATGGCGGTTATATTATGAGTTTGTGTATTTTGATGTACCGAAGGAGTTCGAGTCCCGGATGTGATCACGGACATGACGAGGAGTCTCGAAATGATCGAGACATAAAGATTGATATATTGAACGGCTATATTCGGACTCGGAAAGGTTCGGAAGTTTAGGAGAAAACCGGAGTGCCGAGGAGGTTACCGGAACCCCCAGAAGTAATGGGCCTTATTGGGCCAAGAGGGAGAGAGAGGGCTGCGCCAGAGGTGGCGCGCCCCCCATGGGGAGTCCGAATTGGACAAGGAGGAGGCGGCCCCTTTCCCTCTTCCTCTCCCTCTCCTTCCTTCCCCTTCCTCCTTCCTAGTTGGACTAGGAAAGGGAGTCCTACTCCCACTAGGAGGAGGACTCCCCTCCTTGGCCAGCGCCTCCTAGGGCGGCCGGCCCTCCCCCTTGCTCCTTTATATCTGGGGCAGGGGGCACCCAGGCTACACAAGTTGATCCTTGAGATCGTTCCTTAGCGGTGTGCGGTGCCCCCCTCCACCATATTCCACCTCGGTCAAATCGTGGCAGTGCTTAGGCGAAGCCTGCGTTGGTAGAACATCAAGATCGTCACCACGCCGTCGTCTTGATGGAACTCTCTCTGCCGGAGCTTTGCTGGATCGGAGCCGAGGCGTCACCGAGCTGTCGTGTGCCAAGAACTTCGGAGGTGCCGGAGTAATGGTGCTTGGATCGGTTGGATCGCGAGGAGAACGTCGACTACTTCCTCTACGTTGTGATTGCTTCCACGCCCGGTCTCACGAGGGTAGACAACACTCTCCCCTCTCGTTGCTATGCATCACCATGATCTTGCGTGTGCGTAGGAAATTTTTTGAAATTACTACGTTCCCCAACAAGCCTCACACCACAGCCGAACCGGTGAACCCTCGTACTCCTCTCCGCGCGGGCTTCCACTGCCACGTCTTCCCCGGCTCCGCATCGTCCCCTTCCTAGGCCTTGCTGTCGTCCACCGCCGTGGTGCTCTCGGCGCGGCTTAGTCAATGTGGTCAACGACCGACTTCCATCGGAAGAAATCTTTATGCGTGGAGGCGGCAATTTGGGTCCACGACAGCCGCAAGGAAGTGCCTCCTTATAACGCGGAAAATAATTATTCCTCCACCTGACAGCTGGGACCCACTCGACGGGCCACCAGTATTTCACGAAAAAAACGTTTCCCCCTGACTACTGGGACCCATAGGTCAGGCTACCGTATTCCACGAAAAAAACGTTCCCCCCGCTTTCAGCTCGGACCCACCGGAAGTGCCTCCTTATTACGCACAAAAAAATGAATACCCCTGCTAGTTGGGACCAACCTTGGTGGGAGGCTGACTTGTGGGCCTACTAAGTTGACTGGGACGGAGGCCTTTGTCAACTCTAGTCAATATATGAACGATTCTAGCTCCAGTGACCGTACGATGTCCATCCAACGGCCGTAGTGCTTCTTCAACCTCTGGTCTTCTTGCTCTAGCCGCCCAAAGCAGCGCCGGTCGTGCCGCTTTCCTCCTGCCCGTGGCCAGGTGTGATGCCGGAGGCCTCACCGCCTACTACTCCCACCGCTGGCGGGCCATCCCTCTCGCACCCACACCCCTGTTATTCTGCGGCGGCAGCCTCACACCGCATGACGAGCAGGTGAACCCTCATACTCCTCTGGCGTGGGCATCCATTGCCGCGTCTTCCCGGCTCGCGTCGTCCCTTCCTAGGCCTCATTGTCGTCCACCGCTCTGGTGCTCTCGGCGGGCGTGGTCAAGGTGGTCAAGGAATGGCTTCCATCGGACGTGTTCAGACGTGGAGAGGTGACAAGCTGGGTCCACGGCCGCAGCAAGGAAGTGCCTCCTTATTACGCGCAAAATAATTATTCCTCCACACAGCGGGGACCCTTTGGACGGGCCACCGTATTCAGCGGAAAAACGTTTCCCACATGCTGCTGGGACCCACCAGCTCGTCTTCGCCGCGCAAGGAAGTGCGTCCGAAAAATGATTCGCCCCCCTGACTGCTGGGACCCACCAGCTACATCTTCGCACGCAAGGAAGTGCGCCCGGGCAAAAAAACCCAAAGCGATTTGCCCCCTGACTGCTTGGACCCAGCAGCTACATCTTCGCAGGCACGGAAGTGCCTGACAGTCGAGACCCACCTGGTCGAAGCGTACGTAGCGTTGTCATTCTGGTCGTGACGATATGCGCACATCTTTGGTCGTTGTAGAGGCGCGCACGTGTCGTAGTAGAGGCGCGCACGTAGCATGTACACGTACGTACATCGGCCAGGGTGCAAGAAAGAAAATACAGCCACGTATGTGTACATATGGGCGGGGTCTCGAACGCCTACTCGCGCATACGTACGGCGAGGGCTCGTGTACATGGCTGGGTCGGAACGGAGAAACAGCGTCGTCGTCGTGTTCATGGGGAGCCAAACCGGCTGGGTCGGAACGGAATGTGTGGTCATGTTCATAGGGGGGGCTTGGATGGAACAGGCGATGGAAACGAGGCCTGGCGTACCGCTGGCGGAGGAAGCGGCCTTGGGTTCGGCCGCCACGTTCAGCAGGATCCTGTTCATCGGGAGGAGTGCAGCGTCTTGCAAAGCAGGAAAGCGGACCTCCTACGGTCGAAATGGGGTCCTGTTGATTGGGAGGGTGTGGCGTGCCGCAAAAGCGGAGAAGCGGAGCTCCTGCGGTCGAAGCGGGGTCGTGTTGATCGGGAGGGTGTGGCGTGCCGCAAAAGCGGAGAAAGCGGACCTCCTACGGTCGAAACGAGGTCCTCTTGATCGGGAGGGTGTGGCGTGCCGCCAAAAGCAGACGAAACGGACTTGTGTTGGAGCGATGCAGTCGAAACGGGGTCCTGTTCGCCGGGAGGGTGTGGCGTGCATAAAGCGAGACTCCACGGATCTTGTTCATCTCCACCGTCGACCTCCTCCGGCCTCCACGGGTTACCGTCGACCTCCTCCAGCCTCCACGGGCTCCTGTTCATCCAGCCTCCACCGCGCTACTCCACAGCTCTTGTTCAACCACCCCTCCACGGGCACCCCTCCACCGTCTACTGTTCATCAGGCCCTCCACACCACGGGGTCCTGTTCAACCACCCCTCCTGTAACGCCCCGGATTCGATGCGCCAGGTGTCCGCCAGTTATTTGCCGTCGTTGCCATGTCATTTGCTTGCGTGTTGCATTTTGTCATGTCATCATCTGCATTTCATAACATGTCATCATGTGCATCGCATTTGCATACGTGTTCGTCTCATGCATCCGAGCATTTTCCCGTTATACATTTTGCAATCCGGCACTCCTATGTCTTCCGGCGCCCCCTTTTGCCTCTCTTTCGTATGCGGGTGTTAAACTTTCTCAGAATGGCCCGAGGTTTGTCAAGCGGCCTTGGTATACCACCGGTAGACCGCCTGTCAAGTTTCGTGCCATTTGGAGGTCGTTTGATACCCAACGGTTAACCGGGTAACCGTAGAAGCCCTCTTTGTGTTGCAGCCCAACACCCCTTCCAAAGTGGCCCAAAACCCAGCAAACTCCTCTCCATGCTCTCGGTCGTTCGATCACGATCATGTGGGCGAAAACCGCACCTCATTTGGACTCTCCTAGCTCCCTCTATCTATAAATATGCCTCTCCCCCCGAAATTTCGTGTAGTCCAAACCCTAGCAAACTCCTCACAGCGCGCCGGGCGTGTCGCCTTCATGCCGGACGAACCGCCCGCCGCCGCTTGCGCCAATCGGGCGGGCCACGTGGCAGCGTCCTCTCTCCGCCCGACCCGCCGTGGCCATCGCGAACCCTCCCGGCCCGGGTC
The DNA here is from genome assembly GCA_021605145.1 of Aegilops bicornis. Lineage (NCBI taxonomy): Eukaryota > Viridiplantae > Streptophyta > Magnoliopsida > Poales > Poaceae > Aegilops > Aegilops bicornis. Next base: position 187,392,296 of record CM038674.1, read on the forward strand.
GTCGCGCCCGCCTCATGGCGCCAAAACCCCGCCGTCGTCGCCGTCCCTAGCTCGCCCGGCGACCACCGCCTCGCCGGCGACCGCCGCCCAGCGCGCCCTCCGCCCGGCCGCCGCCTCCCGCCCGCTCGCCCGTCGGCCGCCGCCCAGCAGCTCCGCCCGGCGACCTCCGGCCACCCAGCGCCTCGTTCGCGCCCGGCGCCCGTCGCCGGCCGGGCTCCGCCTCCCCGCCGGAGGAGCCGCACCTCGCCGCTCCTCCACGCCGGATCCGCCGCCCCCGCCTCGCCCCGTCCTCCTCCGGCTTCTCCCCGCCGTCCCCTCCACTCCGGCGAACATCGGTTCGCGAGCCGATCCCGATCTGGATCTGGAGGTTGACTTCTTCCCTCCCTCGTTTTTCTCCAAGTCCCGAAATATATTGCATTATGTTGCCATGTTCATCGCATTGTAACTCTGCATCCGTAGCTCCGTTTCATGCGTGTAATATGTCAAGCTGTTCGCCTCGACGGGAAATTCATTTTGTTACATTGCATCATGTTCATTTGAGCTCATCTTCATTCCTTAATCTTCGTTGCAAGAGTGCTATATGATGTTAACCTGCTGAAACTGTTTTAACTTGATGATTTGTCATTTTTGTTGCATTTGATGTGTGTATCTTATGAGCATGAGCTCTACATGTGTTTTGTGATATGTCATGCCATCTTCACATTGGTGCCATCCATGTATTTTTTTGAGTCTTGTACTGAGTGCATCGAGCTCGTGAAGTAGGGTACTTGCTGTTGCTGTTTTGCTAGGCTGATTCTGTTATATTATGATGCTATGTAAACCTGCTGCTACAAGTCATTCTATGCATAATATGGAGATGTTCAATAAGTATGTTTTATTATAAATGTCTTGCACTATCCATACATGCCCCTGGTTGCATTTATATCCTGCTGTAGCTTGTTGTAATATTGCTCCAAAGTTGCTAAATAATGTTGCTGTCAGCCTGTTAACTTTAAGTTCAATGTTGCCATGATTGTTGCTAGTGATCCATGCACCCTATGAACTTGTTTTTGCCATGTTTAGTTTCATAAACATGTCTTCTTACTGTTGGGTTCCTTGCCATGCCATGTATTGCTCTGTGGTGAGTGGTTCAAGCTCATTAACATGCCTACTTATCGTTGTTCTTGCCATGTTTAAATCTGTAATATAACTTGCTATGTTTACATGGGTGCCATCATATCTTCTGATACTTTTTGGCTCATGGTCACTAAAGGATATTTGTTCTATGAAATTATTAGATTCATTCCATGCCTTTGTTTGCCATGATAAGTTCCTGTAACATACTGTTTGATAGCTCTAAACATTGCAACCTGATGTTATTTCTGCAAAGTCTGAAACTGTTATTATTTGCAATCTTGCCATGTCTTTTTGAGCATGTTCTAGTGATTTATGGAGATATCTCATTGTTCATGTTTTGTAATGCTTTACCTGTAGATCTTTTCCATGCCTTTTGTTATCATGTTTTGGCACTGTAGCATGTTGTTTTGATGCTTGCTAGATGCCTACTTGCTGTTTTGGACAGATTGTTGTTATGTCTTGTATAGAGTATGTGTTGCACCGTTGCTCCGTTTTGAGTGTGCTCTATATGAAACTTGCTTAGAATTGCATGTAGTTTCATATTATCATGTTGCATCCTTGATTTGAGGTGTTTGCTTGATGTTTGTATGCATTTTGCATCAATGCCATGTTTAACTTGTTCTGCTCATATCTTCTAGGCCGTAGCTCCGAATCTAATGAACTTTATATGTAACTTGACTAGATTTTCGTGTAGATCATCTTGGTGCATCTTAACTTGCTGTTTAACAACTTGAACATAAGGTTTATTCAGATCTGGACCAATTTTGAAATTTGCATATGAGGACTTAGGAATTGTTATATGTTGCTTGCGGCCTCATTTAAACTTGCTTTGATGTGTTGGTCTTGTATGCATCATCTTTTGCCATGAGTAGCTTCATGTAGCCTTGTCATGCATCATGCTTGTTGTGCATCATGCCTTGTTCATGTGTGGTGTGTTTACTATGTTGTGTGCTTCTTCTCGATAGTTCCCGTTCCGTTGTGATCGTGAGGATTCGTTCGTCTACGCTTGGTTCGTCTTCGTGGCTTCATCTTCTTCATGGACTCGTTCTTCTTCCTTGCGAGATTTCAGGCAAGATGACCGTCACCTTGGATCTCATTAATATCATTGCTATGCTAGTTGCTTCGTTCTATCGCTATGCTGCGTCACCTACCACTTGCTGCTCAAGCCTCCCAAATTGCCATGAACCTCTAACCATTGTCACCCTTCCTAGCAAACCGTTGTTTGGCTATGTTACCGCTTTGCTCAGCCCCTCTTATAGCGTTGCTAGTTGCAGGTGAAGATGAAGATTGCTCCATGTTGGATTATGTTTATGTTGGGATATCACAAGATCTCTTATTTAATTAATGCATCTATATACTTGGTAAAGGGTGGAAGGCTCGGCCTTATGCACAGTGTTTTGTTCCACTCTTGCCGCCCTAGTTTCCGTCATATCGGTGTTATGTTCCCGGATTTTGCGTCCCTAACGCGGTCGGGTGATTTATGGGACCCCTTGACAGTTCGCTTTGAATAAGACTCCTCCAAAGAAGGCCCAACCTTGGTTTTACCATTTGCCTCACCACCACCTACTTTTCCCTTGGGAGTAATTAACCCAAGGGTCATCTTTATTCGGCCCCCCGGGCCAATGCTTGTCTAAGTGTTGGTCCAAACCAGAGCCACTTGCGGTGCCGCCCCTAGGCAACTTGGGGTATCGTCGGTTGCCGTCACGTAGTGTTCATCCGGTGTTGCCACGAGAGCGAGATATGTGCAGCTCCTATCGGGATTGTCGGCGCGTCAGGCGGTCTTGCTGGTCTTGTTTTATTCTTGCCGAAATGTCTTGTAACCGGGATTCCGAGACTGACCGGGTCTTCTCGGGAGAAGGAATATCCTTCGTTGATCGCGAGAGCTTATCATGGGCTAAGTTGGGACACCCCTGCAGGGTATAAACTTTCGAGAGCCGTGCCCGCGGTTTTGTGGCAGATGGGAATTTGTTAATATCCGGTTGTAGCAAACTTGAAGTAAACTTTTCTAAAATACACCAACCGTGTGCGTAACCGTGAGTGTCTCTTTTCGGGGTTGATCGAGAGGAGAACACGGTTTCTGGGTTATGTCTGACGTAAGTAGGAGTTCAGGATCACTTCTTGATCATTACTAGTTGACGACCGCTTGCTTTGATTCTCTTCTCGCTCTTATTTGCGTTGGTTAGCCACCATATATGCTTAGTCGCTGCTGCAACCTCACCACTTTACCCCCTTCCTTTCCCATTTAGCTTTGCTAGTCTTGATACCCATGGTAATGGGATTGCTGAGTCCTCGTGGCTCACAGATTACTACACCACCGATTGTAGGTACAGGTTGTCACGATGATCATGACGCGAGAGCGATGTTTGCCTGTTTTGGAGTTCTTCTTACGCTTCTTCGTTCAAGGGATAGGTTCGGTCGGCACTGGGCTAGCAGGGTGGATGTCGTTTGAGTTTCTGTTTATGTTTCATCCGTAGTCGGATGTTGATCTCTTGTATGATGTTGTTGTATTCTTGGGGCGTTTGTGCCTTATGTATGTATCCTCAATATTCTGTAATGTTGATGTAATGATATCCACCTTGCAAAAGCGTCTTCAAGATGCGCTTCTCTCCTTGGTGGGACCTTTGAGTTCCTTTAGGATAGGGTCGCATCTTGGGCGTGACACCTCCACCGTCTACTGTTCATCCAGCCCTCCACACCACGGGGTCCTGTTCATCCAGAGGCAACGCCACCGCTCCCTGTTCCTCCACCCCATAGCGCTCACTTGTTCATCCAATCGATCGGCTTGATTAGCGGCAGCAGCGAAGAATCGCTCCATCGGGTTCGATTAACAGCCATCGATCGATCGCTCGGGTTCGATAACGCGTAGCCTGCGGTCTGTCGCCGGGTTCGATTAGAGCTCAACGCCTTGCTCGGGTTCGATTAGAGCCAACTCCTCGCACACACACGCATACGTCACGAGAAAGCAGCGCATCGCCGGCCCCGACCTCCCACCGTAACCGGCAACTCCCGAAATTTTCCTCCCCTCGCTTCTACCACGGTTTTTCCGTCATGGGCGACCCAAAGAATGTCATGCAGCTGCGTCTACCCGCCCAAGACGAAAAGCCCATTTTACTGTCATGATTTTTTGTCACGCAGTAGGAGCCCACCACATCTATGATGATACCGGGTTTTGTCACAATTATCGTCATAGAAGTGTCATATGTATGACATAATTTTTTTTCGTTCGGCCCAAAATGTCACGGATGTGTCTTTTTTTTGTAGTGAGTGGCCTCACACGGTGTCGGATATGAAGCAGGAGGAGTGGCCTTACGCTGTGCCGGACTTGAAGCAGGAGGAGTGGCCTCACGCGGTTGATGACCCACAAGTATAGGGGATCTATCGTAGTCCTTTCGATAAGTAAGAGTGTCGAACCCACCGAGGAGCAGAAGGAAATGATAAGCGGTTTTCAGCAAGGTGTTCTCTGCAACTACTGAAATAAGTGGTAACAGATAGTTTTGTCATAAGATAATTTGTAACGAGCAACAAGTAACAAAAGTAAATAAACTGCAGCAAGGTGGCCCAATCCTTTTTGTAGCAAAGGACAAGCCTGGACAAACTCTTATATAAGGAAAAGCGCTCCAGGGACACATGGGAATATCGTCAAGCTAGTTTTCATCACGTTCATATGATTCGCGTTCGGTACTTTGATAATTTGATATGTGGGTGGACCAGTGCTTGGGTGTTGTTCTTAATTGAACAAGCATCCCACTTATGATTAACCTCTATTGCAAGCATCCATAACTACAACAAAAGTATTAAGGTAAACCTAACCATAGCATGAAACATATGGATCCAAATCAGCCCCTTACGAAGCAACGCATAAACTAGGGTTTAAGCTTACATCACTCTAGCAACCCATCATCTACTTATTACTTCCCAATGACTTCCTCTAGGCCCAAATAATGGTGAAGTGTTATGTAGTCAACGTTCACATAACACCACTAGAGGCTAGACAACATACATCTCATCAAAATGTCAAACGAATACCAAATTCACATGACTACTAATAGCAAGACTTCTCCCATGTCCTCAGGAACAAACGTAACTACTCACAAAGCATATTCATGTTCATAATCAGAGGGTATTAATATGCATAAAGGATCTGAACATATGATCTTCCACCAAATAAACCAACTAGCATCAACTACAAGGAGTAATCAATACTACTAGCAACCTACTAGTACAAATCCCGGACTTGGAGACAAGAATTGGATACAAGAGATGAACTAGGGTTTTGAGAGGAGATGGTGCTGGTGAAGATGTTGATGGAGATTGCCCTCTCCCGACGAGAGGAGCGATTGTGATGACGATGGCGATGATTTCCCCCTCCAGGAGGGAAGTGTCACTGGCAGAACAGCTCTGCCGGAGCCCTAGATTGGTTCCGCCAAGGTTCCGCCTCATGGCGGCGGAGTCTCGTCCCGAAAGGTTGCTTATGATTTTTTCCTCGACGAAAGACCTCATATAGCAGAAGATGGCCATCGGAGAGCCAACAGGGGGCCCACGAGGTAGGGGGCGCGCCCTGGGGGGTAGGGCACGCCCCCCACCCTCGTGGACAGGTGGGCCCCCCTCTGGTGAACTTCTTCCGCTGGATATTTTTTATTATTTCCCAAAATGACTTTCGTGGAGTTTCAGGACTTTTGGAGTTGTGCAGAATAGGTCTCTAATATTTGCTCCTTTTCCACCTGTAATTCCAAATTTGCCGCATTCTCCCTCCTTATGTAAACCTTGTAAAATAAGAGAGAATAGGCATAAGTATTGTGACATAACGTGTAATAACAGCCCATAATGCAATAAATATCAATATAAAAGCATGATGCAGTATGGACGTATCAACTTCCCCAAGCTTAGACCTCGCTTGTCCTCAAGCGAAAGCTGATAATGATAAATATGTCCGCATGTTTAGAGACAGAGGTGTCGATAAAAATAAAATACGGACATGAAGGCATCATGATTATTCTCATAACAGCAACATATATAGATATTGTCGTAAGATTTCTTATGCTCAAGTAATAATCTATTCACAAGACAGAGTATGAATCATAAAATTTATTGAGAACCAACAAACCATAACCTCAGTCATTGAAGCAATTGCAATTTATCATAACATCAGAAAGAGTCTATATCAGAGCTTAATAGCAAGTTCACATACTCAACTATCATTTAGTCTTTCATAATTGCTAACACTCACGCGATACTTGTGGTTACGGAGTTTTAATTGAACACAGAGAAACATAGGGGCTTATAGTTTCTTTTACCTCAAGGGTAATGTCAACAATAATAACTCATGCTCCCCTACATCCAATTAGATACATCCATCACGATCTTTCCAACATACTGTGCTTGCCAAAGGATAAAATGAAAAAGGAAAGGTGAAGATCACCATGACTCTTGCATAAGGTAGAAGATGATAATAAAAGATAGGCCCTTCGCAGAGGGAAGCAGAGGTTGCCATGCTGCGTTTATGGTTGGATGCACAAAATCTTAATGCGAAAGAACGTCACTTTATATTGCCCCTTGTGATATGAACCTTTATTATGCAGTCCGTCCCTTTTATTACTTCCACATCACAAGATCGTATAAAGCTTATTTCTCCCACACCAATTAATCATACATATTTAGAGAAATTTTTATTGCTTTGCATCGGTGACAACTTACTTGAAGGATCTTACTCAATCCATAGGTAGGTATAGTGGACTCTCATGGCAAAACTGGTTTAAGGGTTTTTGGAAGCACAAGTAGTATCTCTACTTGGTGCTGAGAATTTGGCTAGCATGAGGGGGAAAGGCAAGCTCAACATGTTGAATGATCCATGACAACATACTTTATCTCATATATAAGAAAACATAACTCATTATGTTGTCTTCCTTGTCCAACGTCTACCCTTTAGCATGTCATATTTTAATGAGTGCTCCGAATCATAAAAGATGTCAATAATAGTATATTTATATGTGAAACCCCTCTTTCCTTATTACTTCCTATTAATTGCAACGATGACCAAAGCTTTGTCTGCCAACTCCCACCAACTTTTAAACATCATACTCTTTCTATGTGAAGTCATTACTCTCAATAAGATCAATATGAACTCTTATTATTTTTATTCTTTTTCTCTTTTCTTTTATTCACTCAAGATCATGGCAAAACGATCAAGCCCTTGACTCAACACTAATCTTTATTATATAGCTCACGGACTCGATTACATAGAGAGATCATAAAGCAAAACTCAAAACTAGATCATACCAAAACTTTATTCTACTAGATCAAAATACTACTAATAGGATCAAACTAAGAAAGCGGTAAAGATAGGAGTGTGATGGTGATACGATACCGGGGCACCTCCCCCAAGCTTGGCAGTTGCCAAGGGGAGTGCCCATACCCATGTGATTATGTCTCCTTTTTTGTCGATGGTGTAATATTCTTGGCGATGATGCCCCTCAGGATACGACTCTCCTCCTCGAGCTTATTGACATTGTGCTTGAGATCCATTATTTCCTTACAAAGCTTTCCTGTGACGGCTAAAGCTCGTTGCACCCAAGGGTGTTGCATAGCTGCGGGAGAACAAGTGACACTCCTCTTCATATTTTCATAAGAAAGAAATCTAACATTGGAAGGGATAACCGAGTTTGGAATAGCTGAGCTCTGTAGTTCCCCCATCGTGAACCCAGCTCGGAAGCGAGAAGTGACTTCTTGATCCTCCATGGCATCTACCCTCATCAAATCAGCCTCCATCTCTTCCTCCGTTGCTGGCCCAACGTGGTCAGTGTCGCTGTTTGCCCTTGGTTTCGATGCCGGACGAGACACCCGGCTCTCCCCGAGTGACTCTTGAGAAGACATATTGCTCTAATCTGCAACAACAACGGCTCGAAACAAAAACAGAGGATATTAGCGTGATACGGGAGTCAAAACCTTCGGGAGTTTATATAATGAATTTTTACCAACCAAAATACGTATCATGCAAGAAAATGGAGTCCGGAAGGCACACGAGGTGCCCACGAGGTAGGGGGGAGGGCCCCACGAGGGTGGAGGGCGCGCCCAGGGGGTAGGGCGCGCCCTCCACCCTCGTGGGGCCCTCGTGTCCTTCCTGGACTGCTACTTATTTTTCTATTTTTCTAAATATTCCAAAACGGAGAAATATTGCATTAAAAACTGTTTTGGAGTCGGTTTACTTACCGTACCACATACCTATTCCTTTTCGGAGTGTGAAACATTCTGGAAAGTGTCTCTTATGTATTCCTCCGGGGTTACGGTTTCAATAACATCGGTTTCAACATTTATAGCATTACCTGAGATGTAGCGTTTGACCCTTTGACCGTTTACCACCTTCGGATTTGTGCCTTCGAAGTTGTTGACTTTTATGGCACCGGAACAATAGACCTCCTCGATAACGCAGGGGCCTTCCCATTTAGAGAGAAGTTTTCCTGCAAAAAATCTTAAACGAGAGTTGTATAGCAATACATAATCACCTACATTAAACTCACGCTTTTGTATCCTTTTGTCATGCCATTTTTTAACTTTTTCTTTAAACAACTTGGCATTTTCATAAGGTTGGGTTCTCCATTCATCAAGAGAGCTAATATCAAATAACCTCTTTTCACCGGCAAGTTTGAAATCATAGTTGAGCTCTTTAATAGCCCAATATGCCTTATGTTCTAGTTCGAGAGGTAAGTGACATGCTTTTCCGTAAACCATTTTATACGGAGACATACCCATAGGATTCTTATATGTAGTTCTATAAGCCCATAATGCGTCATCAAGTTTCTTGGACCAATTCTTTCTAGACCTATTGACAGTCTTTTGCAAAATTAATTTGAGCTCTCTATTACTCAATTCTACTTGACCACTAGACTGTGGGTGATAAGGAGATGCAATTCTATGATTAACATCATATTTAGCAAGCATTTTACGGAAAGCACAATGAATAAAATGTGAAACCCCTATCAGTCATTAAATATCTAGGGACTCCAAACCTCAGAAAAATAACTTCCTTAAGCATTTTAATAGAAGTGTTATGATCAGCACTACTAGTTGGAATAGCTTCTACCCACTTAGTAACGTAATAAACAACAACTAAAATATGTGTATATCCATTAGAGGCAGGAAAAGGTCCCATATAATCAAAGCCCCAAACATCAAATGGTTCAATAACGAGTGAATAATTCATAGGCATTTCTTGACGTCTACTAATATTACCAATTCTTTGACATTCATCACAAGATAAGACAAACTTACGGGAATCCTTGAAGAGAGTGGGCCAATAAAACCCGGATTGCAATACCTTATGTGCAGTTCTATCTCCAGCGTGGTGTCCTCCATAAGCTTCGGAATGACACTTGCGGAGGATCTGATCCTATTCATGCTCAGGTACACAACGTCTAATAACACCATCTACTCCTTCTTTCTAAAGATGTGGGTCATCCCAAAAGTAATGTCTCAAATCATAGAAAAACTTTTTCTTTTGCTGGTATGTGAAACTAGGTGGTATAAATTTAGCAACAATGTAATTAGCATAATCATCATACCAAGGAGTACTACGAGGATTATTTATAACATTTAATTGTTCATCAGGAAAGCTATCATCAATAGGTAGTGGGTCATCAAGAACATTTTGCAACCTAGACAAGTTGTCTGCAACGGGGTTCTCAGCTCCCTTTCTATCAACAATATGCAAATCAAATTCTTGTAGCAAGTGAACCCATCTAATAAGTCTAGGTTTAGCATCTTTCTTTTCAATAAGATATTTAATAGCAGTATGATCTGTGTGAATGGTTACTTTAGAATCAACAATATAAGGTCTGAACTTATCACAAGCAAATACAACTGCTAAGAGTTCTTTTTCAGTAGTAGCATAATTTCTTAGAGCATTGTCTAGAGTCTTACTAGCATAATGGATAACATTTAATTTCTTGTCAACTCTTTGCCCTAGAACAACACCTACAGCATAATCACTAGCATCACACATAATTTCAAAGGGTAAATTCCAATCAGGTGGCTGAACAATAGGTGCAGAGATCAATGCCTTCTTAAGTATTTCAAATGCTTCTACACAATCATCATCAAAGACAAATGGTATATCTTTTTGTAATAAATTAGTCAGAGGCCGAGAATTTTTTGAGAAGTCCTTAATGAACCTCCTATAAAATCCGGCGTGACCAAGGAAACTTCTTATACCTTTGATGTCCTTGGGACGTGGCATCTTTTCAATAGCATCAACCTTAGCTTTGTCAACTTCAATACCTCTTTCAGAAACTTTATGCCCCAAGATAATACGTTCATTAACCATAAAGTGGCACTTTTCCCAATTCAAGACAAGATTAGTTTCTTCACATCTCTGCAAAACTCGATCAAGATTGCTCAAGCAATCATCAAAAGAAGATCCATAGACGGAAAAGTCGTCCATGAAAACCTCACAAATATTTTCACAAAAGTCAGAGAATATAGCCATCATGCATCTTTGAAAGGTAGCAGGTGCATTACATAAACCAAAAGGCATACGTCTATAAGCAAAAGTACCAAAAGGGCATGTAAAAGTAGTCTTTGATTGATCTTTAGCTGACACGGGTATTTGAGAGAAACCAGAATAACCATCTATGTGTATGTTTGCATAATCTTTCTAACATTTGATCGATAAAAGGTAAGGGGTAATGATCTTTCTTAGTAGCCTTATTTAATTTGTGGAAATCAGTTACCATCCTATAACCTGTAAAAATTCTTTGCGGAATCAATTCATCTTTATCATTAGGAACAACAGTAATACCTCCCTTCTTAGGGACACAATGGACAGGACTTACCCACTGACTATCAACAACGGGATAAATTATACCTGCCTCCAGAAGCTTTAGTATTTCTTTTCTTACCTCTTCTTTCATTTTGGGATTAAGCCTTCGTTGATGATCACGAACTGGTTTGGCATCTTCTTCCAGATTTATTTTGTGTTGACATAGAGTGAGGCTAATGCCCTTAAGATCATCAAGAGTATATCCAATAGCAGCACGGTGCTTCTTCAGAGTTTTCAATAATCTCTCTTCTTCATGCTCTGAAAGGTTAGCACTAATAATAACATGATATATTTTCTTTTCATCAAGATAAGCATATTTAAGATTATCAGGCAACGGTTTAAGCTCAAACACAGGATTTGGGTGGAGGAGGATCCCCTAAGATTTCAACAGGCAAATTGTGTTTCAGAATAGGTTCCTGTTTAAATAATACTTCATCTATTTCTCTTCTTTCATTCATAAACATATCATTTTCATGGTCTAGCAAATATTGTTCTAAAGGATCACTAGGAGGTACGGCAATAGAAGCAATACCAATAATTTCATCCTTACTAGGAAATTCTTCTTCACGGTGTTGTCTACTAAATTTAGAGAACTTAAACTCATGAATCATATCATTCAAGCCAATAGTAACAACATTCTTTTCGCAGTCTATCTTAGCATTAACAGTATTCAAGAAGGGTCTACCAAATATAATGGGACAAAAGCCATCTTGTGGGGAACCAAGAACAAGAAAATCAGCAGGATATTTAGTTTTCCCACACAAGACTTCGACATCTCTAACAATTCCCATTGCTGATATAGTATCTCTATTAGCAAGCTTAATTGTGACATCAATATCTTCTAACTCAGCAGGTGCAATTTCATGTTTAATTTCTTCATATAAATTATGCGGTATAACACTAGCACTAGCACCCATATCACATAAGCCATGATAACAATGATCTCCTATTTTAACAGAAATAACAGGCACGCCTACCACAGGTCTATGTGTATCTTTAGCACAAGGTTTGGCAATTCTAGCGGTTTCACCGCAGAAATGAATAACATGCCCATCAATATTATCAGACAAGAGATCTTTAACAATAGCAATATTAGGTTCAACTTTAACTTGCTCAGGAGGTGTATAAGTTCTAATATTAATTTTACGAACAACAGTTGAAGCTTTAGCATGATCCTTTATTCTAACAGGGAAGGGTGGTTTCTCAACATAAGAAGTAGGAACAATATGATCATTATAAGTGACAGTCTTTTCTTCAACTTTAGTAGGTGAAGCTCCTTTTACTTCTATGGGAGGATGATATTTAAACCACTTCTCCTTGGGGAGATCAACATAAGTAGCAAAAGATTCATAGAAAGAAGCTATTATCTCAGAGTTAAGTCCATATTTAGTGCTAAATTTACGGAAAACATCGGTATCCATAAAAGACTTAACACAATCAAACTTAGGTGTCATACCTGACTCCTTACCTTCGTCGAGATCCCAATCTTCAGAGTTGCGTTTAATTCTATCCAATAAAATCCATTTGAATTCAATAGCCTTCATCATAAAAGAGCCAGCACAAGAAGCATCGAGCATGGTGCGATTGTTTTTAGAAAGCGGAGCATAAATTTTTTGAAGAATTATTTCTTTTGAGAGCTCATGATTGGGGAATGAATATAACATTGATTTAAGCCTCCCCCAAGCTTGAGCGATGCTTTCTCCTTCGCGAGGCCAAAAATTATATATATAATTGCAATCACGATGAACAAGATGCATAGGATAATACTTTTGATGAAATTCCAACTTCATTCGTTTATAGTTCCATGATTCCGTATCATCACATAGCCTATACCATGTCGATGCATCTCCCTTCAAAGATAAAGGGAAGACCTTATTCTTAACAACATCATCGGGTATACCTGCAAGCTTAAATAATCCACAAACTTCATCCACATAGAGTAGATGTTCATCAGGATGTTTTGTTCCATCTCCTAAAAAAGGATTGTATAGCAGTTTTTCTAACATACCCGAAGGAACTTCAATCGGAATAATTTCATTTTCAGTAGGTTCAATAGGTTGAGGAGCAATTCTTTGCTCTACTGGTCGGGGTGAAGATACCCCGAACAAGCCCCTCAGAGGATTACTTTCCATAGTGACAAGTGACAGTAAATTTCAGCACACTATATAAATTTTTCCTTACCAAATTCCACCTACCAAAGGCGCTTCACTCCCCGGCAACGGCACCAGAAAAGAGTCTTGATGAATCACAAGTATAGGGGATCTATCGTAGTCCTTTCGATAAGTAAGAGTGTCGAACCCAATGAGGAGCAGAAGGAAATGATAAGCGGTTTTCAGCAAGGTATTCTCTGCAAGTACTGAAATAAGTGGCAACATATAGTTTTGTGATAAGATAATTTGTAACGAGCAACAAGTAACGAAAGTAAATAAAGTGCAGCAAGGTGGCCCAATCCTTTTGTAGCAAAGGACAAGCCTGGACAAACTCTTATATAAGGAAAAGCGCTCCCGAGGACACATGGGAATATCGTCAAGCTAGTTTTCATCATGTTCATATGATTCGCGTTCGGTACTTTGATAATTTGATATGTGGGTGGACCAGTGCTTGGGTGCTGTTCTTACTTGAACAAGCATCCCACTTATGATTAACCTCTATTGCAATCATCCGCAACTACAACAAAAGTATTAAGGTAAACCTAACCATAGCATGAAACATATGGATCCAAATCAACCCCTTACGAAGCAACGCATAAACTAGGGTTTAAGCTTCTGTCACTCTAGCAACCCATCATCTACTTATTACTTCCCAATGCCTTCCTCTAGGCCCAAATAATGGTGAAGTGTTATGTAGTCGACGTTCACATAACACCACTAGAGGCTAGACAACATACATCTCATCAAAATATCGAATCTAATACCAAATTCACATGACTACTAATAGCAAGACTTCTCCCATGTCCTCGTGAACAAATGTAACTACTCACAAAGCATATTCATGTTCATAATCAGAGGGGTATTAATATGCATAAAGGATCTGAACATATGATCTTCCACCAAATAAACCAACTGGCATCAACTACAAGGAGTAATCAACACTACTAGCAACCTACTAGTACCAATCCCGGACTTGGAGACAAGAATTGGAGACAAGAGATGAACTAGGGTTTTGAGAAAAGATGGTGCTGGTGAAGATGTTGATGGAGATTGCCCTCTCCCGATGGGAGGAGCGTCGGTGGTGATGACGGCGATGATTTCCCCTCCCGGAGGGAAGTGTCCCCGGCAGAACAGCTCTGCCGGAGCCCTAGATTGGTTCCGCCAAGGTTCCGCCTCGTGGCGGCAGAGTCTCGTCCCGAAAGGTTGCTTATGATTTTTTCCTCGACGAAAGACCTCATATAGCAGAAGATGGCCATCGGAGAGCCAACAGGGGGCCCATGAGGTAGGGGGGCGTGCCCTGGGGGGTAGGGCGCTCCCCCACCCTCGTGGACAGGTGGGCCCCCCTCTGGTGAACTTCTTCCACTGGATATTTTATATTATTTCCCAAAATTACTTCCATGGAGTTTCAGGACATTTGGAGTTGTGCAGAATAGGTCTCTATTATTTGTTCCTTTTCCAGCCCAGAATTCCAGCTGCCGACATTCTCCCTCCTTATGTAAACCTTGTAAAATAATAGAGAATAGGCATAAGTATTGTGACATAACGTGTAATAACAGCCCATAATGCAATAAATATCAATATAAAATCATGATGCAGAATGGACGTATCAGCGGTGTCAAACTTGAAGCAGGAGGAGTGGCCTCACGCTGTGCCGAACTTGAAGCAGGAGGAGTGGACTGCTGCTGTGCGGACTTGGAGGAGGAGGAGTGACCTCACATGGAGGAGGAGTCGGATGACGACACGGTGTCAGTGGCCTTCGAAAGATGATGCAATCCTTTCTCCATAGGATGATACGATGTATGGCCTCTCCCAGTGTGTCCTCCTCGTCACCTCCAGGAATGTCAAGCTCTAGCCCCGAATATTGGTCCACCACCTCATCAACCACGACACGAGCATAGCCGGCTGGAATCAGGTTGCAGTGGAAGGTTGCTTCGGGGGGATTTGTATAAGCAATAGCGTCCGTCACCTTCATGGATAAGTTCTTCATTTTGAAGTGTAGCTCACAGTTAGTGCTCTCCATGATGTCATCCACAGGGTATCTATCCAGCAGTGCTCGCCCGGGGTGGACCCAACGCTGCTTCTCGGCATGGATGGGATGGTGCTATCCAATGCTGGATCATCCGCTAGCTGCTGCCGCTCTTTGAGACCCCCTTTCTGGCTAAGTGAGTCGATCTGCTTCTGCTTTGGAATTTGAGTGCCAAGTCTGCGTGCGCTGATTCTAGGCCTTGAAGGTGTTCTGCTTCCTGCTTCCTCTGCTCCTCCTCCAGCTTCCTCTTCTTCTCCTCCTCCATCTTCCTTCTTGCACGGCTCCTCTAGTCGTCCTTCCAGTCTGAAAAGCCCTCATACCAAGGAATAACGCCCTTTCCTCATGTTCTTCCCGGGTGTTCAGGATTTCCCAGGGCGCAAGTGCGCTCGTCCTTCTCTCTGTTGGGCGTGAACACCCCCGTTCGAGCATCTTCTATTGCTTGAGTAACTCCTCTTCGGCTCCTTTTAGACTTGCCTTCCTCGAAACCAGGCCTGTCTTCGGGTCCAACGCCCCGCATGCGCATAGAACCAAGTTCTGCACCTGGGGGGCAGCTCCTAGTAACTGGAGTGACCCCTGCATCCACCATCTCTTGCTCAGACTTATCCCACTTAGGCATTGCCACCGCGTAGCCACCTAGCCCCAGCCTATGGAACTGCGTCTTTTTTGCGGCATTGGCTTTGTTTTTTCTCGACCGTTCCTGAGATAATTCTGATTCCTTGAATTTCATGAAAGTGGGCCAGTGTTCTCTTTGCTTCTCCAATGTTCCCTTGAATTCTGGAGTCTTCCTTTCTCCTTCGACGTAGTTGGCCCATATAGTTTTCTTGTGGGTGTTGAATGCAATTGCCATCTTTTTAAGAGCTGCGTCCTTGACTTTCTGCACATCTGCATCAGTGAAATGATCTGGTAGGGTGAAATGTTCCATGAGAGATTCCCAAAGCATTTGTTTTGCTCCGTCGTCGACCCAAGTAACATCTGGACGTTTCTTTGCTGGCTCTTTCCATTCTTGAATGGAGATCGGGAGTTGGTCCTTCACAAGAACTCCGCACTGACGAACGAACTTGTTCACAATGCTCTTAGGCGCTAGTGGTTCGCCATTAGCTTTGATGGCATCGATGTTGTACTTTACGCCCTCCTTCAACTTTTTGCCCGAGCGTCGCACTGTCCTGCTGCCTGTAGAAGCAGATTTGCTCGATCCGGAGGGCTCAAAGAAGAAAGATCGATTCATTAATGTATCTTCAAATCAATTAAAACATGTGATGATCACCAGATGCCTGCTTATATAAATTATACCTCGCCGGTCTCTGTTATTTCAAGATCAACATTGTCGGCGTCATCATAATCATAATCATAGTTCATGACTTCATCAATTTGGTCGCCGCGATCGAATATCATATCATCACCCTTCCCGGTATTATTCAGATATTCGGAGCCGTCATAGTCTTCATTCTGATCATCTGGCCCGCGAGGGCTGCGTATGATCTCGAACAGGGTCTCTTCTCCCTCTCTGCCGGTATTTTCCGCCATAACTTTTATTTAACTAATCCAGAAGAAATATAAAACAATTTAGTATTCAAATTACAATGCATGGATGCATCAATAAGGAAAAACTGAATCATAGTACATAATATATAATCTCAAATACATCATCTCGAATAATATATAACTCAAATACATCATCTCTAATAATATATATATAATCTCAAATACATCGTCTCGAATATTATATATCGAATACATCACTAACTAGCTAGCTAATAAAGATCGAATACTACAGAAGAATCTAGGTCCACGCAAATGCCACCAAAGGAGATCAGGGTCGACGACGGGACCCAGGGCCGGGTTCCTCACCAAGCGGCGCGCCCCTGAAGGTAGCACCTCCCAGTGCCAGCCTGGCGGAGCCCAGTCTCGGTCATGGGTCTCGTCACAAATGGATCGACGGCAAGGATGCGGGCCGGGTATCGTCGAAAACAAAAACTATATGCAAATGTAACATTTTTTAAATTATTGGATTGTGATATCTTATATACAAATTCTAAATTTTTATAACTAAAATTATAAGAAACTAAAAAAAATGATCATCGTCTAACAATTTGAAATTAATCTAATTCATCTAGCTAAAACTAACATTTCTAAAATTTCTAACATTTCCATATACTAAAATTTATAACATTTATATAAAAAACAGAAAAAAAACCTTTGACATTATATTATAACATATCTATATACTATTTGACATTAATATAATCTAATTAATTAATTCACCTTAAACTTTGTACAAAAAATGGAAAAAAAGCAGGAAAAAACTAAAAACTAAAAACAGAAAAATTGTGTGTGTGTGTGTGTGTGTCAAGGTGGCGGCATGACGCTGTGGAGGGAGGAAATCGAGGCCGGGCGCTCAGGCTGCTGGCGCAGGTCAGGCGAAGGCAATCATGAGGTCCAGTGTGACGGCGACAAGGCGAGGTCGACCAAAGGCGGCGAGGCGAGGGGTGACATCACGCAGGACGTCTGGCGGCAGTCGGCAGTACGATGACGATGGGGCAGGCGCGATGGGGGCGGCGACGGCACGCGGGATGGCGGGGCAGCGGCAAAGAGAATTGGGAGATGAAAAACTGAATTTTTTCGAAATGTTTCTTATATAGGATTGACCTTCAGTACCGGTTGAGCCACCAACCGGTACTAAAGGTCAAATTTTTACAGGCCAAGCAGCGGGAAGGGCACACCCTTTAGTACCGTGTGGTGGCTCCAACCGGTACTAAAGGCCCCCCTTTAGTACCGGTTGGAGCCACGACCCGGTACTAAAGGGTGTGCGCTGCCAGGTGAGGGGCGCAAAGTTTAGTCCCACATCGCCGGGCGAAGGGCAGCCACACTGATTTATAAACCCAGCCGCAGCTGCTCTGTCGAACTCCTCTATAAAGCAGGCTTCTGGGCCAAACAATGGCGCGCTACCTTGTGAGCTTGCTGGCCCTTCTGGGCCTGAATTTGCACACCCGAGGTCTGGCAGGCCCACTAGGCAGCGCAACAACAATTTTTTATATAGTTTTTTTTTCTTTTCTGCATTATTTATTTTCTTCTATTTATTCCTGAGTAATTTTTTATATAGTTTTTTCTTTTCTTCTTTATTTATTTTCTTCTATTTATTTTTGAGTAGTTTTTTATATAGTTTTTTCTTTTCTGCTTTATTTATTTTCTTCTATTTATTTCGAAAGAGATTGTCCAGTTTGTACACGAAGTGCATCAAGTTTTTGCCGTGCCCCTCTCTACTTTTTTGCACATGCTATGCGGGTGAAATGATGATACAATGCCAAGTTTCAACCTTTTCAGAGTTCATTTGCAGTGCTTTACAATTTTAGGGCCATTTAGCTCAAAACAAATCAGTAAATGCATTAAAAATGGCAAATTATGTCAGAAAGGGTTGAAAGTTGATGACGTAGCTTTGAATGACGCCTGCTGAACGCAAAAAAAGTCCAGAGTTGTAATAAGTTATTAAAATTTTGAATTGTCGATGTAACAGATGAGTTTTCGTCCGAAACCCTAATACTTCGATAGAGATTGTCCAGTTTGTACACGAAGTGCATCAAGTTTTTGTCGTGACCCTCTCTACTTTTTTGAAAATGCTATGCGGGTGAAATGATGATACCATGCCAAGTTTCAACCTTTTCAGAGTTCATTTTTAGTGCTTTACAATTTCAGGGCCATTTAGCTCAAAACAAATCAGTAAATGCATTAAAAATAGCAAATTATGTCAGGAAGGGTTGAAAGTTGATGATGTGGCTTTGAATGGCGCCTGCTGAACGCAAAAAAGTCCGGAGTTGTAATAAGTTATTAAAATTTTGAATTGCCGGTGTAACAGATTAGTTTTCGTCGGAAACCCTGATACTTCGATAGAGATTGTCCAGTTTGTACACGAAGTGCATCAAGTTTTTGCCATGACCCACTCTACTTTTTTTGCACATGCTATGTGGGTGAAATGATGATACCATGCCAAGTTTCAACCTTTTCAGAGTTCATTTGTAGTGCTTTTCAATTTCAAGGCCATTTAGCTCAAAACAAATCAGTAAATGCATTAAAATAGCAAATTATGTTAGAAAGGGTTGAAAGTTGATGACGTGGCTTTGAATGGCGCCTGCTGAACGCAAAAAAAGTCCGAAGTTGTAATAAGTTATTAAAATTTTGAATTGCCGGTGTAATAGATGAGTTTTCGCCCGAAACCCTAATACTTCGAAAGAGATTGTCTAATTTGTACACGAAGTGCATCAAGTTTTTGCCGTGACCCTCTCCACTTTTTTGCACATGCTATGCGGGTGAAATGATGATACCATGCCAAGTTTCAACCTTTTCAGAGTTCATTTGTAGTGCTTTACAATTTCAGGGCTATTTAGCTCAAAACAAATCAATAAATGCATTAAAAATAGCAAATTATGTCAGGAAGGGTTGAAAGTTGATGACGTGGCTTTGAATGGCGCCTTCTGAACGCAAAAAAGTCTGGAGTTGTAATGAGTTACTAAAATTTTGAATTGCCGGTGTAACAGATGAGTTTTCGTCCGAAACCCTGATACTTCGAAAGAGATTGTTCAGTTTGACACGAAGTGCATCAAGTTTTTGCCGTGACCCTCTCTACTTTTTTGCACATGCTATGCGGGTGAAATGATGATACCATGCGAAGTTTCAACCTTTTCAGAGTTCATTTGTAGTGCTTTACAATTTTAGGGCCATTTATCTCAAAACAAATCAGTAAATGCATTAAAAATAGCAAATTATGTCAGAAAGGGTTGAAAGTTGATGACATGGCTTTGAATGGCGCCTGCTGAACCCAAAAAAAGGCTGGAGTTGTAATAAGTTATTAAAATTTTGAATTGCCGGTGTCACAGATGAGTTTTCGTCCGAAACCCTGATACTTCGAAAGAGATTGTCTTGTTTGTACACGAAGTGCATCAAGTTTTTGCCGTGACCCTCTCTACTTTTTTTTACATGCTGTGCGGGTGAAATGATGATACCATGCCAAGTTTCAACCTTTTCAGAGTTCATTTGTAGTGCTTTTCAATTTCAGGGCCATTTAGCTCAAAACAAATCAGTAAATGCATTAAAAATAGCAAATTATGTCAGAAAGGGTTGAAATTTGATGACGTGGCTTTGAATGGCGCCTTCTGAACCCAAAAAAATCCAGAGTGAGGGTGTAAACATGTAAAAATATACATAAAAAATACATTGATCATCAATGATCTTTTTGTGTACAATCTGAATTGTCAATATGAGTCCTCAATGGTTTAGAAACCGGTGAAGACTCATATTGCGGCCACAAATTCTACAGATAGATTTCAATGAAGACCAAGTGCTTGTGATAGTTTGAGAAGTAACATATTTAAGGTGGTAAAAAGCCTGTTAGCCGAGCGAGGTGGGACTAAAAAACAACTGCAACTACAAACCTCTAGTACCGGTTTGTGGTAGGAACCGGTACTAAAGGCGCTGGTGGGGCCCCAGCTGGACCACGGCGTGCCACATACTCTTTAGTACCGGTTCTTGCCACGAACCGGTACTAAAGGTTCGCAACGAACCGGTACTAATTAGCTCCGTCCGCCTAGCCGTTCAAACAGTCACTAATGGACACATTAGTGTCGGTTTTGTTACAAACCAGTACTAATGTGCTTCACATTAGGCCATCCGGGCAAAAAGGATGCACCCTCGCGGGGTGCCCGACCCAGTAGTATAGAAATCTAAGCCCATTACGGGGCGCGGAACCGTTCTGGAGGGATGGCTCGCTATGCCATGCAAAATACACACAACACCGGATACCATACCAATCCACATCCTTAGAGCATGTTGGATAGTCCGGCAAGTGGCCAAGAGCGGCGAGGATATCCTCACCAAAAATACCTCAGAGCAACACCCCCTGGACAACAATGACCTCAGGGTATTGACGGTCTTCGAGACTTTCGCTTCAAACAATCAGCGCAAAAGGGCCCTCCGCGACCTTGCCGAAGTCTGGCAAGTCGCAGCAATAAACCCTTGGAACGACACGGCCATAACTTTCAATGCCAATGATGAACCAAAATTCCGGACAGTCCGGGCACCAGCCGCCTTGGTCCTCAATCCAATTGTGGACGGTTTTCGGCTCACCAAAGTGCTCATGGACAGCGGCAGCGGATTAAACCTCATCTATGAGGACACACTCAACAAAATGGAAATAGACAAGAGCCGCGTCGAGCAAAGTAGCACGACCTTCCGAGGAATAATTCCCAATCGGGAGGCGCGATGCGTGGGAAAAATCACGCTCGACGTGGTATTCGGCACGCCGGAGAATTATCCGTCCGAAGAGATAACCTTCCAAGTGGCCCCTTTCAACAGTGGATATCACGCCCTATTGGGGCGAGATGCATTTACACGCTTCCAAGCTATACCTCATTATGGGTACATGAAGCTCAAGATGCCCGGGCCCAATGGTATTATCACTCTTGCCAGTGATCCAGACATAGCACTCCGCGCCGAAAACAAAATCGCATCCCTGGCCCTCGAGGTACTGTTTGAAGCACTCGCGGCCGAAGATTTAACCGCGCTGCGCTCCACGGTGGACAGGGACGACATAATCCTGGACAAGCGACCCAAATCCACCTCCTTTAAACCAGCAGATGAAATTGTCAAATTTCAAGTCCACCCTACATACCCCAATAAGACAACATCCATCGGGGCATAGCTGGACCCAACGGTTGACACCATGCTACGAGAGTTCCTGCGCGAGAACTGGGACATATTCGCCTGGCACCCTTCTGATATGCCAGGAATCCCATGCAGATTGGCCGAGCATAGCCTCAACATATTGAAGGGATATAAACCGGTCAAGCAAACAATGTAGCGCTTTTCCGAACCCAAACGACAAGCTATGGGAGGAGCTAGACAAGTTAATCGAGGCCGGATTCATCAGAGAAATAAAACTCCCGGACTGGCTAGCAAACATGGTGATGGTGCCAAAGAAGGATAAATCCTGGCGCCTATGCGTCGATTTCAAAGACCTCAACAAGGCCTGCCCTAAGGATCCCTTCCCCCTCCCTCGCATCGATCAGATTATTGATGCTACTGCAGGACACGACTCACTATGTTTCCTCGACGCATACTCCGGATACCATCAAATCAAAATGAAGGAGTCCGACCAAGCCGCAACGGCATTCATTACCCCATATGGGTCGTTCTGCTTCAACACCATGCCCTTTGGATTCAAAAACGCCGGTGCCACCTACCAACACATGATTCAAACATGCCCGGAGAAACAGATCGGCAAGACAGTTGAAGCATATGTGGATGATGTCGTCATCAAAACTAGGCACGTCAAGTCATTGATAGACGATCTGCGTCTCACATTTGACAACCTCCGTACATATGACATCAAGCTCAATCTGAAAAATTAAGTTTTCGGCGTTCCCGCTGGAAAACTGCTGGGCTTCATTGTTTCCAATAGAGGAATTGAGGCAAACCCAGCTAAAATCCGAGCCTTGTCACAGTTGGCTACGCCATCAGACCTTAAACAGGTCCAAAAACTAGCCGGATGTGTGGCAACTTTAAGCCGCTTTATCTCCAGACTAGGATAAAAAGCATTGCCACTTTATCGCCTTCTCTGATGCACCGACCACTTCGAGTGGACGAATGCGGCAACGTCCGGACTGGAAGAAATAAAGGCTCTTTTAGCGAGCAACCCAATCCTGGCCGCACCGAATGTTGGTGAACCCATGTTATTATACATATAGGCAACACACCAGGTTGTGAGTGTGGTGCTCGTCGTCGAACTATAGGAGGACGGACACAAATTCCCGCTTCAGAAGCCGGTATACTACGTATCCACTGTCCTCACACAATGCAAATCCCGGTACCCTCATTACAAAAATATAGCATACGCAGTCTTCATGGCATCCCGGAAGCTATGACACTACTTTCAAGAGTGCTCAATCACGGTGGCTTCCGAAATACCACTCAATGACATAATAAACAACCGCGATGCCACGGGCTGGATTGCCAAGTGGGCCATTGAGCTCCTTCCATTCGACATAACACACAAACCGCACCGAGCCATTAAATCCCAAGTACTGGCCGACCTCATCGCCGAAAGGACAGAGGCCGAACTCCCTAAAGAGTATGGCACATACTCCAACTGGGTCATGCACTTCGATGGTTCCAAAATGCTGGCGGGCTTAGGAGCAGGCGTTGTCTTAACGTCCCCCACCGGAAACACAGTTCAGGATGTACTCCAAATATTATACACAGACTCCAACAATGCAGCCGAATACGAGGCCTTATTGCATGGTCTTCGGATGGCTGTCTCCATGGGCATACAACACCTGGAGGTGCGCGAGGATTGAAACCTTGCAATATCCCAAATAAATGGAGATTTCAACGCCAAAGATCCGAAGATGGCGGCTTATCGTAACGCCGTTCTCAAAATGTCGGCTCGGTTCAAGGGGCTCGAGTTTCATCATGTGGCTCGAGAAAGTAATCAAGCGGCGGATGTCCTTGCTCGCATCGATGCCAAGCGCGACCACGTCCCGCCTAAAACATTCCTGGAAAGGCTCTTCAAGCCATCCGTGGTGTGGCAAGGGGAGAGCCGCAACACCAGTCCAGATCCGATCATACCTCCAGATTCCTAACACAATACCGATATCATCGGGGGCTCAGCCACCGAAATAACACCATCAACCCATCTTATCATGGCAGTAATTGCCCCATGGAACGAACCCTTCTTGGCCTACCTTAATAGGCAAGAGCTCCCTGAGGATCAAAATGAGGCTCGCTGCATTGTCTGGCATTTGAAAGCCTATAAGGTCCATGACGGAGAGCTCTACAAGAAAAGCGCTACCGGAGTACTTCAAAGATGTATCTCCGAACAAGAGGGACGACATCTCTTGGCTGAAATTCATGCCGGTCTCGGTGGGCAGCACGCCGCGGCTCGGGCCCTTGTAAGTAAGGCCTTTCGTACAGGTTTCTATTGGCCGACGGACCCAGTAGATGCGCACGACCTTGTCCAATGTTGTGTCGGATGCCAGCCTTTTGCCAATCAAAGCCATATGCCTCCCACCGCTCTACAAACGATCCCCATTACTTGGCCTTTTGTGGTATGGGGGCTTGATATGGTCGGACCCCTTAAAGGAGGAAGCCATAAGAAATAATATCTGCTGGTCATGGTAGATAAGTTCACTAAGTGGATAGAGACCAAACCATTAAAAACGGCCGAAGCCGGACCAGTGATAGACTTCATATCCGGTGTCGTGCACCGTTATGGCATCCCACACAGCATCATTGCCGATAACGGCTCCAATTTCACAGCCGATGAGGTGAAAACTTAGTGTGCTAATCTAGGCATTAAGCTCGATTACGCCTCCGTCTATCACCCGCAAAAAAACGGTCAAGTCGAACGAGCGAATGGTCTTATTATGAGCGGCATTAAACCTAGACTAGTGCGGTCTTTGAGAGAATCAGACAAGCACTGGGTTGAGGAGCTCGACTCCGTACTCTGGGGGCTGCAGACCATGCCCAATCGTACTACCGGATACACAGCTTCTTCATGGTGTACGGCGTAGAGGCTGTGTTGCCCTGTGACATTATTCATGACTCACCTCGAGTGCGCATGTATGAAGAGAGAGAGGCCGAGCTTGATCGGCAGGACAACTTAGATGCCCTGGAGGAGGAGCGCGTGATGACCCAAAAGTATAGGGGATGTATTGTAGTCCTTTTGATAAGTAAGAGTGTCGAACCCAACGAGGAGCAGAAGGAAATGATAAGCGGTTTTCAGCAAGGTATTCTCTGCAAGCACTGAAATTATAGGTAACCGATAGTTTTGTGATAAGATAATTGGTAACGATCAACAAGTAAAAAAAGTAAATAAAGTGTAGCAAGGTGGCGCAATCCTTTTTGTAGCACAGGACAAGCCTGGACAAACTCTTATATGGAGAAAACCGCTCCCGAGGACACATGGGAATTATCGTCAAGCTAGTTTTCATCACGTTCATATGATTCGCGTACGGTACTTTGATAATTTGATATGTGGGTGGACCGGTGCTTGGGTGCTGTCCTTACTTGGACAAGCATCCCACTTATGATTAACCTCTATTGCAAGCATCTGCAACTTCAACAAAAGTATTAAGGTAAACCTAACCATAGCATGAAACATATGGATCCAAATCAGCCCCTTACGAAGCAACGCATAAACTAGGGTTTAAGCTTTTGTCACTCTAGCAACCCATCATCTACTTATTACTTCCCAATGCCTTCCTCTAGGCCCAAATAATGGTTAAGTGTCATGTAGTGGAAGTTCACATAACACCACTAGAGGATAGACAACATACATCTCATCAAAATATCGAACGAATACCAAATTCACATGACTACTAATAGCGAGACTTATCCCACGTCCTCAGGAACAAACGTAACTACTCACAAAGCATATTCATGTTCATAATCAGAGGGGTATTAATATGCATATAGGATCTGAACATATGATCTTCCACCAAATGAACCAACTAGCATCAACTACACGGAGTAATCAACACTCCTAACAACCTACAGGTACCAATCCCGGACTTAGGGACAAGAATTGAGATGAACTAGGGGGTGAGAGGAGATAGTGCTGGTGAAGATGTTGATGGAGATTGCCCTCTCCTGATGAGAGGAGCGTTGGTGATGACGATGGCGATGATTTCCCCCTCCCGGAGGGAAGTGTCCCCGGCAGAACAGCTCTGCCGGAGCCCTAGATTGGTTCCGCCAAGGTTCCGCCTCGTGGCGGTGGAGTCTCATCCCGAAAGCTTGCTTATGATTTTTCTTCGGACGAAAGACTTCATATACCAGAAGATGGGCACCGGAGGGCCAACAGGGGGCCCACGAGGCAGGGGGCGTGCCCAGGGGGGTAGGGCGCGGCCCCACCCTCATGGACAGGTGGAGGCCCCCCTGACGTAGATTCTTCTTCCAGTATTTTTTATTATTTCCAAAAATAACTTTCATGGAGTTTCAGGACTTTTGGAGTTGTGCAGAATAGGTCTCTAATATTTGCTCCTTTTCCAGCCCATAATTCCAGCTGCCGGCATTCTCCCTCCTTATGTAAACCTTGTAAAATAAGAGAGAATAGACATAAGTATTGTGACATAATGTGTAATAACAGCCCATAATGCAATAAATATCGATATAAAAGCATGATGCAAAATGGACGTATCAACTCCCCCAAGCTTAGACCTCGCTTGTTCTCAAGCGAAAGCCAATAACGATAAATATGTCCACATGTTTAGAGGTAGAGGTGTCGATAAAATAAAATACGGACATGAGGGCATCATGATTATTCTCATAACAACAACATATATGGATATTGTCATATGATCTATTATGCTCAAGTAATAATCCATTCACAATGCAAAGTATGAATCAGAAACTTTATTGAGAACTAACAAACTATAATCTCAGTCATTGAAGCAATTGCAATTTATCATAACGTCAGAAAGAGTCTATGTCAGAGCTTTCTAGCAAGGCCACATACTCAATTATCATGTAGTCTTTCATAATTGCTAACACTCACGCAATACTTGTGGTTACGGAGTTTTAACCGGACACAGGGAAAGATAGGGGCTTATAGTTTCGTCCCAACCTTTTACCTCAAGGGTAATGTCAACAATAATAGTTCATGCTAACTTACATCCAATTAGATATATCTATCAGGATCTTTCCAACACCTTGTGCTTGCCAAAGGATAAAATGTAAAAAGGAAAGGTGAATATCACCATGACTCTTGCATAAGGTAGAAGGTAATAATAAAAGATAGGCCCTTCGCAGAGGGAAGCAGAGGTTGCCATGCACTTACAGGGTTGGATGCACAAAATCTTAATGCGAAAGAACGTCACTTTATATTTCCACTTGTGATATGAACCTTTATTATGTAGTCCGTCGCTTTTATTTCTTCCACATCACAAAATTGTATAAAGCTTATTTCCTCCACACCAATCAATCATACATATTTAGAGAGCAATTTTTATTGCTTGCACCGATGACAACTTACTTGAAGGATCTTACTCAATCCATAGGTAGATATGGTGGACTCTCATGGCAAAACTGGTTTAAGGGTTTTGGGAAGCACAAGTAGTATCTCTACTTGGTGCAAAGAATTTGGCTAGCATGAGGGGGAAAGGCAAGCTCAACATGTTGGATGATCCATGACAATATACTTTATCTCAAATATAAGAAAACATAACCCATTATGTTGTCTTCCTTGTCCAACATCAACTCTTTAGCGTGTCATATTTTAATGAGTGCTCACAATCATAAAAGATGTCCAAGATAGTATATTTATATGTGAAACCTCTCTTTCTTTATTACTTCCTATTAATTCAACGATGACCAAAGCTATGTTTGTCAACTCTCAACAATTTTTAGGCATCATACTCTTTCTATGTGAAGTCATTACTCTCCATAAGATCAATATGATCTCTTTGTTTATTTTTTTATTCTTTTCTCTTTTCTTTTATTCACTCAAGATCATGGAAAAATAATCAAGCCCACGACTCAACACTAATCTTTATTATATAGCTCACGGACTTGATTACATAGAGAGATCATAAAGCAAAACTCAAAACTAGATCATATCAAAACTTTTATTCTACTAGATCAAGATACTACTAAATAGGATCGAACTAAGAAAAATGGTAAATATAGGAGTGTGATGGTGATACGATATCGGGGCATCTCCCCAAGCTTGGTAGTTGCCAAGGGGAGTGCCCATACCCATGTGATTATGTCTCCTTTGCTGGTGAAGGGATTGTTGATGATGCAGGCTTGTCGTCCATCTTCCAAGGCATAGGCTCACCATCATAGAAGGATGATCGAGTCTCCGGGATCCTTAAATCTGCAGCCAAACTCATCCTTTTGAATCTATATTCATACTCACAGTTTTGGTTTTGCAGGTCATAGATTTGAGCTTGGAGGTGCTCGATTTTCTCGTGGAGCTTGAAGATGTCCTCCCCAATGTCCTTAGCATCCAGCTTGTGGTTGTTGGTGAACTCCGTGATCATTATGTGATTGGAGTCAAGTCCACGCTCCACCATCTCCTGGCACTTGAAAACTTGTTGCTCCATTGCTTCAAGCCTTGTCTCAATGCTTCCGGTACTCCTGGGTCCCTCAACATCGCGGATGTGCAGCAACCCATCACGCATCTCAATGGTTTGAGGGTGTTGCAGCACCTCTGCGAGGTAGGGGTTGATGACCTTCTCAAAGAACTTGTCCTTGGGGGCGCTTGGAGACGTCATGATGATCTAGATCTGTCAGAAAAACAGCTCGAACAAGAACATAGGATATTTGCGTGATACAGGAGTCAAAACCTTTGGGAGAATATATAATGAATTTTTACTGACCAAAATACGTATCGTGCAAGAAAACGGAGTCCGGAGAGCGCACGAGGTGCCCACGAGGTAGGGGGGCACGCCCAGGGGGGTAGGGCGCGCCCTCCACCCTTGTGGAGGCCTCGTGTCCTTCCCGGACTGCTTCTTATTTTTCTATTTTTCTAAATATTCCAAAACGGAGAAATATTGCCATTAGAACAGTTTTGGAGTCGGTTTACTTACCGTACCACATACCTATTCCTTTTCGGAGTCCAAAGCGTTAGGAAAGTGTCCCTTATGTATTGCTCCGGGGTTACGGTTTCAATAACATTGGTTTCAACATTTATAGGATTACCTGAGATATAATGTTTAATTCTTTGACCGTTCACCACCTTCGGATTTGTGCCTTCGAAGTTGTTGATTTTTATGGAACCGAAATGATAGACCTCCTTGATAACATAAGGGCCTTCCCATTTAGAGAGAAGTTTTCCTGCAAAAAATCTTAAACGAGAGTTGTATAGCAATACATAATCACCTACATTAAACTCACGCTTTTGTATCCTTTTGTCATGCCATCTTTAAACTTTTTCTTTAAACAACTTGGCATTTTCATAGGCTTGTGTTCTCCATTCATCAAGTGAGCTAATGTCAAATAACCTCTTCTCACCGGCAAGTTTGAAATCATAATTGAGCTCCTTAATAGCCCAATAAGCCTTATGTTCTAGTTCGAGAGGTAAGTGACATGCTTTTCCATAAACCATTTTATACGGAGACATACCCATAGGATTTTTATATGCAGTTCTATAGGCCCATAATGCATCATCAAGTTTCTTGGACCAATTCTTTCTAGATCTATTAACAGTCTTTTGCAAAATTAATTTGAGCTCTCTATTTCTCAATTCTACTTGACCACTAGACTGCGGGTGATAAGGAGATGCAATTCTATGATTAACATCATACTTTGCAAGCATTTTACGAAAAGCACCATGAATAAAATGTGAACCACCATCAGTCATTAAATATCTAGGGACTCCAAACCTCGGAAAAATAAATGCTTTAAGCATTTTAATAGAAGTGTTATGATCAGCACTACTAGTTGGAATAGCTTCTACCCACTTAGTAACGTAATCAACAGCAACTAAACATGTGTATATCCATTAGAGGCAGGAAAAGGTCCGATATAATCAAAGCCCCAAACATCAAATGGTTCAATAACAAGTGAATAGTTCATAGGCATTTCTTGGCGTCTACTAATATTACCAATTCTTTGACATTCATCACAAGATAGGACAAACTTACGGGCATCCTTGAAGAGAGTAGGCCAATGAAAACCGGATTGCAATACCTTATGTGCAGTTCTATCTCCAGCGTGGTGTCGTCCATTAGCTTCGGAGTGACACTTGCGTAGGATCTGTTCCTGTTCATGCTCAAGTACACAACGTCTAATAACACCATGTACTCCTTCTTTATAAAGATGTGGGTCATCCCAAAAGTAATGTCTCCAATCATAGAAAAACTTTTTCTTTTGCAGGTATGTGAAACTAGGTGGTATAAATTTAGCAATGATGTAATTAGCATAATCAGCATACCGTGGAGCAGTACGAGAAGCATTTATGACATTTAGTTGTTCATCCGAAAAGCTATCATCAATAGGTACTGGGTCATCAAGAACATTTTCTAACCTGGACAAGTTGTCTGCAACGGGGTTCTCAGCTCCCTTTCTTTCAACAATATGTAAATCAAATTCTTGTAGCAGGAGAACCCATCTAATAAGTCTAGGTTTAGCATCTTTCTTTTCCATAAGATATTTAATACCAGCATGATCTGTGTGAATAGTTACTTTAGAATCAACAATATAAGGCCTGAACTTATCACAAGCAAATACAACTGCTAGGAATTCCTTTTCAGTAGTAGCATAATTTCTCTGAGCATTTTCTAGAGTTTTACTAGCATATTGAATAACATTTAATTTCTTATCAACTCTTTGCCCTAGAACAGCACCTACAGCATAATCACTAGCATCACACATAATTTCAAAAGGTAAATTCCAATCAGGTGGCTGAACAATAGGTGCAGAGATCAATGCTTTATTAAGTATTTCAAATGCTTCTACACAGTCATCATCAAAGACAAATGGTATATCTTTTTGTAATAAATTAGTCAGAGACCGAGACATTTTTGAGAAGTCCTTTATGAACCTCCTATAAAAACGGCGTGACCAAGGAAACTTCTTATACCTTTGATGTCCTTGGGACATGGCATCTTTTCAATAGCATAAACCTTGGCTTTATCAACCTCAATACCTCTTTCAGAAACTTTATGCCCCAAGACAATACCTTCATTAACCATAAAGTGGCACTTTTACCAATTCAAGACAATATTAGTTTCTTCACATCTCTGCAAAACTCGATCAAGGTTGCTCAAGCAATCATCAAAAGAGGATCCCTAGACGGAAAAATCGTCCATGAAAATCTCACAAATCTTTTCACAAAAGTTAGAGAATATAGCCATCACGAATCTTTGAAAGGTAGCGGGTGCATTATATAAACCAAAAGGAATACGTCTATAAGCAAAAGTACCAAAAGGGCAAGTAAAAGTGGTCTTTGATTGATCATCGGCTGACACAAGTATTTGAGAGAAACCAGAATAACCATCTAGAAAGAAAAAGTGTGCATGTTTGGATAATCTTTCTAGCATTTGATCGATAAAAGGCAAAGGGTAATGATCTTTTTAGTAGCTTTATATAATTCGCGGAAATCAATTACCATCCTATAACATGTAATAATTCTTTGCGGAATCAATTCATCTTTATCATTGGGAACGACAGCAATGCCTCCTTTCTTAGGAACACAATGGACATGACTTACCCACTGACTATCAGCAACGGGATAAATTATACCTGCCTCAAGGAGCTTTAATATTTCCTTTCTTACCACTTCTTTCATCTTAGGATTCAGCCGTCGTTGATGATCACAAACTGGTTTGGCATCTTTCTCCAAATTTATTTTATGTTGACATAGAGTGGGACTAATGCCCTTAAGATCATCAAGAGTATATCCAATAGCAGCGCGGTGCTTCTTCAGAGTTTTCAATAATCTCTATTCTTCATGCTCTGAAAGGTTAGCACTAATAATAACATGATATATATTTTTCTCATCAATATAGGCATATTTAAGAGTATCAGGCAACTGTTTAAGCTCAAACACGGGATAACCCTTGGGTGGAGGAGGATCCCCTAGGATTTCAATAGGAAAATTGTGTTTCAGGATAGGATCCTGTTTAAAGAATACTTCATCTATTTCCCTTCTTTCATTCATAAACATATCATTTTCATGGTCTAGCAAATATTGTTCTAAAGGATCACTAGGAGGTACGGCTATAGAAGCAAGACCAATAATTTCATCCTTACTAGGCAATTCCTCTTCACGGTGTTGTCTACTAAATTTAGAGAAATTAAACTCATGAGACATATCACCCAAGCCAATAGTAACGACATCCTTTTCACAGTCTATCCTAGCATTAACTGTATTCAAGAAGGGTCTACCAAATATAATGGGACAAAAGCTATCTTGTGGGGAACCAAGAACAAGAAAATCAGCAGGATATTTAGTTTTCCCACACAAGACTTCAACATCTCTAACAAGTCCAATGGGTGATATTGTATCTGTATTAGCAAGTTTGATGGTAACATCAATACCTTCTATCTCAGCAGGTGCAATTTCATGCATAATTTCTTTGTATAAGTCATGTGGTATAGCACTGGCACCCATATCACATAAGCCATGATAACAATGATCTCCTATTTTAACAGAAATAACAGGCATGCCTACCATAGTTCTATGTTTATCTTTAGCACAAGGTTTAGCAATTCCAGCAGTTTCATCACAGAAATAAATAAAATGCCCATCAATATTATCAGACAAGAGATCTTTAACAATTGCAATATTAGGTTCAACTTTAATTTGCTCAGGAGGTGTATAATTTCTAATATTGTTTTTTACGGACCACAGTTGAAGCTTTAGCATGATCCTTTATCCTAACAGGGAAAGGTGGTTTTTCAACATAAGCAGTAGGAACAATAGGATCATTGTAAGCGATAGTCTTTTCTTCACTTTAATAGGTGCAGCTACTTTTACTTCTATGGGAGGATGATATTTAAACCACTTCTCCTTAGGGAGATCAATATGAGCAGCAAAAGATTCACAGAACAAAGCTACTATCTTAGAGTCAAGTCCATATTTAGTGATAAATTTACGGAAAACATCGATATCCAAAAAAGATTTAACACAATCAAACTTAGGTGTCATACCTGACTCCTTACCTTTGTCGAGATCCCAATCTTCAGAGTTGCATTTAATTCTATCCAATAAACCCCATTTGAATTCAATAGTCTTCATCATAAAAGAGCCAGCGCAAGAAGTATCGAGCATGGTGCAATTGTTATCAGAAAGCCGAGCATAAATTTTTTGAATAATCATTTCTCTTGAGAGCTCATGATTGGGGCTTGAATATAACATTGATTTAAGCCTCCCACAAGCTTGAGCGATGCTTTCTCCTTCGCGAGGCCAAAAAATATATATATAATTGCGGTCACGATGAACAAGATGCATAGGATAAAATTTCTGATGAAATTCCAATTTCAATCGTTTGTAGTTCTATGATCCTGTATCATCACATAGCCTATACTAGGTCAATGCATCTCCCTTCAAAGATAAAGGGAAGACCTTCTTCTTAATAATATCACCGGGTACACCTGCAACCTTAAATAATCCACAAACTTCATCCACATATATTAGGTGTTCATCAGGATGCTTTGTTCCGTCTCCTGCAAAAGGATTAGCTAGCAGTTTTTCTAACATACCCGAAGGAATTTCAAAGTGGACATTTTGATTTTCAGTAGGTTCAGTAGGTTGAGGAGCAACTCTTTGCTCTATTGGTCGGGGTGAAGATACCCCAAACAAGCCCCTCAGAGGATTACTTTCCATAGTAACAAGTGATAGTAAATTCCAGCACAGTATATAAATTTTTCCTTACCAAATTCCATCTACCAAAAGCGCTTTACTCCCCGGCAATGGTGCTAGAAAAGAGTTTTGATGTCCCACAAGTATAGGGGACCTATCGTAGTCCTTTAGATAAGTAAGAGTGTCGAACCCAACGAGGAGCAGAAGGAAATGATAAGCGGTTTTCAGCAAGGTATTCTCTGCAAGCACTGAAATTATAGGTAACAGATAGTTTTGTGATAAGATAATTTGTAACGAGCAACAAGTAACAAAAGTAAATAAAGTGCAGCAAGGTGGCCCAATCCCTTTTGTAGCAAAGGACAAGCCTGGACAAACTCTTTTATGGAGAAAAGTGCTCCCGAGGACACATGGGAATTATCGTCAAGCTAGTTTTCATCACGTTCATATGATTCACATTCGATACTCTGATAATTTTATATGTGGGTGGACCGGTGCTTGGGTGCTTTCCTTACTTGGACAAGCATCCCACTTATGATTAACCTCTATTGCAAGCATCCGCAACTACAACAAAAGTATTAAGGTAAACCTAACCATAGCATGAAACATATGGATCCAAATCAGCGCCTTACGAAGCAACGCATTAACTAGGGTTTAAGCTTTTGTCACTCTAGCAACCCATCATCTACTTATTACTTCCCAATGCCTTCCTCTAGGCCCAAATAATGGTGAATTGTCATGTAGTCAACGTTCACATAACATCACTAGAGGATAGACAACATACATCTCATCAAAATATCGAACTAATACCAAATTCACATGACTACTAATAGCGAGACTTCTCCCATGTCCTCAGGAACAAACGTAACTACTCACTAAGAATATTCATGTTCATAATCAGAGGGGTATTAATATGCATATAAGATCTGAACATATGATCTTCCACCAAATAAACCAACTAGCATCAACTACAAGGAGTAATCAACACTACTAGCAACCTACAGGTACCAATCCCATACTTAGAAAGAAGAATTGGATACAAGAGATGAACTAGGGTTTGAGAGGAGATGGTGCTGGTGAAGATGTTGATGGAGATTGCCCTCTCCCGATGAGAGCAGCATTGGTGATGACAATGGCGATGATTTTCCCCTCCTGGAGGGAAGTGTCCCCGGCAGAACAGCTCTGCCGGAGCCCTAGATTCGTTCCGCCAAGGTTCCACCTCGTGGCGGCGGAGTCTCGTCCTGAAAGCTTTCTTATGATTTTTCTTCGGACGAAAGACTTCATATACCAAAAGATGCTCACCGGAGGGCCAACAGGGGGCCCATGAGGCAGGGGGGCACGCCCAGGGGTAGGGCGCGCCCCCACCCTCATGGACAGGTGGAGGCCCCCTGACGTACATTCTTCTTCCAGTATTTTTATTATTTCCAAAAAAAACTTTCGTGGAGCTTCAGGACTTTTGGAGTTGTGCAGAATAGGTCTCTAATATTTGCTCCTTTTCCAGCCCAGAATTCCAGCTGCCGTCATTCTCCCTCCTTATGTAAACCTTGTAAAATAAGAGAGAATAGACATAGGTATTGTGACATAATGTGTAATAACAGCCCATAATGCAATAAATATCGATATAAAAGCATGATGCAAAATTGATGTATCAGCGCGATGTCGCAAAAGCCTGTTCTGCATTTTATCAATAGCAGGCTCACAGATATCAAAGCAGA
Organism: Aegilops bicornis; assembly: GCA_021605145.1. Taxonomy (NCBI): domain Eukaryota; kingdom Viridiplantae; phylum Streptophyta; class Magnoliopsida; order Poales; family Poaceae; genus Aegilops; species Aegilops bicornis. The sequence goes on from CM038674.1 coordinate 187,427,403, forward strand.
GAAGTGCGGGCCAAGACTTATAATGTTGGCGAACTCATTCTACGCTTGCCAGAGAAGAAAAAGGACAAACTCATGCCCAAGTGGGAGGGTCTCTTTTTCGGATTTCGGGTTCCGGCAGACCCTTGAGGTTCGAACACTGGGGTGCGCGCGGAGATCCAACCTTCCACCGTCTCGTACCTCGCCGAATCGCAGGGACCTAAACTACTAAAAAGAACAGCACAAGAGACACAAGATTTATACTAGTTCGGGCCACCGTTGTGGTGTAATACCCTACTCTAGTTTGTGGCGTGGTGGATTGCCTCTTGGGCTGATGAGGAATAAGACAGGGAAGAACAACCTCATGAGGGTCTGTTCTTGGTGGGTGTGATGAACTGCTAGGTGGTGTCCCGTCGCTCTAGCTTGAGGATCGGGTCTCTATCTCTCTCTCTGGATTCCAAATGCCAGATCTCCCTACTCTGAGTGTGGCTACTCCTATTTATAGGCGAAGGCCCTGGGCCTCTTCCCAAATATTGAGCGGGAAGGGCGCCAACAATTGGCCATTTTGAAGGGGAACAGCTGGTACACTTATCCCGACTAAAGTTGGTCCTCGCCGCCAAAGGCTCGTGATGACGCCTGCTTGGGCTCCACGATGACTCCCTTCCAGCCGTTGGGGCTGGTCTTGGTCTTGTTGCAGATCAAACGGATGCCTTTGCTTGATGCTCTCGCTGCGCTTGCTCCCTTTGCACCAAAGAGGAAAGGAGGACGCCGCTTGCAGTCGGCACCCGATGGCGCCCTTGGTCGTCATGGCTTGCGTCATGGGCACCTCGCGAGGTACCCTGCCTTGAACTCTCCGCCTCCTCATGAGCCAACCTGACGAGGCCGTGCACGAGGAAGCTCCTGGTCGTCCGCCTCAGCAATCTTGGCCCCTCGCGAGGGTCTTGAGCTTGTGTTGATGAAGATGGGCCGTCCTGGGCCTCCTTTGAGCCACGCCCAGGCCGCAGGCAGGCAAGTCTGGGGACCCTGCTCCTGCATCGCCGACAAGAGTCTCCCCTGCCCACGGCATGCCCGAACTTGGCCGAGCAGTAGAGGCGAAGGGCAAGTCGGCGTCGCTGGTCTAACAGCCTGCGGCCTTGGGCGACGCGTGGCGGTTGATTGGACGTGGCGCACTTCTTCCCCACGACGCCTTGGTAACCACCCGGATTCGACAAGTCCCTGCATGCAGAGTTGGTCATGATTACCGGTGATCGTGGAGGCCGACAGTTGGCCCTCGTCGGCAATAAGTACGGAACGGCGCGCGCCCTTCTAGTCTATCCTTCTGCTTCTCCTTTTCCTCGTCGCGTCTGGTTGCCATGGCTCCGATCCGCTGGTTCTCCAAGGAAGAGAAGGGAAAGGCTCCTCAAGAGGATCCTGACCTGCTCCCCCCAAAGAAGCGGCTTACTCTCTGGTGTCAGGGCAGGAGCTCTCACCAGGAGGCACCCATGCCCTGGTGCGTGCGGCGGCCACCAGGGTTTCCTCTTCCCTTGTACGCGCAAATTGGTGGCCCTGAAGGAGGCGACGCCGGGCGCCACGAGCGGCGACGCCGACGACGCTGGCGGGTCACGAAGGTGTGCGTCTTCCCCCCTGGAGTCCACGCCGAGGGCTCCTCCCGGGAGTTCGTGCTTCACGTCGCCGCGCCTCCTAAGTCTTGGATTCGTCTTCCTTCTTTCTTCCCCCCCGTCGTCCGGCAGGGGGAGCCCCTGGAACTCTGGCTGCAGCACGCCGGCTACGGCACCCTCGCGACCGGGGCAGAGGTTGCGGTAGTTGCCCCGGGCAAAGTCTTCATGACTCGAGGCTGGGGCGAGGTCGCCCGGGTCTGCAGGACGAGGGGCGCCCTCACGATCCACCTGGAGTACAACGGTGCTTCGATGGTGTCCTTCAAGGTCTTCGACGCGGAGGGTCGTCGGCTGGAGTGCTGCCTCGGGAGAGGCGGTCGGGGCCCTGCTGCGGTGAGACGGAGGCCGACCGACCACTCCCTTGGCAGCTTCTCAGCGGCAGGCGCCGGAGGATCCAGCGACTCCGCCGAAGCTCTTCAAGGACGCCGGAGACGAAGCGACAACAGCTTATGAGCCCCGAGGCCAGCGCGCTCCCGAGCAGGCGGGCTCGTCAGTCGCCGCCGCCTCGGGATCCGATGGGGTTGGCTCCGGACCGGGTGGCCCACTGTTGATGATGGCGTCTGCCGTGGTGGTCCCTGTAGATAGGACTCCTTAGGATTCGCGTCTTTTGTTCCTGTGAGGAGCCAAGAATGTACCCCGTGGGGGCTTGTAAGATGTTTGTAGCTTTGTTTGTCCATATGATCCTTATTGTGAGGCAGTGCGAGATGCTCATTCCGTTCTAGCTCAGTTTCTTCTTTTCGGACCTCGTGAGGGCTTGATGCTCTCGGCTGTGTCCCAGTCCCAAAGCGGCTTCAGCCGTCAGCTGGTATGCTGTGTCGCGATGTCGTGGTCAAGGCCAGGAGGTGAGCGGCCCGAGGTCCGGTAAGAGCCTCTGAGTCGCGATGCTCAGGGGGTTCCCCTTGGCGCTCAAGCAGCCATCATTCGGTGAGAAAGGAGAGCGATGTTGCTAAGACGGGGTTGCATTGAGTGCGGGGATGGTGTTGCGATGACTAGTGTGTCCGGAGGGTGACTTATCTTCGAGGGTCAGGACAATGCTTCCTGGTGCGGCGCTAGGTCCGTGCTTTGGCCGGCTAGAGATTGCGTGGCGAGGTCGTTTCGTGCTCCTTGGAGGGACCCTGCAGGTTCACCAAAAAAGGAACAAGAGCTCGCCATGGCGATCGTTAGTCCTGCCGTTAGTTGCTTTGGAGAGGCGCGAGAGGCCTCGCGAGGTGTGTTGGGGCACCCGTGAGCCAGCGCGGGACTCACGAGGCCCTACCTCAAGGCGGGTTGCGCTGGCTGGGCCTTATCTTCAAGTGTGTTCCTGCAAATTTGGCGGATGTCGGTGCTCTCGTCTTGGTCCCGGCTCTCGGGCTGGTCTCGACCTTGTTGGCAAGCCAGGTCGCGATGCCATGGACAAGACCAGAGGGTGAGGGCGGAGAGCGGTAGGAGCCCTGAGTCGCGATGCTCGGGCACCCCCTTTAACGCATAAGCCGTGTTAGATGCTGACAACTCTCGTCCTCGGGTCCGGCTCTCGGGCTGGTCTCGGCCGTGTTGGTAAGCTGGTCGCGATGCCATGGACAAGACCAGAGGGTGAGGGCCGGAGATCCGGTAGGAGCCCTGAGTCGCGATGCTCAGGCACCCCCCCCTTTAACGCGCAAGCTAGGTCGGGTGCAGCAACTCTACGTCCTCGGGTCCCGGCTCTCGGGCTGGTCTCAGCCGTCGCTGGCAAGCCAGGTCGTGATGCCATGGACAAGACCAAAGGGTGAGGACCGGAGAGCCGTTAGGAGCCCTGAGTCGCGATGCTCAGGCACCCCCCCTTTAACGCGCAAGCTAGGTCGAGATCTGACAACTCTCGTCCTCGGTCCCGGCTCTCGGGCTGGTCTCACCGTCAGCCGGCAAGCCGTGTCAGCGATGCCATGGACAAGACCAGAGGGTGAGGGCGGAGAGCAGTAGGAGCCCTGAGTCGCGATGCTCAGGCACCCCCCTTTAACGTGCAAGATTCCGCCACCCAGGAAAAGGCACCAAATAACAAGCACGGTGGAGCGAGAGCATAATCCTAAGGAAAAGTAGGAAGGATACATGCACCGGGATCGCCCGAGGTGCTTGGGGATGATGCAGCCAGGGGCACCCCCAACGTGATAGGCTAACGACATGAAATAAAATGGATACATGCCGCAGGGGACGGACCCACGGGCACAGGAATAATGCGCCCTGAGGCGCCTCCCAGTAGGAAATAAAACTTAAAGATGTCACCTGGTGATGTTGGGGATGAAGGGGTGTTGGTGTAGCAGACTCGGTGGGCTGCGGGAGCCGATCCTCACGATCCCCGTGCCTGTGGTCCTCGGGAGGCTCGGGAGGCGCCGTGGATCCTCATGGGCCATCTCCATCTCCGCCAGGCTGCGGGCGTGCGACCTCTTGAGCCTCCAGATGGTCCTCATGAGACGCCAGTGCGCAGCCAGCCCGCGTTGTGAGCCATAAGGCATGCGTGACGTAGCTGTAGGGCGGACTCGTGAACGCCCCACTCACGAGGGCCAAAGGCGCTCTTGAGATGCGGCTCGATTGAGCCCTGGTATGTCGATGCAGACGCGCAGCCCACCATCCTCGCCTGGATGGGGGGCCACACCGGGTAGGCGGCGGCTGCCCCTCATGACCCTTGACTCCTGTAGCTCCTGAATGGCCTTGCTGACGAACTCTTGAGGGTTCTGCCATCCTGGTCTTGCTCCTTCTTGCGGGAAACGTGCTTCGAAACACGCCTCCACGTGGTGCCCAAGCGCCTCCCTCGAGACCTTGGCGAGGTCGGCAGCCCTCCAGGGGAGAGCCCCCGAGCCCTGCCTGAGGAGGGCGCCGGGCGCGCTTTCCTATGCGATGGAAGGAGGCTCCCCCTGGCCCGGTGCGGGCCCTGAGGGGCCTGTCTCTTGAAGAGCCGGGCCGGTCGATGTCTTCTTCTTCTTGGGTGCGGCCTCGAGGCCTCCTGCTGCCGTGGTGCAGGTCTTCCGATGCGCTGAAAGGCTCGCTCCAGGAGCACATCAAGTCTCTCTCTTCCACAGGCACCGTGATGACCCCGCCACTTCCTGGCATCTTGAGGACGTTGTAGCCATGGTGGGTTACGGCCATGAATTTGGCCAACGCTGGGTACCCGAGGATGGCGTTGTACGGCAGGCGAATGTGGGCGACGTCGAAGTTGATGAGCTCGGTGAGGTAGTTGTCGCGAGCCCCGAAGGTGACAGGAAGGCGGACCTGCCCGATCGGGACCGTGGAGCCGTCGGTGACTCCGAAGAAAGGCTTGGTTGGCTGAAGCTGACTGTAAGGCACTTGAAGATTGTTGAATGTTTCCACGGATAGGACGTTGAGCCCTGCTCCGCCGTTGATGAGGGTCTTGGTGACTAGCACATTGCTGATGATTGGGGAACAAAGCATCGGAAGAACTCCGGCTGTGGCTGAGCACTTGAGCTAATCCGCTGAGCTGAACGTGATGGCGCACGCCAACCACCCGAGAGGGCGCGTGGACTCAAGCTTGGGGAGGACTGCATTCACTTCACGGGCGAACTGCTTGAAGATGCGGTGAGAGGCTGGGGCTTGAGCTCCGCCAGATGCAAAGCGATCGACGCGCTTCCCGGAAGCCCCAGCCCCTCGCCCCGATGACGGTCTTGATTCTCCTTGGCGGCGGTGGCAGCGGAGGGAGGCCTGAGTTCCCTCAAGGGTGATCCTCGCGAGGCTGATCCCTCCAGCCTCCCTCGCGAGGTGGGTCTTGCCAGCGGTCCTCGCGAGGTTGGTCGCCCCACCCTTGGCGCGGGCCGCGGTCTTCCCAGCGTCCTACATTCCTTCCTCCTCCTCGACCGTAGCCCCGGTCGCTGCGCTCGGGGCGTCTGCCGACCCTTCCTTCGCGTACGGCCCGGAGCTCTTGACATTCATTAGTGTTGTGAGTGTGGAGGTCGTGGTACACACAGTACCGGCTGCCCTTGGAGGACTCGGGCTGATCTCTGCCTCACTTGGTATCTGGTTCGGCCGCGAGTACGGCAGCCCCTTGTGCTTCACGTCCTTGGCCTTGGACTTCTTCTCTTTGGGATCCGCGGCAGGCAGCTCGAGGAGGGAGAGGCGCCTCCTCACCGGGCGCACTTGGTCGCCAAGTTGAACAGCTCCGTGGAGGTGCACAGATCTTCATGCATCGCCAACTCCTCCTTCATCTTGACGTCGCTGCACACGCCGTCGGAGAAGGCAGATGATGGCCTCCTCCGCTACCCTCGGGATCTTGAGGCGCTGCGTTGTTGAAGCAATCGGATGTACTTTTGCAGGGTTTCCCTTGGCTGCCGCTTGATTGGCGCATGTAAACTACGGCGGGTGGCCGGTCGCGAGTACCCTAGAAGTTGGCGATGAAGCGGGTACGCATCTCGGTCCAGGAAGAGATCGTGCCTGGGGCCAGATTCAGGAGCCAGGTGCGGGCCCCGTCCTTGAGCTCCATGGGAAACCAATTCGCCATGACCTTTTCATCCCCGTTGGCAGCCTCGATGCCTAGCTCGTAGAGCTGGAGGAACTCCGTAGGGTCAGTCGTGCCGTCGTAGTGAGGAGGCAGGTCTGGCTTGAATTTGGCGGGCCACGCGACGCTGCGCAGCTCGGAGGTGAAGGCGCGGCAGCTCGCCGTGGCCGCGGGGGGCTTCGGACGACAGAGAGCTTGGTCTTGCAGGCCTCCCTGCACCGCGGCTGGGGGCAGCGCAGGGTCTTGACGTGCCGGAGCGGGGAGCGCTCGGGCAGCTTCTTGTGGGCGAGGAACTTCTTGACAGCTCTGCTCTTGCCGCGCCGGCGCCTGGCGGAACGGGTTCCGCCCAGGGACCGCGCGCCTTGGGGCCAGGGCGCCTTCTTGAGGAGGAGGCTGTTGAGGCGCCCCGGGAGCTTCATCGCCCGCGCGGGGCGGGGTGCGGTGCAGCGAGACGGATGGTGCGGGATCGCCTCCTGCAGCGCGGACGAGCTCAGTGACTCGGTCGAGCCATTCTTCGTAGACGTCGTCGACGGGGCGGTAGCGCAGGAGCTCATTTGCCGCGATGAGTGCAGCTCGGGCCTCCATGGCCGCGCGGGGCGCGCGTGACGAAGAGCCAGCGGGGGTGAGCGAAGGCATGGCCGTGCGGCCGTCCCGCCTCATGGACGGGTGCTGGGACGACGCTTGTTGCTCGTTCCCCGCCGGGCCGGTGGCGGAGTTGACGGCAGGTGACGGGGAACGACGAGGGAGCCCGCCGCGGGAGCCGTCTGGGCGACATGGGAGGCGAGGGCGGCTCGGTGCTCGGCGCGGGCCCGACGGGCGTCAGACATGGTTGCGGCGGTCGGGGAAGAATGAGGCGACGAAAGGCAGATTCCGGCGCACCCCTACCTGGCGCACCAAATGTCGGATTTCGGGTTCCGACGGACCCTAGAGGTTCGAACACTGGGGTGCGCGCGGAGATCCAACCTTCCACCGTCGCGTACCTCGCCGAATCGCAGGGACCTAAACTACTAAAAAGAACAGCACAAGAGACACAAGATTTATACTAGTTCGGGCCACCGTTGTGGTGTAATACCCTACTCTAGTTTGTGTCGTGGTGGATTGCCTCTTGGGCTGATGAGGAACAGTACATAGAAGAACAGCCTCGCGAGGGTCTGTTCTTGGTGGGTGTGATGAACTGCTAGGTGGTGTCCCGTCGCTCTAGCTTGAGGATCGGGTCTCTATCTCTCTCTCTGGATTCGAAATGCCAGATCTCCCTTCTCTGAGTGTGGCTACTCCTATTTATAGGCGAAGGCCCTGGGCCTCTTCCCAAATATTGAGCGGGAAGGGCGCCAACAATTGGCCATTTTGAAGGGGAACAACGGGTACACTTATCCTGACTAAAGTTGGTCCTCGCCCGCCAAAGGCTCGTGATGATGGCCGCTTGGGCTCCACGATGACTTCTCCACCGCTGGGGCTGGTCTTGGTCTTGTTGCAATCAAACGGATGCCTTTTCTTGATGCTCTCGCTGCTGGCTCCCTTTGCACCAAAGAGGAAAGGAGGATGTTGCGCGGGCTGGCGCCTCGATCGGGCGCCTCTTGGTCGTCATGGCTTGCGTCATGGGCACCTCGCGAGGTACCCTGCCTTGAACTCTCCGCCTCCTCATGAGCCAACCCGACGAGGCCGTGCTCGAGGAAGCTCCTGGTTGTCCGCCTCATGAGGCTTGGCCCTCGCGAGGGTCTTGAGCTTGCGTTGATGAAGATGGGCCGCCCTGGGCCTCCTTTGAGCCACGCCGCAGTCAGCAGTGCAAGTCTGGGACCCCTGCCCTGTAACGCCGACACACCCTTCATCATTGACGAAGTTCTAGCTTCAAGCTCTCGTGCGGCTAAACCGCGCACCTGTGATGTAGACATCCTTAAATATGTACGTTAATAATACCTCGGGGCTTCTTGTACAGAAGCTTTTTATTATTATTTTCCGGGCACAAAGCTCACCACATGTGTCTTTTCCTCATATGTACCTTTTCTTCGCCATTATATGCATCGTTATGACTTAAGTTTTGGCCAAGCTGGGTTGCCTGGCTCCTGTGCTTATTGTTGGATGTGGGGTTCCGGCAAACCCTTAAGATTCGAACACTGGGGTGCGCGCGAAGTCTTTCTCCTACCGATCTACGCCCTAGCTCGCTAAGATCTCGTAGACGAACTCGACAAACTCGCAACACAGAAAGACACGAGATTTATACTGGTTCGGGCCACCATTGTGGTGTAATACCCTACTCCAGTGTGGTGGTGGTGGATTTGCCTCTAGGGCTGATGATGAACAGTACAAGGGAAGAACAGCCTCCTGAGGTTGAGGTGTTCTTGTGGCTAGGCTCTTGATTGGGTTGGATCAAGCTAAGATGATCTCGTGCGATGAGCTGAGCTCCTCCTCTACTATGGTGGCTAGCTCTACTTATATAGGCCATGGTCCTCTTCCCAAATATCGAGCGGGAAAGGAGCCAACAACGGCGGGAAAATTTGAAGGGGGACAACTAGTACAAGCTATCCTGACAAAAGTGGTCTTGGCCTGCGAAAAGCTCTAGTGGTGATGCCGTCTTGGGCTCCACAATGACCTCTGTCTTGCCTTCCTTCTGGTCTTGGTCTCGTTGCACCAATATAGCAACCTTTGCCCGATGCCTCGGTACTCCTCGCCTGCGCTGGCCTCCTTAGCACCAAAGAGGAAATAAGGGCCAGCTGGCTACCGGCGCTCACTTTGTGCCGTTCGTCATGGCTCACGTCACGAGGGCCTCGTGAGGTTTTCCCTGCCTTGATATCTCCGCTCCTCGTGAGCCTGCCTAGCTAGGCTACTCCAAAGGAGGTCTTGCGTCGTCCGTCTCGTGAGGCTTGGACCCTGGCGAGGGTCTTGGTTGCCTTGTTGATGAAGATGGGCCGTACGACCTGCTGCTTAGCCACTCTGTGGGCCGCAGGAAGGCAAGTCTGGGGACCGCCATTCCCAGAACATCGATAGTAGCCCTCGGGCCCAAGGTGTGCTCGGGCTTGGCTTCGTAGCGAAGCCAATGGTCAAGTTCGGAGCACTGCGGGCCCTAAAAGCCTGCGGCCTCGGTTGACGCGTGGTGGTTGATTGGACATGGGCGTCTCAGCTTCCCCATGCTACCTCGGCAACTGCTTGACCTAACAAAAGGCTGGCGTAGGCAACACTTGTCTTCATTGCTTCTTCCTTGTCTCGCTCCAAATCCCTTTCTTGCTCCTCGCCACTGCTACCTCCAGATCTGCTCCATTCTCATCCTGCACCCGCAATCCATGGCGCCACGCAAAGTCAAGATTTCCTCAGCACCGGCTTGGTATGAGCCGGCCCTTGAGGCGCCCACCGTCACGGAGAAAAGCCTTGCCTCCGTGCGCCTGCTGACGGCGGGCGAGAGCAATGAGTGGGGGCGACTAAGCTCCAGCTTGCCTCCGACGTGCGGGAGCCCAAGGGACGCACCTTCTTCCCCTTCTTCTCGAGCGGTGTCGCCGTCGGGTTGGTTCCTCCCTTCTCTGATTTCTTTTATGAAGTCCTCGACCACTACGGTCTGCAGGCGTTGCATCTCCATCCCAACTCTGTCCTCCTCCTGTCCATCTTCGCCTACTACTGTGAGGCGTACCTGGGCGTGATGCCGTCCGTGGCGTTGCTTCGCCATTTCTTCTTCCTTCGTGTCAGCGAGGGTCACATCTCCGGATACGCTAAGTATGTCGCGTGCGGCAAGGCCAACTCGATCTCGAGCACCGGGAAGAGGGCCGACAACATCCGATCCAAATGGGTCATGATGGATGCCCAGCGTGCCGGTCCGCGCCTGGCGGTGCCGACAGAGGTGCCCCGGGCAAGGGGTGGCCCTAGGCGGAGCTTGTCGATGAGCGAGCATCATCAGTGTTGGGGCAGATGATGACCGACCTGAAGTCGGGCAACGCGAGGGCGGCCAAGATAACGGGGCTGATGCTCCTGAGGGAGTTCTTGATGCTGCGGGTTGCCCCACTCCAGGCGCGCGCACGCCCCCTCTGGGAGCTTGAAGAAGAAGAGAACAAGACCCGCCTGAGGCCAGAGGACCTGCCTGGCGATGAATTGGACGCCGTCCTGCGCCTCATAGTCGGGGACAACCAGGACTACCCGCCTAGCGCCTTCGTTCCCGTGTTCCAACGCAGGGACTGGGAGGAATTCGTCGCCTCGAGGGCGACTTTTGATGCGTGTGGACTGGTGCCGCTGGCGCTTCCGGGAGATCCTACGGCGCAGAAACCGGTGGAGGTGTCTTCTGGCGAGTCCCGCGGAGAGGGGGAAGAGGAGGTGGACTCGGAGAAGACCCTGGAAGAGGTGGGGGAGACTTCCCCTCTGAGCAAGCCGAGATTCTCTGCGCCCTTCTGACGATGCCGAGGTCGACGCCTGCCCAGGGGAGAGGGAGCCGCCCCTCATCCTGACGAGGGGCAGGTCGTCGCTGGTGGCCCGCGGTGCCGCCTCCACCCTGGCACCTCCTGGGGCTGGCTCCGGCTCTGCCTCTGCTCTGCCTGGCGCCGCCGGGAGTCCAACGCCGCCTCCTCAGTCCCGGTTGTCGGGCTTCAAGCTTCCCAAGCAGTCAGTGGAATACATCGCAGTGGATCGGTAAGTGTCTTAAGCTTCGCCTTGTCCTTGTTTGTACTCGTCGTTTCCTGATACTTGCCCTTGGTTGATCAGGCCGACATCTTCGGCGAAGAAGAGGAAGGAAGACGCAGTGGCCATGCCTCCCGCGGAGAAAGGAGGCAACAGCGCCCACATTGTCGGATTTCGGGTTCCGGCAGACCCTTGAGGTTCGAACACTGGGGTGCGCGCGGAGACCTTTCCCCCACCAGTTCGCGTGCGTTGATGAGTTGCGAGGGATCTAAACTATGATCCATGAACAACACGAGAGACGCAAGGTTTATACTAGTTCGGGCCACCGTTGTGGTGTAATACCCTACTCTAGTTTGTGGTGTGGTGGATTGCCTCAGGGGCTGATGATGAACAATACAAGGGGAGAACAGCCTCGCGAGGGGCTGTTCTTGAGCTGGTACGATGAACTGCTTGGGTGAGTTCAGTCGCCTCTCTCTCTCTCTCTAGGGGGTTTGCCCTGTTTTCTATCTGTCCCTCTTCTTTGTGGTGGCTAGCCCTATTTATAAAGGGAGGCCCTGGGCCTCTTCCCAAATAATGAGCGGGAAGGGCGCCAACAGTTGGCCATTTTGAAGGGGAACATCTAGTACACTTATCCTGACTAAAGTTGGTCTTCGGCTGCCAAAGGCTCTGACTGTGACGCCGTCCTAGGCTCCACGATGACCTCTATCCTGCCGTTTTGCTGGTCTTGGTCTTGTTGCACCGAGGCGGCAACCTTTGCCTGATGCCTTGGCCTGTGCCTGCCTCCTTTGCCCCAAAGGGGAAATGAGGACACTGCGCAAGCTGGCGCCCGCCTGGCCTTGATCGTCACGGCTTGCGTCATGGGGCACCCTCGTGAGGTACCCCGCCTTGATCTCTCCGCCTCCTCGCAAGCCTGCCTCACGAGGCTGCTCCTGAGGTAGGTTCCTGTCGTCCGCCCCGCGAGGCTTGGCCCCTCGCGAGGGTCTTGAGCTTGAGCTGAAGCTGGGCCGTGCTGGGCCCCCACTTGAGCCACGCCGCAGGACGCAGGCAGGCAAGTCTGGGACCCCTGCTCCTGTAACGCCGACAGAGCTCCCCGGCCCAAGGTGCGCCGGACTTGGCTGAGCAGAGAAGCGAAGGGCAAGTCTGGCCATGGGCTCCCAACAACCTGCGGCCTTGGGCGCCGCGTGGCGATTGATTGGTCGTGGGCGTCTCCACTTCCCCATGATGCCTCGGCAACCGCATGCCTTGACAAGTCCCTGCATGTAGAAATGGGTCATGATTACCTGCAATCGTGGAGGCCGACGGTTGGGCTCCTCCGGCTATAAGTACGGAATGGCGCGAGCCCTTCCGATCCATCTTTTCTTGCTTCTCCTTCTTCTCCATGGCTCCGTCGAAGATGTTCTCGGCCGCGGAGAAGGGGAAGGCCCGCCAGGTAGAGCCTGACTCTCCCCCAACCAAGCGCGGTCGAGGCCGTCCTCGCAAGCTTCCTCTGGCTCCCACAGCGGCTTCCCGTGGCCGTGGGGGCGATTTCTTGTGCGGCGACGGGCGCCAGGTTGTCGATGGGGGGCGCGCTGCGACCGCGCGGCCTCCTAGGCCGCGCTTCCACTCGGCAGAGGTGCTGCCGGAGTTTGTCGTGTGGTCGGTGGAGCCGACCAGCACCTGGCTCCAGCTTACCGGCTTCCTTTTGGGTGAACTCCCGGCGCGCCTGGCGGCCTCTCGCTTCAGCGGACGGTTGCTGCAGCCGGGCCTCCCGGCTTCATTGAGGTCTCCGCCGCCGGGAGCGTGACCCTGACCCGCGGTTGGCAGACGTTTGCCCGCGCGCGTGGCCTAAGCCGGCGGTGCACCCTGCACTTCAAGTTCGACGGCGATGCCACCCTCTACGTGTGGGTGTTTGGGGAAGATGGTCGCCGCGCCGGGTGCTGCCCCGAGGACGAGTACTGTGGCCACGGACCCAGCCCCAGTGATCATCGGGATGAAGACGATAGCGCGCGCGTGGTTGGCGGCGCTCGGGGTTCGTCGAGCTTCGGTGACTCTCCTTCGGACAGCAGCTCTTCCAGCGGTGGCCGCGACCAGCCTCCGCGCTGCCGCGCCCGCCTGGAGGGAGGTAGCGGATCTGCCCGCCGTCGCGCCCCGATGAAGTGCGAGAGGGAGTCCGCCTGAGCTCATGAGGCAGTACGAGCCTTTGCCACGAGTTTATGCCGAGCGAGTCGTGCTTATTTTGTTCTTCTCCTTTTCCTGCGCAAAGAGACAGTAGTGTAGGGCCCCGCGGGGGCGTGCTTGAACCGTTGCTGTCAATTATCGTACTGTTTCCGCTATTTCTGTATTGTGCTTTTGTGCCACATGCCTGCGCGCTGAAATTACTTAGCTCGGGGGGGGGGGGGGGTCCTGTCGCGGTCTTCGCCTCCCGAGGTCGAGGCCTTGTTGAACGCTTCATGTCTTGCAAGGATTAGTCAGGAGGGGTAGCTTCCGGCCTTGGTTGTGTGGGCGACCGACCCAGGTCCTGTGTTTGCGTCGCGGTGCCTGTGGGGCACGGACTAGAGGGGTGCTTCGTAGCAAACCCAGTTAGGGAAGCCTCAAATAGTAGGAGCAGAAAACACTCGCGAGGATGCCTGCGTTGCTCCCTCGCGAGAGTCGCGTGAGAGAAATCAAGGTAGGAGAGCAAAGAAGGCAAAGAGTCGCAAGCCAAAGACGGCAACACTTTCAATAAAACTTCAAATGAGAATGAATAAGCCAACTGCAGAAAGCAAATGAAAAAAGCCGCATCCGGCACCTAATCTAGTCTTCGACGTCTTCTCACCAGCGCGGAGCTAAGTGCTGCCACTAGGCGTGGGAGGGAGCCCCAGGGCCTGAGGCCTGCGCTCCTGGGACTCCGGGGTGTCTACAGCCCCAACTATTATTACGTGAGAGTGTCACGGGCGGCGAGCTTCACAGGCATTGACCTTCTTCACAGGCTCCGGGCCTTTCTTGGGGAAATGAACTTCACAGGCGTTGGCCTTCTTCACAGGCTCCGGGCCTTCCTCAGAAAAATAAGCTTCACAGGCGTTTGCCTTCTTCACAGGCTCTGGGCCTTTCCCAGAAAAATAAGCTTCACAGGAGTTTCGCTTCTTCACATGCTCTGGGCCTTTCCCAGAAAAATAAGCTTCACAGCCGTTTGCCTTCTTCACAGGCTCTGGGCCTTTTTTTCCTTTTTCAGGGGTAGAACTTCCGGAGATGCTGGATGTTCCACGCGTTCGGGATGGGAACCCCTTCTTGAGTCTCCAAGCGTGCAGAGTCGGGCCTGGAAACATGAACAACTTTGAACGGGCCCTCCCACATGGGGGAGAGCTTATGCAACCCCTCCCTGGAGAGGACCCGTCTGAGCACGAGGTCTCCTACATCCAGAGTCCTGGGGCGGATGTTGCGGCAGTGGTATCGCCACATCGCCTGTTGATACGTTGCCGCTCGCAGAGCGGCCTCTCGATGATGTTCCTCTCCCAGCACGAGATTCGTCCCCCGCATGGCGGCCTGCTGCACCTCGTCGAATGCCAGGACCCGTGCGGAGCGACGCCTGACCTCGTGAGGGAGAAAAGCTTCTGCTCTATAGACGAGGAAGAAAGGGGTCTCGCCAGTCGACTTGGCCGCGATCGTGCGGATGGACCACAACACTGACTGGAGCTCGTCGTGCTAGCCCCTTCCGCAGGCCTCCAGCTTCTTCTTGAAGGTCCTGGTCTTGAGACCCTTAAGGACCTCCGCGTTGGCTCGCTCGGCCTGGCCGTTCCTCCGAGGGTGGGCCACCGAGGAGTAGCATATATGCGTTCCAAGGTTAGCACAGTATGTTTTGAAGAGATTACTGGTGAACTGCGAACCGTTGTCGGTGATGATGCGGTCAGGCACCCCAAAACGGCTTACGAGGCCCTTGATGAACTTGACCGGTGAGCCTGCTGGGATGGTGCGGACAGCTTCCACCTCAGTCTGCTTGGTGAATTTGTCCATGGCGACGTAGAGGTAGTGATAGCCCCCTGGCGCCTGAGGGAACGGCCCCAGAATGTCCAGCCCCCAAACCGCGAATGGCCATGAGAGGGGTATAGTTTGCAGACCTCTGTCAGGACCCCGATTCCAAGTCACATTGATCTAGCCGGTAACACCTCATATCACTTTGCGGCCTCACGCACGGTATTCCCACGGGTGTCGCCTTACCATGGCCCGGGACCGTTTGCGCCTTTTGGCTCACGTATGTGATAGTGTCTCTAGCATCCATATGACAGAGAACCCGAGACGACATGGCTAGTCGTGAACCCAAAGCGGCACTAACCCATGGGGGCAGGCATACATGAATCACATCGAACATGTCGGTCATCAACGTATGAATCCGGGCTGTAGCACTGGGCTAACAGGACTCTGGTAACCCGGTCAGAAAGCAGGTTAGGCAGGACTCGGATGTCACTGTGACATTTCCCTAAAGGGATGTATATAGGAACGAAGTGAAACACATGCCGGCCAACAAGTGTCCAAAGCAGTAGTCTTTGGGCTAGCAGGACTCAGTGAACCCGGTCAGAAGCGGACTACTATCGCTCAGAAGCACTAGACTACATTTCCCCATATGAGAGGCTGCCAAGGATAAACAACTAGTTTGTCGGATCCCACACATACCAAGCATTTCAAATATACACACAATATGCTCGATATGTGTAAATACAACATGGCATCACAACATAACTCTACGACTCAAGTATTTATTCATTAGGCTCCGAGGAGCGAGATATTACAAACATGGGTCTCATGACCCAACACTCGGAGCATACAAGTCAAAGCACAAGCGGAAGCTTAACATGTCTAAGTACGTACATCTACAAATGAAAAAGGCCGAGAAGCCCCTCGACTATCTACTGATCTCGCCGAGGGCACAAGATCGTAGCCGAGGTAACAAGCTAAACTCAAGTCCACGCTGAACTACTAGCGAGACCAAGTCTCTCTGCAAAAACATAAAATAGGCAAACGTGAGTACAAATGTACTCAGCAAGACTTACATCAGAACTAACTACATATGCATCAGTATCAAAAGGGGGTGGTGGAGTTTAACTGCAGCAAGCCAACTTTGACTCGGTGGCTATCCTGAACTACGGCTGCAAGTAACTCTTTTGAGGTGGCGCACACGAGTCCACATATTCACCATATCAATACACCACTCTGGATCCGCTCCCGTCTCCCTACAAGAACGCCATCCATAGCACTCACGCTTATCTTGCGTATTTTAGAGTATCCACTTTCACTTGTCTATGAACTATGCAAGGGGTCCAAGTTTCCATATCCGAGGAATCCGGCTATTCGAATAGATAATGATAACCCTGCAGGGTGTACTTCTTCACACATGCTCTCGCCACTTATCGCCTCAGACATCGTCATGTACCTCGGCAACCTTCAAGCGCAAGCCGGCGAGGGAGTCAGCCACGACCTGACTAACCACACAAGTCTCTCGTCCAGGTTTATCGCCTATTCGGGTTCCATCCGCAAGGAGATCCGGCCAGGGTGTTGCGATGTGAGCAGGGTTCCCAAGCCCACCAACCGGGTGCCACTTGGTACACCGTGCCACATCAGGCCTAGTCTCATCCCAAGCCCACCTGTACCGGGTGCCACTTGGTAGACTACTAACACTACCTACAAACACCGTAAACTAGTTGCAACTCCCGGACAGAGATCGAGTTGATTAATAAGCGAGAGGGGCCGAAGTTCGGAACCCAATGTGTGGTACTAACTGCTCATGGATCACAAACACGTAACTCGGCCCTAAGGACGGCCGGAATGAGACAACCCACCATGTACTCCTACATGGCCTCTCACCGCTACCTTTACCAAATCGTGTTCACACACTTAGCTCACACACGATGGGACATGTTCACCACTTTCCAATTCATTCCCGATGAATCGCACTGACACAACTCTAAGCAATAGCAGGCATGACAAACAAGCATGAATGAGTAGGCACATCAGGGCTCAAACAACTCCTACTCATGCTAGTGGGTTTCATCTAATTACTGTGGAATGACAGGTCATGCAGAGGATAAAGGGGTTCAGCTACCGCAGCAAGTAACACATGAGTCGTTGTTGTCCTAATGCAGTAAAATAGGGCAGGAGCGAGAGAGTGGGATTGTATTGAAATGAACAAGGGGGTTTTGCTTGCCTGGCACTTCTGAAGATAATATAGTTCTTCATCGGTGTAATCGAACAATCGTCGGAACGTCGTCTACTGAGAGGGGACAAACACCGGCAACAAGGAAGAACACAATCAATGCAATGCGACAATATGATGCATGAATGTGACATGGCAATATGATGTGATTTGAGCTAATGCAACTAGCAGCAGGTTAAATGAAGTTGGTTTGAACCCTAGGTTCAAATTCAAACTCCACATGTGAAATTCAAATGCCATTTATATGATTTGTGCTAAACAGCAGCTATAAGTTGTTCTAACATGCATGAAAATAGTACAAATGGATAGATTGGATTTTTCTGATCAATTTTCATATATAAATTATTTCATTTGGAGTTACGGTTGATTTTATATGATTTTTAGAAGGTTATAACATTTTCTGGAATTTTCTGTATAAGAATAAATCCAGTAAATGATTTATTGCATCAGCATCGCGTCATGGTGATGTCAGCAGTCAACAGACCGGGTCCAGGTCAAACCTGAGGGTGGGCCCCACATGTCAGTGTCCTAGTTAATTAAATGAGGTTCTTAGTGCTAATTTTGTCCTAACTAATAAGTGTCAGTGAGGCATGGGCCCACATGTAAGTGACCCAGAGGGTCATTAGATTAGTGCCTAATGGCGTTCTCACCGGAGTTAGGCCGCCGGCGAGGTGCGCGGGCGGCAGCGCTGGAAAACCGGGCTGTCTTTGCACCGTTTGAGGCGGGTTTGCTCCTACGTGTTCCTGGGGGCGAGCTGCGTTGACCAGTGGTGGTGGCCGGAGCTGCGGTGGCTAGGACCAACGGCGGCGGCCGGAGTTTCGGCGTCCGTGCAACTACGGCCTAAAGGACGCGGAGAGGCCGGGGAAGAGGGGGAGTCGAAGCGGGCGCTCACAGGGAGGCGGCAGGGTAGCTCAGGGGCTCGGGGATGCTCCAGTTGCTGCGGATCGACGGCGATGGTCGGCGTTGCCGAAGCTTGAAGACGAGGAAGATGCCGGTGATGCAGGGCGTCCGGCGATGCTTGGCTTGGTGAGGAGGTCGAGGACGGAGTGACGGAGCTCGTGGTTGGCTCAGAAGGTCAAGGGGGAGGAAGTGGCTGCGGTGGTACTCACCGGCGGCGACAGCTGCGCTCGGTGGTGAGAGGGAGAGAAAGCAGAGGAGGGGAGAGGCACGGGAGAGTGAGAGAGAGGTCGGGGGCTGCGTGGCGTCATCCAGATCGTCGGAAGGGGGGGGCAGGCAGTGGAGGAGCTGGCCTCCTCGGCACAAGGCGTCTTGACGCAATGCCTGCTCCCGGCAGGAGGAAGACGACAGGAGGCGCCAGGTGGGCTGGGCCAGCGAACTGGGCCGGCTACAGGTAGGTGGCCAGGTAGTCATTCTCTCTCTCTCTTTTATTTGTTTCACTTTTCTATTTTTCTGTAATCTTTAGGGCTTTTCTAAAAATACCTAGACCCTTTCAAAATTCACTAAACTGCACATGTCCACTGTATAGAATATATCCAACATGGAACATTTCAGTTTAGGAATATTTGGACATTTAAAATATTTTATAGAATTTAAATGTCCAAATTCAAATACTTATGATTTAATTCAGTGACCTTAGTATGACCTAGAAAATTGTGCACCATTTTTGTCAGAGGTTTAAGACCAATTAAAAAATGATGAACTTTTGTGAAGGGCATTTTGGGTTCATTGAATATGATTTTAGGTTGAACCTATTTGAATTTCATTTGGTGCTAGGGTTTGACAATCCCCAATTCAGGTTTAAATGAAATTTAAACATGATGCAGCAACCAAGCTAGTACAAGTGCATAGCAAGGCTAGGGACGTGACAACTCACCCCCACTAAACAAGAATCTCGTCTCGAGATTCAAGCGTAGGGTAAGATGGCGAGGGAACGCAAACTAACACAATCTTCACGATCCAATTGCTCTTCATGAGAATGTTGATTCGATCACCATCTTTGTCCCGTCGTCTTGCTCGGAGAACTCCAACTAGCATGACAGCAAGAGGAAAGGGAAAACCCTAGAAGGATAGATCTCCTCGAAGAACGAACAACTCAGGATCAACTCACGGGATGAGACATTGACACATCTCTCGAGCTGAGACATGAAGCATAGATCTGAAGAAATGGAGTGAGACAGATGACGAGGGCTCGCTAGGTAGACAACAATTCCAGACTTAAGAATGTGGTGATCGGTTGTCAACGTAGCGAGGAGTTGAATTGCCATGATACCATAACGGGGCACCTTAGGGAAGGTGACTCGTAGAGCTGTGCCCTGAGGTGGCAAAAATAATTACTTTTTATTCAAAGATCATTGAAGCTCTTCATACTAGCTTAAGGCAAATCACAATTGATCATTTGGAGGAGTTCGGTAGAATGACATACTCAGACTAGAATGGATGATGTGGACTACCATGTTGAAGACAACGCAAGGAATGATTTTTCTTGCACGTGCTCTCAAGAACTTGAGCATTTCCATATTCATCAAGGTTTTACCAACATCCGTGTCAAGGATCCTGGCAACACAACATACTACCATGATGAATAGTGGTGGACGATGCAGATGCAAAGGAAGGTAACACCTTCTCAGATTTTACCTTAGCGGAGCCAAGGAAGTAAAATCTGGATGATCGACCGAGAGACATTTAGCACTCCGCTTCTAATGCTCTCCTTGAGGTGCTAGCGTAACCCATTTACATGGTTTGGTATCTAGAACATCAAGTAAAAGGTTGGACTTCGGGAGCACAAAAGAAAATCCATAAGGAACAACTAAGGAGTAAATCCTACGAAGTCCTTATGGGGAGGTGGCCAACTTCCTCAAACAAGATATCGCAATAATAGGTCTTCCGGTTGGGTGTGTTGGCCACAACATCCACTTTACCAAGTTACAAAGAGACCAATATTATAGTTCTTGAGAAATGTTCCAACCATCATATCTGCCTGAGACTCGAGATCTGGTTGGTGTCGTGGATAATCCGGACTAATCGGGTCCGGAAAGAAAAATGAAAGTTTGCAACACAAATCGATTTAGATGACGCTATGAGATTCTCGGGGAATGAACCACGATAGCAAGCTCCAAAACATGAGCTGGTTCTGCTACATACAAGTGAACACGCTGTCCCAGACAAGCATGACCACGTAGTAGTCTTATAATACAACACTACCGAGTTTAGGTGGGGAACCATCATCAAGGATAATGAAGTCCTTGCATAAGGCATGCTCTTAAGAAGGAACTTCTTCTCCTTGAACAAATTAGTTAGTGGCTTGGTGTGGTAGGGATACATATGGAATGAAGGTTGCGAGCCTGTCAAACCATAGCATACTTCGCACGTATGCATGACTGACTTGGGATGATTCCAAGGGAAACAAAACAAACCTTGCTCAAATTCATGGCGGCAACTTACACCTAAAGAACATGAATTCGAGGAAGTCACTACTTTCATCCAAACATATGCTTCATGAACGGAACACGAAGGCATTGCTTACAAAGTTTCCAACACTAGCTTGATGTTCAACATGAATCATGGGGGAGACAAAATGCTGCTGATGGGCTCAACAACAACTCGTCAGAATTTCCATATCACTGTACTTCCACCATCATGTGAACACGGTGATAGTATTGGTCAGACCAAAAGATGTAATGGTGTATGCTCGAGGGATCAACCACGAGTAAGACAACATTACGAACATCATTGGTTCTGATTTGACTTAATAATAGCCCATACTCAAGTCAAAGTTTGATAAGACAATATGTTCAATATCTGATCACGGGGATCATCGACGGAGATATCATCTTTCTTCAACACACACACACACAAGGATATCCCTTAGATGAACTAAGTCGGACAAGCTTTCATCTTCCAACTCTCCAAGTTGTTGTTTAGCTTAACCAACTAGCTCAAGGGTTTCCAAACACGTAATCTTGGAGAAGGGGTGGTTTACGAGAAACCAACTTGATCCACGAACTCAACATAATAGTCGAGGGCAACCTGGTGATACTCCCGAGAAGATATTCGTAAAACCACGAACCACCATATGTTACTAAGCTCGAGAACAATCTTGCTTTTGAGGGCAAGACGATATGATCAAATGAGTGAGGACTTGACAAGATCCTAACTCATCAATCAAAGTGTGCACCA
This sequence comes from Aegilops bicornis, assembly GCA_021605145.1. Taxonomy (NCBI): domain Eukaryota; kingdom Viridiplantae; phylum Streptophyta; class Magnoliopsida; order Poales; family Poaceae; genus Aegilops; species Aegilops bicornis. The sequence continues at coordinate 187,448,377 of CM038674.1, forward strand.
GAAATAAGGACTAGGTAGCACGATCAATCTTAGGATGCCGATTTAATAATCAACACGCTAAGAATGAGGATATTGTCCATTTACTACTAAGCAACATGGTTGCTAGAAGTGTTGATTTCACACATCATAATTCACTTGTCGGCATTCCGGTTGCGACAACACGGAATCGAGGAATGAATAACGATATCGAGAAGTATCACTGCGTCAAAAATTCCTAAGAGGTTGTGCAATTCCCATGACATTCTTGACATAAAGATGGTAACACTCCAAGGTACAGCAGGGCAAAAGCTGGTTTGGCATTTTGGTCCACGGAATACAATTGCTTTGACCCAATCCTGGATATGGATGAGGTACTGGAGTTTGTTTCTCCTAGTCATTCCAGAATAGAATGGCATGACGGACCACATGAGTAATAGGCATTGACAACATGAATGCACAACTACTCCTGACTATCAACTGATAGGCGGGGGTCAGAATACAACTAAGGAGGAACAACTCAAAGGAACATATAACTTTTCGAGTTGTGGAGGCATGGATTAGTATATCGAGCAAAGCTCAACATTTCTCCCGAATAACCCATGCAGAGAAGGTAGAACTGGCAGAGTCACAATATGAATGGAGTACTCCTCAAGAGCACTCTGGTTGTGATCTTTTGGTTCAAAAGAACTTCTGCCCTTGGTATTTGGAAGAAGGAAATACCACAGATCTCAAGGACTGTCGCAAGGTTACTAATATCCTAAAGGAACTAGCAAATACTAACAACAATGAAGTAGGGTGAATCTCGGGTTCAGAAACCCAGGAGTAGAATGCCTACTACTAAATGGCATCACGGGATGCTCTCAAATATAATAGCCAGAATCATCACACTGGGGATACAAAAGCATTGCTAAATTGCTAGGTGACTTCCTAAACAACTAGGGTCATAATAATAGCTCCAACAACTACGCCGAGGCAACAAAGTACCTCAACTTACCGATTAGTGTGCTTAATCTGGCCCAAAAGGACATCAGGAACGGGAGGAAGGGATTTGCAAATGCATCAGATAGTTTAGAAACCTGGGACGACTCGGACAGCATAACGGTTGTAAATTCTCAAAAAGATTTGAGACATTATGCAGGATGGTGGCATAGCCACTCTACAACATCATAACAAGATTCTGAGATCAACAGTTAACATACAGAAATAGTAGAAACTGAACTGGGGCTTAAATCGAACAATCTTAAAGGTCTATGGATTAGTAACACGTCATCCTGATAGAAAGATGAGAAGCCTCGTTCTTAAACCCCGTAGAAGAGGAGAGGATGACTCAGATCAGAAGGCCATAAGGTATAAGCAGTAAAAAGAGCCTTACGTTCCCTTCCACAATCAATTCCCTTACATACCTAAAGCATTTCTAGACACAACTTCGACCAGTTTGGCTTGGTAATCCTACAGCAACAGCTCGATACCAACGCTGTCAGACCCGATTCCAAGTCACATCGATCTAGCCAGTAACACCTCATATCACTTTGCGGCCTCATGCACGGTATTCCCACGGGTGTCGCCTTACCATGGCCCGGGACCGTTTGAGCCTTTTGGCTCACGTATATGATAGTGTCGCTAGCATCCATATGACAGAGAACCCGGGCCGACATGGCTAGTCGTGAACCCAAAGCGGCACTAACCCATGGGGACAGGCATACATGAATCACATCGAACATGTCGGTCATCAACGTATGAATCCGAGCTGTAGCATCGGGCTAACAGACTCCGGTAACCCGGCCGTAGCGAGCTAGGCAGGACTCGGATGTCACCGCGTGACATTTCCCAGAAGGGACAGACATAGGAACGAAGTGAAACACATGCCGGCCAGTCAAGTGTCCAGAGCAGTAGTGTTGGGCTAGCAGGACTCCGGTGAACCGGGCTGTAGCGGACTACTATCACTCAGGAAGCACTAGACTACATTTCCCCATATGAGAGGCTGCCAAGGATAAACAACTAGTTTGTCGGATCCCACACATACCAAGGATTTCAAACATACACACAATATGCTCGATATGTGTAAATACAACATGGCATCACAACATAACTCTACGACTCAAGTATTTATTCATTAGGCTCCGAGGAGCGAGATATTACAAACATGGGTCTCATGACCCAACACTCAAAGCATACAAGTCAAAGCATAAGCGGAAGCTTAACATGTCTGAGTACAGACATCTACAAATGAAAAAGGCCGAGAAGCCCGACTATCTACCAGATCCTGCCGAGGGCACAAGATCGTAAATGAGGTAACAAGCTAAACGTCAAGTCCACGCTGAATTACTAGCGAGACTGAAGTCTCTCTGCAAAAACATAAAATAGGCAAACGTGAGTACAAATGTACTCAGCAAGACTTACATCAGAACTAACTACATATGCATCAGTATCAAAAGGGGGTGATGGAGTTTAACTACAGCAAGCCAGCTTTGACTCGGTGGCTATCCTGAACTACGATTGCAAGTAAATCTTTTGAGGTGGCGCACACGAGTCCACATATTCACCATATCAATACACCACTATGGATCCGCTCCCGTCTCCCTACGAGAACGCCATCCATAGCACTCACGCTTATCTTGCGTATTTTAGAGTATCCACTTTCACTTGTCTATGAACTATGCAAGGGGTCCAAGTTTCCATATCCAAGGAATCCGGCTATTCGAATAGATAATGATAACCCTGCAGGGTGTACTTCTTCACACACGCTCTCGCCACTTATCGCCTCAGACATCGTCATGTACCTCGGCAACCTTCAAGCGGAAGCCGGGCGAGGGAGTCGGCCACGACCTGACTAACCACACAAGTCTCTCGTCCAGGTTTATCGCCTATTCGGGTTCCATCCGCAAGGAGATCCGGCCGGGGTGTCGCTCACGACCCCAAACGATGTGAGCAGGGTTCCCAAGCCCACCTACCGGGTGCCACTTGGTACACCGTACATCAGGTTTAATCTGTCCCAAGCCCACATGCATCTGGTGCCACTTGGTAGACTACTAACACTACCTACAAACACCAGAAACTAGTTGCAACTCCTGGACAGAGATCGAGTTGATTAATAAGCCGAGAGGGGCCGAGTTACCGGAACCCAATGTGTGGTAGTAACTGTTCATGGATCACAAACACATAACTCAGTTCCTGAGGACGGCTGCAATGAGACAACCCACCATGTACTCCTACATGGCCTCTCACCGCTACCTTTAACAAATAGTGTTCTAACACAGTAGGACATGTTCACCACTTTCCAATTCATTAAAGATGAATCATTACTTACAAAACTCTAAGCAATAGCATGAATGACAAACAATCATTTATTAGTAGGCACAACAGGGCTCAAAAAACTCCTACTCATGCTAGTGGGTTTCATCTATTTACTGTGGAATGACAGGTCATGCAGAGGATAAAGGGGTTCAGCTACCGCAGCAAGTAACACATGAGTCGTTGTTGTCCTAATGAAGTAAAATAGAGCAGGAGCGAGAGAGTGGGATTGTATTGAAATGAACAAGGGGGTTTTGCTTGCCTGGCACTTCTGAAGATAATATAGTTCTTCATCGGTGTCATCGAACAATCGTCGGAACGTCGCTTCACCGAGAGGGGACAAACACCAAGAACAAGGAAGAACACAATCAATGCAATGCGACAATATGATGCATGAATGTGACATGGCAATATGATGTGATTTGAGCTAATGCAACTAGCAGCAGGTTAAATGAAGTTGGTTTGAACCCTAGGTTCAAATTCAAACTCCACATGTGAAATTCAAATGCCATTTATATGATTTGTGCTAAACAGCAGCTATAAGTTGTTCTAACATGCATGAAAATGGTACATATGGATAGATTGGATTTTTCTGATCATTTTTCATATATAAATTATTTCATTTGGAGTTACGGTTGATTTTATATGATTTTTAGAAGGTTATAACATTTTCTGGAATTTTCTGTATAAGAATAAATCCAGTAAATGATATTGCATCCGCATCGCGTCATGGTGATGTCAGCAGTCAACATACCAGGTCCAGGTCAAACCTGAGGGTGGGCCCCACATGTCAGTGTCCTAGTTAATTAACAGAGGCTGTTAGTGCTAATTTTGTCCTAACTAAAAAGTGTCAGTGAGGCATGGGCCAACATGTAAGTGACCTAGAGGGTCATTAGATTAGTGCCTAATGGCGTTCTCGCTGGAGTTAGGCCGCCGGCGAGGTGCCGCTTCGGCAGGCGCTTCGGAAAACCGCTGTGCTGCACCGTTTGAGGCGGGGTTTGCTCCTACGTGTTCCTGGGAGCGAGCTGCGTTGACCAGTGGTGGTGGCCGGAGCTGCGGTGGCTAGGACCAACGGCGGCGGCCGGAGTTTCGGCGTCCGTGCAACTACGGCCTAAAGGACGCGGAGAGGCCGGGGAAGAGGGGGAGTCGAAGCGGGCGCTCACAGGGAGGCGGCAGGGTAGCTCAGGGCTCGGGATGCTCCAGCTTGCGGATCGACGGCGATGGAGCCGCTGCCAAGCTTGAAGACGAGGAAGATGCCGTGATGCAGGCGTCCGTGATGCTTGGCTTGGTGAGGAGGTCGAGGACGGAGTGACGGAGCTCGTGGTTGGCTCAGAAGGTCAAGGGGGAGGAAGTGGCTGCGGTGGTACTCACAGGCGGCGACAGCTGCGCTCGGTGGTGAGAGGGAGAGAAAGCAGAGGAGGGGAGAGGCACGGGAGAGTGAGAGAGAGGTCGGGGGCTGCGTGGCGTCATCCAGATGCGTCGGAAGGGGGGGCAGGCAGGCAGGGAGGAGCTGGCCTCCTCGGCCAAGGCGTGCCACGCAAATTGCTCCTACCGGGCAGGAGGAAGACGACAGAGGCGCCAGTGGCTGGGCCAATGAACTGGGCCGGCTCTGGTGTAGGTGGCTAGGTAGTCATTCTCTCTCTCTCTTTTATTTGTTTCACTTTTCTATTTTTCTCGTAATCTTTAGGGCTTTTCTAAAAATACCTAGACCCTTTCAAAATTCACTAAACTGCACATGTCCACCTTTGTATAGAATATATCCAACATGGAACATTTCAGTTTAGGAATATTTGGACATTTAAAATATTTTATAGAATTTAAATGTCCAAATTCAAATACTTATGATTTAATTCAGTGACCTTAGGATGACCTAGAAAATTGTGAACCATTTTTGTCAGAGGTTTAAGACCAATTCAAAAATGATGAACTTTTGTGAAGGGCATTTTGGGTTCATTGAATATGATTTTAGGTTGAACCTATTTGAATTTCATTTGGTGCTAGGGTTTGACAATCCCCAATTCAGGTTTAAATGAAATTTAAACATGATGCAACAACCAAGCTAGTCCAAGTGCATAGCATGGCTAGGGACGTGACAACCTCCCTCCGGCTGAGGGATCTGCTTGGCATGAAATTGGCAGGCCTCGCAAGCCTTTACCAGCTCATCAAGCGTCATTGGCCAGGCTGGGCCAAGAGAACCCGCGAACGCCTTTGCCAACGAGGGTTCGCGACGATGAGTGGTGCCCACAGTCTCCGCCGTGTATGTCTTCCAGCAATTCCTTCCCTTGCTCTCTGGGGATGCAGCGTAGGGACACGTCATTCGGCCGCCTCCGGTAAAGCTCCACGTCCCTGATAAAGTAGGTCGTGGCTTGGCGCGCCACACGCTCCACCTCCTCCTCCTTCTCCGGCAGGGTCCCTTGTAACAAGTAGCTCTTGAGCTCTGTGATCCAGCACCCCTCCTGAGGTTCCAACACCAAGAGCAGGCGCGCCCCTGATGCCGGGCCGCAGGCCGGGGCTCCCGAGGCAGGCGGCTGGGGGAGCTCGTCCCGAGGCTGCGCCGCGGTGGATAGTGACGGTGCCGCTGAGGGTCTGAAGAGTCGCTCCTCGAAGACGCCAGGCTCCTGAGGCAGCCGCCTGGATCCTCTGTTGGTGATGTCGTCTGCCTCATGATTGGTGCCGTGTGGCACAGGCTGCAGCTCCAGTCCCCAGAACTATTTCTCCATCCTGCGAACCTCCGCGAGGTAGGCTTCCATGTGCTCGTCCTTCGGCTCGTATATCTTGTTGGAGAAGTTGACGAGGAGCTGTGAATCGCCCCTGATGATGAGGCGCTTTACACCCAAAACGATTATGCCCTCAGCCGCTATCGAACCTTCGTATTCTGCTATGTTGTTGGAGACCTTTTCCCCATGTTGGAAACAGAGCTGCACGGCGTAGTAGAGCTTGTCCTGAGTAGGGGATACGAGCACTGCGCCGGCCCCCGCGCCATGTCGGGAGAATGCCCCGTCGAAGTACATGACCCAGCCGTCCGGTGCTTCGCTCCCCGGAGAAAGCGACCGGTCTTCGCCTGCTTCGAGGCCAGGTGCCTCCGTCCATTCTGCCATGAAATCTGCCAATGCGGCCCCCTTGATGACTCTGGTTGTGCTGAACTCCAGCTGAAATGCTTGCAATTCGATGTTCCACTCGGCGACTCTTCCATCTGAGTTGGGGCTCCTGAGCACCCTCTCCAGAGGGTATGCTGAGACGACCTTGATGGGATGACCCTGGAAGTAGTGCCGCAGTTTGCGTGAGGCTACCAATAGCGTGAGGAGGAGCTTTTGGGGCATGGGGTACCGCGCCCTCGCGTCCCGCAGCACCCTGCTGACGAAGTACACCGGATGCTCGACGAGAGTAGGAGTGCTGACGAGGTCCGCACCCTCCGGAGGGTCTGATGCCTCCCGGGGCGATGGAGCCCCCAGCGCCTGGCCGCCTGGCGCGGCCTCTTCGGCTCTAGGGGCATCTTCCTGCTGAGGCTGGTCTCCGTCTGCCGGGGTCGTGACCTTCGCGAGGTCTTCTTGGTCTTGTGCCACCGTGACCGGGGCTGTAGCCGGGCATGGCGCAGCCTTGATCTGACGCTCCTCCCGAACCGCCACTAGGGCTGCGCTGGCGGAGTAGGGTGTGGCGGCGAGGTAGAGCAACAGGGGCTCAAGTGGGCGTGGCGCGACCATCACAGGAGGGCTGGTAAGGTACCTCTTGAGCTCTTGAAATGCCCTGTCGGCCTCTTCAGTCCATTCAAAGGGGCCCTTCTTCTTCATCAGCTTGAAGAATGGCAGTGCTCATTCTCCCAGCTTGGAGATGAAATGTCCTAGCGCGGCCACGCGCCCGGTGAGTTTCTGCATTTCTCTGAGGGTCTTTGGCGGGCTCATATCTTCGACTGCCTTGACCTTTTCCGGGTTGGCATCAATGCCCCTATGGGACACGAGGAAACCCAGGAGCTTGCCCGAGGGGACTCCAAATACACATTTCTCCGGGTTGAGCCGCAGGTAAACCTTTTCGAGGCTCGCGAAGGTTTCTTCCAAGTCTTGTATCAGGGTTCTTGCCTCCCGAGACTTCACCATGATGTCGTCAACGTATGCCTCAGCATTCCTCCCGAGCTGTCGGCCCAGGGCGATGTGCATCAGCCGCTGAAAGGTCGCGCCTGCATTGCGCAACCCAAACGACATGCAGGTATAGCAGTACACTCCGCACGGGGTCAGGAAAGCCGTTTTTTCCACGTCTTCTACCGCCATCTTGATCTGGTGATAGCCTGAGAAGGCATCCAGGAAGCACAGCAGGTCGCACTCGGCGGTGGAATCGACGATCTGGTCAATGCGAGGAAGCGGAAATGGATCCTGTGGGCAGGCCTTGTTGAGGTTGGTGAAGTCGACACACATACGCTCCTTTCCTCCTTTCTTTGGCACGACAACTGGGTTGGCCAGCCAATCCGGGTAGCAGACCTCGCGAATAACCCCTGCTGCCTCCAGCGTGCGGGTCTCTTGGACGATAAAAGATTGTTTCTCTGTGGACTGTCGCCTCGCCTTTTGCTTCACGGGGCGCACATTGGGGCACACGTTGAGGTGATGCTCAATCACGCCCCTCGGGACCCCCGCCAGCTGATCAGGTCCCCATGCGAACACCTTCTTTTCTGCACGCAGGAACTTTACCAAGGCCTCCTCCTGCTCGGGTTCGAGGTTTGCACCTATGGTGAAGGTGGCGTCAGTGGACCCGTCCTCGCTGACTGGTACCTGCTTGGTTTCCGCCTTGTTTTGAGTGAATAGGTGCTTCTTCTTGGATGGCGCAGCCCCCTTCGGCTCGGGAGCGTCAACGCCGGCGTGTCGTGCCGCTGCAGCCGCTTTGAAGACATGCTTGAGCGCATGTAGTGCCTCTCTAGTGTTTCCCGACACGGTAAGGACGCCGCTGCTCCCGGGCATCTTCATGAGGTTGTACGCCGGGTGAGTTGCTGCCATGAACCGAGTCAAGGCCGGGTAGCCGAGGATGGCGTTGTAAGGGAGGCCGATGAGGGCGATGTCGAAGTCAATCAGCTCCGTGCGAAAGTTGTCGCGGGTGACGAAGGTCACCGGGAGGCGAATTCGTCCCAATGAGGCGGTGGAGCTGGCTCCGACTCCGGAAAAGGGTCTGCTGGGCTGGAGCCGCTCTGGTGGCACATGGAGGAGGCTGAAGGCCTCCACAGAGAGCATGTTGAGGCCAGCTCTGCCTTCGATGAGGGTCCTGGTGACTGCCACTTTGCAGATGGTGGGAGTGCACAGCATCGGGAGCGCACCTGACCCGATGGGGTTGGAAGGGTGATCGTACGAGTTGAAGAGCAGGTCGGCCTCGGGCGCCACCCAGCCCGGCGGGGCTCCCTGGTGCTTGGAGGCAGCGGCGATCTAGCGGGTGAACAGCTTGACGTGGCGGCTTGAAGGTGACGCCAGTGAGCCGCCCAGGAGAGTGGCGACGGCCGGGGGCGCCGGCCCAGCGCAAGGGGCGAGGCAGAGGTTGCGCAGTTCCCCCCAATAGGTCTGCTGCCCGTTCCCCACCGGGCCATTGGCGGCGTTGGCGGCAGGCGACGGGGAATGGCGGGAGGGCGTCCGCCAACGGGAGCCGTCTGTGCGACTCGAGCGGCGCGAGCAGCCCGATGCTCGGCACGAGCTCGGCGAGCGTCAGCCATGGACACGACGGAAGACTTCACACGACCAGCAGAAGGAAGACTCCGGCGCACCCCTACCTGGCACGCCAAATGTTGGATTTTGGGTTCCGGAAGACCCTTGAGGTTCGAACACTGGGGTGCGCGTGGAGATATTTCCCCTACCAGTTTGTGTGCGTCGATGAGTTGCGAGGGATCTAAACTATGAACCATGAACAACACGAGAGACGCAAGGTTTATACTAGTTCGGGTCACCGTTGTGGTGTAATACCCTACTCTAGTTTGTGGTGTGGTGGATTGCCTCAGGGGCTGATGATGAACAATACAAGGGCAGAACAGCCTCGCGAGGGGCTGTTCTTGAGCTGGTGCGATGAACTGCTTGGGTGAGTTCAGTCGCCTCTCTCTCTCTCTAGGGGGTTTGCCCTCTTTTCTGTCTGTCCCTCTTCTTTGTGGTGGCTAGCCCTATTTATAGAGGGAGGCCCTGGGCCTCTTCCCAAATAATGAGCGGGAAGGGCGCCAATAGTTGGCCATTTTGAAGGGGAACATCTAGTACACTTATCCTGACTAAAGTTGGTCTTCGGCCGCCAAAGGCTCACGACGGTGACACCGCCCTGGCTCCACGATGACCTCCATCCTGCCGTTCTGCTGGTCTTGGTCTTGTTGCACCGAAGCGGCAACCTTTGCCTGATGCCTTGGCCTGTGCTTGCCTCCTTTGCACCAAAGGGGAAATGAGGACACTGCGCGGGCTGGCGCCCGCCTGGCGCCCGCCTGGCGCCCGCCTGGCCTTGATCGTCATGGCTTGCATCATGGGGCACCCTCGCGAGGTACCCCGCATTGATCTCTCCGCCTCCTCGCGAGCCTGCCTGACGAGGCTGCTCCTGAGGTAGGTTCGTGTCGTCCGCCCTGCGAGGCTTGGCCCCTCGCGAGGGTCTTGAGCTTGAGGTGATGAAGCTGGGCCGTGCTGGGGCCCCACTTGAGCCACGCTGCAGGCCACAGGCAGGCAAGTCTAGGGACCCCCGTTCCCAGAATGCCGATACACATCTCCCCAGCCCGATCATCCTCGCGAGGCCAAAAGGAGCATCGTCGCATGTAATCAGCCCCCATGGCCCCGCTGGCTCCAGAGGTGCCGGTACTTGGCGCGGCTGACGAGGTCCCAGCTGCTCCAGAACACGCGATCCCTCAAGCCCTGGTGATGATGTCGCCTCCTCCCGCTGCTGCACCTCTACTCGCAGGTTCTTCTGCCGTTGTTGCCCTGGAGCGTGCTCTTTCAGAGATGAGTCGGCTCCAGGCAGATCTCCTGAGCACGCACCCACGTCTTGTGGCCGGGCGCCTAGAGCTGGCCTCGGGCTGGCTCCATTCCGACTTGGCTGTTCGCGCGGCGCTGGGCCAGGCCGCTGCGGCTTCCGAGAAGGAGAAGCAGTGTGCCGCCAACGCCGCAGCCGATTGTGAGATGGCGCTGAAAGACGCCGAGGCCGCCCATGATCACTGCCGGGCGCTTGAGGACAAGTTGCAGAGCCTACGGGACAAGCACGCCAAAGAAGTACGCTGCCGCCAAGCGAAGGAGGTAGAGATGAAGGCCCGGGAGGAAGCCATCAAGAACCGTGATGCTGACATGGCGGAGCTGGGGAAGAAGCAGGCCGTTGAGCGCAACCGGTTGGAAGAGTTTGAGCAGAAGATGGGGACGAGGGAGGCCGATCTTGATGCCAAGGCGCGAGTCCTGGCCGAAGACCGCGTGGCCTTCGCCGATCTCGAGAAGAGATCTCGCAAGGCGCTGAAGACGCTTTACGAGCATGGCCTGGAGAAGCCTCTGGACACCGACGAGGACGGCCCTGCCCAGCTGCTTCCTCTCATGGTGAAGGCGCTTGAGGAGGTCGTTGATGCTCTCGGTCCCATGGCGGAGGCGTAAGCTCGCGTCTTTCACCGCTACCGACTCGCATCTTTAGCCACCTGCACTTTCGCGACCCCAACGCTTGCCTTGACGAGCTGCTGGAGCCTATAGTTGAAGATCAATGCGAGGCGGCCGCCGCAGCCGTGCTAGGTCAGGTGGGGGCCTTGCTGAAGAAGTTTCGCGGCTTTGTCTCTGCTTCTTTGTCCGGCGATGTCGTCGACCTTGCAGCTGGTGGTGAAGGTGAAGACAAAATTGCTCACGGGGGAGCACCTTCCGCGGGCGACGGCGACGTCTAGAGGTGACCCGCGTCCATTCTTCCCGTTCCATTCCTGCGACATGTATCAGGCCTCGTGGAGGCTTTTAGACTTTTCATTTGGTATTGTGAGGACAATATTTGCTTCGAGATTTTGTGATTTCCTTTCTTTTTGCTTTGCGTTCTTCGTCGGCAGAGCCCGGCCCCACGCATACCTGAACCACCATTGGGACGACTGGAGACCAGGATGGACCAAGGAGTGACGGGCTACGTGACCAGTTAGGCTCCTGAGTCGCGATGCTCAGGAGTCCCCCTTGACGCGCAAACAGCTTACAGGGAGAGTTCGCGAGGGTAGACTAATGTTCTACGTCGGCAGAGCCCGGCCCCGCGCATACCTCAACCGCCATTGGGCCGACCGAAGACTAGGACGGACCAAGGAGTGAGGGGCTACGTGACTTGTTAGGCTCCTGAGTCGCTATGCTCAGCAGTCCCCCTTGACGTTCAAACAATTTCCATACCTTCCCTCGCTGAGGCCTCGGGAGGGGCGCGCGACGCCTAGGTCCGGGGGACCTGGTTGGGTGACGTGCGCTTGGGCGTGACCCGAGCGTAGCCCCCGTGCCCAGCCCCCTCATGCGGCTCTCTCGAGGGGAGGCGTTGTGGTGAGGCTGGGCGCTGAGCTCTGGGCTCCTTGAGTTTGGTACGACCGTGGGACCGCCATCAGTTGTTTATCACCAGCGCGGACCATAGTGCTTCCGCTTGTGCATGGGCATAGCCGCTCCTCGGCAGTGTCGATAGCCAGCACGGAGCATGGTGCTTCCACTTGGGCATGGGATGGGGGCCCCCCTCCGGGAGGAGCCCCGGGGTGTGTACAGCCCCGCCCTGACATGTGGCTTGCACGGCAGGGCTGCGAGGTGTATCTGGGCACTCAGGAGCCAACGCGGGACTCACGAGGCCCTACCTCAAGGCGGGTTGCGCCTGGTCTTGAGTCTTGGTGATCAGATGTCCTCGCAAGGCGATTAGATGCAAGCACTCTACGTCCTCAGGTCCCGGCCCTCGAGCAAGCTCAGCCGCCGCTGGTATGCCAGGTCACGATGCCGTGGTCAAGGCCAGGGGGTGAGGGCTAGAGAGCCAGTAAGAGCTCCTGAGTCCCGATGCTCATGAGCCCCACTTTTAACGTGCAAGCGAATTGCATAGGATGAACAGACCTGTGGCGGGCGGCAATCGAGCGGGCGATAGCCGTTGGCAGGTTAAGCATGGGGAGCTGATCAGCTTAAGTAAATGCAGGAAGATATATGCCACTGGGTCCGGCCCGAGCGGCTTGGGGATGATGCAGCCCGAGGGGCGCCCCCAGCAAGGTAAGCTAAAGACATAAGCAAAAGGGATACATGCCACAGGGACGGACCCACACGGCCTGGGAACAATGCAGCCCAAGGGGCGCTCCCAGCTAAACGAGCTTGGAAGATGTCACCTGGTTCTGTAGACGAAGTAGAGTTGGTGCAGCTGAAGGCGTGCGCCGAAGAAATGACTCCTCATGAGCCACCGGGACACTGAGCCTCAGGAGGCTCTGGGGGCTCGGGAGGTTCCCTGAAGACCGTCTCCATCTCCTCCAGGACGGCGTGGTACCTGGCCTCCTAAGCCGCCAGGACACGCCACAGGTCGCGTTAATAGGCTGACGCCACGCTCGGCAAGCCGAAAAGCATGCGAACATAGCTGTGTGGTGGGCCCTTGCAGCGGCCCACACGCGATGGCCATAAGCGCTCCTGAGATGTGGCCCTGTTGAGCCCGGGGACGTCGATGCAGACACGCAGCCCAGCATCCTCGCCAGGATGCGGAGCTGCGCCTGGCGAGCGGTTGACGCCGCGCATGGCCCTTGCATCTTGCAGTTCCTGAGTGGTCTTGGTGATGAACTCATGAGTGGTGGGCACTCCTTGCCCTGTGCTCTCCTGAGGGTCACGTGCCGCGAAGCACACCTCCAAGTGGTGCCCAAGTGCCTCCCTCGTGAGGTGGGCAAGGTCAGAAGCCCTCCAGAAGGGAGCCACGAGCCCTGCCTGAGGAGGGCACCGGGCGCGCTTTCCTATGCGATGGAGGGAGGCGCCCCTGGGATAGGCGTAGATCCTGATGAGGCTCCTGCTGCGTTTCCATCCTCCTGAGGTCCTGCGCGACGCGGCTGCTTCTTCTTGGGGATGGCCTCCCAAGGGCCCTCGCTTCTGCTGTCGGGGTCGTCGATTGTTGCGGCTTGAAAGGCGCGCTCGAGGGAGCACACCGCATCCCTCTCCTCACACGAGACCATGATGATTCCTCCGCTTCCCTACATCTTGAGAATGTTGTAGCCGTGATGAGTGACCACCATGAACTTGACCAGGGCTGGAACCCAAGGATGGTGTTGTACGGCAGGCGGATGTGCGCGATGTCGAAGTTGATGAGCCCGGTGCGGTAGTTCTTGCGCTCCCCGAAGGTGACAGGCAGGCGGACCTTCCCTATCAGTGTGGTGGAACCGTCGGTCACTCCTGAGAAAGGCTTGGTGGGCTGGAGCTGTTCATATGGCACTTGGAGGTTGTCGAACGTGTCAACGGACAGGACGTTGAGCCCTGCGCCGCCGTCGATGAGGGTCTTGGTGACCTGCACATTGCTGATGACTGGGGAACACAACATAGGGAGGGCGCCAGCAGTGGCTACGCACTTGAGATGATCCGCCGAGTTGAAAGTGATGGCGCATTGGGACCACTTGAGCGGGCGCGTGGCCTCGAACTTGGGGAGCACCGCTTTCACCTCGCGAGCGAACTGTTTGAAGATGCACTGAGAGGCTGGGGCCTGGGCACCGCCCAAGATGCAGGCGATTGCATGCGGCTCTTGGAAGCCCCCAGCCCCCTCGTACTGGTGGTGGTGGTCGTTCCTTCTTGGTGGCGGCAGCGGGGGAAGACCGATGCCCTGGGGGCGATCCTTACGAGGCGGGTCCCTCCAGGCGCCCTCGCGATGTTGGTCCTGCCAGCGGTCCTCACGAGGCCGGTCGTGCCATTCTTGGCGCGGGCCATGGTCGTCCCAGCGTCCGCCTCCTTATCCTCCTCCATGACCTTAGCCACGGTCGTTGTGCTCGGGGTGTCCACCGTAGCGTCCTTCCCATATGGCTCTGAGCTCTTGGCAGTCGCTGGTGTTGTGGGTGTTCAGGTTGTGGAAGGCGCAGAACGGTCGGCCGTTCTTGGATGACTCGGGCTGATCTCTTCCCCGCTTGGTGTCGGGCTCCGCTGCGAGCACCACCGCCTCCTTGCACTTCACGTCCTTGGCCTTGGCCTTCTTCTCCTCCACTCCAGCGGCTGGCAGCTCGAAGAGAGAAAGGCGCCCCTCCTCAGCTCTTGCGCACTTGGTCGCCAAGTTGAACAACTCCTGAGAGGTGCAGAGCTCCTCATGGATGGCGAGCTCTTCCTTCATCTTGACGTCATGGACGCCGTCATAGAACGCGGAGATGATGGCTTCGTCCGTGACTTTGGGGATCTTGAGGCGGGTGTTGTTGAAGCGCCGGATGTACTTCTGGAGGGTCTCTCCTGGTTGCTCCTTGATGCGGTGCAGGTCACCCGCGGCCGGCGGGCGGTCGCGAGTGCCCTGGAAGTTGGCGACGAAGCGGTAGCATCTCGTCCCAGGAGGAGATCGAGCCGTGCTGCAGGTTCAGGAGCCAGGAGCGGGCTCCATCCTTGAGAGCCATGGGAAACCAGTTCGCCATGACTTTTTCGTCGCCGTTGGCCGCTTTGATGCTCAGCTCATAGAGCTTTAGGAACTCCACGGGGCCGGCGGTGCCGTCGTAGTGAGGAGGCAGGTCCGGCTTGAACTTGCCTGGCCAGGCGACGCTACGTAGCTCAGGGTGAAGGCGCGGCAGCCGACCGTGGTTGCCGGGGCCCGCTTCAGAGGTGGAGCTTGGTCTTGATGAGGTCTGCGCTGCACCGCTGTGGGCGGTGCGCGGTCTTGACGAGGTGGCGCGGGGAGCGCAGGTGCAGCTTCTCGTGGCCACAGGATTTCTTGGCAGCTTCTCTCTTCGCGCGCGGGCACCAGGCGCGGCGGGTCACGCCGCGGGGCCGCGCGCCTTGGTGCCAAGGCGCCGTCTTGGGGCAGAGGTGGTGGAGGCACGCCATGAGCCTCGTCCCCCGTGGCTGGTTGAGGGGGAGGTAGAGAGAGGGACGGCACCAGGGAGCCCCCTGCGGCACGGACGAGCTCGGCGACGCGGTCGAGCCACTCCTCATAGAGGTCGTCGACGGGGCGGTAACGCAGGAGTTCGTTCGCCGTGAGGAGCGTGGCCCGTGCCTCCATGGGAGCGTGGCGCGCGTGAGCCGAAGAACCGGCAGGGGTCAGTGATGGAGTAGCGGTGCAGCCGTCCTGCCGCACCGAAGGATGCAGCGAGGACGCCTGCTGCTCGTTCCCCGCCGGGCCGGTGGCAGTGTTGGCGGCGGGAGACGGAGAACGACGAGGTGGCCCGCCAACGGGAGCCGTCTAAGCGACGGGGGCGGTGAGGGCGGCCCGACGCTCAGCTCGAGCACGGCGAGTGCCCACCATGGAGACGACGGAGCGATGAACTGATGGAAGGGAAGCTACGGCGCACCCCTACCTTGTTGGGGAACGTTGCAGAAAATTAAAATTTTTCCTACGGTTTCACCAAGATCCATCTATGAGTTCATCTAAGCAACGAGTCAAGGGAGAGAGTTTGCATCTACATACCACTTGTAGATCGAGTGCGGTAGCGTTCAAGGGGATGGTGATGATGGAGTCGTACTCGTCGTGATTCGGATCACCGATGACCATGTGCTGAACGGACAGCACCTCCGCGTTCAACACACTTACGGTACGGACGACGTCTCCTCCGTCTTGATCCAGCAAGGAGGAAGGAGAGGTTGAGGAAGATGGCTCCAGCAGTAGCACGACGGCGTGATGATGGTGGAGTGACAGTTCTCCGGCAGGGCTTCGCCAAGCACACGCGGAGGAGGAGAGGTGTTGGGGAGGGGAGGGGCTGCGCCTTGGCTTGGGTGTGCAGCCCTCCCCTCACCCCTGTATTTATAGGGGAAAGGGAGGAGGGGGCCGGCCCCTCTAGATGGCATCTAGAGGGGGGCGGCGGCCAAGGGGAGGGGTGGCTTGCCCCCCAAGCAAGGGGGGGGGGGGGGCGCCCCCTTCTAGGGTTCCCCCCAAACCCTAGGCGCAAGGGCCCAAGGGGGGTGCGCCCATCCCATCAGGGGCTGGCTCCTTCCCCCACGCAGCCCAAGTGGAGCCTCCGGGAGGGTGGCCCCTCCGGGAGAGTGGCCCCTCCCGGTGGACCTCCGGAACCCTTCCGGTGGCCCCGGTACAATGCCGGTATGCCCCCGAAACTTTCCGGTGTCCGTTTGAGAACTTCCCATATATAAATCTTTACCTCCGGACCCTTCCGGAACTCCTCGTGACGTCCGGGATCTCATCCGGGACACCGAAAAACATTCGGTAATCACATATAAGTCTTCCTAATAACCCTAGCGTCACCGAACCTTAAGTGTGTACACCCTACGGGTTCGGGAGACATGCAGACATGACCGAGACGCTCTCGTGTCAATAACCAACAGCGGGATCTGGATACCCATGTTGGCTCCCACATGCTCCTCGATGATGTCATCGGATGAACCATGATGTCGAGGATTCAAGCAACCCCATATACTATTCCTTTGTCACCGGTATGTTACATGCCCGAGACTCGATCGTCGGTATCCCAATACCTCGTTAGGTCTCAAGTTGCAAGTCACTTTACTCATACCGTAATGCACGATCCCGTGACCAAACACTTGGTCACTTTGAGCTCATTATGATGATGCATTACCGAGTGGGCCCAGAGATACCTCTCCGTCATACGGAGTGACAAATTCCAGTCTCGATCCGTGTCAACCCAATGCACACTTTCGGAGATACCTGTAGTGCACCTTTATAGTCACCCGATTACGTTGTGGACGTTTGGTACACCCAAAGCACTCCTCCGGTATCCGGGAGTTACACGATCTCATGGTCTAAGGAAGAGATACTTGACATTGAAAAAGCTCTAGCATAACGAACTACACGATCTTGTGCTATGCTTAGGATTGGGTCTTGTCCATCACGTCATTCTCCTAATGACGTGATCCCGTTGTCAACGACATCTCGATGTCCATAGTCGAAACCATGACTATCTGTTGACCAACGAGCTAGTCAACTAGAGGCTCACTAGGGACGTATTGTGGTCTATGTATTCACACGTGTATTACGATTTCCGGATAATACAATTATAGCATGAATAAAAGACAATTATCATGAACAAGGAAATATAATAATAATGCTTTTATTATTGCCTCTAGGGCATATTTCCAACAGTCTCCCACTTCCACTAGAGTCAATAATCTAGTCACATTGTGATGAATCGAACACCCATAGAGTTCTGTTGATCATGTTTTGCCCATGAAGAGAGTTTAGTCAACGGATCTGCGACATTCGTGATCCGTATGCACTTTACAAATTTCTATGTCTCCATCTTGAACATTTTCACGGATGGAGTTGAAGCGACGCTTGATGTGCTCGGTCTTCTTGTGAAACCTGGGCTCCTTGGCAAGTGCAATAGCTCGGTGTTATCACAAAAGAGTTTGATCGGCCTCGACGCATTGGGTATGACTCCTAGGTCGGTGATGAACTCCTTCACCCAAATTGCTTCATCGCTGCCTCCGAGGCTGCCAGTACTCCGCTTCACATGTAGATCCCGCCACGACGCTACGCTTGCAGCTGCATCTACCATCGCTTCCACCATTCAACATATACACGTATCCGGTTTGTGACTTAAAGTCATCCAGATCTGTCGAAGCTAGCGTCGACGTAACCCTTCTGACGAGCTCTTCGTCACCTCCATAAACGAGAAACATGTCCTTTGTCCTTTTCGTGTACTTTAGGATATTCTTGATCGCTGTCCGGTGTTCCTTGCCGGGATTACTTTGGTACCTTCCTACCAAACTTACGGCAAGGTTTACATCAGGTCCGGTACACATCATGGCATACATAATAGATCCTATGGCTGAGGCATAGGGATGACGCTCATCTCTTCTTTATCTTTTACCGTGGTCGGGCATTGAGCTGAGCTCAATCTCACACCTTGCAAAGACAGGCAAGAACCCTTTCTTGGACTGATCCATTTTGAACTTCTTCAAAATCTTATCAAGGTATGTGCTTTGTGAAAGACCTATGAGGTGTCTCGATCTATCTCTATAGATCTTGATGCCTAATATATAAGCAGCTTCTCCAAGGTCCTTCATTGAAAAACACTTATTCAAGTAGGCCTTAATGCTGTCCAAGAATTCTATATCATTTCCCATGAAAAGTATGTCATCTACATATAATATGAGAAATGCTACAGAGCTCCCACTCATTTTCTTGTAAACGCAGGCTTCTCCATAAGTCTGCATAAACCCAAACGCTTTGATCATCTCATCAAAGGGAATGTTCCAACTCCAAGATGCTTGCACCAGCCCATAAATGGATCGCTTGAGCTTGCATACTATGTTAGCATTCTTAGGATCGACAAAACCTTCCGGCTGCATCATATACAGCTCTTCCTTAAGATGCCCGTTAAGGAATGCCGTTTTGACGTCCATCTGCCATATCTCATAATCATAGTATGCGGCAATTGCTAACATGATTCGAACGGACTTAAGCTTCTCTACGGGAGAGAAAGTCTCATCGTAGTCAATCCCTTGAACTTGCCGATAACCCTTAGCGACAAGTCGAGCTTTATAGATGGTGACATTACCATCCGCGTCCGTCTTCTTCTTAAAGATCCATTTGTTTTCTATCGCTCGCCGATCATCGGCAAGTCGATCAAAGTCCATACTTTGTTTTCATACATGGATTCTATCTTGGATTTCATGGCTTCTAGCCATTTGTTGGAATATGGGCCCGCCATCGCTTCTTCATAGTTCAAGGTTCACCGTTGTCTAACAACATGATTTCCGAGACAGGGTTGCCGTACCACTCACTGGTGCGGAACGTGTCCTAGTGGACCTCTGAAGTTCAGAGCAACTTGATCCAAGTACCTTGATCATCATCATTAATTTCCTCTCCAATTGGTGTAGGCACCACAGGAACATTTTCCTGAGCTGCACTACTTTCCGGTTCAAGAGGTAGTACTTCATCGAGTTCTACTTTCCTCCCACTTACTCCTTTCGAGAGAAACTCTTTTTCCGTAAAGGATCCGTTCTTGGCAACAAAGATCTTGCCTTCGGATCTAAGGTAGAAGGTATACCCAATGGTTTCCTTAGGGTATCCTATGAAGATGCATTTTCCGACTTGGGTTCGAGCTTTTCAGGTTGAAGTTTCTTGACATAAGCGTCGCATCCCCAAACTTTTAGAAACGACTTAGGTTTCTTCCCAAACCATAATTCATACGGTGTTGTCTCAACGGATTTAGACGGTGCCCTATTTAAAGTGAATGTAGCTGTCTCTAGAGCGTATCCCCAAAATGATAGCGGTAAATCGGTAAGAGACATCATGGATCGCACCATATCTAATAGAGTGCGATTACGTTCGGACACACCGCTATTACCGAGGTGTTCCAGGCGGCGTTTGTTGTGAAACGATTCCACATTTTCTTAAGTGTGTACCAAATTTGTGACTTAAATATTCTCCTCCACGATCCGATCGTAAGAATTTTATCTTTCGGTCACGTTGATTCTCTACTTCATTCTGAAATTCCTTGAACTTTTCAAAGGTCTCGGACTTGTGTTTCATCAAGTAGACATACCCATATCTACTCAAGTCATCTGTGAGAGTGAGAACATAACGATATCCTCCATGAGCCTCAACACTCATTGGACCGCTTTTACATCGGTATGTATGATTTCCAACAAGTTGGTCGCTCGCTGCATTGTTCCGGAGAACGGAGTCTTGGTCATCTTGCCCATGAGGCATGGTTCGCATGTGTCAAATGATTCATAATCTAGAGACTCCAAAAGTCCATCAGCATGGAGCTTCTTCATGCGCTTGACACCAATGTGACCAAGGCGGCAGTGCCACAAGTATGTGGACTATCGTTATCAACTTTACATCTTTTGGTATTCACGCTATGAATATGTGTAACATTACGCTCGAGATTCATTAAGAATAAACCATTGACCATCGGAGCATGACCATAAAACATATCTCTCATATAAATAGAACAACCATTATTCTCGGATTTAAATGATTAGCCATCTCGCATTAAACGAGATCCAGATACAATGTTCATGCTCAAACTTGGCACCAAATAACAATTATTAAGGTTCAAAACTAATCTTGTAGGTAAATGTAGAGGTAGCGTGCCGACGGCGATCACATCGACTCTGGAACCATTTCCGACGCGCATCGTCACCTCGTCCTTCGCCAGTCTCCGCTTATTCCGCAGCTCCTGCTGTGAGTTACAAATATGAGCAACGGCACCGGTATCAAATACCGTGGAGTTACTACTTAGTAATCGGTGAGGTACACGTCAATTACATGTATATCAAATATACCTTTGGTGTTGCGGCCTTCTTATCCGCTAAGTATTTGGGGGCAGTTCCGCTTCGGACCCTTCCCTTGCAATAAAAGCACTCGATGACGTGCTTGGGTCCATTCTTTTACTTCTTCCCGGTAACTGGCTTATCGGGCGCGGCAACATCCTTGCCGTCCTTCTTGAAGTTTTTCTTGCCCTTGCCCTTCTTGAACTTAGTGGTCTTATTGACCATCAACACTTGATGTTCTTTCTTGATCTCAACCTCTGCTGACTTCAAAGATTGAAAATACTTCAGGAATGGTCTTCACCATCCCCTGCATATTGTAGATCATCACAAAGCTCTTGTAGCTTGGTGGGAGCGACTGAATGATTCTGTCAATGACCTCCTCATCATGGAGGTTAATATTCAGCTGGGTCATGCGGTTGTGCAACCCAGACATTCTGAGTATGTGCTCACCGACAGAACTATTTTCCTCCATCTTACAACTATAGAACTTGTCGAGACGCCATATCTCTCGACCGGGCGTGAGCTTGGAAAACTAGTTTTAGCTCCTCGAACATCTCATATGCTCCGTGATGCTCAAAACGCTTTTGGAGCCCCGGTTCTAAGTCAGTAAAGCATGCCGCATCGAACGAGGGAGTAATCATCAAGACGAAGTTTGCCAAGCATTCATAATGTCTTGGTTCTGCAGGGACGGGAGGCGTCACCTAGCGGTCCTTCTAGGACATATTGTTTCTGGCAGCTATGAGGATGATCTCGTGTTCCGGACCCGATCCGTATAGTTGCTGCCATCATCTTTCAGCTTGGTTTTCTCTAGGAACGTTGAAGTTCAGGTTGACATGAGCGTTGGCTATTTGATCTACAAGACATATTTGCAAAGGTTTTAGACTAAGTTCATGATAATTAAGTTCATCTAATCAAATTATCTTAATGAACTCCCACTCAGATTAGACATCCCTCTAGTCATCTAAGTGTTACACGATCCGAGTCGACTAGGCCGTGTCCGATCATCACGTGAGACGGACTAGTCATCGTCGGTGAACATTCTCATGTTGATCGTATCTTCCATACGACTCGTGTTCGACCTTTCGGTCTCCGTGTTCCGAGGCCATGTCTGTACATGCTAGGATCGTCAAGTTAACCCTAAGTGTTTTGCATGTGTAAAACTGTCTTACACCCGTTGTATGTGAACGTAAGGATCTATCACACCCGATCATCATGTGGTGCTTCGAAACGACGAACTTTAGCAATGGTGCACAGTTAGGGGAGAACACTTCTTGAAATTGTTGTAAGGGATCATCTTATTTACTACCATCGTTCTAAGTAAACAAGATGCATAAACATAATAAACATCACATGCAATTATATAGTAGTGACATGATATGGCCAATATCATATAGCTCCATTGATCTCCATCTTCGGGCTCCATGATCATCTTGTCACCGCATGACACCATGATCTCCATCATCATGATCTCCATCATCGTGTCTTCATGAAGTTGTCACGCCAACGACTACTTCTACTTCTATGGCTAACCCGTTTAGCAATAAAGTAAAGTAATTTACATGGCGTTCTTCAATGACACGCAGGTCATACAAAATAAAGACAACTCTTATGGCTCCTGCCGGTTGTCATATTCATCGACATGCAAGTCGTGATTCCTATTACAAGAACATGATCTCATACATCACAATATGTCATTCATCATTCATCACAACTTCTGGCCATATCACATCACATGACAATTGCTGCAAAAACAAGTTAGACGTCCTCTAATTGTTGTTGCATCTTTTACGTGGCTGCAATTGGGTTCTAGCAAGAACATTTTCTTACCTACGAATAACCACAACGTGATTTTGTCAACTTCTATTTACCCTTCATAAGGACCCTTTTCATCGAATCCGCTCCAACTAAAGTGGGAGAGACAGACACCCGCCACCACCTTATGCAACTAGTGCATGTCGATCGGTGGAACCGGTCTCACGTAAGCGTCACGTGTAAGGTTGGTCCGGCCGCTTCATCCCACAATACCGCTGAAGCAAGATAAGACTAGTAGCGGCAAGCAAGTTGACAAGATCTACGCCCACAACAAAATTGTGTTCTACTCGTGCAATAGAGAACTACGCATAGACCTAGCTCATGATGCCACTGTTGGGGAACGTTGCGAGAAAATTAAAATTTTCCTACGGTTTCACCAAGATCCATCTATGAGTTCATCTAAGCAACGAGTCAAGGAGAGAGTTTGCATCTACATACCACTTGTAGATCGAAAAGGAAGCGTTCAAGGGGATGGTGATGATGGAGTCGTACTCGCCGTGATTCGGATCACCGATGACCAAGTGCTGAACGGACAGCACCTCCGCGTTCAACACACGTACGGTACGGACGACGTCTCCTCCGTCTTGATCCAGCAAGGGGGAAGGAGAGGTTGAGGAAGATGGCTCCAGCAGCAGCACGACGGCGTGATGATGGTGGAGTGACAGTTCTCCGGCAGGGCTTCGCCAAGCACACGCGGAGGAGGAGAGGTGTTGGGAGGGAGGGCTGCGCCTTGGCTTGGGGTGTGCAGCCTCCCTCACCCCTCTATTTATAGGGGAAAGGGAGGAGGGGGCCGGCCCCTCTAGATGGCATCTAGAGGGGGGGCGGCGGCCAGGGGTCGGGGGGCTTGCCCCCAAGCAAGGGGGTGCCCCCTCTAGGGTCCCCCCAACCCTAGGCGCAAGGGCCCAAAAGGGGGGGGGGGTGCGCCCAGCCCATCAGGGGCTGGCTCCTTCCCCCACGCAGCCCAAGTGGCCCCCCCGGGAGGGTGGCCCCTCCCGGTGGACCTCCGGAACCCTTCCGGTGGCCCCGGTACAATACCGGTATGCCCCCGAAACTTTCCGGTGTCCGTTTGAGAACTTCCATATATAAATCTTTACCTCCGGACCCTTCCGGAACTCCTCGTGACGTCCGGGATCTCATCTGGGACACCGAACAACATTTGGTAATCACATATAAGTCTTCCTAATAACCCTAGCGTCACCGAACCTTAAGTGTGTAGACCCTACGGGTTCGGGAGACATGCAGACATGACCGAGACGCTCTCAGGTCAATAACCAACAGCGGATCTGGATACCCATGTTGGCTCCCACATGCTCCTCGATGATGTCATCGGATGAACCCACGATGTCGAGGATTCAAGCAACCCCATATACTATTCCCTTTGTCACCGGTATGTTACATGCCCGAGACTCGATCGTCGGTATCCCAATACCTCGTTAGGTCTCGTTACCCGGCAAGTCACTTTACTGCATCAGTAATGCATGATCCCGTGACCAAACACTTGGTCACTTTGAGCTCATTATGATGATGCATTACCGAGTGGGCCCAGAGATACCTCTCCGTCATGCGGAGTGACAAATCCAGTCTCGATCCGTGTCAACCCAATGACACTTTCGGAGATACCTGTAGTGCACCTTTATAGTCACCCGCCACGTTGTGACGCTTTGGTACACCCAAAGCACTCCTACGGTATCCGGGAGTTACACGATCTCATGGTCTAAGGAAGAGATACTTGACATTGAAAAAGCTCTAGCATAACGAACTACACGATCTTGTGCTATGCTTAGGATTGGGTCTTGTCCATCACGTCATTCTCCTAATGACGTGATCCCGTTAATCAACGACATCGATGTCCATAGTCGTGAAACCATGACTATCTCTGTGACCAACGAGCTAGTCAACTAGAGGCTCACTAGGGACGTATTGTGGTCTATGTATTCACACGTGTATTACGATTTTCGGATAATACAATTATAGCATGAATAAAAGACAATTATCACGAACAAGGAAATATAATAATAATGCTTTTATTATTGCCTCTAGGGAATATTTCCAACATACCTGGCGCGCCAAATGTCGGATGTGGGGTTCCGGCAAACCCTTAAGATTCGAACACTGGGGTGCGCGTGATGTCTTTGCCTCCTACCGATCTACGCCCTAGCTCGCTAAGATCTCGCGTACGAACTCGACGAATTCGCGACACAGAAAGACATGAGATTTGTACTAGTTCGGGCCACCGTCGTGGTGTAATACCCTACTCCAGTGTGGTGGTGGTGGATTGCCTCTAGGGCTGATGATGAACAGTACAAGGGAAGAACAACCTCCTGAGGTTGAGGTGTTCTTGTGGCTAGGCTCTCGATCGGGTTGGATCAAGGTAAGATGATCTCGTGCGATGAGCTGAGATCCTCCTCTACTATGGTGGCTAGATCTACTTATATAGGCCCTGGTTCTCTTCCCAAATATCGAGCGGGAAGGGAGCCAACAACGGCGAGCAAATTTGAAGGGGGACAACTAGTACAAGCTATCCTGACAAAAGTGGTCTTCGCCTGCGAAAAGCTCTAGTGGTGACGCCGTCTTGGGCTCCACGATGACCTCCGTCTTGCTGTTCTTCTAGTCTTGGTATCGTTGCACCAATATAGCAACCTTTGCCCGATGCCTCGGTACTCCTGGCCTGCGCTGGCCTCCTTAGCACCAAAGACGAAATAAGGACGCTGCGCGCGCTGGCGCCCGCCTGGTGCCGTTCGTCATGGCTCACGTCACGAGGGTCTCGTGAGGTTTGCCCTGCCTTGATATCTCCGCTCCTTGTGAGCCTGCCTGGGTAGGCTACTTTAGAGGAGGTCTTGCGTCGTCCACCTCACGAGGCTTGAACCCTCGCGAGGGTCTTGGTTGCCTTGTTGATGAAGATGGGCCATATGGCCTGCTGCTTAGCCACGCTGTGGGCCGCAGGCAGGCAAGTCTGGGGACCCCCGTTCCCAGAACACCGACACTTATGCCCTACGTTCCTGTTTGTTCAGCTAGGGCATAAAGGGAGCACCTCTGCGATTGTTACTGCTGGGTCATCTGGATGTGTACCTCAGAATGGGTGAAGCCGAAAGCTAGCGTTCTTAAGGGAAGATTCGTTCGGCGGACTGAAGATGTTTTCACACTCATTACACTATGAACCCCGAGATGTTACGTATACTACGTTTTCCTAATCATAGTACGGGCATGCACATCAATGCATGTTCCCCAGGGAAAGGAACCCTTAATGGAACTATTCTCTCTGGAAGATGTTTCTTACAATTACAATGTAATATAACATAGCTAGCCGGATACAACTTGTCTGTTCAAGCAACTATGACCCCTATGCCTGGTTTCCACGCATACCTCAGTCTATATTGCCGCTTTGGTATTCGGAAACACTCCGCACCTTCGGGTCCAGAGGTCGAAGCAAAAAGGTCTGCCATGACAATCGTTTTACAATCCGGCTAGGGACAATTATGTCAATTGAAGTACATAGTCACTTGGACTCAAAAACTTCTTCCTCTATACTGTCTACAAGGCTTTCTAGCTTACAATCCTGTTGGGAAAATTTGGCGGCTAACTTTACTTGGTCATATACTAAAGTAACTGGAATTTCTTTGCCATCTGACCCATTAGGACCGGCCCGGGCCATATGATTCGGATCAAGCTTGGTGTACCGTGTCTTCACCATGGCCCAGGCCTCTCGCGAACCTTCTCGGCAGGCTGATATCTTCTATAATTGAATACACCGCCGTGCTCCTTTGAATAGCTCCACGAGCTCTGCCATACGTCCTGGAGTGGAGGCGGATGGCCATAAAGCCTTGGCAACACTCCACATTGTTTGCCGAACTCGCTCGTGCATTTGGGACAACTCTTTTAGTAGGTCGCCTTGAGATCCGGGCATTTCCTCTTCGGGACGGCCAGTCAGCATACCCGCGGACATAAATTTGTCAGTTCCTGCCCTCGCTGAGTTATAAAGAGACAAAGTTATAAAAGCATACTGAATATGCCGCCTTGTAGTCTCTTATTCTCCTTCTCGGAGTCGGCCAGTTGGGCTCGCACATCTTTTAGTTCTTCACCCAGCAGGGTGTTGGAATCCTGCACCTTAGTTTTCTCATCCGTGACCCTTGTCAGCACACATTCGCCTGCGGCCAGTTGCCTTTTGGCCTCTTGTTCCCCCGCTTGCGCGACTTTCAGGGTCTCCTTCCATGGGGAGTACAAAAAGTTTTAATATTACTGGTATATGATTATATTTCCTCGATGGAGGGGAACATTACCAGGCGATGCCTTCTTGGATTTCTCCAGTTCGGCAGAAGCAGCAGCTAGCTGGGTCCGACACTTTTCCAGCTCTTGAGATAACAAGTTGTTCTTCTCTATGAGCACCTGGTTATACAATGATCTTTAAATAAGTTGTATCAACTGCTTCAAGTCTGAGGGGCTACTGGTATATAATTATCATATCTGTACAAATGTTTACTTACCTGCATATCTTTCAAATGCTGGTCTGTGGCTCTGGTAAGCCCGTCTCGAGCAGCTCGGATGTATGCATCAGCCAAGCTGAAGGCGTTGAATGCCTCTTTTGTAAAGCTGGGGTCGCAAAGAGCGGCCCGCCGGCGCCGATGATTCATGGCGCTTTCCACTTCAGAGTTTGTGACGGAAGCCGAAGGACAATCCGGCGTCACTCTCGTATCAACCCTCGCCTTTAAAGCAGGGTCGGGAACCTGACGTGTGGAGGCACGGCCGGCAGGATCCCCAGACATAGTCCGGTGAACGCTTTTCCTGATAGGAGACAGCGGATAATGTCATAGTTTGATGTGACTGCCAGGGGGCATGATTAAAAAACCATACCTCGGCACCGCACACTTCAAATATAAATCCCTCTTGGTTGCGAGGGACTAGGCAGAATAGTTTCCTCCATAACTCAAAATGGGCCTCACAACCCAGGAATAGCTCACAAAGAGCAACATAACCCGCGATGTGCAGGATGGAGGCAGGAGTGAGATTGTGCAGCTGCTGGCCGTAATACTCCAGAATTCCTCGGAGGAAAGGGTGGATTGGAAATCCGACACCTCTTAACAAGTAGGGAATGAAGCACACCCGTTCCCCCCTCGATGGATTGGGGAAATCCTCCGCCTGAGCCCCGCCATTGAAGGAGGTCAATCCTGCACGAATGGGGACTAGATCCGCGGGGGGAAGAAATCCCTGCGTTTGCAGCTTCACCAGCTGATCGTGGGATACGGAACATCTTTCCCAATCGCCTTTTTCGGAGCCGTTGGAGCGGGAGCAAGAACTGGGAGCGCTAGCCATGTTGGAGTGGTTTCTCCTAGCAAGCTCTGGGGATTTTCCGCTTGGTGTGGAATGGATCTGAGATCCAATCTCTTTAAATAGACGCCTTTCTTACATGGCTGGGGTGTTATGTGCAAAAAATACCCTGACCTCTCATATTCGCTCGACACGTGGAAGCTGGAGCCATGGATGCATAGAAGCCAATGGGTACGACATTAAATGGAAGGCCGAATAAAGCTCTTTGAAGTCATTGGAGGAGGAACCCGCCTTGCAATGTCGAAGACAATCTGCGCGCCGGACACATCGTCATTGAAAGCCTGGTTCAAGGCTACTGAGGTAGTCCTGGATTAGGGGGTCCTCGGGCGTCCGGCCCATGTGACGTGGGCCGGACTTATGGGCTATGAAGATACAAGGCTGAAGACTCTCACCCGTGGAAGGATGGGACTCTCCTTGGCGTGGATGGCAAGCTGGGCGTTTGGATATGAAGATTCCTTTCTTTGTAACCGACTTTGTACAACCCTAGTCCCCTCCGATATCTATATAAACTGGAGAGTTTAGACCGTAGAGGCAATCACAATCATACATGCTAGACTTCTAGGGTTTTAACCATTACGATCTCGTGGTAGTTCAACTCTTGTAATACTCATATTCATCAAGATCAATCAAGCAGGAAGTAGGGTATTACCTCAATAGAGAGAGCCCAAACTTGGGTAAACATAGTGTCCCCTGTCTCCTGTTACCATCGACCTTAGATGCATAGTTCGGGATCCCCTACCCGAGATCCGCCGGTTTTGACACCGACACCTACTTGTTAGCATTTTATCCTACATTCTCTTTGGTTATTCTCTCCTCCCTAATTTCTCTCTCTCCCCCCGAACAAGCGGCATGCAAGAGCGACGCTGCCGCCCATCGCAATGGCCTCTAAGCTCCACGAAAGTCGTCATCGTTAACCAGCACTAGCCCGGATCTGCCAAATCGAGCCGCTGCCCCCTTCCGCACTTTGGATTTGTTCTCCTCCGCTCCAATTCGAACTCGGATCCCGCAAGAACACGGGCGGGCGGCGACCCCTGCCGCGACCTCCGCGCCCACTCTCCCGCGGCCTTTGAGCTGCCAGCAGAGTTCCCTGCTGAAACCATGTGTCAGCACCCGCTACCGCCCATGGGTAGCGCACACGGGAACGGCTGCAGTTACAGTGGTGCAGAACGATAGGCACAAGCGTCGGCGGGACCTGGATGAGGTCAGCGACCCCGGCGACAGTCGTCCTAGAGTGCGTGCACGGTGGCCTCAGCGTGTGGCGGAAGGCCGCCCCTCGGCCAGGGGCGGGGGCGGGATGGGTGGCATCCTCTGCCCCCCTTGGTGCGGCAACGACGACTATGGCCCCTGCCTAGCGGGGGCCGGGATGGGCGACAACAGCTCCTGCCTCAGCTAGGATTGGGACAGACGACGACTTCTACGTCGACCTGGGCGTAGCAACACCGACTATGGACTTTGCCTGGTTTGGTGCGGGACGAAGAGACATACAAATCCTACTTGTACGACATGGTGATTTTCTCCCAAGTTCAGACTGCTGAGAAGCGTAATATCCTACGTCCTGCTTGGTTCTTTCACTGTATATGATGAACAATGGTTACAAGGAGTGGTTTCATTGTTGGGGCTCGCCGGGATGAGGAAACCCTCTATAGTATGTGGGTGTTGCAAGGGGTTTCCACAATAACCTTCTTAGAATCCAACCCTAATATAATCTAGGTAGCTTGGCCTCATTGTATAGTTGCAAGGGGTTTCCACAATAGCTATGACACAAAAAATGGTGATTATATAGCGGAGCACCTAACACATTAAATGCAGGAGGGGCATGGTGTCGAATGACGTTGCCAGGAGTAGACGTACGTCCCATTGGGCAGCTTTGTTGACTTCGCGAACATCACTCTAGCACGCGTCGGCAAGTGGCGCGCATGCTGCAGAAAGCGTGCAGGGTGCCAGTGCGCATGCGACTTGGCCTCCAAGGGAGATCGTGCAAGCCTGCCAGCTCACCCCGCGCTCTAGATGACCACGGCAGGCTTAGCCAATGGCGGGGTTTAGGGCGTTCGTGAGAAGCATGCAATGGAAAGTGTCGGGGATATACTCCGCGGCGTAACCCGGCCGGAAGTATAACCCGGTCGGACTTGATGGTTCACTGGTGAACCGTTTGGACCTGGAGTGACAAGCCCTGGTGGCCCAACGGGCAGTTCATGAAAGGCTGGCTCATGTTATGGTGGGCTGGTTTAAGAGGACGACATAAGGAATATTCTCCTACAAAGGAAGCAGACTAGGACTCCACTTGTAATTGAGTAATCCTAATCCTACTAGGACTAGTGATGTAACCCGCCCCTTCAACTTATATAAGGAGGGGCAGGGCACCCCAAAGAGGGAGAGATAGGGAAGAAGAAACAATCTCTAGGGCTGGTCACAAAGAGCCGGTTTACCGGTGACTCCTTCATGATGATAATGAGACCTAGCCACAAACAACATGTAGGGCTATTACCAGATGATGTTTCCCGGGGCCCGAAGCTGTCTAAATCCTTGTCTTTTGTGTTGATCCTACCTCGCGTCTCTCGATTCTGACCAACCCCTTCAAGCTAACGCACAGATGCGTTGGCCTCATGACTAAGTCCTCACCCTAGAACATCTGCCGTGAGAATTCCAGACAGTTGGCGCCCACCGTGGGGCCCGCGCATGACAGTATTGAGTTCTTGGAGGGATTTCTTCAGGTTTCGAGAAGCTCGCGATTATGCGGACGAAGAAGAGCCGACAAGAAGAGAATCTACGTCATGATCGAGCAGTTGGAATGGAGCGTACGTTTTAAAATCAAGAAATTAGGGTTGCATGATGCGCTCCGTTGTGATCAATCGATCCATCGAAACAGATCAAATTTTCGCTGCAAAGACATCAGACCTCCAAGTCGCCGAGATGTTTACAACTACAATCTATTTCGTGGATTGGATATGTTACGAGTCCCAAGGCATCAACTCGTGGCTGCTAGTGATATTCCCTTTTCGTGAAAACCAACATGTTCATCTACCGAAAGTGCTACTGGAGTACTATAATCCATATTTTCTCGAATCTGTCAATGGCTGTCGAGCACTGCATCTACTGATCCATCAAGCCATCACATCAAATCAGCCCGTATCCAAGTCAAGCCAGCACAACTCGCCATCCGGCAAAAGGCCAGCACTCGAAAATCATCTTCGGCCACTACTATTGGGTCATACCACGTGTCAGGACAGATGCATGATGAGATCGGATCGATCTCCAGTTTCCAAAACTACAAGGCAAAAAGTTGCGGAGCACTTAGTGCCGGCAAACCGGGGACTCGGTCTCCGTTTCTATCACCAAGTCACCGCCGCGGCTTCGCTCCACCTCCACGGAGTTATCACCTCTCCAAACCACCGTGGCGGGTCTGCCGCCTCGCCCCTGCTGGGCCACCGTGGCCTGCGCCACCCTCGGCGACCTGCCAAGCCATATGCTGTAGCTGCTGAAGCTCCACCGTTGTGGCCTCTTGTCAAGCCGGCTGGCAACTGCGCTTCTTCCTGCTGAGCATCGACTCCACCGCGCATTGCCAAACCGCTGTCTCACCTTGCCGAGTTGTCCGCATATGGAGTTACCCTCATCAGCGTGATGACCGCCTCTCCGACTCCGCCTCGCCACTGCGGGCCTACCGGCGCGTTTCCATGTCATCTCCGATATCAATCCACATCGCCGTGTTACTGTATGAACCGGTCGCCGTCATGCCTGTTTTACCCCGAGATCCGGCTGTCTTCGACCTGGCTCGGGTGCTCTATTGACCCGCCACCACTACTGCACATGAGCCGTTCTTCGCTAGTGTGGTGCGCTTTGCCGCCTTTGCCAAAACCTATCCGCGAGCCGTCGTGGCCTCCTCCGCTTGCTTCCACCAGTGCCTAGTTCCAAGTCACTCCTGCTCTGGTGCAAATCGCCGGGCGAAAATTACTACTCATTGCCTATTGACAATGGGTGGTTTGTCTATTTTTGTCGACATGGCTGAGCCAAGCAGCTACTGAGGAGCAATCAACTATTATTCTTGTCATTTTCAAAGACACAAGACGTATCTGGCAAGGCCAAAAATATGCTTTCCAGGTTAAGACAAAAGTGCAAAGCCCGGCGGTACAGATTTGGTTAAAGTTTCTGAAGACCGTCAAATCAGTTTGATGTTTGAAGAGCCATCAACCATCAGATACCAAACGTGGGGATTAAAAATTCAGGGTCATCCACTCTTATGGCAGTGGAAGTATGCGCATCAACGCTACCGGTGGACCTCTATATATATGAGTTAATCTCTGATCCGCACAAAGATCAAACTATCATTCAGATGCATCATGTGATATCTTTCCTTCGTATTTTATCAGTACATAATAAATTATTTGAGAACAATTACTCTGGTCTATGGTATTTTTTCACAGGACCATAATTCATTACAAAGATGTCGCAAAGGGGTATGCGCCAACATTATTTTTGGTAATAGCACTCACCCGTGCCATGTTGCTCATCGAATATACATGCAAATTGCCGCCCGCTGTTCGGTTTACATCCCTCCGTGCCAGCGGCTGACTCATGTATCCGCACCGGCTTACAACGCCGCGGGCGGTTCATCCGTTTGCTCCTGTGGGTGATTCATCCGTGGTTGATTTTAGCTTCACCGCGGCGGATAAATTCCGGCCTAACATATCAGGTGACATCTATCTAAGTTTATTTTTGACACATATTGTTTTTTTGTCAAAAGAGCAATTACTTTGTTCTGTATATTTTGATATGCAGGACAATTATTCATTGTAAATGTGGTCTATACCATGGGTACGGAGCACGCGCTAGCAACGTTCTGCACCGACGTTTCGTCCGTGTCATACCACCCGGTGAATGAACGTGAGCAAGTCGCCGTCCCTGTGGCCCGGTTTACATCAGCTTGCCGGGACCACAACTGCGATTAACTCGCCCGTCCGTGCCGGTTTACGACACCGGTGCCGATCTTCCCCGTCCGCACCGGCATACAATGCCGCGGCCGACTCATCCGTCTGAGCTACCTCTGATGTTGCGGTCGTCCTTGTCGTCCGTCTCTCACGGCCTGGTCTACATCAACATACCGGGTCGCACCTGTCTGCACGAGCTGTTTATTGAGTATGAGCAAGTCACAAATTGGGTAGCCCGGTTTTCTTTCAACAAATTGGAGGCAAATTATCATATACTATCGACCGCCGTCTGCACTGGATGGCTCAATGGACATGCGCACAAGTCGTCGGCACTACAATTTGGTTAATTTCAAATAGCCAGTTAGAAGGAACCATTGGCCGAGTTGCTGACACGGCTCATACGAGATCATTTATAAGCCACCGCAGTCACCTCAACCTTCTGTGGATTCACATCGTGCTATCAACACCAATGATATACAACTTATGCCAGTTTATATCACGGTCAAATATGGAGAACCTCAAGTCAACTCCTCGAGTCACCTTGAGACTCGGGGACTACAGTAATATGACTCAGCAAATCTTGCCAGTTTCAGCAAATTTAAGAATCCCAGGACGATGGAGGGAAAGATAGAACGGTCCCGGAGGCTACTGTTATATTGATGAAAATTTAAAGGCCGTCAGAAAATTTCCGGCTTAGAAAGTATATGATAGTTACAAAATCCCGGCTCAATGAAGAAGTTCTGGGTCATCAGAAAGGATTCCAGTTTAAAATCGCTCAAGGGAAGCCAGTCTCACTGAAGCTCTCAAATATCCGGTTTACCATCCGGTTCAAGGGAAATCTGTTCTCCCACAAAGCTCTGAAGCTCTCAAATCTGGTTTAAAAATGTCCAGTTCAAAAAGGAATTAACTTCTCGCAAGTTCGAGTTTAAAGGCCGTCAGAAAAATTCCGGCTGAAAATGAAGATTCCGGTTTAAAATCCGGTTTAAGGGAAAGATGTCTCCCACAAAGCTTTGAAGCTCTTAATATCTGGTTCAAAATCCCGGTTCAAGAAGAATTTATCTCCTGCAAAAAGTTAAAGGTTGCCGAAGAGGACCTGCAGCCATGATGCGCGGTTCAAACATGGGTATCCTGCCTTATTGGCTTATCATAGTATTGATCACTTGAGGGTTTCTGTTTATAAAGCGGTGTCTGGTTTACCCCTTGATTCAGCTTATAAAGCCTTATATAAAAATCACTTGGGGGCTTGGTCGTACTCTAACAATCGCTACACCTCTTGATTGGCGCAAGGCCTTCAGAAAAATCACTTGGGGGCTTGGTCATGTCCGAACCATAGCTACACCAGAAAACTACTTAGGGGCCAAAGAGAGTGTTGCAAAAGCACAACTCAAACATAGGCACCCACTGAGCATAGCTCAAAATGTTACTTGGGGATTCTTTGCTGTCACAATGAACAAAGAATCTACACTTGTAATAGGCTGTCAAGCCATGACTTGGAAGCCTGGTGTATACATCTAAAACCCCGGGTTATCCTGCCTTCTTAAGTAAGTCATTCCGCCCAGGTAAACCTGGTATGACCCGTCGAACTTTGACAAGTTACTCTGATAAGACCCTGAACTTGTCAAGTTAAAATGACGATTGGTTAAGGATTGAGGACCATCTTAAAAGGCTTTGCAAAATGGTTTAACTCAGTGGCCTGGCACCCCATGAAAAGCCTCGAATTTGGGGCCTGGCAGCCCGTGAAAAGCCTCGACTACAAGTTTTCATATGCTTTTATTTGCCAAGTTTTTCTCCTTTGATGAGATTTATAATGTTTTTGATACCGGCGTTCATTAACTCGGCTCGGCTTTCAACTACAAGTTGTTTGTACATGATTAGTTATAATCCGGCGCTTATTAACCCGGTCTGGTTTTGACTATAAGTCGCGAGAATTGAATATGGATAAACCGGTGTTTATCACAACCCGGTACGGTTTTATCATAAACCGACACAGTATGAAAGGAGTTATCATTACTCAAGATTGGGGTTATCATCCTTACTACAAAAAGTTGGTAAACCAACGATGTGATTCAATGTCATAGGTATGATATATTACATATTTGATTATTCTTAAGTGCAGCCTTGGTTATAAACCCGGGTTATATGTTGGGCATTATGACCCGTCCGGCGGTAAACCGCAGGACACTATAAACTTGTTGTATGCAGAAACAGGTTGAATAAAGCATGATTATAAATCACCGGGGTTTATTAACCCGGCCTGGCTTTCGACTATAAGTCGCCAGTATGATGATAAATTATACAGTGTTTATTAAACCCGGACTGGCTTGGGATTATAAGTCGCCAGTATATATTTGGAGTGCGCCATTGGAATCATGCGCTCATAAATCATTGGATTATATTATTCAAATCTTCAAATAGCCAACATGGCTGGATTTTATTATGGTTATCAGTAACCAGTGTTATGATTAAGGTTTTCAAAGTCGCTTTAGCACAATGGCTATTATAATATCAATGGATATGATTTATTCTACAATTGAAGGAATAGTCCTGAGTCGCTGCAGGCTTACAACCCGGCACTTGGGGGCTATATTATTCAAGTTAAGATTATATCAAATATGCAGGTCTCATGTCGCTGCAAGCATGCACCATGACACTTGGGGGCTAATGAAAAGTTATTTTTTGCTCATCTTGTTGAAGACCGGACTCATCACATCATAATGAGCCGGCCCTTGGGGGCTACCAATTGCTCCTGTAAAAAATTCAAGGTATACAAGCCTTAATCCATTATATTAAAGGGTTCATTGCTCAGTTGGTAAAGCACAAAGCTCTTAACCTTGTGGACGTGGGTTCAAGCCCTACGATGGAAGCTACATTATAAGATGTTATTTTCATTGAAGTATATATCAAGTCCGGTTCAAGATTATCTTACTAAGCCGGCCCTTGGGGCTACACATCACTGCTCAAGTCTACATGATTATATTTACAAAGTCCCTGCTCATTATTGCATAATGACCCGGCCCTTGCGGGCTACAATCGATTGAAGTTTTTATAGCAATTACAAGTCCCGAGTTGCCGCAAGCATGACAACCCGGTACTTGGGGATACATATATGGAGTATTCAGTTTTACTAGAGATGAACAACATGGATTTCTTCAAAGTGGCAGTAATTATATGGAAACAAGTCTCAAATCATCACTTTGTTCTGTTCAAGACTTGGGGGCTACAGGTAATATGGATACAAGAGAGAAATATCTTCCAATTTTCAGTTTTGAGCTAACCAGATTGACCCGGTGTCTGCATCAATCATAACCCGGCGTCATCAATAATCATGAACCGGCATTGGAAACTATCATAAACCGGCGTTGGCAACAATCATTACCCGGAATTATCAGTTTTTATAACCCGGTGACTTTGGAAATCATAGATTGGCAAGTTCTATATTTTCAAATCGGCTGATATCAGTTGAATATTTGAAGACCAATATTTTTGTCAAGTCAGAGCATTGAAGGTTGAGTCAAATGGATGCTTTATTTACAATATTTTTTCTACAAGCAAATTGATTATGAAGATGGTCTACTGACCCGGATTTTCTAGAAGGAGTAAATAACAAGGGCTTAAGGATGATCAGGTGCCGGCTTACAAAATATTTAACCCGGAGCACAACCTGTCAAATTTGTTCTTGTGTTTGTTTTACAGGATCAGTTTAACATGGATAAATCCAAATTAAACTAGGGGCTAATGTCGGGGAAATAACCCGTGGCATAAACCGGTCGGAAGTATAATCCGGTCGGACTTGACGATTCAGTGGCGACCCGTTTGGACCTGGCGGTTTACGATTCATTGGTAATCCGGCAGGCGGGTCAGAGGAGCGACAAGACCCAGTGGCCCAACGGGCGGTTCACGAAAGGCCGACTCATGTTATGGTGGGCCGGTTTAAGAGGAAGACATAAGGAATATTCTCCTACAAAGGAAGCAAGACTAGGACTCCACTTGTAATTGAGTAATCCTAATCCTACTAGGACTAGTCATGTAACCCGCCCCTTCAACTTATATAAGGAGGGGCAGGGCACCCCAAAGAGGGAGATACAGGGAAGAAGAAACAATCTCTAGGGCTAGACACAAAGAGCCGGTTTACCGGCGACTCCTTCATGATGATAATGAGACCTAGCCACAAACAACATGTAGGGCTATTACCGGATGATGTTTCCCGGGGCCCGAAGCTGTCTAAATCCTTGTCTTGTGTGTTGATCCGACCTCGCGTCTCTCGATTCCGACCAACCCCTTCAAGTTACCGCACATATGCGTTGGCCTCATGACTAAGTCCTCACCCTAGGACATCTGTCGTGACAATTCAACGACAAAAAGGGAGTTCCTGGGAGGATCAACCCCTTCCCTACAAGATCTTGGCTTTGACATTGTCGATGGTGCCAAATGGCTTCTCTTCGGTGTGATGGTCTTGCCGGTGAGATTCTTCACAAGGATCAGCGTCTTGTGGTCATGTCTTGACGAAGATCTGGATGCCACCTCAGAAGGGGCATGGTCTTGAGTACATAGGCTAGTTGCCCATGTTCACACATTGGCGGAGCTACCGCGGCCCAAGCGAGACGGGTCCGTGGGACCCTGGTCTTCCGACAACAAGTAACATTGTTTTTTATATAGAATATCAGTTGTAGGATAATCATCACTTCTTAAGATAGAAATAACAGGACAAATATTTAGATCGGTGAGTTAAAACTCAAAAGGGTGAAGGAGCAACCATGGCGGCTGATACGTCTCCAACGTATCTATAATTTTTGATTGTTCCATGCTATTATATTATCTGTTTTGGATGTTTTATATGCATTAATATGCCATTTTATATTATTTTTGGGACTAACCTATTAACCTAGAGCCCAGTGCCAGTTCCTATTTTTGAGTTTCGCAGAAAAGGAATACCAAATGGAGTCCAAATGGAATAAAACATTCACGATAATTTTTCTTGGACCAGAAGACAGCCAGAGACTTGGAAATGAAGTCGGAGGAGCCACGAGGCGGCGCGCCCCCCTAGCCTTGTGGCCCACCGTGCACCTCCTGACCTAATTCTTTTGCCTATATTTTCCCAAATATCCCCAAACCACCAGAGGCATCCACAAAAACACTTTTCCACCACGACAACCTTCTATACCCGTGAGATCCCATCTAGGGACCTTTTCCAGCACCCTGTCGGAGGGGGATTCGATCATGGAGGGCTTCTACATTGAAGGAAATATTCCCTAGATGCAATAGTAAAGTTGTTATTTTATATTTCATTATATCATGATAAATGTTTATTGTTCATGCTAGAATTGTATTAACCGGAAACTTGATACATGTGTGATACATAGACAAAACATCGTGTCCCTAGTAAGCCTCTACTAGACTAGCTCGTTAATCAAAGATGGTTAAGTTTCCTAACCATAGACATGTGTTGTCATTTGATGAACGGGATCACATCATTAGGAGAATGATGTGATGGACATGAACCATCCGTTAGCTTAGCATATTGATCGTTCAGTTTTATTGCAATAGCTTTCTTCATGTCCTATACATATTCCTTTGACTATGAGATTATGCACAGCGTAACTGGGTGATTATAAAGATGCTCTACAGGTATCTCCGAAGGTGTCTGTTGGGTTGGCATAGATCGAGATTAGGATTTGTCACTCCGAGTATCAGAGAGGTATCTCTGGGCCCTCTCGGTAATGCACATCATAAGAAGCCTTGCAAGCAATGTAACTAATGAGTTAGTTGCGGAATTATGTATTATGGAACGAGTAAAGAGACTTCCCCGTAAAGGGATTGAACTAGGTATGAAGATACCGACGTTCGAATCTCGGGCAAGTAACATACCAATGACAAAGGGAATAACAAATGTTGTCATTACGGTACGACCAATAAAGGTCTTCATAGAATATGTGGGAACCAATAAAAGCATCTAGGTTCTGTTGTTTGTTATTGACCGGAGAGGTGTCTCGGTCATGTCTACATAGTTCTCGAACTCGTAGGGTCCGCACGCTTAATGTTCGATGATGATTTTGTATTATATGAGTTATGTGATTAGGTGACCAAATGTTGTTCGGAGTCCCGGATGAGATCACGGACATGACGATGAGTCTCAAAATGGTCGAGAGGTAAATATTAATATATAGGACGATTATATTAGGACACCAGAAGTGTTTCGGGGTATACCGGGTACATATCGGAGTACCGGGAGTTACTGGAACCCCCCTGGGGGAATTATGGGCCTTATGGGCCACAGGAGGGGAGTACGCCAACCCACAAGGGGTGGCGCCCCCCCTAAGAAAGGAGGCCGAATAGGAGAAGGAGGAGGGGGTTTGCCCCCACCCCTTTCCTTCCTCCCCCTCTCTTCCCTTTCCCCCTTCCGGTAAAAGGAAAGCGGCGGGGGGGGGGGGGGATTGGACTAGGGGCCCAAGTAGGATTCCTCCTACTTGGGCACCCCCTTGGCTGCCTTTCCTCCCCTCCAACCTATATATATATGTGGGGGGCACCGCTAGAACACACACCAACAATTGTTAGCCATGTGCGGTGATGTCTACTACACAACTTTATTCTTGTAGACTCGTGTTGGGCCTCCAAGCACAGAGTTTTGCCGGACAATAGCAATTTCCCCTCAAGTGGATGACCTAAGGTTTATCAATCTGTGGGAGGTGTAGGATGAAGATGGTCTCTCTCAAACAACCCTGCAACCAAATACAAGAAATCTCTTGTGTCCCCAACACACCCAATACAATGGCAAATTGTATGGGTGCACTAGTTCGGCGAAGAGATGGTGATAATAGTGTAATATTGATGGCAGAAATATATTTTTATAATCTGAATAAATAAAAACAGCAAGGTAGCAAATAGTAAACGGGCACAAAACGGTATTGCAATGCTTGAAAATGAAGCCTAGGGTCCGTACTTTAGCTAGTGCAATCTCTCAATAGTGCTAATATAATTGGATCATATAACTGTCCCTCAAAGTGCGACGAAGAAACACTCCAAAGTTCCTACACTACAAAAAAAGACACATCCGTGACATTTTGGGCCGAACGAATTTTTTTTGTCATACTTATGACACTTCTATGACGATAATTGTGACAAAACCCGATATCATCATAGATGTGGTGGGCTCCTACTTCTATGACAAAAAATCATGACAGAAAATGGGCTTTTCGTCCTGGGCGGGCCGGAGACGCAGTTGCATGACATTCTTTGGGCCGTCCATGATGTAAACAACCGTGCTAGAAGCAAGGGCGAGGAAAATATCGGGGTGTTCCCGGTTACGGTGGGTGGTCGGGGCCGAGCGATGCACGGAGGTTTGCGTGTTTCTCTCGTACAGGCACGCGCGTGGGTGAGAGGCGTTGGGCTCTAATCGAACCCGAAGCGAGGCATTCGCCATCGAACCCGGCGATTGCGATTAATCAAGCAGGCTCCGCGTTACTGAACCCGAGCAATCGATCGATGGCTGTTAACTGAACCCGATCGAGCGATTCCTTCGCTACTGCTGCTAACTGAAGCCGATCGATGCTGCCTCTGGATGAACAGTGAGCGTGCTGGGGGGAGGAGGGGTTGGATGAACAGTTCCCGGTGGGGGTGGATGAACAGGACCCCTTGGTGTTGCCTCTGGATGAACAGGACCCTGATCGATCGAGTCGGTTGGGGCTGGATGAACAGGACCCCAATCGATCGAGTCGATTGGGCCTGGATGAATAGGACCCCGTGGAGGGCTGGACGAATAGGACCACCCCGTGGAGGGCTGGATGAATAGTAGATGGTGGAGGGTTGGATGAACAGTAGCCCGTGGAGGTGTGGTTGAACAGGAGCCTGTGGAGAGGACTGGTTGAACAGTAGCCCGTGGAGTAGCGCGCGGTGGAGGCTGGATGAACAGGAGCCCGTGGATGAACAGTCTCAGGTGGAGACTGGAGGAGGTCGACGGTGGATGAACAGTAGCCCGTGGAGGCTGGAGGAGGTCGATGGTGGAGATGAACAATATCCCGTGGAGTCCCGTTTTGCGGTACGCCACACCCCTCCCAATGAACAGGACCCCCGTTTCGACCGTAGCGCTCCAACGCAAGTCCGTTTCCTCCGTTTTGCGGTACGCCACACCCCTCCCGATGAACAGGACCCTCGTTTCGACCGTAGCGCTCCAACACAAGTCCGTTTCCTCCGTTTTGCAGTACGCCAGACCACTCTCGATGAACAGGATCCCATTTCGAACGTGGCCGGTCGAACACAAGGCCGTTTCCTCCGTTGTGCGGTACGCCAGGCCTCGTTTCCATCGGCTGTTCCGTCCAAGCTGGTTGGCTCCCACGTGTTCCGTTACCTCCCGATGAACACGACACATTCCGTTGCCTCCCCATGAACACAACGACTACACAGTTTCAACATTCCGACCTAGCCATGTACACGAGTGGCCGTACGTACGCGTGAGTAGGCGTTCGAGACCCCGCCCATATATACGTATGTGGCCGTTTTTACTTTCTTGCACCCTGGCCGCTGTACGTACGTGTACATGCTACGCACGCGCCTCTACTACAACAGTGTGTGCCTCTAAATCGACCAGTATGTACGTACACGTTCGCGACCAAAATGACAACGCTACGTACGCTTCAACCAG
Organism: Aegilops bicornis; assembly: GCA_021605145.1. Taxonomy (NCBI): domain Eukaryota; kingdom Viridiplantae; phylum Streptophyta; class Magnoliopsida; order Poales; family Poaceae; genus Aegilops; species Aegilops bicornis. The sequence continues at coordinate 187,489,626 of CM038674.1, forward strand.
GTAGGTCCCGACTGTCAGGCACTTCCTTGCGTGCAAAGATGTAGCTGGTGGGTCCCAGCAGTCAGGGGGGCGAATCTTTTTTTTGCCCGGACGCACTTCCTTGCGTGCGAAGATGTAGCTGGTAGGTCTTAGCAGTCAGGGGGGAAATGTTTTTTTGTGAAATACGGTTGCCCATCCGGTGGGTCCCTGCTGTCAGGTGGAGGAATCATTAATTTCCGCGTAATAAGGAGGCACTTCCTTGCTGCGGTCGTGGACCCAGCTGTCATCCTATGTACGTATAGTCCATGTCCGATGGAAGCCGTTCCTTGACCATGTTGACCACGCCGCTCCAAGAGCACCAGGGCGATGGACGACGGCGAGGCCTAGGAAGGGGACGACACGGAGCCGGGGAAGACGCGGCAGTGGATGCCCACACGTAGAGGAGTATGAGGGTTCACTGGTTCGCTGTGGTGTGAGGCTGTCGTTGCCGTAGAATAACAGGGGGTGTGGGTGAGTAGAGGGATGGTATGGCCAGCGGTGGGAGTAGTAGGGGCAGTGAGGCCTTCGAGCACGAGGCACGACCGACGCTGGTTTGGGCGGCTTGAGCAAGAAGGCAAGAGGTTGAAGAAGCACTATGGTCGTTGGATGGACTTCGTACGGTCACTGGAGCTAGAATCGTTCATATTGACTAAGTTGACAAAGCCCTATGTCCTCGTCAACTTATTTGGCCCACAAGTTAGCCTCCCACTATTGTGGGTCCCAGCTAGCAGGGGGTATTCATTTTTTGTGCGTAATAAGGAGGCACTTCCTTGCGTGCGAAGATATAGCTGGTGGGTCCGACCTGTCAGCGATGGGAACATTTTTTTTCACGAAATACAGAGGCCCTTCTGGTGGGTCCCAACTGCCAGGTGGAGGAATCATTATTTTGCGCGTAATAAGGAGGCTGTCACATCCCTAGCTTTTGGCAATGCCCTAGTGCTAGCCTTTGGTGATGCATCATGTTAAACTTTTAAAGAAAGTTGAATGGGGATTGCCTAAACCCTAGCATTAAAGGAATTCACTAGGTTCACCTAAAATATTTTCAGTAAGTCCAAATGGCTTACAAAAATGTTCATCATTTCTGGATAATGCTGGAAACAATAACCAGAGGTGTCGCACATTTTTCCATCACATATTTGGGCTCTGAATTAAATCGTACTTTATTTGCATTTGGGCATTTAAATGCTATATAATATTTTAAATGTCCAAATAATTCTGAACTTAAGTGGGGGCTGTTGGAAATATTCCAAACAGAGCCCACAATTATTTTCAGGGTTTTTGAAAATGCCTTAGCATTTTATTTAAGTCAAAACAATTGCAGAAAAATAGAAAACAGAAACTAAACTAGAAGAGAGAGAGAGAGAAGGAATTATCTGTGCAGCCACCTGGTCGGCCCAGCTGGCGGCCCAGCCAGCTGGCCAGCCCACCGAGGGCACGGGCGTCTTCTTCCTCCTGCCAGAAGGCAGAGGAGAAGACAGCCACGGCGCCGCGGCGTGCCACGCCGGCAGCTGCCTGCCTGGCTGCCCCCTCACCGCCCTGGACTCCCTCCGCAACGCCCACGCGCCTGGACCCTCTCTCACTCTCCCCATGCTCATCCCCTCCTCTGGCTCTCTCCCCCTCTCTTCCCCGAGCATCGCCGTCTCCGCCGCTCGCCATAGCCGTGCCCACCGAGCTCCCCTCGCCTCGCCGGCCCGCCCAGGAGAACCGCAGGGTCGTCTTCATCATCTGCAAGGAGCCACGCGACGCCGGACGCCCCGCATCTCCGGCTACCTCGTCTTCTTCCTCCTCTGCCGCCGGAGATCGCTGGCGCCCGTCCGTCGTCTACGACGCCTCCCCGAGACCACTGACCTGCTCAACGACCTCCCAGTGTGCTCCGCTGCATTTCCCCTCTCTTTCCCACATCTTCCTCGTATTCTAGTCGTCGCGTTCATCGAGACCGAGAACCACCGCCGCCCGAGCTTGTCGTCGGCGTAGCTCCGGCGACCGTTTGGTCATGCCAGTGCGTCCAACGCTTCCCAGCAACACGTAGAGCCTCGCGGGAGCTTCATTTCAACCTTTTTCCGCGCTGTAGCCCCGACCCCGAGCTCGCTTGAGCTCCGGCCGCCGCTGTGGTCGTCGCCGGCGATGCTACAGGCCATTCTAGGCCCGAAGACCACCACCATCCGATGCGCCGCGCTGCCAGCTTCCTAGAGCTGCCTCCAGCGCATCCAGCCGTGCTCTGTGGAGCTTTTCCGAAGCTCCTCGCCGCCGCTGACCTCGCCGGCGGCTCAACGCCGGCGAGTTTGACCCATGTGACCAGGGGTTTGACCTCCCTGGGGTCAATACATGTGGGCCCCGCCCCTAACTAGTTTTGTTTAGCACTAATTACCCCCTACAGACACTGACAGTGGGCCCAGTGCCTGTTAACTTGATTAATTACCCTAATTAACCTTGTTAGTTAGTTGAGTCACTGACGTGTGGACCCTACACGTCAGGTTTGACCTGGAGTCGCCCTTTGATCGGCTGACATCACACCTACGTCATGCTAACACAGTAACTCTTTTTCTGGATTTATTCTTTTAAAGAAAATTCCAGAAATTAGCCAAAACTTCTAAAAATCATAGAGAATCAACCGTAACTCCAAATGAAATAACTTATATATGAAAAAGGATCAGAAAAATGCAGTCTATCCATCTGTACCATTTTCATGTATGTTAGAACATTTTAACCTTGCTGTTTAGGTGAAACAAGTTAATGCACTAATATGACCTCTTAAAATGGGTTTGCATTTGCATCTTTGGTTCAAATGGACTCATCTCAATCTGTTCTAGCTTGCATTAGCCCAAAACACATTCATACTGCCATGTCATAGCATGCATCATATTGTGCATTTCATTGATTGTGTTTCTTCTCTCTTTGCCGGTGTTGTTCCCCTTCGGTAGACGTTGTACCGACGTTGTGATCGTTGACACTGATGAAGACTCAATGCTATCTTCAGAAGTGCCAGGCAAGCAAAACCCCCTTGTTCATTCCGATACAATCCCACTCTCTCGCTCCTGCTCTCTTATGCTGCATTAGAAAAACAATGATTCATCTGTTACTTGCTGCGGTAGCTGAACGCCTTTATCCTCTGCATGACCTGTCATTGCCACAGTAAATAGATGAAACCCACTAGCATGAGTAGGAGTTGTTTAAGCCCTGATGTGCCTACTCATTCATGTTTGTTTGTCATGCCTGCTACTGCTTAGAGTTGAGTCAGGTCTGATTCATCGGGGATGAATTGGAGGTGTGTGAACATCTCCTACTGTTGAGAGCTAAATGTGTGAACACGATTTGGTAAAGGTATCGGTGAGAGGCCAGGTAGGAGTACATGGTGGGTTGTCTCATTGAAGCCGTCCTCAGGAACTGAGTTCTGTGTTTGTGATCCATGAAACAGTTACTACCACGCATTGGGCCCGAAATCAATGGACCCTCTTGACTTATTAACTGCCCTTGCCCTCTGTCCAGGAGTTGCAACTAGTTTCTGGTGTTTGTAGGATATGTGTTGGAGGCCGTGCGTAGCGCTGACCCTAGGGGTGGGCTATGATGCGGTAGATACACTGTGGCCCGGTGTACCGAGCGCCCGTTTGGTGTCTCGGGAACCCTGCACACATCGTTTGGGGCTGTGAGCGAAACTCCGGCCGGATCTCCTCGCGGATGGAACCCGAATAGGCGATAAACCTGGACTAGAGACTTGTGTGGTTAGTTAGGTCGTGGCCGACTCCCTCGCCAGGCTTCCGCTTGAAGGTTGTCGAGATACATGACGTGTACATGGTGGTAAGTGGCGAGAGCGTGTGTGAAGAAGTACACCCCTGCAGGGTTATAAATGATCTATTCGAATAGTCGTGTCCATGGTAAAGGACTTCTGGGTTGCCTATAACAGTTCATAGACAAGTGCAAGTGGATACTCTAAAACTCGCAAGATAAGCGTGAGTGCTATGGATGGCCTTCTCGTTGGGAGACGGGAGCGGATCCATAGTGGTGTATTGATATGGTGAATATGTGGACTCGTGTGCGCCACCTCAAAAGAGTTACTTGCAATAGTAGTTCAGGATAGCCACCGAGTCAAAGCTGGCTTGCTGTAGTCAAACTCCACCACCCCCTTTGTTGATACCGATGCATATGTAGATAGTTCTGATGTAAGTCTTGCAGGGTACATTTGTACTCATGTTTGCATATTTATGTTTTGCAGAGAGATGACAGTCTCGCTAGTAGTTCTGTGTGGACTTCGAAGTTTAGCTTGATACCTCAGCTACAATCTTCTGCACTCGGCAGGATCTGGTAGATAGTCAGGCTTCTAAGCCTTTTTCATTTGTAGATGTCTGTACTCAGACATGTTAAGCTTCCGCATGTGCTTTGATTTGTATGCTCTGAATGTTGGGTCATGAGACCCATGTTTGTAATATCTCGCTCCTCGGAGCCTGATGAGTAAATATTTGAGTCGTAGAGTTATGTTGTGATGCCATGTTGTATTTACACATATCGAGCATATTGTGTGTATGATTGAAATGCTTGGTATGTGTGGGATCCGACAATCTAGTTGTTTATCCTTGGCAGCCTCTCTTATGGGGAAATGTAGTCTAGTGCTTCCTTGAGCCATAGTAGTCCGCTTCTGCCCGGTTCATCGAGTCCTGCTAGCCCAGACTACCGCCAGACACTTGACTTGCCGGCATGTGTTTCACTTCATTCCTGTGTCTGTCCCTTCGGGGAAATGTCACGCGGTGACATCCGGAGTCCTGCCTAGCCTGCTACAGCCCGGGTTCCCGGAGTCCTGTTAGCCTAGTGCTACAGCCCGGATTCACACGCTGCTGACCGACATGCTCAATGTGATTCATGTATGCCTGTCCCCATGGGGTGCCGCTTTGGGTTCACGACTAGCCATCTCGGCCCGGGTTCTCTGTCATATGGATGCTAGCGACACTATCATATACGTGAGCCAAAAGGCGCAAACGGTCCCGGGCCATGGTAAGGCGACACCCGTGGGAATACCGTGCGTGAGGCCGCAAAGTGATATGAGGTGTTACCGGCTAGATTGATGTGACTTGGAATCGGGGTCCTGACAGAGGCATTTCCTTGCGCGCGGCCGTGGACCCAGCTGTCAGCCTCTCCACGCACAGTCTACTTACGATGGTGTCATTCGTTGACCACTCCGCGCCGAGCGCATCCAAGGTGGTGGACGACGGCGAGGCCCCGGACAGCCTCGAGCCGGAGATGGGAAGACGCGGGAGTAGAGTCGCAGATGGAGAGGTGTACGAGGGTTAGCTGGTTCTCGTGCGGTGTGGTTCGGCAGTAGGTGGAGAAGAACAGGAGGTGTGGAGGGGTGGAGGGATGTCTGGCCAACGGTGGAGTAGCGCTTCACAGCGAAGCGTGCTAACCAGAGCTGCTAGCAGCAATAGGCGGGAGCAGGTGGTCCCGGTGGCGCTGGAGGAAGAAGGCGAGAGATTGAAGATGGATGCCGGTCGTTGGATGTAAATCCAACGGCTAACAATGTCAGAATCATTTGTTGACTAAGTTGACAACGACTTGCGTTGGCTTCGACCTATTGGCCCACATTTCAGCCTCCAAAAATGTGGCACGTATTCAACCCATTTTTTCAGAATATACAATCTTTTTTTGCGGGGTAGAATTGACAGTCAATTTGATATTTTTTTGAATTACAGTCCATTAGCTGGGCTGGGTGAAAAAATAATGTAGCGTCCATGCGTCCCATTTATGTTTTTCCTAAAAAAATACACGCCATTTGCACTTTCTCAAAATACACGATTTTGCTGGGTTGATTCTAATTTTAATGTTGGGGTGGGCGCAACAATGTTATCACAAAATAAACAGGAGCTAAGCATTTTGTTTTATATATATATAATAAGCGATTTATTATTACATTGGTCCTTAAATCTTACCAAGCTTTTATACACAATCACCAGGATTTTCGTTGCCAAAAAAATCCTGGATTTTATTGTTAAGAAATTATTTTTATAAGTTAATAAGATGTTGGATATTGTTTTCTTACATATGTAAGTATCTGTTAAATATATGATGACAATAAGAATAATATATAATAACATATAAAAAATTTTAAATATATATAATATAGTTAGAAGGGAAACATAAGTTGGACCAGGCGTTCCTATTCTTATATAGAAAAATAGAACAGACTTCTGTGTTTTCTTCAAAAAAACATAAATTGGGCTGCCGATGTTTCAGGAAAAATAAAATCTCGGGTGGGAGGTCCATAGGCCGGTCGATACATGACGACCCTCAAGAAAATACAAATAGGCCTATGGACCTCCCATCCGAGGTCGTGGGTTGCGCATGTTAGAAAAGAAAGCCTAGACGGGGCAGCCCAAAACCCAGCTGATACTTGCTGCCCCAATGATAATAAATGATAATTGCTAGCTCCTCGGCTTTGTTGTGAATTTATCTCCTATAATAACTACGTTGAAGAACCTAAAAAATGTAACTATGTTGACAAACCCATGGGCCCCAACATCAGTATAGCATTAGGAGGAAGTATTTTTTCGATGAGGCACTTGCTTGCGTACGGCCATAGACCTGGTCAGTCCCGACTGTCCGCCTCTCCACCTACTGTCCTCTCTAGATTCCTCTCGTTTGTTCAGCATGTTCACAATGACAGACAGCGGCGTCGCGGCGAGCGCGCAAAGGCGCAGGAGGAGATCCGACCACCCGAGGAAGTGACTTATTAGTAACGAAACATCTGAACTAGCCTAGTGGCCGAGTGACACTACCCGACAGCTGTTCCGCCCGGGTTCGATTCCACCTGTGCAGAGAAAATATCTCCAAATTTTTTGCCTCTGGCTTTATTGACATGTGGGTCCCAATTGTCGTCTATGCACACCATGTTCAACACTTGCCAAAACTTCGTCCCTCGTTTTCTCTATTTTTCGCACACTCGACATTGTGTGGGCATTTTGAAAATAGCATATCTTTTTGACTGTGCATCATGTGAAGATGTGCTATGCATGAATGTTGATCAGCATGATGTTAACTGGCTAGTAGTTCTAGTTTCGACCATGAATACAACTTCCAACATGATGTTAACACTATTTGAAAAGGCTGTGTTAATATAAATGCTCTGCCTCTGAAAGTTGCAGTTTCTTATCTGAAACTGAACTTGGAGTCTCTTATCTGAAACTAAACTTGGAGTTTCTTATCTAAAACTGAAACTTGCAGTTTCTTCTCTGAGAATCACATTTTGTGCAATTTTATACTCCTCTGAAACTACATTTTTTAAGTGCTAAAAATAGATCTATAGAATTCATAAAATACTTCATATGCTCAATACTGCAAATCTGAAATTCAAAAGACATCCATATCTGAAAGTACTCTCAAAATACACAAAACAAAACACAATTCACAACCTGCAAATACTGACAACCCTAAGCTCCTCCTGACAATTCATAACCTGCCTGACTATTGGGTTGGGGGGTAGTCCCTCCTATTCCTCGGCGATAGACAACCAACCCGTGAGACAATGTGAACAGCGAGGGAGAGGATGGCGGGGAAGCATCGTCGGGCCAACTGTTTTTCTCCTCTTGCAGTTGGGTTCAGTCGATGAAGACTCCACCGGCTCGCCTGCACGACACCCTCGTAAACGGCACCTGTAGATGCTCGATCCTTCAATCTCTGGTGGATGCTCCATCTGGGATCGATACTCCCACCACCGCTCCCTCATGATCGGAATCGGTGAATCTGTTTGCTCCATGGCCCAGAGGAGCAGCTCTATGTACTCTCGCGCGACTCCCTCCGGGAGTATCGTCGCCTTTTCGCTCTGTTGCAGATATTTGGCCATGGATGTCGCCGTCGCCGCTAGTTGGTCCTTGTTGTCAAACCAAGACTCTATCTCCAACATCCTAGCTAGCTTCACAGGGTCACCGTCTGCGACCCTCACGTATCGGTTGTACTCCACCATCGATCTACTTCTCCATAGCACCTTCACTCACCGGTAGTGGTTTTTGAATGGAAGAGGAGAGGAGCAGCACTGGTTTTGGATTAGAACGGGAAAGGAGCGACGCTGGTTTTGGATTGGAATAGGAGAGGAGGGGCGGTGGTTTTGAAATGTAAGAGGAGAGGAGCAGCGCTAGATTTAGATTGGAGCAGGAGAGGAGCGGCGGTGGTTTAAGAGGAGAAGAGCGAAAGAGCGGCGCTGGTCTTGGAAGTATTTTTTTGTTTTGCGTATTTTGGGTCAAAGTTTGACCACGTACTGTATTTGACAAGCAAATTGTGGATGCATGTCACTAAAAACTGTATCGTTTGGTTCGTATCTGAATGTACTTTCAAATTATATTATTTTTGCAACGTATAACATATATTTTATTTGCAAAAATCATGGTCAATTATGACCCAGAATAAAAGGGAGACTGGTTAATGTGGGGTCGCTTTCTTAATTGAAGGGTAAATTGATTTTTATTTTGATCCAATCACAGCGCGCCGACCCTCTCATCCAATCCTAAATTGCTGCCGCAAGCTCCTCTCCCTCTTCTCCATTGCAAAACCACCTCCTCTCCTCTCCATCATCTCCATTCAAAAACCACCGTCTCGCCTCTCCCTCTTCTCCATTGCAAAACCACCTCCTCTCCTCTCCATCATCTCCATTCCAAAACCACCGTGTCGCCTCTCCCTCTTCTCCATTGCAAAACCACCTCCTCTCCTCTCCATCATCTCCATTCCAAAACCACTATCTCGCCTCTCCCTCTTCTCTATTGCAAGACCACCATCTCTCCTCCCATCTTCCAAAGCTAGCACCGGACCACTCAGAAGGACATTTATGGAGAGGATGCAGTAGCGAATCAGGCAGATCGCCGGCGGCGACCAGGCAAAGTTAGCCAGGTTGAAGGAGATCCTTAATTGGTTTTACAATGAGTTAGAGATTTTGAGGACGGTGAGGGCCATGTGGCAACGTATGCGAAAGAGAGAGATGGTGGCGATAAGGGCGGCGATGTACATGTACTCCTCGACGGCAGTCACGCCGCAGTCCTTCGAGTTCATCGAGTATCCCCTCTGGGCGATGGAGCAGACAGATTCTCCCGAGGCGAAAGTCAGACGGAGGTGGTGTGACACTCCAAAAAAAGTTATTTAGTTTTCAAAAAAAACTTTGTTTGATTTGAAGAAGGTCATTTAAATCCTTCCAAAAACCTCTCCCTCTCAAAAAAATTTCCCCATGGCAAGGATTTTGTTATTTGTATCTCCTTCAACGCTTGTCTTTGGTTATTTAAAAACCTTTCTTCTGAGTTTCCCATCTCAAATATATTTTTGGAATTTATTTTCTTTTAAAAAGAAATCCTATGGGTTTTGGAGCTACTCTTTTGTTTTGAAACCATCCATTGTTTTACCATGCCTCATGTGGTAAATTCTCCCAAAACCCCTCCCTCCACTTTGGGGCAACCCAAACATTCTGTTCCAACAAGTTCAATCCATTTTTGGATTTTATTTCATTTATTTTATTCCCCAAAACAATTCTGTCAATTATTTTAAGCCTAGATGATTTACAAAGGAAGTGCCTAATTTATATTGAGTTTTGATCTCAAACCAACTCCTCTGGATAGTCCTTAGCACCCCCAACCTAGATCCATCAAGATCCATTCTTCCTCTTTACAAAATTTTCAAGTTTCAACCTCTGCAAGTTTGGACTAGATTCATCATTATTGGTGAAATTCATATTTTCCTTTCTCCGAAAATTCCACCAAAATTCAGGCAGCCCCCAGGTGCTATGAGAGGCCACCACACCAAAGATCAGCCCCAGATAAATTTTTCTCATGCTTGAATCATTTCATCAAACACTTGGCCAGCACTGTTCCTGTACACTTTCAGTAAATTCAGAGATTCAGAGTTGTCACCGTCGTTTTTCGTCAGTGCCTTGTCATCGATCACCAGTGCACCCTGGCGCGTTGCGCGCGGCCTCTTCTCCTTGACCAGAGCACCGCATGCTCTCTTGGACGGGCGCAGGTGTCGGTGGCGGCGGGCATCGCCGACGCCGGCGGCTTCAAGGTGGCGTAGCTACCCGTGGCGGCAAGCGGAGCCGCCAGCCATTTCGCTCGCCGTTCTGCGCCGCCCAACGCTCCCTATCCCTCTGCGTGGCCTCATGCATGTCAGCACACACCGCAGCACCGTCGCCGTGGCCCGGCAAGCACAGGGCGCGCCCTCTGCCGCCGACGGGCCCGCGCCGCCCTATTCTGTCGAAACCACCCATGCGCGACAAATCCAACCTGGGTTAGCTTCTAAACGGAGCCCGTGGACCTCCACGTTGATGCCCAGCCCCTTAAACTCCCCGACCAAGCACTGCACCGCCATAACCATCGCCGGAGATCCCCGTTCACGGCCACTGCCTCGGATCACCTATAAAATGGAGTTCCGAGCTCGTTCTCGAGCACACACCACCACTGCACCCCACCAGAACCACGCCAAGCCACTAGGAGGACCTCCAGGAGGTCTCCTCCCCCAACTCCGGCCGCCCCGATCCGCCTCGGCCACCAGCTCGATTCACTCCGGTGAGGCCATCCCCGCCACCCAAACCTCGTCAGTAGCTTCCTCGAGCACCCAGTGATCTAACCCAGGCTTCAATTTGAACTCCGCAGCCCTCCCCGACGAGATCCAACTCCACCCGAGCCGCCGTCCGCCGGAGCAAGGACCGCCGTCGACGTGGTGCTCGCCGTCGACCACCACCACCACCCACCAACGCAGAAGGTCACGCTGAACTCGTAGGTACCTTCCGATCCTCCTAACTCACCGTAGATCGCCGCCGGCGACCACCGCAGCCCTCGAGCGCCGACGAGCTCTGCTTCTCCCCCGTTTGAAATTTCAAACCTGACGGGTGGGACCCCTCGTCAGTATTTTCTTTTTTTCGAACCGTTTTCTGAAAACGCTTTCGGGCAGAGTATGTCTCCCTTTGCAGTTGACGGCTTCTTAGCCGAAGCGTTTTCTTTTTTTATAAGTTGGCCCCTGGAAACTTTCTGTTTCATTACAGATGAGTCCCTGGACTAAAACCTTTATATCTTTTAAACAGAAAAAGATTTTTGATTGATTCTTTTTCTGTCATCTTTATTTTTCTTTCTAGTTTTTTGTCATATTTATTTGGAAAATATTTGGAACACTTTTCTATGCCCTCACGGTATTTACGTTAGTACGTATTTTCTTATACCGTAGATACCAGAGGAGGTGACGGAACCGCGAACTTCGCCAAGCTACACTCCGACTACTCCGAACCAGGCAAGCATGTTTGAACTTCTGATATGATGAGTGTTTGTTGCATGTTTGCATTAAGTAGTTTCATGGCATGTTTATGAGCATTTCGATAAATGGTATATTACATGCAAAGTTGAGACAAGTGAGTTTCGAAAATCCATATGTTGTTGGTTATAAGTTTGCATGGCCATGTGATGGCATGAGAATGGGTAAGATGGCAGTGTTGTAGCATGCCAGTCTTATGCCAGACTATTTGACTCCGGTGTCAACGTGAATCAGGTCATGTTTCCATCCGTTTCCCCTTCCTGTATTACCACATGTTTTCCGCAAGGGATATGGCTTAGTAAGTTGCAAACCTCTTTCCTGGTACACACCAAATAGAGAGGACATGATGAGGGTTCCATGGCCCTGGATTAAAGCCAGTCATCCGGTCAGGGGGCATGGGTGTTTCCGGTTGGGACCGAGAGGGGGGCACCCCTTAAAGCGCGCGTATATAAATTTGATCCCATGCTATTCGAGGTTGTGATCTCCCCGCCTCAAAGTTTTTCTTGAATGTTGTCTAGGGTGATTCCTGGCATCGTGAGGTGGGATGGGTGTGTACTGGTTAGATGTGTTTCTACCGAAATACCATAAACGGAACTAGTCCTTCGTGACTACGGAAATCCGTTGGCTGTGGGCAATTAGTACAAACTCTGCAGAGTCAAAATCCTTTGAATCATCTTATCCATGTCTGAGTACTATGTTCAACTTATCTTGTCAGTCTCAGTGACAAAAACTCCGGTGAACTACATGAGTGTTAAGTCCGGCTAAATGATTATTCCTGTGGATGGACTAACCCGTTTATTATCGTGTGTTGAATAATTTTTTGTGAGTGTTATATCTCGTGAATTTATCAGATATGAATAATGAAATATAAGCCCTTTCTGCGATGTCGCTCAGACGTCCGACTGTGGCACGCTTGTTATTTACTTTCTATATAAGCCCTTTCTGCGATGTCGCTCAGACGTCCGACTGTGGCACACTTGTTATTTACTTTCTATATAAGCCCTTTCTGCGATGTCGCTCAGACGTCCGACTGTGGCATGCTTGTTATTTACTTTCTATATAAGCCCTTTCTGCGATGTCGCTCAGACGTCCGACTGTGGCACGCTTGTTATTTACTTTCTATATAAGCCCTTTCTGCGATGTCGCTCAGACGTCCGACTGTGGCACACTTGTTATTTACTTTCTATATAAGCCCTTTCTGCAATGTCGCTCAGACGTCCGATTGTGGCATGATTATTTATTTGTTTGCCCTTCGAGGCGTCGCTCCAGACACCCGATCGGTTTCTATTATTTTGTTGGGATTTCGGGAGGACTACCGCCCGACTTCCTTTTTACATATCATGTTGTGCAATATTTATTATTTCAATGTGCATTGTAATTCGCTCATGACGCATTCATGCATGCATTTGTTATATCTTATGTCCGAACTGTCTTGCGAGTACTTTCAAAGTACTCACTTGGCTTGTTGATTTGGCCAGATGTTGATGAAGGCGATCTCATGGATGAAGAGTTCGATAGCGAGTCCGACGGCTAGAGGAGTCGGTCAGTCTCGTGCGATCCTTGATTTGGTCACTGTATTATATCCGCTTCCGCTGCCCAAATAAATTCATCGAGCCTCACCTCGACGCTCGATGAGCTGCCAGTTTAGGAGTTACGTTATCCACTCCACTGTGATATATCCGCCACCACTTTTATCTCGAGTCAGTAGCATGCCACCACACCCTTGTGTCATGACCGCCCCTATGTACAATATTGGCGTGTTTGTAATAAATTGTTGAGCAGCCTCAGCTCAACCCTGTAATATATTTAATGCTACTGGCCTTCTGTATCAAGTATTTGTCTACCAGTAAGGATAATTCTTCTTATACTGGGACCTAAAGATCTGTTTCTCAATAAGTATTTTATTGAAAAACCGGTCGTGACAAACTTGGTACCGTAACCAGGCTGTCAGGAAGCCACTAGGTGCGATCGCTAATCGGTTATTAGCATAATAGTGTTAATTTATATTTTTGCAAATGTAGTCATTTTCCGATCGGCATAAATTTATGATCGACCATTCAGAATTTTTGCCTACTTTTGTAGATGGTCGGCAACGACCGTGAGTCACAGTGTTCACCAACGCGATACTGAGGGGTTCGTCAAGCTCCTCTCCTTCATCGCCCAGTCGCGATGGGGCCATCGGTGCACCCAGTCTTCACACTCTACCAAAGCACAAGATCAACGACAGTATAACCATGCACCAGTCATGCGGTGCAATTCAAGGAGGGCGTGTTGAGTTACGCCGCTTACGGTTCTTGGGGAGAGCCATGCCTACGGAGAGGCATGCTATGCAAATGGCTGCCCGTGAGGCGATAGCTCGTCTCCGGGATGTCCTTCCTTCGATGAAGACTCGTCGCTACCGCTACCTTCCATGCCACGTGCCATACACCTGTCAATACTCATTCGCTTGCCCCAGAGGAGAGCGAGACGAAGCTATTGAGATGCTTGTCGAGTACCTCCGGGCTCTGGAGTCAGCCTTCGTCAACCTTGTGGACGATCTTGTGGCTGCCCGCATGGACTCAGTCCATGGCTGTGCCACCAACAGGAGGGAGCTCCTGCACATAGCACCACCGCTGACTTTCGTCTCGTCCTCGGCATCTTATTCACCTACCATTCTCGCCACTACTCATCGCCTGCCTACCACTGAGGAGTTCAACCAAGTCATTGCGCCCACTTCAGTTCGTTCTGCACCACCTATTGCGCCCACTCCTGTTCGTGTTGCTCCGCCTATGGCGCCCGCTCCATCAACTCAGCGCAGCGCTTCACGTCTGGAGCCTATTAGCGAGGAGGAGGATGAGTCCCCAAACCTCATCAAGGCCTCACCCTCGGCAGGCCAAGGAGATCCTTACCATCTCCGGATCGAGCACGCAGAAGCCATGCGATGTATCGACTTGTACGATATGTTTAGATGTACATAGGTTGTGAGAAGTAGCTTGTTTGCGCATCCTGTAGGAACTAGGAGAAGTGCGCTAGCCTAAATAACATGTCAGGAATATGTACGCATATCCTGAGTGATGTATTGTATAATTACTGCTTGCGTGTAAGATATGTAATGAGCAGTCCTTCTCCATGCGCAAATCATTGAGTCTCTTGAAAAATCCTGGAGCCTTTAAAATTTTCCGTCTTTATAAATTTATTGATTTTTGCGACTCCATTTCTTTTCTTATGAGTTTTACAAATGTATCCTCAGAGTGAAAAATGTCTCGTCCTTGGACGCGCTCCATGCCAAATCCAACAGAAGAAAATTTTGGCACACAAACAAGCAACAATTTCACACAGGGGCAGTCAAGTCAACAGGGTAGTGAAACATTATTTTCCCAAGTATGCCGCCTTTATGAAGAGAGTCAGCAACAACATCAGGAAATGATGAACCAAGTCATCAATATGGGAAATCACCGTGGACAATATCAGCAGCAATCCAAGTTGTCTGAGCTACAGAAGACGCGTCCCCCAACATTTTCTCATACTGACAAACCTCTTGAGGCCGACGACTGGCTTCGAGACATGGAAAGAAAATTAATTATTGCACAATGTTCAGACCGTGAGAAAGTACTATATGCACCGCACTATCTCACTGGAGCAGCTGCATCATGGTGGGAAAATTTCCTACACATGCACCCCAACGAAAATGATATAACCTGGGAGGAGTTCAAAGAAGGTTTTCGTGGGGCGCACATTCCTAAAAGTGTTATGAAGATCAAGAAGAGAGAGTTTGATGACCTCAAACAAAGGACCATGACAGTGTCGGAATACGACAGTCAGTTTACTCTGTTATCTCGCTACGCCAACGAAGAGCGTATGACTGAAAGCAAGAAGATGGAAAAATTCCTGGACGGTCTGGCACCCGCGCTTAAATGCCAGCTGGTCGTGCACACTTTCCCATATTTCAAAACACTGGTGGATAAAGCGATTACCTTGGAAAATGAGCGACGCAGCTTGGAAGATTTCCGCAAGCGAAAAAGGGACCAGATTACTCTTGCTCGCAACCACCAAAGCAAGACGGATTTTCAGAAAGGTGGGACACACAAACCCACGACAAATGTTTCACACCCAATCAAGAATTTCCATGCAAGGGACAAGGAGTTCACATATCGCCCAGGCGTTACCTGCTACGCTTGTGGAGAAGAAGGGCACTATGCCAAGCAGTGCCCAAAGCCAAGGAAATCGACCCCAAAGCCGAACAACGGTGGCAATAATTCAACGCCCAAGAGAAACAATTTCAACCCCAATAACAACCACATGAAGGGTCATCTGAACCACGTGACCAGAGAAGAAGCACAAAACGCCCCGGATATCATACTCGGTACGTTCCCTGT
Organism: Aegilops bicornis; assembly: GCA_021605145.1. NCBI lineage: Eukaryota > Viridiplantae > Streptophyta > Magnoliopsida > Poales > Poaceae > Aegilops > Aegilops bicornis. The sequence continues at coordinate 187,505,258 of CM038674.1, forward strand.
CAACACAATACCTGCCACGGTTTTGTTTGATTCTGGAGCTTCTCACTCGTTCATTTCAAGAGATTTGCTTTGCAAAACAATTTTTCGATGCTTCCTTGGAAAATCCATGATCATCAAGTCCCTCGATTAAGCAAGTGACTCAGAGTTACTGCCAAGGTGTAGTTATTGAATTTGAAGGATTGAAGTTCCACGCCAACCTTATTGTATTGGAAAATAATGGACTGGATGTCATCCTAGGGATGGATTGGTTAACCACCAACAAAGGTTTTATTGACTACTTCAACCGGACCGTAATTCTCACCCACCATCACGGGAAGACAACAAAAGTTTCAGCCAAAGAGAGACAAATATCTCGGCAACCGAGGTTGAACAGGGTGGACGTTTTTGAGTTAAGTAAAGTTCCAGTAGTATGTGAGTTTCCAGACGTATTTCCCAAAGAACTACCAGGCATGCCGCCAGACCAAGAGATAGAGTTCAGCATTGAGCTAGCCCCCGGAACCGCTCCCATTTACAAGAAACCATACAGAATGGCACCATCCGAGTTGGTAGAATTGAAGAAGCAAATAAAAGAATTACTGGACAAAGGATATATACGAGCCAGTTCCTCACCTTGGGGTTCACCAATTTTATTTGCCAAGAAAAAGGATGGGACACTGAGATTGTGTATAGACTATCGAGCACTTAACATGGTCACAATCAAGAACAAATACCCAATGCCACGGATAAATGATCTATTTGATCAGCTCGCTCAGGCCAAGGTCTTCTCAAAAAATTGACTTAAGGTCGGGATACCATCAATTAAAAGTACGAACAGAGGATATCCCCAGGACAGCCTTCACCTCCAGATACGGACTGTATGAGTTCACAGTAATGCCGTTTGGACTAACAAACGCCCCCGCATATTTTGTTCACCTCATGAACAAAGTATTTATGAAGTTTATGGACAAGTTTGTTGTGGTATTCATCGACGATATTCTGATATACTCCAAGACACCAGAAGAGCACGCTGAACATCTCCGAATTGTACTAGGAGAACTCAGGGAACATCAATTGTACGCCAAGTTCGGCAAATGTGAATTTTGGCTAAGACAGGTAGGTTTTCTGGGCCACGTATTGACCCAAGAAGGTATTGCCGTAGACCCGGAAAAGGTCAAGGCCGTACTTGGCTGGAAACCACCAGCCAACAGAATGTGACGTCATTTAAGTTTCCTGGGAATGGCAGGATACTACCGAAGATTTATTGAATGATTCTCCACCATAGCAAAGCCAATGACGCAGTTACTCAAGAAGGATAAGAAGTTTGAATGGACTGAAGCTTGCGAGAAAAGTTTCCAAGAACTAAAGAGGAAATTAACGACAGCACCAGTATTACTTGTGCCAGACATACACAAGAATTTTGAGATGTATTGTGACGCATCCCGGAAGGGCCTCAGATGCGTATTGATGCAAGAAGGCAAGGTAGTCGCATATGTTTCCAGACAACTTCGCAAGCATGAAGAAAATTATCCTACTCATTACTTGGAGTTGGCAGCAGTCATCCATGCACTCAAGGAATGGAGACACTTCCTACTTGGAAATCGTTGTGAAATATACACAAACCATAAAAGCCTCAAGTATATTTTCACACAACCGGAACTCAATTTACAGCAACGACGCTGGTTGGAATTAGTGAAGGATTATGATGTTGGAATCCTCTATCATCCAGGAAAAGCAAATGTAGTGGCGGATGCTCTTAGTCGGAACCCTAGCTCAGACAACGAAAACCTACCAAACCTGAGACCTGAGTTTCGGCAGGAGTTTGCTAAACTCAACTTAATGGTGGTCACCGAAGGCAGTGTGTCGAATTTGGAAATACAGCCTACCCTGATAGAAAAGATTAAGGAGGCTCAGCATGGGCACCCCAGCATTGAAGGCATCAAACGGAAAGTGAGTTTGGGCAAGGCCTCATAATTCATCAAAGACGAGCAGGGAATATTGTGGTACGGAGATAGGCTTTGCGTACCAAATATCGAGGACCTTAAACAGCAAATTTTAGCTGAAGGCCACACCTCTCCGTATTCAATCCATCCTGGAGGAACAAAAATATACAAGGATCTTCAGGAATTTTTTTGGTGGCACGGTATAAAGAGGGACATAGCTGTCGGCGTTCTGGGAACGGGGGTCCCCAGACTTGCCTGCCTGCGGCCTGCGGCGTGGCTCGAAGGAGGCCCAGCACGGCCCATCTTCATCAACGCAAGCTCAAGACCCTCGCGAGGGGCCAAGCCTCATGAGGCGGGGCGACAATGAGCTTCCTCGTGCACGGCCTCGTCGAGGCAGGATCATGAGGAGGTGGAGAGTTCAAGGCAGGGTACCTCGCGAGGTGCCCATGACGCAAGCCATGACGACCAAGGGCGCCAGTCGGGCGCCAGCCCGGGCAGTGTCCTCCTTTCCTCTTTGGTGCAAAGGGAGCAAGCGCAGGCGAGAGCATCAAGCAAAGGCATCCGTTTCAGTGCAACAAGACCAAGACCAGCCCACTGGCAGGAAGGGAGTCATCGTGGAGCCCAAGCAGGCGTCATCACCAGAGCCTTTTGTAGGCGAGGACCAACTTAAGTCAGGATAAGTGTACCCGTTGTCCCCCTTCAAAATGGCCAATTGTTGGCGCCCTTCCCGCTCAATATTTGGGAAGAGGCCCAGGGCCTTCGCCTATAAATAGGAGTAGCCACACTCAGAGCTAGGGGCATCTGAAAGAGGGAGAGAAGGGAGGAGATCCGAACCCTCATCAAGAAGCCAGTAGCTAGAGCGACTGAACACCACCTAGCAGTTCATCGCACCCGCCAAGAACAGACCCTCGCGAGGCTGTTCTTCCTTGTATTGTTCCTCATCAGCCCAAGAGGCAATCCACTACACCACACACTGGAGTAGGGTATTACACCACAATGGTGGCCCGAACCAAGATAAATCTCGTGTCTCTTGTGCTGTTCCGTTTAGTAGTTTAGGTCCCAGCGATTCGGGCGAGGTGCGAGACGGTGGAAGGTTGGATCTCCGCGCACCTCCAAAGTTCGAACCTCAAGGGACTGCTGCGAACCCGAAATCCGACATTTGGCGCGCCCGGTAGAGTGCGCCGGAATGTGCCTTTTCGCCTCGTTCTTCCCCGACCACCGCAACCATGTTCGACGCCTGCCGGCTCGCACCGAAGCGCCGAGCCGCCAGCCTCCCATGTCGCCCAGACAGCTCCGTGGCCAGCGCGCTTCGCTGCTCCGTCACCTGCCCTCAACGCCGCCATCGGCCCGGCGAAACGAGCAGCAAGCATCGCCCCAAAGACTCGTCCATGAGGCGGGACGGCCGCACCGCCACGCCTTCGCTCACCCGCTGGTTCTTCGTCACGCGCGCTTCGCGCGCTATGGAGGCCCGAATCGCACTCATCGCGACAACGAGCTCTGCGCTACCGCCCCATCGACGACGCGTCACGAAGAATGGCTCGACCGAAGTCGCCGACCTCGTCCGCGCTGCAGGAGGCGCCTCGACTGTCTCGCTGCCAGATCGCACCCGCCCCTGCTGGCGATGAAGCTCCGGCGCCTCGGCCGCCTCCTCCTCAAGAAGGCGCCTGCCCCAAGCGCGCCCCTGGCGGAACCCGCTCCGCCAGCGCCGCGCGGCAAGAGCAGAGCTGTCAAGAAGTTCCTCGCCCACAAGAAGCTGCTGAACGCCTCCCGCTCCAGACGTCAGACTCTGCGCTGCCCCCAGCCGCCGCAGGGAGGCCCGCAAGACCAAGCTCTCGTCGTCCGAGGCCCCTGCGGCCACGGCGGGCTGCCGCGCCTTCACCTCCGAAAGGCTGCAGCTCGCGTGGTCCGCCAAGTTCAAGCCAGACCTGCCTCGCTACGACGGCACGGTGACCCTACGGAGTTCCGCCAGCTCTACGAGCTGGGCACCGAGGCTGCCAACGGGGATGAAAAGGTCATGGTGAACTGGTTTCCCATGGCGCTCAAGGACGGAGCCCGCACCTGGCTCCTGAACCTGGCCCTAGGCACGATCTATTCCTGGGCCGAGATGCGCACCCGCTTCATCGCCAACTTCCAGGGTACTCGTGACCGGCCACCCGCCGTGAGCGACATGGGCCGAATCAAGCAGCAGCCAGGGGAAACACTGCAAAAGTACATCCAGCGCTTCAACAACGCACGCCTCAAGATCCCCAGGGTAACGGAGGTGGCCATTATCTCTGCCTTCTCCGACGGCGTGCGCGACGTCAATATGAAGGAGGAGCTGGCGATGCATGAAGATCTGTGCACCTCCTTGGAGCTGTTCAACTTGGCGACCAAGTGTGCCAGGGCTGAGGAGGGGCGCATCTCCCTCCTCGAGCTGCCTGCCGCGGATCCCGAAGAAAAGAAGTCCAAGGCCAAGGACGTGAAGCGCAAGGGGGCTGCCGTGCCAGCGTCGAACCATACACCAAGCGAGGCGTAGATCAGCCCGAGTCCTCCACAAGGGGCCGGTACTGCGTGTACCACGACCTCCACACCCACAACACCAATGAATGCCAAGAGCTCCGGCCGTCTTGCTGGGAAGGGTCGGCAGACGCCCCGAGCGCATCGACCGGGGCTACGGTCGAGGAGGAGGAAGGAATGCAAGACGCTGGGAAGACCGCGGCCCGCGCCAAGGGTGGCGCGACCAACCTCGCGATGACCGTTGGCAAGACCCGCCTCGCGAGGGAGGCTAGAGAGATCAGCCTCGCGAGGATCGCCCGCAGGGGAACGCAGGCCTCCCTCCACTGCCGCCGCAGCCAAGGAGAAATGAAGACCGTCATCAGGACAAGGGGGCTGGGGGCTTCCAGGAACCGCGTGCGATCGCCTGCATCCTGGGCGGAGCTCAAGCCCCAGCCTCTCAGCGCATTTTCAAGCAGTTCACCCGCGAAGTGAATGCAGTCCTCCCCAAGCTCGAGGCCACGTGCCCTCTCAGGTGGTCGGCGTGCGCCATCACGTTCAGCTTAGCGGATCAGCTCAAGTGTGCGGCCACAGCCGGAGTTCTCCCGATGCTTTGTTCCCCAATCATCAAGAACGCGTCTGGTCACCAAGACCCTCATTGGCGGGCGGGGCAGGACTCAACGTCTTGTCCGTGGAAACATTCAACAATCTTCAAGTGCCTTACAGTCAGCTTCAGCCAACCAAGCCTTTCTCCGGAGTCACCGACGGCTCCACGGTCCCGATCGGGCAGGTCCGCCTTCCTGTCACCTTCGAGGCTCGCGTCAACTACCGCGCCGTGCTCATCGACTTCGACGTCGCCCACATTCGCCTACCGTACAACGCGATCCTCGGGTACCCGGCGCTGGCCAAATTCATGGCCGTAACCCACCATGGCTACAATGTCCTCAAGATGCCAGGAAGCGGCGGGGTCATCACGGTGCCCTGTGAAGAGAGAGACGCAGTGTGCTCCCTGGAGTGAGCCTTTCAGGCCGCATCGCTAGAAGACCCAGACCACAGCAGCAGGAGGCCTTGCGAGGCCGCACCCAAGAAGAAGAAGACATCGACCGGCCCGGCTCCTCAAGAGGCAGGCCCCACAGGGCCCGCATCGGGCCAGGGGAGCCTCCTTCCATCGAATAGGAAAGCGCGCCCGGCGCCCTCCTCAGGCAGGGCTCAGGGGCTCTCCCCTCGAGGGCCGCCGACCTCGCCAAGGTCACGAGGGAGGCGCTTGGGCACCACGTGGAGGCGTGCTCCGATGCACGTTTCCCACGAGCAGGAGCAAGGCAAGGAGGGCCGAACCCTCAGGAGTTCGTCAGCAAGGCCATTCAGGAGCTACAGGAGTCAAGGGTCATGAGGGGCAGCCGCCGCCTACCCGCTGTGGCCCTCTATCCAGGCGAGGATGGTGGGCTGCGCGTCTGCATCGACATGCCAGGGCTCAACCGAGCCGCGTCTCAAGATCACCTCTGGCCCTCGTGAGTGGGACGTTGCGAGGGCCCGCCCTACAGCTACGTGTGCATGCCTTACGGCCTACCAAACGCGGTTGCTGCGCACCAGCATCTCATGAGGGCCATCCTGGAGGCTCGAGAGGTCAGGCACGCCACAGCCCTGGCAGAGATGCAGATGGCCCCTGAGGAGCCGCCAGCGCCTCCGGAGCCTCCCGAGGCCCCCGGGCCTGGGGGCTCGTAAGGATCGGCTCCCGCAGCCCACCGAGGCTGCTACACCAACACCCCTTCGTCCCCAACATCACCAGGTGACAACTTTAAGTTTTATTTCCGGCTGGGAGCGCCTTCAGGGCTGCATTATTCCCAGGCCGCGTGGGTCCGTCCCTACGGCATGTATCCCTTTTATTTCATGTCATTAGCCTATCCTGTTGGGGGCGCCCCTCGGGCTGCATCATCCCCATGCCTGTAACGCCCTCGATGCGGCTATATCTCCCACGTGTCGAAGCACGACTTAGAGGCATAACCGCATTGAAAGCAATGTCGCAAGTGAGGTAATCTTCACACAACCCATGTAATACATCAGGGAAAGAGATACATAGTTGGCTTACGATTAAGCCACTTCACACAATACATAAATAAACATCCATCATCCAGATTACACTCAAGGTCCAACTACGGAACCAAAATAAAAGAAGACTACCCCAAATGCTACACGCCCGAAACGGAGCCACGAGTGCAAAGTTATGGCATGATGAAAATGCAACAAAATAATGACAGATCAATGACTTAGAGGAAATTTCGGGGAGAAGGAAAGTCAACCGAGGTGAATTTTGGATCTGAGATCCGTGGCGCGCGGAAGCCGAGGTTCACGGCCAAGGAGAAGACGGAGACGGCGGCCGGGCGGGAGGTGCGGGCGGCGCCAAGGCCGAGGCGGCGCGGGCGCCGGGCGGCGCGGAACGGCGGGGACGGAGGCGCTGGAGGCCGGGCGCTGGCGGGAGGCGCTGCTCGGGCCAAGCACGGAGGGCTTGGGCCAAGGGCGAGGCGGCGGCGATGTGGGCGCGGCCCGCCACGTGGCGGCGCACGAGTGGTCCGGGGCGGTGGGCGGACGCGTCCGGCTCCGCCCGGACGTGTCCGGCGGCGGCGAGAGGAGTGGGGCTAGGGTTAGGGGCGGATTTGATCCGGAATTTCGGGGGAGGGGGTGTTTTTATAGGTAGAAGGAGCTAGGAAGCTCCAAATGGAGTGTAGTTTTCGCCCACACGATCGTGATCAGACGACGGAGAGCATGGAAGTGACTTAGATGGGTTATTGGGCTGTTTTGAAGGGGTGTTGGACTGCAACTTAAAAGAGGCCTTTGTGGTTATGCGGATAACCGTTGGAGTACCAAACGAGCTCCAAATGACCCGAAACTTGACAGGTGGTCTACCGGTGGTGTGCCAAGGCCACTTGACAAACCTTCGTCCATTCCGAGAAAGTTTAGTACCCGCTCACGGAAAAATGTAAAAGGGGACGCCGAGGGACATCGGAGTGCCGGATTGCAAAACGGACAACGGGGAAAATGCTCGGAATCATGAGACGAACACGTATGTGAATGCGATGCACATGATGACATGATATGAGATGCATGACATGGACAAAATGCAAAACAAGAGACAAAAACCCAACCACGGAGGGAATATCATATCACAATGCCGAAAATGGCAAGAGTTGGAGTTACAAATATGGAAAGTTACATTCGGGGTGTTGCAACACTCCACCACTACCAGAGGATCTCGTCCCGAGATCTAGGACTGAAAGAACTCCGGATATTCGGAACGGAGGTGATCCTCTCGGCCCCTGTGTGGCTTCCCGGTCGGAATGGTGTGACCACTTCACTTTCAGAAATTTGATTGACTTGTTGCGAGTCTTGCGCTCGGTTTCTTCAAGAATAGCAACGGGGTGCTCATGATAAGAGAGATCTTCTGAGAGATCAATTTCTTCGAAGTTGATAGTGCGCTCAGGAGTCTTGAAGCACTTGCGAAGCTGTGACTCGTGAAACACATCGCGTGCACGCTCGCTGTTGGACGGAAGCTCAAGTTGATAGGCGAGATCGCCTCTTTTGCCAATGATCTTGAAAGGACCCACGTATCTAGGGGCAAGCTTCCCTTTGATACCGGGTTTACGAGTGCCTTTCATTGGAGAGACGCAGAGGTAGACATGGTCTCTGATTTCAAAAGCCACATCACGGTGCTTGTCATCATAATAGCTCTTCTGGCGCGATTGCGCGGCTTTGAGATTCTCACGAATGACTTTGCACATTTCTTCAGCTTCTGTGATCAAGTCGTTGCCAAGAAGTTGGCATTCACCTGTCTCGGACCAATTGAGAGGAGTACGGCACTTTCTGCCATAAAGAATTTCGAATGGGGCCTTGCCCGAACTCGCTTGGAAGCTGTTGTTGTAGGAGAACTCGGCATATGGAAGACAATCTTCCCACTTCATACCGAAGGAAATGACACAAGCCCTGAGCATATCTTCAAGGATTTGATTGACTCGCTCGACTTGGCCACTTGTTTGAGGATGGAAAGCTGTGCTAAAACGAATGTTGGTGCCCATGGCCTTCGAAAAGAATCCCAAAACTTGGAGGTGAAGATGCTGCCACGGTCTCAAGAGATCAATTGTGGAATGTCGTGCAAGGAGACAATCCTCGAGGTGTATAGCTCGCCAACCGAGCTGCTGTGATTGATTCTTTGATAGGAAGAAAATGAGCCACTTTAGTAAGCTTGTCAATGACAACGAAGATAGCATCATTTCCACGCTTGGACTTTGGAAATCCAAATCCACGAAGTCCATTTCGATATGATCAAACTTCCATTCTGGAATAGCAAGAGGTTGGAGGAGACCAGCTGGTCGTTGGTGTTCTGCTTTCACTCTTCTGCAGACATCACACTCATTCATGAATTGAGCAATTTCTCGCTTCATTCGAGTCCACCAATATGACTGCTTGAGGTCATGGTACATCTTCGTACTTCCAGGATGAATGGATAGAAGGGAATTGTGCACCTCGTTCATAATGACTTTACGTAGATCACCCTTAGGAACTACAATCCGGTCCTCGAAGAAAAGAGTATCTTTGTCATCAATGTGGAAGCACTTGTAGTTGGAAATGCCCTTGTCGATACCACGTTTCACCTTTTTCACCATGGTATCCAGGGGTTGAGCCTCACGAATTTGGTCTTCCAAAGTAGGAGAGACTATGAGGTTGGCAAGAAATCCTTGAGGAACATCTTGAAGATTCAGCTTGCGGAAAGCTTCACAAAGGTCCGGTTGGAAGGGCTTGAGTATTAAACTGTTGCAGTAAGCCTTCCTGCTCAAAGCATCTGCAATCACATTGGCCTTGCCCGGAGTATATTCAATACTTGGGTTGTACTCTTGAATCATCTCGACCCATCGAGTTTGCACGAGGTTGAGGTTGGGTTGAGTGAAGATATACTTGAGACTCTTGTGATCGGTGAAAATGTCCACTTTCCTTCCCAACAAGAGATGTCTCCATGTTATTAATGCATGGACAACTGCCGCCAACTCAAGATCGTGAGTGGGGTAGTTCTTCTCGTTGGGCTTCAGCTGACGAGAGGTATAGGCCACAACTCTCTTCTCTTGCATTAACACATCACCGAGACCTTGAAGAGAAGCATCACAGAAAACTTCGAATGGCTTGGATTCATCAGGAGGAGTTAAGACAGGAGCTGTGACGAGTTTCTCTTTGAGAGTATTGAAAGCAACGTCACACTCAGGAGACCAGACATACTTCACATGCTTCTGGAGGAGGTTGGAAAGAGGCTTTGCAATCTTGGAGAAAATCTCAACGAATCTTCGGTAATAGCTTGCAAGTCCAAGAAAACTGCGGAGCTGCTTGACATTCTGAGGAGGTTCCCAATTCACAACTGCAGACACCTTCTCCGGGTTAACAGCGATGCCCTTGGCGGAGATGATATGACCAAGGTAAAGAACTTCATCAAGCCAAAATTCACATTTGGAAAACTTCGCATAGAATTGATGCTCTCTGAGCTTGTCGAGCACCAATCGCAAATGTTTGGCATGATCCTTCTTATTCTTGGAGAAGACCAAAATATCATCAAGATAGACCAAGACGAATTCATTGGTGTAGGGGTTGAAAATGAAGTTCATCATTCGAGAGAATGTTGGAGGAGCATTGACAAGGCCGAAAGACATGACAGATATTCATAAGAACCAAAGCTTGTTCTGAATGCTGTCTTGGGAATATCTTGTTCACGAATGCGAATTTGATGATAACCCATATGAAGGTCAAGCTTGGAGAAAACTTTAGCACCTTTGAGTTGCTCGAAAAGCTCATTGATGTTGGGAAGTGGATACTTGTTCTTGATTGTCTTCTTATTCAATGGACGGTAATCGACGCACAGTCGGTCCGTGCCATCCTTCTTCTGGACAAAAGAACTCCACAACCCCAAGGAGATGAACTCGGTCCGATCAAACCCAGACGCTCTTGTTCATCGAGCTGCTTCTTCAATTCCTTCAGCTCATTACGCCCAAGCTTGTATGGACGCTTGCAAACGGGTTCGGTTGTGCTCAAGATCGATAACGAATTCAACTGGCCGATGAGGAGGCATACCCGGGAGCTCTTCTGGATAGACATCTTGGTACTCGCAAACGACTGGAATATGAGAGATAGCATCCAACTCGCCCTTCTCATTGAGAGAAAACAACCGAATGGTTTCATCACGAGTGGCATAGATGATCACATCATTAGAAGAGTGTGTCAATTGAATTTCCCTGGCAGCACAATCAAGCTGAGCTTTGTGCTAAGAAAGCCAGTCCATCCCGAGAATTAGATCAATATCCAAGTCACCAAGGACAATTGGTTTAGCCAGAAATCTATAGTCGCCCATCTTAATTGTGGTATCCGGAACCACCAAACTGGAGCTCAACCGTTTACCCGGAGAAACGACATCCATGGGTTTACCCAAATGTGAAGAAGTGAATTCATGCTTGGCAAAAACGGTCTTGACATGAAACAATGCGATGCACCAAGATCAAATAAAACTTTTGCAGGAATATCATTAATCGAGAGATTACCCATTATCACGCCAAGAGATTCCTCCGCTTGAGCTGCATTCATCATATTCACCTTTGCAGACTTGGGATTATGCTTGACCACCGCATTGCCGAAGATCTCACGGGAGGAGGAGGCGGAAGGCGCCTTTGGTTGAAGCACTTGTTCGCCAGAGTGACCTTTCTCACGACATTTGTTGCAAGTCACCTCTCGAGAGCGGACGGTGATAAGGAGCATTTGACCTTGGAGCTTGAGAATTAGACTTGTTTTGATAGCCTGGGTTGGGCGGGTGGGAAGATCCACGACCACCTAAGTTCTTCTCACGATAAGGTCGATTTAAACGGAGGAGGAGGAAGGTAGAACTTCTGCTGCTTAGCTGCCACTTGTGAAGAAGAAGAAGACTGAACTGCATCCCTGATTCTCTTCTTAGAAGCCTCACACTTGAGCTGGGCAGCTTCTTGCTTCAGTGCCATGTTGTAGAATTTACCATACTTTTCTGGCTCAAAAAGCACGAGAGCTAATTGCAGATCTTCTCTGAGACCACCTCTGAATTGATAGATCATACTCTTTTCATCGTGGACGCCTTGCTTAGCGAAGCGGCGAAGTTTCTGGAACTGGATATTGTATTGATACACGTATATGTTGCCTTGCTTGAGATTACGGAACTCCTCACGCTTGCTCTCAACAACACTTTTCGGAATGTGGTGAGCTTTGAAGTCTCTTGGAACTCATCCTGTGTAATTACACGACCTCCTCTGGAATCTTTGTATTGTTGATACCACTCAGCAGCTTGGTCCTTGAGTTGAAACAGAAGCTTAACTTGACAAAGTCCTCAGGTCCGACATTGCTACATTCAAAATGTTTGCGATGTCCACAAGCCAATCGTCGGTGTCTGTGGGCCTCGACACGTAAGCTGAAAGGATTCGGCTGATTAGCGAGGAACCCATTGAGGGTAGCAAAGTGCGGCTGGTTGTTGCCTTGGCCTTGATTTCCTTGATTGCCTTGCCCTTGGGTGCACGCTCTTGCAAGAGTTGCAAAATCATCTCGAGCATTTGCGTTGGTGGCTGCCATGATAGCTTGCCATGCCTCCGGAGGCGGAGGTGGAGGTGGAGGGTTCGGATCGACTCCCATCATTGCGATCCGGATTCGTACGCGTTGGCGGAGCCATCCTCAAGAGGGTGACATCCGTTAGCACTTTGATGAGATGATAGACAAGTTGAATCAACGGATAGAAATTGCAACATATAGTCTTCACAATAAACATTCGAACAAGGATGAACGAATGAATTCCAAAAGCTAACATCACACGTCCATTGAGGTGAGAAGCCACTTGATTAAGGGTTGATGAAAAAATAACAAGGTACGATCGAACAAATAAGTGGTAAGGATTACCCAATCGCAAAACCAAATATCTGCAAGGGAAGAAATGCTAGGAGCTACTTGAATCCCACCTATAAACTCCGAAACTTTCGGTTATGCAATCTGGTGTTGGGGATACAGGGGACACAAAATATATCACCCAAACTAACAATACCTAGATCCAGCTGTATCCATCCGTCAACACATAACCAAGAAACCTTCAGAAATCGCGTACCTTGACCTTCGAAAAGCATCCGTTATATTTAGTCATGGCAATACTCCCGAGCTCGCCTCAAAGATCGGGTTATCGGGTTATCTCACCAACAACTATACAAAAGAGATTTTTGATGTCGGCAAAGCTCAGGTATTCCAGAATCGCAGAACGATAAAATTGTGACGACAACACCTCGGAGCTCAACTCCCCGGGACACTGCCACAACCCCTAAATGTCAGGAGACACCAAGAACAATGTTCTCGTCACAAAACCATCGGAACGATTCCAAGATACCTGCGTGATCCTAAAAAAAAATTGTGAAATTTGAGGAGAGGAGAGTCAAAACTTCTACGTCAGGGGGCCTCACCAGAGCGACGAAGGGACTGAGGAGTAAAAAGAATCCTACTCTCCGATATATATAATCCTAAGACTCAAAACATTTTTGTTCTAGACTCAACAACGCCAAAGAAACAATCAAGGTGGGCTCCTAAGTCGAGGATGGCTCGATTACCAACTTATAACGCCTCGATGCGGCTATATCTCCCACGTGTCGAAGCACGACTTAGAGGCATAACCGCATTGAAAGCAATGTCGCAAGTGAGGTAATCTTCACACAACCCATGTAATACATAAGGGAAAGATATACATAGTTGGCTTATAGTCGCCACTTCACACAATACATAAATAAACATCCATCATCCAGATTACACTCAAGGTCCAACTACGGAACCAAAATAAAAGAAGACTACCCCAAATGCTACACGCCCGAAACGGAGCCACGAGTGCAAAGTTATGGCATGATGAAAATGCAACAAAATAATGACAGATCAATGACTTAGAGGAAATTTCGGGGAGAAGGAAAGTCAACCGAGGTGAATTTTGGATCTGAGATCCGTGGCGCGCGGAAGCCGAGGTTCGCCGGCGGCGGAGAAGACGGAGACGGCGGCCGGAGGGAGGCGCGGGCGGTGCCAAGGCCGAGGGGCAGCGGCGGCAAGGAATGGCGGGACGGAGGCGCTGAGGCCGGGCGCTGGGCGAGGCGCCCGGCTCGGCCACGGAGGGCCAAGGCTGCGGGCCAGCAGTAGGCGGCGGCGATGTGGGCGCGGCCCGCCACGTGGCGGTGCACGAGTGGTCCGGGGCGGTGGGCGGACGCGTCCGGCTCCGCCCGGACGTGTCCGGCGGCGGCGAGAGGAGCGGGGCTAGGGGTAGGGGCGGATTTGATCCGAATTTCGGGGAGGGGTGTTTTATAGGTAGAAAGAGCTAGGAAGCTCCAAATGGAGTGTAGTTTTCGCCCACACGATCGTGATCCGACGACGGAGAGCATGGAAGTGACTTAGATGGGTTATTGGGCTGTTTTGAAGGGGTGTTGGACTGCAACTTAAAAGAGGCCTTTGCGGTTATGCGGATAACCGTTGGAGTACCAAACGAGCTCCAAATGACCTGAAACTTGACAGGTGGTCTACCGGTGGTGTACCAAGGCCACTTGACAAACCTTGGTCCATTCCGAGAAATTTTAGTACCCGCTCACGGAAAAATGTAAAAGGGGACGCCGGGGGACATCGGAGTGCCGGATTGCAAAACGGACAACGGGGAAAATGATCGGAATCATGAGACGAACACGTATGCGAATGCGATGCACATGATGACATGATATGAGATGCATGACATGGACAAAATGAAAAACAAGAGACAAAAACCCAACCACGGAGGGAATGTCATATCACAATGCCGAAAATGGCAAGAGTTGGAGTTACAAATATGGAAAGTTACATCCGGGGTGTTACAATGCCGCTCGGTCCTGTCCCAGCGGCATGTATCCTTCTTACGTTTTCCTTAGGATTATGCTCTCGTTCCACCATGCTTGTTATTTGGTGCCTTTTTCCTGGGTGACGGAATCTTGCACGTTAAAGGGGGGTGCCTGAGCATCGCGACTCAGGGCTCCTACCGGCTCTCCGGCCCTCACCCTCTGGTCTTGTCCATGGCATCGCGACCTGGCTTGCCACGGTGACGGCCGAGACCAGCCCGAGGGCCGGGACCCGAGGACGAGTTTCGTCATCTAACCCAGCTTCTTGGCGTTAAAGGGGGTGCCCGAGCATCGCGACTCGGGGCTCCTACCGCTCTCCGCCCTCACCCTCTGGTCTTGTCCATGGCATCGCGACCGGCTTGCCAGCCGATCGCCGAGAACAGCCCGAGATCCGGGACCCGAGGACGAGTTTCGTCATCTAACCCAGCTTTCGCGTTAAAGGGGGTTGCCTCAAGCATCGCGACTCGTGGCTCCTACCGCTCTCCGCCCTCATCCTCCGGTCTTGTCCATGACATCGCGACCTGGCTTGCTGCTGACGGCCGAGACCAGCCCGAGAGCCGGGACCCGAGGACGAGAGTTTCATCATCTAACCCAGCTTATGCGCTGCTAAAGGGGTGCACGAGCATCGCGACTCAGGGCTCCTACAGGCTCTCCGGCCCTCACCCTCTAGTCTTGTCCATGGCATCGCGACCTGGCTTGCCAGCGACAGCTGAGACCAGCCCAAGAGCCGGGACCCGAGGACGTAGAGTTTCGTCATCTAACCCAGCTTGCGCGTTAAAGGGAGGGTGCCTAAGCATCGTGACTTAGGGATCCTACCGGCTCTCCGGCCCTCACCCTCTGGTCTTGTCCATGGCATCGCGACCTGGCTTGCTAGCGACAGCTGAGACCAGCCCGAGAGCCGGGACCGAAGACGAGAGCTCCGCATCCGCCAAATTTGCAGGAACACACTCAAAGATAAGGCCAGAGCCAGCGCAACTCCGCCTTGAGGTAGGGGCCCCGTGAGTCCCGCTACTGGCTCACGGGTGCCCAGATACACCTCGTCCAGCCCTACCGTGCCGACACGTGTCGCAGGGTGGGCCAGAGCACGCCCGGGCTCCTCCGGGAGAGCCTCCCACGCGCTGCTGGAAGCACCATGCTCCGTGACCGGGCCGACGACATCGCCGAGGAGCGGCTATGCCCGTCTTGCATGCGGAAGCGCTATGCTCTGCTGGTGATAAACAACTCGAGGGTGGCCTCCGGGTCGTATCAACCTCGAGAGCCCGAGCTCGGTGTCCGGCCTCGTCATAGCGTCTCCCCTCGGGAGCGCCCGCCGCGAGGGGCTGGCACGGGCTGCGCTGGGTCATGCCCATACGCGACGCCACCAGCCGGGCCCCCGGGCCTGGTTCGTCGACGTCACTCCCGAGCGGAGCCAAAGGTACGAATGCCGTTTGAGCGTCAAGGGGACTCCCCAGCATCGCGACTCAGAGCCTAACTGGTCACGTAACCCTCACCCCTTAGTTCGAAAGGCTAACGACGGGTTGAGGTATGCGCGGGGCGGGCTCTCTGAGCGTAGAACGGTAGATCCGCCCAGCGTCTCACCTCCCTACTTGTTGTTAAATGCGCCAAGGGGACTCCTGAGCATCGCGACTCGAGAGCCTAACTTGTCACGTAGCCCCTCACTCCTTGGTCCCGTCTGGTTTCCGGCCGGGCTAACGGCGGCTGAGGTATGCGCGGGGCTGGGCTCTGCCGGCGTAGAACATAAGCAAGTAGGAAGCACAAATTTCAAGGAATTCAAAAGCAAGTATTACAGTCCACACTGTTATCGCAATACCAAATGCAAGTTTAAACGCCTCCCCGAGGCATGATACATGTGCAGGAATTAAAAGCAGGACAGGAGCCACAACAGAGTCACTTGTCGGCGGTGGAGCAGCGCGGAGTGGGTTCGCCTCATGGAGCAGTAGGGCCGGCAGCGCCTCGCTTCGGCTTGGTGCTGAAGGCCCGGAACTTCCCCAACAGAGCCTCCATGGCTGACCCTTCACAGCCCTCGGCGCAGCGGTGCATGCTCGCCGCTTCTTGGCTCCAAAGAAAGCTGTCCAGTCCGTGTCGCTGGGATCACGAAGGTAGATGTGGGTGAGGATCCGCGTCAGTGCCGCAGAAGACAAGACACGCGCCTCGGCCTCGGCCGTGGGGCCGAGGCCAAGGGAGACATCTTCAAGAGCGCGAACCAGGAAGGGAAGCAGTTTGGCGGGACCATCCTCGGCGCCGGCCAGCAGACTCTCCAGGCCACTATCGTAAAGCGTCTTCAGCGAAGAGCGAGCCTTCACCTCCATATCCGTGAAGGCCACGCGATCTTCTGCAAGAACCCGCGCCTTGTCGTCCAGCTCGACCTTCCACGCCTCCAGCTCCTGCTCCAACGCGCCTAGGCGGTCGCGGCGCTTCTTGAGCCTGGCCTCCCGGTCCTGACGGGCCTCGCTAGCCTTCATGCTTTCCTCCTGCTCTGGCGGAGGCGGGCCTCCTCGGCAAGCTAGTTCGCAGTGCCCTTCAAATTGCTCTCCAGCGTCTCACAATGACCTTGGATGCTAGCTGGCTCCCCGAGGCAGCATCGCGGGCAATCTCCGCCTCACGAACAGCTCCGCTTCTCCTCGTGCAAGCAGTCCAGGCTGGACCAGCGCCGCCCAATCAAGCATCGGAGCGAATCTGGCAAGCCAGCTCCAAACGCCCGGCCATCGACGGCAGAGTCGGCGCCCAGAAGATCCTGCCGCAGCGGTCCATCCGACAACGGGCGCGATCCGGAACAGCATTCGGAGGAGCAGCAGTCGGTGGAGTAGGAGGAGAAGACGGCTATGTGACCACTGCGCCCTGAGGCGGAACCAGCGGCGCCACGTCAACAGTGGAGGCAGCACCAAACAAGGGCACCTCGGGAGTCGCCTGGGTCAAGGGGGCTGAGCTCGCCCCAGCGGGCTCAGCCCGGCCTCGCGAGGACGCCCGGGCAGGAGAGGCCTGTGCGTCATGATCTCCTTCTTTCTCGAGCAGAGGCACCGCCACGGATGGGGCTTCAGGAGCCCCCTTCAGCTTCTTCGCTGCAGGCGCCAGCCTAGCCAAGAGATACATATATCAAGCCTCAGCGACAAAGCAAGGAATAGAACAAGAATCAAGCACTTACTGGTCATCGCTCGCGAGCTCGAGCAACCTCCGGCCATATTTGAAGCCCGAGAGCCGGCTGCAGGGATCGGCTTCAAGGGGCCTGGGAGCAGGAGGCGCGTTTGCGGATCACCCCGGGGCCGGGGCAGACCCGCGGGGGACCAGCCCAGTTTGGTCCTTCTTCGGGATCAGGGGAAGGCTTCTGCCTCCCTGCTCATCCTCATCCTCGTCGTTGTCACTCTGGGGGAGGCGGAGAGTGCGGGACCTGCGCCGAAGGGGAGGAGCCCTTGACTCCGCCCCCAAATCAACCCCCTCTCCCGGCTCTCTTTCCTCCACCTCTTCGCTGGAATCGGAAGAGGACACGTCCACCAGGTCCTCCGGAGCCTCCACGGGCACTGGCCCGTCCCCATTGAAGACAGGCATGGCCCCACTACCTGCTCCCAATCCTTCGCCAAGGAACAAGGCGGCTGGGCGCCCTCGATCTCGCCACATCACCCCCAACCAAGGACCGGAGGACCATCGCCAGATCCTCGCCGGCCAGACCACGGGGCTCGGGTGAGGCCTCCACATCGGAGCAGCAATCTTGTGAAGTGGAGCCAGCTTGATGCTCCAGAACTCCCTCAGCAGCCTTGACTGTCAGCTTCTGGCCATTGCCACGTGGCCGGCTTCAGATCTGCGTCCATCTTCTCCAAAGACCAGCTTCTGGGATCCAGAAGCTCCACTCGGGACCAGTCGTCGGAGCTCTCGGGGTGCTCCGTGGGCAGGATCGGCCGAGGGTGGATGCGCCCAGCATCCACCAAGACCCACTTGCTCCTGAAGCCCTCAATCCGCTTCCCAGGATTTGAAATGGAGATGGCTCCGCCAGATGTGATGAAGCCACAAGACGCCTGGAGGCGGAACCACAGGAGGTTTGGAGGGAGAAATAGTGGCGCAAAGAAGGCCACCGAGGGCTCCACCCCAACATGGGCCTCACAATAGTAGGCGAAGATTGCCATAAGAAGGACGGAGTTGGGATGGAGGTGCAGAGCTTGAATGTTGTAGTGACGGAGGACGGAGAAGAAGAACTCAGAAAAGGGAGGCACCAGACCAGCAATGATGCCGCTCACGAAGAACGGGTAGAAGGTACTACCCCGACCCTCCGGGGCGGCAGAGCTGGCCATGAACACCTCCATTCCATTGACGCCCTGCGCCTCCGCCATCCGGCGCACCAGGGCGAGGCTCGCCCCTGACACATTTGGCGGGTCCAAGGCAGGAGAGTACCAAGCTCCGGCCGGGGCTTGGCGAGGCGCCATGAATGGCTAGGGCACACAGGCGGAGTGGATCTGAAGGTCTTGGAAGCAGAGAGGAGAGGCGCAAGAAAGGGGATCTGAGCAGCAACTGGAGAAAGTAAAGGAGGCAAGGAAGATGCCGCTCATATCAACCCACGCTGTTGCAGAGAGGCGCTGCGTCCAATCAACCGCCACGCTTGGCGCCCAAGGTCAGCAGGCTGTTAGGGCCCATGACGCCAGACTTGCCCTTTCGCCTCTGCTAGGGCAAAGTTCGGCGCGCCGTGGGCCGGGGAATGCTGTGCCGGCGTTCGGGAACGGGGGTCCCCAGACTTGCACACTGCGGCTTCATGGCGTGGCTCGAAGGAGGCCAGCCACGGCCCATCTTCATCAACGCAAGCTCAAGACCCTCATGAGGGGCCAAGCCTCGTGGGGCGGATGACAAGGAGCTTCCTCGGGCATGGCCTCACCGGGCGGCTCATGAGGAGGCGGAGAGTTCAAGGCAGGGTACCTCGCGAGGTGCCCATGACGCAAGACATGACGCACCAAGGGCGCCAACAGCGCCAGCCCGCATGATGTCCTCCTTTCCTCTTTGGTGCAAAGGGAGCAAGCGCAGCAGAGCATCAAGCAAAGGCATCTGCTTCTGCAACAAGACCAAGACCAGCCCAACGGCAAGAAGGGAGTCATCGTGGAGCCCAAGCAAAGGCGTCATCACCAGAGCCTTTGGCAAAGCGAGGACCAACTTTAGTCGGGATAAGTGTACCCACTGTTCCCCTTCAAAATGGCCAATTGTTGGCGCCTCCCGCTCAATATTTGGGAAGAGGCCCAGGCCTTCGCCTATAAATAGGAGTAGCCACACTCAGAGCTAGGGCATCTGAAAGAGGGAGAGAAGGAGGAGATCCGAACCCTCATCAAGAAGCCAGAGCTAGAGCATCGAACACCACCTAGCAGTTCATCGCACCGCCAAGAAACAGACCCTCGCGAGGCTGTTCTTCCTTGTATTGTTCCTCATCAGCCCAAGAGGCAATCCACCACACCACACACTGGAGTAGGGTATTACACCACAATGGTGGCCCGAACCAGTATAAATCTCGTGTCTCTTGTGCTGTTCCGTTTAGTAGTTTAGGTCCCAGCGATTCGGCAGGTGCGAGACGGTGGAAGGTTGGATCTCCGCGCGCACCCCAGTGTTCGAACCTCAAGGGACTGCCGGAACCCGAAATCCGACAATAGCGACGTTCATTGCATGTTGTGACTCATGTCAACGCATCAAGGCCGAGCACCAGAAACCGCCCGGACTTTTACAACCAAATAAGATACCTGAGTGGAAATGGGACGAAATTGGAATGGATTTTATTGTTGGACTACCTCGGTCACGACACGGGAATGATGCCATATGGGTCATCACAGATAGACTGACTAAGGTGGCACATTTCATCCTCGTGAAGACAACCCACACCACTTAGAAGCTTGCCAGGCTTTATCTTTCCCGTATCATCTGCTTGCATGGAGTCCCAAAGACGATAATATCAGACAGAGGCACTCAATTCGTCTCCCGATTTTGGGATCAATTACAACAAGCTCGAACTCAAGCGGCGTTTAGTACCGCCTACCACCCCGGTGATGGACAAACTGAGCAGCGTAAACCAAATTCTAGAAGACATGCCGAGAGCATGTGTCCTCACCTATGGAACCAGTTGGGAAGAAAGCTTGCCGTATCACGGAGTTCACATACAACAACAGCTACTAAGCCAGCACGCAAATGGCACCATTTGAAGCTCAGACGGGCGAAGATGTCGTACCCACTAAATTGGTCGAGAAACCGGAGACAGCCATATCTTGGCCGGACATATGCTCAAGGAGGCTGAAGATAAAGTTAAGATAATTTGGGATCGACTCAAGACAGCTCAAAGTCGACAGAAGAGTTATTACGATCAGAAACATCGAGGATTCAGTTTTGAACCCGGTGAGTTTGTGTACCTACGAGTATCTCCTATGAGGGGCCTGCAACGATTCAAGGTTAAGGGAAAGCTAGCACCAAGATTCATCGGACCCTTCTGTATAGTGGCACGAAGAGGCACAGCCTACCAGCCTAGACTTGCTCAAGAATTATCCGATGTCCACGACGTGTTCCACGTCTCGCAGTTGAGGAAGTGCGTGAGCAACCCAGAGAAGCAAGTATCCCATGAAGACATTGACGTGCAACCAGACCTCACCTATCGGGTACGTCCAATAAAAATATTGGAGGAATCTGAAAGGAGGACTCGACAGAAAACCATCAAGTTTTTCAGAGTTCAGTGGAGCAATCACACCGAGAATGAAGCGACTTGGGAAAGAGAGGATTTTCTTCGGACAGAGCACCCACACTTATTTGAGGATCAGCTGAAATCTCGGGGACGAGATTTTTCCTAAGGGTTAGGTGTTGTGACACTCCAAAATTTTTTATTTAGTTTTCAACAAAAACTTTGTTTGATTTGAAGAAGGTCATTTAAATCCTTCCAAAAACCTCTCTCTCTCTCTCAAAAAAAATTCCCCATGGCAAGGATTTTGTTATTTGTATCTCCTTCAACCATGGTGTTTGGTTATTTAAAAACCTTTCTTCTGAGTTTCCCATCTCAAATATATTTTTGGAATTTATTTTCTTTTAAAAAGAAATCCTATGGGTTTTGGAGCTACTCTTTTGTTTTGAAACCATCCATTGTTCTACCATGCCTCATGTGGTAAATTCTCCCAAAACCCCTCCTCCACTTTGGGGCAACCCAAACATTACTGTTCAACAAGTTCAATCCATTTTGGATTTTATTTCATTTATTTTATTCCCCAAAACAATTACATCAATTATTTTTAAGCCTAGATGATTTACAAAGGAAGTGCCTGATTTATTTTGAGTTTCGATCTCAAACCAACTCCTCTGGATATTCCTTAGCACCCCCAACCTAGATCCATCAAGATCCACTCTTCCTCTTTTCAAAATTTTCAAGTTTCAACCTCTGCAAGTTTGGACTAGATTCATCATTATTGGTGAAATTCATATTTTCCTTTCTCCGAAAATTCCACCAAAATTCAGGCAGCCCAGGTGCTATGAGAGGCCACCACACCAAAGATCAGCCCCGGATAAATTTTTCTCATGCTTGAATCATTTCATCAAACACTTGGCCAAACCTTTGTTCCTGTACACTTCAAAGAAATTCGGAGATTCGAGTTGTCGGTGTCGTTTTTCGTCGATTGCCTTGTCATCGATCACTGATGCACCACAGCGCGCGTTGCATTCTCTCCTCCTTGACCAGAAGCACCGCATGCCCTCTTCGGACCAGGCGCAGGTGTCGATGGTGGCGGCTGTCGCCGATGCCGGCAATTTCTGCGATGTGGCAGAGTGTCGGAGTAATGGGCCACGGGTAGGCAAACCCGAAGCCTGAACCTTTCAAAACATCGGGCGTACTGCGCCTCAAGAGCGCCAAGGCAACCGCCTTCGTAAAGTCGGCAACTGGTCGGCGACTACCTCTGGGCCGAGTCCTAGAGGGCGGCCTCAAGACGAGCCGACTTTAAAGCCGGGCGACCTCGTGACAAGCCGACTCCCAAACCGGAGACCTCGCGTAGGCCGACCTCTGTAGTCGGCCACGACCTAACCACCTCTTGCACGAAGCGATGCGAAGCGGGATCGGATAAAGCCGCCTCTCGGCCCATCCTTGCCGGCCCATAAAAGGGCGGTATGGCCCGCAGAGCGCCGTCTGCGTCGACGGAGATCTCCGTCCGGCGCAGCATCGTTGCCACGCTGCCTCGACATCAGCCTGTGCCCAGATTCCTGTACCCACGATGGCTGCTCCTCAGACGAATCAAGATTTGGGACGGGACCGCTGTCGGGAGTACGCAAAACGGCGAGAGCGCCCAAAGACGGACCCGATGGAGTCGGCCTCCGGGAGTCGGCCGCCCTCCCGCGAGCTCCACAGCGCCATTAACTGTAACAAGGCGGGGAATGGCACAGTGATCGCCGCCCATGGCGGTAAGCTGTTGCCATGACCCCATGACCAAGCTTCGCGTCATTAGAAGCACTACTCTGATGTCTGCAGCCGGCAAGACTCCCGCCGCGGACAAAGGCTGTTGGCCCCATGCTTTGGAAGCCGTCGGCAGGGCCCACTAGTCGGCGAGCCCGAAGTCGGCGGAGAAAACGGCGACTTAGAGGCCCAGCGGCTTGGACCCGCGCAGCGGATTACCATTGTACCCCCGGGGGGTAGGCCTATATAAACCGCCGGGGGCACCCATGCAAAGGGTTGGAATCTAGTAGTTTTATACACACCATAGAGGGAGAGAAGAGCTAGTCGTGCCCTTCTCCTTCCTCACCCCGAACAGCTCAAGGAGCATCTTGTACTCACTTTGCCATAGTGATCATGCGGAGACCCCATAAGCAGCGATGGGTGTTATCTCCTCGAGAGCCACGAAGCTGGGTAAGATTAGCGGCATGCATGTCTTCGCCTCATCCGCTTCTGTGCACCGCGATGTTCTACCCGCCTCCATGATAAGCCATCCTTTGGCATATGTCGCACCAACCCCGACATTTGGCGCCCACCGTGGGGCTGGTGCACCCTCGTCCGAGACACACTGCGGGCGGGAACCCTCTTCCACCCTGGCGAAACACAGCCAGCTGTACGCCGAGACGGAGTCTCTTGTTGACGCTACGCATGGCGCCGAGGTCGCTTCTTGGCGGTGAGCTGCCTCGCCCGAACTTGTCGGCGAGGTTCGCCTCTCAAGCGAGCCTGCATTCGACGCAGGTACGGACAGCCCGAAAGCCTCCTCGCGGGCCTCCTCGAAAGCAGCTCCGCGTCATTGCCGCGAGCACGCCGACACGGAATCAGTAGGCTCCACCGACCCGATGCTGGTCGACTTTGACACTGCGTCGCTTTCGGCGCGTTCCCCACCAACGCGTGGTGGTCTCTGACGAAGCCTCTCCCTCGCGGAAGCGGCGGAGCACCGTCCACAAGTACTCACATCGGTCACGGCGAGCCTTCCGGCGAGGGAGCTCGTGTCCCTCTCGGCAGCGGTTCTACGCAAGACCTGACCGCCTCCATTCCGGAGGGCGCCCGGCCAGAGCAGCTGAAGCATCGCCGCCTCCGGCACCTCGTGGCGCATGAAGCTGGCAAGCATGAGACGGCAATCGGAAGCCTATCGGCGCGAGATGGATCGCGCGTAGGCGGTTCGCCCGGCTCCGACAGCCCTAACCGCCTAAGCGCAGTCCAGCAGCGTGGCCATCGCCCGATCTATTTGGGGCGATCGCCTGTGTACGCCCACGCTGCGGAGAACATTCGTGCTGCCAGCGGCGGCGGACGAAGCTGGATAACTTCGAGGGGCGAGAGCGCCGCCATGACGGAGCGGAGTCCAAGCAACTCCTCGGCAACGGCGCCGCGCAAGAAGACGGCAACCGGCCGGGCGTCGCACGGAGGCGCTGTGATGGCTAACACGGCGACTTTGCCCTTCGCCGAGATCAAGCGCGATGTCTCGAACGCCGATCGGCGGCGTCATGAAGAAAGAACAAGGATCCGGTGTCAGCCATAGCGGACTCACATCTCCATCAGCTAGCGACCAAGACGGCCGCCCAAGAAGCGATGGAAAGCGGCGGGGCGACTATCGACCTCCTCCTCCCGCAGAGAAAGGCGAGTCTCCCCGCCACCCGCCGAAGCATCCGACTCTCGGCGACCGCCTTTGGCCGCCGAGAGGGAGTCGGAGAAAATGACGCCTTTGCCACCGGATCGAGCGACTCCACCGATCCACAGCACTAGAAGAAGAAGGCGAGTTGGGCCGCCCTGTTTTGGACCTCGCATCCGAGACGAGCCCTTCCCCGAGGATTCACACTCCCGAGACACACCCAAATACACCGGCTCCGTGAAGTGGAGGACTGGTGGTGGACTACTCCACGGCCCGTCGGCGCAGCAAGCGGCAACAAAGCGCCGTTGCCGTAAAGTATGTTCCCCTCATGGTCCAGGGCACGGCCCGGACATGGTTGAACAGCTTGAAGCCCCGCAGCATCAACAGCTCGGTCGACTTCACCGAGGCCTTCGTCCGCAACTTCACGAGCACATACAAGCGACCTCCCAAGCCTCGTCAGCTGTCCTTGTGCGTGCAAGGTCCCAACGAGTCTACTCGCGACTACCTCACGCGCTGGGCGAGCTCCGAACTCCTGCGAACGAAAGTGCACGAGGTGCGGAACAATCGAGTACTTCACCGCCGGGTGCGAGAGAAGGCACCCTCCTCAAGCACAAGCTCCTTTGCGGCAGGCGGAGACCCTCGGCAGGCTGCTGGTCATAGCAGACAAATGCGCCCACTTGCCGACTCCTCCATGAAGTCGAGATCGAAAGTCGACCTGGCAAAGTAGCTCCTCGTGCTCCCAGAACACCGCCAGCTACGCCTTGATTAGCGGCAGCAGAATGATCATAAGCGCAAGGCCCGCAGCCGGCTTCCAACAGCCCGGCAGTGGCGCTGATCGAAGACCAGCGGCGGAGGGCAGCCTCACCGCCAGCGGCGAGAAAGCGGCAAGTCAAGCTGGTTGCCGGCCTTCTCTTACGAAAGACTACGGGACGGACCTACAAGTTCCATGCTGGCCATGGGCCGTCAAACCACACCACCCGGAAGTGCCACCGCTCACCGGGATCGCCAAGGAGACGGCCTTGCCCTCCTCCTCCTCTTTGAGCCGCCGCCTCCACCGCCGCCCAGAAGCCAGGCTGTCGAGGCAATCGGCGCATACAAGGCGATTACCTGAAGAGCACGCGCCTATGTCGTGTTTATCAACAGTGGTTGATGATCACAAGAAGCAGCGGCAGCAAGCAAAGAAGAAGTGAATGCGTAGCATCGGATACCCCGAATTCATGCACCGGTCCGAGAAACCCATTAGCCGGAGCCGTGCTGATCACCCAGGTGATGCGAATCCGGGCTCCTATGCCCTGGTCTTGGGAGCCACCCTTGCCACGGATAGGCGGCCGCTCAGCTTCTCATGAGTCTTGATGATAGACCAGGCAGCGACATCAACATCCTGTATACAAGGATCGATGGAGAAGCTAGGAATCAAGCAAAGACAGCGACTTCAAAGATAGTCGGACTGTGTTCCACTGGAATTGTACACAGCCTTTCACGCCACCGATTGGCAAGATTACGATAGATGTCCTCTTTGGGGACAAGGATCACTTTCGCCGAGAGCTGTCTGGTTGAAGTGGTGGACCTCGAAAGCCCCTACCATGCCTTGCTTGGCTGACCTGCTTGGCCAAGTTCATGGCGGTCCCCACTCGCCTACCTCAAGATGAAGATGCAGGAAGTTCCAAGGGATTCTGACCATAGCCGGCGACTACAGAAAGTCGTCGCTGTCTGCAGCTGAAAGCAGCCCGGTGGCCGAGTCCACAGTGATCGCATGGTGAAGCGGCTCTGGATCGGATTGTGGCGATGGCGGCAAGCAGCCGGAGATATC
The DNA here is from genome assembly GCA_021605145.1 of Aegilops bicornis. Taxonomy (NCBI): domain Eukaryota; kingdom Viridiplantae; phylum Streptophyta; class Magnoliopsida; order Poales; family Poaceae; genus Aegilops; species Aegilops bicornis. The sequence continues at coordinate 187,531,395 of CM038674.1, forward strand.
GCCCGAATCCCAAGGAGTCGTGGTTGAGGGCTCGTTCAAGCCGGCCAAAGAGACCAAGAAGATACCCTTGGACTGGAGCACTGGAGAAATCTGGCTATCATAGGTGCAAACCTTGGCAAATAAATCTGGCGAGCTCGTCGATTTCCTCCGTGAGAATCGGGACATCTTCGCAAGGTCCCCCAAAGACATGCCGGGTGTACCGGCTGGATTTCGCCGAGCACAAGTTACATGTCCGATCTGATGAAGCCCGTCGAGCAGCTGACCCATGCGCCGCTTTGTCGAGAAGAGAAAAGAAGAGTTGTCGGAGAAGAGATAGCCCGACTCCTCGCAGCCGGTTTCATCATGAAAGTTTTCTTTCCAGAATGGTTGGCGAACCCGGTCTTGGTACTAAAGAAGAAATAGCAGTGGCGGATGTGTATCGACTACACAAGCCTCAACAAAGCCTGCCCCGAGGACCCGTTTGCTTTGCCAAGAATTGATCAGGTGATAGACTCCACAGCCGGATGCGAGCTGTTGAGCTTCTTAGATGCATATTCGTGGATATCACCGGATCAAGCTGAACCCGCCGACAGATTGAAGACCGCCTTCATCACGCCCGTTTGGAGCCTTCTCGCTACCGACCATGACGTTTGGCTTGAGGAACGCATGGCGCCACCTTCGGTGCTGCATGCAGAAGTGCCTCCTCAAGCAGCTTGGCAGAAACGCCCACGTTTACGTGGACTACGTGGTGGTGAAGACGGAGAAGCGGGGAACGCTGTTGGAAGACCTCAAAGAGACATTTGAAAACCTGCGCCAATTCCAGATCAAGCTCAACCCAGAGAAATCGTCTTGAGTACCAGTAATGGCTCCTTGGCTTCACAGTATCTGAAGCGCTGCATAGAGTGCAACCCCGTGAAGATCAAGGCGATCGAGAGGATGGAAGTACCAGCCACGACCGCTAGATGTGCGAAGTTCATCCATTGCTTGGCGTCTATCACCGATTCATCGATCGGGCCGGGCGAGAAAGCTCTTCCTCTGTACACTACCTTATGAAGAAGACCACCTTCTTCGAATGGAACTCAAAGGCGGGCCAAGCTTTTCTCCATTTGAAGAGAATGCTGACTACTCCCCGATCAAGCGGCTCCAGACTCCAAAGGAGCCCATGCTCTCAGTATATTGCCGCCACCGGCAGAGGTAGTCAAGACAGCCATTGTAGTTGAACGCATAAGGAGGAAGGCAAGGCGCTACTGTCCGTGAGACCAAGGTGTATTACTGAAGCGAGGCATCTTGTCGACCTCAAGCAGGACTATCCCCACTACGTGAAGATGTGTTCACGGCATGCACTTTGCCGCCAAGAAGTTGAAGCCTTATTTCAAGAGCATCCAATCACCGTGGTTTGCACGGCCCCACTAGCAGAGATCGCCAGGCCGAGATGCTTCAGGTCGAGTGGCCAAATGGGCCATAGAGTTAGCCCCCTACACCATCTTTTACCAGCCCCGCACCACCATCAAGTCACAAGCACTGGCCGACTTCCTCGTCGATTGGGCCGAGACCCAGTATCTGCCGGCAGCGCTCGACTCCACCCATTGGCGGATGCACTTCGATGGCTCGAAGATGCGCACCGGCTTGGGAGCCGGCGTGGTCCTCACTTCCCCTAAGGGCGACAAGCTCAAGTACGCACTGCAGATCCATTTCGCCGCCTCCAACAACGTCGCCGAGTACGAGGCGCTCATCCACGGGCTCCGGCTTGCCAAAGAGCTCGGCATTCGCCGGATCCTGTGCTATGGCGACTCCGACTTGGTGGTCCAGCAGTCGTCCGGCGACTGGGACGCCAAAGATGCAAACATGGCGAGCTACCGCTTCGCATGCAGCGGCCTGAGTGGATATTTTGAGGGATGCGAATTCCTCCACGTGCCAAGAAATGACAACGACCAAGCAGATGCCCTGGCAAGAATCGGCTCCACCCGTCAGGCAATACCATCCGGCGTCGCCCTTCGGCGCCTTCTCAAGCCATCTGTCAAACCGTCACTAGAGTCAGACTCCATTTTTGTGCCGGCTCCCCGTGAAGAAGTCGGATCCGACTCGAGCCTCGTGAGACGGGCTGCAGAATCTCTTGCAGAGCGCCCCAAGAACGCAGTAAATCGAAGCCGGCCCGGGGACTTGAGCCGGCCGGGGATCTGCGGCGACCGTGCGAACTCAGATTTCGGCCGGGGACTGCGCCCGGTCGGCCGGGGACTTCTTCAACCCGAGAAGCTGCTGCAGACTCAACCGCCGCCTCCCAGCCAGCCGCCCTCGTCCAAGTAGCAAGATCTTGGCAACAAGAAATAGCAGCACCCTCATGGGCCCAGCCCATCCTGAAGTTCTTAGTAAGCGGAGAGCTACCTGGCAGATGAAACCTTGGCTCGGCAAGTGCAACGCCCGGCTGACAGCCTGATATAGTCAATAGAGAATTCGGTAGCAGCGTCACCGGTGTCTACCGGTATTTGCGTCGAATCGAGCAAGGCCAAGCAATCCTTGAAGACATCCATCAGGCGAAAGTCTGGCCATCATGCAGCCTCAAGAGCACTCGCCGCCAAAGCCTTCGACCACGGTTTCTTCGCCAACTGCCCTGGAAGAGGCCAAGGAATTAGTTCAAAAATGCAAGGCGCCCGGTGTTCCGCTTCCAAGCCGCTTCAGCTGCTTCGGCCTTCAAGACTATCCCCATCGCCTGGCCCTTTGCTGTCTGGGGCCTGGACATGGTGGGACCATTCAAGACGGCATGAGGTGGCCTAACTCACTTACTTGTCGCGGTGGACAAGTTCACCAAGTGGTTAGAAGCAAAACCCATCAAGAAGTTGAATGGTCCTACGGCAGTGACTTTCATCGCCGACATCACGACTCGCATGCGGCGTACCACACAGCATCATCACCGACAACGGCACAAATTTTGCCAAAGAAGCGCCCAGCCCGTTTACTGCGCAACGCTTGGCATCCGACCGACTTAAGCGTCCGTTGCCCATCCGCAATCAAGCGGCCGTGTGGAAGCGAGCGAATGGCCTCATCCTGTCTAGCATCAAGCCTCGATCGGTGGTCGAATCACCTTTGGGCGTTGACGGCTGCTTGAGGAGTTGCCAGCTGTCCTATGGTGTCTGCGTACGACTCCAAACAAGTCAACTGGCTTCACACCCTTCTTCCTCGTCTACGGTGCCGAGGCCGTCATCCCAACGGATATAGAGTTTGACTCCCCGCGAGTCACCATGTACACCGAGGAGGAAGCAGAAGAAGCACGTCATGACGGCGTCGATCTGTCAGAAGAGGGCCGGCTGTTGGCACTCAGCCGGTCCAGCATCTACCAGCAGAGCCTGCGCCGCTACTACAACAAGAAGGTCAAGCCGAGATCATTCCTAGAGGGCGACCTTGTGCTCTGGCTGATCCAGCGAACAGCCGGCCAACACAAGCTGTCGGCGCCTTGGGAAGGACCGTTTATCATCAGTAAAGTGCTGGGCAACGACTCCTACTACCTGATCGACGCTTAGAAGCCCCGAGCACGCAAGAGGGACGACTCCGGCAAGGAGACGGAGCAGCCATGGAATGCGAATCTCCTCGGAAGATTTTATAGTTGATGCAGTATGTACCACGCTACCCTTTTTGTGTTTAAAATACCAAGACTCCGGGCCCCCCGAGACGAGCTCGGGGACTACCCTATTTTGTTATCTGTTTGATAAGAATTATGCCTTTGAGTATGTTACCCTTTGATTATGCTGTTTGGCACCGGGCTCGACTAGTCGGCCCGGGGACTCGCCACCTTTGAGCTATGAAGTGCTTCCTGAAGTCAGACAAGTAGAGTGCGCTGCCTAAGCCGTCTCCTGCCAGAAGCCGCAGCTTCATGAGCGACTGTTTTGGTGGGCAGGAGTAAGGTAGAGCGGCGCCACACGAAAAAAATGGCTAAGGACTCAAAGTATAAACATAGTTTGAATCGGCTTCCAGCCACGTTTCACTTAAACCGACTCTTGAGAAGCCGCTTGTCAAGAGTTCACCCAACTTGCTTAAACGACTCTAAAAAATGGCTGCAAGTACTTGCCTTCTCAAAGTAGCCAAGCACTTGACCTAGACGGCAATCCAGAGCGGTTGCAGGCAAGGCGGCATCTAAGGGAAGGCGGCAAAGGAAAAGCCACAAGAGCAATAAGCAAGGAAACATAAAATTAGAATAATATTTACACAAACTTAGGCCCTTGGCCGGATCTTGAAACAGAGGTTCGTAATACACCCCATGGTGGAATTGTGCAAATTAACAAAGTTCTTTCAAAAGACTAGCAAACAGATAAAATAAAAGGCAAGGCAGCGGCCTAAGAAGCGCCGGATGGGGTTGGAAGGCCGGAGGCGAGGCGTCGGCCAGCGCCGAGGCGGCTGGTCGGCCGGGTCTCGCTTGATCATCTCGGCAGCGTGGCCCAGATGGCGCGGCGCTGAGGCGCGGTCGAAGTTGAGGCTGGTCGCCCGCTCCGCCTTCGGGCGCCCATGCCGCCTCCGTCCTCCGCCTCGTCCTCATCCTCGACGCTGAGTCGATCACCTCGCCGAGTCTCGCCGTAGTCCGGGTTCATCCGAATCACTCTGGCGGTGCTTCCCCACCGTCTTCCAGCCCTTCGAGGGGACGAAGACGCTGGTGTCCGTAGTAATCAGCGATCACCGCCGCCACGCCGACAAAGGGCGTCCTTCCGCGGCGATAGCTTCTGCTTCGGGCTTTGACCGAACGCTGCCAGCAGTCCAGTCGAGCCACGATACCACGCCTTAGCGAACTCTGTGGGCTCGGCGAGCTCCGGTCCGAGCCGCGGAGCCCTTCGAAGCCTCAAGACGGCCAGCCGCGACCTCCAGCCAGTCGGCGGTCCGGCTGGGAGTGCGCAGAACTAGCATGTCAAACCGCAGCGTGACGCTGAGCACCGACATCGCGGCTGAAGATGGCGCAGCATCCGATGTGCCGGCCTCGTGACGAGCCTCGATGCTCGTGGAGCTGCTCGTCGAGGGTCCGGGGCGTTGGCGCTGCGATCTGGGGCCATCGCCAGCGCCTGGCCTCGGCGGCCTCGATGGCCTGATTGGCTGCTGCGTGTGACCGAGGGAAGAAGTCTGCCAAGAAGAAGAAGAAGCAAGTCAGAAAAATAGGAGCCGGCTTAACCCATAGTCGGCAACCCAAAAGAAAAGTAACGAAAACTTACCATCGACGATATCTTCGATTTCGTGGAAGCCGGAGGTCAGCTGCGCTTCCACTGCCGGGTCCAAAGCGGAGCTTCAGCTCTCAAATTTGGCCAGAGGAGGCGGCCTCTTTCTTCTCCGCCTCGCTGCGCGCAGCCAGGCAACTCCTCTCGCTCCGCCACCATGCGTAAGAAGTCGCTTCTGCGGCGAAGCTTGCCGCCTCCTCCTCTTTGGCCCTGCAGCGGTCTCGGCCCGTGATACCAGCTGCTCGCATGAGCGGCGTTGGACTCTGAAGAATAAAAAAAGAAGAAGGACGCTAAGTCGCTGTCTAAGAAGGTCGCCAGAAGATCCGCCCGGATCACAGCAATGACCTGAATCTCGGGACTACAGCCCGCTGGTGCGCCCAGTGCCTCGCAAGAAGAAAACTCACCTCTACTCCTCGCCCGGTCAGCAGCCCGCTTGTTCAGTTCTTCAACGTTGTGGTTGAAGGCAGATGCGGAGGTTGTGATACCTCTGTAATAAGAATTCCGTATATAGGTAAAAAACTTGGAAGTAAGCAAATAAAGTTCTCGGTCACCGCCAGCAGCCTCGGCCCAAACTCGGGATTGACACCCAGCAGGAGCTGGGCGCGCCTGAAGAAGAGCAAGAGAAAATTCGGAAATGAAACATACCAGACGGCGGATCGCGATGCCAGTGCGCCTTGGAAAGGTTGTGGAGGGCGCCGCCTTCAGCCCGCAGCTTTGCTTGGGCATCCCAGGGAGCGCCGTGTTCAGCGGGCCCATGCCGCCTCCTCGCACCCACCCAACGGGCGCGGCGCTTATCGCCTCAGCGTCGGGGATGGCCGAGCTGGCGGCGCCGGTCTCCAAGGGGCGCGGCACCGAGGTCGCCTTCTCAAGACGGGTGCCAGCTGGCGCGCTGGCAACTGAAGAAGCAGTGCGCCACGGCCTCGTCGTCGGTCGGCAAGCCAAAGCGGGTCCGCCGGCTGTTTGCCTCGCGCGATCTCGAATCAAGGCGGAGGCGGCGGAGGTGGCGCTGCTGCCGCTCCCGGCGAGACCTCGCCGCCTTCCCTCCTGCGACAGGGGACCTCACCACCGACTCCCTCCGACTGCCCGTGAACTCCGGCGGTGGTGGCGCTTGAGCTCAGCGTGAGTGACGAGCAGCACCGGCCCGAAAGGCGTAGCGGCCTCCTCGGCTCGCCTTTTTGCTGCAGCGGCCGACCGCCTTCTCGGCCTCCGCCTTCTCCCCCAGGCGGCCTCCTCCTCGTCACGCGCTTCTCCTGCGCATTCCGCTCTGTTGCCTCCCGGAGGGCGGCCGCAGGGTCAACTCGCCGACTATTGGCGGACGTCTCCGCCGACCCCATGACGGAGGCGGCGGCGACCCTCTCCAAGGTGAGGGGAGCCCTGATGAGAAAAAAAGGATATGAGAAGACTCGGGCAAGACGGACCAGAAAAAAACAAGAAAGAATAAAAAAAATACTTACGCGGAGACCAGCGGTGGCTTCTTCACCTCCTTGCGGAAGCGGTTAGCCTTCGCGACCGCTTCTTCAGCTGAAGTCGCGGCGTGACCGCTCCCCTGAATTTCTTGGCTCGCCGCTTGGCTGACTCGGCCCGGCCAGCGCCACCAGCGCCGCCTCGACCCCCAAGGCGGAGGAGCCTCGAGACTGGATGGCCGCTTTCTGCTGGCGGGGGCGACTTCCTTCTCGACGTCATCATCGGGCGGTCGGCAAAAGGTGGCCGAGGGCCTGAAGTCGTCGGCCCTCCCACTCCCTCGGCGTCGGCCTCAATCGCGATCACACACAAGTCGGGGTCGTCGGGCGTCGCTCTCCGCCCGGCCGGGGACGAATTCACGAAGCGGCCCTTGGCACCGGCCGAAGGCGGCATGAGAGGATTCTGAGTCGGAAAAAACCATGGAAAATTAGAGCCGGATCCGGCTGAAGAAGAAACGGAGAAGCAAGAGACGTCTTACCAACGGCGGGGGATTGGCGCGCGAATATGGCTCCTTGCCGAACTGCCATTCCTCCGTGAGGCCGCAGTTCGCCAAGAAGTTCAGCGTGTCCACCACCTCCGCGTGGGGCATGTCCTCGGAGCACAGCCAGCTGGGGTCCCGGCGGCCGCTCATCTGACAGATCAGATGAGGTCGGCCTTGCCGAGGGAGAACTCGGTGCGCCACGAAGGCGGCCAGCAAGTCTGACCCAGTCAGCCCCTCCGATCGTATCATCCGCAGCGGGCAGCGACCGGGCGTTACTGCCTGAGAGTCAGCGTCCGGGCCCTATAGGACCAGCTGGTGGGTCGGCCCGCCAGCTCGCCGCCCATGTAGGGCGGCAAGTTGACGCAGTCGCCTTCGGGGGCGACGTTCTTGACATAGAAGTATGAACGCTGCCAGATCTTCACCGACTTGATGAGGGAGATGGCAGGAAAAGGGTTCTCGGGCACCGGCCTCCTCTTGGCGATGAACGTGCATACAGAGCCCGACACGCGGCGGCGTGGGTCCCGAGCTTCGCTTGGAAGAATTCCACCCACAGCTCGATGGTGGGGACAACTCGAAAAACCTTCGCGATAAGGATCACGAAGGCGGCCAGCACCACCGTGTTGGGGGTGAGGTGGTGCGGCTGGGCCCAAGAACTCCAAGAATGCACGGAAGAAGCCGCTCGGCGGCAGCCCCTAGCCCGCGCATGAGGTGCGGCGGAAAAATCACCCGCCGCCCTCCTCCGGCGCCCGGCGTGATCTCGCCCTCCGGCGTGGCGCTGGTCCGCACTAGGTGGCTGCCGGGATGCGCTGCGCGTTTGACAAAGGAATTCGATGATGTAAATGCCGATGATGGAGCTGTCCTAATACGCTGAGCGGCAGCGGTGGGAGCCAGCGGCGGATGAGGAGCTCATCTCAAGGCGCGGCGAGGCTCAGCAGTGGAGCGAGGAAGAAAACGAGGCTCGGCGCGGTGGAGCGAGGAAGAAGACGAGGCAGGGAGCGGGGATGAGAGAGTGTGCGTGCGTCACCGCCCCCTCCCTCCCTGTAACGCCCCCGATGCGGCTATATCTCCCACGTGTCGAGGCACGACTTAGAGGCATAACCGCATTGAAAGCAATGTCGCAAGTGAGGTAATCTTCACACAACCCATGTAATAAATAAGGGGAAGAGATACATAGTTGGCTTACGACGCCACTTCACACAAAGACATAAATAAACATCCATCATTAGAGTACACTCAAGGTCCGACTACGGAACCAAAATAAAAGAAGATACCCCAAATGCTAACACGGATCCCGATCGTCCCAACTGAGCACCACTACTGATCATCTGGAAAAGACACATAGTAATGCTGACCACGTTCCTCGTCGAACTCCCACTTGAGCTCGGTTGAGTCACCGTGACCGCATCGGCCCGCTTTTGCAACTGTTTTGGGAAGTATCTGTGAGTCACGGGGACTCAGCAATCTCACACCAGCGAGATCAAGACTATTTAAGCTTATAGGAAGGACAGTCGTAAAGGTGGAGCTGCAGCAAGCGACTAGCATATATGGTGGCTACTTCACAAAAGAGAGCGAGAAGAGAAGCAAAGCGGCGGACGTGAAGCTATTAGCGATCAAGAAGTGATCTGGACTACTTACGTCGAGACATAACTCCAACACCGTGTTCACTTCCCGGACTCCGCCGAGAAGAGACCATCACGGTTACACACGCGATTGATGTGTATTTTACTTGAGGTCAACCGGGTTTTCTACAACCGGACATTAACAAATTCCCATCTGCCTCATAAATCGCGGGCACGGCTTTGAAGATATTACCTACAGGTGTCCCAACTTAGCCCATTATAAGCTCTCACGGTCAACGAAGGATTATTCCTTCTACCGGAAGACCCGATCAATCTCGGAATCCGGACTACAAGACATTTCGACAAAGAATAAAACAAGACCAGCAAAGCCGCCCGATTGTGCCGACAAATCCCGATAGGAGCTGCACATATCTCGTTCTCGGGCACACCGGATAAGCTAAGCGTCTGAGGAACGGCGTAATCCAAGTTGCCCAGAATGGTCCAGACGGTGCTCTAGTTTGTACCAACACTCGGTGTAGCATTGGCCGGGGGGGTTGGGGTAAAATAAAGATGACCCTCGGGCTCGCGAAAACCGGGGGAAAAGGCTTAGGTGGCAAATGGTAAAACCAAAGTTGGGCCTTCTTTGGGCGAGTCTTATTCAAAGCGAACTGTCAAGGGGTCCCATAAATCACCCAACCGTGTAAGGAGCATAAAATCAAGGAACATAACACCGGTATGGCCGGAAACTAGGGTGGCAAGAGTGGAACAAAACACCAGGCATAAGGCCGAGCCTTCCACCCTTAACCACGTATATAGATGCATTAAAGTATAGCAGATATATATTGTGAGATCACCAACACGTCAACCGGTTCCAACAAGGAACAACATCTCCATGTTCCAACAAGGAACAAACTTCATCTTCACCGCAACTAACAGCGCTATAAGAGGGGCTGAGCAAAGCGGTAACATAGCCAATCAGCGGTTTGCTAGGAAAGGATGGTTAGAGGCTGACATGGCAATATGGGTGGCATGATATAGCAAGTGGTAGGCATGGCAGCATAGGCATAGCAAAAGCGAGCATCTAGCATAGCAAAGATAGAAGTGATTTCGAGGGTATGGTCATCTTACTGCAATGTTCTCGAGTTGTCGAAAGCTTGATCCTCGTAAGCGTTCTCAATAGGGTCCTCGTTCACGTACTCGTCTCCCGGCTCTACCCAAAGCAACAACACAAACAAAGGAACCACAATAAATCACGGTGCAATGCACAATCAACATGATGCAAAACATGACATGATATGCATGATGGGATATGCAATGCTTATGTGCGCTCGGAAGGAAATGATGAACCAGGCATCAACTTGGCAAACCAAGCATGCCACTGGAAAGATGAGATGATTTCGGTTGAAATCGATATAAAGATCACCGGAATCGGATGCACGGTTTAGAAATGGCAAGCAAAACAAGAATGGCACAAATCTGCCATTAACAGCATGATGCCACTTAGCAAGCAACAAATAATTAAGCTACTGCACCCAAACGTATCAACAAAGTACATGGCAGTGATCTACACAAGATGCTTGACAAAAGATGAGCACTGAGCTTCGGCTAAAACACATCATAACAGGTTCAAACAAGCATGGCAAAAGTGCACAAAATATCAGGCTGGACATGGCAAAAACAGCATCAGGTTGCAATGTTCAGAGCAGCAAAACTACATGCTACAGGAACTTAAAATAGCAAAACAAGGCATGGCATGAATCTACTCAAAGCATAGAACAAAAGTCCCTTACTGAACATAAGCCAAAAGGGATCCGAAAATATCGTAACACCCATGTCAATATTGAAAGTTACGTTAACAGATTCAGCAACATGGCATGTCAAAAACTGATAACAAGTAGGCATGTTTAAGAGCTCGATGCCCTCACTACAGAGCCTTAAATGATAAACTAAGCATACATACATCAAGAAGACATGGCATAGAAGACATACATGGCAAGAACAATAACATAGCATACATGTATCAACCACAACAACCTTGGCAAAATTGAATAACATGTAAACAATCTGCCTGGAAACATTTTATAGCAAAAGTATAGCTCGACTGACTCAAGCTATACTACTCCATAATTGCAAACAAGGACATGGATGGATAGAGAAAGACATGTTTAACAAAACATCCTTACTGAAGTATCTCAAAATATGCATAGATCTCTCGGTATCATCAAGTTAACATGGCATCAAAATATCAGCTAAACAGGGCTGAAAACAGCAACATCAGGACACCTACTTTTCATGCTTGTGCTAGTCACCGCATAGATCACAAAAATACATGGCATACACCCCTGGAAATATGGCATGGCATATTACAAAACACTTGTAGGACTCCAATTCATAGGGTGCACACATCAATCATGGAAAAAATAACAAAAGTGCAAGTTCTGTTACGGAACAGAAACTAACATCACATAGCACACTTCTAACAGCATTTCGGGCATCAAGATGAGCTCAAAAGAAAATGATGCAATGAGATGAAATTATCTACTCTACGAGACGAACATTTTGACATATTATACGCGAAAAACGGATCTAGATGACAAAGTTATAGCACGTTGAAAAAGCTACAAAATAACACTAGATGCAAAAACTTAGAGAAAATGGAGGGGAGAGAGAGAAGAGGTCAACGGGCTCTCGTGGATCGAGGCCGGATCGGGGCCCGATCCGTATCGGCGGCGGCGGCGGTGGTGAGCTCCGGCGGGAAGGAGGCGGCGCCGGCGAAGGCGGATCCGGCGGGGCCGGCGCTTGGCGACTTCTTGTGGCCGGAGAGAAGCGTCGGCGAAGCGGCCGGAGGCGCCCGGCTGGCTAAGCCGGGCGGCCGGCCGGGCGAGAGGAGCGAAGCCGGCGGTTGCACCTGGCGGCGGCGTGGCCGGCGGCGCGGCGAAAGCAGCAGCGTCTGGAGGCGCCGGCGGCGGCGAAGCGGCGGTGGCGCGGACGGCATGGGGCGAAGGGCCACCGTGGCTCACGGGCCTGGCGAGCAGCCTGGCGGCGGCTTACGTGGCGCCCCGATTGGCGCGCGGGCGGCGGCGCGATGTGTCCGGCTGGCGGCGGACACGTCTGGGCGCTTGTGTGGCTGTTTTTAGGGTTCTGAGGAAGAGGATGATCCGGATTTGAGGTGTTTAAATAGGCATAGAGGAGCTAGGAGAGTCCAAATGAGGTGTAGTTTTTCGCCCTACGATCGTGATCGAACGACGGAGAGCATGGGAGTGACTTAGATGGGTTATTGGGCTGTTTTGAAGGGGTGTTGGGCTGCAACTTAAAATAGGCCTTTGCGAGAGTCGCGGTTAACCGTTGGAGTACCAAACGAGCTCAAATGACCCGAAACTTGACCGTGGTCTTTGGGTGGTATACCAAGGCCACTAGACAAACCTCGGTCCATTTTGAGAAGGTTTAGTACCCGCACATGGAAAAACGTAAAAGGGGCCGCCGGGGGAGATAGGAGTGCCGGATTGCAAAACGGACAACGGGAAAAATGCTCGAAATCATGAGACGAACACGTATGCAAATGCGATGCACATGATGACATAATAAAATGCATGACATGGACAAAATGCAAAATGAAGAAAACCCAACCACGGAGGGAATATCATATATCAATGCTGAAAATGGCAAGAGTTGGAGTTACAAATATGGAAAGTTACTTCCGGGGTGTTACACTCCCCCCGCCTACTTATAGGCGCCTAGGCTGCGAAGCCGAGGGGGCGGGCGTGGGATTAACTGCGCCCACGTCCCCACGCCCCCACGATTTAACCCACGACGTTACTGCGTGCGATAAAAGGCGTGAAATCCTCCCGCACGATCAGATCCGGCTGCCATGCCGTCGGGGCTGCAACGGTAGTGGCGGGCCCGCCTTTGACGGGTCTGTCTTATCCTGTCACGCCGCTGGCAGATCGCCTGCCGCGTGGCGTCGTGTGGCGGGTTCAGCGAGGCGGCTTCCGGAAGCTTATCGAACCGCCCGCCGGATCCCACTGCGATCTTGAAACCTTTGAAGAGCAAGGCGGCCCTGCAAGGCCGACTCCAGCTAGTCGGCTCAAGATGGAGCAGCGGGCGAGTCAGTTCTTCCATCAAAGGGATGAAGCTGTCGAGGCTCCTCGACGGGCTGCCCTCGGCGCCTCCCCAGCTTCGGGGACTACTGTCGGAGTAATGGGCCACGGGTAGGCAAACCCGAGCCCCTGAACCTTTCAAAACATCGGGGCAGACTGCGCCCCTCAAGACGCCAAGACGAAAAGCCGCCTTCAGAAAGTCGGCAACAGAGTCGGCGACTACCCCTCTGGGCCGAGTCCCAGAGGCGGCCTCAAGACGAGCCGACTTTAAGCCGGCGACCTCAGGACAAGCCGACTCCAAGCCGGCGACCTCAGGCGAGGCCGGCTACAGGTAGTCGGCCCGCGACCCCAACCACCTCTTGCCTGGCCCGATCGCGAGCGGGATGGGATAAAGCCGCCTCGCCCATCCTTGCCCGGCCCATAAAGGCAGGTATGGCCACCAGGCGCCCGTGCATCGACGGAGATCTCCGTCCGTGGCAACCTTGTTACACGCCCGGCCCGACATCGGCGATCAGCCCGGGCGATTCCTGCATTCGCGATGGCACATGCATGCGACCGAAGACGGCGAGACCGCTTTGTCGGCGGGAGTACCAAGACGGCGAGCTCCCAAAAGCGGACCCGATGGAGTCGGCCTCCGGAGTCGGCCGGCCCCTCGCTGGCTCCACGCGCAATTAACTGAACAAGGCGGGGAATGGCAGCGGTGATATCGCCCGCGGGCGGCATCGTTGCTACATGACCCCATGACCAAGCTCAGCGTCATTAGAAGCACTCTGATGAATCTGCAGCCGGCAAGACCCGCCCGCGGCGGACAAGGGTTGTCGGCCCCTTGCTGGGCCGTTGACGGGGCCCACTAGTCGGCGGGCCCCAGAAGTCGACGAAAAAGACGGCGACTTAGAGACTGACGGCTTGGACCCACACCCAGCCGGATTACCGTTGTACCCCCGGGGGGTAGGCCTATAAAAACCCCCCGGGGCACCCATGCAAAGGGTTGGAATCTAGTAGTTTTAGACACACGCATAGAGGGAGAGAAGAGCTAGCCGTGCCCTTCTCCTTCCTCACCCCGAACAGCTCAAGGAGCATCTTGTACTCACTTTGCCATAGTGATCATGCGGAGACCCCGCAGAAAGCAGCGATGGGGTGTTATCTCCTCGGAGAGCCACGAAGCTGGGTAAGATTCGCCGGTGTGCATGTCTTCGCCTCATCCTGCTTTCGTGCACCGCGACGTTCTACTCGCCCTCCATGATAAGCCATCCTTTGGCATATATACGCACCCAACCCCGACAGAGCCACCGTGGCGGCAACGGAACTAAGCGCCAGCTCGCCGTTCTGCGCCATGCCTAACGCTCCCTAGCCCTCCGCGTGGCCTCATGCATGCCGGCACACACTGCGGCACCGTCGCCGTGGCCCGGCAAGCATTGTGGCGCCCTCTGCCGACGGCAGGCCCGCGCCTTCGTTCTGTCGAAACCACCCATGCGCGACAAATCCAACCTGGGTTAGCTTATAAACGGAGCCCGTGGACCTCCACGTTGATGCATAGCCCCCTAAACTCCCCGACCAAGCACTGCACCGCCATAACCATCGTCGGAGATCCCCGTTCACGGCCACCGCACCCCACCAGAACCCCGCCAAGCCACTAGGAGGACCTCGAGGAGGTCTCCTCCCCCAACTCCGGCCGCCTCGATCCGCCTCGGCCACCAGCTCGATTCACTCCGGTGTGGCCATCCTCGCTTCAAACCTCGTCAAGAGCTTCCTCGAAAGCACCCAATGATCTAACCCAGGCTTCAATTTGAACTCCGCAGCCCTCCCAAGCGAGATCCAACTCCACCCGAGCCGCCCGTCACGGAGCAAGGACCGCCGTCGACGTGGGGCTCGCCGGCGACCACCACCACCACCCACCAACGCAGAAGGTCACGCTGAACTTGTAGGTACCTTCCGAGCCTCCTAACTCACCGTGGATCGCCACGCTGGCGACTCACCGCAGAGCTCCCTAGGCGCCGACGAAGCTCTGCTTCTCCCCGTTTGAAATTTCAAACACGGGTGGGACCCCTCGTCAGTGTTTTCTTTTTCAAACCGTTTTCTGCAAAACGCCCGGGCGGTATCGTCTACCTTTGCACCTGACGGCTTCTTAGCGAAGCGTTTTATTTTATAAGTTGGCCCTGAAACTTTCTGTTTCATTACAGATGAGTCCCTGGACTAAAACCTTTATATCTTTTAAACAGAAAACGGTTTTTGATTGATTCTTTTTCTGTCATCTTTATTTTTCTGTCTAGTTTTTTGTCATATTTATTTGAAAAGTATTTGGAACACTTTTATGTGCACTCACGGTATTTACGTTAGTGCGTATTTTCTTATACCTTAGACACCGGAGGAGGTGACGGAACATGAACCGCCAAGCTAGACTCGACTACTCCGAACCAGGCAACCATGTTTGAACTTTTGATATGATGAGTGTTCGTTGCATGTTTGCATTAAGTAGTTTCATGGCATGTTTATTAGCATTTCGGTAAATGTTATATTACATGCAAAGTTGAGACAAGTGAGTTTCGAAAATCCATATGTTGTTGGTTATAAGTTTGCATGGCCATGTGATGGCATGAGAATGGGTAAGATGGCAGTGTTGTAGCATGCCAGTCTTATGCCAGACTATTTGACTCTAGTGTCAACGTGAATCAAGTCATGTTTCCATCCGTTTCCCCTTCCTGTACTACCACATGTTTTCCGCAAGGGATATGGCTTAGTAAGTTGCAAACCTCTTTCCTGGTACACACCAAATAGAGAGGCCGTGATTAGGGTTCCATGGCCCTGGATTAAAGCCAGTGATCCGGTCAGGGGGCATGGGTGTTTCCGGTTGGGACCGAGAGGGGGGCACCCCTTAGAGCGCGCATATATAAATCTGATCCCATGCTATTCGAGGTTGTGATCTCCCCGCCTCAAAGTTTTTCTTGAACGTTGTCTAGGGTGATTCCTGGCATCGTGAGGTGGGATGGGTGTGTACTACTTAGATGTGTTTCTACCGAAGTACCATAAACGGAACTAGTCCTTCGTGACTACGGAAATCCGTTGGCTGTGGGCAATTAGTACAAACTCTGCAGAGTCAAAATCCTTTGAATCATCTTATCCATGTCTGAGTACTATGTTCAACTTATCTTGTCAGTCTCAGTGACAAAAACTCCGGTGTATACTACATGAGTGTTAAGTCCGGCTAAATGATTATTCCTGTGGATGGACTAACCCGTTTATTATCGTGTGTTGAATAATTTTTTGTGAGTGTTATATCTCGTGAATTTATCAGATATGAATAATGATATATAAGCCCTTTCTGCGATGTCGCTCAGACGTCCGACTGTGGCACGCTTGTTATTTACTTTCTATATAATCCCTTTCTGCGATGTCGCTCAGACGTCCGACTGTGGCACCATGTTATTTACTTTCTATATAAGCCCTTTCTGCGATGTCGCTCAGACGTCCGACTGAGGCACGCTTGTTATTTCCTTTCTATATAAGCCCTTTATGTGATGTCGCTCAGACGTCCGACTATGGCACGCTTGTTATTTACTTTCTATATAAGCCCTTTCTGTGATGTCGCTCGGGACGTCCGGTATGTACGCTTGTTATTTACTTTCTATATAAGCCCTTTCTGCGATGTCGCTCAGACGTCCAACTGTGGCACGATTATTTATTTGTTTGCCCTTCGAGGCGTCGCTCCAGACACCTGATAGGTTTCTATTATTTTGTTGGGATTTCGGTAGGACTACCGCCCAACTTCCTTTTTACATATCATGTTGTGCACTATTTATTATTTGAATGTGCATTGTTATTCGCTCATGACACATTCATGCATGCATTTGTTATATCTTATGTCTGAACTATCTTGCGAGTACTTTCAAAGTACTCACCTGGCTTGTTGATTTGGCCAGATGTTGATGAAGGCGATCTCATGGATGAAGAGTTCGATAGCGAGTCCGCGCCTAGAGGAGTCCTGGGCCGCCTCGTATGCGATCCTGGATTTGGTCATCAGATTATATCCGCTTCCGCTGCCCAAATAAATTCATCGAGCCTCACCTCGACGCTCGATGAGCTGCCAGTTTAGGAGTTACGTTATCCACTCCACTGTGATATATCCACCACCACTTTTATCTCGAGTCAGTAGCATGCCACCACACCCTTGTATCATGACCGCCCCTATGTACAATATTGGCGTGTTTGTAATAAATTGTTGAGCAGCCTCAGCTCAACCCTGTAATATATTTAATGCTACTGGCCTTCTGTATCAAGTATTTGTCTACCAGTAAGGATAATTCTTCTTATACTGGGACCTAAAGATCGGTTTCTCAATAAGTATTTTATTGAAAAACCGGTCGTGACAGGTGGTGGGCGTACAGGTCGGAGGTCGAGCACCCAGAGGATAACTAATCGATCGAGTACGGTGTGCCGTTCATGAGGGTGCAGAGCCAGCCGGAGCCACAGGAGTATTCGTTCTCCCACCGCAAGAGGAGGTTGGATGGCGCGACGTTTCTTCCCTGCCGTTCTCCATGGTTCCCTTGATGCTCGCCTCGTTTCAATGGCGGCGGTAGGGTTTAAGGTAAGCTTTGCACTAACCTAATTTTCCACCTGCTCATGCTTACAATTAGTGTGAGAGCTAATGAAAATCATGCTTACAATCAGTCTCCGAGTACTACACCAATCACCCTTAAATAGCTCTGGACCTTTTGGTCAAAGTTGTGACACTGTGTACAAATAAACAAAAATAGATTGGTGCTTCTTTAAGAAAAGAGTACTCCCTAGAAAACTTCCAATATAAGATACTAGTATTTGGTTACAGGATTTGCTGCCGAGAAAGATCTGTCCACAGAGGGCGCCACACATCCCACTGGTGGTGGTGGATGCCAATGCATGCATGGAGCATGGTTGGTGTCGGTAATTTTTACTTGGCACACCTCGCACTCTGCATATATGCCGGTTCCATCCGTACATTTGTGCGATTCCGCCAAATGCAATGAATAACCCTGTTTGCACAGATAATGATAAAAGCGTGATTACATTATAGTGGCACTAGTTGATGAAACACACAAAATAAATAGAACAAAATATTGCGATAGTATCATTGTATGCCATGTCATGCGAGGCGAGATGGGCCTCAAGGACGCCTCATACGGTACGCCACGCCTCATACTGGAAATCGTCCCAAGTCTCCCAGGTACACCTTCTGCCAGTGATAAACATAAGTGTACAACGGTAGTACAAGGAGGGGCCTTGAGACATTCAAATCTATATTTTTGTGCTGATCAACTAAAATTAAGCACCCCAGTTTGCAGAAACACTTAAACATTAACAATGGGACTAGTTGATGAAACATACATTAACAAAGAGAAGCACTTTCTTTATCTACATTGGAAATGAAATGATAGAGAGGACACTCACTCTATTTTAACTGTATTATTACTTCATTTTATCAGTGACACTAGGGTCGAGCAGGTGGCAAACGAGGTGTACCGTCGTCAGAAGGATGAAGCCCGGGGTGCTTAGGCGGGATCTTTGTCAAGGTAGCTCTTTCAGTCCCTATCTTCCCCCTGATGTTTCTGTGGTAGCATTTGGGTTGTAATCCAAACTTGGTCGAGCTGGTGCTGTGTCCCCCTACCTGCCAAGCTTGCCTTCCACGCCAAGGAAAGTCCCATCCGGACACGGGACGAAGTCTTCAATCTTGTATCTTCATAGTCCAGGAGTCTGACCAAAGGTTATAGTCCGGCCATCCGGACACCCCTAATCCAGGACTCCTCGGTAGCCCTGAACCAGGCTTCAATGACGACGAGTCCGGCGGCAGATTGTCTTTGGCATTGCAAAGGCGGGTTCCTCCTCCGAATACTTCATAGAAGATTTTGAACACAAGGATAGTGTCGGCTCGCAAAATAAGTTCCACATACCACCATAGAGAATAATATTTGCACAAATCCAATTTCTTGGCGTATTTATTCCGCAGCGTGACATCACCCACGGCCAAGCCTTTATTCGAATTGTTTTCTTGTCCCACCTCGGTAGCGTTTAGCGAGGCGGTTTCCTTGGCACGTCTTGTCGAAGCAGAGATCGTGTCCCCTTATTCCGGGATTCTCATCAATACGGGCGTGGGAGATAAGCGAGTTTTACCAGGCTGGTGGGGACGCATAGCTTCGTCCGCCCATATAAGGGGATAAGGATCCACCTTTTCACCTACGCCTTCTTCCTCCTTTGCTCATCCATTTCTGCGCACTCGAGCTTGAGCGCCCAAGTCCGCACATCCCACCACAACTTTCTCCAGCCATGTCCGGAGCAGGGGTAAGTGGATGGTCTCCTCTGTCATGGAGGGACACATCAAGAAGCTGAGGAAAGCCGGATACTTGTCCAAGGACATCGCGCATCGGCTCCCAGACGAGGGGCAACTCATCCCCACCCCCAGGCCCCATGAGAGGGTGGTGTTCCTGACCCATTTCCTCCGCGGACTCGGTTTCCCACTTCACCCATTTGTCCGGGGGCTCATGTTCTACTACGGCCTGGACTTCCACGATCTGACCCCGAACTTCATCCTCAACATCTCGGCGTTCATCGTCGTGTGCGAGGCCTTCCTCTACATCCAGCCCCACTTCGTCTTATGGATGAAGACCTTCAATGTCAAGCCGAAGGTAGTGAGCGACCGCCAAGTGGAGTGCGGAGGTGCCATGGTGGGCAAGATGCCCAACGTCCTATGGCTTGAGGGCTCCTTCGTGGAGACCATAAAGGGGTGGCAATCGGGGTGGTTCTACATCACCGAGCCGCGTGAGCCTAAATGGGCAGCGGCCCCCGAATTCCGATCTGGCTTCTCTACACGGCTGACCTCCTGGAAAGAGACGGTCCTGTCGTGGGGTAATTCAGAAGAGCTGACCGGACTCCAAACCTGCGTCCAAAACCTGGTGAACAAGAAGCTCAAGCTCGTCAACGTAGTCCAGGTCATGCTCATCCGCCGGATCCTCCCGTGCCAACAACGGGCCTTCAGCTTGTGGGAGTTTGATCCGGCCTGACACCAAACCACAAGCAGGCTCTTCGACACTACGTACAAAGATGCCCTCGGAAGGTGCTGTTCCAGTATGCCGAGGCTCCCGTGATCCGCCACCGAGGATCGCGGATTCAGCAGACATCAAGCCAACGCGGTAAGCTATTACCCTTCACGGGACACTTGTTTTTCATAGTTTGACTCTATGCGGGATCTATACTCCTTACCTTTGTGACAGTTGGCGAGAAGATGTCCGGCAGATTGATTTGTCCGGCTCCCTTGCCGAAGACCAGCGGACGCCCGCAGCGGGGCTGCTGGTTCCGGCACCTTACGTGGTGCCGAGAAGAAGAAAGAAGAAGGCCACGGGAACTCGAAGGAGCTCCCGGCGCCAAGTGGTGTCGGACTGATCGTCCGATGACTCCGAGGCGGACTCCTCCCGTGAAAACGAGGAGGAGGAAAGAGAGGCCTCTCACCCAGCGTGGGGGGGAGAAGAAAAGGAAGGCCGCCCCAGCGTGGCCGGAGGGTCCAACAAGGGAAGGACCCTTCCTCCGGACTACTCCACCAACACCAACGACGGCGAAGAAGAGTGGCCACCCAGGGCCAAGCCCCTGGCGAAATCGTAAGTATCCGGATACCAGAATAACTCATGGCGTTCCTTTGTTGCACAGTACCTTCTGACGCCGAATATAATCATGCAGTCCGCCCAAGGCCGGGCTCGATGCTTCGACGAGCATCTCCCTGGGTTCGTCGGATGTGAATAGCACTTCACTTCCGGCCGCCTCCTCTCCTCGTGCTGCGGATGATGCCGAGGTGGAATCCCAAAAGGGCCCAAGCCAGGAGGAGGTAGTCCTGGAGGCGCCGCAAGGCAACCTCCCAGACTCCAGGTGCAAAGGGGACAAAACCCCCAAGGGCTCCAAGTCCGGCCCTAGGCCGGACACCGCACCGGAACCTTCAGTGGTTCCGGAGTCCGGCAGGCGGCCCCCACGTACAAAGGGCAAGCCTACGACGCCGGTGACCTCCATCCACCGGAGGCACCGGATAATTTGCTAGAGGTGCTTAACGGCGCCTCCATCGACGAGGGGCACCGCACTATTATGAGTGTGGTGATCCAGAAGGTTCAGTCCGCCAAGAGCGGGCTGACTGGCTCCGATGACCCGTCTAACATGCTTTGAGGTATGTATTTAAGATATTTAAAAATATTACCGCATAGACAGTAGCCCCTGATGCTCAGTTTGGTGTTCGGAAAGAAAAGCCGAACTTAGGATCTAAAAGATATACGCAGGAGTCTGACATAAGTATGTCAATATGGGAATGTAGGCTGCGCTGCTGACCGCTGCCGCACTGACTGCGGAGGTCGATGCATTGAAGCAGAGCCTCAAGCGGTCCGAGAACGAGCTCGGCCTTGCCAAAAAGCAGCTCGAGGACAAGGAAGGTAAGTAATACCTTATGTAAGTATATAAAAAGATGTGGTTGCAAAAAATGATAGGACCAACGTGAGTATTGCAGGGGCCACGAACAAGGTGGCGACCCTGAAGGAAGCGTTGTCCAAGGCTGAAAACAATGCGGCCGTGGAGCGCACCGAGCGAGAGAAGCAGGAGGCGCGGGTGGCGGAGATGCAGCAAGAGCTCCAGGCTCTCGTGGAAAAACACGAGAGTTTGGAGCTTGACTCAAAGACTCGAGATTCTGATCTCGCCTCGGCCCTTGAGAGCGCCAAATCTGCTAAGGCCAAAGCCCAAAAAGCCCTCCAGGAAATTGAGGCGATGAAGAAGATAGCGGCGGGTAAGGCATTCTTTATGCAAAGCAAGCACGTGAAAGTGAATTACTTGTTACTTACCCGAGTCCGGAGCTCTCCAGAGCATTCGCAGATCTTCCCCTTGATGTGTCGGCTGTCGCATTCTACCGAGCCGAGGAGGGGAGCTCGACGGAGAAGGTGTTCTGGTGTCAGCATGCTGAGGCCGGACACCCGGTGCCCTTGAGCGACCAGCTGAAGCAGCTGGTCGAGCTCCATAAGGTGGACGAACAGGCCATGAGGGGTCTCGTAGTCCGGCTGTGGCCTGGGGAAGCCATGCCTGGGAGCTACTTCGGGCTGGTGAGGCGGCTGGTGGACGCCTGTCCATGGATTGAAGTCATCAAGCACTCCGTATGCATCGAAGGTGCCCGTAGGGCCCTTACCCGTGCTAAAGTGCACTGGGGCAAGATGGACGCTGAGAAGCTTGTGACGGACGGACCACCGCCGGGCAAGGAGCATCGCAAACCTGAGATGTATTATGAGGGCGTCCTGAAGGGTGCCCGCCTTATAGCGGATGAATGCTCCAAAGATGTAATTTTTGAGTAAACTCGCATTTCTTATCATGTACGCTGAAAACTTGTTCATATGCGTTAAGCAACGCTTTTGAATTTAAAATATTACCTTCTGTGCGGACGTTTATTAAATTTGAGAGATGGCGAGTCGTCGGCTTCTGTCCCCATGCCACGAGTGCTGGGGTGTTCGGGATAAACTTGAGCGTTCTTTTTCCCATTTTTGGGTCCTCCGAGGGAGGCGCTCAACATAACGAACAAGGCAATCAGACTATAATGCTTGAACACTCTCACTTAGCCATAGAATTCTATAATTTTAAATTTCGGCAAAGCCCCTAGTATTCGGAAGACCAAGTTCGGGGCGCTATCCACGCCTAGGCCGGACAAAGCCGGCTGCTCGCTCTAAGCGGCATAAGTCTTTAGGGACTCAAAAACCTCTCGAACAGCGACCAGCTCTCGCCCTATCATGTCGGTCAGTTTTAGCTTTCTCCACTGAGGTGCTTAGCCCAGCTCAACCGGGGCACAATCGCAGTGGTTCTCCCAGTGCTACCTTAGCCGATATAACGGAACGTAAGGTACCAAAACATGGTAGCCGGGCAAACCCAACTATTGACCCAAGACATGATTCGGAGCCGATGCATATAATGCTATAAGTTCGGGGTGCCGCACTTGTGAAAGTGTTCGGACTTGTCACACCGTATTTTGGGGTACTTAAGCCCCTGGTGTATTTGGCCGTACCAAAGTGAACGGGTGCAACATGTCATTAATGAACATATATAGATAAAAAAAGGAATGCAATAATAGACAAAAGCTATGTGTTGTTGTTCAAAAAGGCTGCGGTAAAAGCAGAACGATACAAATAGTGCGATAAGCAAGGGACGGGACTATTTGACATGTCACCCTCCAGGGGCGAGCTGCGGGATGATATGTGAAACAAGTATACTGCTCGTTATAGAGACCACCTGGACACTCGACATAGCTTTCTGCTTCCCTGGCTGTTGCATCATGTGTTCGGCGATTCTACTGCCGGACAGGCCTTCCGGAGAGCGGAGTCCTGAAAGTAAGAAAAAAATAGATGACAAAATCGGGAGCCCCTAGTGCGGTTGAGCCGCATTTTGGGCATGCCGTGGTCGTGCCCCTCCCCCTATGCCCATGGTATTTCCAGAGCGTAATTATGTATGCGTAGTACTGGTTTTGCAATTTCAGGGGCGGGGTTGGGGCCGCATTACTCGCATGCTCGGAACATGCCATGCGGTCTTGTTGTAGGTTACTCCGGGCGCGCTTGACGGTGTCCGGACGTTTAATAGCCGGACTCGAGAATTGCCTTGAGAGTCTGCTTTGTACTTCCGCCGCGAGGGCCGATGTATGCTCCTCCGTTCGGAGAGAGCGCTCGGAGTAGGGTATTACACCACAATGGTGGCCTGAACCAGTATAAATCTTGTGTCTCTCGTGCTGTTCCGTTAGTAGTTTAGGTCCCAGCGATTCGGCGAGGTGCGAGATGGTGGAGGGTTGGATCTCCGCACGCACCCCAGTGTTCAAACCTCAAGGGTCTGCCGGAACCCGAAATCTGACATTTGGCGCGCCAGGTAGGGGTGCGCCGAAATCCACCTTCTGCCACCTCGCGTTCCGTCGCATCGTCATCACCATGTCTGGCGACCAAGCGGGCAACCCAGATCCTTGGGCGGCGTGGCCCGCCCGTGAGCCGCTTCGCCTCGGCGACCCGATGCCCAGCAGCTCGCACTCCGCGAGCTGCGGAGCAGCGGGAGAGCAGCGGACAGGCTTCGGCGACTCTCACGCCTTGGCGGCGGTCGGCGGCAAGGGCCTCCAATCACGCCCGCGACCACGTCACCATACACCCGCCGGGAGCGAGCAAACTCGAGGCAGCGCTCACGGTGGCCCGAAGCTGCTGCGGTGCAGGCTCTTTGGAGAGCGGCCGCGACGTCTTCTTTGGAGCGAGTGGCGGAGCTCCTGGGCTTCGACGCCTCGGGGGCTCACCCCTTCTGCACCCAGCTTCCATCTCAGGCCCAGGGCGGCCCGCACGGGGGCTCCGCGCGTGCCCGCGGGCTCCATAGCTACTCCAACACCGGCGAGGCTGTCAGCACCGGGCCGGCGGCGGGGTTGCCCCCGCCCCCGGCCCGCGGAGAAGAAGGACTCGACGTAACCCACGGCCCAGGTGGACCGCCGTGCCACCACCCCACGGTGGGCGCATCAAGCAGAGCCGCATGGCACGCTCAGCACTATGGCGTGGCCTTCGGGATAACAGCGCCAGAAGTATACGTGCCCCACATGATGGACCAAGGGCACCCGCATGAGGGAGAACAAGGCTCGCTCCTCAGCCCGAGCTGGGGAGATGAGGCGCCGGAAGCCGAGCCCTTCCAGGAGCCTCGAGACGGTCCCACTGGTCACGCCGGGGGCGACGATTATCGGGTACCGCTACTTCCTCAAGAGCAAACATACGCTAACCATAGGTCGCAGGAGGTACAGGTCGCCATGACGAGCGGCTGCCCCGCTCCCGCAGTCTCCTACCCCTCGGGAGGGGGGCGCAGGGGGCTGCCGGAGAGGGGCAGAGATCCGACATCACCACCGCGGCGTTCGGAGCAAGGCGTTCTCAGGAGGTAGGCCCTCTGCTGGGGAGGCGCCTCAGGGCCTGCCCCTGGCGGAGGACCCGTGGTCGTCAGGGGAACTGCTGGCGACCGCTCTACCCCATCGGCGGCGTCCTGGTTTCCGATCATCGTTGATGGCACTAGAGTGTGGCGCAAGGCGGGGCCCTCGTCTGGCGATATGAAGCAAGTCCGGTACCTGTGAAGAAGGCCCAGTGCCTGTGAAGCTCGCCGCCCCGTGACACTCTCACGTAATAATGAGTGGGGTTGTACACGCCCCGGAGTCTCAGGGGTGCCGGCCTCAGGCCCCTGGGGCTCCCTCCCACGCCCAGTGGCAGCACTTAGCTCCGCACTAGTGAGAAGACGTCCAAGACTAGACTAGGTGCCGGACGCGGCTTTTCTTCTGCTTTCTTCGCCTTTCCATTTGGTTGTCGCTTTCCCCCGCTGGATTTAAGTTAGATTCGAATTCGAGATTTGCGTGTGTTTGGGGAAGGGGTGCTTAGTCTCATTCGAGCAAATCTCTCACGTTTCGGTTGCCACTCCGCCTCAGCTGCCTCCCCTCACGAGCCCTCGCGAGCCGGGCCAGGCCTAGCTTGCGCACAGCCCAGCCTGCCGCCGCCGCGTCCTCTCCGGAGGGTTTTTACTGCAGGTCCTACGGATTCGATCAGGAGACACTCAAGTCACCGCAGCTCCCACAGGCTATCTCAGGGCTCGTACAAAACAAAGGTAAACTGGCCAACCAGCGCGTCGCTTAGCCAACCACTTGGCGCGGGCGTATGGGTGATGTAACATCTGCTAATACGATGAACACAAGTTTTACATGAGGGGCTCCCCCTCCCAAAATGCTCTCACAGCCATCAGGCCAAAGCCTGAGTTCTATTCATGCAGGGTAGTGGAATAGGGACAATACATAATCAGTCGGATAAATCCCCCAATGCGTCCTCAGGAGCACCTCCCGAGCCGTTGCTGGCGTCGCTGGCCTCGCCGTCATTGTCTGTGTGGCCGTCGGCGGCGTCAGGGCCGTTCACCACGCCGCCCTCGTCGGCAGCCACGATCACGCCGTCGTTGTCCGAAGCAAAGGCCCTGACGAGAGCATCCACACTGTCTTCCACCCGGTCGCCCGAGTCGCCCGGACGGCACAGGGAACTGAAGGCGATGGCTGCGTCAAAATCGAAGTGGGGTCCATGTTCGAGATGGCCCGAAGACACGAGAAAAGGCGCGCCCAAGCAGCGCGCGGCTCCTCTCCTCCACCAATCTATTGGCCCTGACCGACCGCGCCTCCAGCCGCGCCACCACATCGGTGAAGAACTGAATGTTGCCGGCGTAATTAACCGTGTGCGGCTCGCCAACAGCCGCCTCGCAGATGTTACCCAAGGCTGTGTTGGCTCTTTCCCGGAGCGTGGTGAGCATGGGGCCGTGCTCGTGCTCCAGGATTCGCCGCTGACGCATCTCGTCCGCATTCTGGCGCGCGACGGCCTCGGCCTCCTCCACCCGTTGGCGAAGAAGGAGCACCTCGGCCTGAGAGGTGGTCGACTCCCCCTGCGCCACCTCGAGGGCAGACCGAAGAGTATCGGCCCTCCGCGTCGCCTCCTCCAGCTTGGCCCTCAAGGCAGCAGTCCAGCCTTCAGCCTCGGTCCTGATCAACCCCAGCCTCGCCTCAAACTCGCGCTCGAGGTTCAAGCGCGTCGTCGCCACTCGGCGTCCGACCTCCTCTAGGACGCGGGCTTCCCGTGCAGCGACCTCATCCTCCGCCCACGTCACCAAGCGCTCCCTCATCTCCAAGCGCGCTTTCGTACTGTGGCGTTCAGCGGCTTCAAGCGTCAACGCCTCCTCACGCTTTCCGGAGCTCCGCCGGTCGCGGAGGCCACCTTCATCGACGCGAGGGCTGCCTCGCGCAGCTCCACTTGCTCCTCCAGTGAGTGGCACCGGGCTAGGAGTTCCCGTGCCCGCTCCTCTGCCGCCTCTCGCCGCCTGTTAGCTTCCCGGGCCTCCTCGACAGCCCGAGAACAGGCCTCTCGAGAGGCTGCCAGCGACACCTTGGCCTCTTCATCATCAAGACCGCGCTGGTGGCGCGCAAGGGCGACAGCACCCTCCAGCTCACGCCTCTCTGCGGCCAGGCGCAGGCCCTCGGCCTCAAGGCGCGCGTCTTCGTCAGCGAGCTCTTCACCAAGAAGGCTCACCACGTCAGCCGCCCTTCGAAGAAATCCTTGGCGAAGGGCGCGGCGCTCCCGGGCGCGCTCGTGCACGTCTTCCACACCATCAACCTCCCCAAGCGGGCGCCGGGAGCCACGGATCAGCATTCCCCCTCCGGGCAGGGGGCTGGGGGCTGGCACCCTCGCGACGGTCGGACACGCCGCGTCAGAAGCCCGGTCTGGAGCCAGCCCACCCCCAGACGAAGAGCGCAGGAAGCGCCTCAGCCAATCGCCGTCCACGACCAAGCGAGAAGCCCACGGCAGGCTAGCTATGCCACGAGAAGGCTCGCGAAGAAGGGTCGTGAGGCGCGCAGGGCCTCGATGCGACTCAGGACGGTTTGCCTCCCCGTCGTCCTCACCACAAGGGCTCCACCGCTTGGAGCGCTCAAGGACGGGAAAGAGGGCAAAGCCAAGGGGGACGGCCCTTCACCCGTCTTCGTGAGCTCGGCAGGAAGGGGCCTGCAGGGCAAGGATCAGTACAAGTAGCAGGAGGATCAGGAGCTGGAGAAGGAAAAGGCTTACTCATCAGTGGCGAAGTACTTCCTCAAGGCTTCAGGCGACAAGGGTAATCATCGCCCAGGGCCTCCCTTCTCTTCCGGAGGGCCTCGAAGTCCATGTGGAAGCGACCCAAGATTCGAGCGTAGGGGTCAGCCTGCGATGAGGGAGAAGCATCAAGGCAACCTGCGTCAGGGACACCCAACTGACGCACGCTGCTGGTCGCCTCACCAAGAGAAGCAGCGGGGGCCTCGGGGGCTCCATCCACAGGCGCTACAGGCGGCTGCCTGCCGCCCTCAGCCGCGGCAGCATGAGCCTCAGGAGCTGCTCCCTCATGAGCGTCGCCCGGGGCTGTCACCCCGGCGGGGGTCCCTTCGTCCTCAGGCGGCTCGTGCCTCCCTGCTCCGCCACTTGAGGAGGAGTCGCCTTGGCCGACTGGAAGGGTTGTCACCATCACTGGATTCTCGCGAGGCCCCTGGAGACCAGCGGGGCGCGGCCCCCATTCATCGAAGATAGGCATCTGGTTCACAAAATCACCCATGTTCTGGCAGAGGTACAGCAAGGCCCCTCCATGCCGGATGCCACCAGGGTTGGGGCCGCCAGTCAGGAGCAGGAGCACTTTCCTTAGTGCTTCAGGTGACAGGTCTTCTTCCTGGAGCCTCATGCGATCACCAAGCCCGCTGAAGGCCCACATCCGGTGGGAATGGCGTTGGAGAGGAGCAACGCGGCACATCAGGAACTCCTTCACCACCTTGGGCGCTGTCACAGCAAGCGACCTCAGGAACGCGAAGCGGTGCGAGAAAAAGATGAGCCGAGGGCTTGAAAGCGTCTCCTCGCCCTAGCCTGAATTGGGGACAGCAGGCGAGGTTGGCTCCGATAGCAGGGGGTTGGGCACCCCCACATCCACGTACAACCACCTCTCGCGGAACTCAGCCGCAGGCGGAGGCAGGCTGAAGTCTATCCCTGAGGCTGCTGTCTTGGGCGCGGCGATGAAGCTCACGCACGCCGAGCATTGGGTGGGGTCGACAAGGCGCAGAGAGAAGAAGTGGCGCAGCAAGGCAACCGAAGGAAGGATGCCCATCATTGCTTCACAAACGAAGGCGAAGACCGAGAGGAGAGTGATGGACTCAGGACCCAGATGCATCATGTGGATCTGATAGTGGGAAAGCATGGCATTGAAGAAATCAGAAAAGGGGGGAACTAGCCCGCCTGTGGCGTCAGAAATAATCTGGACCTCGGTGACTATCCTGTCGATGGAGAAGTGGGACGCGGGCCAGGCCGTCGTCCTTCCGCATTCGTTGAAGGTGGTAGCCAGAGCCGAACTAACCTTGCCCAAGCCCTCTAGATTGAGTATGATTGACGGGTCGACGGCGGAGGCCGCCGGCGGCGGCGAGCGAGGCGGAGGCACAGGTTTCTTCCCTTTCCCCTTCTTCGTCGGAGCCATGGCGATTGAAAGTGGGGGGGGAGATTCGAGATTGGATTGAAAATGGAAGCTGGAGTTCGAGAGGGGGAAGGACATGGGCGCACGAGCAGCAGAGGGGGGAACGGATGTGTACAACAGCGTGTCCGCCTAGCAAGGCACGAAATAAGGAGGCGTGGGGGAACAGTGCCGCCCACGTCCAATCAACCGCCACGCGGCGCCCTAAGGCATAGGCGGTTAGGGCCCGCGATGCTTCGCACTTGCCCTTTCGCCTCTCTGCTCGGCCAAGTTCGGGCGCGCTGTGGGCCCGGAGGCTACTGTCGGCATTCTAGGGACGGGGGTCCCCTGACTTGCCTGCCTGCGGCCTGAGGCGTGGCTCAAAGGAGGCCTAGGACAGCCCATCTTCATCAACGCAAGCTCAAGAACCTCGCGAGGGGCCAAGCCTCGCGGGGCGGACGACAAGGAGCTTCCTCAGGCACGGCCTCGTCGGTGGCTCATGACGAGGCGGAGAGTTCAAGGCAGGGTACCTCGCGAGGTGCCCAGGACGCAAGCCATGACGACCAAGGGCGCCAGCCGGGCACCAGCCCGCGCAGTGTCCTCCTTTCCTCTTTGGTGCAAAGGGAGCAAGCGCAGGCGAGAGCATCAAGCAAAGGCATCCGTTTCGGTGCAACAATACCAAGACCAGCCCAACGGCTGGAAGGGAGTCATCGTGGAGCCCAAGCAGGCGTCATCACCGTGAGCCTTTGGCAGGCGAGGACCAACTTTAGTCAGGATAAGTGTACCCGCTGTTCCCCTTCAAAATGGCCAATTGTTGGTGCCCTTCCCGCTCAATATTTGGGAAGAGGCCCAGGGCCTTCACCTATAAATAGGAGTAGCCACCCCCAGGGCAGGAGGATCCACCCCCGGATAAGATCGGAATCCTCATCAAGGAACCAGTAGCTAGAGCGACTGAACACCACCTAGCAGTTCATTACACCCACCAAGAACAGACCCTCGCGAGGCTGTTTTTCCTTGTATTGTTCCTCATCAGCCCCAGAGGCAATCTACCACACCACACACTGGAGTAGGGTATTACACCACAATGGTGGCATGAACCAGTATAAATCTTGTGTCTCTCGTGCTGTTCCGTTAGTAGTTTAGGTCCCAGCGATTCGGCGAGATGCGAGATAGTGGAGGGTTGGACCTCCGCGCGCATCCCAGTGTTCGAACCTCAAGGGTCTGCCGGAACCCATAATCCGACAACTAGTACTAATACCTGCATAGTGGGAACACCTTCAGGTTTGGTACATACTAGTAGGTGTGAGCAGGCTTGCACTTAATTGTAGCACTAGTACTTTCGAATGTGATGGGAACAAAATAAAGATAAATTGATGGGTTTTGGTTTCAAGGCCCGAAACGGCTCCCGATGAGTTTAGTGGAACATAAATTTTAAGTAGACTACACTGCTCAGATGCGAAAATATGTTACTGTCAAAAATTGGCACAAAATACGAAGGAGACCAATGGAAGTACTACTATCAACCCATGATTTAACTACTCGCATGCGCGCAGTGGAGTAGTAATGTCTTTCTTACGCCCTCACATCCACTCAATTTGCATGCGCTGTATTAATTGACCATCAATGAAGTGAAGGACTTTACACGCGTCAAATTATCACATGGGGTGGATCTTGGTACAAAATTGCGTCCGTCCATGTACCCGCGTGTGCGTGCGAGGGAATGAGTGCGTGCGTGGCATGCGTGCGCATCTTTGCTTCGTGCATGTACCGCCAGTGTGGCTCAGGGAGGACGAGTACATTCTTCTGGAACCAGCAGCACGTCCACATGATGAATCCACACAAGGATGTCGCGACAACGCCTCCACATGTGCCACGTGGCTTCATGAACTGTAAGAGAGACACTGTGTAGCGTGCCATTGTGTTTTGCACATACTCGAAGTACTAGTAAGGTACACGTGCATTGTACGCGTCAGATTTTTCAACCAAATTATGAATAAATACCACACTATAGCGTGTAAGCTCTGAGTCATATATGCTTGATGTAGACCATCGTTTAATTCTTATAGTTCATCTCATTCAAAATCAATTATCTTTTATAAAAAACCTAGGGCCTCTTTGATTCGTAGGATTTCCAAAATGCGGGAATAAGAAAAACATGGGATTAGAGTGGAATGTCATCTTGAATCCTACAGGATTGTACAAGTGTTTGATTGTGCATAGAAAAACGCAGAATTCTTTCAAAGAGGTCTGAATGGATGGGATGTTTCCTATGAAATCTATTGCAAATGAATCATATGGAATAATTCCTATGTTTTACAATCCTATGAATCAAACAACCAAGATAGGAAAAATTCCTAAGGATTAGAATCCTCCAAAATTCCTTTGAGAATCCTTTGAATCAAAGAAGCCCTTAATCTATTTTATGATTCATGGAATTGTGCGTTGTAAAGCATAAAGTAAAAACAAATAATGGCAATTCAACTAGAAAAAAAGTTTGGGCAGTTATGATACGAAAGATTCTAGAACAAAGGAGAACCACTGTTGTTTTGATATTTGTGCATTATGCTTAAGTTCAACCATGGAGTCTGCTAGATTGTACATGTGGCAAAAATCCGTGGGGGCCTAGAAGATGGTGCGAGGGGCCGAGTGGAGGGAGGCTATGAAGGAGTGCACAAGCTGCGAGATCGATATTTAGAGAGAGGGCGAGAACGTTGTTGCGCCGCAAAGGGCGAGCCATGAAAAATGTCCCATGAGCTAGGGGCCAAGCATTGCTAATCCTTTACGAGGAGGGCCAATTCATAAACTTAAACCATTTTTACCAGAATTTGTATAATTATCACATTCATATTAGCCTCGATATATAGTGATGGTAGGGGGCCCTTGCCCCCTTTGTCTTCGCCATTGTGCTTGTGTCCCGAGAGATGAAGCGGAAGGCATGGATGATGAGAGCGGGGCGTTTGATATATAATTAATGTGGGTGTATTAGCTATATACGTAATCCTATATAGAGAGGTATAGATTGATCGATGTTGACGTGGGAAAGAGGGAGAGACCTCACTAGATATATAGATTGATCGGTTTATGTGGAAAACTATGAAAGACCTAGCTATATACACACACACACATAGAGTAACAACGATCGTTGCGCATGCACGTGAGAGACAAAGAATGCCCAATATGATGGAGAGGGGGATATGTGTGTGTGCCTTCATGGGAGACCGACCTGAAGAAAAATATTGCATGTGTGCGATGGATAATGCCGACTGGTAGTGTTTGTGCATGCATGCACGAGAGAAAGTTAGTGGCACAATTATAACACTACAAAAAAATACACTTCCGTGATGATACGTGTTTGTCACAGTAGGTCACGTTTTTTGTCATGCATGTACATCCATGACAAATTTATGACAGAATCAAGATAGTCATACCTGTCTTTGTCGTAGAAGTGTTCCATGACATTACCAAAATTATCATCACGGAAGTGTCCACTTCCATGACGATAAATCTCGCGTCACAGAAGTGCTTTCGTCAAGGGTGACCGACACGTGGCATCCACCGTAACGGAACGCCATTAAGCTATCGGGTCGGATTTTGGATCCGATGACCCGTTAACAGCCCCGACCAATGGGAAATTTCCACGTGTAAAATCATCATTGGCTGGAGGAAACACGTGTCGGCTCATCGTTGGGACAGATGTCATCCACTCACAGGACAGAAGGCGCCTATGATACGTCGACACGTGGCACGACCCATCAAGTTTAAATGGGTCGGCCCAACTAAAGGCCCACAAGATTTTGCGGACCATAATGGGCCGGCCCAGTTAAAGGCCCATTAGATTTTGCGGACTATAATGGGCTGGCCCAGCTAAAGGCCCACAAGATTTCACGGGCCATATTAGGCCGACCCAGTAAAGGCCCACAAGATTTTTGTGTGCCATAATGGGCCGGCCCAGGTAAAGGCCGACAAAATTCTTGCGGATCATAATGGGCCGGCCCAGCTAAAGGCCCACGAGATTTCACCGACATTAATGGGCCAGCCCAGCTGTAGGCCCACAAAAATTTGCGGACCCTAGTAGGCCGGCCCATTATAACTGGCTGCCATGTTTTGGGCCAAATGCTGGCCCATATTTGATCCAGTCCATTAATGGTCTGCCACGTTCCGGGCCTAATTATGGCCCATATAAGACCCGGCCTGTTAAAAGCCTCCCACTTTCTGGGTCTAATCACGGCCCAGATCAGGTCCGGCGCTTTAAGAGGCTTTGGGCTCAATTATGGCCCATATCGATTCGCCCGTTATTTGGGCGCTATGCTTTTGGGCCCACTTGCTAAAGGCCCATTTAGTAATTCGGCCTGATAAGCCTGTTAAGGGCCCATTTAACATTTCGGCCCTATATTAATTTCGGCCTCTTAAAAGTCCATCATATAGTTGGGCCTAACTACGGCCCGGTTTGCATCCGGCCTGCTCGCAGCCGATATCTGATTGGGCCGAACAAGGACCGAGATAACTTTGGCCTGTTAAAAGCCCGTGAATTGATTCGCACAATCATGGGCCGGGGTCCATTTCGCTGCTGCCGCCCGTGAGCTATTCGCACGCGTTTGTGTCCAGCCTACTTCTAAGCCTCCTAAAGCCCATTGAGTTTTCTTGCGAAAATAGGGCGGGGTTACTCGGCCTATTAAAGGCCGAATCTACTAGTGGGCGGTTTGACGGGGCCCATGATGCGGATCATACATCATGATTGCATGACGGCCCGATTATGTAACGTAATTTTACGGTTTGGCGGTTTATCGCGAAGACAGGATATATATACAAGAAAATAATTGCAGCAGCATCGTGAATAAGAAAAAACCTAGACTATACAATAAATAAATTATGGCATATTACATCCACTTTGGGCATCAAAGTTCGCCACTATGATAATAAAGCACAAGCGACATGATTACATACACTTTGGGCATCAAAGATCTCCACCAAAGGCAAATAAACACGCCAACAAAATAATATACAAAACCGACAGACTTCAATAGAGTTCAAGAAAGGTTAGCCTTTGGGAGCTGCAACAAGTAAGCAGCCGAAAGCAAGATGATGAGACTGCGCTTGTTCAACACTTATATCTTCCTCTCATTGAAAGATAAACAAACAGATGTATGATAGGTTTTGCACATAAAAGTATCGATCTTGACAATTCATCACATTTCTTCTTGTGAATAAAATGACCACAGTTTAAAATTGCATTAACACAATATGGTATTGTTTAGGTCAAGACATGGCAGGAAATGACATTGTGAAGGAGTTGGCAGCTTCACGACACCACTGGATTACAGATCAAGAACTCATAAGTATCAATGGTTAGTGTGATGTCAATTTATCCCATTTCAGATTGGCAAATAAAGAGACGGCTTAAATAATACTCCCTCCGTCCGGAATTACTGGTCATCAAAGTGGATGTGTCTAGAACTAAAATACATCTAGATACATCCATTTCAATGACAAGTATTTTCGGACGGAGGGAGTAGTAGAATTTTTTTATGGTGATATGACATTGTTCATAGTTAAGACATTGCAGAATATGACATTGTCTTGTAGTGGGTAGGTTCACCACACCACCGGATTACGGATGAAGAAATGAAGCATACATGGAGTGCAAAAGAAGATCACTTGCTTTGTATAGTTTAATTTACATGGTATGAAGAAGGAACTTGGTTGTACAACTGAAAACTTAAATTGAGAAGGACAAACTTTTGTTTATGAACTACATAATAAACTTTAAACATGCAATTTGATGCAAACAACAAAAATAAACAGCTGTTGTAGTTATGCCTAACCAAATATACACAACAAAGTTTGAAGGCTTGAGAAGGACAAACTTACATTACTGGTGAAGACAGGCTCTATAAAGCCCTTGTCCATGCTGATGGGGGGTGGGGCAATTCAAGAAGTTTAGCACAGAATGTTCTTCATAAGCATTCCCTTTATTCTACATTTTTTAAGAGTAAATATAGATGTGATAATATACGAAAAAATGGAGAATATTTAAGATAAGATGAAGGGTGATGCTACATAACCAAGTAGCTATAAATGTATGTGCAGCGATACAGGCAAAAGGCACAGCCAAGAGCAATGCACAACTAAACTTCTTTAGTACCAACCTTATGGTAAGAGTAAATATAGATCTGATGTGTAGAAAATGGAGGGCAAAGGAAAATAAGCTGCAGAGTGATGGTACATGAACAACTACCTGTCAATGTAAGTACATTGATAAAGGACAGCATGTACTTACAAGAACAATGCGGAGCTAAAAATTCATTGGCATTGGATATATTCTACACTAATATAACCATTCATACAGATCAAATAATTTGGAGCGAACAATTGATAAGCAAGCTATCATGCATACTGCTGTCACATAATGAACCGGGTATGTATGCAAGTACAGTGATACAGGACAACAGTTACTAACAAGAGCAAAGCAGCAGGCAGCATATTTGCGATATCCTGTTGTTCTTTTCAAACTGGAATTCTTTTTCGAGCAGATTTCCTGCAAAAAGATCCATAAGGCACATGCGAAAAAGTAGAAGTTCAAATTGTCATGTGATTTCATAGACGATTACCTCATCCCGAATGAGACCAGTGCATAACAAGGTTTTTCCATTCAATGTCTTCTAAATTTAGCACAGAGACTTCACCGAAATTAGTTTATAGACTTGCCATCAAAGTGTGATTTCCTCGGGTAACACCGATCTTTGCTGCAATGCTTCCTTGAAAAGCACAAGCAAGCTTTGCTCATCATGACTATCCAGATTGACCCTCACCTAGTTACAACAATGTAATGTAAATCATTGATGTGTTCGATCAGCAGAAAACAGGAAAATAGTAACCACGAATAATAGCACTTACACGCAAGTTGGACAGGAAGAAGTGAAAATGGTGTTTGTCTTCACTATAATCTTCCCATGATGGGAATATATGCACGTAGTCCCTAACAACATTGAAAGCATTGTCTTTTAAACTGGGAATAAATGGAATGGGGTTCCAATCTGCAGGAATTGGCCGTCTCGGAGTTGGGATAGGTCTTGGCCGGTGGACTTGCTGTACTTTTTTGCTCGAGTGGGATTTTTTTTGGTAATGCAGTGGTGCTATGGCAAATGAAATCGGTATACCTTTTGCTGGAGTGCAGGTCCTGTGTGGTGGGGCTAGTGGTGTGGCCAGTGAAGTATGGGTACAGTCTGCTGGAGTCGGTCCTATGTTTTGTGTCACTGGTTGTACAACCAATATAAGTGGGACGCTATCTGATTTCTTCGGCACCACCACGTTTTTCAAGGACTTTGCTGGTGCTCCTTCAGGTTCGGCAATCACCGTCTTCCTTTTTGATGTCTGATGCACAAGAACAACATTTGAGTGGAAAAACATGGTATGACGATAGATGGAATATGTATTGATAATGGATGGGCATGGCATCTCGAGTTATATGATGAGTAAACTAAGAAGATGGTGGTGCAACAAAGTAGAAGAAATGCAAGACAACATATGCAAGATACGCACAATCAATAAAACCTTGCCAAATTAGAACAGGCACCTTGATGGGTGAACAGGGCCAGGCCATCGCCTTTGACTCCTCGAGGTTAGAATAGTCATTAGGATGATATTCTGAACAATAATCAACAGGTGGGGAGCTTACGAGTTTCTTTGGTTCAAAAATGGCACTAAATGCTTTGGTGCCAATTTTGTAAGTCTTTGCTGTGTTCCACAATATTCTTCTGATGTGGGGTTTCTGATTTTCACTGTAAATGCGTATAATATCCGAGAACCATGAAAACATAAATAGTTGTGAGATTATCTTTGTAATGCAGATGATATTCTAATATAGGGCGCCCAGAAACACTTATGTGCTATCACTGGATTCTGATGAGAGAGCTCATGTGTGCTATAGTATCGTATGCGTGCATTTATATAATCCGCACAAGTACACAAAAATAGGCTCGTAAGTAAGGATAGCTGGCAGATGATAGGTTCATAATGTACCATGTATACAGAGTTTATTGCCAAACCATGATAACAAGAGCACACAGAACCGGGCAGATCATAGTGTACATAATGAGGTACACCATAACCACGATATATAAATCGGGAAAGTGGAACTGGCTTGAAAATACGGTGTTGTATTGCCGCTAGTAATTGAAAGCCTATCGATCACGTAAAGGCCAGCACTATCGAACATGGTAAAGAAGAGCAAGCAGATTTTGGATAATAAAATGTTGGTTGCGCCGTGCCCACACAAGATGAACCAGAGCGCATTAAGAATGCAAGTCCTAGCTGTCTCTCGACCATTTCAAGCGGTTGGATGAAGATCCTACGTCTCCCAACCCTTCTTCTTCCTCGTCTCTTAATTCTTCCCATACGGAACACCGCATGGGCCGCTGGCCGGACCATCGGCCCCCACCGCCTGTGTTCCTCCGCCACCCCCACCCCCCACCCGTGTCGAGTTTTCTTCGTTCGGCGAGGCCCCAAACCACCCGAGCCCCTTGGATCGCACCGGCGAACTCCGGCGAGCTCTGAAAATCGGTGACCCAATTTTGAAATTTAGTCTCTTGTGATTTAACTAGTGTGGAATATAAAAGGGAAAACCATAAGCATTGGGAGTATAGTGTTGAGCGTGCCAAGGCGGATCTGAAGGTGCAAACCGGACAAAGGCAACTTGGCAACCAAGACAAGAAATCGAGTAAAGCGGTGGTGATCTATTTTCTTGCTCGCGATAAATAAGCCGAAAGCAGAATCTGAAAGAGTACCGCCTCTGGTGCGGCGCCGTGTACACATCTGCTGCGAATTTGAGGGTACTGCGGTAGCGATGGCTGTCGGTGGCGTGGAAGCAGATCTAGGAGGGTAGACGGTGGCGGCGGGGCGCGATGGACGAGACGATCGTAGGAGCGGCGCCGACAAGCTGGACGAGGGCGGGGATGAAGCGAGAGGACGGGATGCAAGGATCCCGGTCCGAAGGCGTGGATGAGAGAGGTCGATCTCTTGTAATGGACGGCGGCGTTGGGGTATCAGCTTCGACATGGTGGAGGAGGACGGTGGTGGATGGGGTGGCGGACGGCGGCGGACGGAGGAGGGTGGGGTGGAGAGGGTGTTTTGGCGCCCACGGAGTACGAATGGGGAAAAGGGAGGTAGAGAGGAAGGGGGGAACCATGTATTCAGGGCGCACTTGTCTCAAATGCGAGGAAATTTACAAACTTAGCCCCCGTTTCAAATTTCTACTACATCACAGCAACATTAGTCGGTTGGGGATAGGACGGTAATCTCGCATACACCGAATATTTGCCGACGAGAGTTTGTTTTTGGTGCCCACCGTGTATGAATATGAATCGGGGAGGGAGTCGATTTCGGCCGAGGGCACACTGTGTTTTGGCGCCCACCGTGTATGAATCCGGGTGAGAGGCGGTTATGTCACGTTTGGGTGAAATTACAAACCTACCCCTATCGAAACCTATAGAAAATCCAGCAGATAGGCTTTCCGTGGCAGGGATAGGCAGTAGTGATTTCCATCTCATGATTTTTGGTTTGAGGCGGGTTATCGCGACTTTCCCCGCTTCGTTCAAATTTTGCACAGTGCACGTTTACCGTGCCAACTCAATTCAAATCCCGTTTGTATTCTACTTTTTTCCGGGCGGGATCCATTTTCAATTGGAATTACATTCTATATACATCATTATTTATATATACTTTGAAAAGCACAACACCATTTATACATAAATATGGTTTACAAATGGCATGATCTCAGATTCATAAGGTTGTATCCATCAATTTGGATTTTCAAATATTTGAAACCACTTTATGTTGAAATCCGATTATGCATTCCTCTCTAACTGTCTCCAATCAATGTGTGTTTCATGCGGGTTTTTTTAACTTCTCAAACATGTATAATGTGTTTCACACACACAACATATAGTTTAATCCCGTTTAAACATTAATTGCATATAAACCATGCATTGTTTGTAATTGAAGAATCTATGGATCACCAATATTGATAAACTATATAACATTACACGTGTGCCCAAATTCAAATGAATATGCATGTTTGATACACCAATTCGTGTGATCTCCAGTTTAAATATTTGAATCCCCTTTAATCCAGATATTCGTCTCATATAGCTATCACTCATGCTTATATAGGACTATCTCTCTGGACCTATACGTGTTCATCGTCTCTCAGGAATCTCTCGTGCTACATGTATGTCGATAATGATCTTTTATCTTCGTAACACACTGACGGTACTCTCTCCCTCGACCTTCATCACTCTATCTCTCTCTAAGTATATCTCGCTCCCTGATATGTGTCTCTAGCTATGATTATCCTTGTGGAATCTCTTTTTCTCACACAAACACAAACCTTTGTCTCCTGGGGTCTCATTTCTCTCAACTATTCCCATGTGTGCCACTCGCACACCCCTCATACAGAGATGTCTTCCGCTCCTTAGATATGAGAACCTACGAATCTTCCTCTTCAATATCTCTTTCTCACACACAAACTCAAACTCTGTCTCCTGTGGTCTCATATTTCTCCATTGTTCTCTTGTATGTCGCTCAAACACACCCTCTCTCCCTAGAGATATCTTTGTGTTCCCTCATATGTCTCTCTAGCTATCACTCTCGTTGTGAAATATCTTTCTCTCTCATGAGACACAAAACTCCGTCTCTCTGAGTCTCATTTCTCTCTGATATCTGTTTGTATGTGACTCACATGCACCCTCTCTCTATCTCTCTCACACCCACACACACATAACCCAGCCTTCTGATCCACTCGACTCCTATCTCTAGCGCACACTAGCTAGCATCTTTATCTCTCTATTTATCTGTTTCTCCATCAACCTTCTTTCTCGCCCTCACTCTTGATTCCTATCACGCACACTACATATGTTTCTCTCTACATGCAGTCAAGTGCCCTCTCACACACATATATAACTTCACCCTTTGAACCACCTGACGGTCATCTCCAACACCCAAACTAACGGATGTCCCTCTAGCTGGCATCTCCATCTATGTATCTATCTGTAGTTTCTCCGTCAACATTTCTTTCTCGCACGGAGTCTTGCTTCCTATCACCCATAATATGTATGTCTCTCCATACATATGCATTTATAGGTTGATCTCTTTTGCACAATCATTGCGCCTCACCCCCTCTGCTCGCCATAGATGCATGCTCCAGCCCACGCCACTATCTCTTAAAGACAAAAACACATGCTCAATTGTCGGGGCCTTCTTCCCTGCATTCTCACATGCATGCATATTGTCATACCGACCCGTCTCTCCCATGTCGTTGATCTTATGACTTATGTCTTCTTTCTTTTATCTCGATCATGCACACGCGCACACACACACATCCCACGTATACATGTATACCTCTCACACATGCACGTTCAAGGTCTCTATGTCTCCATACGTAGTCAATTACCCTCAATCCTAACGCCAATCGAATCGTTCTCCTCTTTTGTGCACATAACTTTTCGCTGGATGGGCAAAACACACACTCACACTTAACAATCTCCTTCTAGCTACCCCCAGCCGCCTCTCACTCTTCCCCTATATCGCCGAAACCAATAAGACCATCCCTTTGTTTAATTCCCTCCTACATGCACCATCGATATATAGTAGTCTTCCTCGGTGTCTCTCGAACAAACACGTTCCCTCGATGTCGACTCCTCTCACACGCACGCACCTTCTCTTCCCTCTCTACGGGCATTTTCTCTCCCGCACCCCATCGTTGGTGGCCTCTGCCATACACATCACCTCTCTATGATGAAGCCATGCACACTTAAATTACATCCGCCACAGAGGACCCCATGACACACACACGCACAAGGCCACACAAGACGCAAGCACGCACCCCCCCCCCTCACACACACTAAGACTCCATCTCTCTCTCACACACACACACACACACACACACACACACACACTAAGACTCCATCTCTCTCTCTCCCTCTCTCTCTCACACACACACACATGCACGCACCCCTCCCCCCACACACACTTAGACTCCATCTCTCTCTCTCTCTCACACACACACAAACTAAGACTCCATCTCTCTCTCTCTCTCTCTCTCTCTCTCTCACACACACACACACACACACACACACCCCACACACACACTAAGACTCCATCACACACACACATGCTCTAGGTGGAGCATTTGTTCCTACCACCCTTCATCCAACCTTACCCGTATGATAAACAATCACCTTTTTTTACTTTCATAACATGGACAGATTCCACTTTACTTTAGTAGTCAGCAAACTTATCATCTGTACCCTTATAAAAAAATGAGTTGGCGATGATGGTGTGCCTGCCATCTTGTAATACGTAATCAGTATGATCTATATCACGGCGGATAGAAAGCAAACTATGATAATTTTACAAAAGATACCTGCACCTCTCTCCACATCATTATCTCCCGCAACCTCATTGCTCAGCAATTAAAAAGGAATAAGTCTCGAACAATCTATCATGCATGGTGGCCGCTGCTTTGCGGCGCCGTCCATCCCCATGCGTCTGCCCATTCCGACCACCAGTCACCACCACGCTCC
This sequence comes from Aegilops bicornis, assembly GCA_021605145.1. Classification (NCBI taxonomy): domain Eukaryota; kingdom Viridiplantae; phylum Streptophyta; class Magnoliopsida; order Poales; family Poaceae; genus Aegilops; species Aegilops bicornis. Next base: position 187,572,741 of record CM038674.1, read on the forward strand.
ACTCCTCCTCGCCTTATCTCTCATCTTTCATTTTTTCGATGACATTCTCGGGATACTAGTTTTCCGATAAAATTCTCGAGATATCATTAGTTTTTACACATGGGATTACTCCTGCATGGGTCAATCACAACAGGTGTTTTGTAAAAGAATGCATATTGATGTTCCGTGCAATGCACGAGAATCTTGCTTGTAATTATATAACGCAAATCACGAGCAGCAAGTGACATTTTTTTGACACAACCACGTTAACATGGCCATGTAAATCACGAGCAGGAAGGAGAAGGGAAGCGAGCTGTGGAGTAACGTTTTTACCACAATTTGTTAGGAAACTGAGTGCAATAATTGAGTAGTTTTGCAAACTACCATTACTACTACACCTGAAATGGTTCAAAACCTATACTCCCTTGCGGTAGCAAGGCTTCCTGCATGAAACGGTCAGCGTCGCCCTGGAGCATCAGTGCCGCATTAATGCCCGGCCAGAGCGGAGGCGACCTCTCACTGGCGCCGGCTTTGAAGTGGCGCGACGGCCGAGAGAGCGCCGCTTCCCGGTGCACGCGACTACTCCGCGTCAAGACTGGCCATAGGCCCTGTTTGGATCCATGGGTTAGAGTTAGTTTGAGCTAGTTGGGGCTCAAATAGCCCTAAAGTATCCAAGCATGAGGGTTTAAATTGGAGCAAGTTGCACCGAACCCACCAAAAAACTATCCCACCCAAGAGGTGCTAACTGGAGATAGTTCTCATTGGGACCAACTGAAAATTACTTTTCTCTCTCCATGAAGTGCATTTATTGTCAATCTAACCCTGTCACCCAAACACCTCTTTGGCTACAGTTAGTTCAGGTTAGTCATGAGTTAGTCTAACCTTTAGCTAAGTTAGAGTATCAAACAGAGCGATTATAGGACACGCAAGTTGCTCAAAGCATACAGAGCAAATTAAATGCGTGAAAGGATTTTTCTTTTTGAAAACGGAACGTGAAAGGAATTTTTTAGAATGCTCTTGGCATGTTGCTAACATGTGATAGTTAACCGACCTCAATAGACGGCAGAAACGCCAGCCCGCCGCACTTTGATAGAGACGAGGAGGGAGAAGCGATATAGGCGGCTGGATTAGTAGAGATAGGTGTCGCACGGAAGCCAAGAAATATGGTGATAGCGTGGGTTAGCCATGTACTAGTATGATATAACTACACTGGGCTGCCGTGTTTCGTACTCTTCCAGTCCACTGTGGAGATGATTGGTTAATTTTATATCACCGAATAATATTAAATATTATGAGTGCGTACGCTCCACCACGAGGTTCCTTGCTCCTTCTTGGTCGTTGAATCTATTGTTCTTCCACTCTATTTTTTACGTGAGCTTTGTTCATCCTTTTGCCAACACGCGAGACATCTAGCATCAAGGTGCACGTGTTATGCAACGATCGTTCCATCTATATGAAGAACACGTGGGACTGGAACTACGAGACGGACATGTACCCAGGAGTGGACATACGAACCTGAGTAATGTAGCATAGTAAGTGAAGTAGAAAGGCACAAATGGTATGAACATGCGTGGCATACAGTGTGTGTTTGGTTGCGTTCTCGTCTCAGCATATTTGTTCCCTCTTCATGCATGCTCAACTCAACACCCCTCTTCATGCCTGCTCTCTTCATGCATGCTTCTAGTGTATTTGTGCTAAACTAGTGTGGACTCATGCACCCTCCATACACTCTACCAAACACCCAAAAGTAGGTCGAGAAGGGAACTCTTGGGCGGCATTTGTCTCTTACTACGTACTACCACTAAATGTTGTACGTGCAATGCACGGTGATGTTATGGAGTACGTGCCTAAGTACTCTACAACTACTATATTAGTTGGAGGCACATATTAACTTTTATATTTGTTTACGTGTATGCCCTGAGACCTTCCAACTAGATGTGTCTTTCTCTCCGTGTCGCACTTTGTATCGCTCATACCACTAAGTACTACTACGTGTGGTCTCCGACCCGTAAGTGGAAGAAGTGGAGACGCTCTACCACGCTGTTTTTTCTGCTGGGCTCTACCACGCTGTTCATGTCCCACTCCTTTCACGACATGTGGGACATCCGGCCGCGTCGTGTTTGGCACCCTTCGTCGTAAGAGTTGAAACGCTAGCATTCATCGAAATAAAAATAATTATAAATCGGCAGTGATACTATTTTTTGTGAACCAATCAGCGGTGATACTATACCACGCGGTTTCCTTGCTCCTCGATATCGGAAAGAATACTTCCGTTCGCCAACATGTGGGACGCCGACCATCCCGTCCACTTGCCATGCACGCAGAACTCCAAGAGAGTCACCCAGTCGTCGCGCATACGGTAACAATGACTAATGAGCCATCAAATCACAGGCCCACTTCCCACTTTGAAGTTGCTCGGGGGAAGGAACCATCATGACTTCGTTGAATTCCGCTTCTTGAAGAAAACTACTATACCAGCAGTACTGCTAGCTACAGTATTTACTCCAACAGAGGCCTCCTTTCGTTCATAGGATAGGAATATGAAAATCATAGGAAGTGAGATGACATGCATCTCAATTCTTATAGAGAAAGAGATGCCATTTGATGCATAGGATAGGAATGTTTCCATTTAGTCTAGGCTAATGTCTTGGTAATTTGCTCTAAAAACTACAGTAGTAACTAGTAGTACTGGTACATGCTCATACTCAGACACACACACACACACTAACTACTAGTACTACTACTTCTCACATGCTGGCCAGACGCCGTCGTTCTCCTTCCCGGCTTTGTCGGCGACACTCCACCGTGCTTGGATCTCTGCCAACCTCTCCGCAGCAGCGCGTGCGTCATTTTCTTCCTTGTGGCGGCGGGCCTCTCTTTTCTCGAGTGCTTTCTAACTTTTTCGCTCCCTCTGTGCGGCTTTGGCCGCCTCTTGCTCTACCGCCCATTCGGCCTTGGCATCTTCAAATTCCTCCCACATAGTTGTGAGGTCGCGAGCGGCGATGAACTCGGCACGGCGGGATGCCATTGCTTCCCTACCATTTTGTGTGCGTTCGTGGGCGGCGAGGAACTCGGCGCGGTGGGATGCCATCACTGCCTTACCGGTTAGTGTGCGGCGCGGTGGCATGAATGACGCTTGGTGAGAGCTCTGGGATGGAGTGGCCGGACAACCGTATAGTGCATTGGTTTGTCAAGAGCTCAAGGACACAAGACGAAGCAAATTAGGATTCCCCTTCAATCCTGGTCATTTATTACCGAGTAAAATGCATTGGCGGTCATCGAACCTGTCTTGATAGCTCACTTTGATCATAGTATACGAGATATGGTGATTATACGGTCACTGGCTCAGCGTATAGCTCCGTATTTGTATGGTTGACCAGTCAAACAGTCCGCATGTGCCTCATCAGCTCGTGTTCTTTATCTATCTACGCGGGCCTACCTGTGAATGGAGAAAGAAATACTGTAAAAACCAAAATTATGCGTATGTGGGGAATCAAACCACGGACTCGTCGCTGCAACGCACCCTTGTCAGCCAAATAAAAATGAAATACTTCGTGTCAGACACTCACGCTCACGCTTTCAAAGCATGCTAATGCATGCACGTCGCCCTCTAAATCAAAGTCCTGCTCATGGCGCAACGCAAACGGCGAGCCCATCACCTGCGCGCCCCGGTGTTGCCTGACATTACTGTTTAGACGTTTGATGGAGGCATACGCGAACGCCGATCATGTATTCACCTGGCTCAACACCAACGGTCATACTCGGACCGCCTTGCTCATGTATATCATCCATCACAACGACAATCTATAAAACAGCCTAAGCTAGAGAGGGTACTATGGTAGTATGGTATGGAGTATGTACTATCGTGAGCGACCGATCTTAGTGCCACTGCACACCGAAACCCCTTCCATCGCTAGCGCATGCTTCCGCTGAAAGCGGTCACCGTCTCTCCGTATGTCAATGCCGCATTCACCGGACTTAACTGCGGTGCAATTGGTGTGTCATCGACATGTGGGCGAGACGCCCGTTACGCCCACATGTCGATAACTCCAAACGCATCTGCAGTTAAGTCATCAAGCAGCGTCCCCATTCACGCCCGACGAACCTACTCCGGCGCCAGCTTGTCCATCCAAATCGCGGCGGCTCATTGCCGATTCGCCCGCTATATTAACTTGAGCCCCAGCTCCAGCCATAGCCAAAGACCCACACTTATTCTCCGCGGTCCCTTCCTTCGCCGGCACCACTTCAACCATGCCATCCTGGCGCTCGAAGCTCTCTTGGACGTCTTGTCGCGAGGAAGCGGAGCGAGGACATCGGCGGCTCCGCTCGGCGCGCTCAAAGCTCTCTTCGACGTCTTGTCGCGCGAGAGCAAACGAAGGAGATCGCCGGCTCCCCGGCCGCCCTCCGCCGCCACGACCATGAAGCCGGCGCGCGTGCGCGAGCACAGCCGGCAGCGAGGGAGAGTAGTACACGATAGGTTGCCACCGCTCTGGTCCTAGGAAGGCCACCGTTCCTCCACTCAGTCGATGCAAAGCTTGGTGGGATAAAAATCGGTGGCCGATTAGCCGCTTGATGGTGACGTGGAGGCGGAAATCTTCATAACCTTGTGCTCCGGCGGAGGAGGTTATCGAGGAGGATAAGGAGGAGGCAAAGGCAATGGCCTGCTTTCTCGGGTTCATGGCCGGACATGGTGGTCGGGGCCCGGCGATCGTTTAGATTAGGGTTTCTGATGAGTTTTAGTACGGTTTGCGCGAAATATGTAATGAATTTCATCCAGTTTATAGGAAAAGTTCTCGAAACGTAATGAATTTCATCCGGTCAATTTGAAATTTGCTTTGTTTGCACGAATTTCGTCCGGTTAGTTCATATAGTTGTTGAAAGGTATGCGGGCAGCATCGGATGGCATCCATCAGTGTCCTCGGACAGTTGCCGGTGTAAATTTATGGGAAAGCGCTAGAGATGTCCTAACTATCATGCTATAATTGCTAACAATCCTCCATTATTTGGCAGGGAACAGTCATCCCTCGATCAAAATCAGATCTGCGGTGTTTCGCACTCCTCTCGCGTAAGAGTGTAAACTCTTGCTTACATAAAAATGGAGCAAGTGGACGGCACTGTAGCATGTCATATCACTCAAACTAGCCCGCCTAACGAGCGGGAAAGCGCCGCCCTCGTAATTTTGTTCTGGATTTCTATCAATCGATCGCGCAAAAATGTTACGCTTCGCAAGTTCTAAAGGAAAAGGCGGCACACTTACGACTCGTACGCGTCGCAACCCCGACAGTCCGGCTCGCACGCCGCTCACCAGAGGGGACACGCGTTGTCTTGCAATTTCACTGACATGTGGGACCGTAATTGAATAAACTGTCGATAGCCGAAATCTAATCGCTCAGCGGGCATCGGCTGAGAAGAGAGAAACGGGGGAGGGAGAAGAGAACGCCTACCACCGCCAAGACGGACTCCAAGAAATATACGATGATAATGTGAGGTGGGCCATGCTGGAGTCCGGACGCTTCGAGCCGCTCTCACCGCCTGCCCTCAAGACGCCAAATGCCCGCATGCATAGCAAGTACTCCTTCCGTTCCTAAATAATTGTCTTTCTAGAGATTTCAACAAATGACTACATATGGAGCAAAATGAGTGAATCTACAATTTAAAACATGTCTACATACATTCATATGTTGTAGTCCATTTGAGATGGCTAGAAAGACAAATATTTTGGAACGGAGGGAGTAGTCCCCGCTTATGTGGAGGAGAGAGAGGCATTGGCAAAGTCAAGGAGTAACAGTGGAGACAATAGCTTTCATCAAAAATCAACAATGAATACTCGTTGCTCGTCCTCTATATCGGAAAGAATACTTTCATTCGCCGACATGTGGGACGTCGACCATCCTGGTCCACCTGCCATTCACAAAATTATCCTGGTCTACCACGGTCGTATCACAGGCCCAACCTTTCCCACTGTAAGTTGTTCGGACGAAGGAACCATCATGACTTCGTTGAATTCTGCTTCTTCAAGAAAACTTACTGTACCCACAATACTGCTACGCGAAGACTGGACGGCACTGTACCACGTCATATCACTGAAACCCACTAGGCCAAACTAGCCCGCCTAGGTCATCTATTTTGGAACAGAGGGAGTACGTCTCTGCACTGCTATGATTTTGTGTTGCACGTTCTCTGTACTTTTGCTACGATTTTCCTACCCTATGAACCAAATGAGGCCTGAATGTATGTCGACTATTGTCTAATCGATCGCTAAGCCTACAATTTTAGGAGCTAGGGCTATTAGTCGATCGACGAGGGATAAGTATAAGCGTACCACGGCTCATCAAATTTACGTTTCTCTTTGGTGAGTGTTTTGCAAGTACTATAGCTCGCCTAAGCTAGCCTACTAACACCAAGAATCATCAAACAAGCCCTGCTGATATGATAAACAGTTCAAAATTACATCTAAGCATGCCATATATTACATCAAAAGCTGGTGAGCATACATACATTTCCATAACTCGGAGAGGGTTCGCATGATTCGTTGCATGATTCACTATCAAACAAAAGTAGCAAGATCCGCCCACACAAGACAGTGCACTAGCCCTAAGATGGTTTGATAACACGCATCGTTATGGTAATTAAACACAGGGCAATGCAAACTACCCTGAAGGATTAGCGCGACCAACTATTTCTTGTCATCGATCTCTCGTGCAATGACCACAGCAGACGGCGGCATGGGAATCGATTTACGGGGTGATGTCCCGGGATCGACGCGACATCGGAATCGATCTCTGGGGCGATGCCACAGGATGGATAGCGGCATCGGAATCAATCTCCGGGACGATGCCAACAGGACGGGCCACGACATCGGAATCATCAAGGACAACCACCGGCACTTGCACAACCCTAACATATTAGCAAGCACATTGCAAATAATCAAAAAGCAAGCACATTGCAAATAATCAAAAACCACAACTATGGTAATAAGCCATTATTTTTTACCTTGTGCAGCTCACCAGGGGGCCATCTCCTCGTCCTCGATGGGGGCCAACACCTTGCCAGGGGAATACTGCTTCTCAACGGCGACTATCTCCTCAAACTCGGCCTTGAGCCTCACATAGGTGGCAATCAGAGTTCCTGGGGTAGGCACGGTGGGGCCCTTGCTGTTCTTCCAACTTTCTTTGAGGAGTTCATCTGCCAACGTCCTCAACTCTTGGGCAGTGCTTGTTTCTTGGAGTTCTTCGTCTCCATGGGTTGGCCCGCCAACATGGTCAACTCGTTGGTCGGTGCTCGCTTCCTGGAGATCTCTGTCTCCAGTGGGTTGTCCGCCGGCAACTCTTTGCCTAGTGCTCCAGGATCCATCAATGAACTGACAAACAAAAATCAATCGAAAGGAAACCACAATCGCAATGAAAACAGGAAAAAGAATAGGATGTGAGAATCGGTCGGTGCTTCGCAAAAAGAAGATTATTGGAATGAAAATATAGCAGCATAACTGATTCGCCCACCTTTCCTTCGTCGATAGAGAAGAAAAATGGCAGAAGTGAGTAGCCTGGAGTGAGGTTTTCTTCAAGAAAGGGAAGAAAGGGCTTGAACGAGCGTTCCAATGAAATGATGGTTGCTTCATCCAGTCCAACTTGGAGGCCACCTTACCACTACTGAAGGTGTGGGTTTTGTGATATGACGGGTCATGACGGCCACACCAGGGTGACAGGTGAGTCTCGTCTATAGCACCTCGCTGTGATTTGGTGGATGGCACGCGGACCCGGATGCTTTGAAATGTCCCGCATGTAGATAGAGCAGCTAGTCATATAGGAGTGCTCAATATTGTGCACCGCGACCAAGGCAGAGAGGAAAACGAGAGAACTACGTAATTAATGCATGAGTTTAATTAGGGTAGTTTTGTAAAGTACGAGATACAGTACATTCCTCCAATCGCAAAATGCCTTGGTTCATGAGATTTGAGATTTGAGCCCTATAAACCGGACGTGAGGGGGTACTGCACACGGTGTAGTCTAGTCACTTGTTGAAATCTCTAGAAAGGCAAATACTCCTTTCCGGTTTACAAGTCTATACTACTCCCTCCGTCTAGGTGTGTAAGTCATCTTACGAAAACCAAATAGTCCCAAAACACTTAGGCGCGGTGCATTAATTTCTACCTTGTTTCTTGTTTCTTGACATACGTATCAACCAATAAGAGATGAGAGGTGTGCATGCTTTTAATGACTTGCAATGGCTAGTTCATTGCATGAAATGCAATTAATTAGCAAATAAACATTGGTGACCCCAGGAGGAAACTGTGCTAAGCGCGTGGACCTATGCAGAATGAGTATCAACCAATGGATAATGGAGTTTAATTGTTAAACAATAACAATTTTGTCTCATGCAAGAGCCTGGTTAGTACTCCAAGGAACCGCACCACGCGAGCGTTCGCAACTGCCACGTTCGGTTTGCACTTGGCTCTTCGCCTCTTTGAGAAGACGAACAATGATGTTACTCCTACTTCTACAGTATCGAATCCACTGCTGCATGTCCGTCCACCTCGTGCGGGAGAGATAGCGTGTAGCAAAAGCTTCTACTTACTACTCCTGCCTTTGCGTCTATGATAGGTGGGCCCAACAAGTGGTTGGCCCACCTGTCATGCAGCCAAAGGCAGGTGCAGTTAAGGCACCGGAGCTCGTCCGCGAGGGAGAGGGCGTCGTAGTAATCAAATTTCTCGGTCTTGTACGAGTTGACGCGACACATCAAACCACTGCACTCGATAAAAGTCTTTTTACACATTTCAAATGGGCTACTTCGTATGTAGGAGTGGACATATTATGCTTCATATGTAGTCACTTGTTGCAATCTCTAAAAAGACTTATATTTGGAAACGGAGGGAGTACAACGCATGCATGCATGCCATGACTTTCCTTTCGATACTTGCATGTGTTGATTTGATGCACCTTGCCAAATTTTGACTATAAATTTAACTAACCAAATTTTCATGCATGTCACAAAAAATTACGGGGCTGTTTGGATTGTGACTATGTTTGTCTAATGTTGCCACATTATTTTTTTCCCACACTTGCCACACTTGCCTAACCTGAGTTGCTCAAATTGTTAGACACACTATGGCTTGCCTAAGGGAATCTTGCCACAATTTTTTTGTCTATGACATGTGGGGTTCACTACTAATAAAAAAGTTCTTGTCTTAGGTGTGGCTAATAAAAAAGACTTATATTTACGAACGGAGGGAGTAGAAAATATAAATAATAATGCATGTTGGGGCAACCCACGTTTCCACTAATTTTAGCCGTGGGCTTGTTCACAATTTTTACGAGGGGGTGGTTGTTCATTTAATGGAGGGACTTGTAGTACCAGACTTGAACGATACAAAGTGCGACCTGGCACACCGTAACACCACTTGGAACAAGCGGGTAGCTATCTCAAAAAACAATCAACAACTAAAAAAACCGCGACCTAGCATGTAGGAGTAGTACACAATTTTAAACGATTGTTTTGATGGAGTGAAAAAGGAAAACTACCCCACTACTTATATATAGGCCGGAGCCTCCGCACTTGCTTGCTAGGGCTGCTCTATTCACACACTCTCATCCTCTCCAGATCTAAACAAGATAGGGGTAGTAACATTGTCTTTATCCCTTCAAAGAACACTGGCTTTCTATCCTCACCGCTGGTTACAGATCCGGACGTATCCCCCTCCGCCGGTAAAGGGGAGGAGGGGCAGCGTTTAGGCCGTCGTCGACAGTGAGGGAGGAGACCCACTGCCGGCCGCACCGTTATCTCTGGCCGAGCGCCAACGCGGGAGGTCCTCGGATCCCTTCGTCGTTGCTGTGGCGGATCCGCCTCCGCCGCCCACCTATCCACATCCCGACGACCTTCAGGTATATCTTTGTTCGAAACCGCCTTAGCTCTACTTCCCCAGCTCGCTACGTTGCTGCATGTGCATCATTTTCTACCTCTCTGCCCCTCTCGATCGGATGGTCCAACGTCACCTATTATTTTTCTTCTATTGTTAGAGGTAAAGCTGCTTCATGGAGTCGAATCTTGTACTCCCTTCGTCCGAAAATACTTGTCATTGAAATAAAGTGGGGGTGGGGGAATTTAGTATGTACATCGGACTTGGTACAAACATGAAAGAAAGGGGATGAAAGTAGTACAGACTGGTCATCCAACCGGTCTCTTAATTAAAAGGGAAATATAGGGGTAATGCTGTACACAGTGGTATGAACAGGACTAGATTTTTATCCACACATAGGAGTAGGTGGCTAGAGTGAACAAAAATGGGACCAACCAGATATGTTTCTTGGATGTTTGTTTCTCGGGGCAACAAACTATGAATCACCACTTTATGCCCATGTTTACGTACATGGTGCTGTCTTCGCTGGTGCACCCACCGCCCCATGCCCTTATACCAAATATTTAGGCTCGTCGGAATAAAGGGCGTAAAAGAGGACCGGAATAGGAAAGGAAGGTAGGTATAAAACCATGGAACAATGAACCGGAGGAAACTCTCAAGAGAATGTGTTCGGATGGACTACGAAATGTACAGATTTGTTTTTTTAGAGTAGCATGCTTGGCAGTATGAGATTTTATTTTTTTATTCAGCTGCACAGTGACTACTCTTGTCCTCACCTCACGTACCACACATAGGTTGATTTTTTTATTCGGGCAAACACAGCACAGCAACCTGTCTAACGCGCATGGCGGCCGCGCCTCCGGCAGGTGGAGCAACAAGGTGGATGTTTCTTATCCGATGGAATCAGTACTACCAGACCAGCTTTCCTATGAAACACTAATCACCTTTCCGTGTTCGAGCAGGTTGGAAGGTAAAGAATACCGTAGGAATTGTGTTCCTCTGAAAATCCTGCACCAAACACAGTGAACCGAACGCAGCCTTAGCTGTTCTTAATATAATGTCCCTGGTAAAATGAAGCCATGCCACTGTTTTTGCTGTAATTGTTTGAGACTCGACAAGTTTAGCCAAATGTTTTTCCTATAATTGTTCGAGACTCATTTGTTTTCTCTGTGCCTTTTTGTGCAAACATGGATATCCAATTCACCGGTTGTTCTTTGTGACCTTTTGGTGCACTTTGCACAAAACTCTTCTTAAAAAGAAGTGATTTGTTGTCTTTGTTTAACTGGAATGTCGAATGGAACAGTTGGTTCATTTTATGAACTGCACAAAGGGAGATCTCTGTTCCAATCCTCATCATCCATATTACGCCATAACCTTCCTTTAGGTAAGAATGATATTTAATGCATGTGTTCATCTCTATTTTCCGACTGCCATGAGAAAATAATGCTTTTTTTACTAGTACACTTGTACTCCCTCACTGACAAAACCAATTCTGAATTAGAAGGCCAATCATGTACTTGGTTTCACCAACTGGTGAGGAGAAATAGAAATAGAGCATGAAGAGGAAGAATAAGAAGAATAAAGCGATTGCCAAGGCGATCTTGTTGAAGCTGGAGGCCTCGGCCGAGGCTATTCAAGGGCTCCGACAGAACTACCTTACATGTGAGACGATTCTCCGTGGAGCCCTTCCACTTCGCTATCTCACTTAATTAATTAGGAGTACTTAAGTACCACTAATTTATTACTGCCTAATTTTCCTGTTGGAGTTAAACAAATCTTTAGTAGGACCCTATGTTGAATTATGTACGTGTGAATGTTTGTCTATGGAGGTGAATCATGTGGTGGAGCAGGGACGGAATATTATTAGTGTCATGACATAATAGTGCTATTGTTTTGCATGTCAATTTATTGCCATTGGTTCAATGAGGCAATATTTTGCGTATTGTCCATCATGAATTTGATGCTACTGTTTGAGTAATATGCTAATGTCTTCCTATCCTTTCTCACTAAGCTAATAAAGGTTTCACCTTGTTCCTACTTGTGCAAATAGGGATCATGTTGTGCCAATCATACATTTTAGTGGAACTACACAAGACAATACAATGAACTATATCCCAGCCAGTGTTTTAACTCTGCTGGAAGTTCTTGATAATCTTTCGATATAATCTCAAAGACCGGTAAACAAGAGTGATTTCAACCATACATTTGAAGTGCACAAAAATATATACTATTGTGTGATTCCAGTGAGTGCTTTATCATCTTTTATGGGACTACATGAATAAGCTTTTTTCTCGAGGTTGGTACGGGCCTAAGGCCTTCATCCATATTAGTTTGTCATGTCATCTCTATTTGTATCGTACTCTTTGTCATGAGAAACTCCTTTATATTTGCACTTCTAAGTTTTGCAACCTATGATAAATGGCAATGCTTTGAGTGTTGAGTTGAGCTAATTGGCACTGATTAAATAAACTAATACCTCTCTTTAAGCAAGACTACTATGTTGCTAACTGTACCCATTAAGATAATGAGGGTGCTTCTATTTGTTAGTGTATGTTTCATCAACTAGTCCCACTATTCCAAAGAATCTCACTCAATATATGTGCCAACAGGATGCTCGATTTTGGTGGAACTGCACAAAAACTTTGGGTGCTTCATTGCCTCGACAGCTTCCGTCCTTTCTGTCGACCGATAATCTTCGCTTGCTTTCTTCCTTTCTTTGTCGATCGCTTGGCTTATCTCAGCTTCGATCAAAGGAAATAGTAATTGATATGCTACCTCACACAAAGTTGGTACCTTTGGTCTTTATCCTGATTATTGTGCATGTCATATGTATTGGTAATTTGGTATTGCGCTACTGTTTGCCGATTTCATAAAGGAGTAATTTGGAGCCTGAACTCGCAGGAAAATCATTACATCGGGTGATTTCAGTAGAACTGCACAAAATGATTAGATGGATGTGTACTTATCTTTGCTGCTATGTACTCCAAAGTTCACTCGGACAAGCATCGATGTTGACAAGAAGTGCCTATATTCATTCGAGTATCAACCGCGTCAACCAATTGTCAAACTCAAGTATTAGGAGAATGAGCATAAAAATATTGCTTGGTGCATAGCCCAGAAAAACGCAGTCCAGTCTTTGGTTCCAACCTGTGCCAGTTGGTTATCGGCACGTATGGTAGCGAACTATATGGCATGGAGTCTAAAGATTCCAGACAAGTTGGTTGACGTGTATATTCATCTGGCACTTAATCAGTCTGCATGCCAAGAATGCTCCATTTCAGTTGAACTGCACAAAAAAATTGGGTGGTTCATTTTCTCAACCGCCTCCTTTCTCAAATGCGCAATGTAGAATTTTGGCGAGATCTGGGACCAAGATGAGCCAGTAAACTAGTTGGATGAAAGTAGTGGCCAAGTTGCTCGAACCTCCCTCGGCACGAGGCCACTATTTGAGGATAAACCTACAAGCAAAGTTCAGACTGCCTATGCTGCCTCTTATGTACTCAAAAGTTTACTCGTACAAGAACTAATTTTAGCAAGAAGTACCTCCGATTGAACACCATTTACCAGTCTGTATCCTAGGTAATTAAAGTTCGTCCATGGATCATATTGGCTGTGATCTCAATCATTTGGATGCATAAACATACTGAACATGTGTATATCTGAATATTTTTGTGAATTATGTATGAATATTGTCGTGTGATCTATCAATCATTTGGATGCATAGATATGCCGAGTTTGTGTATATATGAATCTTTTGAGTTGTTGATAGTGAATGTTGGCTATGAATATGAACGTGTCCTGTGAACCTGAGTTTGATATGAATGTTTACCTTTTACATTGTATTTGTGTGTGAACTTGTTAGTATGCCTCTTGTCGGGTATAAAACGCAGGTCTATTAGAAAAGTAATGTTGTGTCCAATTTATGTTTTCCCTTCTAACCACATTATATATATTTATATTATTACTATTATCGTATATTTTTATAGAGACTTATATATACATTATAAAAACATCCCACGTGTCATTAACTTATAAAAGTAAATGTTTAACGGAAAATCCTGGTTGTTTTTGACTCACATGCAAGGAAAATCCTGGTGATTGCATACAAAAGCTAGCGAAGATTTTAAGGACCAATTTAATAATAACGCGCTCATTTTTATTTTGAGCAATAACTCGCTTTCTTAATTATATATATATATAAGGTGCCTCTCCGGTTTATTCTTTGATATTAATTCCTCCTTCTAACATAACATTATATATATAACGAGCCCACCTAATACGTGTATTTCAAGGAAGTGCAAATGGGTTGGGATTTCTTTCTTAGAAAATATAAATGGGCCTGATTGACGCGAAATTATTTGTTCACCCGGCCCAGCAAATGGACTGTACATTCAACTCCCTCCGTTCCGAAATATAAGTCTTTGTAGACATTTCAAATGGACTATAACATACGGATGTATGTAGACATATTTTAGAGTGTAGATTCATTCATTTTGCTCCATATGTAGTCACCTATTGAAATCTCTAGAAAGACTTATATTTGGGAACGAAGGGAGTAGAAAACATGGGTTAAATATATGCCACATTTTTGCAGGCTGACATGTGGGCCAATAGGTCGAAGCCTACGCAGGGTGTTGTCAACTTGGTCAACAAATGATTGTGGCATCCACAGCCATTGGATTTATATCCAACGGCCGGCATGCACCTTCAATCTCTCGTCTTCTTCCTCCAGCGTCGCCGGGACCGCCTGCTCCGGCCTCCGGCGGCTAGCGGCTCTGCTTAGCATGCATCGCTGCCAAGCGCTACCCTACCGCCAGCCAGGCTATCCCTCCACCCCTCGACACCTCATGTAATTCTCCACAGACTACAGCCCCACGCCGCAACAGAACCAGTTATAACCCTTCTCCTCCTCTCAATCTGCGACTCCACTGCCACGTTTTCCCATCTCCGAGTCGTTCCCGTCCGGGGCCTCGCCGTCATCCAGCGCCTCATTGTGTTCGGTCTTGGCGTGGTCAACAAACGAGAGTCATCGGAAGAGGATCAGTACGTGGAGAGCCTGACGGCTGGGACCCACGAGGTCCATGGTCGCACGCAAGGAAAGTTCCTCCTTATTAAGCTGAAAAAATGTTTCCTCCCCCTGACAGTTGGGACCCACCGGCTGTATCTTCACACGTAAGGAAGTGCCCCCTTGTTATGCGAAAAAATTATTCATCCCATTGGCAATTTGGGACCCGTCGGACTTGGTGGTGACTTGTGGGCCTGCTAAGCGGGGCGATGTGCGCATGGCTTTGTCAACTTAATCAACAAATGATTCTAGCAATTTGGACCGTTGGATGTTAATCCAACAGCCGCTTTTCCTTCTTCAACCTCTCGTTCTTGCTCCTGTCTCCCGTGCATGGCTGTCTTTGTCGCGCACCCGAACCAGTGAAGTTTCCACTCCTCTCCATCTGCGGACTCCACCGCCCGTCTTCCCCATCTCCGGGTCGTTCCAGTCAGGGTGCGCTCGACACGGTGTGGTCAACGTGGTCAACAACCGAGAGTCAGCGGAAGATGACTGTACATGAGAGGCTGACAGTGGGGACGCACCACGCCCATGGACTCATGCATGCAATGGAACGCAGCGAGGTCAACGTGGTCAAGGAACGACTTCCATCGGAAGTATCTTGTCGTGGAGAATCTCAGCTGGGTCCACGGCCGCAGCAAGTAAGTGCCTCCTTATTACGCGGAAAATAATGATTCCTCCAACTGACAGCAGGGACCCACCGGACGGGCCACCGTATTTTGCGAAAAAAACCTTTGCCCCCTGACTGCTGGGACCCACCTGACGGGCCACCATATTTCGCGAAAAAAAACGTCCGCCCCGCTGTCAGCTCGGATACACCGGAAGTGCCTCCTTATTACGCACAAAAAAATGAATACTCCCCCTGCTAGCTGCGACCCACCTTGGTGGGAGGCTCACTTGTGGGCCTACTAAGTTGACGGGGACGAAGGGCTTTGTCAACTTAGTCAATATGAACGATTCTAGCTCCAGTGACCGTACGATGTCCATCCAACGGCCGTAGTGCTTCTTCAACCTCTGGTCTTCTTGCTCCAGCCGCGCAAACCAGCGCCGGTCGTGCCTCATGCTCCTGCCTCTCGTGGCCGGCTGTGCTGCCGCAGAGGCCTCACCGCCCCCTACTATTCCCACAGCTGGCCAGGCCCTGCGGCGATGGCAGCCTCACACCGCAGCTGAACCAGTGAACCCTCGTACTCCTCTCCGCGCGGGCTTCCACTGCCGCGTCTTCCCCGGCTCCGCGTCATCCCCTTCCTAGGCCTTGCCGTCGTCCACCGCCGTGGTGCTCTCCGCGCGGCGTGGTCAACATGGTCAAGGAACGCCTCCATCGGTAGAGTACTGTACGTGGAGAGGCTGACAGCTGGGTCCATGGCCACAGCCCAGTTTTGTTGTGATTTGCCAAGTAAGTCACTTTGTCAGGCCTGTTGGCGTGAAAATCTTTCAAGAATATGAGAGCTTTCATTCGGCTGTCCGAGAAAATTGCCCATCATTAATGATAAATGGGTTGTACATTTTTAATACACATCAAACCGCAATTAGTTTCAAATATTTTTTTTCATTTCGAGATTTTAAATTACATTAATTTTTATGCGTGGAGAATTTGTTGGATTTTATATTGATATACATTTATTTTTAAAATCAGTTTGAATGTGAGTCGAAATTTCGGGATTAAAAGCAGTTCGGACTGCACAAAAATATGCAAAATTTCGTATAATTTTTTAACCGTGGCCACAGTATGGGCTGTAATGCTAACAAAAAGAATATGGGCTCCAAAAAAACCTTAAGAATTAGCAAATGAGCTGTAAATTATTAGAAATAATGGCGGATGGGTCAGTATGCTGTTTTCCACAGTTGAGGCTTTCCTAAAAAGGTTGGCCTTTAAGCAAAGGATCGTTGGATGGCCATCCAACGGCCGTCGTGCTTCTTCAATCTCTGCTCTTCCTGCTCCAGCCGCTCAAACAAGCGCCGGCGGGACTGCCCGCTCCCTCCTCGCCGCGGTCGGCTGTACTACCGCACAGGCCTCGCTGCCCCACCGTACTCCCATCGCTGGCCTAGCCATCCCTCTACTCACCCACACCTGCTGTTATTCTCTGGCGATGGCAGACGAACCAGTAAACCCTCGTTCAGTCATACTCCCCTCCGCGTGGGAAACAATCACTGAGTCTTCCTCGCCTCTGTGTCGTTTCCTTCCTAGGCCTCGCCGTCGTCCACCGCCTGGTACTCTCGGCGCTGCCTGGTCAATGTGGTCAACGACCGACATGCATCTGAAGTGGATCAGTCGTGGAGAGGCCGATAGCTGGGTCCACGGCCGCCGCAAGGAAATGCCTCCTTATTATGCGCAAAATAATGATTCATCCACGACATCGAGGACCCACCGAAAGGGCCTCTGTATTTTGCAAAAAACGTTACCGCTTGTGAGCTCGGACCCACCAGCTATATCTTCGCACACAAGGAAGTGCCTCCTTATTACGCACAAAAAAAATGAATACTCCGCCTGTTAGCTGGGACCCAGTGTAGTGGCAGGCTGACTTGTGGGCCTACTAAGTTGACGGGGATGGAGGGCTTTGTCAACTTAGTCAATATGCACGATTCTAGCTCCAGTGACCGTACGATGTCCATCCAACGGTCGTAGTGCTTCTTCAACCTCTGGTCTTCTTGCTCCAGCCGCCCAAACCAGCGCCGGTCGTGCCTCGTGCTCCTGCCTCCCGTGGCCGGCTGCGATGCGGCGGAGGCCTCAGCGCCCCCTACTACTCCCACCGCTGGCCAGGGCATCCCTCTACTCACCCACACCCCCTGTTATTCTGCGGCGACGGCAGCCTCACACCGCAGCCGAACCGGTGAACCCTCGTACTCCTCTCCGCGCGGGCTTCCACTGCCGCGTCTTCCCCGGCTCCGCGTCGTCCCCTTCCTAGGCCTCGCCGTCGTCCACCGCCGTGGTGCTCTCGGCGCGGCATGGTCAATGTGGTCAACGACCGACTTCCATCGAAAGAGTATTGTAAGTGGAGAGGCTGACAGCTGGGTCCACGGCAGCCGCAAGGAAGTGCCTCCTTATTACGCGGAAAATAAGTATTCCTCCACTTGACAGCTGGGACCCACTGGACGGGCCACCAAGATTTCATGAAAAACGTTTCCCCACTGCTAGGACCCATAGGTCGGGCCACCGTATTCGCGAAAAAATGTTCCCCATTGTCGACTTGGACCCACCGGAACTGCCTCCTTATTACGCACAAAAAATGAATACCCCACCGCTAGCTGGGACCAACCTTGGTGGGAGGCTGACTTGTGGGCCTACTAAGTTGACTGGGACGGAGGCCTTTGTCAACTTTAGTCAATATATGAATGATTCTAGCTCCAGTGACCGTACGATGTCCATCCAACGGCCGTAGTGCTTCTTCAACCTCTAGTCTTCTTGCTCCAGCCGCCCAAAGTAGCGCCGGTCGTGCCACATGCTCCTGCCTTCCGTGGTCGGATGTGCTGCCGCGGAGGCCTCACCGCCCCCTACTATTCCCACTGCTGGCCAGGCCCTACGGCGACGGCAGCCTCACACCGCAGCCGAACCAGTGAACCCTTGTACTCTTCTCGGCGCGGGCTTCCACTGCCGCGTCTTCCCCGGCTCCGCGTCATCCCCTTCCTAGGCCTCGCCGTCGTCCACCGCCCTGGTGCTCTCGGCGCGGCGTGGTCAACATGTTCAAGGAACGACTTCCATCGGACGTGGACTGTATGTGGAGAGGCTGACAATTTGGGTCCACGGCCGCAGCAAGGAAGTGCCTCCTTATTACGCGGAAAATAATTATTCCTCCACCTGACAGCGGGGACCCACCGGACGGGCCACCGTATTTCATGAAAAAAAAGTTTCCCCCCTGACTGCTGGGACCCACCAGCTACACCTTCGCATGCAAGGAAGTGCGTCCAGGCAAGAAAAAACGATTCGCCCCCTGACTGCTGGGACCCACCAGCTACATCTTCGCACGCCAGGAAGTGCGTCCGAGAAAAAAAATGATTCGCCCCCCTGACTGTTGGGACCCACCAGCTAAATCTTCGCAGGCAAGGAAGTGCCTGACAGTCGGGACCCACCTGCTCGAAGCGTATGTAGTGTTGTCATTCTGGTCGCGAATGTGTACGTATATATACTGGTGGATGCAGAGGCGCGCATGTGTCGTAGTAGAGGCGTGCACGTAGCATGTACACGTATGTACAGCGGCGAGGGTGCAAGAAAGAAAATACGGCCACATACGTACATATGGGCAGGGTCTCGAACGCCTACTCGCGCATACGTACATGGCTGGGTCGGAACGGAGAAACAGCGTCGTCGTCGTGTTCATGGGGAGGCAACGAAATGTGTCATGTTCATGGGGAGGCAACGGAATGCTCATGTTCATCGGGAGGCACGGAACGCGTGGGAGCCAACCGGCTGGGTCGGAACGGAATGCGTGGTCGTGTTCATCGGGAGGGCTTGGACGGAACAGGCGATGGAAACGAGGCCTGGCATACCGCACAACGGAGGAAACGGACCTCCTACATTCGGAACGGGGTCCTGTTGATCGGGAGGGGTCTGGCGTCTGCCAAAAGCGGAGGAAGCGGACCTCCTACGGTTGAATCGGGGTCCTGTTGATCGGGAGGGTGTGGTGTACCGCAAAATGGAGGAAGCAGACCTCCCTACGGCCAAACGGGGTCCTGTTGATCGGGAGGGTGTGGCGTACCGCCAAAAGCAGACGAACGGACCTCCTACAGTCAAACGGGGTCCTGTTCATCGGGAGGGTGTGGTGTACCGCAAAATGGGACTCCACGGGATACTTGTTCATCTCCACCGTCGACCTCCTCCGGCCTCCACGGGCTACCGTCGACCTCCTCCAGCCTCCACGGGCTCCTGTTCATCCAGCCTCCACCGCGCTACTCCACCTCTTGTTCAACCACCCCTCCACGGGCACCCCTCCACCGTCTACTGTTCATCCAGCCCTCCACACCACGGGGTCATGTTCAACCACCCCTCCACGGCCACCCCTCCACCGTCTACTGTTCATCCAGCCCTCCACACCAAGGGGTCCTGTTCATCCAGAGGCAACGCCACCGCCATCGCTCATCCACCCCCCGCAACGCTCATCGTGCATCCAATCGATCGGCTTGATTAGCAGCAATGAAGGAATCGCTCCATCCGGTTCGATTAACGACCATCGATCGATCGCTCGGGTTCGATGTCGTAGCTTTGTAGTGCAATCGCCGGGTTCGATTAGAGCCCAACGCCTTGCTCGAGTTCGATTAGAGCCAACGCCCTCGCACACACGCAGCGTCGTTCGAGAAAGCAGCGCATCGCTCGGCCCCCGACCTCCCACCGTAACTGGCAACTCCCCGAAATTTTCCTCGCCCTCGCTTCTACCACGGTTTTTTCCGTCATGGACGGCCCAAAGAATGTCATGCAGCTGCGTCTCCGGCCCGCCCAGGACGAAAAGCCCATTTTCTGTCATAGAAGTAGGAGCCCACCACATCTATGATGATACCGGGTTTTATCACAATTATCGTCATAGAAGTGTCATATCTATGACAGAAAAAATTCGTTCGGCCCAAAATGTCACGGATGTGTCTTTTTTTTGTAGTGTAAAGAGAAGACCAATGTGTGGGTGTAAAATACTAGGTGAATTCAAATATTTGAATAAGAGATCATGATGTTTGAAACCCATGCATGCATGAATATAACGGAGATCTGCGCGGTGTGGTTTGCAAACGAGCATGTTGTAATGTATACACATTGAACAAGGTCAGACTCGTTTGGCCACATTGCATCCGTGCATGGACACACTATTCTAATTGGAGATGATGGGTGGCTTTTGCATCACATATCTATATCTATACCCCTATATATATTATATTTTATATTTTTATATAGTGTGCGGATAACTTTAACTTTGAAAGATGGTCGTTGGATGAGGCCAATCCGATGGTGCAGAGCTGGCAAATTTGAGCACTACTGGCCATTGGATATCATCTAGATTCCACCAGATTTTGCCACATGTACAATCTAGAAGACTCTATGGTTGAACTTAAGGATAATGCACAAACCTCAAAACACAAGCACTTCTTCTTTGTTCTAGAATCTTCTGTATCAGAATTGCCCAAATGTTTTTCCACATGATTTGCTTTTACTTTATGCCTTACAACGCACAATTCCATGAATCTTAAAATAGATTAGCTTTCTTATAAAAACTAGATGATTTTGAATGAAATGAACTATAAGAATTAAACGAACATCTACATCATGCATATATGACTCAAAGCTTACATGCTATAATGTGATATTTATTCATAATTTGGTTGCCAAATCTCATGCGTGCAATGCACGTGTACCTTACTAGTCTAAATGGTGTCCGTGTATGTGTGTTGTGCGTGTTAAACACATTGTACGTAGTATATCATACTAGTCTAAATTGTCTTTTTTTGGGTACACGTTAAGCTTGTTCTCCCGAAATTTCAAGCCGCGCCTTGTTATGCCGAAATTTCAAGCTAAGCGTCTCTCATCTGTCGTGTTCTTGAAACTCCCGCTCTTCAACCCACGCCTTGTTACCCCGAAATATTTAAGATAAATCTTTGTCTCGTTGTGCTCCGACAACACCCTCCATCTCAACCCGCGCCTTGCTATTCCAAAATTACAACGCGCGTGAAAACTCCCACCTCCTGTGAAATCCCGACACGTGAAATGCCCGTGATACGAACCGAAAGAACCGCCTCAAATCGGGGGGGGGGGGGTACTTTTGTAACTTACCCCACATTTCGGACAAGCGCGTACCTACACTAGAAAAAAATACACTTCCGTGACGATACGTGTTTGTCACAGTAGGTCGCGCTTTCTGTCATGCATGTACATCCATGACGATTTTATGACAGAATCAAGATAGTCATACATGTGCTGTCGTAGAAGTGTTCCATGACACATTACCAAAATTATCATCACGGAAGTGTCCACTTCCATGACGATAAATCGCGCGTCACAGAAGTGCTTTCGTCAAGGGTGACCGACACGTGGCATCCATCGTAACGGAACGCCGTTAAGCTATCAGGTCGGGTTTGGATCCGATAACCCGTTAAAAGCCCTGACCAATGGGGATTTTCCACGTGTAAAATCATCATTGGCTAGAGGAAACACGTGTTGGCTCATCGTTGGGACAGATGTCATCCACTCCTTTGGATAGAAGGCGCCTATGATACGTCGACACGTGGCACCGGACCAACAATGGCCCATTCTGTGAAAAGGCCGCCCGTTTGACTTGGTCAGTCATGGCGGGCGGCCCATGGAAAGCTTTGTTAACGGCCTGTTCGCATATAGCCCATTTACGCCCGCTAACCGAAG
This sequence comes from Aegilops bicornis, assembly GCA_021605145.1. Lineage (NCBI taxonomy): Eukaryota > Viridiplantae > Streptophyta > Magnoliopsida > Poales > Poaceae > Aegilops > Aegilops bicornis. The sequence continues at coordinate 187,594,965 of CM038674.1, forward strand.
GCCCGTTCGCCCTATCCGAATTAGGCCCGATGGCGTCATCTGGGCCATCCAATATGATTCTAGCCCGTTTTCGCCGGCCCATGTATAGCCCATGACGTCTTTCGGCCCATATGAGGCCCTTTGTAACTCTTGGCCCATTAGCGGCCCGTCTTTGGCCAGCACGTAATGAACAGTGTATTACTTTACACCCATTAACGGCCCGTGGTGAAACTGGCCCGTAATGAATAGTGTATCACTTTATACCCATTAACGGCCCGTTATTCCGTTGGGCCGTTTCCAGCCCAAGTTAACTTTCGGCCTTCTGAGGGCCCATTTATTCTTGGGCTCATTTGCAGCATTTGGTTACTTACGGCTGTTCATTGTCATTTTTACGCTTGTGGGCCAAATTCAGCCCGTCGTTACAGTCGACCCGTTTGTGGACTGTTAGTCTGTTGGGCCATTTTCATAGCATCACCAAATACAGCCTATTAACGGCCCGTTGTGGTCAGCCCATAAAACGTATGATTTCCATTAAAGGCCCATCTACGGCCCATTAAAGGCCCGTACAAGACCCATAAATGAGTCGGCGGCCCATGGATCCTACGAGACGTAGAAGGCCCATGGATCCTAAGAGACGTACACGGCCCATGGATCCTACGAGACGTAGAAGGCCCATGGATCCTACAAGACGTACAAGGCCCATGGATCCAACGACCCGTGAAGGGCCATGGTCGGGCGAGTTGGCCCCCGTTTGAACGATATAGCATATTCAAAGAATTATTCTACTCAATACTATCACCTCTAAAAAGCATACACTATACAACAAAGAGATCAAGGCATAGAAAGGTAGAATAATCCTACACAATACAATAAAGAAATTACAGCCGATTATACCCACTGGGCATTATGGTTCGGCATAGGTGATAATAAAGCATACACAAACAGCAAATTACATACACTGGGCAAATACAGCTCATACATCATGGACGCGCATCAACTTAACTCCATTTCAACTATAATCTCTTCAGAAAATAGGATGGGCCGGATTCAGATAGCACAAATTTCAGTCTGCAAAATCTCCAATTCCTTCATGGTTACCTCAGTGTCTTGTTTCATTTTTTTTGACTCCTACATCTAATACCTGCATGTCCAGTCTCAACTTGTTGATTATACGTTGACAATCATGTATATGTTGTCTTGCCACCTCTAGTTGATGCTTGAGAACATCAGCACATTCCAATTCCAATCCATAATCATTCCGTAACGGCCATGCCGCACTGTTCACAGATCTTTGTGTTGATGTCACTTCGTCCTGAAATGTGTAGCGACCCGACCTCAGGTGGTCAAGTCTCTGTGTTTTGATGTCATCCACTGGATCGATAATCTTGACACACGATTACTCGAAGGATTTATCACCAGTAGCAATCACACACTTATTACATTGAATGTCTCAAAAGAGAACTTATTACAATAATATGGCTTAAGGCCATCTAATGCGATAACAATGAAGGCTTGGAAGATAAGGTGAGTCCATCAACTCCAATGGCATAGCTGAGCTGCATGGCAATGACCTAACGAACCTTACTCCTCGTCTGAAAAGTATGCAACATAATACGTTGCAGCCCGAGAACGGGTCAGCACATGGAATATGCTGGCAATATAACACAGTAAAACAAGAACAGGATAATGCTATCACTACATGCATATTTGGTTGGTGGAAAGCTCTATGGTTGTAATTTTGCGAAAAGCCAATTTTTCCCTACAATAATGGAATAGATTTTAATTTAACTACCATGGTGGTTGAAACATTGAGAAGGTATAACCCCAACTCAATCCCAATTAATGTAGTTAACAACCCAACAATATTAATTAAGAATGATGAGATACATGTGATAACCCAAGTACTAGATACTCAAGATTGTCCATAACCGGGGACACGGCTAACCATGATTAGATTGTACACTCTACAGAGGTTTGCGCAGTTTTCCCCACAAGACTCGATCGCCTCCGTTGATTTCTCGCACTGCATGGTGTTGGAGAGACGGATGACCGAGACAAAGTCTTTTAGAAACATTAACTCTCTACTCTGGGTAGACCATACCAAACCTACAAAACCCACTACCTGCTCATCTACCTCTTCAAGAGCTTCACGTAACCTACTCAACTATGCTAGAGCCCATAATATCTTGTGGCTGCACACGGAAGTTTCTAGCATGAATCATCTCGATTCCTTTAAGCACTGTGGCGATCCATGGGAAGATCACACGGGTACCCGGGATTTCCAAAAAAAACATACAACACGGTTTCCCGGTGCCTCAATCCACCCAGATGTTAATTTTAAGTTGCCACCTTAAGTTGAACCATTAATTAACAATCTCACATCTGTCATGGATTCACTCAAACCCAACCACGTCTACGAGCATAGCATAGCAATATAAGCAACACACAGAAGTAACTCCCGAGGGTTTGATAGTAACAGGGCAATAGGTTCTACCTCAACAACTACTTCCCAACCCACAAGTTAAAGACATCCTAACCATGCAATGTTTGAGGATTGGAACTAATGCATAAAAACTGGGTATGAAAAGAGTATGATCAATGTGTTACTTGCCTTGCTGACGATCCGCGAATCCTAGAGACTCGTAGTAACACGCTTCGCACTCCAGGAATTCTAACGCAAACAAACAATAACTTACATAAGCAACAAGCAAAGATGCACAAGCAAAATTCAACTAAAAGAGTTTGACCAGAAATTTCAACTTAATAACTCCGGTTCGCAAAGAAAATCAAACCAAACGGAGCAACGAAACTCAAACGGCGGAAGAAACAAGATCCGTTTACTAATCTGAACTAGGGTCAAATTTTACAGTACCAAAATCTTGTTTAAGTTTATTAAACAGAAAGAGGGTCTCGAAACGAAGATCTGGGCACTTGAATCGCCTGATTCCGACTAACGAGCGAAAAGATAAACAGAAACTAAGATCGGATCAGAAATCGCGATCGAGAATAATCGCAGAAAAATCCGACTAAAAGAAAATTGACGAACAGCCTAATGAACGAGCGTTCGTTAGCTGTAACTAACGGGCGAACTACCGTTCGTTAAAACGAACATACGGACGAACGTCCGCAAATTTAGAAGAACCGAGGGAAACCGGCGAACCAAAAAACGAACTAGGGTTTCTAAAAAACCGAGCGGTTTTAAAAAATCGGCTCGGATCGGGCGCGTACCTCGACGAGGTGGCTCAAGGGCGGGTTGGGCGGCGGGCGGCTCTTGGGCGGCGGGCTTGGCGGCTGAGGCGGCAAGTGGCGGCGGCGGCGAGGCGCGGGCGGCGGCTAAGCGCGGCGGGCTCGGGTTTCAGCGGCTCAGGCGGGCTGGTGGTGGTGGTGTAACGGCGGGGTGGCGGCGTATATAAAGAGGCGGCTTGGAGGAGGGGCCAAAGGCGGCGGTGGCGACGGAGTCTGCTCGGACTCCTCGTCCGAGCGGGCGGCGGGCCAAGGCGGCAGCGGCGGTGCCTTAGGCCGGCTGCTCGGCTGGGACTTAGGCCCGATGGGAAGTTTTTTTAAATAATTTCACGATGTAAATAAAATCCTAGAAAATAAAATAAAAACCTAAAAATGCCAAAACAAATTTTCACCATCTAAATGAAATGCTTAGAACGAGATGAACATTTTCTTGGCCCTAAAATGCAATTTTGAGAATGTGCTATTTTTCTAAGGCGAATGAAATCCAAATAAAATTAAATAAAATCAAATAATTTATTTTAACATTTTTCCTCCGATATTTCAATTGTTTTGGAGAAGTCATATTATCTCCTCTCATTTATTTTTAGTATGAAATATTTTTCGGAGAGAAAAATAATTAAAATCAGAAATCCTCGTTTTCATTATTTGATAAAAATCAAATATGAAAACCGAAAAATCCCCAACTCTCTCCGAGGGTCCTTGAGTTGCTTAGGATTTTCGAGGATTGCGGAACGAAGATGCAATAAAATATGATATGCATGAATGACCTATGTATAACATTCCAAATTGAAAATTTGGGATGTTACAAACCTACCCCCTTAAGATGAATCTCATCCTCGAGATTCAGGTTGGCTAGTAAATAGGTATGGGTGGTCTTTGCGAAGATTATCCTCTCGTTCCCAGGTGGCTTCCTCCTCGGTATGGTGGCTCCACTGAACTTTGCAAAACTTAATAACCTTGCTGCGGGTGACTCGGCTGGCAAAGTCAAGAATCTTCACTGGCTTCTCCTCATAAGTCAAATCACTGTCCAGCTGAATCGCCTCCGAAGGTACTGTATCTCTTAACGGTCTATCGGTCATCTCAGCATGACACTTCTTCAACTGTGAGACGTGGAACACATCGTGAACTCCTGACAGTCCTTCAGGTAATTCCAGCTTGTAGGCAACTTCTCCCATCCGTTCCAAAAGACGATACGGTCCTACAAATCTCGGGGGTAACTTTCCCTTGACTCCAAAACGTTTCACTCCTCGCAAGGGTGATACTCGCAGATATGCTCTATCTCCAATTTCATAGGTTACCTCCTTGCGTTTTGAGTCTGCATAACTCTTCTGTCTGGACTGAGTAATCTTCAGTCTATCGCGAATCAATTTAACCTTCTCCTCAGACTCCTTGATCAAGTCTGGTCCAAACAGCTGTCGGTCTCCTACCTCATCCCACATTAGCGGTGTTCTGCATCTGCGTCCATACAGAGCTTCAAACGGTGCCATCTTCAAACTGGCCTGGTAGCTGTTGTTGTATGAGAACTCTGCGTAAGGCAAATTGTCATCCCAACTAGATACATAATCTAGCGCACAGGCTCTCAACATGTCCTCCAGAATCTGGTTGACTCTCTCGGTCATCCATCATCTGCGGGTGAAATGATGTCTTGAACTCCAATCTCGTACTCCAAAGTCCGTGTAACTGATGCCAAAACTTTGAAGTAAACTGTGTTCCTCTATCTGATACGATGGTCCTCGGAACTCCATGCGGACATACGATCCTGGACATATATATCTTGGCCAACTTCGCACTTTTATAGGTTGTTTTCACTGGGATAAAGTGAGCCACTTTGGTCAAGCGATCAACCATTACCCATATTGAGCCATATCATGCTTTGGTTCTGGGCAATCCGGTGATGAAATCCATGCCAAGTTTATCCCACTTCCATTCGGGTATCGGCATAGGCATATGATCCTGCTGGCTTCTGATGCTCTGCCTTCACTCTCTGACATACATCACATACGGCTACATACTCGGTAATATCCTTCTTCATACCCGTCCACCAGAAACGTTCCTTCAAATCTAAATACATCTTGGTGTTTCCGGGGTGTATCGAGTATGGTGAGTCATGAGCCTCCTGAAGTATTAACTTCCTGATCTCTGGGTCATTGGGCACATAAATTCTGTCCTCAAACCATAAGGTGTCATGCTCATCCTCACGAAAACCTTTGGCATTTCCTTTTCTCATCTTCTCCTTTATCTCGGCAATCTCTTTGTCATCCTTCTGAGTTTCTCGAATCTTGTCCAACAATGTCGACTGAACCTCCATTGTCGCAACGAAACCTATTGGAACAATCTCCAACCGAAGTTCCATGATATCCACAGCTAATTCCTTCCGCACTCCCTTACTTTCAAGGATATTAGCATAACACTTCCGGCTCAAAGCGTCTGCTACGACATTGGCCTTTCCTGGATGATAGTGTAGCTTCATATCGTAATCCTTTATAAGCTCCAACCATCTCCTCTTCCTAAGGTTCAGCTCCTTTTGCATGAAAATGTACTTCAAACTCTTATGATCCGTGTACACATCACAACGGTTTCCAACAAGTTAACGTCTCCAAGTCTTCAAAGCATGCACTACGGCTGTTAGCTCCAAATCATGCGTGGCATAGTTCAACTCATGGGGTTTTAGTTGCCGTGAGGCATAAGAAACAACTCTTCCGTCCTGCATAAGCACACATCCAAGTCCTAAGCGAGAGGCGTCGCAATAAACTTGGAACTCCTTATGTGTATCTCGCAGTGTTAGCACTGGGGCTGTAGTCAAACGTTTCTTCAATTCCTGAAAACTTGACTCGCAATCTTCTGTCCATTCAAACTTGGTATCCTTCTTCAATAGTTCCGTCATTGGCTTAGCAATCTTGGAAAAATTCCAATGAATCTTCGATAGTATCCTACGAGTCCAAGGAAACTGCGGATCACTGAAGTGGGTGCCAACCATTCAGTGACTGATTGAACCTTGCTGTGATCCACTGCTATACCCTCTCTTGATATAATATGCCCAAGAAATCCAACTTCCTTCAACCAAAACTCGCACTTGCTGAACTTGGCGTATAACTGGTGTTCCCTGAGTTTCTCGAGAACTAAACGCAAATGCTCCTTGTGCTCCTCTTCATTCTTCGATTATACCATAATATCATCGATGAACACCACAACAGACTTGTCCAAGTACTCCATGAACACCTTGTTCATCATGTTCATGAAATTGGCAGGGGTGTTAGTCAGTCCAAACGACATGACCGTATACTCGTATAACCCATATCGCGTGGTAAATGCTGTTTTTGGTATATCCTTCTTGCGGATCTTCAACTGATGGTATCCTGTTCGTAGATCGATCTTTGAAAACACCTTAGCTCCTTGCAGCTGATCAAACAGATCATTGATCATTGGCAGCGGGTACTTATTCTTAATCATTACTTCACTCAAGGCTCGATAATCTACAACCATCCTTAGGGATTTATCCTTCTTTTCCACCAAAAGCACTGGGGATCCCCAAGGTGATGAACTCCTTCGAATGTAACCTTTTTCCAATAGCTCCTTGATTTGTTTCTTAATTTCCTCCAGATCATTTGCGGGCATCCTATAGGGTCTCTTGGATATTGGCCCGGTACCTGGCAGTAGCTCTATCAAAAACTCAATGTCTCTATCCGGTGGCATGCCTGATAACTCCTCTGGGAAAACATCCGGAAAGTCCTTTACTACAGGCACTTCCTCCTATACAACTCCCGTGAGGGCATTCACTTGGCTCCTCCTAGGCACATGCCTAGATACATACTTAATCCTTTTTCCCTCCGGGGTGGTGAGATAAATCGACTTACTCGCACAATCAATACTTCCTCCATACTTTGACATCCAGTCCATGCCTAATATTACATCCAATCCTTGTGAATCCAAGATAATTAGGTCGGACGAAAAAACATGTGTGACAATGGTTAGGGGTATCTGGTTGCACCATCGGCTCGCCATGTACTCTGCTCCAGGCGAGCTCACTAAAAGAGGGGTCCTAAGGGTTTGGGTTGGTAGTTTAAACTTATGGTCAAATCCCCTTGATATGTATGAATGCGATGCACCAGTATCGAAAAGAACAAGAGCGGTAAATGACTTAACCAAAAACTTACCTATTGCCGCGTCCGGCTGCTCTTCAACCTCCTCCATGTTAACGTGGTTCACTTGTCCTTTCTTGAATGGATTTGGCTTCTTCCCAGCGCTCCCATTTCCGTTTCCATTCCTTCCTTCAGGGAAATCATTGGCATAGTGCCCTGTCTTTCCGCACTTAAAGCAAGTAACTTGACTTAGGTCCCTTTTGGCGGGTGTAGCTGGATTGGAGCGGTTCTGATTGTTGTTAACTCCGTTCCCATTTCCATTCTTAGCACCATTGTGGTTATGCGATCCTCCTCCAGTGTGGTTGTGACCTCCATGGTTACGAACGAGTCCTCCTGAGTTCGGGGTTAAGCGAGGCTTCTGCTGAGCTCCTGAGTTATACTTCCCTTGTCCATACTTCCTTTTACGGCTCTTAATCTGCTGCTGCTTCCCTTCAATCATAAGAGCCTTATCTACCAACTTCTGGTAGTTGTTGAAGGTTGCCACCATCAACTGCATGCTCATCTCATCATTCAGCCCTTCCATAAACTTCTCACCTTGGCGGCATCTGTGGCCACATCATCAGGGGCATAGCGTGATAACTTGCTAAACTCATCCACGTACTGAGCCACAGTACGGTTCCCCTGGCGTAAGTTGCGGAACTCCCGCTTCTTCATCTACATGGCTCCAGTTGAGACATGGGCCGTGCGAAAAGCTTGCTGAAACTGGTCCCAAGTAACATTGGCTATAGGAAAAGTAGCCGTGTAATTCTCCCACCATGAGGCTGCTGGTCCATCCAATTGTTGTGCGGCAAAGCGCACCTTCTCCGCATCTGTGCAACCTACGGTGGTTAACTCCCTTCCAATACGGTGTAGCCAATCATCAGCAACAATTGGCTCAGTGATACTAGAAAACACCGGCGGCTATAACCTCAGAAAACGGGCTAAGTTGTCCACTGGCGGTGGGTTATTGTTGTTGTTGTTGTTGTTGTTGTTGTTGTTGCCCTGATTTTGAACTAGCAATTGCATCAAAGCTTTCTGCTGCTGGATCAACTGGGTGAGCTCCGGTGGGAAAGCAAAACCGGTGTGACGTCTCGGAGGCATCTGATGGGTTTAGATGGAACAGATTAGAATAGAAAACGGTCTAACGAGAGAGCACTACCCATATGTACATGAGACAAACACATTCATTTCACTCAATCAATCAAGCAAGGGCATACAAACGGTCTAGAACTATCGCAAAAGTGCTCAACTACTACTAAATACATGGGGGAATACTACTAATATATGGTGGTCATCTAGAAATTTTGATCTGTGGAAGATTCCATGATGTCTGCTCCAGCTTCGTCTTTGTAGTCATCATCACTAGGATCGCAATCGATGTCGTCTATGATGATGTAATTGTCCAGGCAAGTGGGGTCGTCGTCTTCTTCTCCCGGAGCTGGTCCTCCCATGAATACTCCGATCTTCTTAACCAGGTCGTCATTTTTCTCCAGTAATGTCTTGATTTCTTCCTCATATCCATCGCGTGTAAACTTGAGTTCTTCCTCTAGCTCGATGATTCTAGTCTTTGCCTTCTTCAATTCCATCATGTCTGCGCACATCTAGTTCTCCTGACGTCGAATGTGCTGGTTTAGTTCCTGGATGAAAGCTGCAATGGATCTATCCTTCTTGGTGCTGATCACTTCCCACTGCTCGTCTCGGCGCCCACATATTTGATAGATAGTGTCCTTAAGTTCCCTGTTGTAGGCTTCTCCAATGCGTCCCATGGTAATGTGGGCTGCCATGCTCTTGCCTAGACTCCAGGTGGGTGCTTTGAAAGAAAAATCTATGGGTTTAGAAGTTGGCGAGAACGTCCTTCCTAGAACTTGTACTTCAATCATCCAGCGCTCCTCTTCTGGTAAGGTGGCGTTGTATGTCCCAGTGAAGCTTGGTATTCCAATGTTCAAGTATCTAGTAACTTCCTTCAAGTGGCGTCCAAAAGGTGTGTCTTCATCTGGTTGCGCAAACTTGTTCTTCATCTCCGTCATCCTAAAGAGTGGAAAAATGGAGAGGAGTCAGAAATGAGTAGAGAAGAGTGACCTATGGTTTATCTTAGTGGTCGTGTCCTATAATCAGCGTGTGCTCTGATACCATCTTGTAGCGACCCGACCTCAGATGGTCAAGTCTTTGTGTTTCAGTGTCATCCCTGGATTAGTAATGCTGACACACACAGTACTCGAAGGATTTATAATAGAGTAGCAATCACTCACTTATTACATCGAATGTCTTAAAAGAGAACTTATTACAATAATATGGCTTAAGGCCATCTAATGCGATAACAGCGGAAGGCTTCAAAGATAAGGTGAGTCCATCAACTCCAACGGCATAGCTGAGCTGCACGGCAACGACCTAATGAACCTTAATCCTCGTCTAAAAAGTCTGCAACATAATACGTTGCAGCCCAAGAACGGGTCAAAGACATGGAATATCTTTGGCAATATAACACAGTAAAACAAGAACAGGATAATGCTATCACTACATGCATATTTGGCTGGTGGAAAGCTCTATGGTTGTAATTTTGCGAAAAGCCAATTTTTCCCTACAACAATGGAATAGATTTTAATTTAACTATCATGGTGGTTGAAACATTGATAAGGTATAAACCCAACTCAATCCCAATTAAATTAGTTAACTACCCAACAATATTAATAAAGAATGATGAGATACATGTGATAACCCAAGTACTAGATACTCAAGATTGTCCATAACCGGGGACACGGCTAACCATGATTAGATTGTACACTCTGCAGAGGTTTGCGCACTTTTCCCCACAAGACTCGATCGACTCAGTTGATTTCTCGCACTGCATGGTGTTTGAGAGGAGGATGACCGAGACACGATCTTCGTAAACATTAACTCTCTACTCCGGGTAGACCATACCAAACCTACAAAACCCACTACCTGCTGATCTACCTCTTCAAGAGCTTCATGTAACCTACTCAACTATGCTAGAGCCCATAATAGCTTGTGGCTGCACACGGAAGTTTCTAGCATGAATCATCTCAGTTCCCTTTAAGCCTGGGTGGCGGTCCATGGGAAGATCACACGGGTACCCCGAGATTTCCAAAAAAAACAACATACAACACTGGGTTCCCCAGGTGCCTCAATCCACCCAGATGTTAATTTTAAGTTGACACCTTAAGTTGAACCATTAATTAAGAATCTCACATCTGTCATGGATTCACTCAAACCCAACCACGTCTACGAGCATAGCATAGCAATATAAGCAACACGCAGAAGTAACTCCCGAGGGTTTGATAGTAACAGGGCAATAGGTTCTACCTCAACAACTACTTCCCAACCCACAAGTTAAAGACATCCTAACCATGCAATGTTTGAGGATTGGAACTAATGCATAAAAATTGGGTATGAAAAGAGTATGATCAATGTGTTACTTGCCTTGCTGACGATTCGCGAATCCTAGAGACACGTAGTAACACGCTTCGCACTCCAGGAATTCTATCGCAAACAAACAATAACTTACATAAGCAACAAGCAAAGATGCACAAGCAAAACTCAACTAAAATAGGTTGACTAGAAAGTCCAACTTAAGAACTCCGGTTCGCAAAGAGAATCAAACCAAATGGAGCAATGAAACTCAAACGGCGAAAGAAACAAGATCCATTTACTAATCTGAACTAGGGTCAAATTTTACAGTACCAAAATCTTGTTTAAGTTGATTAAACAGAAAGAGGGTCTCGAAACGAAGATCTAGGCGCTTGAATCGCCTGATTCCGACTAACAAGCGAAAAGATAAACAGAAACTAAGATCGGATCAGAAATCATGATCGAGAATAATCGCGGGAAAATCCGACTAAAAGAAAACTGACAAACAGCCTAACGAACGAGCGTTCTTTAGCTGTAACTAACGGGCGAACTATCGTTCGTTAAAACAAATGTACGGACGAATGTCCGCAAATTTAGAAGAACCGAGGAAAACCTACGAACCGAAAAAAACCGAACTAGGGTTTCTAAAAAAACGGCGGCTCGGTTCGGCGCGATACCTCGACGAGGTGGCTCCGGCGGGGCGGGGTTGAGCGGCAGGGCGGCGGGTCTCGGGGCGGCGGGGCTTGGCGGCGGCGGGGGCAGCAAGCGGCGGCGGCGGTGGCTGGTGGCGGGGCTCAAGGGGCTGGTGGTGGTGGTGTGGCGGCGGGGTGGCGGCGTATATAAAGAGGGGGCGTCTTGGAGGAGGGGCCAAGGCGGCGGCGGCAACGGAGTCTGGCTCGGACTCCTCATCCGAAAGCAAAGCTGGCACACACATACAAGCGGCGGCGGCTTGGGCCTCTGGCTCACGGGCCTTAGGGCCGATCGGTAGCATGGGAAGTTTTTTTTAAATAATTTCACGACGTAAATAAAATCCTAGAAAATAAAATAAAAACCTAAAAATGCCAAAACAAATTTTCACCGTCTAAATGAAATATTTAGAACGAGATGAAAATTTTCTTGGCCCTAAAATGCAATTTTGAAAACGTGCAATTTTTCTAAGGCGAATAAAATCCAAATAAAATCAAATAGAATCAAATAATTGATTTTAACATTTTTCCTCCGATATTTCAATTGTTTTGGAGAAGTCATATTATCTCCTCTCATTTGTTTTTAATATGAAATATTTTTCGGAGAGAAAAATAATTAAAATTAGAAATCCTCGTTTTCATTATTTGATAAAAATCAAATATGAAAACCGGAAAATCCCCAACTCTCTCCGAGGGTCCTTGAGTTGCTTAGGATTTTCGAGGATTGCGGAACGAAGATGCAATAAAATATGATATGCATGAATGACCTATGTATAACATTCCAAATTGAAAATTTGGGATGTTACAAAATGTTTCTGTAAGTACACATGACTAGGGCAAAAATATAGTTATAACAGTGAAGCGAACAAGACACTATTTTGTACTACATGGCAAAACAAGACTAGCAATAATGTTACATGTCACTTTCAAAAAAAATGTTACACATCATGAAGCATAAGCAGGTGATATTTTAAAAATTATAAAAAAAATAGTCTGTGCAGCCTGCATACAGAAATCCAACTTAGCTCACTAGAGGAGCATGATGTTGGGGCCCAATCGAAAACACAGACAAGTTACAAATTTAGACAGCAGGTTGCGTATAAGTAAGCAAGCAGTTGGCCATTCTGTGCCTCAATTAAAGTCTTAGGGAGCATAATGAACAGCAGAGGGTTTCATACAAACATACTACAGCAGGCAAAACTATGCAATCATTAGCGTAGTATAAACTAGATTGTGAGCCTCATGCAATAATAGTTGATTAATAGACTTCAAAGCTTCAGGCACACTTCGGCAGAGTAGGATTCCGTATGCCTCGGCAATTGGATCCATCATGTATGCCATGATATGTACAAGGCCTGATGTTGCTTTTGCAATAAGCCTAACAAGTAGATACCAAGCCAATCCAGGTGAGAGTCACTGGGCAGCGGTAAAGACTATTTTGAAGTACCTGAAAAGGACTAAAGAGATGTTCCTAGTTTATGGAGGTGAGGAAGAGCTCGTCGTAAGGGGTTACATCGATGCTAGTTTCCAAACCGACAGAGATGATTGTCGATCACAGTCCGGATTCGTGTACGCCCCGAATGGAGGAGCAGTGTAATCGATGAGTTCCAAGCAGGATACGATGGCCGATTCTACCACGAAGTTTAATACATAGCGGCTTGTGAAACCGCAAAGGAAGGTGTTTGGATCCGCATTTTCTGGATGATCTTGGTATTTTCCCAGCCTCGGTGAAACCGTTGGACCTTTATTGTGATAATTCTGGTGCCATCGCACAAGCCAAGGAGCCGAGGAATCACCACAAGGTCGGACACATAGACCGGAAATATCACCGACACGAAAGATCGTAAAGAATGGTGATGTAGTGTTATGAAAGATTCACATGGATGCAAATGTTGCAGATCCGTTGACTAAGCCACTTCCACAACCCAAGCATGAGGGGCACGTTAGAGCTATGGGCATTCGATGTCTATTTGATTGACTCTAGTGCAAGTGGGAGACTGTTGGAGATATGACCTAGAGGCAATCATGTATGATGATATTTCCTATGTGTTTATGAATAAAGATAGTCCTTGGACATTATCAATGATGTGTATCGGCAAGCACGTGACTTGTTTGTGGGACTATGCATTGTATGATGACTGTCCTAAAAGGTCCCTAGTCGAAAGGGCTGTGTGGACGCCAAGCACCGACTAGACTAGCATATGACACGGTCGATGGCTTGGTCTCACTAGCCATGGAGCATTGGATGCTAACCGGATAATATGGACTTGGAAAGGTCTCTGGTCGGATTCGACGTAGTCGGATCCGAAGTCGAGATAAGGTCCAGTCGGACAGACCCAACTATGAGACGCAGCGATATGTCATCTGTGAGTCTCTAGTACAACATACGTTCTATGTCCTAAGACCTGAGCTGAAGCATGTACTCGGGATGGTGATAGACTTGCTTTGGGCCGACCAAACGCTACTCCATGACTGGGTAGTTACAAAGGTAGGTTTCGGGTTTGTCCTGTCCCATGCTGCGAGACATGGTCGAGCAAGATGGGATTTGCCCTCCGATCGAGAGATATACTCTGGGCCCCTCGTGTGATCCGACCAGGATAAGCATGGCCATGCGACAAGGATTATGAGATAATCCAGTTTCTTTGTCGGTATCCTTTGGAACGAGAAAGTGGTCGGGCTAGCACAAGGATGATGGTCTCGCCTTGAGCCCGACAACATATATCGTGTGGCATAGGGAACAGAAGTGTGACACGTTGTACAGGTTCGCTTAACCAGCTTCATAGTTCGCTTGGTGGTCGGCACGCCTTGCTAGAGGCCGCTACCAACCGCAAGGTGTCGGAGGTGATCCGAACTGTGACCAAGCCGGCTTGAACCTAAGGGGTCGCGCGCTTAAGGGAAGGAACCTACGACGTCGGTTCGTAGGACACTGGTCAGATTTGATCTGAACTGGACTAGGAACGTGACGGAGTAGACTTTGGGCTTTAGGGCCCGTGCGAGGCCCAAGTGTTGAGCCCGTGACGGACGCCTATATAAAGTGGAGGTGCGGCACACTCAGGCGGTTGATCGCTTCGGCGCTGCGACTAGGGTTTGCATGTGTTGTGAATAGCTACCTCCACTCGCCGCTGACTATGTGATCGGACCTAGCAGTCTGCCGCACGGTGTTCCTCCTGCATGCGCGGATACCGTTAGAGGCGGTGCACTTGCGCCGCTCCGGCGAACTCGTACGTGGGATCGGACGACCGGCTGTTCGAGGGAGATCGGACGCGGAGGAGACGATCCACGCCGACGCGCTGCCTCAACTCTTCTTCCGCTGCACGGCACTATGCGTCTAGTGGTAACGAACTGTGATCCATCTCCCGTAGCATGTTCCTGGATGTTCTGCGTGTAGGAAAATTTTAATTTGCAGTCTACGCACCCTACCGTAGAACCCAATAGTGGTATCAGAGCCTCTGCTATAGGATTTGGATTCAGATCGTATGCATATTAGATATATGGAGGCGGCAGATGAGATCTGTTGTCGTTGATAAGATTGGCTATGTGCACGGTTGATGTGATCAACTGCACATGGGGATCGTTGAGGCTATGTTTTCTGTCAATCGGGATCGATGAGGTCGTGACACGATCTACCCCTACCAGCCGGTCATCCGCCATCGGGGTTAACAATGAAACGTAAATCCAAATCGGATTCGCGATGATCGATAAGATCGGTCAGATTAGAGAATTCGGCGTGATCGGA
This sequence comes from Aegilops bicornis, assembly GCA_021605145.1. Classification (NCBI taxonomy): domain Eukaryota; kingdom Viridiplantae; phylum Streptophyta; class Magnoliopsida; order Poales; family Poaceae; genus Aegilops; species Aegilops bicornis. The sequence goes on from CM038674.1 coordinate 187,610,093, forward strand.
GTTTAGATGTGATCTGTGATTTCCGAAAACCGGTAGAATGCGATTCTATGCATAACTTTGTTTTGCAGGTTTGATGTGAATAGCATGGCTCATGTGTATGTGATGCATGTGTGTAATTTATACGTGGCATGTGTGTCATGTTTGTCAGCCGGCAGGAGCCAAAGTGCTGTCATTATATTGTATAACGACCTGCGTGTCGACTTGTGACTCTATGTAAAATTCATTACTAGTTGTAGTAGTTGGATAATAGAGATCAGGTTGGTGGCTTGGCGTCCCGGCGTGACAAACAAGATGGAGTTCGTAGATGGTCATCGGAGTAGGAGCCGACCTAGAAGAACATCCATGAAGGAGCCATACTATTTCACAATATGTGTTATATTTGTGATTGTTATGCTTCTTTGTTTCTATGCATGTTAGAATGGTAGAATGATCCCTCATGAATATCAAGAGAATTGCCATCCCCGAAGTTGCACCTTCGCACGTCAAGTACGTCTAGTAGTGGGCTCATAAAATTGGGGTGCTGCTAGGTGTCCTTGAACTGAAGGGTTCGTGTCGGACATGGACATGCACCAGATCGAGTTAACTTGACAAGGCTATCAAACGGTTTTGGGCCTTGTGGCAAAGAAGTTTGGGAGCCGGGTATGAGATGCCTTCCCGACCGGCTGTGATTCAGATAGAGATACGATTAGCAAGGAGTTGCTTACCGGATAGGTATGTTCGCTAGCAGTGATGCTAAAGCTCACTAGTCGCATGCGCTAGTCGGATCCTGAATCACTGAGAGTTTGCGGAGGGATGCCAACTTCAGTGGGAGTATTTATGTTTAGGCTAGAATTACTCTACATAAACAAATTGCTTAGTGATTGCATATTTTCTGTTGTAGATCAATGGCACCACCTGCGCAACCCAACTTTGCATTGAAATCAATTATGGAAAAGGATAAACTGAATGGAACAAACTTTACCACATGGTATAGGAATCTGAGAATTGTTCTCAAGCACGATAAAAAGGAACATGTTCTAGAGGATCCACTTCCAGAGGAACCTGCTGATAATGCTAGTGCCACAGCTAAGAATGCCTACCAGAAACTCGTTGATGAATCAACGGAGATCAGATGTCTGATGCTGGCTTGTATGGAGCCTTATTTGCAACAGCATTTCAAAAATGTTGAGGCTTACAATATGATCGAGAGTCTCAAGAGCATGTTTCGCATACGTGCTAGGACCGAAAGGTTCAACGTCTGGCGATCCTTGATGGATTGCAAGCTGAAGGAAGGTGATCCATCGAGCCCACATGTGATCAAGATGATCGGATATGTGCAAGCTTTGGATCGCTTTGGGATTCCCACTCTTGGATGAGCTCACATCGATGATGTTCGGTTCTCCTCAGCCCAGCTATGGGACGCTCATCTCGAACTATCATATGCATGGCATGGATAAGAAGCTCACCGAATTGCATGGGATGCTCAAAGTGGCAGAGCAGGATATTAAGAAAGGCACGCATCAAGTGTTGATGGTGCAGAAATCGGCTAAGTTCAAGAAGAGTTGGTCCAAGAAAAAGGCTAAGGCAAAGGGCACGGAGACGGTAACCTCCGCCGCTGTGCCGAAGTCTGGACCGGACTCGAAGACCGTTTGCTTTCACTGCAAGGAGACCGGTCACTGGAAGAGGAACTGTAGCAAGTGGCTTGCAGAGCATGGCAAGAAGGCCGGAAATGCTTCTTCAGGCAAAGGTACACTTGTTGCATATGTTATAGACATTTACCTTCTCGACATACCTAGAAGCTCTTGGTTATTTGATACCTGATCGGTTGTTCATATTTGCAACTAGATGCAGGTGCTGGTAAGAACTAGGCGTGTGGCACAAGGGGAGATTGACATCAGGGTCGGCAACAAAGCAAGAGTTGCTGCGTTGGAGGTCGGCACGATGCAGCTCCAGCTTCCTTCCGGATTTATCATGGAATTGAATAATTGTTATTACATTCCTGCACTTAGTCAGAACATTATTTCTGCCTCATGTTTGATGAGTCAAGGTTATGAATTCAATTTAAAGGATAATGGTTGTTCGATATTTTTGAATGGTGTGTTCCACGGCTATGCACCCATTGTTGATGGGCTATTTATACTGAATCTAGAACAGGAACCGGTCTATAACGTGAATGTCAAGAGGCATAAGCCTAATGAGATAAATCCGACATACTTCTGGCATTGCCGCTTGGACACATTAGTCTAAACGCATGAAGAAGCTCCATGATGATGGGCTCCTAACTCCGTCCGACTTCGGGTCGTTCAAGACATGTGAATCATGCTTGCTCGGCAAGATGACTAAGTCTCCTTTCGCAAAGAGTTGCGAGAGGGCGTCCGAGCTGTTGGAGCTTATACACAGTGATGTGTGTGGTCCAATGAGCACAACTGCCAGAGGTGGCTATCAGTAATTCGTGACTTTTACCGACGACTTGAGTAGATATGGATATATCTATTTGATGAGGCACAAGTCGGAGACTTTTGAAAAGTTCAAAGAGTTTCAGAATGAGGTTGAGAATCAGCTCGGCAAGAGTATAAAGCTTCTCCGATCTGATCGTGGAGGTGAATACATGAGCCAGGAGTTTGATGATCATCTGAAAAGTCGAGGTATAGTACCTCAGCTCACACCTCCTGCACGCCCATGTAGAAACGGCGTGTCAGAACGGAGGAATAGGACCTTGTTGGACATGGTCCGGTCTATGATGAGCAAATCAGATTTACCCTTGTCATTTTGGGGATACGCTCTAGAAACTGCAGCTTTCACACTTAATAGGGTACCATCAAAATCAGAGACAAGACACCACATGAGATGTGGACCGAGAAGAGTCCCAGTTTGTCTTTTCTAAAGATTTCGGGTTGTGAAGCATTTGTCAAGCGACTTATGTCAGACAAGCTTACACCTAAGTCGGATAAATGCATATTCGTGGGATATCCGAGGGAAACCTTGGGATATAGCTTCTACAACAGGGAAGAGAACAAAGTGTTTGTTGCTCGGAACGGGGTTTTCCTTGAGAAAGAGTTCCTCAGTCGGGAGGCCAGTGGGAGGACGGTTCGACTCGAAGAAATTCGAGGACCACTCGGGGATGGCTCGGCTGGTGATGAGATCATACTGGAGTTAGTCAGGGAACCTGTACTGGAAGCGGCACCGGAACCACGGAGGTCGGAAAGATTGCGCATAGTGCGTGATGTATTGTTGCTAGAAAGCGACGAGCCGGCCACATATGCGGAAGCGATGGTGAGCCTAGATTCCGAGGCATGGCTGGAGGCCATGAGATCCGAGTTAAAGTCGACGGATGAGAATCAAGTCTGGGACTTGGTTGATCCGCCACCTGGTGTAACTGCCATTGGTTGCAAATGGGTCTTTAAGAACAAAACCGATGTGGATGGAAATGTTCAGATCCACAAAGCTCGGCTTGTCGCTAAAGGTTATGGACAAGTTTAAGTAATTGACTACGACGAGACTTACTCGCCCGTAGCGATGCTGAAATCGGTGAGGATCATACTAGCTATAGCTGCATATTTCGATTACGAGATATGGCAGATGGATGTCAAAGCGGCTTTCCTTCACGGAAATTTAACCAAGGACGTGTATATGATACAGCCCGAGGGTTTTGTCGATCCGACTAGCACTAGTAAGGTATGCAAGCTCAAGAGATCCATTTATGGGTTGAAGCAAGCATCTCGGAGTTGGAACATTCGTTTTGATGAGGTCGTCACTGGTCTCGGTTTCATCAAAAGCGAAGAGGACTCTTGTTTATACAAAAGTTAAGTGGGAGCTCAATAGTGTTTTTGATCTTGTATGTGGACGACATACTACTGATCGGAAATGATGTTTCGATGCTAAACTCGGTCAAGGGATCATTGAATGGCAAGTTTTCGATGAAGGACCTTGGTGAGGCAGTCTATATTTTAGGCATTAAGATCTATAGAGATAGATCGAGGAGGCTACTCGGCTTAAGCGAGCACGACATAGATAAAGTGTTGAAGCGGTTCAACATGAGTGAGGCGAAGAAAGGGTTCTTGCCGCTCTCACATGGTATAAGGCTAAGCGAGACTCGTAGTCCTTCGACATCCGATGAGCGAGCAAAGATGAGTAGGATTCCATATTCCTCGGCAATCGGATCCATCATGTATGCCATGATATGTACAAGGCCTGATGTTGCTTTTGCAATAAGCCTAACAAGTAGATACCAGGCCAACCCAGGTGAGAGTCACTGGGCAGCGGTAAAGACTATTTTGAAGTACCTAAAAAGGAAGATGTTCCTAGTTTATGGAGGTGAGGAAGAGCTCGTCGTAAGGGGTTACATCGATGCTAGTTTCCAAACCGACAGAGATGATTGTCGATCACACGATGCGGATTCGTATGCGTCTGAATGGAGGAGCGATTAATCGGATGAGTTCCAAGCAGGATACGATGGCCGATTCTACCACAGAAGCCGAATACATAGCGGCTTGTGAAACTGCAAAGGAAGGTGTTTGGATCCGGCATTTTCTGGATGATCTTGGTATTTTCCCGGCCTCGGTGAAACCGTTGGACCTTTATTGTGATAATTCCGTGCCATCGCACAAGCCAAGGAGCCGAGGAATCACCACAAGGTCGCACACATAGACCGGAAATATCACCTGATACGAAAGATCGTAAAGAATGGTGATGTAGAGTTATGCAAGATTCACATGGATGCAAATGTTGCAGATCCGTTGACTAAGCCACTTCCACAACCCAAGCATGAGGGGCACGTTAGAGCTATGGGCATTCAATGTCTATTTGATTGACTCTAGTGCAAGTGGGAGACTGTTGGAGATATGACCTAGAGGCAATCATGTATGATGATATTTCCTATGTGTTTATGAATAAAGATAGTCCTTGGACATTATCAATGATGTGTATCGCTAGCACGTGACTTGTTTGTGGGACTATGCATTGTATGATGATCGCCCTAAAAGGTCCCTAGTCGAAAGGGCTATGTGGACGCCAAGAGCCGACTAGACTAGCATATGACATACCGATGGCTTGGTCTCACTAGCCATGGACCATTGGATGCTAACCGGATAATATGGACTTGGAAAGGTCTGGTCGGATTCGACGTAGTCGGTTCCGAGTCGAGATAAGGTCCGAGTCGGACAGACCCAACTATGAGACGCAGCGATATGTCATCTGTGAGTCTCTAGTACAACATACGTTCTATGTCCTAAGACCTGAGTGAAGCATGTACTGGATGGTGACAGACTTGCTTTTGGGCCGACCAAACGCTACTCCGTGGATCGGGTAGTTACAAAGGTAGGTTTCGGTTTGTCCGATCCCATGCCGCAAGACATGGTCGAGCAAGATGGGATTTGCCCTCCGATCAGAGAGATATACTCTGGGCCCCTCGTGTGATCCGACCAGATAAGCATGGCCATGCGACAAGGATTATGAGATAATCCAGTTTGTGGTCGGTATCACCGAACGAGAAAGAGGTCGGGCTAGCACAAGGATGACAGTCTCGCCTTGAGCCCGACAACATATATCGTCGGCAAAGGGAAATGTAAGTGTGACACGCCAGGCTGTGTTCGCCTAACCAGCTTCATAGTCCGTTTGGTGGTCGGCACGCCTTGCTAGAGGCTGCTACCAACCATGCAGGTCGGAGGTGATCCGAACTGTGACCAAGCCGGCTTGAACCTAAGGGGTCGCGTGCTTAAGGGAAGGACCCTACGACGTCGGTTCAGAGGGACACTGGTCGGATTTGATCCGAACTGGACTAGGAACGTGACGGAGTAGACTTTGGGATTTAGGGCCCGTGCGAGGCCCAAGTGTTGAGCCCGCGACGGACGCCTATATAAAGTGGAGGTGCGGCACACTTAGGCGGTTGATCACTTCGGCGCTGCGACTAGGGTTTGCATGTGTTGCGAATAGCTACCTACACTCGCCGCCGACTGTGTGATCGGACCTAGCAGTCCACCGCGCGGTGTTCCTCCTGCACGCGCGGATACCGTTAGAGGCGGTGCACTTGCGCCGCTCCGGTGAACTCGTACGTGGTATCGGATGACCGGCTGTTCGAGGGAGATCGGACGCGGAGGAGACGATCCACGCCGACGCGCTGCCTCAACTCTTCTTCCGCTGCACGGCACTGCGCGTCTAGTGGTAACGAACTGTGATCCATCTCCCGTAGCATGTTCCTGGATGTTCTGCGCGTAGGAAAATTTTAATTTGCAGTCTACGCACCCTACCGTAGAACCCAACATATTCCCCCTCCCCTCCTCCCAGGCCATGGCCTTGAGGTGCTGTTGAAGGATGAGCTCATCCAACAAGGTGAGGATCTCCTCTGATTTTTTGCCAAATTTTCGTTCTGATCCACTACACGATGAATTGCTATGAGTTGCTTCTACTGCTGCTATATGATGCATTGCTATGAGTTGTTCCTGCTGCTGCTATATGATGAATTGCTATGAGCTGCTGCTGTTGTATGTTGAGTTGCTATGAGCTGCTGCTCCTGCTATATGATGAATTGCTATGAGCTGCTGCTGCTGCTATATGATGAGTTGCTACAAGCTGCTCATGTTGCTGCTATATGATGAATTGCTATGAGCTGCTCCTGCTGCTACTATATGATGAATTGCTATGAGCTGCTCCTGCTGCTGGTATATGATGAATTGCGCATCGTCATTGTATGATGAGTTGCTATGAGCTGCTGCTGCTATATGATGCTTTCAGGTGGTGCTATTATACGATAATAACCAGCCACTTGGACCATCGAATTTCAATAAATAATTGTTCTTCGTTTAAATGTGGGTCATGCGTTCTTCGTTTAAATTAGGCAATGGGATCTCTATGGAAAACATTGACCAAAGTAGATTGTGCCAAGTAGATGGTATCTTTGTATTTGCATTTTGAGCAAATAGTGATGGTCTGTTTTCCTAACATATTAATTACTGCACTGGGTTCAATTTGTGATGTTTGCAAGTCAAATTAATTTCTATATGGGCGGCAAAATGAAAAAAATATAATGCAATCTAGACTTTCCACTGATCATACCAAAGATAAGTTGAAAACGCAATGAAAAGAACTGGTTGGCTTATTGCATGGAGCTTATATTCACAAGTGCTTATTTTCTTAGGATCACTCGTAATAACTGTCCCTAAGAAACTTGGCTAATAGAACTGGCATACAAATAACATGTCACGATGATTGCAATGGAGGAGTGACGTACCATAGCACACTGTATAGGCTCACCGCTGCCTCTCCTTTTTTTTTTGTGATGTTCCATGAAATTGCCACATACATCTTGTACTTTTTCATTGTGTAACCCTATCGGCAAGTTGACACGGCTAATTTTAGACATCTCTACATGATACTACATTGCATATCCCTTGCGCATATTTAAACCACCAATTAACGATTGTGTGCGGACCATAAACTAGCCATGACTCATATTCGGACTAGCAGCACTCTAAGGGAGTCTAATGTAGTGCACTGGAATTCCTACATGCCACCTATGATTTTGTGTAATGTACTGCCCCTGTTCCTAAATATATGTCTTTGTAGAGATTCCAGTATGGACCACATACCACTACTAGGGAAAACCCTAGCAATAGAGCTGGTTTTGTGCTCACTAGTAGCGCGGGTAGGCGCGCTACTAATAAGGCGCCATAACTATCGCTTAGCGAATGCTGCGTTCAAGCACGCTGCCATCGCTAGGACGAATAGCTGCAGCGTTTGTTCACTCCCACGCTACTACTAATGTAACTACTGGCAGCGTGTTTTATCTCCATTGCTACTAGTATTCTTTTTTATTTTTTTATTTTTAGTGTATTTATTCGCCATCGTACAAATATTGATACAATACCAGATATGAGGTTTACATCATTATGTCCATAACAGTGTGTCAAAATGAAGGTGGATTAGGTTCAAGTGGAGGCAATATGTGGTGCATGTCAAAAGTATACTACTAATCCAAACTTGATCTAGTTTGGACTAGTAGTACTTTCGATGTGCACCACATGTTGCCTCCACTCAATCTAATCCGCCAAAGACAAGATATTTAATCATCATCATGGTCATTACCACCAACAGTATTTATTTAATCACCACTAACACTAGCTAATGATAATCATCATAGTCATTACCACCAACACTAGCTATTTTATCATCATAGTAATAGTGTAGCACATCATCATCCTCAAACTCATTTCTAGCTAGCTAATCACTCCTGCTGCTCTCTCTTAGGTAAAACAACATAAAACATGTGTAGCTCTCCTCCTTGATCAAGTTGGAGCATGCAGATGAACCTGTCTCCTAATCGTGGGTAGCGCCTGCTTGCTGCCCCTAGTACTTCTCTACGCTCCCCATCACATATTTGGTCCAGTCTTGCACTATTAAGCATCCGTCCCTAATCTTGAATGCACTAAAGTAATCTGTAGGATATCTTGGCCGTAAGCTGATAATACTCATGGTACCTTTAGTCTCGATCCCATAAGGCAAAACATTCATCGGGAGTCCCTGTTGAAGAACATCGTACGGTAACATACTTAGCAATGAAGTTCAGCTTCAAAAATAATGTATGGAAAATATGCACTGAGGACAAATAGTAAAAATCTTACCATCCTTCCTAAATAGATGTGACCATAGTTCACTACTAACACTATTGGTCGCACGTTTTCAGTACTAACATTTCTAAATCCAGAAGAAAATTTGTCTTGACAAGATCAAGATCCTCAAGCCATGAAACATAATGACTTAGCTCCTCATGAGCTTAGTTCAGCCTCGGGACAGTAGTAGGTCCCGCCTACCAAGCTACCGGACATGTTTGTTTGCACCAAAATAAGTCGACAATACAAATTAGTTGTCAACTATTTTTGAATAAACAATATCAAAGACATAAATATGGTTGAGAAACTTACATAATGGTATAATCGAGTATGCTCAGACATCGACCAGATGTCGGTATTACCTTCAATATCATCTTCCTGGACGAATATCAAAGGTGATAACCATATCAGGCTCAAATGCATAAGTCTTGCATAGTGCTCGCCATGTTTTGCATCCAAAAGAGGTGTAGTCGTCTGAATTGTATAATTTTATGCGGAAAATATAACCATGCTCGGTCTTCAAATAAACTTTCTTTACCTCTGTAGTATGACCGAAACCTATCTTATCCAATACAAAAACTCTTGCATGGCGGGGATACGCTAGTAGAATAGTAAAAAATATAAGTTGAAGCAAATGAAGCAGATGTCAAGCTTAATTATGAAAAAAGACTTGTCGTTATGACTTCATCGTATCCACTTCAAGTTCTCGTCAAATTTTGATGTCAAGCGCCTATCATCATCTAGGAAGATTTCCTCAAGACAGTGTGCTCGTCTTTTGCAGTATTTGCAAATACCGAAATCCTTTTCGTCAGACATTTCCTATGTTCATAGTTAAAACATTAATTGAAAATCGACCAAAGACAACTACCAGGATACTCAACACACAAATCCGGGGCACTCGATATTTCCTACATATTCTGGCACAAGTCATGCCAAAATTCACGGAAAAATCCGGCATGACCTTTGCTAATATAGGACATATCGAGCGCCTGAAATTTGCCGGAACAAAAATGAATCAACACTCCAAGAAACATAGGCCACTCGGAGGTGTAACCTGCAAACATGATCGCCACTTGGATATTGAGCAACACAAGATATACATTTCAAAATATCTTATAGGACTCAAATTAGCATGCATTCAATAAGCAAAAGTAAATCATCTCATGCGTCTGCAGACATCGTCGAATATTATCACTAATACATCATGAATAGTGTCATACATATAACATCACTAATACAACTAAAACCCTAGCACACGACGGTATCTCACATGCGGTGGACACCCACAGAGAAGGAACCATCACGGGATCATAGCTCTAGTGAGATCCGTGGAGAACTCGCCAGTATTGGAGAACTCGTGCTCCAACGCAAACAAGTAGCGACGGACGTGCGCGTCCTCCTCATCGACACGGTGACGCACCACCTCCGCTGGAGTCCTCGAGCCTCGACCGCCATCGCCCACGCGACCGCCACCAAAGAAGGTTCGTCAATGACAGTCTGGCTCCTCGCCAACCTGCGCCCCGGTAGGTAGCGCCTCCAAGACCACTCAAGTGAGCCTGGTCTGGACATGGCTCATCTGGTCAAGCAGGTGTCGTCCTCCGCCGACTCGACGACGAGGATGCGGGATAGTCATCGTCCACGTCGATGCGGGAAAATTTGCTTTAACTAAAAAATAGCAACAAGTTCTTACTAACTAGTTCAATTAATTCAACTAGTTCTTACTAAAAATAAACTTACTATAAATAAAAATACTCCAATACCTAATTAGTACCTAGTTCTTACTAACTAATTAGTACCTAGGAACTACTGCCCTAATTACCATCTAATTTGATGAACCTATAGGGGTGGAAAGTGGTAGCGTATATTCCAATTATCCAACTATAAAGTGAAATAAGTGGTCAAATTTTACTCGTTTTATGATTCATCTTAGAAATTTGATTCGTTTCCACCCTTACATGAACCCTAACTCATTTTCCACATCCGCATCCGATTTGTTTCCACTCTTACATGAACCCTAACTAATTTGATGCAACTAAAATATAAAAAAAACCTAGGCAGAGGTAGGGAGAGGGAGGAGCAGGCGTGCTCACCTCGGGTGCCTGCGACTAGGGAGGGTGAGGGAGTCCCGGACTAGGGGGTGGCCGGATAGCCGGACTATCGTCACGGCCGGACTCCAAGACTACGAAGATACAAGATTGAAGACTTCGTCCCGTGTCCGGATGGGACTTTCCTTGGCGTGGAAGGCAAGCTTGGCGATACGGATATGTAGATCTCCTACCATTGTAACCGACTGTGTAACCCTAACCTATCGTGTGTCTATATAAACCGGAGGGTTTTAGTCCAGAGGATCTAACAACAATCATACCATAGGCTAGCTTCTAGGGTTTAGCCTCCTTGATCTCGTGGTAGATCTACTCTTGTACTACCCATATAATCAATATTAATCAAGCAGGAGTAGGGTATTACCTCCATCGAGAGGGCCCGAACCTGGGTAAAAACATCGTGTCCCTTGTCTCTATTACCATCCGCCTAGACGCACAGTTCGGAACCCCCTACCCGAGATCCACCGGTTTTGACACCGACATTCACTACCGGAAACTGGGAATTTGCCATCAGCCAGCTCTTTGCCATCTGCCAGCTGATGGCAAAGAATGTCTTTGCCATCTGCTTATAAAAAACAGATGGCAAAGAACTGACAGATGGCAAAGAACATGGTTGCCATCACCAATTCTTTGCCATCTGCTAGTGGATGGAAAATAATCTTTGCCATCTCGCCAAACAGATGGCAAAGAGGTGGGTAGGGTCCAAAGGTCGCAACGGCTCGTCAACCCACCTCTTTGCCATCTGCCAAATAGATGGCAAAGAATCTTTCCATCTGCTATGGCGGATGGCAAAGAAGTGGGTGGAGCCCAATGGATAACGGCGTTATAACGGCCAATAGCCCCACATCTTTGCCATCTGCCAGCGGATGGCAAAGGCCCATATCTTTGCCATCAGCCAGCGGCTGGCAGATGGCAAAGAGGTCGAACTATCTCCCCCCCTCTTTTTATAAAAAAAAATTCCTCCCTCTCTCTCCCGGCCCGGCCCTCCCTCTCTCTCTCTTCCGGCCCCACCCTCTCTCTCTCTCCCACCTCACCCTCCCACCGCACCCACGCCAAGGCCCAAAGAGATCTAACACAAAGACCGCCACTGCCCGCCTCCCCACACCGCAGCTCCCCGGCCCCTCCCGCCCTCCCGCCTCCCCGCCTCCCGCCTCCCCAGCCTCCCGCCTCCCGGCCACCATGGCGTGCCCATGCCCGCCCTCCCGGCCACCGCGGCCCCGGCCTCCTCGCCCCTCCCGCCTCCCGGCCGAATAATTCGGGTGGCCGGTGGGGCAGTGGGGCAGGCAGCGCGCCATTCATGCCACCCCACGGAAGTGTATAGGAAGCCAACCGCGGCTTTGGCACCTCGCCCGCCGCCGCCGCCATTGCCTCCGACCAGATCCCGCCGCCGCAGCCCGCGCCTCCGGCCATGGCGCCGCCGTCCTCCGAAGAGCCGGCCGCCGCCGCCGCCGAGGCCGGCGCCATCTCCAAGGTCCTCGTCGTCATAGGTGCGTGCGCTTTCCCCCCTGCAAGATTCCCTCCCCGCCGCTCCTCGTGGCTGGTGCTATGCTTGCTTGCTCACTGCTTGGGGGTCTGGTTGGTTGCAGCGATGCAGACGGAGGCGCTCCCGCTCGTCACCCGGTTCCAGCTCGTCGAGGCGGCCGCCGACGAATCCATGTCAGTGCCCCCCCTCCCCCTTTTTGGTTCAGAATTCAGAACTTCGAAACGGATGAGCAGCTACTTACTGGTCGATATGGCATGCTAGATTGTTTTTTACTTGGCATGTTGTTCTGCGGTGATACTCCTAGCCCACTAGCTCGGTGCGCAGCTCCTAAAATACAGTGGGGATTGGATGCAAGTGTATGTCTAGATAGATTTCCTGTGTTGTTGCTGCAAGGATTGCGTCTGCACGGAGGTGCGGCATAGATTTGTTGCTGGAATGGATGGCGAGCTGGGAAAATTTAGCAGCAGCCGGTTTTAGTTGGACAGATTTGTTGGATGGCTCGTTATTACTGTATAACTGAACCCAAGATGCTCTATACATGAATTACGCTGGAACCAGTTGGTCCTCAGATTTCTTCGAATGCTCTCAAGCTAACACCTTTCTTTGTCGGCGCACACCTAGCAGATTTCCTAAAGGCGCCCCCATGGCAGCTTCTGTTCCCGCCAACGATGTACCCCGTGGCAGAACAGCGCGCGACGCCTTCGCCCTGTGCTCGTGGCGACGCCGGGCGAGCAGCCGAGCGCGCGCCCCTGGCCCGGCCCCGCGGCAAGGCAACACCGCGGTTGGTTTATTCCTCGTGGTCTCTCGCCATAATGCTCCCTCCGCCTGGTCCACGTCCACTGGTTGCTGCTCATCATCCCGGTGCATGACAGGTATGATCTCAGAACGTCAGATCAGGTGTCTGGTGGTCTGCTGTTATACTAGTACTAGTACCTTTGATGAACCAATACTAACCTGGTCCCGAGCTCCGAGGGGATGGATCGATGCCAGCAACAAATAACGAACGTGTGCCTAGCAGTTTACCAAGTACCACTAGCATGTATGGTGCTCGCAGGCATGACAGCAATGGGGGTTATCTATACTTTTTTCATAATAATTCATCTTTCTGTATTAATTTCCTACTGTATAGTTTATTGAAGCGAGTTTCGTGTTTCTGGTCAGTTTAGTTGATCCGAGTATATCCCCCTTGGACCCAAACGCAGCTGATTAGCAACGCCTAAAGCCTCTTTTTTATTCCTTGGAATCAATAGGCCATTGACATGACACCTTGAGAGCTCACGGCTTCCTTCTTTATCCGTCGGATGGACTTGGAAAGCAGCGTGTAGCAGTTGCATTATTCCACGGCTTCCTTTCTGTATTTCTCTCTTTACTTATCACCATCAGTAATTATTTGCACTCTAAAAAAAATGCTACGGGGCATGCAAAGTTCCCATTGATACAATTTACAGTAAAAAAAGTTGTTTGGAATATGCACCCTATGGAAACATGATCAAGACTTAGCAAAAATATATATTGTTGTTGAAGACATCGCCATGTGACTAATGAACTGAGGCACACAAAATTATATCACGACTAATAAAATGCATTATTTATGCCCTGTTCCTGGATCTGTATCTCTATTATTTTTGTTGCGGTTGCAGTTTCATGGTAGTACAATATATTGTTTTTTTTGTCAATTTTGATGTTCATCAACTTACATCTTAATAAGACCGGAATCAAATCAAATTATCGATTTTTATTTTCATGCTTAGATATACTGGTCAGTTTTTTTATCTATAATGATAGTCGTAGCTGGACCTTATATAACTAAAGCTGACAATTTATTATTTATTTATTTTGAACTTCATACAAAAATCGTGGTGTATTGTTTGTACATCCAATAAGAGATGTATCAAGTACGACTTGAAATTCTTATCAGACGTGAGATGTGATCGGAGGCAAGACTTTTTAGTATATTTCCCACTGCTGATTTAGGCGTGTGCCTTTTTTCTCCCAAGGACCTGCCCACGTTTTTTTTTCTTTTTTTCTTTTAGAGGGAAAGCCAACGTTCTTTTAAAGTGTTAGGGGAGCTGATTTTCCAGTTTTTTTCTAATATAGATTGAATTATTACGTAGGCATATGTTTTCTGTCAGAAAGACCTGCCCACCTTTTTTTAACGTGTATAGGTAACCTGGTTTTGTACGGGCCACATATATGCATGCCTGCCTTTTACGTGCATATTTCTTTTCCAAGAAGAGGTCTCCATTCCATGTACGTGTCCAGTCCGAGAGACAATTACTTAGGCATGTCTTCTTTCTCGGAAGGACATGCCCATGTTTTTCTAACGTGTATAGGTAACATGGTTTTGTACGGCCCATATTTGCACGCCTGCTTCTTTCGTGCATGTTTTGCCCGGAAAGAGTTGTACAGCCCATGTACGTGTCCACGCTGGAATTTTTTTTTACCATAAGATTTGGTTATCTTTGTGCGTGCCAATATTGGCCTTTCTTTTTTAGACCAACGTGTCAACAATAGACTTGTTTGTACATGGTTCATGTTGTACGTAACTTTTTCATCTTTTAATCTCAATCGTTATTATTTAGATCAATGGATCATATTTTTTAAGTTTATGTGGATTAACGTGATGGCTTGTTTGTCTTCTATCTTAAGTATATAATAGAAGATAGATAGATAGATAGATATGACTGACTCGTCAAAACCAAATGTGCAGTCCATGTGCGAGAAGAACGGTTGCACCCTCCGCCGATGCAGTCATTGCTCCGGGCACGGTGAGTTTCATTTGAACGGTCATTAGTTATTAGTCTTCACATTTGAGTTGCATCATGCTAACGATACATTGGAAATAATCTTTGGTGCAGCGTAACTCCCGACAAGCATCGACCGATCCTTCTCCGCTCGCCACCGGGCGCGACCGGTCCTACACCTACACCTACACCTACACCTCCGTGATGACGGTAAGTGTCCCAAGTGTATTGCTTAATAGAGTTTTGTTGTGATGCCATGTTGTATATATCTAGACATATCGTGCATAATGTGTGTATGTTTGAAATGCATTGTATGTGTGGGATTCACACCTAGTCGTGTGCCTTTGGTAGCCTTCCATACAGGAAATGCCTCCTAGTGCTTCCATCGAGCCATGGTAGTTCGCTACTGCTCCGGAACACATGGATTGACCGGCATGTGTCCTTCTTTGCTCCTGTTCCGTCTCCACGGAAATGTCACGCGGTGTATCACCAAGTCCTTGTAGCTTGTTACGACTTCTGCACTCGCTGATGACCGACACGTGCATTGCTGGGTCATGTATGCCTGTCCCTGTACGTTTGTGCCACCTTGATTCTATGACTAGTCATGTCGGCCCGGGTTCTCTGCCATATGGATACTAGCGACATAATCATATAATTAGCATTTTTTCCTCCAAAATGACTCAATATGCTTAACTAGCTCAAAAATGACTTAATATGCTTAGCTAGCATAAAAATGACCTATACTTAGCATTTTTCCTATACTTAGCTAGCTTCAAAATGACCTATTTAACCTAGGATAGCTCTAAAATGGCCTATACTTACATCTTTTCCTCAAAAAAGACTTAATATGCTTAGCTAGCTCTAAAATGATATAGTATGCTTAAGAAATGACATATTTTAGGTCCTAAATGACTTCATATGCGTAGGTAGCTCCAAAATGACATAATAACCTTACTTAGCTTCAAAATGACCTATTCAACCTAGGCTAGCTCTAAAATGAACTATACTTCGCATTTTTTCCTCCAAAATGACTTAATATGCTTAGCTAGTTCAAAAATTACATAATAAGCTTAATTAGCTCCAAAATGACCTATTTAACCTAAGATAGCTCTAAAATGACCTATACTTAGCATTGTTTCCTTCAAAATGACTTAATATGCTTAGCTAGCTTCAAAATGACTTAGTGTGCTTCCATAATCTTTGTTTGCAGCAGTGTGTGCTTCACCTATATATATTACTGTGAATAAGGTATAGGGTCACTCATACAAAAGAGAGAGGGCCTTAGTACATATAAGCAAGGAGAAATATGACTATAGATTGGCAGGAATAAGACTGGGCATAAGATGCCCGGTAGTGTGTCGTTATAGTATGCTCAAAAATGACATAATAACCATACTTAGCTCCAAAATGACCTATTTTACAGATATAAGTTGCATCATAATAATCTTCACATTTTAGTTGCATCATAATAATCTTCTTCTTCTAACTTTCTTCTTTCCCATTTTACAGATTTGCTTAAGATCATGGAAGCTTGGGTTGATGGAGTGCTTGTATTTAGTTTTTGTTTTGACCTTGTGAAACTTGCTACCTATGGATGAAACCGTAATATTGATGAAACTATGTATTTGTACCTGGATGAAACTTGCTACTATTGGTAACATGTGTTGGATACATATGTGTTCATGACTATTGGTAATATCTGTTGAATATGCTATATTGGTCATATAAATATATTTGAGTTTGATTTCTGTGAAAATGAATTGATATAAGAAAAAGCAAAATTAAATGGGGCAATAAAGTCACATTGCCATCTGCTGGCAGATGGCAAAGAGCTTTGCCATCAGCTGGCAGATGGCAAAGAGCTGCAGCCTTGCCATCTATTGGCCGATGGCAAAGAGCTCGCAGCCTTTGCCATCGGTCGGTCGATGGCAAAGAGCCTGCAGCCTTTGCCATCGGTGGTGATGGCAAAGAGCTCGCAGCCTTTGCCATCTCGGTGATGGCAAAGTATGCCGTTAACCTCGACGGAGCTAACCCGTTAAGAGGCTTTGCCATCTGCTAGCGGATGGCAAAGCCACAGTTTCTTGCCATCACCCAGATGGCAAAGTTACAGTTTTCTTGCCATCAGCCAGAGATGGCAAAGAAGCCTTTACCGGCAGGGTTTCGGACGACCTGTTTGCCATCTGCTGGCTGATGGCAAAGCCTTTGCCATCCGCCGAACATACCTTTGCCATCTGCCATGGCAGATGGCAAAGTGCCAGATTCCAGTAGTGATTGGTGCTTTCATTGAGAGTTCCTCTGTGTCGTCACCGATAGGCCCGATGGCTCCTTCGATCACCAACAACGACGCGGTCCAGGGTGAGACTTTCTCCCCGGACAGATCTTCGTATTCGGCGGCTTTGCACTGCGGGCCAATTCGCTTGGCCATCTGGAGCAGAGCGAAAGCTATGCCCCTGGCCATCAGGTCAGATTTGGAAGTTTAAACTATACGGCCGATATCCGCGGAGACTTGATCTTCGATGGATTCGAGCCGTAGCCAAGTGCGCCGCACTGTCTCGATGGGCATGATCTAGCTCTGCAGCCGAACAGTGCCCTGGAGGCCGCACCAGCATCCGCTCCGACCCTTGATCCGGAGCCGGATTCCCCGATCGAGGACGAGTGGTTGGACACCGCCTTTGGGGCTACAATCTCTACGGCGGTTGAGCCGAACTCCATCCCTGTCCTTTGTGGAGACCTCGACTCCAGGGTGCCGGACTCCTCTCCGGACTCCGAACCCTCCGCGCCCCTGCCAATCGAATCCGATTGGGCGCCGGTCATGGAGTTCATCGCCATGACATCTTTCAAAGCACTTCGCCCTTGGCGACATCCTGAATTCACTAAAGTCTCTCTCTTTATCCGGAGAGCCTCGCCGGATCATGCGGACAGAAGGTTGGGATACGGACGACGAAATTCAACGCCCACCCACCACCCACTTTGTAGCCACCGCCGATGATCTAACCAACATGCTAGACTACGACTCCGAAGACATCGACGGTATGGGACGACGATGCCGGAGACGACCAAGACCCAGCGCCCACGAGGCAATCGAAGGCCACCTCGTCATATGACATATATATGGTGGACATCCCAAAAGATGGGAACGGCGATGGAACAACGGAGGATGACCCTCCAAGAAACAAATTAATCATCGACGCCGCCGCGCCGCTCTAAATCCCGCCATAATAAAAGCGGTGATTCCGCACGGGAGATAATAACACCCGGACGGTCGAAGAGAACCCTCCAGCGAGGACTCGGTCAGAGGAGGGAGAAGCAAGCCCATACGACAAGGCGGGCAGTAAAGAGAGGTTGAGGACGATAATTATGCGCCTCCCAAGATGAGGCAAGCCTCGGCGACGACGAGTTCATCATGCCCGAGGATCCCACCGAACAGGAGCGCTTTCAAACGCGGGCTTATAGCCACGGCAAGCAGCCTCAAGAAAGCAGCAACAGCTTAGAGCTGATCAAGACTCGCTAGGCTGACGGATGGATCAAGTCCTCGCAGCCGAGGAGTATGAACTCGAACGCCCCTCCAAAAGCTACCCCAAACGCAGGCCGTTGCCTCGACTAGAGGAGGAAGCACCCAAGTCACCAGCGCATGACATGGCAGACCAGCCACCTCGTGGCCGCGACAGAGAAGCCTCTCGGCCTTCCGCTCAAGCCACACCCCGACGCCGCTCAAAAAGTACCAAGGCACGGGAAAACGCGCCGGACTTGCGAGATATATTGGAGGATAAAGCAAAACATACAAGATCGATCTACGGATCGTGGGCGCCAAAGAATGCGGGATGATTACCGTCACGCGGATACAAGAAAACCGCCGGGCCGAACACGATGAAGCGAAGCTCATATGAGCTACGTCGTGATATACCCCAATACAGAGGCGCCGCACACCCACCATGCTTCATAGATGAAGTAATGGATTATCAAATCCCCGAGGGTTTCAAGCCCGTAAACATCGAATCATACGATGGTACCACAGATCCTGCGGTCTGGATCGAGGATTATCTCCTCCATATCCACATGGCCCGCAGTGATGATCTACATGCCATCAAATACCTCCCACTCAAGCTTAAAGGACCAGCTCGACATTGGCTCAATAGCTTGCCAGCAGAATCAATTGGTTGTTGGGAGGACCTGGAAGCCGCATTCCTTGATAACTTCCAGGGCACATATGTGCGACCACCAGACGCCGATGACCTTAGCCACATAATTCAGCAGCCAGAAGAATCGGCCAGACAATTCTGGACTCGGTTCCTAACAAAGAAAAACCAAATTGTTGACTGTCCGAATGCAGAGGCCCTTGCAGCCTTCAAACATAACATCCGCGACGAGTGGCTTGCCCGGCACCTAGGACAGGAAAAGCCGAAATCTATGGCAGCCCTCACAACCCTCATGACTCGCTTTTGTGCGGGAGAGGACAGCTGGCTAGCTCGAAGCAACAACTTGGCAAGACATCCTGATAGTCCGGATACCAAGGACAGCAATGGCAGGTCACGTCGCAACAAGAACAAGCGCCGCATTAACGGCGATAATATCAAGATACGGCCGTCAATGCCGGATTCAGAGGCTCTAAACCCGTCAGCGGAAGAAGCCATTCAAAAGAAATACCCAGGCCCGGCCCAACTTGGACCGGATACTCGATCGCTTGTGCCAGATACATGGCACCCCCGAAAAACCAGCCAATCACACCAACAGGGATTGTTGGGTGTTCAAGCAAGCAGGCAAGTTAAGTGCCGAACTCAATGACAAGGGGCTACATAGCGATGACGAGGAAGAGCCCCGGCCGCCGAACAATAGAGGACAGAAGGGCTTTCCCACACAAGTGCGGACGGTGAACATGATATACGCAACCCACATACCCAAAAAGGAGTGGAAGCGTGCACTATGGGACGTATATGCGATGGAGCCAGTCGCCCCAAAGTTCAACCCATGGTCTTCCTGCCTGATCACCTTCGATCGAAGGGACCACCCCACTAGCATCCGTCACGGTGACCGCGCATTGGTTCTTGACCCAATTATTGACGGATTTCACCTTACCGTAGTCCTGATGGACGGCGGTAGCAGCCTGAACTCGCTTTATCGGGATACAATGCGCAAAATGGGCATAGACCCTCAAGGATTAAACCTACAAAGACGACCTTTAAAGGCGTCATACCGGGTGTAGAGGCCAATTGTACAGGCTCACCACACTCGAAGTGGTCTTGGATCTCCGGATAACTTCCGGGAAGAGTTAATCTTCAACATCGTCCCATTCCGCAGCCGGCTATCATGCAATCGCTTCGGACGAACCGCATTTACCAAAGTTCAATGCGGTGCCGCACTACGCATACCTCAAGCTCAAGATGCCAGGCCCTCGAGGAGTAATCACGGTCAATGGAAACACCGAACGCTTTCTCCGAACGGAGGAGCATACGGCGGCCCTCGCGGCGGAGGTGCAAAGCAGCCTCTCACGGCAATTCTCGAGTCCGGCCACTAAGCGTCCGGACACCGCCAAGCGCGCCTGGAGTAACCTGCAACAAGACCACCTGGCACGATTCAAGCACGAGTAGCAATCTGGCCCCAACCCCAGCCCTCACGAAATTGCGAAGCTAGTACTACGCGTACATAATTACGCTCTGGAGATACCATGGGCATATGGGGAGGGGCAAGACAATGGCACGCCAAGAATGCGGCTCGACCGCACCACGGGCTCCCATTTGTGTCATTTCCTTTTTCTTTTTCCTTTTTTCTTCCTTTTTTTTTTACTTTCAGGACTCTGTCTTTGAGAAGTCCTGTCCGGCACTTGAATCGCTGAACTCACGATGCAACAGCCAGGGAAGCGGAAAGCCACGTCGAGTGTTCAAATGGTCTCTATTACGAGCATTATACCTGTTTTACATACCATCCCGCAGCTTACCCCTGGAGGGGGACATGTTAGATAGTCCTATCCCTTGCTTATCGCACTATTTGTATCGTTTTGCTTCCATTGCAGTACCTTTTTGAATAAACAATACACAGCTTTTGATTATAATTGCTCTACTTCCTTTATATATACATATGTTCATTTCACGACATGTTGCAACCGTACACTCGAACTGCACGGCCAATACACCAGGGGCTTAAGTATCCCAAAATTATGGTGTGATAAGTCCGAACACTTCCACAAGTGCGGCACCCCGAACTTATAGCATTATATGAATTGGCTCTGAATCATGTCTTGGGTCAATAGTTGGGTTTGCCCGGCTCCCGTGTTTTGGTACCTTACGTTCCACTATATCGGCTAAGGTAGTACCGGGAGAACCGCTGCGATTGTGCCCCAATTATGCTGGGTCGAGCACCTCAGTGGAGAAAGCTAAAACTGACCGTCATGATAGGGCGAGAGCCGGTCGCTGTTCGAGAGGTTTTTTCGGGTCCCTAAAGACTTATGCCGCTTAGAGCGAGGAACCGGAATTGTCCGTCCAAGGCGTGGATAGCGCCCCGAACTCGGTCTTCCGAGTACTAGGGGCTTCGCTGAAATTTAAAATTATAGAATTCTATGGCTAAGTGAGAGTGTTCAAGCATTATAAGTCCGGTTGCCTTGTTCGTTGTGTTGAGCGCCTCCCTAGATTGACCCAAGAATGGGAACAAGAGTGCTCAAGTTTATCCCGAACACCCCAGCACTCGTGGCATGGGGGCTGAAGCCAACGACTTGCCATCTCTCAAATTTGATAAACGGCCGCACAAAAGGTAATATTTTAAATTAATAAGCGTTGCTTAGCGCATATGAACAAGTTTTCAGCGTACAGGATAACAAATGCGAGTTTATTCAAAAATTACATCTTTGGAGCACTCATCCGCTATTCGTCAGCGCCTTCAGAGGCCCTCATAGTACATTTCGGGCGTCATGATGCTCATGGCCCTTGGTGGCCCGTCCGTCACAAGCCTCTCCGCATCCAGCTTGCCCCAGCACTTTAGCACGGGCAAGGGCCCGACGGACACCTTCAATGCAGACGGAGCGCTTGATGACCTCAAGCCGCGGACAGGCATCCACCAGCCGCTGCACCAAGCCGAAGTAGCTCCCGGGCATGGCCTCCAATGTCCACAGCCGCGCTATAAGGCCCTTCATGGCCTGTTCGGCGACCTTATGGAGCTCGACCAGCTGCTTCAGCTGGTCGCTCAGGGGCACCGGATGGTTGGCCTTAGCATACTGAGTCCAGAACACCTTTTCCGTCGAGCTCCCCTCCTGGGCGCGGTAGAATGCGGCGACATCGGGGCCTTTTCTGGGGCAAATCTGCGAATGCTCTGGAGAGCTCAATCCGGGTAAGTAATGTGTAATTGACTTTTACATTCTTGCTTTGCATAAAGAATGCCTTACCCGCTGCTATCTTCTTTAGTGCTTCAATTTCTTGGAGGGTTTTGTGGGCCTCGGCCTTAGCAGCTTTGGCACTCTCAAGAGCCGAGGCAAGCTCGGACTCTCGGGTCTTCGAGTCACGCTCCAAACCCTCGTGTTTTTTCATGAGAATCTGGAGCTCTTGCCGCACCTCCGCCAGCTGCGCCTCCCCTTTCTCTCGCTCGGTGCGTTCCGCAGCCGCTTTGTTTTCGGCCACGGACACCGCTTCCCTCAGGGTCGCCACCTCGTTAAGTGGCCCCCTGCAGTACCCATGTTATTCCTGCTATTTTTCGCAACCAAAACCTTTTCTATAAGGTATTTCTTTAATAAGGTATTACTTACCTTCCTTATCCTCGAGCTCCTTCTTGGCTTGTCCGAGCTCGTTCTCGGACCGCTCGAGGTTCTGCTTCAATACATTGACCTCTGCAGTCAGTGCGGCAGAGGTCAGCAGCGCAGCCTGCATTCCCATATTGACATACTTATGTTAGACTCCTGCGTATATCTTTTTAGATCCTTAGTCCGCTTTTCTTTCCAACACCGAACTAAGCATCAGGGCTACCGTCTATGCGGTTATATTTTTACATATTCTAAAACTTACCTCAAAGCCTGTTAGAAGGCTGGTACAGGCTTGATCGATCCGCTCTTGGCGGACTGAACTGTCCGGATCACCGCACTCATAACAGTGCGGTGCTCCTCCTCGATGGAAGCGTCGTTAAGCGCTTCCAGTAAGCTATCCGGTGCCTTCGGTTGGACGGAGGACACCGGCGTCTTACCCTTCTTCCGAAGGGTCCGCTTGCCGGACTCCGGAACCACTGAAGGTTCCGGCATGGAGACCGGACAAGGGTCGGGCCTGGAGCCCTTGGGGGTCTTGCCCCAGCGCTG
The DNA here is from genome assembly GCA_021605145.1 of Aegilops bicornis. Classification (NCBI taxonomy): domain Eukaryota; kingdom Viridiplantae; phylum Streptophyta; class Magnoliopsida; order Poales; family Poaceae; genus Aegilops; species Aegilops bicornis. Next base: position 187,633,270 of record CM038674.1, read on the forward strand.
AGTCCGGGAGGTTGCCTTGTGGCACCTCCTGCGCTAGCTCCTCTTGACCAAGCCCTCTTGGGGCCCCGCCAAGGCTGCTCGCAGCGTGAGGCGAGGAGGCGGTCAAGCGAGGTACTCTCCATTTCCGATGAGCCCGGGGACCCGCCGATGAATCGGCGAACTCGCCTTAGGCGGGCTGCACCGTAGTACGACATTAGAGAACACTCTGCAATAATAAAAAGCCATGGGTATCCGGACACTTACGATCTCGCCAAGGGCTTGGCCCTCATAGGCCAATCCTCCTCGTCGTCGTCGACGTTGGTGGAGAAGTCCGGAGGAAGGGTTCTTCCCTTCTTGGACCCTCCGGCCTCCCCAGTCGGGGCGGCCTTCCTTTTCTTCTCCTCCCCTGCTGGGGGAGGAGCTTCTTCTTCTTCCTCCTCATCTTCAGGAGAAGATTCCGCTTCGGAACCTGGCATCGGGAACTCCTTCGAGTTCCCATGGCCTCCTTCTTGGCCTTCTTCTCCGGCACCACATGGGGTGCCGGAGCCAGCAGCCCCGTCAATCGGGCGTCCGCTGGGTCTTCTGGCAAAGGAGTCGGACAGTTAATCTGTCCGGACGTCTTCAGCCAGTCCTGTCAAAGATTAGGGAGTTTTAGATCCCATGTAGAGTCAATCTATGGAAAAAGAGTCCCGTGAAGGGTAAAATAACTTACCTCGCCGGCTTGACGCTGCGAACATATCCGCGATCTTTGGTAGCGGATCTTTGAGGCTTCGGCGCCCTTGAACAGCACCTTCCAGGCGTCTTCGTACGTAGTGTCGAAGAGTCGGCTAAAGGTTTGGTGTTGTGCCGGATCGAACTCCCACAAGTTAAAGGCCCGTTGTTGGCATGGGAGAATCCGGCGGATGAGCATCACCTGGATTACGTCGACAAGCCTAAGGTTCTTGGCCACCCGGTTTCGGACGCATGTTTGAAGTCCGGATGTCTCATCCGAATTCCCCCACATCAGGCCCGTCTCTTTCCATGACGAGAGCCGTGTGGGGAAGCCAGATCTGAACTCGGGGGCCGCCACCCATTTGGTGTTGCGGGGCTCGGTGATGTAGAACCACCCCGATTGCCACCCCTTTATTGTCTCCACGAAGGCGCCTTCGAGCCATGGGACTTTGGCCATCTTGCCAACCATGGCGCCCAAGACTCGCTGACGGCCGCCCACTACCTTCGGCCGGACGTTGAAGATCTTCAGCCATAAGCCGAAGTGGGGCTGGATGCAGAGGAAGGCCTCGCACACGACGATAAACGCCGAGATGTTGAGGATGAAATTTGGGGCCAGATCATGGAAGTCCGGGCCGTAATAGAACATGAGCCCCCGGACAAATGGGTGAAGTGGAAAACCTAGTCCGTGGAGGAAGTGGGGAAGAAACACTACCCTCTCATGGGGCCTGGGGGTTGGAATAAGCTGCCCCGCATCAGGCAGCCTGTGCGCGATGTTGCCGGACAAGTATCCGGCTTCCCGCAGTCTTGTGATGTGCCCCTCCGTGACGGAGGAGGCCATCCACCTGCCTCCCGCCTCGACATGGTTGGAGAAGGTTGAGGTGGGATGTGCGGACTTAGGGCTGGAGCTCGAGTCTTGTGAAATGGATAAGCAAAGAAGGAAGAAGGCGTAGGTGAAAAGGTGGATCCTTATCCCCTTATATGGACGTACGACGCTATGCATCCCCCACCAGCCTGGTAAAACTCGCTTATTTCCCAAGCGTCGTAATCAATGGCGCGGATGGGTTACCCATGTCCGTATTGATGAGAATCCCGGAATAAGGGGGCATGATCTATGCTTTGATAAGACGTGCCAAGGAAACCGCCTCGCTAAACACGCTGAGGTGGAACAGTAAAAACGATTCATATAAAGGCCTGGCCGTGGTGTGATGTCACGCCGCGGAATACGTCAGCAGATCTGTGCAAAAATTATTCTCTCTACGGTGTTATGTGGAACTTGTTTTGTAGAGTCGGACACTATCCTTGTGTTCAAAATCTTCTATGAAGTATTCGGAGGAGGAACCCGCCTCGCAATGCCGAAGACAATCAACGCGCCGGACTCATCGTCATTGAATCCTGGTTCAGGGGCTACTGAGGGAGTCCCGGCCTAGGGGGTGTCCGGATAGCCGGACTATCATCACGGCCGGACTCCAAGACTACGAAGATACAAGATTGAAGACTTCGTCCCGTGTCCGGATGGGACTTTTCTTGGTGTGGAAGGCAAGCTTGGCGATACGGATATGTAGATCTCCTACCATTGTAACCGACTCTGTGTAACCCTAACCTATCCGGTGTCTATATAAACCGGAGGGTTTTAGTCTCAGAGGGACTAACAACAATCATACCATAGGCTAGCTTCTAGGGTTTAGCCTCCTTGATCTCGTGGTAGATCTACTCTTGTACTACCCATATTATCAATATTAATCAAGCAGGAGTAGGGTATTACCTCCATCGGGAGGGCCCGAACCTGGGTAAAAACATCGTGTCCCTTGTCTCCTATTACCATCCGCCTAGACGCTCAGTTCGGGACCCCTACCCGAGATCCGCCGGTTTTGACACCGGCAGAGGGCAAAGCGCGCCGAGGTCGTGGTCGGGGCTCGGGCTGCGCGGATGGCAGCGTCGAGGTCGTGGCCGGGCTCGGGCACGGGCGGATGGCAGGCGGTCGAGGTCGGGTCGGGGCGGCGTCCGAGCGGCGTTGAGGTCGGGGCGGCGGCGTTGAATCTAGGGTCGGGGTGGCGTGAGGGTGTCTGCGGAGAGGCCTTGGCCGACACGGCGACGGCGGCGGCAGAGTCTGACAGTTGGATTTGGGGAAGTGGTCGGGGAAGGGACGAACCCGTGGTTAAGTCGAAGTAGCGATGGCGCGTTCTAGGAAGAGCGCTCGCTACGTTAGCTCTGAGCTTTCGGGATACACGCCATCGCTACTCCTTTCTCTTTTTCCCCTTTTTCATTTAGTTTTCTTCACATTTTATTTTTTTCCTTTCACCTTATTCTATTTCTTTCATTTTCAATTATCTTTCTATTTGCTTTCCATTTAATTTTATATCCTTTAGCGATGGCGAAGTTTAATTTAAAACGCTACCGCTACAAAGAAAGTAGCGGTAGCGCCGTTCATTATAGGTCGCTACTACTATGTGTAGCCTAACGGCTAAGCCGTGGGAATTTTAGTAGTAACGTGTTTAGGGCAGCACGCTGCCATCGCTAGAACTTTATCTGCAGCACGGTTTGCTCGAGCGCTATCGCTAGTTAGCACCAGCGTGCTTTTTTGACCCTCGCTGCTGCTAAAGTTCTGTGTATAAGGTTTTCCCTAGTAGTGTACAGATGAAATAGATGCATTTTTTAGTGTAGATTCACTCATTTTGCTCCGTATGTAGCCTATAGTGGAATCTCTAGAAAGACTTATATTTCGGAACGAAGGTACGAGGTAGTATCATGTATGACATCTACATATCTAATTTAGCCGCCAGTAGTAGAAACCATTGTCTGCACAAAGGGATTACTGGTCAAAAATACTAGCAAAGCACGCTGGCAGGCACAGAACAATACAAGAGAGAGACGCGCTTACAAGATCATAGCAATGCCTCGGTCCAGGATCTTGGTTGGCCAAGCTGTTAGATCCAGAAGAAACATAGTCCTTGTAGTTTTTGCCAGCTGCATAGCAGGTAACAACGACCGGTTAGTATATTTGAAGTACATCAGGCAGGTGATGCTGGACAGGTTTAAAGGTGACAAGTACCTAGGCCATGGCGGGTGCTTGGCATCTCTCCGAGCAGTGGGAATCAGGTTAGAAACATCGAGGGTGATGACGCTACCGGCTGTCCGGGTCCGTAAGGAGATCTAGAACCATCGAGTAGGGTGTTTGTGGAGCGGCTCCGGTAGGGTGGACTACGGTGTGGGCGAAGCGGATCTGTGGCCGTGGACGAGGGCGTAGGTGAAGCTGCTCCGGTGGTTGGTTAAGGATGGTGTCGACGACACGGATCTGCGGCCGTGGACGGGGCGTCAGAAGCTGCTCTGGTGGTTGGGTTAAGGATGGTGTCGCGATGTGGATCTGCGGCCGTGGATGGGGCGTCAGAAGCTGCTCCGGTGGTTGGGTTAAGGGTGGTGTCGATGATGCGGATATGCGGTCGTGGACGGGGCGTCAGAAGCTGCTCCGGTAGGTTGGATGAGGGTGCGAGGAAGCGGGTCTGAGGCCGTGGACTTGTGAGTTGGAAAAGCGGCCCCGGTAGAGTTTAGAATGGTATAGGCGAAGCTGCTCCTGTAGGGTTGACGATGGTGTCGGCGAAGCGGCTCCGGTAGGGTTGAGGAAGGTGTCGGCGAAGCGGCTCCGGTAGGGTTGAGGAAGGTGTCGGCGAAGAGGATCAGAGGCCGTCGACGGGGGCGTCGGTGGGGCGGCTCCGGGGGGTGTGGACGAAGCGTCTCCGGTGGGGAGTACGAATGAGCCGTTGCAGACGCGCGGGGTTGACGAGAGTACCGGCGAAGCAGATCCGGCGCCGTGGACAAGGCCGGCACTGAATGGCTTGTGGTACAGTTGTGGATGAGCAGTCTACTTGTTTCTAGGGGAGGTGGGAGGGGTAGATGCGGCCGCAGGCAGATCCGCGAGGTGGACGCGCTCGCAGATGAATGGGCTATGGCACGGTGGATGAGCAGTCTAGGGTTTCGAGCGGGAGGGGAGAGAGGCGATGAAGTACGAATGGCGTGATGTAAGATGCTCCGTGTTGTGGAGTTAGTCGTTTTTATGGAGGGGAGAGGAAATGGGGGTGCCGTAGTGGGGGAACCGGAAGTTACCAAAGCAGCCCCGACCTATCATGTAGCTGAGGGCGGTATTGTAACTGTTGGTCTCCGTGCACCAAGGACAAAAGGGGGATTTCGCATGCTAAAGACTAAGGTGGCGAAAATTTTAGAAGGAGGCAGGAGATTTTGCCGCCCATGGATCGTTCAGATCCAGTTTCAACTAATTTTGGACCGTGCTAGTGGGAAGGTCATGCTAGGACTGTGTACACGGGCACGCGTCAAGATTTAATAACCGTGTGAAGTCCACCCGGAAAAAAAAGACAATAACTCGGGATGATGCACCGATAACTTGAAAGTTCACACGGGCGCGGCCAATCGTACGGGTGTAGTGGCGCGTTCACAAAAAAAGGGATCAAACGCTCAGCCTATGTATTTCTCGTGTAAATAGATAATTTAGTGACATTGGTTATCTACTTTAAACATAATGCATTGACGTGTTAGTGTAGAGGCACACAAAAAGAAATGGATATTGTAGTCAGCTACTTAAAAGTGTTACCTCATATGATTACATAGCCTCCATTTTATATATTGTGTACCCGTTGAATTCATATATGAATATTACATATATTACTTCAAAATAGAAACTTCAATCATCCAAGACTAATGAATTTGAATGCAAGAGTAACAATGGTGCATGTACATGATAGCTACATTGGTTGTTTGAAGAAACATCACTGTAACTTTGGCATGCACAACTGAAAAGGTTTATTTAAATAGAAAAAAATGTGATATGTGAGTGTCCAATCTTTATAGCGTTGAATCGATATTGTACCTTTGGCCACGATACGAAGTAGATATTGACTTTTGTTCAAGCGATGCACGTCCACGATCGCTAGTAGTGATACGTGAATGAATTGTGCAATCTCTCTCACACGCATACATATCTCATTTCCCTGTGGGCATCAGAATCACACGCGCGCACTTCGTGTATTTCTCTCCCTCCATCAGGGTTAAATTCGTCTTTCTACCCCATCCTACAAGTCTGTCACACAGAAACACACACGCTCTCTATGTCTAACACGCCCACCCCTTTAATTCCGCCCACCCACAGCCACTAATGTCTCAAAGTATAATAATGTCTCTCACACATATGCTATCTACCTATCCCTTAATATAGTTAGATATGTGTCACACAAACTCCTTCTCCCTACTAGCAAGATGCCCATGCGTTGCACGGAACATCAAGATGCATTTGTATGAGAAGTTTATCTTGTGGGAGAAAAGGATGAACGAGGGAATGCCTTATTTGCAAATGCGGAGTGGGGTGTGGGTATCTTTTTGCAAAATTGCCATAGTTTCCTTCCTGTCCGTCGGATATAAATCGGATGGCCTATATTGCAGGATGGTAGGAACACCATCATCACCAACTCTGTTTTTTTATAAGAGTAGAGATATGTGAGTGTCACCCCCCCCCCCACACACACACACCCACACTTCCCAACACCGGAGAAGTAGGGTGACACCTCGATCTTGATACTAATCTATCGACTGGCTTCTCTCTCAAACATACACACACACACTATCCGGAACCGAAGGAGTAGGGTGGCACATCGATCTTGATCATAATCTATCTACTCCTCTTTCAAACACACACACACACACACACACACACACACTCGCTAGTTGTGCCTCTGTGCCTACCGCACACACTCTCGATACGTCTTTCTCTCTCCCCCCAACAATGACAGCAGAAGGGTGACAACTCGATCTGATCATAATCATCAATTGGTTTCTCTCTCAAACATTGTGTCTCGGTGCCTCGCTCGGTAGCCCCTCGATATGTAGACTTCTCACACAAGACAGCTGTAGTGACGATGACGCTGAACCCAGTGTGCCTTGTTTTTACGGGCCTCATGTGATAGTTTTCACCCTGTTTTCTGTTAATTAACAAGGCAACCTTCACTTTGTTACTACTAGTGAATCTGAAATCATTTGGGGCAGACATAAAATATATCACTTCAACCCAATTATCACATCAACTATTCTAAAAGAAATTAGCTAGTTGCTCGTGCGTTGCACGGAACATCAAGATGCATTTGTATGAGTAGTTTATCTTGTGAGAGAAAAGGTTGAACGAGGGAAGGCCTTATTTGCGAACGTGGAGAGACGTGTGGGTATATTTTTGCAAAATTGCCATAGTTTCTTTCCTATCCGTTAGATATAAATCCGACGGCCTATATTGCAGGATGGCACGCACACCATCATCACCAACTCTGTTTTCTACTCCCTCCGTCCAAAAATACTTGTCATCAAAATGGATAAAAAGAGATGTATCTAAAATTAAAATACGTCTAGATACATTTCCTTTTATCCATTTTGATGACAAGTATTTCCGGACAAAGGGAGTATTTGTCTTTTTAGAGATTTCAACAAGTGACTATGACCGGACCTTACCAACATACTCAAAAAAGTAGTCCATAATTTTGATGTTACCCTCTTTTCTTGGCGGTGCAAAGGCCATCCGGATACCTCATAAATAAATCAAGGACAAATCGGCCCCTTCACGAAAAGACATACGGAGCAAAATGAGTGAATCTACACTCTAAAATATGTCTACATACACATCCGTATGTGGTAGTCCATTTGAAATCTGAAAAATACAAATATTTAGGAACGAATGGAGTATATATAAGAGTAGACATGGAGATATATCTCCAGCATGGTCTACAACAAAAATGTGTTGGGCTGGTTAGCGCCGGATGCTTGCAACGCGATGACATGAGTTTGAATTCTGTCTTTTAACTTTACATTTTTATATTATATATTACTCTACTTATTTAATATATACTTCTTCGCCATCAGATCGATAAAGTGGAACCCACAGAGTACTTAGAATACAAGATTAAGGATGGACTTGTTTCTTTTTAACTTTTCATGCGAAGTGTAGCCACCACCGCAAGTCACGTGTACACTGTACATGCAATTAACTTTTTATAGAGGGACAATCATACAGGCAATTAACTCAAATGGATTGGATGTCACTCTATTATTTCCAGCATAAAGAGCATCTCCAATGGTAGCCGGCAAATTTCCTCCCGCTTCCTTAAGCGGAGGACGACATCAAACGCCAGCGGCATACATTTTTACAACTCTAACCAACCAGATGAAATTCATGCAAACACGGATTGATTCATATAAGCATGAAGGATTTCATATAAAAAAGCCGAATCTTCATATAAACATGATGGATTTCATTACATTTACATGAACTAAGAGGTGCCAATCCGGCTCTCTTGTATAATTAATACTCCGTCCGTCCGGAAATACTTGTCCTAGAAATGGATGTATCTAGACTTATTTTAGTTCTAAATGGTCATACGGATCCCTTTGTCTTCCTCATGTCCGCCGACACTTGCGGGGTCAACGAAGGTACTCGGAAGAGACTAAGCAGCAAAAAAACCACCTGAATCCGCGGTCGTCGCCTCGGCGGTGGCCTTCATGGGTCCCAAGTGGCGGCGGCCTCCCGTGTTCTACTTCTCCTCGATGATGGCGGCAGACACGGAGAAGCTGGCCACCGACTCTTCGCTCTCCATGCACCCGGCTTCTGTCTCTGCCTGCATGGCGATGCCGCAGGCACGGGAGGCGCGCCCACGGACACGGGAGGCGTGGCCACCGCAGACACTGGTGGTGCGGTACGACGCGGGAGCGACGGCGCCCGTACCGGTGTGCTCGCCCCCGTGCCGGCGTGGAGCAACTCGCCACTCCTCATCGAGCTGAACTGGAGCGGCGAGTTGCTGAACCACGCGCCTGCTTGGGGCGGCAATTGGCTCCGTCGGGCCAAGCGAGGTTGGTGAAGCACCGAGCGGCCTCGCCCGTATCTGGAGGGCTCGGTGGGCCACCCAGCCGGGTAATATGCCGGAGAACGGCTCATCGGAAGCCATCGGAAGAGTGGAGAAAATGGTGAAGGAGGAGATGGGGGAGCAGCGGAGGGGTGCGATTCTTGCCCGCTGTCTGTCTGGCCTCGTGTAAATAGAGGGCGGACGGTAGGAGCTTGGCCGGCGTCTGGCCTCGTTTAAACTAAGGGCGGACGGGAGGAGCTCGGCCGATGTTGCGTTTAATTCCAGCCCGCTCATGAACAGACGTGTGGCCGGAGTAGGATTCTCGGTTTGCATACGGGTTTAACGAAGGGGTTTAATGGAGGCGTCGGGCGTGCAGCAGGCGGTGCAGTACTATTCGATTTGACAGCAGTAGTGAGCCGTCAAATCACAAAGGCCCTCGCCTCTCGTGAAACCGACCGAGCTAGACTGCCCCGCCCTCTAGCCTTTTAAAAAATGTATATACTCCACTTTTGTACAGTAGTAGTATCGATGGATTGCGCCATGGAGCAAAACTTGAAATTAAAAAAAAGGTGGTACACATAGAGAGCACTCGTCACCAAATTATATATATAGTACTATTAAAAAGGCTTGTCACAATAATGGTGTCCAGCACAAGTGCACAACCCACCCCTCAAATAAAACTAAGCACCCTGGAATTCTTTGACAAAACTAAGCACCCTGAAATTCTTTGACAACTAAACTGCTGGCTATATGATGTTGGCCATATATATTGTACGTATATATTGTGAAGAAACGAGTGGTAGTACTATACCAACTAAAAGATGAAATGTAAGAGATACTAGTATGTACGTACTGAAGAGTTAAAGTAACAAGAAGAAACATAACATAGTTCTGCTGGGGGCTCAGCACAACACACCCCTCAAATTAAATTAAGCACACCTGAAGTTAAACTTTGCAACTATTCCGGTAGACACTGCATTAGAACCACCATGAGCAATGACACTGCCACCTTACTCGGAGTCCTTGTCCACGTCCTCGACTTCGTCCTTGTCCCTCTTCCTCTTGGCTGATACTTCTTTGCTTGAACCGCACACTTGATTGTTGCTCTTCATCCAACCCTTGTAGATATTGAAGCAAAGGTAGCCATCCATTGCAGCATAGTGAATGTGGTCTATATCTAGTACATTCCGCTGCCATGCATGATGATGAAACATGTATGGAGGTTTCTCCGCCACTGTCTGAAGGATGAACCATGGCTCCTGCCAGGTCAGCATTCAAGGCCGACGAGAGGACACCACCGATTCTTCCGGAGGTCGAAGGTGTTGCCTACAACGAGGCCTATCCGACGCAGGACTTCTTTGTCGTTACCAAAGTCTCTGAACGAATTTGACTAGGTTGCTCTCGAGGAAGTCCTTAAAATCCTGGCACTCAACGTCGGCATGGCATATGTGGTAGACCAAGCATAAGTCGTGCACGCAAAACCTGGATCACGGCGGGCTTCTTCCTCTCTTCGTACTTTAGATCCTTCTCTCGCCCCGGGACTATGGTGTACTCAACATCTAGCCCAAATGACCTGCTCATCATCTGAGTCTTCGAACATGCGTTTGAAGCGAGAAAGGCATCCTTTCACCATCGCGGAAGAAAGGGTGTAGATGACGTCGAACTCATCGCCGGTGATGGTTCTAACCTTGTACTCACCGCCGATCGGGGAGATTTGGGATGCCATGGATTTGGGAGGAGGGTTAGGATTAGTGGAACTGCCGTAATGTGAATGGACGGGACGACTAGGAGCGAACCACCGTAGTATTGAAGGACGTGCGGGGACGAGTAGGAGCGAACTGCCAGCGTGCGAACGGCAGGGTAGTGGCTTTCCATTCTCCCATGATACGGGCTTCCGAGAGCCCTTGGATCTAAGATCGAACGGTTGCATGGCGTGATTCTAGACCTATGGGTGAATATCCTATCCTGGAGGGTTATTCTACAAATTTTCAGCAACTTAGCGTGCGACCGTTTGATCTCAGATCCAAGGGCTGCCAAGAGTCTCAGATCGTGGTCGCGCCTACCACGACCGTCGCGTCGCTCGTGCAGTCGCGCCCTTGGAGACTTAACACGGTGCGTTAGGCTATCTGATGTTGGCATGTCATACATAGTCATCACTTAGTCACTCATACTACAACAAGGTTTTGGCTATAAGGTTGGCTATAAGTGTATTTTTTTACTTCTCTCTATCTCTTTCTTCATACTCCCTCCGTCCCATAATATAAGAACGTTTTTGACATTAGTGTAGTGCCAAAAACGTTCTTATATTATGGGACACAGGGAGTACTAGTATTTATTGCATTTTCTAGGGAGTGACCTCTTCCAATGAAACGGTGTTGCTAAGTTTGCTTCATTTAATTAGCTATAGACTCAAAATTGTCTTTTCACCTAGGTACACGCGCTTAGCACCGTTTCTTCCTTGGGTCACCAAACTAGTCTCTCTCTTCTTGATTACCTTGCCACATCAGACTTTATGCCTATGTGGAAAGCTTGAGCACCTGTAGGAGCAAGTAAGTACAATAGTGCACTTTACATGGCATTTTTGCATATGTGGAGGAAAGAGAGGCAAGGAAAAAGTGGAGAAGTGGGCTCTCATGCAAGAGGCAGCCTCTACTACATGGTGGAGCATTGGGAGAGGCACCTGTACGGAGGTGGTCAGGAATCGGGAGACTCACGTCGGTCGTAGCGCCGCAGTTAAAATGATAATGGCAAGTCAAATCACGGGGCCCCACCTATCCAAAGAAGAACTTCATTGTCAAATCACACAGCCCTATGTTTTCAGCAGCCTACTCTCCCTCGTCTTCTCGCGTCTCTGTCGAACCGACTAGGCGGAACTGCCCCGCCTACCACGCAGGAAAAGCGCGCGCAGTATACTCCCTCCGTCTAGGTGACCAAGGTGGAGATGAAAACGAGAGAACTTAATGTTTAGTATTTGCTAAGGCTGGTTGTAATGGTACTAGCCTTAGCAATTTTGATGAGGTGTCATAGAATTAAATGAAGAAAGAGAGAGAGTTGAGTACTATGTGTCATACATGGCAATAAATAAAGTACTACATGATACTAATATATGATACATGGCGCAGGAGTACTAAGTATTATTAATACAGTTTTGCTAGAACTCATCTAGATGAGATATAATTTGGTCTCATTCATCTTTTATAGCCATTGTGGATGTGATGCTATAAGATGTGTGTGTGCTGACGTTGGTTGTATTTGTTCTTGTGCAACAAACTAACCACTGCATGTCATGTTTGATAGTCTCAAGTCATTAAAAGCATACAAGCCCCACATCTCTTCTTGGTTGATTCCTCTATTTATGTCAAAAAAATAAGAAACAACGTGAGAGTTAATGCACCACGCCTATGTGTATTTGGTTTTCGTAAGATGACTTAATACTCACCTAGACGGAGGGAGTATTCGATTTTACAATGGGTGGCAGCCCCGATACGGCTTTAATGCGCATTTAGGAGGGAGTAGCGGTTCCCGATATGTTGAACGACCAATGCATCCTCCTTCAATTAATGCATGAGGGAAGTAATGGGAGGAGGTCCAGAAAAAGAGGTTGCACGATGTGAATGCAACGCAGTTTGCCCTCATTGCCCTCATATAAAGGCGCCCCTCCATTCCAATGCATCTACCACATCATACGCACATAAGCATTTGCCTAAGCACCTACACTAAGCGCAAAAGAGCTCACTCTAGACCCATGGTGGCGATGCGCGTGAGCGGCCAGCGGCTGCGCCAGATGGTCCACGATGCCGGCCTGCAGCATGGCGCCGAGGATCGTCTCCAGACGGTGTTGGAGACCGGCTGGTGGATGGCCGCCGTCAACGCCAACTACGACTCTTAGTTGGACCAGATGATCGTTGCCACCAGCAACAAGTTCACCGTCCTCAAGAAGCTCATGGACGACATCGCCAGATTCTCCAGCCCGCTACCGGGCTCCTCATTGCCTGCCACCCTAATCGGCCTCCATGGTCGGAACCTCTTTCAAGCACTGGTGGCCCTGCGGCTGCCTGCCGACGCCACGAAGAATGTCCACCTGGAGGTCGCGCTCGCCGCGAGGCGCCTCGCCTTGAATGAATTCGTCGACCTACACATCCACGTGTACGAGCAAATCATGTACATTGGTATCTACAAGGCCAGTGAGGACGCTTCGACGTTCGCCTTCCTCAACCGGCTAGAAGCCTTGGATGCCTTTGCTGAGAAGCACCTCGACCTCGCCACAAAAGCCGCCGCTCCTTAGCCACCGGCCAGTGGCCCGGCGCACTATGTTGAGGAGGAGGAGGAGGTCGTACGTTCGTGGATCCATCTTTCTTCTTGCCTTCTGTAACCACCACTGGGATCGCATCATCGTGGCCTTAATTCTTATTGTGCTGTTGCATTCTCGTTCCAGTCAATACCGACATGTGCGATCCCTTTGCTTAATTATATGCATCACTGTAACTAGTACTCCATCCGTCAATTTACAAGTTGTGCTTACCTTTTCCATCAACTTCGTGCAACGCACGGGCATCTTGCTAGAAACACTAGAATGTGTCTATATAATCCGTATGTGATAGTCCATTTGAAATCTCAAAAAATACAAATATTTAGGTACGGAGGGAGTAATATATTAGGAGTATATCAAAACAATAGTGATTTCTTTCAATTTTGTGAACAAATACTACTATTCTACGAATTTGGATCCGTTGCAACGCACGGCACATTGCTGGTAAAAGGAAAAGGCCTGCCGCATTCACGTCGCACCCCCACACGCCCGGGAATTGGGAGTAAAACATGGCCCGTCCGGCACGACACATAGCTTAGGGAAGGCGTGTTGCCTAGCATTTTCACTTTCATGTGGGACCACCGTTGAGCAAAACCGACACCCGCCCTTGCCGGGTTGGAAAAGCAACGAGGGGAAGATCTAGTCTGTAGTACGGAAGCCAAGAAATTTGGTGTCGACAGGCTCGTTGATAGAGTAGGAGCATTCCGTACTAGTACTACTCCTACTAGTACCAAGTTTGTACTCCTAATACTATATTACTAGTACTACCACTATACAACTAGTAGGTACGTGCACGGCACAACATCGTAGGAACAAAAAATGGGAAGATCTTGTTTTGGGTGATTTATCTTTTTTTAATCAACGTAGCATGAAGAATATGATGTGGGGGCACCCATGAAGCTTATGTGGCTTGGTTGCATGGCTACGGAAGGTTAGAGAAAAATAAATAGATAATGTGTTTAGAGTGCACTCCACTAAATAGATATACTTTGGATCCATTGCAACGGACCGGCACATCTATATCTATACCCCCTATATAGTGTGTGAAAAACTTTGAAAGTTAGTCGTTTGATGAAGCCTATCCGACGGTACAAAGATGGCAAATCCGAGCACTACTGGTCGTTGGATATCATCCACCAGATTCTGCCACATGTATAATCTAGAAGACTCCAAGGTTGAACTTAATTCATGACAAACTTTGCCACAACTAAGCTTAGGCAAAGTTATTAATTCTTCAAAATGAGAGCCACAAGTTGGCAAGCCTAAGGGAATATTGCCACATTTTTGTGTGTATGTCATGTGGGGCCTTAGTGTGGCTTGCCTAAGGTGTGGCTTGAACCAAACACTCACCTAAGTTAATCAAACTTGCCTAACCTTACATTCCACCAGATTTTGCCACATGTTAGAATCCGTAAGCTCCACATGTAGAAGCATAATGCACAAACCACTAGAATCTCATGCGTGCAATGCACGTGTACCTTACTAGTACTAGTTGGTAGTAGTAACAAACAAATTCTAGTTTTGGCACGAGCTCGTACTGCGGGAGCACCACAAGGCCTGCCTTGAGTTACATTTCCCTCTCGGGGCCCACGGGACCGAACTTCAGTGGCTTAGTGCCCGGCCTATGAGTCAATGACATGCGGACCTTAAATGCGGCTGGCCCACATGTCATTCTCACGGTGGTGGCGTGGTTCGCGACTCACTCGTTCTCTTTTGCTTCTTCTTTTTGGGGAATCATCTCTTCTTTTGTAGGGTGTCGTACACTCATTGGAGTAGTGTCCGGGTCTCCCACAATTGTAGCAATTGCGCTCTCGACTAGAAGATCTTTTGTCATTGTAAGACCTTGACTTGGAGCTTCTTTCTTTGCTTCTACTTTTGTAGAACTTGTTGAAGTTCTTCACCATTAAGCTCAATTCTTCATTGAAGGTTGGTTTCTCACTTGATGATGTGGGGGCTTCACTTGAGGCTTTGTAAGCACCACTTGACTTGTTGTGAAGTTCCTCCTTGTCCTTGAGTGACATCTCATGAGGAACAATCCTTCCAATGACTTTCGTTGGCTTGAAATCTTTGTAGTTTGGCATCATTTGGATCAATGTGCACATGGTATCATACTTTCCATCCAATGCTCTTAGGATCTTCTTGATGATGAATTTGTCGGTCATCTCTTCACCCCCTAAGCCGGCAATCTCATTTGTGATAAGAGCAAGCGTAGAGTACATTTCAGCGACACCTTCACCATCCTTCATTTTGAACTTGTCAAGCTGACTTTGGAACACATCCAACTTGGATTCCTTGACGGACTCGGTACCTTCGTGCATACCAATTAAAGTATCCCATATTTCCTTTGCATTCTCAAGACGGCTGATTTTGTTGAATTCTTCGGGGCACAATCCGTTGAAGATGATGTCACATGCTTGAGCGTTGTATTGCAACATCTTCAATTCTTCCGCATTAGCTTCACGGTTCGGTTCTCTCCCATCAAAGAATTCACCTTGCAAGCCAATACAAATAATTGCCCAAGCAATTTGGGTTATGTCCAAGAATATGCATTTTCATTTTATGCTTCCAACTAGCAAAATTAGTACCATCAAAGTAAGGACCTCTCTGGTGATAATTTCCCTCACTAGACGCCATACTCTCCTAGGTTGTGAAACCAAGGCTATGACCACCAAAAGCTATGGAAATCAAAGCAAATGGAGACCAAAGCTCTGATACCACTTGTAGGACCTTGAAGTATGTCTAGAGGGGGGGTGATTAGACTACTTGACCAATAAAAACTTAACCTTTTCCCAATTTTATAGTTTGGCAGATTTTAGCTATTTTGGGATAAGACAAGCAATCGTCACACAATTCATGCAAGCATGCAAAGAGTATATTGGCAGCGGAAAATAAAGCATGCAACTTGCAAGAAAGTAAGGGGAAGGGTTTAGAGGATTCAAACACAATTGGAGACACGGATGTTTTTCTCGTGGTTCCGATAGGTGGTGCTATCGTACTTCCACGTTGGTGGAGACTTCAACCCATGGAGGGTAACATTCTTGCTGAGTCCACGGAGGGCTCCACCCACGAAGGGTCCACGGCGTAGCAACCTTGTCTATCCCACCATGGCCGTCGCCCACGAAGGACTTACCTCACTAGCGGTAGATCTTCACGAAGTAGGCGATCTCCTTGCCCTTACAAACTCCTTGGTTCAACTCCACAATCTTGTCGGAGGCTCCCAAGTGACACCTAGCCAATCTAGGAGACACCACTCTCCAAGAAGTAACAAATGGTGTGTTGATGATGAACTCCTTGCTCTTGTGCTTCAAATGATAGTCTCCCAACACTCAACTCTCTCCCATAGGTTTTGGATCTGGTGGAAAGATGATTTGAGTGGAAAGCAACTTGGGGAAGGCTAGAGATCAAGATTCATATGGTAGGAATGGAATATCTTGGCCTCAACACATGAGTAGGTGGTTCTCTGTCAGAAATGGTAAGTTGGAAGTGTAGATTCAGTCTGATGGCTCTCTCCACGAATGAAGAGGAGGTGGAGGGGTATATATAGCCTCCACACAAAATCCAACTGTTACACACAATTTACCAAACTCGGTGGGACCGAATAGTTAAACTCGGTCGGACCGAATTAGTAAACCTAGTGACCGTTAGTGATTTTCGTGGATCGACATGCATCTCGGTGAGACCGATATGGTTAGGTTAGGGCATAACGTAATCTCGGTGAGACCGATTACACAAACTTCGGTGAGACCGATTTTGGTAATTAGCTAACCGGAGAGTTGGTCGTAAACTCGGTGGGACCGATTTGCTCTTTTCGGTGAGACCGAAATGTTACAAAAAGGAAACAGAGAGTTTACATTGCAATCTCGGTGGGACCGATCGCTCACTTCGGTTAGACCGAAACATTACGAAGGGAAACAAAGAGATTGCAACCCCATCTCGGTGAGACCGAGATCCCTATCGGTAAGACCGATTTGCTTAGGGTTTGTGGCAGTGGCTATGACTTTTGGAATCGGTGGTGCCGGATAGAAAGAATCGGTGTGACCGATTTTGGCTTTAAGTTTAGGTCATTTGTGGATGTGGGAAAGGATTTGAGGGTTTTGGAGCATATCACTAAGCACATGAAGCAAAAGGCTCATTAAGCAACACCTTGTCCCTTCTTGATAGTATTGGCTTTTCCTATAGACTCAATGTGATCTTGGATCACTAAAATGTAAAATGAAGAGTCTTGAGCTTTTGAGCTTGAGCCAATCCTTTGTCCTTAGTATTTTGAGGATCCACTTTCATCATCCATGCCATGCCATTCATTGAGCTTTCCTGAAATAATAGTCTTGGAATAGCATTAGATCAATGAGCTATATGTTGTTATGAATTACCAAAACCACCTAGGGATAGTTGCACTTTCAATTACTTTCCATAGTAACAAGTGACAGTAAATTTCAGCACACTATATAAATTTTTCCTTACCAAATTCTACCTACCAAAGGCGCTACACTCCCCGGCAACGGCGCCAGAAAAGAGTCTTGATGACCCACAAGTATAGGGGATCTATCATAGTCCTTTTGGATAAGTAAGAGTGTCGAACCCAACGAGGAGAAGAAGGAAATGATAAGCGGTTTTCAGCAAGGTATTCTCTGTAAGTACTGAAATAAGTGGTAACAGATAGTTTTGTGACAAGATAAATTGTAACGAGCAACAAGTAACAAGAGTAAATAAAGTGCAGCAAGGTGGCCCAATCCTTTTTGTAGCAAAGGACAAGCCTGGACAAACTCTTATAATAGGAAAGCAGCGCTCCGAGGACACATGGGAATATCGTCAAGCTAGTTTTCATCACGTTATATGATTCGCGTTCGGTACTTTGATAATTTGATATGTGGGTGGACCGGTGCTTGGGTGTTGTTCTTACTCGAACAAGCATCCCACTTATGATTAACCTCTATTGCAAGCATCCACAACTACAACAAAAGTATTAAGGTAAACCTAACCATAACATGAAACATATGGATCCAAATCAGCCCCTTACGAAGCAACGCATAAACTAGGGTTTAAGCTTACATCACTCTAGCAACCCATCATCTACTTATTACTTCCCAATGCCTTCCTCTGGGCCCAAATAATTGTGAAGTGTTATGTAGTCGACGTTCACATAACACCACTAGAGGCTAGACAACATACATCTCATCAAAATATCGAACGAATACCAAATTCACATGACTACTAATAGCAAGACTTCTCCCTTGTCCTCGTGAACAAACGTAACTACTCACAAAGCATATTCATGTTCATAATCAGAGGGTAATAATATGCATAAAGGATCTGAACATATGATCTTCCACCAAATAAACCAACTAGCATCAACTACAAGGAGTAATCAACACTACTAGCAACCTACTAGCACCAATCCCGGACTTGGAGACAAGAATTGGATACAAGAGATGAACTAGGGTTTGGAGATGAGATGGTGCTGGTGAAGATGTTGATGGAGATTGCCCTCTCCCGATGAGAGGAGGCGTTGGTGATGATGATGACGATGATTTCCCTCCCGGAGGAAATGTCCCCGGCAACGAGCTCAGAGGAGCCCTAGATTGGTTCCGCCAAGGTTGCGCATCGTGGCGGCGGAGTTTCGTCCCGAAAGGTTGCTTCTGACTTTTTTCTCATCGAAAGACTTCACATAGGAGAAGATGGGCATCGGAGAGCCACCAGGGGGCCCACAAGGTAGGGGGTGCGCCCCAGGGGGGCGCCCCCCACCCTCGTGAGCAGGGTGTGGGGCCCCTGGCCTTCATCTTTGGCGATGATTTTTCTTTATTTATTTTAAGATATTCCATGGAGTTTCAGGACTTTTGGAGTTGCGCAGGATAGGTCTCCAATATTTGCTCCTTTTCACCCAAATTCCAATTTGCATGCTCCCTCTTCATGGTAAACCTTGTAAAATATGAGAGAATAGCCATAAGTATTGTGACATAACGTGGAATAGCAGCCCATAATGCGATAAATATCGATATAAAAGCATGATGCAAAATGGACGTATCACCCTCCACCGTCTACTGTTCATCCAGCCCTCCACACCACGGGGTCCTGTTCAACCACCCTCCACGGGCACCCCTCCACCGTCTACTGTTCATCCAGCCCTCCACCACACCACGGGGTCCTGTTCATCCAGAGGCAACGCCACCGCTCACTGTTCATCCAAACCCCCCGCAACGCTCACTGTTCATCCAATCGATCGACTTCAGTTAGCAGCAGTAGCGAAGGAATCGCTCGATTGGGTTCAGTTAACAGCCATCGATCGATCGCTCGGGTTCAGTTAGAGCCCAATGCCTCGCTCGGGTTCAGTTAGAGCCAACGCCTCGCACACATGCGTGTACGTGTATGAGAGAAACGCGCATCACTCGGCCCCGACCTCCCACCGTAACCGGGAACTCCCCGAAATTTTCCTCCCCCTCGCTTCTACCACGGTTTTTTCCGTCATGGATGGCCCAAAGAATGTCATGCACCTGCGTCTCCGGCCCGCCCAGGATGAAAAGCCCATTTTCTATCATGATTTTTTGTCACAGAAGTTGGAGCCCACCACATCTATGATGATATCAGGTTTTGTCACAATTATCGTCATAGAAGTGTCATATGTATGACAGAAAGAAATTTCGTTCGGCCCAAAATGTCACGGATGTGTCTTTTTTTTGTAGTGCTAAGCCATGGTTCCCCACTCCCATCCCATCCGCCCACCCATTCGTACACCGAAGCCGGGAAAACCCGCGAAGCCCCACACCCTCCTCCGTCCGCCACCCAGCCGGAGCCTCTTCCCCGACGACATCGTCCACAGCAACACCTCGACGTCCCTCATCCACTGTATCGGATGAGGATCCGTCGTTGATCTGGTCGTCCCGCCGATTCAGCCACCCCGCCCTCCATCTCCAAGGAGCTGCCCCCATGTTCCCCTCGTCCTTCGTGCCACCTCCATTCCCACACCGCCGTCTTCACTTGCACCACCGGAAGAGCATCATCATCACCGCTTCCTCAGATGAAGCTACGGCCTAATCGGCGCCACCAAAGAGGTTGTACACTAATCGCCGCATTTTCTTCTTGATTCGATCTCACGGTGCTGCCGGCGCTCGGTCCCGAGCCGACACGGCGCGGCTCCATCCACGGCGGCGTCGCCGGCCACTTCCTCCACGACGTCGCTCCCTCGGCGGCGACGTCCACATTAGTAGGAGCCGCTGCTGCTTTAGCTCTCGCTCGCGCTGCTGCTCTGCTCTTGCTCTCGGTTCCCTGCCTTGTCTGTTCTTGCTCTTGCTCACGCTGCTGCTCTTGCTCTTGCTCTTGCTTGCGATGCTGCTCCGATTTAGCTACACTTCAGTCGACTGAATCGACTTTTGGGTCAGTCAATTTTCAGGGAGTGGGGGGCTCACCGGAGTTAAGGCAAAACCAGCCGCAGCGGGGAGCGGGGCTCGCCGGAGAGATACCCCACTATCTATCTTAGGGTTCAGGGTGGGGGCAGTGGTCGCCGGCGGTGGTGGGACGGTGGCGTAGGGATCGCTGGAGAAAAAGCTCGGCATGGGGGGGCCTAGAGGGATGGCCGACGCGATGGCGAACCAGCGGTGGGGAGTGTTTTCGGGGCGGGCGGGGCGGCGCACCGCTGGCCATGGCGGGGGCTGCTGTTTGGCCGATGGTGGTGGCGGCTCGAAGTGGAGGTTGAAGATGAACTGCAGGCCCTTGATTTTGTATCCAGCGGCTGCAAAATCGACTGACTAGAGATGAAAAAGCCAGTCAACTGATGTGTAGCCTCACCTCTAGTGCGTTCAGTTTCGACAGTAAAATTCAGTTTCGACAGCAAAATTCAGTTTCGACTGTTAAGTCTAGTTTCGACAGTTAAATTCAGTTTTGTCAGTTAAGTTCAGAGATGAGCGGCTGATGTATTTGACATCTAGCACTTTGTGGTTATGTATTTTACGTCATCTATTGGAGATGCTATTAGAATTCCACTCAGGTTAACGTTGTCTCTCTTGTCCTGCTTCAGCCTCGGCGTCGTACAACTCACCGGAGCTGCTCCAACGACGAAACCCCCCATCACAGCGGAGCAATACCTCGGGCTCCATCTCCAGACGCCTAAGATCTTCTACCCCTCCTCTGACAGCCAAGTCAGCTGGAGCATCCTCACCGGCCAACCCAATCACGCTGAGATCGACATGGCTTCGCCAAAGAGGTTGTACACTTGTTGCATCTCTTTTTTACTCTACATGTTATATATATATATATATATATATATATATATATATATATATATATATATATATATTGTCCACTGAGCACACGGAGTAACGGGAAATACGATTATTTTATCCTACTATATGACAAGCAGTGAGGTACCAGGCAACTTAGCTATCCGTGATGGACTCTCTTGAACGCCATCATTATTTATCTCTGCGCGTTTGAGCTGTGCATTTGTCGATGGCCCTGGGAGTTGAGCTAGTAGGGCAGTGTCCTGGGTCCAAAGTAATAGAAGTAGCACAAAAACATTTTTTAGTGTAGGCTTTTCCTTGCTCAAGCATGCCTACTAGAATCGCCAGTGCTTGAAAGGAAAAGTGAATGAAAAACATAGGAATTGGAAAGTTTCGTATGGTACTACTTTTCATGAATTTGGTGCAAAGGAATGGAGCAAAGGAAAACTGTAGGATTTGTTCCTTTAGTGTCTCCTTGAAAGAAAAACTGTAGGAATTTTAATTTCCACTTGTCCTCCTTTTAAAATTCCTATTCATGAAGCATGAGACTAAGAGATAGTAGTATAATAGCATTATAACCATACATTTTCTTGTGGTTTGACTTAATCTCACCGTGCTTCTTTGCATCCTGTGATCTCCCAATTCTTGTGAACCAAACACCCAAATTGGCAGAAATCCTGTGTTTTTAAATTCTCTGTTTTGCACGCCCATTCCTATCCTATTCCTGTCTATTTTCTATCCCTGCATTGTTAGAATCCTCAAATTCAAACAAGCCCTTACACAATTACTTCTGTTACAGATATGTGTCAAAGAAAACCTTGTGTGGTTTGTCCTGCTCCTGCGGTGCTGTGTTCCACACCAGCTCAGCTGCTCCAATGACGGAAGTGTTCACCACATCAGGGATCCGCTCTCAGTGTCTTTCGCCACCTCAGATCTTCTTCCCCGCCGCTGACAGCCACGACAACTGCATTACCATCATCAACTGAGCAGATGACCTTGAGGACTACACGAGTCCGCAAGAGAGGTCGCACTCTTCCGTGTCTGCTTACGTTATGCATCTCTTAATATGATGACATGCTACTTTATCATCATGTTCACCTATTAGATTCCGAGCCAGGTCCAAACTTATGCTGAAACTTGAGTTTTTAAATGGTTGTGGGGTACATATTGGGGCAGCAATCAGTACTATCTGTCTACTATCTGGTTAATCTCGGATGTCTACTATGAGTTTCATGTTGGGTGCAAACAAACATTAAAGGAGCCATTATCTGTATTTTTTAACTAAAGCTATGGTAACCCACAAGTATAGGGGATCGCAACAGTTTTTGAGGGTAGAGTATTCAACCCAAATTTATTGATTCGACACAAGGGGAGGCAAAGAATATTCTCAAGTATTAGCAGTTGAGTTGTCAATTCAACCACACCTAGATAACTTAATATATGCAGCAAAGTGTTTAGTAGCAAATTAGTATGGAAGTAACAGTAACAGTGGCAAAAGTAACGATAGCGGTTTTGTAGTAATTGTAACATTGGCAACAGTAAAGTAACTAAGCGGAGAACAATATGTGGAAAGCTCGTAGGCATTGGATTGGTGATGGAGAATTATGCCGGATGTGATTATTCATGCAACAGTTATAACATAGGGTGACACAGAACTAGCTTCAGTTCATCAATGTAATGTAGGCGTGTATTCCGAATATAGCGTGCTTATGGAAAAGAACTTGCATGATATCTTTTGTCCTACCCTCCCGTGGCAGCGGGGTCCTATTGGAAACTAAGGGATATTAAGGCCTCCTTTTAATAGAGTACCGGACCAAAGAATTAACACATAGTGAATACATGAACTCCTCAAACTACAGTCATCACCGGGAGTGGTCCTATATATTGTCACTTCGGGGTTGCCGGATCATAACACATAGTAGGTGACTATAGACTTGCAAGATAGGATCAAGAACTCACATATATTCATGAAAACATAATAGGTTCAGATCTGAAATCATGGCGCTCGGGGCCTAGTGACAAGCATTAAGCATAGCAAAGTCATAGCAACATCAATCTCGGAACATAGTGGATACTAGGGATCAAACCCTAACAAAACTAACTTGATTACATGATAAATCTCATCCAACCCATCACCATCCAGCAAGCCTACGATGGAATTACTCACACACGGCAGTGAGCATCATGAAATTGGTGATGGAGGATGGTTGATGATGACGACGGCGATGGCTTCCCCTCTCCGGAGCCCCGAACGGCCTCCAGATCAGCCCTCCCAAGAGAGATTAGGGCTTGGCGGCGGCTCCGTATCGTAAAACGTGATGAATCCTTCTCTCTGATTTTTGTTCTCCCCAAACATGAATATATAGAGTTGGAGTTGAGGTCGGTGGAGCACCAGGGGGCCCATGAGGCAGGGGCGCGCCCCCCACCCTTGTGGACAGGGTGTGGGGCCTCTGGCCTTGATTCTTTCACCAGTATTTTTTATAAATTCCAAAAATATTCTCCGTGAAGTTTCAGGTCGTTCCGAGAACTTTTCTTTATGCACAAAAATAACACCATGGCAATTCTACTGAAAACAGCGTCAGTCCGAGTTAGTTCCATTCAAATCATGCAAGTTAGAGTCCAAAACAAGGGCAAAAGTGTTTGGAAAAGTAGATACGATGGAGACGTATCAACTCCCCCAAGCTTAAACCTTTGCTTGTCCTCAAGCAATTCAGTTGACAAAGTGAAAGTGATAAAGAAAAACTTTTACAAACTCTGTTTGCTCTTGTCGTTGTAAATATGTAAAGCCAACATTCAAGTTTTCAGCAAAGATTATGAACTAACCATATTCACAATAACACTTAGGTCTCATGTTTACTCATATCAATGGCATAATCAACTAGCGAGCAATAATAATAAATCTCGGATGACAACACTTTCTCAAAACAATCATAATATGATATAACCAGATGGTATCTCGCTAGCCCTTTCTGAGACCGCAAAACATAAATGCAGAGCACCTTTAAAGATCAAGGACCGACTAGACATTGTAATTGATGGTAAAAGAGATCCTATCATAGTCATACTCAATATAAATTAATAGTAATGGATGCAAATGACAGCGGTGCTCTCCAACTGGTGCTTTTTAATAAGAGGGTGATGACTCAACATAAAAATAAATAGATAGGCCCTTCGCAGAGGGAAGCAGGGATTTGTAGAGGTGCCAGAGCTCGATTTTAAAGCAGAGGTAAATAATATTTTGAGTGGATACTTTCATTGTCAACATAACAACCGAGAGATCTCGGTATCTTCCATGCTACACACATTATAGGCGGTTCCCAAGCAGAATGGTAAAGTTTATAATCCCCCTCCACCAACAAGCATCAATCCATGGCTTGCTCGAAACAACGAGTGCCTCCAACTAGCAACATCCCTGGGGGAGTTTTGTTTGCAATTATTTTGATTTGATTTGCTTAAAGCATGGGACTGGGCATCCCAGTGACCAGCCATTTTCTCGTGAGTGAGGAGCAGAGTCCACTCCTCTTGAGAATAACCCGCCTAACATGGAAGATACAGAGAGCCCTAGTTGATACATGAGCTATTCGAGCATACAAAAGAGAATTTCATTTGAAGGTTTAGAGTTTGGCACATACAAATTTACTTGGAACGGCAGGTAGATACCTCATATAGGAAGGTATAGTGGACTCATATGGAATAACTTTGGGGTTTAAGGGATTGGATGCATAAGCAGTATTCCCGCTTAGTACAAGTGAAGGCTAGCAAAAGACTGGAAAGCGACCAGCTAGAGAGCGACAACAGTCATGAACATGCATTAAAATTAATAAACATTGAGTGCAAGCATGAGTAGGATATAATCCACCATGAACATAAATATCGTAGAGGCTATGTTGATTTTGTTTCAACTACATGCATGAACATGTGCCAAGTCAAGCCACTCGAATCATTCAAAGGAGGATACCACCCTACTATACCACATCACAACCATTTTAATAGCATGTTGGCACACAAGGTAAACCATTATAAACTCCTAGCTAATTAAGCATGGCATAAGCAACTATAATCTCTAATTGTCATTGCAAATATGTTTATTCATAATAGGCTGAATCAGGAATGATGGACTAATCATATTTACAAAAAAAGAGAGCTCGAGTTCATACCAGCTTCTCTCATCTCAATCAGTCTATCATATATCGTCATAATTGCCTTTCACTTGCACGACCGAACGATGATAATAATAATAGTGCACGTGCTTTGGACTAAGCTGGAATCTGCAAGCATTCAATAAATAGGAGAAGACAATGCAATATGGGCTCTTGGTTAAATCAACAATAATGCATATAAGAGCCACTTCAATATTTTCATAATGGTCTTCTCCTATCGACCCCCAAAGAAAAGAAAGGAAATAAAACTATTCACACGGGAAAGCTCCCAACAAGCAAAAGAAGAACAAGAAATTTTTTTGGGTTTTCTTTTTAATTACTACTACTACAAGCATGAAAAGTAAACTAGCTAAAAGCTACAACTAATTTTTTTGGTCTTTCTTAAGGTTTTTCAAACACACAAGAAGAAAGCATAAAAAGGAAAATAAACTAGCATGGATAATACAATGAAAAAGTATGAGCACTGACAACTAGCATGAGTGTGTGAACATAAATGTAATGTTGGTGAGAAATATGTACTCCCCCAAGCTTAGGCTTTTGGCCTAAGTTGGTCTATGGCCACGGCTGGCCTGGCGGATATCCGAAGTTGTAACTGGGGTCGTACTGAGATGCAGCGGCTATTGCATCATGGGCCGCATCTTGGAGGCGAGCTGCCCTCGTCCTTCTCTCGTACTCATTTGCCTCCTCCCTGGTTATGACATATCTCCCCTTTGCCTGAAAGTCAAAGAGAGTAGGAGCAGGGAGAACAATATTGAAAGCGTGATGCTTGTCAAAGATTAGTTGGTACTGGAGAGGCTGTTCAATCTTCTCAACAAACTGACGGCGAACCATGATATTAAAATCTAGACAAGCAGGAGGCAATTCCATATCATAATCATGAATAGGTATCTCAAGATAATTAGCTAAGCGGGTTGCATAAATTCCACCAAACAAATCTCCATTTATACTGTTATTATGCAACCTACGCGCAACAATAGCCCCCAAGTTATATTGTTTATCTCCTAACACAGCACTCCTGAGAACGCTGAGATCAGGAACACACATGTGTCAAGCTTCATCTTTACCATTTATGCATCTACCTATGAAGAGAGCAAAATAATGTATAGCAGGAAAATGAATGCTCCCTATGGTAGCTTGTGTTTTTTCTCTAGATTCCCCCACTGTGATACTAGCAAGAAAATCTCTAAACTCAAATTTGCGGGGTTCACTAGCACTACCCCACTGCGGGAGTTTACAAGCAGTAGTAAAATCCTCTAGGTCCATGGTATAGGATTTATCATAAAGATCAAACAGGACCGTGTGAGAGTTGTGTGAGGATGAAAATCTAAATCTTCTCACAAAGGAATCAGTAAGGTAATAGTGCAGGAGGCACTTATCTGACACGAAGCCCTCCAAATCAGCGTTACGCACATATGCCTCAAATTCTTCCTTAATTCCTGCTCGGACCATGAAGTTTTCTGACGGCCATTCACAGGGCCGCACTTGAGCTTCTCTTGGTGGTTCATGGTCCGGCTCACGTATTGTAGGTCTGGGTCCTTGCTTCCTTGAAGAACCACCTTGGTACATCTTCCTAAACATATTTCTTCCTCTGAAAAATTTCTGAAATTTTTAGTAACTTCAAATAAAAGTGAACCAAGCTCAACAAAATTGATAACTACTCCCACAAATGCCTAGAGACTATATCATGCATTAGAACTACTTGGGATCAAATAAATTTGTCATGCAAGCTCAAGAACAGGGTCACCTAAGCAGCAAAAATTTGCAATAAATAAAGCACTAGAACAAAAACTAATTGGACCATTGGAGGAGTCACATACCAAAGAACAATTCCCCAAAGCAGTTTTGTGAGTGAAGCTTTGAGCAAGGAGATCGCAAATGGCAGCAAGATGAGCTAAAACTCGTGCTTGAGCTGGTTGGTGATTTTTTCAGGAGGAAGAAGGAGTGTGTGGTGGCTGGAATAAGTGGAGGGGAGCCACCATGGGCCCATGAGGCAGGGGGCGTGCCCAGGGGGGTAGGCGCGCCCTGGACCCTCATGGCCAGGTGCTTGCTCCCCTTGCTGTGTTCTTAGTGCCAGATATTCTCAAATATCCAAAATCATATTTCAATTTCGGGGCATTTGGAGAACTTCTATTTTCGGGGTATTTTTTATTGCACGGATAATTCAGAAAACAGGCAAAAAAATACTACTTTTACTTTATTTAATCTAAATAACAGAAAGTAGAAGGAGGGTACAGAGACTTATGCTTTATAACTTCATCCATCTCATGCTCATCAAAAGGAATCCACTAACAAGGTTGATCAGGTCTTGTTAACAAACTCATTCTGAATCGCATGAAACCGAAGAATTTTCGAATAGCACTAGGTTACCTCAACGGGGATATGCATGTCACCAATAATAAGAATATCATATCTCTTCTTGACAGTAGGAAGAGGAAATTCAAAATCTCCAAAAATAAACGATGGAATTTTTCCAATAGAATTGATACTTTGGACTTGAGGTTGTTTCCTCGGAAAGTGTACCGTATGCTCATTACCATTAACATGAAAAGTGACATTGCCTTTATTGCAATCAATAACAGCCCCTGCAGTATTCAAAAAGGGTCTAGCAAGGATAATCGACAAACTATCATCCTCGGGAATATCAAGAATAACAAAGTCCGTTGAAATAGTAACATTTGCAACCACAACAGGGACATCCTCACAAATACAGACAGGTATAGCAGTTGATTTATCGGCGATTTGCAAAGATATTTCAGTAGGTGTCAACTTATTCAAATCAAGTCTACGATATAAAGAGAGAGGCATAACACTAACACCGGCTCCACGATCACATAAAGCAGTTCTAACATAGTTTCTTTTAATGGAGCATGGTATAGTTTGTACTCCTGGATCTCCTGGTTTCTTAGGTATTCCACCCTTAAAAGTATAATTAGCAAGCATGGTGGAAATTTCAGCTTCCGATGTCTTTCTTTTATTTGTGACAATATCTTTTATGTACTTAGCATAAGGATTCATTTTAAGCATATCAGTCAAACGCATACGCAAAAAGATAGGTCTAATCATTTCAGCAAAGCACTCAAAATCATCATCATCCTTTTTCTTGGATGGTTTGGGAGGAAAAGGCACGGGTTTCTGAACCCATGGTTCTCTTTCTTTACCATGCTTCCTAGCAATGAAGTCTCTCTTATCATAACATTGATTATTTGATTGTGGGTTATCAAGATCAATAGCAGGTTCAATTTCTACATCATTGTTATTACTAGGTTGAGCGTCAACATGAACATCATTATTAACATTATCACTAGGTTCATGTTCATCACCAGATTGTGTTTCAGCATCAGAAATAGAAATATCATTGGGATTCTCAGGTGTGTCAACAACAGGTTCACTAGAAGCATGCAAAGTCCTATCATTTTTCTTTTTCTTCTTCTTAGAAGGACTAGGTGCATCTACGTCTCTGAGAATCTTGCTCAATTCTCTTAGGGTGGCCCTCAGAATACAAAGGTTCCTGAGTCATTTTACCCCCTCTAGTCATAACTCTAACAACATTATCATTTTTCTTACTATTTAATTCATTGAGCAAGTCATTATGAGCTTTAAGTACTTGTTCAACTTGAGTGGTAACCATAGAAGCATGTTTACTAATGAGTTTAAGTTCACCTTTAACTCTAGACATATAATCACTCAAGTGTTCAATCATATAAGCATTGCGTTTTAATTGTTTACCAAAATAAGCATTGAAATCTTCTTGCTTAACCATAAAATTATCAAACTCATCTAAGCATTGGCTAGCAAACTTAGTAGGCAGGATTTCAGCTTTATCATATCTATAGAGAGAATTTACCTGTGTCGGCTTATCAAGACCACGTATTTCTTTGATGGGCGGTAAATTAAGGCCATGTATTTCTTCAACAGGAGGTAAATTCTTAACATCTTCAGCTTTAATACATTTTTCTTTCATAGATTTCTTTGCCTCTTGCATATCTTCAGGACTGAGAAATAGAATACCCCTTTTCTTAGGAGTTGGCTTAGGAGTTGGTTCAAGGAGTGTCCAATTGTTTTCATTTGTCAACATATTATTCAATAGAATTTCAACTTCATAACCAGTTCTTTCCCTGAAAACACAACCAGCACAACTATCCAGGTGATCTCTGGAAGCATCAGTTAGTCCATTATAAAAGATATCAAGTATTTCATTTTTCTTGAGAGTATGATCAGGCAAAGCATTAAGTAATTTGAGAAGCCTCCCCTAAGCTTGTGGGAGACTCTCTTCAGTTTGCACAAAATTATATATATCCCTTAAAGCAGCTTGTTTCTTATGAGCAGGGAAATATTTAGCAAAGAAGTAATAAATCATATCCTGGGGACTACGCACACAACCAGGATGAAGAGAATTAAACCATGTCTTAGCATCACCCTTTAATGAGAACGGAAATAAGTTAAGGATATAATAGTAGCGAGTTTTCTCATCATTAGTGAATAGGGTAGCTATATCATTTAATTTAGTAAGATGTGCCACAACAGTTTCAGATTCATAGCCATAGAAAGGATCAAATTCAACCAAAGTAATTATCTCAGGATCGACAGAGAAATCATAATCCTTATCAGTAACAAAGATAGGTGAAGTAGCATAAGCAGGATCATATTTCATTCTAGCATTCAAAGATTTTTCTTTCAGCTTAACTAATAATTTCATAAGATCACTTCTATCATTGCAAGCAAGAAAGACTCTAGCAGTTTCTTCATCCATAACATAACCCTCAGGCATAATAGGCAATTCATATCTAGGGGAGAATCTTCATCATCACTTTCATCAATGTTATCAGTTTCAATTATTTCATTCTCTCTAGCCCTCGCAAGTTGTTCATCAAGAAATTCACCTAGTGGCACAGTATTATCAAGCATAGAAGTAGTTTTATCATAAGTATCATGCATAGCAGAAGTGGCATCATCAATAACATGCGACATATCAGAATTAATAGCAGAAGCAGGTTTAGGTGTCTCAAGTTTACTTAAAACAGAAGGTGAATCAAGTGCAGAGCTAGATGGCAGTTCCTTACCTCCCCTCGTAGTTGAGGGATAAATTGTGGTTTTCTCATCTTTCAAGTTCCTCATAGTGACCAGCAGATATAAATCCCAAGTGACTCAAAGAATAGAGATATGTTCCCCGACAACGGCGCCAGAAAATTGTCTTGATAACCCACAAGTATAGGGGATCACAACAGTTTTCGAGGGTAGAGTATTCAACCCAAATTTATTGATTCGACCCAAGGGGAGCCAAAGAATATTCTCAAGTATTAGCAGCTGAGTTGTCAATTCAAACACACCTGGATAAATTAATATCTGCAGCAAAGTGTTTAGTAGCAAAGTAGTATGGAAGTAACGGTAACAGTGGCAAAAGTAACGATAGCGGTTTTGTAGTAATTGTAACAGTGGCAACGATAAGTAACTAAGCGGAGAACAATATGTGAAAAGCTCGTAGGCATTGGATCGGTGATGGAGAATTATGCCGGATGCGATTATTCATGCAACAGTTATAACATAGGGTGACACAGAACTAGCTCCAATTCATCAATGTAATGTAGGCGTGTATTCTGAATATAGTCATACGTGCTTATGGAAAAGAACTTGCATGACATCTTTTGTCCTACCCTCGCGTGGCAGCGGGGTCCTATTGGAAACTAAGGTATATTAAGGCCTCCTTTTAATAGATTACCAGACCAAAGCATTAACACATAATGAATACATGAACTCCTCAAACTACGGCCATCACCGGGAGTGGTCCCGATTATTGTCACTTCAGAGTTGCCGGATCATAACACATAGTAGGTGACTATAGACTTGCAAGATAGGATCAAGAACTCACATATATTCATGAAAACATAATAGGTTCAGATCTGAAATCATGGCACCGGGACCTAGTGACAAGCATTAAGCATAGCAAAGTCGAGCAACATCAATCTCGAACATAGTGGATACTAGGGATCAAACCCTAACAAAACTAACTCGATTACATGATAAATCTCATCCAACCCATCACCGTCCAGCAAGCCTACGATGGAATTACTCACGCACGGCGGTGAGCATCATGAAATTGGTGATGGAGGATGGTTGATGATGACGACGGCGGCGGATTCCCCTCTCCGGAGCCCCGAACGGACTCCAGATTAGCCCTCCTGAGAGAGATTAGGGCTTGGTAGCGGCTCCATATCGTAAAACGCGATGAATCCTTCTCTCTGATTTTTTTCTCCCCGAACTGAATATATAGAGTTGGAGTTGAGGTCAGTGGAGCACCAGGGGGGCCCACGAGGCAGGGGGCGCGCTCAGGGGGGCAGGCACGCCGCCCACCCTTGTGGACATGGTGTGGGCCCCTTGGCCTTGATTCTTACGCCAGTATTTTTTATAAATTCCAAAAATATTCTCCGTGAAGTTTCAGGTCATTCGGAGAACTTTTATTTCTGCACAAAAATAACACCATGGCAATTCTGCTAAAAACAGTGTCAGTCCGAGTTAGTTCCATTCAAATCATGCAAGTTAGAGTCCAAAACAAGGGTAAAAGTGTTTGAAAAAGTAGATACGATGGAGACGTATCAAGCTATTATCTGCCTGCTATCATTGGTTTTGGGTGTATCCACAGTTTGCTGCCATCACTCTGGATTTGTGCATGCACTCCTTACATAATCTCACTAGGTTTTATTCCTATGCATGTCAGTTATTGTACACAAAGGAACTGAACATGTAGAGCAAAAGAGATGAGCCTTGCGTGGCAATAAAATTTCATGCAGATGTCGCTCCATGGTGGGCGCAAAGGCAGCCCCCCTCCACCCATTTTGGATTGTAATCAAGAGGAAGATAACTGCTCGAGGGGATTCGTATGTAAGACCACTCCTATTTACCCCATGAGGTCTTCGCTCTAACTTGGCATGCTGATGTTGGTAATATCATGGATATGGTGCCTTGCATTGCTTACTGTATACATCAAAGATGTCATCTACTTAGTTTAGACATGCTTTGTGTCAATGCCATCTATTTAGTTTCTTTATTGTATATGTGAATCATGCAATCCCATCTTGTTTAGACAGGCATCATATATGTGAATTTTGCAATGCCACCCTGGTTAGCCAGTCATCTTATATGTGAATTATATCATGACGTCATTTTTTATTATGTGTTAAATTTGTCAACAATTTTAGTACATTTAATTACTCTTCCTCAGGTAATCAGCCATTGGCACGGTCATGGAAAAATCTGGAGTGGAAACAAGGTCTTCAGAGAGCAGACAATGCTATTTGACAAAGCGCATGTCTTGCTAGTTACAGATAGCTCCTCAGAGGAGGATTCAGAGACAGATGACTAGTCCTATCCCCCCCCCACCGAGGTGCATGCTCTAACTTGGCAGGGTTATGTTGCTCATATCGTGTGTATGGTATCTTGGATTGCTATGTCATTTGCTTAGTTTAGACATGCTTTGTGTGGATGCCACCTGTTTAGTGTCAAATTACCATATATGTGAATTATGCAATGTCATCTTGTTGCAAGACATTATATATGTGAATTATGCAATGCTATCTTGTTGCAAGGCATTATATATGTGAATTATGCAATGCCATGTTGTTTAGCCAAGCGTCATATATGTGAATTATATCATGCCATCCTTTTTTTATTTCTCATTGCTTATGTTGACAATGTTTGTATATTCAACTACTCTTCCTGTGCATCAGCCATTTGAATTGGTGATGGAGAAATCTGGAGTGAAAACAAGGTCTTCAGAGCGAGACAATGCTACCTTTGAAGCGAGATATCTTGCTGGTTACAGATAGCTCTTCAGAGGAGGACTCAGAGGCGTATGACCAGTCCTATTATCCCCCTGAGGTGTATGCTCAAACTTGGCAGGGTTATATTACTCATATCATGCATATGTTGTATTGCAATGCTTAGTTTTTACATCATATACACGATACTGGATGCCATCTCCTTAGTTGACACATCATATATGTGATTGCCCTCTGCTCACTTCCTTAGTATATAAATCATATATTTGAATTATATCAAGCCATGATGTTTACATAGATAGCATGTATCTGAATTATGGCATGCCAACCCATTTTCTAAAGACATAATATAGTTATATCATCTCATCCTGTTTACATAGTCATCATATTTTGAGTTATGTCATTCTATCCATGAATTATATCATGCCATCATGTTTCCATCGACGGCATGTTTGTGATTTATGGCATGCCAACCACTTTAATAGACACATCGTATAGTTATATCATGTCATCCTGTCTACATAGTCATCATATTTTGAAGTATGTCATTCTATCCTGTTTAGTTAGCCATCATACATGTGAAATTGTGTCATGCTATCCTGGAGCACGGGATCGAGGGCTTCGTGGGCAGGTGGCGCCGCCCGGGCCGACCAAGCTGCCCAGTGGTCGGAGTCAGCCCTTGGGTCGCCGGACATCGTGGCTGCAGAGCGTCGGCAGGTCGATTGGCGGAGAAGAAGCTCACGCACCCTACCGGGCGCGATGTCGGATGTGGGGTTCCGCAAAACCCTTAAGGTTCGAACTCGGGTGTGAAGTCTTTCCCTCCTACCGATCCACGCCCTAGCTCACTAAGATCTCGCGGACGAACTCAATGAACTCGCAACACAGAGAGACACGAGATTTATACTGGTTCGGGCCACCGTTGTGGTGTAATACCTTACTCTAGTGTGGTGGTGGTGGATTGCCTCTTGGGCTGATGATGAACAGTACAACGGGAAGAACAGCCTCCTAAGGTTGAGGTGTTCTTGTGGCTAAGGTAGGCTCTCGATCAGATCAGATCAAGCTCAGATCCCCCTACTGTGGTGGCTAGTTCTACTTATATAGGCCCTAGTCCTCTCCCCAAATATTGAGCGGGAAGGGAGCCAACAACGGCGGGAAAATTTGAAGGGGGCAGCTAGTACAAGCTATCCTGACAAAAGTGGTCTTCGCCTGTGAAAGGCTCTGGTGGTGACGGCGTCTTGGGATCCACGATGACCTCCGTCCTGCCGTCCTTCTGGTCTTGGTCTCGTTGCACCGATATGGCAACCTTTGCCTGATGCCTCGGTACTCCTCACCTGCGCTTGCCTCCTTAGCATCAAAGAGGAAACAAGGACGCTGCGCGCGCTGGCGCCCGCCTGGTCTCGATCGTCATGGCTCACGTCACGAGAGCCTCATGAGGTTTGCCCCGCCTTGATATCTCCGCTCCTCGTGAGCCTATCTGGCTAGGCCACTCCTGAGGAGGTCTTGCATCATCCGCCTCGCGAGGGTCTTGGATGCCTTGTTAATGAAGATGGGCCGTACCGCCCGCTGACTTAGCCACGTCGTGGGCCGCAGGAAGGCAAGTCTGGGGACCCCCGTTCCCAGAACGCCGACAATATAGATCAAAGCTTCGACAAATGATCATAAGATTGAAAAACATCGTCACTTTGAGAAGTATGTGATAAGCAAGAGCTCCCCCTAAATTTGTGCATTATTTAGAAATTTTCTTTGAATGCAAATGCACAATCGATTAGGATCATGGGTTACTCTTCCATGTCACATACATCTTGGTGGAGCGCTCAAAATGATATAACTTAAAAAACATGCACTCATCACCAAGCAAGTGAATGATCATATAAGGATATAAGGAATAATATCATCCAACAAGCATTAAGGTAGCATATGATCAAACACATGATCAAACAAGTATCTCACAAGGACATAAAGCATCTCACACAAGCACACAATCAAGAAGTTCAACCAAAATAGCAAGAGAGATAAAAAGCAACACTCTCTCTCGAAGCCTATGATCTATACATTTTTCTCCCCCTTTGGCAACAAGTTACCAAAAAGTTCAAAAATGCATAGTGCTAAACGTCTCTCAGGCTTGATCTTCAGGAGGTGGTGTAGAGAGAACTCCAAGGATGAAGGCATCCGTTGATGTAGTTGGAGCTGGTGGAGTGGCTGCTGGAGGTGGCACTGGAGCTGTGGCTGCTGGTGCTGATGCTGTAGCTCTAGAATCTCTCATTGGTACTACAGCAGACCTCTGTCCTCTAGGCACTCGCTCAAATGCATCAGTAGTTGCCTTGCCTTTCTTCTCCTCAGCTTCCTCCTGAAGCTGCTCAACTGTTGTCTGAATCTCAGTTACCTTGACATCAAGATCATAGAATTTCTGCTCAATGATCCTCTCCAAGCTCTCCTGGTTTTGAGTCGGTGACCAAGCCCTTCTCAATCCTCGGTGTATCTTTGGATCAGATATGCAAGCTGGTCTTGCTTGCTCTTCAAGAACACTTGAGATGCCTCTTCGTGTTGGCATCTTTGCAGCTTTCTTCCCTGCCTTCTCTCTATTCTCATGTGCTTGCACTGAAGATGGATCTTCCTCAGTCATGACAACAATGTTATCCTCAAAGTCTGGCCTGAGGGGTAAATGCTCTTTGTCCAATAGATATTTGCATGTGCCCATTTTGGAGTTGATGAGCTCTTGAATTTGTGGAGCATACCCTCATGATCTCTTCTGATCTGCAGTTGTCCTCTTGATTGTTTCCACAATCAGACTCATTACTTTGAACTTTTGAGGAACATCAAATATGTGCAGCAAATTGACAGAGTGTCCTCTGATCATCCTATGATCACCTGACTTTGGTAGCAATGTGTGCCTTAGAATCCAATTGATTGTAGGCAGGCCTGACAGCAAGTGCTTCACAGAACCAAACTTGTGAGTCTCAAGGTCTGCATCAGAAATCTCCTTGTACATGTGTGCCATAGAGTTGTGATCCTTGTTTTTCTTGGCATAGACATCCAAATCATCTTCATGAGCTTCTGGAGCATTGACCAAACTAGCCCACTCATCAACTGTAGATTGGTACCTTGTACCCTCTGACATCCATACAACTCTCCCATCTGGATAGAAATGAGAAGTCGAATAGAATTGCATGATCAGCTCATCATTCCACTTGGTGAGCTTTTGGCCAACAAACTTGTCAACCTCACAAGCCTTGAAGCTGTCATAAACTCCTGGAAAAATGATCAACATTCTCTTTGATGAATTCCCAATCCACCTATCTTGCTGGTTACAGATAGCTCTTCAGAGGAGGACTCAGAGGCAGATGATCAGTCCTATTACCCCCCTGAGGTGTATGCTCAAACTTGGCAGGGTTATATTACTCATATCATGCATATGTTGTATTGCAATGCTTAGTTTTTACATCATATACACGATATTGAATGCCATCTCCTTAGTTGACACATCATATATGTGATTGCCCTCTGCTCACTTCCTTAGTATATAAATCATATCATGCCATGATGTTTACATAGACAGCATGTATCTGAATTATGGCATGCCAACCCATTTTCTAAAGAAATAATATAGTTATATCATCTCATCCTGTTTACATAGTCATCATATTTTGAATTATGTCATTCTATCCGTGAATTATATCATGCCATCATGTTTCCATCGACGGCATGTTTGTGATTTATGGCATGCCAACCACTTTAATAGACACATCGTATAGTTATATCATGTCATCCTGTTTACATAGTCATCATATTTTGAAGTATGTCATTCTAACTTGTTTAGTTAGCCATCATACATGTGAAATTGTGTCATGCTATCCTATTTAATTAGACATCATATATGTGAAATTATGTCCTGCTATTCTGTTTGGTTAGACAACATAAATGTGAATTATTTCATGCATCTACTATCCATTGCACCTGTCTATCTTACAATGTCTATACATTCAATTACTTTTCTTGTTTATCAGCCATTTCAATTGGAGGGGTGATGGCAGTATCTGTGGGAGTAAAAACATGGACTTCAGAAAAGATCGTGCTACCTGTCGATGGAGATAGAACCACGGTTGTACTTGCCCAAGAACCAGCCCCACCACACATAACCCAGACTCACGCAGATTGTACCCCTACCCAGTTGGACAGAGAACCAGCTACACCCCTTCTAACCCCAACCCCAGCAGATAGTAACCCAGTTCCCGTTGACACAGCACCGTCTCCACCACAGAGCACCCAAACACGATCAGTTAGTAAGGCAACTGCGGTGCCCAAAGCACGAGGACACCACTCAAAACCCAAGTCAACGCTTAAAGCGTAAGAAGAATTGTTCTCAGGTCAGGTTCCTTAGCTATGGTTCATAATACTTTGCTATTGCATCATTATATTTACTCATACCAACTAATTTCAAATTTGAAGGATGCAATTGAAACTCCAATGGCGCAACAGGTATGTTTTAAACCTATTTCTTTAACGTGTTTGCTGTTGTAACTTGCTCTATGTTGATTTCAGTTTCAATTGAAAACAGTTATGTTCTCACGCCATACACATTACAAGTGTTGTTATTGTTGTGTAGTTTCCCACACTTATATTCTGTCTATGCTGCTTTGTCTTAAATAGATATGATTCGAACTGTATCTATCTTGATTCGGCAACATAAACTAGAATGATATAGACCATACAATGACCATACTACATAGATATATGTTTGTTTCATGCTGTTATCATGTCCACCTTACTACTGAACTGGTTTACCAAAATGAGTTTCATATACTACATTGTAAACCTGTGATGTGTTTGTTTGTTTCTCTTTTAGAACGCGGATAAAATATTGGAGAAGAGTACCCGTTATGCAATGGTAAAGGAAGTAACGCAGATAAGGTTCAAGATAGTGAGACATCCTTGTTGATCTCCAAGAAAGCTGATAGAAACTATATTGAAGACACTGAGACAACCCCAAAGTCCTGTCTTGATGTAGTGTTCGAAGTTCTTGGCTACTACTTGGCACCAGCTCTTTGAACTCCTTTGCTGAATCAGTTCGACTTCTTGAGTCTCAACTTCAAGTTGAAAGACATCGATCGATGTTATGCGATAGGAAGCCGAAGACTGAGGAAGTCCTGCAGAATTCAGATGCATACTTTACGGTGCAACGACAAGTCTTTGGAGGATTTAAGCGCCAAACAAGAGAAAGTTAATAAGCTTGCTAAGCATCTTGCCGACATTATGGGAACCCGTGATATTGTTTCTTGAGCTCTTCAAGTGGTTTCGATTCTGGACTTGTTTTGTCGCGGCATTTATATGTCGCTTTGTTCCCTATATTTGCACTGGTGGCGAACTTTGATGCCCAGTGGATGTAATATGTGTAATAGCCGTGATAGCCTAGCGTAAGTTGCTTGCTTATATATTTCCTTATTGTCTTGTTTATTTGTTCTCTTGTAGTCAGTGAAGTTCTTTTTCCGCGGTTTGCTAGTGGCTGCAATAACCTATTTTTTAAAACTATGCCACAATAACCATGGGCTACATATTTACTGTAGTTAACATGGGCCTCCTACGGGCCATAGGAACAATGCGCCTTCTAAGGGCCGTAGGAACAATGGGCCTTCTGCGGCGTAGAAACAATGGGCCTTATACGGGCCGTAGACACAATGGGCCTTCTACGGGCCGTATGATCGGTTGGCCAAACATGGGCCAATATCAGACCACATTATGGCCGTAAATGGGCTAGAGTTGAAATCGTCCATTCATGGGCCGACCATAACGGGCCGTTGTTAATCGGTCATATTTGATGACGCTATGAAAACGGCCCAACATATTAACGGGCCACAAACGGGCCGACCGTAACCACGGGCTGAATTTGGCCCACAAGCAGAAAATGACAGTAACGGGCCATAAGTAAACGAATGCTGGAAGTGAGCCCAAGAATAAATGGGCCCTGAGAAGGCCGAAAGATAACATGGGCTGGAAACGACCCAACGGAATACTGGGCCGCTAATGGGTATAAAGTGATAAACTGTTCATTACGGGCCAGTTTCACCACGTGCCGTTAATGGGTATAAAGTGATACATTGTTCATTACGGGCCAGTTTTACCATAGGCCATTAATGGGGCGAGAGTTACTAAGGGCCTCATATGGGCCAAAAGACGTCATGGGCCATACATGGGCCGGAAGTTAAAACGGGCTGGAATTATATTGGACGGCCCAGATGACGCTACTAGGCCTAATTCGGATAGGCCGTAAACGGGCCCTGGGTTAGCGGGCTATAAATGGGCTATATGCGAACAGGCCGTTAACAGGCTTGTTGTGGGCCTGCCCGCCACCTTTTGACAAAGTCAAATGGGCCGGCCTTTTCACAGGAATGGGCCTCTGTTGGGCCGTGCCACATGTCAACGTATCATAGGCGCTTTGGGTCCAATGAGTGGATGACATCTGTCCCAACGATGAGCCGACACGTGTTTCCTCCAGCCAATGATGATTTTACACGTGGAAAATCCCCATTGGTTGGGGCTGTTAACGGGTTATCGGATCCAAAACCGGACCCGATAGCTTAACGGTGTTCCGTTACGGTGGATGCCACGTGTCGGTCACCCTTGACGAAAGCACTTCTGTGACGCGCAATTTTTTGTCATGGAAGTGGACACTTCCGTGATGATAATTTTGGTAATGTCATGGAACACTTCTCTGACGACAGTATGACTATCTTGATTCTGTCACAAATTTGTCATGGATGTACATGCATGACGGCAAACGTGACCTACTGTGACAAACACGTATCATCACGGAAGTGTATTTTTTTGTAGTGCTATCTAGCGAAGAACATAAGAATAAATTGTTTGTAGGGTACGAAACCACCTCAAAGTTATTCTTTCCGTTTGATCCATTCAATAGTTCGTACTAAAATAACACAAAGCTATTCTTTTCGTTCGATCTATCCTAGAGTCGTACTAAAATAACACCAAAGCAAATTCATATTCATAATACTCAATCCAACACAAAGAACTTCAAAGAGTGCCCCAAGATTTCTACCGGAGAAACAAAGACAAGAACGTGCATCAACCCCTATGCATAGATTACCCCAATGTCACCTCTAGAATCCGCGAGTTGAGTGCCAAAACATATATCAAGTGAATCAATACGATACCCCACTGTCACCACGATTATTCAATTGCAAGACATATATCAAGTGTTCTCAAATCCATAAAAGTATTCAATCCGATAACAATGAAATCTCAAAGGGAAAAACTCAATTCATCACAACAAGATAGAGAGGGGAAAACACCATATGATCCGACTATATTAACAAAGCTTGCGATACATCAAGATCGTGACATCTCAAGAACAGGAGAGAGATATTAAACACATAGCTACTGGTACAAACCCTCAGCCCCGAGGGTGGACTACTCCATCCTCGTCGTGGTGGCCGCCGGGATGATGAAAATAGCCATCGGAGATGATTCCCCCTCTGGCAGGGTGCCGGAAAGGGTCTAGATTGGTTTTTGGTGGCTACAGAGCCTTGCAGCGGCGGAACTTCTGATCTAGGTTAACCCCTAGGGTTTCTGGAATTTTTGGGAATTTATAGGGTAAAGAGGGGGTGCGGGAGGCCACCGAGGTGGGCACAATGCACCTGGGCACGCGTGGGCCCCCAGGCGCACCCTGGTGGGTTGTGCCCCCCTCGGGCCCCCCCTAGGTGCTGCTTTGGCCTATTGGTGGTCTTCTGGTCCATCAAAAATCCACAAAAAGTTTCGCGGTGTTTGGACTCCGTTTGATATTGATTTTGTGCGATGTAAAAACATGCAAAAAACAGCAACTGGCACTTGGCACTATGTCAATAGGTTAGTCCCAGAAAATGATATAAAGTTGCTATAAAATGATTGTAAAACATCCAAGAATGATAATATAAAGGCATGAATACTTCATAAATTATAGGTATGTTGGAGACGTATCATGCGGCGCCCCCCTCCACAGTTTACGCCTCCGGTCATGTTCACATGGTGCTTAGGCGAAGCCCTGCGCGGATCACTTCACCATCACCGTCACCATGCCGTCGTGCTAACGGAACTCTCCCTCGACACTTTGCTGGATCAAGAGTTTGAGGGACGTCGTCGAGCTGAACGTGTGCAGAACTCGGAGGTGTCATACGTTTGGTGCTTGATCGGTCAGAACGAGAAGAAGTTCGACTACATCAACCGCATTGTCAAACGCTTCCGCTTTCGATCTACGAGGGTACGTGGACACACTCTCCCCCTCTCGTTGCTATGCATGTCCTAGATAGATCTTGCGTGAACGTAGGAAATTTTTGAAATTGCAAGCTACGTTTCCCAACAGCAGCATCTGAGCCAGGTTTACGCGTAGATGATATGCACGAGTAGAACACAAAGAGTTGTGGGCGATGATCATCATACTGCTTACCACCAATGTCTTATTTTGATTTGATGGTATTGTTGGATGAAGCGGCCCGGACCAACCTTACATGACCACGTTCATGAGACCGGTTCCACTGATAGACATGCAACTAGTTTTGCATGAAGGTGGCTAGCGGGTGTCTGTTTCTCCAACTTTAGTTGAATCGAATTTGACTGCGGCCGGTCCTTGTTGAAGGTTAAAACAGCAAACTTGATAAATCACCGTTGTGGTTTTGATGCATAGGTAAGAACGGTTCTTGGCAGAAGCCCGTAGCAGCCACGTAAAACTTGCAACAACAAAGTAGAGGACGTCTAACTCATTTTTGCAAGGCATGTAGTGATGTGATATGGTCAAGACATGATGTGATATACGTTGTTGTATGAGATGATCATGTTTTGTTAAAGTTATCGGCAACTGGCAGGAGCCTTATGGTTGTCGCTTTATTGTATGAAATACAAACGCCATGTAATTGCTTTACTTTATCATTATGCGTTAGCGATAATTGTAGAAGCAATAGTTGGCGAGATGACCACGGCGCTACGATGGAGATCAAGGTGTCAAGCCAGTGATGATGGAGATCATGACGGTGCTTTGGATATGGAGATCAAAGGCACAAGATGATGATGGCCATATCATGTCACATATTTTGATTGCATGTGATGTTTATCTTTTATGCATCTTATTTTTCTTAGTACGGCGGTAGCATTATAAGATGATCCCTTACTAAAGTTTCAAGGTATAAGTGTTCTCCCTGAGTATGCACCATTGCGACAGTTCGTCATGCTGAGACACCACGTGATGATTGGGTGTGATAAGCTCTACACTCACATACAATGGGTGCAAGACAGATTTGCACATGCGGAATACTCGGGTTAAACTTGACGAGCCTAGCATGTACGGACATGGCCTCGGAACACTGGAGACCGAAAGGTCGAACGTGAATCATATAGTAGATATGATCAACATAGAGATGTTCATCATTGATGACTACTCCATCTCACGTGATGATCGGACATGGTTTAGTTGATTTGGATCACATATCATTTAGATCACTTGAGGGATGTCAATCTATGTGGGAGTTCTTAAGTAATATGATTAATTGAACTTAATTTATCACGAACTTAGTCCTGATAGTTTTTGCATATCTATGTTGTAGATCAACGGCCCGTGCTACCGTTCCCTTGAATTTTAATGCGTTCCTAGAGAAAGCTAAGTTGAAAGATGATGGTAGCAACTACATGGACTGGGTCCGTAACTTGAGGATTATCCTCATTGCTACACAGAAGAATTATGTCCTTGATGCACCGCTAGGTGAAAGGCCTGCTGCAGGAGCAGATGCTGATGTTATGAACGTCTGGCAAGCTCGATCTGATGACTACTCGATAGTTCAGCGTGCCATGCTTTACGGCTTAGAATTGGGACTTCAAAGACATTTTGAACATCATGGACCATATGAGGTGTTCCAGGAGTTGAAGTTAATATTTCAAGCAAATGCCCGAGTTGAGAGATATGAAATCTCCAACAAGTTCTATAGCTGCAAGATGGAGGAGAATAGCTCTGTCAGTGGACACATACTCAAAATGTCTGGGTATTATAATCACTTGACTCGGCTGGGAGTTAATCTTCCAGATGATAGTGTTATTGACAGAGTTCTCCAATCACTGCCACCAAGCTACAAAGGCTTCGTGATGAACTATAATATGCAAGGGATGGAAAAGACAATTCCCGAGCTCTTCGCAATGCTCAAAGCTGCGGAGGTAGAAATCAAGAAGGAGCATCAAGTGTTGATGGTTAACAAGTCCACTAGTTTCAATAAAAACGGCAAAGGAAAGAAGGGGAACTTCAAGAAGAATGGCAAGTAAGTTGCCACTCCCGGGTGTAGAAGTGCATGCTCTAGCCAATGCAACCAAAAGACCGATCTGATGGAAGAGACTAGGCAGCACATTATACTTCAACACTCCCCCTCACGTGTGGCTCCCTCGGGCCTAAACGTGGACCGAAAGTGGGCTGCAATTTAGTTTTGCCAGCCGGGTCTTGAACTCAAGACATCTTGGCTCTGATACCATGTAGAAGTGCATGCTCTAACCAATGCAACCAAAAGACCGATCTGATGGA
This sequence comes from Aegilops bicornis, assembly GCA_021605145.1. Classification (NCBI taxonomy): domain Eukaryota; kingdom Viridiplantae; phylum Streptophyta; class Magnoliopsida; order Poales; family Poaceae; genus Aegilops; species Aegilops bicornis. The sequence goes on from CM038674.1 coordinate 187,676,837, forward strand.
AGAGACTAGGCAGCACATTATACGTGAACACCAGGAAGAAGCCCAAATCTGGACCTAATCCTGAAACTGAGTGCTTCTACTACAAAGGGACTGGTCACTGGAAGCCGAACTGCCCCAAGTATTTGGCGGATAAGAAGGATGGCAAAGTGAACAAAGGTATATTTGATATACATGTTATTGATGTGTACCTTACTAATAGTCATAGTAGCGCCTGGGTATTTGATACTGGTTCGGTTGCTCATATTTATAGCTCGAAACAGGGACTACGGATTAAACAAAGATTGGCTAAGGACGAGGTGACGATGCGCGTCGAATGGTTCCAAGGTCGATGTGATCGCCGTCGGCACGCTACCTCTACATCTACCTTCAGGATTAGTTTTAGACCTGGATAATTGTTATTTGGTGCTAGTGTTGAGCACGAACATGATATCTGGATCTTGTTTAATGCGAGACGGTTATTCATTTAAATTAGAGAATAATGGTTGTTCTATTTATATGAGTAATATCTTTTATGGTCATGCACCATTGAAGAGTGGTCTATTTTTCTTGAATCTCGATTGTGGTGATACACATATTCATAATATTGATGCCAAAAGATGCAAAGTTGATAATGATAGTGCAACATATTTGTGGCACTGCCGAGTAGGTCATCTTGGTGTAAAGCGCATGAAGAAACTCCATGCGGATGGACTTTTGGAATCACTTGATTATGAATCATTTGATGCTTGCGAACCATGCCTCATGGGCCAGATGACTAAAACTCTGTTCTCCGGAACAATGGTGCGAGCCACTGACTTATTGGAAATAATACATAATGATGTATGCGATCCGATGAGTGTTGAGGCTCGCGACGGGTATCGTTATTTTCTGACCTTCACAGATGATTTGAGCAGATCTGGGTATATCTACTTAATGAAACACAAATCTGAAACATTTGAAAAGTTCAAAGAATTTCAGTGTGAAGTGGAGAATCATCGTAACAAGAAAATAAAGTGTCTACAATCTAATCGCGGAGGCGAATATTTGAGTTACGATTTTGGCCTTCATTTAAAACAATGTGGAATAGTTTCACAACTCACGCCACCTGGAACACCACAGCGTAATGGTGTGTCCGAACATCATAACCGTACGTTATTAGATATGGTGCGATCTATGATGTCTCTTACCGATTTACCACTATCGTTTTGGGGTTATGCATTATAGACAGCTGCATTCACTTTAAATAGGGCACCGTCTAAATCCGTTCTGACGACACCGTATGAGCTGTGGTTTGGCAAGAAACCTGAGCTGTCGTTTCTTAAAGTTTGGGGTTGCAATGCTTCTGTGAAAAAGCTTCAACCTGATAAGCTTGAACCCAAATCGTAGAAGTGCGTCTTCATAGGATACCCAAAAGAAACTGTTGGGTACACCTTCTATCATAGATCCAAAGGCAAGATCTTTGTTGCTAAGAATGGATCCTTTCTAGAGAAGGAGTTTATCTCAAAAGAAGTGAGTGGGAGGAAAGTAGAACTTGATGAGGTAATAGTACCTTCTCTCGAATTGGAAAGTAGCTCATCACAGAAAACCGTTCCCGTGATACCTACACCAACTAGAGAGGAAGCTAATGATAATGATCACGAAACTTAAGATCAAGTTACTACCGAACCTCGTAGGTCAATCAGAGCATGATCCGCACCCGAGTGGTATGGTAATCCTATTCTGGAAGTCATGTTACTAGACCATGACGAACCTACAAACTATGAAGAAGCGATGATGAGCCCAGATTCTGATAAATGGCTTGAGGCCATGAAATCTGAGATAGGATCCATGTATGAGAACAAAGTATGGACTTTGGTTGACTTGCCCGATGATCCATGAGCCATAGAGAATAAATGGATCTTCAAGAAGAAGACTGACGTTGATGGTAATGTTACTGTCTACAAAGCTCGACTTGTTGCGAAAGGTTTTCAAAAAGTTCAAGGAGTTGACTATGATGAGACTTTCTCACCCGTAGCGATGCTTAAGTCTGTCTGAATCATGTTAGCAATTGCCGCATTTTATGATTATGAAATCTGGCAAATGGACGTCAAAACAGCATTCCTTAATGGATTTCTTAAAGAAGAGTTGTATATGATGCAACCAGAAGGTTTTGTCGATCCTAAAGGTGCTAGCAAAGTGTGCAAGCTCTAGCGATCCATTTATGGACTGGTGCAAGCATCTCGGAGTTGGAATATACGCTTTGATAAGGTGATCAAAGCATATGGTTTTATACAGACTTTTGGAGAAGCCTGTATTTACAAGAAAGTGAGTGGGAGCTCTGTAGCATTTCTAATATTATATGTGGATGACATATTGTTGATTGGAAATCATATAGAATTTCTGGATAGCATAAAAGGATACTTGAATAAGAGTTTTTCATTCAAAGTCCTCGGTGAAGCTGCTTATATATTGGGCATCAAGATCTATAGAGATAGATCAAGACACTTAATTGGACTTTCACAAAGCACATACCTTGATAAATTTTTGAAGAAGTTCAAAATGGATCAGTCAAAGAAAGGGTTCTTGCCTGTGTTACAAGGTGTGAAATTGAGTCAGACTCAATGCCCGACCACTGCAGAAGATAGAGAAAATGAAAGTCATTCCCTATGCCTCAGCCGTAGGTTGTATCATGTATGCTATGCTGTGTACCAAACCTGATGTGTGCTTTGCTATAAGTTTGGCAGGGAGGTACAAAATTAATCCAGGAGTGGATCACTAGACAGCGGTCAAGAACATCCTGAAGTACCTAAAAGGACTAAGGATATGTTTCTCATTTTTGGAGGTGACAAAGAGCTCGTCGTAAATGGTTACGTCGATGCTAGCTTTGACACTGATCCGGATGACTCTAAGTCACAAACCGGATACGTATTTATGTTGAATGGTGGAGCTGTCAGCTGGTGCAGTTCCAAGAAGAGCGTCGTGGCGGGATCTATGTGTGAAGTGGAATACATAGCTGCTTTGGAAGCAGCGAATGAAGGAGTCTGGATGAAGGAATTCATATTCGATCTAGGTGTAATACCTAGTGCATCGTGTCCAATGAAAATCTTCTGTGACGATACTGGAGCAATTGCCTTGGCGAAAGAATCCAGATTTCACAAAAGAACCAAACACATCAAGAAACGCTTCAACTCCATCCGTGATCAAGTCAAGGAGGGAGACATAGAGATTTTCAAAATACATATGGATCTGAATGTGGCAGATCCGTTGACTAAGCCCTCTTCCACGAGCAAAACATGATCAACACCAAGACTCCATGGGTGTTAGAATCATTACAATGTAATCTAGATTATTGACTCTGGTGCAAGTGGGAGACTGAAGGAAATATGCCCTAGAGGCAATAATAAAGTTGTTATTTTATATTTCCTTATATCATGATAAATGTTTATTATTCATGCTAGAACTGTATTAACCGAAAACTTGGTACATGTGTGGATACATAGACAAAACACCGTGTCCCTAGTAAGCCTCTACTAGACTAGCTCGTTAATCAAAGATGGTTAAGTTTCCTAACCATAGACATGTGTTGTCATTTGATGAACGGGATCACATCATTAGGAGAATGATGTGATGGACATGACCCAATCGTTAGCTTAGCATATTGATCGTTCAGTTTGCTATAGCTTTCTTCATGTCATATTCATATTCCTTTTACTATGAGATTATGCAACTCACGGATACCAGAGGAATACCTTGTGTGCTATCAAACTTCACAATGTAATTGGGTGGTTGTAAAGATGCTCTACAGGTATCTCCGAAGGTGTTTGTTGGGTTGGCATAGATCGAGATTAGGATTTGTCACTCCGAGTATCGGAGAGGTATCTCTGGGCCCTCTCGGTAATACACATCATAAGAAGCCTTGCAAGCAATGTGACTAATAAGTTAGTTGTGGAATGATGTATTACGGAATGAGTAAAGAGACTTACCGGTAACGAGATTGAACTAGGTACGAATATACCGACGATCGAATCTCGGGCAAGTAACATACCGATGACAAAGGGAATAACGTATGTTGTCATTACGGTATGACCGAGAAAGATCTTCGTAGAATATGTGGGAACCAATATGAGCATCCAGGTTCCACTGTTGGTTATTGACCGGAGAGGTGTCTCGGTCATGTCTACATAGTTCTTGAACCCATAGGGTCCGCACGCTTAACGTTCGATGACGATTTTGTATTATATGAGTTATGTGATTTGGTGACCGAATGTTGTTCGGAGTCCCGGATGAGATCACGGACATGATGAGGAGTCCCGAAATGGTCGAGAGGTAAAGATTCCTATATAGGATGATGATATTTGGACGCCGGAAGTGTTTCGGGGTATACCGGTTACATATCGGAGTACCGGGGGGGAGGGTTGCCGGAACCCCCCGCGGGAATATGGGCCTTATGGGCCATAGGAGTGGAGCACACCAGCCCACAAGGGGTGGCGTGCCCCCCTAAGGAAGGAGGCCGAATAGGAGAAGAAGGAGGGGGTTCGTCCCTCCTTTCATTCCTCCCCCCTCTCTTCCCTTTTCCCCCTTCCGGTAAAAGGAAAGGGGGGCGAATTGGACTAGGGTCCCAAGTAGGATTCCTCCTACTTGGGTGGCCCCTTGACTGCCTCTCCTCCCCTCCAACCTATATATACGTGGGGGGCACTGATACGTCTCCAACGTATCTATAATTTTTTGTTGCTCCATGCTACTTTATCTACTGTTTTGGACTATAATGGGCTTTATTTTCCACTTTTATATTATTTTTGGGACTAACCTATTAACCGGAGGCCCAGCCCAGAATTGCTGTTTTTGCCTATTTCAAAGTGTATCAAAGAAATGAATATCAAAGGGAGTCCAAACGGAATGAAACCTTCGAAACGTGTTTTCTCACGAGCGTGATCCAAGGGACTTGGACCCTACTCCAAGGAACGAATAGGCGGTCACGAGGGTGGGCGCCCCCTAGGCGCGCCCCCGCCTCGTGGGCCCCCAGCCTCCACCGACGTACTCCTTCCTCCTATATATACCTACGCACTTCAAACGATCGTAAGAGGAGCCAAAACCTAATTCCACCGCCAAGAACTTCACCTGTATCCACGACATCACATCTTGGGGCCTGTTCGGAGCTCCGCCGAAGGGGGCATCCACCACGGAGGGCTTCTACATCAACACCATAGCCTCTCCGATGAAGTGTGAGTAGTTTATTTCAGACCTTCGGGTCCATAGCTAGTAGCTAGATGGCTTCTTCTCTCTTTTTGGATCTCAATACAATGTTCTCCCCTCTCGTGGAGATCTATTTGATGTAATCTTGTTTTTATGGTGTGTTTGTTGAGACCGATGAATTGTGGGTTTATGATCCAGCTTATCTATGAATAATATTTGAATCTTCTCTCAATTCTTTTATGTATGATTGAGTTATCTTTGCAAGTCTCTTGAATTATCCGCTTGGTTCGCCAACTAGATTGGTAGTTCTTGCAATGGGAGAAGTGCATGGCTTTGGGTTTAATCTTGCGGTGTCCTTACCCAAGTGATGTAAAGGGTTGCAAGGCACGTATTGTATTGTTGCCATCGAGGATAACAAGATGGGGTATTTATCATATTGCATGAATTTATTCCTCTACATCATGTCATCTTGCTTAAGGCGTTACTGCTTTTTAACTTAATACTCTAGATGCATCTTTGGATAGCGGTCGATGAGTGGAGTAATAGTAGTAGATCTGAGAATCGTTTGGTCTACTTGTCACGGACGTGATGCCTATATACATGATCATACCTAGATATACTCATAACTTTGCTCAATTCTGTCAATTGCTCAACAGTAATTTGTTCACCCACCGTAGAATACTTATGCTCTTGAGAGAAGCCACTAGTGAAACATATGGCCCCCGGGTCTATTCTCATCATATCAATCTCCATCACTTTTATATTTTCTTTGTTTTTACTTTGCTTTTTACTTTTCACTTTGCATCTTTATACCAAAAATACCAAAAATATTATCTCTATCAGATCTCACTCTGGTAAGTGACCGTGAAGGGATTGACAACCCCTAATCGCGTTGGTTGCGAGTAGCTATCGTTTTGTGCAGGTACGAGGGACTTGTGCGTGGCCTCCTACTGGATTGATACCTTGGTTCTCAAAAACTGAGGAAAATACTTACGCTACTGTGCTACATCATCATCTCCTCTTCGGGGAAAACCAACGCAAGCTCGAGACGTAGCAGGCACCACTAGAACACACACCAACACCGCCGCCTTCGTGGAGAGGGCCGCTCGTTCAGCTAAGCGAGATGCGGTCGCCGCAGCTGAGCGAGCGGCACCAGCGAACCGCATGAGCGAGGAAGCTGCCGATGGCATGGCCAAAGCTGACGAGGATGGATCTGCATGGAGTAAATTGCATAAAACCATCTCTTTTAAAGACTAGGTTAGCAGTTTCTTAAAAAACAAGACTAGGTTAGCAAAAACATTGTGTTACATTTTTTTTACAGAAAACGTCATGTTTACCATAATATTTGGTGAACGAGATTTGGGGCGGTACAGTGATAAGACGAAACAGATTTTCTTCTTCTTTTCTTTCAATGACAGGTGGACCCTCACAGGCTCACACATGACGATAACATTAACCAATTGGCTGACGCCATTACATGTGTTAGGTGGTGTCATGTCAGCCTGACTAGCGGTCCTCATCTATCATAAACCCACTCAATTGAGTTAAATCCGCTGATCAGTGTTTTTTACAAATTACGGTAGACACGGTGTTTTCTGCAAAAAGAAAAAGTAATGTAGTGTTTTTTTACTAACCTAGCCTTTAAAGTAGTTGTTTCTTGCAATTTACTCATCTGGATGTGGCTGGTGGTGACAAGTGTCGTCACCCTCTTTCTAAGATGAGTCTAGTTAGGTTTCCAGAGAGGACAACAGAAGAAGAAGCGTCTGGATAGAGGCTGGTGTGAATATCAAACTTTCTTGATGCGACAACAGAAGAAGAAGCGTCTGGATAGAGACGACATTTCTTCCCAACCATCTCCGACAGCATGATCCCAAAGTTGTAAATATGAAACTTTCTTGATGTGACATCAAAGCTCGTAGATGTCATCTCATGAGCTATGTAACCAACAGTTTCTCGTAAGGCGCTTAGTAGCACAAATTGTTTCCCTTTTGTATAGTTTGACGAGACCAAAATCATTAATTTTTGGGACAAAATTGTTGTCAAACAAGATATCGTGCGTCTTGATGTCAAAGTGTAGAATCTGTATCTCACACCCTTGGTGCGGGTAGTTGATATCCCTAGTAATCAATGCCCAAAGCAACCTCAATGAGCTTGTCCCATGGGAAACTCTTCTTGGCTAAGAAGATGTATTTGTCCATATAATCTCGAGGCATGTACTCATAGATAGACGTCCTCCTCATTTCCTCTAAGCAGAACCCCACCACATTGACATGGTGGATCCTACCAATGGTGAGGACTTCACTTATGAAATCTTCTCTACTGCAATTACAATGACATGGATGCTGCCTGGGAGTAGCATACCCTTACACACAGATCCTTAACCACATTAGACCACCGTGTCTCTGAAATGGCTTGTGACCGCAACTTTGTCTATATAGACGTACTGTTGGAAATATGCCCTAGAGGCAATAATATTGTATTATTATATTTTCATTTTCATAATTAAGAGTTTATATTTAATGTTATAACTGCTATGATTCTGAAATATGTGATTAAGTGGAATACTTATATGTATGTGTGGAATGATAAATAGTAAAATACAGGTTCTCGGTCTTGTCTCTGAGACTAGCTCAAGTGTTGTTGATGATCATGTTTTCTAGACCTCAGAATATCATTAAGTATAATGATAGTCCTGAAACAACATTGAGAGTATGACGTCAGAAGAACGATCATATTGAATCGAATCAATATTATTTGTTATACTTTGAGATAAGATCGTTTGTAATCAATTGTTATAACTTATAACACAGAGTGGTAGCATGTGTTTTAGTTTCTCAGACCATGAGAGTATCGTAGTCGAGCTTTGGAGTTGCTCAAACGTCATTTGTAACAGGGCGATCATAATCAACTTATGGGTTCATCGAAAGTGGACAAGGGACTAAGGACTAGATAGTTCGAGAGTGGGATCTGCTCCTCCGACGATAGAGAGATATTCTTAGGGCCATCTCCGTGTGATGGCATCCATCATCGTCTGGCAGACACAGATGACTACGTCACGGGGATGCCGGAACATTTCAACGAGAAAGAAGAACAATACCGACAACGAAGATTCATATTACCATACGACGAAATCATCCTGTTCAGTTACCACAATAATACTTCAGCAACATTTTTCTAGGCCATACCATTCATTCATCAAGTTACCAGAAAAGAGCCTGCGAAATGTGCACTTCAATTGAAGTCCATCCCAAGCATCAGCAATAACTCTGTTTTTCTGATTCACCAAACAGCCGAGATCCCAGGATTGGGTTGGCAAATGGAAGGGACATTCCCAAACCGACTATCTTCCCAAAATCTCACTAATCTACCATTGCCAACATGCCACTTATAACCCAATTGAACAGCCTTCATTGCCCTCCAAAACTGACAAAGGTGTGTCATGACAACAAAGAATGTTTGGATCTCTAGTACTGTATTATATTTAGAAACTGCCGTCAGATGATGTTCCTAGCTAAACTCTAAATTATGGTCCACATTATGGTCCGCGCACATTAATTTCCTTGAATTTAGTTTCTTCACAGAGTCCCTTCTCCCATAATGTGCGCGGACCATAACTGCCGTCAGATGATGTTCCTAGCTAAACTCTAAATTTGCCATATCAGAGAAGTGTAAGAACATGGTATCCCTGCTAAGCTCTAAATTTCCATATTGGACAAGTGTGTGGAATATAACTGTACTTCACTGCCTTGCAAAGTAAACACCCTCTTGGAATTTTTTTCCATTGCACCGCGGTTGACACGGTAAATATATGAGTCGGCATACGGACAGGTAAACAAGGCTGCAAGTGACAAGACAAGACCGAAAATAAGCAAATGATGCTTAAATTTCTAATGCTGCAGCCATATCAGAAACCCATGAAAAGGAACTCAGTCCTTCGCCCCTTTGACCTGCACACGGTACATCCGCGAGTAAACACCATTGCTCACAGAGACCAGCGTCTCATGGCTGCCCATCTCGACCACCGCACCTTTCTCCATCACGACGATCACATCCGCGCCCGCGACCGTGGACAGCCGGTGCGCGATCGTGATGCTCGTGGTCGTGCTCGACGACGCCTCGCCGGTACCGCTCTTCCCCCACCCCTTCGCGGCCAGGGAGCTCATCACCACCCTCTCGGACTCGCCGTCCAGGGCGCTGGTCGCCTCGTCCAGCAGCAGTATGGCAGGCTTCTTCAGAATGGTCCTCGCGATGGCGATCCTCTGCTTCTGCCCCCCGGAGAGCTGGCTCCCTTTGTCCCCGACCACGGTGCCATACCCCGCCGACAGGCCGCTGATGAACTCGTGGATGTTGGCCTCCGTCGCGGCCTGCACTATCTCCGCCTCCGACGCGCCTTCGTTGCCGTAGCTGATGTTCTCCCGGATGGACAGGTTGAACAGGATCGGCTCCTGCTGGACCAGCCCTATCTGCCTCCTCAGCCACTTCAGGTTGTAGTCCCTGATGTCCTTGCTGTCTACAAGCACTCTTCCTTGGCTAGGCTCGTAGAACCTTAGCAGCAGCGCGAACACCGTGGACTTCCCGGCGCCGCTCGGCCCGACCAAGGCGACCCTCTGGCCTGGCTCAATGGCGAGACTGAAGCCATCCAGGATGGTCACCTTTGCTCTGGAGGGATAGCTGAAGCTGACGCCTTCAAACGCAACGCCACCCACAATTCTGTCTTCTTCATCATGAGACGCTTTTGGTACATCCGGCACAATCGTTGTTTCTCTGTCGAGAATGTCGAGCGCAGGGGCCAGCACTGCGAGGGCCGACATGACCATAGGGATCAAGGTCCATAGCTCCGTGATGGAAGGCACCGTCAGCGCGAACGTCTGGTATGACCGCACACAGTTTTCAAACGTTGCCAGTCCCTTGACGATCAGCGCGATGGTGCAGCTCAACTGGACGGCGTGCGTCATGTGCCATAGGCAGAGGGCAACCCCCTGCAACGCCCCATACTTGATGCTCTCCATCCTGATAGTCCGCATCGGTTCTTGAAGTGCCAGGTCCGCTTTCCTGAGTATCTCCTCTTCCTGAACAAAAGACGCCACGGTGCGGATGTTGCTGACGGCCTCTGAGGTGAGCGAGATGAGCTTCTGGTGAGAACTGGAAATGTCACTGGCAAAGCCTTTCGCTGACCTGACTTGTACGAGGCCGGCGATTAGGTGGCACGGCATCATAGCATATACGGCTAGAGCCATCCTCCAGTTCACTGCTGTGCTTAACACCGTTGCTATCAGGATTGAAGAGATGCATTGAACAATGACGGACATCCGGTCGGATATAACCGTTTTGATCATTGAGGTGTCGCTGACGACACGTGCGGTCAGGAAGCCGACGCTGTTCCCGGGTTCTTCGAACCAACCTACTTCGCTCCGAAGAACGACTGCATTTAGCAAAGAGAAATGATGTTACATTCAAGACAATGACTGTCCATATAATTCTGTGCTAAATGCAACTTGTGAGAGAGCCAAAACTCTATGTTCGTGTGTCATACCTGAAAAGAGGGCCTCCCTTAGGTTATTCATCGCCCTTTCGCCGACCAGGCCATAGATATAGTGCTGAAAGATGTTACTGAAGAATGTTAAGAACCCAACTAGGAACAAAATTACAGAGTACTTGCCAACTATTCTCTCCGCATCTGTCTCCAGGTATGCCATGGCAACCGTTATAATGAAGAAAGCAAATATAGGCCTCGAGATCCCAGAGATTGCTGCTGCTATAGAACCCAGCAGAACTTTTCCGGGCACGATTTTAAAAGTCCCAAGAAATATTCTGTAGAAAGCAGATGTTCTCTTTCTGATCCCTTGCTTCGGTTGCTTTGAGGTCAACTCTATTCTCTTCTCTTCATCATCTGCAGCAAAAGATGGCTTGTTGTCTTGTTCTTCTTCGTCTTGCTCCGTGATTCTGCTTTACCAATCAATATAAAATAGTAAGTGAACCGTTACCCTTATTATAGTTGCTCAAATTAGGTACTTATAGTCGGTCCAGTTTAGAAAAACATATTTTCAGCACAGCCCTGACGCATCTCCTGGCACGCATGGTATCTAATACTCATCAATTTTCACTCGTAATTGCACATGTACAATGTGATGATGGATTTCATAATTATACAGTGTAAAAAGAAGCGTGCAATTGATTACATTTACCTTTCTCCAATCTTGCCAGATTCCTTCTCTAGATTCTGCATGTTGCATACACTCGAGTAGAATGCACTTTTCTCCAGCAATTCTTTGTGAGTTCCAGAATGAGCTACTCTTCCATTCTCCACAACAACAATCTTGTCCGCGTTTATAATTGTTGATATTCTGTGGGCAATCAAGATAACAGTTCTCCCTTGCATAGCTCTGTCAAGAGCATCCTGAACTAGCTTCTCGGATTCTGAATCAAGAGCACTTGTGGCTTCATCAAGCAGAAGAATTGGAGGATTTTTTAGAATAGCCCTTGCAATTGCTATTCTCTGTTTCTGGCCTCCTGATAGTTGCACACCTCTTTCTCCTACCTGAAGTAATCCATGAATAGGGGTAATGCTCACTATTATAAAGATTTGGTATCTAAACAAGTTAGCTATCCTTTATGCAACAAATTGCTGCTTGCTATGGACTACCTAGGGATAGGGACAATGGAGTGCCCAACTTGAAATGTAGTCTGCATTTCTGTAAGGCTATTAAACTCAATAATTGGACTTAGTTTGATCACAAACATAAATAAAAGAAGCAGTTATGAAATTTTCACTGGCCTTGCTTTGTGAACATAAAGTCTTACCTCAGTTGAATATTGGTTTGGAAGCTTGGAAATAAAAGTGTGCACATTAGCTGTTTTTGCTGCTTCAATGACCTCTTCATCCGTTGCACTCATTTTGCCAATTCTCAAATTATCGGAAATAGTACCAGAAAAGAGTGATGGTTCTTGAGACACTGAACCTATATTTCTCCTCAGGGACTTCAGATCAAGTTCCTTAATGTTTTGACCGTCAATTAATATGTCACCTGCATTCCACACCATATTACAAACATAAGTAAAATCTGAAAATTTAAATTTTACTCATCATTTGAATTTTCCTTTTTTTCGGAACAATTGGTTCTGTTTGACATGTCAACATATTATTTAACTTTTGGTGTAGAATATAATATGATTGTTTTCTTTTTCCACTGCAAAATCTTGCAATAACATTTCCGCATTCTAAAAACAATCTTCTCCTTAATTCCTCACCATGTTGCGTTTGTGACAACTTAAGTATGTTCAAAGGGGTTTGACCATTAGGAAAATATCAAAAAACTATTTTTTTTATTTTTAAAAGCAAAAGATAATATAAATTAAGAAAAGGTAAATTAAAATACTAGAAATACGGGGAAACGATGGATCACTTTTGAACCAGTAAGAAAATTTAGAAATGTTTTATAACAGGATTTGCTAAAGATGTTGCAAAAAAGGTTAAGTTTTTTCAAAAAAATTACACTAGGATTTCTCATCAGAATATTTGCATTATGGAAACATATCGATAGTTCTAAAGTTTATGGGACCCTTAAAATTTACCCGTTGTAAATTTATTTATTTATTTATTTATTACATCTTTGCTTCAAAAATTATTCAGTGGCTCACTATTTGTTTTGAATTTTGTCTGTTCTTCTTGATTTATAATTTCTAAGTTTATAATGATTTCTGGTATTTCTCTCCGCTCATCTATTTTTCTTAATGGTCAAACCCCTTTAACCACATGGAAGTGGCAGAAACAAAATAGGGTATGCTAGAACAAGTGGCACAACAGAGAACAACGTTTTCATAGCAAAAGGGGATTACAAGAGTTCCCCGTGACAAAAGATACTTTTGCAACTTTATTATGTCAAGAATGCAGTCTGAAGTTGTAAAATCAAGCACTGCTGAATACAGCCAAGTAAACTATATAAAGAATATACACACCTCAGCTAAAGATTGTGCGGTGCTAGGGATATGTCCTAGACGTGTACCTGACATAGCATCGTAGAACCTCTGAACCAAAGAAATCACAGTGCTCTTCCCACATCCACTACTCCCGACAAGAGCCACAATTTTGCCTGCCGGTACAGCCAGCGAGAAACCTTGGAGAATTGGATTATCTTCACGGGATGGATATGTGAAATGCACCTCTCGTATTTCAATGTCACCAATGACCTTCTCCAATATTCTTCCATTTGATTCAGAACTTATCACTGGATTCCTTTTGATAACCTTAAACACTTCTTTACCAGCAGCTTTTGCTTGACTGAAGATCTGAAGGTCTGGAGCTGCATTTGAGAGATATCTGAAATCACAGATAACAAAAATATCAGCACTGATTACTCTGCAGGATAATTATTTTGGATGAATAGAAATTTAGGATAACCATGCCAGTATGATATATTGCTAGAAAGATAGTTCTCAGTATTACATTGCACCGGAGAGGATGTTAATAACAGCCGCAATTGTCTCACCCGCTTTCGCGGATCTTCTAGTTACTGCTACTGCTCCAACATAGATTGTCAGTGAGTACGAACAGAAAGTTACAATCTGTAACATTCCCAAACCTAGTCCTTTTATGAATGCCTCTTTCTTGCTTAACTTGTATTGTTTGTCCATGCATTTCACAAAGGATTTCATCGCCGAGTTTTCTCCAACAAATGAAAAGACAGTCTTGATATGTGAAAGAGTCTGCACAAATATATGTTTTATAATATACATTTAATATGGTAACCTACTTACTTCTAACAAAACTGTCATTGTGTAGGTACCTGTTCCACAACAGTGGTTGTTTCAGAGACGAAAGCTGTCCTTGTCATCGACATGCCAATCATAGTTTTAGCATATGTTGCTCCAACCACAAGAAGCATCGGAACAACTAACAGAGAGAGCATACCCACCTCCCAGCAGCACACAAAAGCAACAATGACAGCGACTAGGAATGTGGAGAAATTAGAAATAAAGTGACCCATCTGAGAAAAAATAAGTAAGATATTGTTCATAATTTGTTACCATAAAACAATCTTTTTTGCTTCTCTTTGGATTACCAAACATACAGTGAATGCTATAACATGCAAACTGATACCTTCTCTCCAATTGCATCTTTTATGACGCTCATGTGATTAGTTGTTCCGGCCATGATGTTCGCGGTGGTTAAGTCGGTGTCAAAAGCTCCGACATCTTGACTGAGTACTGATCCCAGATATGCCATCTGCATGCGTGTCATTTGTCTCTGACTTGTGTACATCCAACATGTAATTTCTGCAGCACAGGGACATTGTGGCAGAAACGTAAGACAGTTTATTTCAATATATACTGATGCCATTTCATATTATTTGTGTTTCCATCACGTGGTGTTTTCTTGTTCATGCACCAAGAGTTAAATAAGAGAAGTAGTTAAATAGAGATTGGTGCTACTATGAAATTCCCTGCTTTTATTATCATAAAGATTGTTTTCTGTGCACATTTCTTTGGGTTGTGATGTGCTGCTGTTCTTCTGAACTTCACATAATATTTTATGCCAAGCTATAGTCAGGTGGCTACTATAAGATGTTTGATTGAGGCATCAACACAAAATAATAAAATTCTAACCAGCTTCAAGGGTTCACAACGTCTCCTTTTAATTAGACCAATTCTGGTAACCAGTAAAATCACTGAAATTTCAAATTCAGCCGAACCACCTAAATTTTTTTAATTGACCAAAATTTGAGTTACATTTCAATCTGCTCGAAATTGGTTATCACTGAAAATTTTAACGGGACGCTGAAATCAGCTAGAATTTCCACAATTTCAGTGAAAACTAGCTTTTGAAGAATCCTCTCAATTCAGCATTTTGGCCTAATTTCAACTCAAAGTTGCTTGGTACCAAGTTTCTCAAACCCAGGATTACATGTAGGCCATACTTGCATGCAACTTTGCAAATAGTGCCAAGCAGAGGGTGACTTAGGCCCCACTGAAATTGACTGACACCTGGATGTTACGCACATTTTGTATTTTATAAATAATAACTTATATTCATATACAGAAGTTTCCACTGTAACTAGGCTTCATGTTTCTTTTGTGCCAAATGTTCATTACCTCAATACTATACAATAAGCATGCACTTATATTGTGCTACCATGTTGACTTGAAGTAATTCTACTATTCTTCAGTACTCTCATAACTGTGAAATAGTTTAGCTCATCGTAATCTTTGGACTTCCATTGATTCCTTTAGGGCATAAGTACCATTAACTTTCATGATTTTGTTTACACTGGGTAAACTAGCAAAGTTAGAAGAGGTGTACTCACCAATCATTCCAGCAGGAAGTGTAATAATTGCCAAGGACCACATATATGGAAGTAACTACAAATCAGAACAACAAGAATATACACCGTCAGTGACATAACCAACAGCTTTTTTAACCTTAAATAAAATAAAACAAAAAACACTTTTCATAAAACAAAATGATGTCTTATATCATGGCCTTGAATATTTTGGAAAATAAATTAACCTTAGTAAGTTGACGGACAATTGCCTCCCGATTGCCTATGTTGTCCCCAAACATATCGACAGCTTTGCCAAGTATGTAATATGACATTGCAGGTGCCATGCCGTGTACGAAGGACCCAATTGTCCCTGATACCATGAGCAGCCAATCTAGCGCATCGGCGTAGCAAAGCAGGCTGAAGAATGGGAACGGTTCATCAGCAACTGCTATTTTTGGTGGTGTGCTTTTCTTGTCATCCTCGGGTTTGAATGATTCGACGGGGCGGTCCTTTTCTTCCATGAATGCCTTTGTTCTTGTGAGTTTTGCACTAGTTTGCAGAAGAGTAGCAGAAACACGAGTGATATATAGTAACCGATAGCTTGGTTCCAGGTACAAGGTAGGACAAAACCCTGTTACTCTCAAGGTTTATATGTTGAGCTGCTACAGCATGAAACCAGATAACATTAGTTATTTCCCTAGATGAACATTAGGATGACGTATCAGCCTTAGCAGTTGCCGTTCTCAGTTGGAACTATTTTTGCTGCCACAGCATGACAACCATGCACATTCAAGCCGATACGCAAGACTTTTTGTTTGGAGCGACATGTGGCACTTGAATTTATTGACTGTAAGCTGCACCACTGTAAAATACAAAGCATGGATCTTTTGCTGCTGTAACCATCTTTGTTTTCATCAACGAATTTTGTAAGAGTCAAGAAAACAAAACTACTGCCTAGGATCTTACTTCAGAGTCCCCTAACCCTACGAATTAAACACACTTTTGCCTGCTGATATGATGGCTTAATGAGATCAGGATGATTTCATTTAAATAATAGGTTAAGGAGTGCTCACATCACCAAGATTGGTGACTGGGAATATCTGGCGCATAATTTGGGGCATAATTTGAAGCTTTTTGAGCATATATAGTTTACTGCTGCATTTTTTGTCCAAGAAGAAAAAACTTAACAATTGCATATGTTCTCTGAACTTTATGCCCATTTTTCATCAGAACATATAACAAACCTAACCCCTTCCGTACTTCGATAGCAGGTGGTTTACTCTCAGATTTTCTGAACAAAATCACAATCTTCAGCAACTAGCTCCTCCAGGCCCAGAAGGACAGTTGGAATCAACAAAGAAATATAATTTTTAGCCAAATAGCAATGTTTCATTCATCTAGGCTCATCGAAACATCTTCAGACGTGCAGGCAGACTATGCATCCTAAACATGCCATGGTCCATGCCTTGATAGATCCATAAAGAACTTGCCACCTTGACTGAATCAACTGTTATATATTAAAAACAAGTATACAACCTGTAGTTATTTTGGATGAATCAGCTGTCTGCGCAGAAATAGCCGTCCCCTTTGTTCATTCTTAAGTTGTTAATTCCAGCCCCCATGAGCTTCAAACTTCCCCACATCAAACCTCTTTCGTTGCACAGATGTTGATATATGATGTCTGTGATTACACCGACTGGGCATTTTGTTGGGAAGGAACACATCCAAAGAAGAATCATTCTCAAGGAAATTACAAGGTGCTACAGAATCAAGAGTTTTAACAGCATAAACGAACGAATACACTTGATACAAATGTTTCATGTGAAAGTGCCAGCGTTAGATTCTCTACAGTGTGAGGCAAGTTCCTCCCAGTAAACCACAGAATGCAAACAATGCATCACACAACGTTTAGCTCTGCAAACTAAAAAACTGTTCGGCATAATGCTGCTCAGGAAACAACTTATGTACACACTTACACAAAGAATTCTTGGCCAAAGTATTTTGTAAGTGCGACATGCCAGTGCAACTGTCAAGATTCTAGCATGGAAAGTAACGTGAAGCTGCTGCACCTGCTCATTTCTAGACAAGATTCAGCCAAAACTATCTTCCTGTCTGCGGTTGTGTCTTGGTTAGATGTTACATGTGTTGAAGGTCAGTGGCAGGAGACATTATTTGTTCCGTAACTTATGCGCTGAAGGCTTGTGTCTAACATATCTGTCATCCATTTCTGTGGCCCGCCATCATCTCCGATGACATTGTACGCATAGGACGACAGCCCAACATCCTCACCACATGAGCTTGCCTTCCCTAACTTGTATAACCTTTCTGTTCTAGACAATACTACAAGGTTGGAAAATGTTGAGAAACTATTGCCAACAAACACATCCGCTCTTGCGCATACCTCAAAGTCGATGGCAGACTTTATAAGGTAAGGCTGCTTCTCGTATATGTCAGTAACTCCAAGTTTCTTCTTCTCATAAGCAACCATACCAACTCTCCAACCACTGGTTACTGAATCATCTTCTAGAAGGCTGTCGGCTACTGCAAGATAAACTACAACCGGGCGACGTAGGTCAGTGATCTGTGAGACCTTATGAATGATCTCTCCTTTGCTGCTGCAAATTTCCTTTAAGTTGGACCGCTGCTCCCACTTCTTGCAATGAATCATCCAATCTTTCTCTATTCTCATGTGAACAGCAATGTACTGCACAGGAAGATTTTTCAAACCATCTATCCTCTTCTTATTATGAGAAACGGCAGCATCATGTCTTGCTTTTTTCCCTGCATCTTTAATCTTGGATATGACCCTGACAATTTCAGTTTCTATCTCAGGAGCTACAGCAAGGCAATCGAAGATCCTGGCATAGTCTTTCACTGGCCAATGATCAGGCCATAGAAATGGATGCTTCCCAGTGACATGAATCACTTCAAAGCCATCGGCCTCCCCCAATCTGGATTGTTGCAGTTGATCCAAATCTCTCTCCACTGTCCACCTCCTACCACTGCCCTTTTGAAGTTTGAAAGGCTCGGTACGATTCGAAACTTCTGAATACCGAGCTACTCTTACAAACCCATGACAGCGGGCATTGAACTTGTTAAGGTCAAATACCTTGTCGAAAGCAATAGGCTGCAGCAAGTCAACCTCTTTGTAGAAAAGCGAAGCACTCAGACTTGGCATGAGTAGAGAACGGTTCAGGAATTTTGCCGTCAAGCATGCTCTGGCAAATGCAATCTTCTGATTGTTCAATCCCCATATAATCTGCGGGACCTCAACAAACTTGCCTTTCCTAACTCCAGGGAACAAGTCAAGGGTTGGTGACTCATAAAAACTCTTGTCGGACGAGCTAATGGCAAGAAAAGGGGAGATAATTGCTCTCAATACAATAAGGCCAATCACTATGAGAAGGCACTTGCAAATGATAAGCCTCGCCGGCAAGCTAATGTGCTTGAGATGCTTAAGGTCTTGTAGGATGTTCATTGAAACAGTTCTTTAATTCCTTCTCATTCTACCAGGTCATTTTTATCCATCACCCAACAGAAGTACAGACTGTGCTGCAATATAATGGAATCAATATCCAAGCACGCGTGGACGGCTTCACCAGTTCTTCCTGAGCTATGAGTAAATCAGGTTTCAAGCTCGGGTAAACATCCTCCTTGAACCCTTCCGTTAACAGCTTAGTACATGCTCCACCAGAGAGACTGCAAATGCAATTGAAGGGAAACAAAGACATAATGCAGAGTTATTATACTGGCACGCTTTATGCAATTTAATAAATCTACCAAATGGCTCCACAAAGAACATTTTTTCACTGTATTCACTCATATAGATGAACAGTCTCGACAGCAAAATGTTAACCAAAACTAACCACAAAGAAATATTTTTACGAATTCACATATAATAACATGCACATTAAGTTTGCATAAGATACCCTGGTGTGGACACGCCTAGAGTCACATGGTTCACATCAGTTATGGACGCAGAACCAAATGTCAGGAATTATCGTATACGAATTCCAACAGGGGAGGAGCCCCGTGGATTTTATAAAGGAGAAATGACAGGTATATGGAGGTGTCTACAGCAAAGTAATACTCATACATGTAACAATCCTAAGCCAGCAGCTTCTGTATATCCAAGTTTCCATTATAGAATTAACATGAATGTAAAAAAAAAAAAAACATGCTCGCTGGTCACTACTCAGAAACATGAATCTTGACAGCAAAGCTCTACAACTGAGCAGAAAATACACCTTCTTACTTGGTATTTTGAGTCACTTGTGTTCACCAAAGCTCTGCGACTGTGCACTGCTGTCCCCCAAATCGCTGCCCTCGGCCGGACCCCGAATGAGCCAGATGCTCCACCTCACCTCCAAACCCAATCGTCTCTGCAGCCGGCAAGCACGGCTCTGCCTCGGCCGCCGCGCCGCCGCAAGCGCCCAGCCCTCTCTCCAAGGCCCCCCGTTCCTCCTCCTCCGCTACTCCGCGAGGCCCGATCCAGGCAGTAAGAGTGATTCGATCTAGTGCAGAGGGTAGGAGGAGGATAGGGTCAAACGCTCGACGTGGTTCCGGTCGTCGGAGGCAGATCGCCAGTTCGCCACCGGAAGGGGGGAAGAAATTCGGGAAGGGGAAAAACACAAAGCCGGTAGGTCAAGGGGAGAGCGTGCACGTGCACGGAGCGGTTCACGTGCTCTGACTCTTGGGCCCAGCTTGCCAGTGGAAGGGGATTTCCTTGCCTTTATTTTTATTTTATTTTGCAAGGAACTTCAGAGAGCTTTATTCAACGAAAACAGTCTCATCGTCACTTCAGACACTGTAGCTCCAAGCGATCGGATAAGTATTATATGTAACAATTTTTAGGGAGTTTATTTTGATTTATTTATTTTTATAATTTGTATCTTTTTTAACATAGAGTTGTAGCTTCATAGTCTTCGGTTAATACTAACCGTAGCTATTACTTGTGGTTTTGTCACTTGAACTTGCAAGCATCATATAGATTGTTTATCTCAACATACCAACCGTTTAGGCACATCTTTATGTTTCATGTAGTCTAAACTTGCTAGTGATCAAAGTAAAAAAAATTAGTTGTCCATATTGACCTTCTCGATCCTTCAAGGATCTTGAAGAAGCGGCAGCCATGAAATTGTCAATTAAGGACAGTATAACCGCACCTAATCCCAGCCCTCTCATGCCATCAGCAACCACGGCCATCCGTTTACACGATACATCAATTTCTGGCCATCTGACCATCATTAGCGTGCTATCCCTTGTTTTCCTACAAGTGGGCCGGCTGTCCTAGAGGATGCTACTCCCGTAGCCAAATTGAAGGGCGCTCGTTGATTGGGACAGCCGGCTGATTCGGACTCACCAAGAAGAGCCCATCTCAGCGAACAAACGACATCTCCTCGGGCCACACCCACCCACGATCTCTCCTCTCTCTCTTCGTGCTGCGGCACGCCAGGATGGCGGCGGGCCGCGCCTCCGGCTCACCAGCGAAGCACGACGCGAAGGCCTCCTCCGCCCCCTCTTCCTTCCTCGCCTCCCCACGGGGCGGCGGTGACGGCTGCAAGGTCGGCGTGCTGCGCTCGTCCCCTCCGCTCCACCAGAGGTACCCACTCCCTGTCCCCATTCGCGCCCCGCTCACGCTCGAGGACCCCCGATCACCATCGGCGGCCTCCTACCGGATCCTGCTTGCCATCCTCGCCTGCCTCCTCCTCGGCACGATTGTGCCCGTCCCTTGCGTCTGGTCACACCTCGCGAGTCCTTGATCCTACCGATCTACATTGCATCTCGTCGGGATACCTCATGCTTACTGAAATTCGTGATTCCATTGGACCGTAAAACGTGCCTGACCTGTGCCGCAAAGATGAGATTCGGCTCCTGTGCCCCGGAGTAATGTGATGTTGAGCTCAACGTGCATATAGGGGAATGTTTGTGCGCAAAATCAGTTTTAATGTTTGTTTGATTTTTATGGCTTGGTGTTGTCACCGTTTAGGTGAGCAACTCGCTATTGAGAATCCACGTCTTGGAAGCCAAGTGCCGAGCGCCGCAGCGATGAGATCTCAGGCAAGTGCTGACACTGATCCCTCCAGTAGAAACATGATGAAAGATGTTTCATAAATGTGACTAGATCTTCTCAGTGTACCTTTTTTCTGTTGTGTCTTCATGTATCTTAAATTCTTGATACTACTGCAAAGCCAATATGTTGCCAGGGTAGTTGATAAAATTTTCTTAAGACCATAAGTAAATTGAACAGTTTATCTGCTAGATATACTCCCTCCGTCCGGAAATACTTGTCTTAAGAATGATTGTATCTAGACTTAGTTTAGTTATAGATACATCCATTTTCAATCATTTCTAAGACAAGTATTTCCGGACGGAGGGAGTATTATATTTGGAAAGAAGATATTCCAAACGTAAGTTGGGTGGCTGGAGAAATAAAACGTGACTAACTGACTTTGGGATGAGGATAAAATTATTATATCATTTCTAAGAGCACAAGTGGAAAAATAACCCCGAAACAATATACTATGTCTACATTTCTTCTTTAACAGCTGCACCTTTTACATGAACCTTTAAACCAAAGCCGGATACAGAAGCAATCAAAACTGGTTGGTGATATCATTTTTCCTTTAACAGAAGCCAGGATGCACTGCTGGTGGAGAGAAATGCAAATGCGGTGGCAGCAACACCTTCACCGGACAAAAAGAAAGCTGGGAGGACAGGAAAAATGCAGAGGGGTAGAAACTACTACTGATGACACGGAAGGAAACCTCTAAAGCTGCTGATAGCAAGAGGACGGGGCCTTCTAAATTAGCTGATGGTGCATCGTAGTTGCAAGAGTTCTCCCAGGTAAGTGATACCCTCGTGCATGTGTTTTTGGGTTAGCTGGGCTATTGGTAAGTTTGGACCTTATTTAATTCGTGAAAGTGTAGCGACACCATTTTCCATGCTGGTTTGTTTTGGTAAGCCTTTTTTATGTATACATGGAATTTGCTGGTCTGCCACTTTCTTACATATATCTTTCAGCCTGGTTGCTCTTTAACAAAACAAGCAAACCAAAATGAACAATATGATTACAACGTATCCCCGCTGCTGCTTGTATGGTAGTATTTAGTATATCATTATTTGATATTGCAATTAATTTAATCCTTGTTAGGACTGTTGTCCTATGAATGTGTGCCCTCCACAAGAAATAGCCAGGTGCATTTGGCTGCCATAATTCTTCTTTGTTTTCAAACATGGTGGCTCTTTGGTAGAGGCATTTGAAGATTTCATTTATCGAAAAAGGGTTTCCCCCGTTTTGTATACAAAGCAACCAACCGAACCATACAGGGATAGGTGCTGGGGCGGAAGCAGCACACGCCCAAAAGAAAGCAGCGGAGAAAGAGCAAAAGAAACAAATGCCGACAACGGTGGATCAACAAAAACGAAGAAGCATCGCGATCGCTGCGCCCATCGGAATCTACCCCTAGGCTCCAAGACTCCGAAGCGCGGGCACCTATCAACACCTCCAAGAAGGATCGCGACGATGACGACGCTACTGCCAAGGGTTTCCCCGGTACACGACGAGGCGGCGGTGGTAGCCCCGACGCCCTCCCGGAAGGTCGGTGGCACCCTCAGCGCCATCACACGGTGTCGGCCACGCCGACAGGGGTTTCCCCCGATCCCAACCCGCACCTCGGGCGCTCCGTATCCATCCACCAAACCAACCACCACCCAGCGCCAGCGTGGTCATGAGGCCCCCACGCTGTCTCACCACGGCACCACGAAATGAGGCGGTCTGGCGAAGGATCGAGCCGGACTAGGGCATCGCGACCGTCGGCAGCGTGAGGGCCCTACCTCCACCGTCGTGACGGTGGCCGTCCGACGCAATAGCGAGGAGCACACCGGGCCGTGGGCCCACAGGCCGGCCCGAGCCCTCGTGGGCCGTAAAGCTCCGCCTTCCGCTGCTTCTTGCCGGCCGCCATCGGCCGACGCTAAATCCGAGCCGCTCCTCCTCACGCGCCCGCGAACAGCGAGGCCACGCAGCGACCGCTAGGACCAGATGGGGCTCGCCGGGCGGTCTGGGCGAAGCGGACGTCGATCACTGACCACACCGCCCGTAGCCAAGGAAGGCGGCGCCGCCACCACGTCTGCCGTCGGCCACCCAGATCACCGGGCCGCCAAGCCGGCGACACGCCGCCGCCCTGCCCGGGCTAGGAGGGCCAGAGATCTGCCGCCACGGCACCAGTCGGGCCAGCCCGCCAGCGGCAGCGAAGAAGAAAACGAGGCCGAGGCGGTGTGGCGAGGCCGCCCGGCCGCCTCCGGGGAGGCGGAAGGAGGAGGAGGAAGAGGCGGGGAGGAGGCGGATCCGGGCAGCCCGAGGTCGGCCGGATCCAGCCGGCGACAGGCGGCGGCGGCGGCTAGGGTTGCGGGGACGGGAGCGGGTCGCGGGTCCTCCGCTTCTCTACTTTTTCTTGAAGATTTCATTTATGCACCATGAAAGCAATCTGTTTCTTATTGCCTATTATTTGTACCGATTAGTTGTATTTACTATCTAAATTGTTGTGTATGATGTTATACCAAGTTAATTTATATGTGACCTTGCTTTTATCGATTATATATAATATATAAGATTTCCTTGGACTACCAACTAATGTGTGGTTATGTTTAGGCAAGCTTAATTATTTCATATGGCCATATATTTATCAAAATTCCTACCATATCATTGTACAAATAGACGGGCACAGCAACGCGTGCCATCAATGATCTAGTGTAGACTAAAAGACGCCGACTATTACAGTATGAACAAATTGCCATTCCGGAAAACCTGGCACTAAGGAGGGCCAAAAGATGATTCCAGCTTTGGCAAGACAAAATAGGGGGACAAATCCTAGCAAGTTCTCCGATGGAACCCCATTTGGTTTAGCTTCATTAAACGAAGAAGCAACCATAGAATAAAAACATGGCACCACATCATCCTATCCATAGGACATCGTCGAGACCTAGATAAAATGAAGACAAAAATAAGGCCCATGATTTGGCCCTGAACTGAAGCTCCACATGCTCTCCATCTATGCCAAACAACATTGTCGGAATAGGGACATGACATGGAAGACTTATTCCTCACCACCGATGAAGGAAATATGCCCTAGAGGCAATAATAAAGTTATTATTTATTTTCTCATATCATGATAAATGTTTATTATTCATGCTAGAATTGTATTAACCGGAAACATGATACATGTGTGAATACATAGACAAACATATAGTCACTAGTATGCCTCTACTTGACTAGCTCATTAATCAAAGATGGTTATGTTTCCTAACCATAGACATGTGTTGTTATTTGATTAATGGGATCACATCATTAGGAGAATGATATGATTGACATGACCCATTCCGTTAGCCTAGCACTTGATCGTTTAGTATATTGCTATTGCTTTCTTCATGACTTATACATGTTCCGGTAACTATGAGATTATGCAACTCCCGTTACGGAGGAACACTTTGGTGCTACCAAAGCGTCACAACGTGAATCGGGTGATTATAAAGGAGTACTACAGTGTCTCCAAAGGTACATGTTGGGTTGGCGTATTTCGAGATTAGGTTTTGTCACTCCGATTGTCGGAGAGGTATCTCTGGGCCTTCTCGGTAATACACATCACATAAGCCTTGCAAGCATTGCAACTAATAAGTTAGTTGCAAGATGATGTATTACTGAGCGAGTAAAGAGACTTGCCAGTAACGATATTGAACTAGGTATTGGATACCGACGATCGAATCTCGGGCAAGTAACATACCGATGACAAAGGGAACAACGTATGTCGTTATGCGGTTTGACCGATAAAGATCTTCGTAGAATATGTAGGAACCAATATGGGCATCCAGGTTCCGCTATTGGTTATTAATGAGAATAGTTCTAGGTCATGTCTACATAGTTCTCGAACCCATAGGGTCCGCACGCTTAACGTT
Organism: Aegilops bicornis; assembly: GCA_021605145.1. NCBI lineage: Eukaryota > Viridiplantae > Streptophyta > Magnoliopsida > Poales > Poaceae > Aegilops > Aegilops bicornis. The sequence continues at coordinate 187,702,198 of CM038674.1, forward strand.
ACGATGACAGTTTATTATGAGTTTATAAGTTTTGATGTACCGAAGTTTGTTTGGAGTCCCGGATGTGATCACGGACATGACGAGGAGTCTCAAAATGGTCGAGACATAAAGATTGATATATTGGAAGCCTATATTTGAATATCAGAATGGTTCCGGGTGAAATCGGGATTTTACCGGAACACCGGGGGATTACCGGAACCCTCCCGGGGGATAATGGGCCTTAGTGGGCCATGAGGGAAAAGGAGGGCGGCCAGGCAGGCCGCGCCTCCCCTAGTCCGAATAGGACAAGGAGAGGGGGGGCGGCGCCCCCCTTCCTCTTTCCCCTCCCCCCTTTCCCCTCCGGTGGGAGTAGGACTCCTCCAGGCGCACCCCTTGGGGGCCGGCCGCACCTCCCCCTCCCTCCTTTATATACGGGGGCAGGGGAGCACCCCACAACACATACAAGTTGATCTACGGATCGTTCCTTAGCCGTGTCTGGTGCCCCTCCACCATATTCCACCTCGGTCATATCGTCATGAGTTTAGGCGAAGCCTGCGCAGTGAAACATCATCATCGTCACCATGCCGTCATCTTGTGAACTCATCCCCGGCGCTTTCTTTGGATCGGAGCCGGGGATCGTCATCGAGTGAGCGTGTCTTTGAACTTCGGAGGTGTCGTGCGTTCGGTACTTGGATCGGTCGGATCGTGAAGACGTCGACTACATCAACCAGCGTTGTCATAACGCTTCCGCTTCTGATTATCACGAGTGCGTGGACAATATTCTTCCCTCTCGTTGCTATGCCATCACCATGATCTTGCGTGTGCGTGGGAAAATTTTGAAATTACTACGTTCCCCAACGGTGGCATCCGAGCCGGGATTTATGCGTTGATGTTATATGCACGAGTAGAACACAAGTGAGTTGTGGGCGATACAAGTCATCTTGCTTACCCGATGTCATACTTTGGTTGGCGGTATTGTGAGATGAAGCGGCCCGGACCGACATTACGCGTCGCTTCTGCGAGACTGGTTTCACCGCTGCGAGCACTCGTTGCTTAAAGGTGACTGGCGGTTGTCTGTCTCTCTCACTTTAGATGAACCGAGTGTGGCTACGCCCGGAACTAGCGAAGGTTAAAACAACACCAACTTTACAAACTATCGTTGTGTTTTTGATGCGTAGGTAAGAACGGTTCTAGCTCAGCCCGTAGCAGCCACGAAAAACTTGCAACAACAAAGTAGATGACGTCTAACTTGTTTTTGCGAGGGCATGTTGTGATGTGATATGGTCAAGACGTGATGCTATATTTTATTGTATGAGATGATCATGTTTTGTAACCGAGTTATCGGCAATGGCGAGAGCCATATGGTTGTCGCTTTATTGTATGAAATGCAACGCCATGTAATTGCTTTACTTTATCACTAAGCGGTAGCGATAGTCGTAGAAGCAATAGTTGGCGAGGCGACAACGATGCTACGATGGAGATCAAGGTGTCGCGCGGTGGCGATGGTGATCACGACGGTGCCGTAGATGGAGATCACAAGCACAAGATGATGATGGCCATATCATATCACTTATATTGATTGCATGTGATGTTTATCCTTTATGCATCTTATCTTGCTTTGATTGACGGTAGCATTTTAAAATGATCTCTCACTAAAACTTATCAAGACGTGTTCTCCACGAGTATGCACCGTTGCCAAAGTTAAATGCGTGCTCGAGACACCATGTGATGATCGGGTGTGATAAGCTCTCGTCCATCTACAACGGGTGCAAGCCGGTTTGCACACGCAGAATACTCGAGTTAACCTTGACGAGCCTAGCATATGCAGATATGGCCTCGGAACACGGATACCGAAAGGTCGAGCGTGAATCATATAGTATATATGATCAACATAGTGATGTTCACCATTGAAAACTACTCCATCTCACGTGATGATCGGTTATGGTTTAGTTGATTTGGATCACGTGATCACTTAGATGACTAGAGAGATGTCTGTCTAAGTGGGAGTTCTTGAGTAATATGATTAATTGAACTTAAATTTATCATGAACTTAGTACTGATAGTATTTTGATTACCTATGTTTGTAGATAGATGGCTCGTCTTTGTTGTTCCGTTGAATTTTAATGCGTTCCTTGAGAAAGCAAAGTTGAAAGATGATGGTAGCAATTACACGGACTGGGTCCGTAACTTGAGGATTATCCTCATTCTTTGCCGGAAGAATTACGTCCCGGAAGCACCGTGGGTGCCAACTCTTCTGCGGAAACAACGCCGAAGTTGTGAACGTCTGGCGAGCAAAGTCGATGACTACTCTATAGTTCGATGTGCCATGCTTTACGGCTTAGAACCGGGTCTTCAACGACGTTTTGAGCGTCATGGAGCATATGAGATGTTCCAAGAGTTGAAGTTAATATTTCAAGCAAATGCCCGGATTGAGAGATATGAAGTCTCCAATAAGTTCTATAGCTGCAAGATGGAGGAGAATAGTTACATCGGTGAGCATATACTCAAAATGTCTGGGTATAATAATCACTTGATTCAAGCTGGGAGTTAATCTTCCGGATGATAGTGTCATTGATGTAATTCTCCAATCATCGCCACCAAGCTACAAGAGCTTCGTAATGAACTATAATATGCAAGGGATGAACAAAACAATTCCGAGCTCTTCGCAATGCTAAAAGTTGCGGAGGTAGAAATCAAGAAGGAGCATCAAGTGTTGATGGTCAACAAGACCACTAGTTTCAAGAAAAGGGCAAAGGGAAGAAGAAGGGGAACTTCAAAAGAAACAGCAAAGCAAGTTGTTGCTCAAGAGAAGAAACCCAAGTCTGGACCTAAGCCTGATCGAGTGTTTCTCTTGCAAAGCAAACTGGTCCTTTGAGCGGAACTGCCCCAAGTATTTGGCGGATAAGAAGGATGGCAAGGTGAACAAAGGTATATGTGATATACATGTTATTGATGTGTACCTTACTAGAGCTCGTAGTAGCATCTGGGTATTTGATCTTTGGTTACATTGCTAATATTTGCAACTCAAAGCAGGGACTACGGAATAAGCGAGCAGCGGCCAGGGCGAGGTGACGATGCGCGTGGGAAAGCGGTTCCAAAGTCGATGTGATCGCGGTCGGCACGCACCTCTACATCTACCTTGAGATTAGTTTTAGACCTAAATAATTGTTATTTGGTGCCAGCGTTGAGCATGAACATTATATCTGGATCTTGTTTGATGCGAGACGGTTATTCGCTTAAATCGAGAGAATAATGGTTGTTCTATTTATATGAGTAATATCTTTTATGGTCATGCACCCTTGAAGAGTGGTCTATTTTTATTAAATCTCGATAGTAGTGATACACATATTCATAATGTCGAAGCCAAAAGATGCAGAGTTAATAATGATAGTGCAACTTATTTGTGGCTTTGCCGTTTAGGTCATATCGGTGTAAAGCGCATGAAGAAACTCCATACTGATGGACTTTTGGAACCACTTGATTATGAATCACTTGGTACTTGCGGACCGTGCCTCATAGGCAAGATGACTAAAACACCGTTCTCCGGTTCTATGGAGAGAGCAACAGATTTGTTGGAAATCATACATACAGATGTATGTGGTCCGATGAATGTTGAAGCTCATGGCGGATATCGTTATTTTCTCACCTTCACAGATGATTTAAGCAGATATGGGTATATCTTCTTAATGAAGCATAAATCTGAAACATTTGAAAAGTTCAAAGAATTTGAGTGAAGTTGAAAATCATCGTAACAAGAAAATAAAATTTCTACGATCTGATCATGGAGGAGAATATTTGAGTTACGAGTTTGGTCTACATTTGAAACAATGCGGAATAGTTTACGCAACTAACGCCACACAGAACACCACAGTAATGGTGTGTCCGAGCGTCAGAATCGTACTTTACTAGATATGGTGCGGTCTATGATGTCTCTTACCGATTTACCGCTATCGTTTTGGGGTTATGCTTTAGAGACGGCCGCATTCATGTTAAATAGGGCACCATCAAAATCCGTTGAGACGACTCCTTATGAACTATGGTTTGGCAAGAAACCAAAGTTGTCGTTTCTGAAAGTTTGGGGCTGTGATGCTTATGTGAAAAAACTTCAACCTGATAAGCTTGAACCCAAATCGGAAAAATGTGTCTTCATAGGATACCCAAAGGAGACAGTTGGGTACACCTTCTATCACAGATCCGAAGGCAAGACATTCGTTGCTAAGAATGGATCCTTTCTAGAGAAGGAGTTTCTCTCGAAGGAAGTGAGTGGGAGAAAAATAGAACTTGATGAGGTAACAGTACCAGCTCCCTTATTGGAAAATGGTTCATCACAGAAATCGGTTCTGTGACACCTACACCAATTAGTGAGGAAGTTAATGATGATGATCATGAAACTTCAGATCAAGTTTCTCTTGAACTCGTGAGTCAATAGAGTAAGATCCGCACTGAGTGGTACGGTAATCCTATTCGGAAGTCATGTTACTTGACCATGGTGAACCTACAAACTATGAAGAAGCGATGGTGAGCCCAGATTCGCAAAATGGTGGAAGCCATGAAATCTGAGATGGGATCCATGTATGAGAACAAAGTATGGACTTTGCTTGACTTGCCGATGATCGGCAAGCCATTGAGAATAAATGGATCTTTAAGAAGAAGGACTGACGCCGATGGTAATGTAACTGTCTATAAAGCTCGACTTGTTGTGAAAGGTTTTCGACAAGTTCAAGGGGTTGACTACGATGAGACTTTCTCACTCGTGGCGATGCTTAAGTCTGTCCGAATCATGTTAGCAATTGCTGCATTTTATGATTATGAAATTTGGCAAATGGATGTCAAAACTGCATTCTTGAATGGATTTCTAGAAGAAGAGTTGTATATGATGCAACGGTAAGGTTTTGTTGATCCAAAAGGTGCTAACAAAGTGTGCAAGCTCCAGCCGATCAATTTATGGCCTGGTGCAAGCCTCTCGGAGTTTGGAATAAACGCTTTGATAGTGTGATCAAAGCATATGGTTTTATCTGAGACTTTTGGAGAAGCTTTGTATTTACAAGAAAGTGAGTGGGAGCTCAGAGCATTTACGATATTATATGTGGACGACATATTATTAATTGGAAATGATATAGAATTTCTGGATAGCATAAAAGGATACTTGAATAAAAGTTTTTCAATGAAAGACCTCGGTGAAGCTGCTTACATATTGGGCATCAAGATCTATAGAGATAGATCAAGGCGCAATTGGACTTTCACAAAGCACATACCTTGATAAAGTTTTGAAAAAGTTCAAAATGGATCGAGGCAAAGAAAGGATTTTTACCTGTGTTACAAGGTGTGAAATTGAGTCGACTCAATGCCCGCCACAGCAGAAGATAGAGAGAAAATGAAAGATGTTCCTATGCTTCAGCCATAGGCTCTATCATGTATGCAATGTTGTGTACCAGACCGACGTATGCTTAGCAATAAGCTTGGCGGGAAGGTACCAAAGTAATCCAGAGTGGATCAACGCCGCCGGTCAAGAACATCCTGAAATACACCGAAAAGGACTAAGGATATGTTTCTCGTATATGGAGGTGACAAAGAGCTAGTCGTAAATGGTTACGTCGATGCAAGCTTTGACACTGATCCGGACGATTCTAAATCGCAAACCCGGATACGTGTTTTTATTAAGCGGTGGAGGTGTCGGTTGGTGCAGTTCTAAACAAAGCGTCGTGGCGGGATCTACATGTGAAGCGGAGTACATAGCTGCTTGAAGCAAAGAAATGAAGGAGTCTGGATGAAAGAGTTCATTTCGGTCTAGGTGTCATACATAGTGCATCGGGACCAATGAAGATCTTCTGTGACAATCTTTGGTGCAATTGCCTTGGCAAAGGAATCCAGATTTCACAAGAGGACCAAGCATATCAAGAGACGCTTCAATTCCATCCGGGACCAAGTCCGGTGGGAGACATAGAGATTTGCAAGATACATACGGATCTGAATGTTGCGGAACCCGTTGACTAAGCCTCTTCCACGAGCAAAACATGATCAACACCACAACTCCATGGGTGTTAGAATAATTTCTTTGTAATCTATATAATTGACTGTAGTTCATGTGGGAGACTGAAGGAAATATGCCCTAGAGGCAATAATAAAGTTATTATTTATTTCCTCATATCATGATAAATGTTTATTATTCATGCTAGAATTGTATTAACCGGAAACATGATACATGTGTGAATACATAGACAAACATATAGTCACTAGTATGCCTCTACTTGACTAGCTCATTAATCAAAGATGGTTATGTTTCCTAACCATAGACATGTGTTGTTATTTGATTAATGGGATCACATCATTAGGAGAATGATATGATTGACATGACCCATTCCGTTAGCCTAGCACTTGATCGTTTAGTATATTGCTATTGCTTTCTTCATGACTTATACATGTTCCGGTAACTATGAGATTATGCAACTCCCGTTTACAGGAGGAACACTTTGGGTGCTACCAAACGTCACAACGTAACATGGTGATTATAAAGGAGTACTACAGGAGTCTCCAAAGGTACATGTTGGGTTGGCGTATTTCGAGATTAGGTTATGTCACTCCGAATGTCGGAAAGGAATCTCTGGGCATTCTCGGTAATACACATCATATAAGCCTTGCAAGCATTGCAACTAATAAGTTAGTTGCAAGATGATGTATTATGGAGCAGTAAAGAGACTTGCGTAACGAGATTGAACTAGGTATTGGATACCGACGATCGAATCTCGGGCAAGTAACATACCGATGACAAAGGGAACAACGTATGTCGTTATGCGGTTTGACCGATAAAGATCTTCGTAGAATATGTAGGAACCAATATGGGCATCCAGGTTCCGCTATTGGTTATTGACCAAGAATAGTTCTAGGTCATGTCTACATAGTTCTCGAACCCGTAGGGTCCGCACGCTTAACGTTACGATGACAGTTTTATTATGAGTTTATAAGTTTTGATGTACCGAAGTTTGTTCGGAGTCCCGGATGTGATCACGGACATGACGAGGAGTCTCGAAATGGTCGAGACATAAAGATTGATATATTGGAAGCCTATATTTGGATATCGGAATGGTTCCGGGTGAAATTGGGATTTTACCGGAACACCGGGGGGTTACCGGAACCCTCCCGGGGGATAATGGGCCTTAGTGGGCCATGAGGAAAAGAGGAGGGCTGGCCAGGGCAGGCCACGCGCCCCCTCCCCCCCTAGTCCAAATAGGACAAGGAGAGGGGGGGCGGCGCCCCCCTTCCTCTTTCCCCTCCCCCCTTTCCTTCTCCAACAAGGCAAGAGGGGGGAGTCCTACACCCGGTGGGAGTAGGACTCCTCCAGGCGCACCCCTTGGGGGCCGGCCGCACCTCCCCCTCCCTCCTTTATATACGGGGGCAGGGGAGCACCCCAGAACACACACAAGTTGATCTACGGATCGTTCCTTAGCCGTGTGCGGTGCCCCCCTCCACCATATTCCACCTCGGTCATATCGTCGCAGAGTTTAGGCGAAGCCCTGCGCGATGAGAGCATCATCATCGTCACCACGCCCGTCGTCTTGTGGAACTCATCCCGACGCTTTCTTTGGATCGGAGCCCGGGATCGCCATCGAGCTGAGCGTGTCGAACTCGGAGGTGCCGTCGTTCGGTACTTGGATCGGTCGGATCGTGAAGACGCACGACTACATCAACCGCGTTGTCATAACGCTTCGCTTACGGTCTCACGAGTGCGTGGACAATACTCTTCCCTCTCGTTGCTATGCCATCACCATGATCTTGCGTGTGCGTAGGAAATTTTTTGAAATTACTACGTTCCCCAGCAACCGATAGTCGCAGCCCCCCGTTAATATGGCCGATGTTTTAAAGGAGTCCGACATTGAGCTGCGACACTTATGCTAGAGACACACAAATAGGTTAGAAGTGCCATAAGCTTGGAAAACCAGAAAGTCACATAAAAACTTAACACCTAAATTAAATCAAGCTTTTTGGTGCCAATACGAATTGGTCTTTAAGATAAATTTGTGCTTATGTCGTGCTTAATCATGGCACATCCGATCTCTATACGTCAACAGGGTCAGCCTTCGGCTTCAACCTCCTATCCCGAAGGCGGAGTGCTTCTCAGGCCAGTTTAGCGAAATAAACTCGGCTACTAACCACAAACTCGAGTCGAGAAAGGAGTAGTAGAAAAAGACTTTGCAATGACCAAGAAGAAAACACATTTGTTATAAAACGGCTCATATAAATTTAAAAGCCCCAGTTAACATGGGCAAAAGGAGTGTTTTTTAACAAACAACATTTTTAACAAATAAAGTTTTGACAAACACCTTTTTTAACAAACAAAGTTTTCAACAGATAAAGTTTTTAACAAATAGTTTTTTGTTTAACAAAAACATGATGCTTGGTCGAACCTAAAAAAACATGATGCATCTCGACGTTCACCTACGCAGAAATGGAATCTGCGCTCACGTCGGCCGCCACGCCGCACCCTCTCTTCTCCATTGCCATGTTAGTGTGGCTGCATCCTCCTTGTGAACCTTTCTCTGGTGAGACCAAAGAGGACCGCTCTCTCTCTCTCTCTCTCACACACACACACACACACACACATAGAGAGAGAGAAAGAGAGCGAGAAGGGCGTGGGACTTCTCCAACATGGCCGAGGGCGACGCGCGTTGGAAGGTTGAATCAGCCATCGGGCGCACTCACCTCCCCTCCGCCCTGGAGTACTTTAATCGCATTTCGACATCCACCTACATAGAAATGGAATCCACGTTCAGACCAGCCTTTAAAAAGTGGAACTTTGCTGCATCGAGGACACACATGCATGCGGCAGCTAAGAGCATCTCCATCCGCGCCCCCAGAAAGGCCTCCCAAGGCAACTTTTTCGCGCCGGCGCCGAAAAATCGGCCCAGTCGCGCCCCCAGGAGCCTGATTTTCGCCGGCCTGGGCCGAAATTAGCGTCAGCGGACCCAGGCCAAACCCGACGCGCTGGGGGCGCCGGGGAGAGCGGTTTTGGCGCGAAAGAGTCGCGGGCCCGCCGCGTCAGCGACACCGCGCGTCGTCTTCCCCCAACGCCTCGGTTTCCCGCGGGGAATCAATGGCAAGGCTGCCGCCGGTCAGCCTTACCATTGATTCCTCACGGGCGGCGCGTCACGGGGCGGCGCGCCGACGCCTCCCCTCCCTCGCACGCGTACACACGGGCACGGCCGACCCGCCGTTGGCATACCCCCCGGCGAGGGCGGTCGCCACAGCCACGGCTCGTCGCCGACGCGACGGGTAATGGTTGCCCAGGAGGTTCGGCGCCTCCTCTTCTTCCTCCTCATCACGCTCTTCTTTGCACTCCTCCAGCTCTCCGGTGCTGCTCGGCGTCAAGGCCGAGCCCGCGGCGGAGACGCCGCTCAGCCGACGCACTCACAGCGCCGGCATCGTCATCAATGAGGGCGGCCAGCGCGCCTCCTCGTCGGCTCCTCCGCGCTTCGTCAAGCCCAAGACGGAGCCGGGGCTCGCGCTGGTTGTCGGTGTCAAAACCGGCGGATCTCGGGTAGGGGGTCCCGATCTGTGCGTCTAGGCTGATGGTAACAGGAAGCAAGGGACACAGATGTTTACCCAGGTTCGGGCCCTCTCGATGGAGGTAAAATCCTACCTCCTGCTTGATTATATTGAAGATATGGGTAGTAAAAGAGTAGATCTACCACGAGATCGTAGAGGCTAAACCCTAGAAGCTAGCCTATGATGGTATGATTGTAATTGTGATCGGCCTTCTAAGGACCAACCTCTCCGGTTTATATAGACACCGGAGAGGGCTAGGGTTTACATGGAGTCGGTTACAAGGAAGGAAATATAATATTCGGATCGCCAAGCTTGCCTTCCACGCCAAGGAAAGTCCCATCCGGACACGGGTCGAAGTCTTGAGTCTTGTATCTTCACGCTTCAATAGTCCGGCCGTCCGGATAACCCTAATCCAGACTCCTCGGTAGCCCCGAACCAGGCTTCAATGACGATGAGTCCGGTAGCGCGATCTTGTCTTGACATTGCGAGGCGGGTTCCATCTCCGAATACTCCAAAGTACTTGTTACGACGAATAGTGTCCGGAACTCCATCAATGTTGTACTCCTTGACTTCAGTGCCTCAATAATGACCATCTCCACGTGTCAAGCGAATGCGAGGAGTCAAGGTGTTTTTCGCATTTACCACCCTCAATCTTTTGGGCTGACCGCCTATTTGAAGAGACGGGGATTCTCAGATCCAAACCTCACTCCTCCCCCTCGAGCAAGCATCCAACAGAGCGCTCCGGAAAAACCATTCCAACATGGTCGGTCGTCACATCTCTTCTGCTCGCTCTCCTCGCCCCAAGCCGGGATCGGGAAGAGTGTTCAGTTCCCCATAGCAGTTTGATCAAGTTACAAATCCAAGGGTTTCTTCCACCAGCATTCATGGTCCCCGTCCGAGCCGGAATAGCCACCTATAATGGCGGGGAGCAAGCGGAGAGATCTTCGAATCCATCTCTAGAGGAGCGAATATGCCTCATCCCGCATCTGCTAAGGGGCGTCGGGTTTCCTATCCACCCGTTCCTTCGCGGGCTCCTGGAGTTCTACGGCCTCCAGTTGCACAATTTCACCCCTTCCTCTATACTACATATAGCAGGGTACGTTGCCTTTTGCGAGCTATTTTTAGGCTGCGAGCCTCACTTCGGGTTATGGAAGAAGTTGTTACGCCTTGTCCCCGCAACCGAGGAGAATCCCTATATGTCGTGGGCGGGGCCGAAGTATGGCGCATTGCCGAGACCGTATACCTATCCGGCACTCCCAAGAAGGTTCCAGAGAACTGGCCTTCGGAGTGGTTCTACATTGACGATGTTCCCCTTCCGGATCCAGTCCGGACAGGTGTCCCCCAGTTCAGTAACGCCCCGCCGAGAGCACGTCTAAGCTGGCGCCCCGAGGCCTGCTACCTCTTGAGCACTGCGTTGGATTTCCCCGAAGAGGAGAGGATGATGCAGCAAAGTAGCGTAAGTATTTCCCTCAGTTTTTGAGAACCAAGGTATCAATCCAGTAGGAGACCACGCACAAGTCTCTCGTACCTACACAAAATGATAGCAACTCGCAACCAACGCGATTAGGGGTTGTCAATCCCTTCACGGTCACTTACGATAGTGAGATTTGATAGAGATAATATTTTTGGTATTTTTGGTAGATAGATGCAAAGTAAAAAGTAAAAGCAAAGTAAAAACAAAGCAAGTAAATAAAGTGATAGAGATTGATATGATGAGAATAGACCCGGGGGGCATAGGTTTCACTAGTGGCTTCTCTCAAGAGCATAAGTATTCTACGGTGGGTGAACAAATTACTGTTGACCAATTGATGAAATTGAGCATAGTTATGAGTATATCTAGGCAATGATCATGTATATGGGCATCACGTCCAAAACAAGTAGATCGAAACGATTCTGCATCTACTACTATTACTCCACTCATCTACCGCTATCCAGCATGCATCTAGAGTATTAAGTTAAAAAAGCGAACGCCTTAAGCAAGATGACATGATGTAGAGGGATGAATTCATGCAATATGATAAAAACCCCATCTTGTTATCCTGGATGGCAACAATACAATACGTGCCTTGCAACCCTTTCTGTCACTGGGTAAGGACACCGCAAGATTGAACCCAAAGCTAAGCACTTCTCCCATTGCAAGAAATACCAATCTAGTTGGCCAAACCAAACGGATAATTCGAAGAGACTTGCAAAGATAACTCAATCATACATAAAAAATTCAAAGAAGAATCAAAATATTTCCCATAGATAATACTGGATCATAAACCCACAATTCATCGATCTCAACAAACACACCGCAAAAAGAAGATTACATCGAATAGATCTCCACGAGAGAGGAGGAGAACATTGTATTGAGATCCAAAAAGAGAGAAGAAGCCATCTAGCTACTAGCTATGGACCGAAGGTCTGAAGTAAACTACTCACACTTCATCGGAGGGGCTATGGTGTTGATGTAGAAGCCCTCCATGGTGGATGCCCCCTCGTGAGCTCGAACAGCCCCAAGATGGGATCTCGTGGATACTGAGGGAAGGCAATGGTGGAATTAGGTTTTGGCTCTGTTACGATCGTTTGGGGATACGTAGGTATATATAGGAGGAAGAATGCGTCGGTGGAGCTTGAGGGGCCCACGAGGCAGGGCGCGCCCGGGAGGCGCCCTCCACCCTCGTGACCGCCTCGTGGCTTTCTTGACGGAGGGTCCAAGTCTCTTGGGTCTTATCTGATGAGAAAATCACGTTCCCGAAGGTTTCATTCCGTTTGGACTCCGTTTGATATTCTGTTTCTTCGAAATACTGAAAAAGGAAAAAACATCAATTCTGGGCTGGGCCTCCGATTAATAGGTTAGTCCCAAAAGTAATATAAAAGTGGAAAATAAAGCCCATTATAGTCCAAAACAATAGATAAAGTAGCATGGAGCAATCAAAAATTATAGATACGTTGGAGACGTATCGGGCATCCCCAAGCTTAATTCCTGCGTCCTCGAGTAGGTAAATGATCAAAAGAGAATTTTTGATGCGGAGGATACTTTGGCATAATTTCAATGTAAATCTTTTTAATCATGGTATGAATATTCAGATCCGAAAGATTCAAGACAAAAGTTCATATTGACATAAAAATAATAATACTTCAAGCATACTAATCAAAAGTAATCATGTCTTCTCAAAATAACATGGCAAAAGAAATTTCATCCCTACAAAATCATATAGTTAGGCTATGCTTCATTTTCGTCACACAAAGATGTTCCCAACTTCTATACCCCCGATGACAAGCCAAGCAATTGTTTCATACTTAAATAATCTCAAACTTTTTCAACCTTCACGCAATACATGAGCGTGAGCCATGGATACTGCACTATGGGTGGAATTGAATATGATGATGGGGATTGTGTGGAGAAGACAAAAAGGAGAAAGTCTCACATTGACGAGGATAATCAACGGGCTATGGAGATGCCCATCAATTGATGTCAACATGAGGAGTAGGGATTGCCATGCAACGGATGCACTAGAGCAATGAATGCTCAACAAAAGAAAACTAGTGGGTGTGCATCCAACTTGCTTGCTCATGAAGACCTAGGGCATTTTGAGGAAGCCCATCGTAGGAATGTACAAGCCAAGTTCTATAATGAAAAATTCCCACTAATATGAACAAGACAACTTAAGAGACTCACTATATGAAAACATGGTGCTACTTTGAAGCACAATATATGAGACTCACTACATGAAGAACAAGGTGCTACTTTGAAGCACAAGTGTGGAAAAAGAGATAGTAGCATTGCCCTTTTTATTTTCTTTTTTTGGCCTTTCTCTTTTTTTTTATTTTTTTGGGCAATGCTCTAATAATGATGATCATCACACTTCTATATATTACAACAATAAGGATTACAACTCGAAACTAGAACAAGATATGAGTCTATATGAATGCCTCCGGCGGTGTACCGGGATGGTGCAATGAATCAAGAGTGACATGTATGAAAAATAATGCATGGTGGCTTTGCCACAAATACGATGTCAACTACATGATCATGCAATGGCAATATGACAAAAGTAAAGTATGTCATGATGATGATGAACGGAACGGTGGAAAGTTGCATGGCAATATATCTCGGAATGGCTATGGAAATGCCATAATAGGTAGGTATGGTGGCTGTTTTGAGGAAGATATAAGGAGGTTTATGTGTGAAAGAGCGTATCATATCACGGGGTTTGGATGCATCGGCGAAGTTTGCACCAACTCTCAAGGTGAGAAAGGGCAATGCACGGTACCGAAGAGGCTAGCAAAGGCGGAAAGGTAAAAGTGTGTATAATCCATGGACTCAACATTAGTCAAAAGAACTCATATACTTATTGCAAAATTTAGAAGTCATGAAAAATCAAGTACTACGTGCATGCTCCTAGGGGATAGATTGGTAGGAAAATACCATCGCTCGTCCCCGACCGCCACTCATAAGGATGCACAAGCCATGTACACTTCATGTTTCAAATTTGTTACATAACTTTAACCATACGTGCATGCTACGGGATTTGCTAACTTCAACACAAGCATTTCTCAAATTCACAACTACTCAACTAGCATGACTTTGATATTATCACCTCCATATCTCAAAACAATTATCAAGCATCAAACTTATCTTAGTATTCAACGCACTCAAAAGAAAGTTTCACATATCTTGAATACCAAGTATATTAACATTAAGCAAATTACCATGCTATTAACGACTCTCAAAATAATCTAAGTGAAGCATGAGAGATCAAGTTTCTTTAAAACAAATCCACCACCGTGCTCTAAAAGATCTAAGTGAAGCACTAGAGCAAAAATTATCACGCTCAAAAAGATATAAGTGAAGCACTATGAGGAAAACTATCAAGCTCAAAAGATATAAGTGAAGCACATAGAGTATTCTATCAAATTTCAACTCATGTATGGCTCTCTCAAAAGGTGCGTACAGAAAGGATGATTGTGGTAAACTAACAAGCAAAGACGCAAATAATACAAGACGCTCCAAGCAAAACACTTATCATGTGGTGAATAAAAATATAGCTCCAAGTAAATTACCGATGGAAGTGGATTTAAAGAGGGATGCCTTCCGGCATCCCCAAGCTTTGACTTTTGGTGTCCTTGGATTATCTTGGGGTGCCATGTGCATCCCCAAGCTTAGGCTCTTGCCACTCCTTGTTCCATAATCCATCAAAAGAATTCACCCAAAACTTGAAAACTTCACAACACAAAACTCAACAGAAATCTCGTGAGCTCCGTTAGAGAAAGAAAACAAAAGACTACTTCAAGGTACTGTAATGAACTCATTCTTTATTTATATTGGTGTTAACCTACTGTATTCCAACTTCTCTATGGATCATAATCTATTTTACTAGCCATAGATTCATCAAAATAAGCAAACAACACACGCAAAACAGAATCTGTCAAAAACAGAACAGTCTGTAGTAATCTGTAACTAACGCAAACTTCTGGAACTCAAAAAATTCTACCAAAATTAGAAGACATGGAAAATTTGTTTATTGATCAGTAGCAATTGGAATCAATATTTTATCACGTTCTGGTGATTTTTAACAATTCGGTCACTGAGTGCAAAGTTTCTGGAAATTACAGCAAGATCAAATAACTATCATCCAAGAAGATCCAATAGGGTTAACTTGGCACAAACACTAATTAAAAGATAAAATCACATCTAAAAAGATTCTATATGGACTATTTATTACTAGTCAGAAAGGATAAATATTGGGTTGTCTCCCAACAAGCACTTTTCTTTAAAGCCTTTTTAGCTAGGCATTGAGATTTCAATGATGCTGACAAGAAAGACAAGAATTGAGGCACAAAGAGAGCATCATAAAACATGTGACAAACACACTTAAGTCTAACATACTTCCTATGCATAGGCATATTATAGGACAAATTATCGTAGCAAGCAAAAACTAGCATATGCAAGGAAGCGGAAAGGAACAATAGCAATCTCAACATAACGAGAGGTAATTTAGTAACATGAAAATTTCTATAACCATATTTTCCTCTCTCATAATAATTACATGTAGGATCATAGGCAAATTCAACAAAATAGCTATCACAAAGTATGTTCTCAACACGATCCACATGCATGCAAAGTTGATACTCTTCCAAAATAGTGGGGTTATCATTAACTAAAGTCATGATCTTTCCAAACCCACTTTTATCAAAATCTTCATAAGATTGAACACTCCAAATATGTGGGATCTAAAGTTGACACTCTTTCGAACCCACTTTCAATATTATTGCAAACAATATTATCAATCTCATATTCATCATGGGGATTAAATAAATTTTCAAGATCATAAGAAAAATCGCCCCAATCCTGATCATTGCAACAAATAGTGGACACAACAAAACTAGCATCCCCAAGATTAGGGTTTTGCATATTATTAGCATAATTGGCATCAAGAGGATTTATAGTAAAATCATTGCAATCATGCTTTTCATCGAAGGAAGTATCAAGTATGGGCGCAATAGCAACTATCTCATGTTTAACATAAGGAACTATAGCAAATTCATCTTCATAAATATTGGCATCATAGCCACAAGAATAGCAAGCATCATGTTCATCAAGGGATATTTCAATCAAATCATCGGAATCATCATTATCTATAGATTCATGCATATCATTATTTCCTTCCAAAGCAACGGTCATTCTTTCAATAAATTCTTGGACATAGACATTATGAGCAAGGTTTTCATTGCAATATTTATGTATGACGGAATTTTCAGATTTGTTGAGAGTAAAATCATACTTTTCAATCAAAGAAGCAACTTCATGAGCACCCTTAAAAACGACAAATTCTTCAATTTGTTCGATATCATAGTAACTATAAACACCCTTTGCATAAGAAGATAAGATTTCATTATCATTGAACTCACATAGGTAGGGAAGGTGTTTTTTAGGGCCCTTAGAGCAACAAGTAAAATCACACATTTCACAAAGATTCAAAGCATAGCATAGCAGACTATTTATATGATACCGTAAGAGTCTCCCTTTTTCAGACAAACGATGACACACAAAATGAGCATCTAAAGATTTCCCATCAACTAGGCTAGTCGGGGTTTCAGCACGAGCGCATAAGGATCGAAGATGATCCAAGTAGAACACTTTAAGTGGGTCCATAACAATAGACTTCTAGCAAGCAAAGATGCAAGCAAATATAAGGCACATGGTAACACAAGCAAACAAGAAGCAAGCGGAAAAGAGAGGCGAATAAAGCGGCAAGGGTGAAGTGGGGAGAGGAAAAGCGAGAGGCAAATGGCAAAAAATGTAATGCGAGAGATAGGGATTGTGATGGGTACTTGGTATGGTTGACTTGCTTGCGTGAGCCTCCCGACAGGCGCCTAAATTCTTCTTGCTACCTCTTGAGCACTACGTTGGATTTCCCCGAAGAGGAGAGGATGATGCAGCAAAGTAGCGTAAGTATTTCCCTTAGTTTTTGAGAACCAAGGTACCAATCCAGTAGGAGACCGCGCACAAGTCCCTCGTACCTACACAAAACGATAGCAACTCACAACCAACGCGATTAGGGGTTGTCAATCCCTTCACGGTCACTTACGATAGTGAGATTTGATAGAGATAATATTTTTGGTACTTTTGGTAGATAGATTCAGAGTAAAAAAGTAAAAGCAAAGTAAAAACAAAGCAAGTAAATAAAGTGATAGAGATTGATATGATGAGAATAGACCCGGGGGCCATAGGTTTCACTAGTGGCTTCTCTCAAGAGCATAAGTATTCTACGGTGGGTGAACAAATTACTGTTGAGCAATTGTCAGAATTGAGCATAGTTATGAGTATATCTAGGCAATGATCATGTATATAGGCATCACGTCCAAAACAAGTAGATCGAAATGATTCTGCATCTACTACTATTACTCCACTCATCGACCGCTATCAAGCATGCATCTAGAGTATTAAGTTAAAAATAGAGTAGCATGCTTAAGCAAGATGACATGATGTAGAGGATAGATTCATGCAATATGATAAAAACCCATCTTGTTATCCTCGATGGCAACAATACAATACGTGCCTTGCAACCCTTTACATCCTTTGGGTAAGGACATCGCAAGATTGAACCCAAAGCTAAGCACTTCTCCCATTGCAAGAACTACCAATCTAGTTGGCCAAACCAAACGGATAATTCGAAGAGACTTGCAAAGATAACTCAATCATACATAAAAGAATTCAGAGAAGAATCAAAATATTTCCCATAGATAATACTGGATCATAAACCCACAATTCATCGGTCTCAACAAACACACCGCAAAAAGAAGATTACATCGAATAGATCTCCACGAGAGAGGGGGAGAACATTGTATTGAGATCCAAAATGAGAGAATAAGCCATCTAGCTACTAGCTATGGACCCGAAGGTCTGAAGTAAACTACTCACACTTCATCGGAGGGGCTATGGTGTTGATGTAGAAGCCCTCCGTGGTGGATGCCCCCTCCGGCGGAGCTCCGAAACAGGCCCCAAGATGGGATCTCGTGGATACAGGAAAGTACGGCGGTGGAATTAGGTTTTTGGCTCCTGTTTTGATCGTTTGGGGATACGTAGGTATATATAGGAGGAAGGAGTACGTCGGTGGAGCTTCGAGGGGCCCACGAGGCAGGGGGCGCGCCCTCCACCCTCGTGACCGCCTCATGGCTTTCTTGACGGAGGGTTCAAGTCTCCTGGGTCTTATCTGATGAGAAAATCACGTTCCCGAAGGTTTCATTCCATTTGGACTCCGTTTGATATTCTGCTTTCTTGAAATACTTGAAAAAGGCAAAAAACAGCAATTCTAATTTGGGCCTCCGGTTAATAGGTTAGTCCCAAAAGTAATATAAAAGTGGAAAATAAAGCCCATTATAGTCCAAAACAATAGATAAAGTAGCATGGAGCAATCAAAAATTATAGATACGTTGGAGACGTATCAAGGCCCCCAAGAGGAGGATACCAGGGAAATACATTACCTGATGAGTAGGATAAAGTTACTGGCCAACTCCGGACTGACGATAGTCGAGGTTATGGCAATATGCATAATACGGGGAGTGCAACCACTTCAATATCGGGGAAGCCCATGTGGCACTTCAACGGGAAGATGATGCCACCCGTTGTGGCCGTAAGGGTCCGGACTCCGCCATTTGCTCCGCAAGGATATTGTCCGATTTGTACAAAGGGGAAGAGGAGGAATTCCTTCACATCAAACCGCGAGAGGGATTCTCCATGTACAACCCCCCCCCCCCCAAACTGGGTAAGTTGTCGTTCCGTTCCCTACGTCACTTATTGTGGCGTTCTTTGCTAAGATCATCTGCCTCGATATTCCCGAGCAGGAACTGAGGAGGGTCGTAGAAAGAATCTGCAGCCCCTCCCCGCAACCGGAGGACCCCGGAAGGGCCCTAGATCCAGGTCTCGAAGAATATCCGGATATTACCGTGGAGCTCGTCAACGGGATATTTTATCAAGCGAGCTGTGATGGCGCCTCAGTGGCCATTACTGCCGACTATCCCGGGCCGCTTCCTACGTCGCGCGTAAGCCAAGTCAAAAAACTCTATCCTCCGAAGAGGACTCCCTTCAGATGTCATGCCTTACCCTTGAAGTGTCGTGTTTTTGCAGAGACGACGATCGGAGCGTGGGGCCGAGCCCCTAGGGACTCGTCGGCCAAGGGTGTCCGGATCGGGCAGGCTCAAGAGGAAGGCGGTAAGGGTCGACTCACCGCTACAGAGGTAAGACAAAAACTTGTGCTATGATTATGGTATTTTGAAGTATGACAGAACCCTTTGTGTTCTGGCAGGAAGAGGAGCAGCCGGGCTATATCCAGGGATCCTGCCAACCACGCCTCCACCAGCCGGATTCCAGAACCAGCTTCGAGAGCGGAGGCGGGAGTGGGGCCGATGCTGCATAGTTCTCCAACAGAGAATGCGGATATGCTCTCAGCCACGAATTCCGAAGTAGAGAGCGCCATAAATCACCGGCGCCGACGGGCCGTACTTCGGAACAACATCTTTTCCGAAGAGGCATTTAACGGCTTCAATTCGGGAGACGCATACATCCGAGCTGCTCAAGGCAGGCTTGCCCGAGCGACGGACTAGTATACCAAAGATATATGGGTAAGAAAATTTGATAAGCATGTGTAGCAGTAGCCCCTGAGGCTTGAAACGGTTGGAACAACTGTTTTAAGGATCAATTTATTCACAGGTCCTTGTAGATAAGAATGAGCAATTGTCTCGGGAGCTGGAGGAATGCAAGGCAGAACTCAGGGCTGCAGTAGCCAAGTTATAGGAACCCCAAAAGCCCTCATCTGGTAACAATTGTCACAATTGTGCGAAGATGCACCGCTTAGTAAATGGCTGATATGACAAGTCTAACGGAAAATTTTCTCGCAGACAATCCCGGGTGAATCCGGAGGGCATAAGAGAGGACGATCACATCTCAAAAGGCAGCTGGAGGCTGGCGGCGCATTCTTACGCGAAGTTCGGCAGAGAAGAACGATCTTCAAGATGCCAAAGTCCAGCTGGACGTGGAGTTAAAAGATCTCCGCGCCACCGGCGGACTCCGTGAAGGAGAACAAAAGGCTTCGACGCGGCATTTACGGTAAATGCCTAGACGAACTGTAGTATAGTTCGGCGAGGAAGTATATTGAAAGAATTTTGCTTGCAGGAATGTTAACGGGTCGCCCTGAGGAGGAGATGCCCTCATCTGCAAGTGATTTACTGCAAGACCTTTTGCAACTGCACGAGCGAGCTCGGCAAGTGATGCAGGGTGTTGCTCAGGCTTTGTGGCCGTCAAGCTTGCTGCCGAATGGCATGGGGGAGCTTGTGGATATGCTTCAAGGAGCACGACGGCGCTTCCAACTGTGGAAGGTGTCCGCTTGCCGGCAAGGCGCAAGAGAAGCCTGGGCTATGGTGAAGACGCGCTACACCAAGCTGGACCCGAACCATATGGCTGAAGTAGGGCCGGCGGGGTCCGATGGGCAAGAAATTCCCATGAGTCCGGTATATGACCAGGTAGCGTTAGCCGCTAAGTATTCTCAACATGATTGTAAGCTAGATAGCATGTTGAACGGTATAGAGGAGGAATATAGTCAGTCCAAGTGACTGTGTAATTTTAATGGACATAATTAGCCCCTAGCCGGATTGAAATCATTTGTCATGGCGGACCTTTTCGCTTCAGCCCCCGGATCCTATAGTCCGGGGTGTGTCCGAATACCCGCCGATTATACAAAACCGGGTATGTGTGGACACCAAAGGGGGTCATAAGTGCTTGAACGGACAAGTACCCAACTAGTTATGTTATATTACATGGATAGTAAGAAACATCTTCCAAGGAGAATAGTTCCGTTAGGGGTTCCTTTCCCTGGGTAAGCATGCGACAATGCACATGTCCGGACTACAAACGATTGCGCAGGATACAAAACTTCTGGGGATTTGCGTTATAACAAACAAATACATCTTTTGTTCACCGACCGAATATTCTCTTAAGGAAGCTAATTTTCGGCTTCACCCAGTCTGAGGTACACATCCGGCTGAACTGGCAGTAACAATCGCAGAGGTGCTCCCCTTATGCCCTAGCCGAATTAACGGGAACGTAGGGCATAAACACAAGAGCTAGGCAACCCAGCTTGGCAACATCTTAAGTCATATCGATGCATATAATGGTGAAGAAAAGGCACATATGGAAAAAGAATGCATATGTGATGGGCAGAAAGCCATGTGAGTAATTATTTTTAGCTTCCGTATAGGAAGCCCCCAGGTATTACGTACACACTTAGTGCGGTCGGAGTGATCCGGAAACTGCGCCGTATTGAATACTTTGTGTGAAGAGAGAAAAATGTCGAGAAAGGAAAAGGGATGGAGCATAATTAAAAAGGAGGGGTTAGGAGACGAACATCGAGTTCGGCGCTAGGCGTAGAATCTCCGGAGTCCGCCGCGTTCCATGGGTTCGGCTTGAGTCTCATTATCGGATGCATTACGTGGCGGTACGCTCCTCCGGTGAGAACTTTGTCAATGACGAAGGGACCCTCCCACTTGGGTTTGAGCTTGTCCTTCTTCTTCTCCGGTAGGCGTAGAACGAGCTCGCCAATATTGTAAGTTTTGGCACGCACTTTTCTGCTTTGATATCGTCGAGCCTGTTGCTGATAGAATGCGGAGCGGGCTTTTGCGACGTCACGCTCCTCCTCCAGGGCATCTAAGTTATCCTGCCGATCTAACTCGGCTTCCTTCTCTTCGTACATGCGTACACGTGGCGAATCATGTATTATGTCGCAGGGTAATACTCCTTCCGCGCCGTACACCATAAAAAATGGTGTATACCTGGTGGTGCGATTTGGCGTGGTCCGCAGCCCCCAGAGTACGGAGTCGAGCTCCTCGACCCAGTGCGTATCCGACTCTGTCAAGGATCGCATTAGTCTGGGTTTGATGCCGCTCATGATGAGACCATTTGCCCGCTCTACCTGGCCGTTTGTTTGGGGATGGTAGATGGAAGCGTAATCGAGCTTAATGCCCATTTTTTCGCACCAAGTTTTCACTTCGTCGACTATGAAATTTGAGCCATTATCAATGATGATGCTGTGGGGGACACCGTATCGGTGTACGACCCCGGATATGAAGTCAATTACTGGTCCGGATTCAGCCATTTTGACTGGTTTAGCTTCTATCCATTTGGTGGATTTGTCCACCATGACCAATAAGTATTTTTCTTATGGCTTCCCCTTTAAGAGGTCCGACCATATCCAGCCCCTGCACCGCAAAGGGCCAAGTTATGGGGATTGTTTGGAGAGCGGTAGGGGGCATATGACTCTGATTGGCAAAGAGCTGGCAACCAACGCAATGTTGGACAAGGTCCTGCGCGTCTGCTCGGGCCGTCGGCCAATAGAAACCTGTACGGAAGGCCTTGCTGACTAATGCTCGAGCCGCGGCGTGGTGCCCTCCCAGTCCAGCATGGATTTCAGCCAAGAGCTG
The DNA here is from genome assembly GCA_021605145.1 of Aegilops bicornis. NCBI lineage: Eukaryota > Viridiplantae > Streptophyta > Magnoliopsida > Poales > Poaceae > Aegilops > Aegilops bicornis. The sequence continues at coordinate 187,724,677 of CM038674.1, forward strand.
CCGCCCTTCCTCTTCGGAGATGCATCTTTGGAGTACTCCAGTAGCACTTTTCTTGTAAAGTTCCCCTTCGTAGACTTTGTAAGCTTTAGAGTGCCGGACAATGCAGCGTGCTTCATTTTGGTCTTCGGGGAGCTCCTGCCAATTTAGGTAGGCCAAGAAAGGCTCGGTCCACGGGGCGATTACAGCCATGATTTCATGGGCCGAGGACGTTATTTCGGTGGTAGAACCTCTGACTATGTCTGATGGTTCGGAATCTGGGGGTGTATTCGGATCCATGCTAGTATTGCCGGACTCCCCTTCCCATACTACGGATGGCTTGAACAGCCGTTCCAAGAATATGTTAGGTGGGACAATGGTCGTTTAGCGCTGATGCGAGCGAGGACGTCCGCCGCTTGATTGTTTTCTCGGGCCACATGATGGAACTCGAGCCCCTCTAACCGAGCTGACATCTTGCGGCGTTACGGTAGGCCGCCATTTTCGGATCCTTGGCATCAAAATCTCCATTTATTTGTGATATTGCGAGGTTTGAATCCCCGCGCATTTCTAGGCGTTGAATGCCCATAGAGACTGCCATCCGGAGACCGTGCAACAGAGCCTCATATTCGGCTCCATTGTTGGAGTCTGTGTATAATATTTGGAGGATGTACTGGACCGTGTCTCTGGTGGGAGACGTCAGGACTACACCTGCTCCCAATCCGGCCAGCATTTTAGAGTCGTCGAAGTGCATGATCCAGTTTGAGTATGCGCCGTACTCTTTAGGGAGTTCGGTCATTCATTCGACGAAGTCAGCCAATACTTGCGACTTGATGGCCCGCCGTGGTTTGTATGTTATGTCGAACGGAAGGAGCTTAATGGCCCATTTGGCAATCCGGCCCGTAGTATCGCGGTTATTTATTATGTCATTGAGTGGTACTTCGGAGGCCACCGTGATCGAACACTCTTGAAAGTAGTGTCGTAGCTTCCGGGATGCCATGAAAACCGCGTATGCTATTTTTTGATAATGTGGGTATCGGGATTTGCATGGAGTTAGGACTGTGGATACGTAGTACTTGAGCGGGAATTTGTATCCGTCAGCCTCTCGTTCAACAACGAGTACTGGGCTTACAACTTGGTGTGTTCCAGCTATGTACAGCAGCATAGGTTCGTCAATATTCGGCGCTGTTAGATTACTGGCCAATAAGGTCTTTATTTCATCCAGTCCGGCCGCGGATGCGTCCGTCCACACGAAGTGTTCGGTGCGCCGAAGAAGGCGGTAAAGAGGTAATGCCTTTTCTCCTAATCTGGAGATAAAGTGGCTGAGAGCAGCCACGCATCCGGCTAGTTTTTGGATGTGCTTGAGGTCTGTTGGTATAGCCAACTGTGAAAGAGCTCGGATCTTTGCCGGATTCGCTTCAATTTCTCTATTGGAAACGATGAAGCCGAGTAGCTTCCCCGAGGGGACGCCGAAAACGCATTTTTCCGGGTTCAGCTTGATGTCATATGTCTGGAGATTGTCGAATGTAAGCCTCAAGTCATCTATTAGGGTTTCGACGTGTCTTGTTTTTATGACCACGTCATCCACTATGCCTCAACTGTTTTGCCGATTTGCTTTTCCAGGCATGTTTGAATCATGCGTTGGTAGGTTGCGCCGACGTTCTTAAGCCCGAAAGGCATAGTGTTGAAGCAGAAAGGGCCATATATGCGTTCTGAAAAGTCATTGCAGCTTGGTGGAACTCGACATCTTTATTTGATGGTATCCGGAGTATGCGTCGAGGAAACACAATGAAGTCGTGTCCTGTTGTGGCATCAATGATTTGATCGATGCGAGGGAGGAAAGGGATCCTTGGGGCAAGCCTTGTTGAGGTCTTTAAAGTCGACACATAGGCGCCAGGATTTGTCCTTCTTTGGTACCATTACCAGGTTTGCCGGCCAATCCGGATGCTTGATATCTCTGATGAATCCAGCCTCGAGTAGTTTAGCTACCTCTTCCCCCATGGCCTGCCGTTTGGGCTCTGAAAACCTTCTTAGAGTTTGCTTGACCGATTTGTATCCTTTTTGTATATTGAGGCTGTGTTCAGCCAATCTGCGTGGGATGCCTGGCATGTCCGATGGGTGCCGGGCGAAGATGTCCCAATTCTCGCGTAAGAAGTCTCGCATGATCTGGCGCCCATCGCGGGCTCGGTATTGTCGGCGGAAGCTGTCTTTGTGGGGTCCGTTGGATGGACTTGGAATTTTACTATCTCGTCTGCGGGTTTAAATGAGGTGGACTTGGGTCGCTTGTCGAGTATCACATCGTCCTCGCCCACGGTGGCCCTTGATGTTGTTAATTCTTCGGCTGCTAGGGCCTCAGATAATGCCTCCAGGGCTAGTGCTGTGTTTTGTTTTCGGCGTGAAGTGCGACGTATGGATCACTGGCTAGAGTGATGATTCCATTAGGCCCAGGCATTTTAATCTTCATGTACCTGTAATGGGGTATAGCTTGAAAGCTCGCAAACGCGTCCCGCCCTAAAAGGGTGTGGTATCCGCTGCTAAAAGGGGCCACTTGGAATGTGATTTCTTCGGACCTATAATTTTCCGGGGTGCCGAATACCACGTCGAGTGTGAGTTTTCCTGCACACCGCGCTTCCCGACTAGGGATAATTCCCCTGAAGGTTGTGCCGCTTTGTTCAATGCGGCCTTTGTCAATTTCCATCTTGCTGAGTGTCTCTTCATAGATCACATTTAATCCGCTTCCGCCATCCATGAGCACTTTAGTGAGCCGAAAGCCATCCACGATTGGGCTAAGAACCAGAGCGGTTGGTGCCCGGACAGTCCGGAATCTAGGTTCGTCACTGGCATTGAAAGTTATAGCAGTGTCGTTCCAGGGGTTCATTTTGGCCATATGGCAAACTTCCGCAGAGCTTCAATGAGCTCGCTTGTGTCTACTGTTTGAGGCAAAAGTCTCAAAGACTGTTAGTACCGTATTGTGCTAGTTGGCGGGATGTTGTTCTGTAAGAAGATCCTCGCCACTTTTCGCAACCTGCCGGAGTATCCAACATGCCCTGAGGCTATGAGTTGGTGTTGTGTCCGGGGTGCCGTGGAGTTTACATGGCCCATTGAGCCATTTTTCCAATACGGTTCCCTGCCCTGGGGTGGGCTTTGGTTTCTTGGGGATTGGATCGGCCGACTTACGAGAGTTCGCCCGTTTAGTTCGGACAAAGGTTTTGGTGAAAGCCGGACTGTCCCAAAATTCAGCTTGAGTTTTCCAGACGCTTTCCATCGCACAGTACTTCTGTACTATGATTGCTAAGTCCGCAAAGCGTACTATGTCACGGCGACTTATAGCATTAAGGATTCCTTTGTCCGTGCAGTTTTTGCAGAAGAGCGAGACTACGTCCTCCTCGTGGCAGTCCTCGACTTTGTTTAGCGCAAGGAGGAATCTAGCCCAGTAATGATGTACTGTCTCCTGTGGCTTTTGCCTGATATGGGAGAGACGATTTAAGTCCGCATGGGTGGTTATAGCTGAATCCGGATTCCGATCCGATCTAGCACCCCGGGGCATGGAAGCTTTCGAGTTCAACAGCTCGGGACTCGGGACGCTGCCTGATTTTTCCGGCCCCGTGCCCGGTTCTAAGTCCGGGACCCGGGTCATATCATCCCAGGCGGGTGTCCGCTCCGGAGCTCGGCGATCCGGACATAATTCGTCCTCAAAATAGAGGGATACTCCTTGTGTGGTTCCTCCGATACCTCTATCTCATGGGTGGCCGGCGGGGATTTAATGTCCATCTGGTCGGGTTTAAGCCCGATTCGGTCATAGTCTGTTGCGACTCCCAAAGCGGTGATGCGATCCGAGAGCTCATTAAGAGAAGAGAGCTCTATCGGATCCATCTGTTCGGCGAGTTCCGAATTGATGTGAAGTTTATGCGTGATGACCCAAGAGGCCAACGTCGGCGCGACAGCCGGTGGGGCGGCCATGACGAAGCCGCCTAGTCGGAGAGTTTGGCCTACATCCAGAGCCCCCCCTGCGATAATGTTGTCCCTGACGACGAGACGAGCCATCGAGCCTTGCGGCGACGACACAGAGGAACTCTCAATGAAAGCACCAATGTCGGTGTCAAAACCGGCGGATCTCGGGTAGGGGGTCCCGATCTGTGCGTCTAGGCCGATGGTAACAGGAAGCAAGGGACAGATGTTTACCTGTGTTCGCCCTCTCGATGGAGGTAAAACCCCACTTCCTGCTTGATTAATATTGAAGATATGGGTAGTACAAGAGTAGATCTACCACGAGATTATAGAGGCTAAACCCTAGAAGCTAGGCTATGATGGTATGATTGTAATTGTGACCGGCCTTCTAAGGACCAACCTCTCCGGTTTATATAGACACCAGAGAGGGCTAGGGTTTACATGGAGTCGGTTACAAGGAAGGAAATATAATATCCGGATCGCCAAGCTTGCCTTCCACGCCAAGAAAAGTCCCATCCGGACACGGGCCGAAGTCTTGAGTCTTGTATCTTCATGCTTCAATAGTTCGGGCGTTGTATATAGTTCGGCTGTCCGGATACCCCCTAATCCAGGACTCACTCACCGGTGAAGACGGAGCCGGGCCTCCCCGAGGTGAAGACGGAGCACGGCGGCGACGTCGAGCTCGACGACGGCGCGGCCCTGGAATGGGCGCCATGACTCCACGAAGATGGCGAGGAGCGCCAGCAGCCGCCTGCGGCGCTTCAAGCAGCGCCGCCGGGGCCGCTACGTAGGAGGAGTCGTCGTCATCGAGGACAGTGACGACGATGACGCGCCGCCGCCACCAGTCCGCGTTGGGGACGCCGGTCAGGGGTCCACCAGGGACGGCCGCGTCAAGGAGGAGAAGCCCGACGACGACGACGGCGGCGAGGATGGCGGCGACGACAGCGACTACTGCGCGTTCAGCCAGTTTCTTTTTTAATGAGATATATTATGTAATAAAAATCCGCAACTATTATGTAATATATGCCGAACTTTGCCAAAATTTGCTATATATTTGCCTTTTTTTAACGCGCCTGGGGCGGGCGGCTAGGGACCAACTTGTTCCCAGGCCGATTTTTTGCGCCGGCTCACCCCCAGGCGGCGATTTTAGGCGCCCCCTGAGGGGCCAACGGCTGGAGATGCTCTGAAGCATTGCCCGTGTATGAGGTCACTTCCAAGAGGAGGAGGAAGAGTATGTAAATTCAATTAGCAGAGAATTGTAGTTTTAAGGTTGTTCAAATCCTAGTTGTAATAATTCTTCTTGAAAACCATTTTTGTAAATCTATGTTGAAATCGATGTTAAATTCTGGTAATGAAAACCTTCATTGTTGAGGTGGGGAAGGAAGATGTTTTTAGTCACTGACTAGCTAATTGCTCGTGCATTGCAAGAGAGGCATACATATTCTATTGGTTTGACATCATTATGCAAGTCCAATCATATCTGACATAAATCTTACGCCCATCATATTGTAGCTTTTGGTAAGATTTGATTTGACTCGAGTATAGATAGGGAAATGCAATGATTTTTTTTATTATTTTAGTAAAGGTTTTAATAAAATTTGATTTCATTGAGTTAATGCAGGATGTGGGAGAGAGGAGATCGATGGGAGGAAGAGTTGGACGTACTATCCACAACTCCCTTTAACAGTAGAGATAAAGCACTTTAGCTACATGTCAGCTGACTGAGTTTTAATGTTTGGGTCAATTGATTTTTTTACCGTTGATTGCTGCTTTAAGATGCGTGCTAGTGTTTTATTTTCTGGTGAGTGTGTTGTCCTGTATTGGGCTGGAGTTTTTTGATTGGCCCCTATTTTGGGTCAGTCGATTTCTTGTTGGGCTGAAGCCTGTTACGTGTTTTCCTATTAGGCTGTTTTTGTGTGTTTTTGCTTCTGTTTTTTTGTCGGTTTTTGTGGGTATATTTTGGATGTTGGGTGAATATAAAATACATATACACGTAAGTAATGTATAATATGTATAAATTGTAATTCTGTGAAAGATGCTCTATTATGTGCTTATTTCTTACATACTATTAAAATAGTAAAGTGTCACTAATTCATTTTTTCTTAGAAAAACTTCACTATTTTATTTTTCATTTAGTTTTACTTTTATTTATTTCTTATTTAATTGTAAAGTGTCACTAATTCATTCTTTCTTAGGAAATTTTCTTTATTACGAATATTTCACTATTATATGCTTATTCTTGCATATCAGAACAAAGCATAATTTATGTGTAAATTGTGTGCATTTTTTATTTTATTGCTTCCTAAAGTGTAATAGAAATGTCATTAAATATATTTTTAGAAAACTCATTGTTTTATTTTATTTTGCTTTTTGTTAAATTTAGTTTCTTCTTTAAGGGTAATGTGTATGTCATTCAATCCTTCCATGTTAGAAAACATTTTCTATGAAAATTCCACTATTGTATGCTTACTCTTTCATTTTGTAGAAAATGCAATTTCTATGTTAATTGTGTGTCATTATTTCATCTGCATTTTTCTTCTGTCTTTAAGGTTAATACTAATGCCACTAATACATTGTTTCTTAGAAAAATATTTTTATTTTTATTTTGTGATTCTGCTTTAGTAGTTACTTCTTTTCGGGTAATGCCAAAACCATGAATTTGTTCTTTATTGCAAACCTTCATTATTTAGTTTTTGTTTCATTTTATTTTTTCTTTATTGGTAATACCAATCTCAGTAATTCATTCCTTATTAGGAAACTTTCTTTCTAGTGAGAATGCTACTATTATATACTTTTCTTGAATATTATAAAAAATTACAATTTCTGTGTAAATTAAGTGCAATTTTCTCATTTTTTTTCCTTTCTTCTTAAATGGTAATACCGATGCCACAAATTCATTCTTCCCTAGAAAACTTCTTTATTTTGTTTTTGATTTAGGTTTTATTTTCGTTTATTTCTTCTTAAAGGGAAATGCCAAAGCATGTAATTCATTCTTCCGTAGAAAACTTCATTATTTTATTTTCATTTAGTTTTTTATTTTATTTCTTATTTAATTGTAGCTCAAGTGCCACCAATTCATCATTTTTTAGGAAATTTCCCTTATTGCAAGTATTTCATTATTATATGCTTATTCTTGCATATTAGAAAAGGCGTAATTTATGCGTAAATTCTGTGCAATTTTTGTCATTTATTTTTTATTTTCTTTCTTCTTAAAGTGTAATAGCAATGTCATTAACTCTTTTTTAGAAAACTTCAATGTTTTTATTTTCTTTTGGTTTTTGTTAAATTTACTTTTTTTTTCTTTAAGGGTAATGCATATGTCATTCATTCATTCCATCTTAATTTTTTTTATGAAAAATCCACTATTGTATGCTTACTCTTGCATATTATATATTTCACTATTATATGCTTATTCTTGCATATTAGAAACAAACGCAATTTATGTGTAATTTGTTTGATTTTGTAGGTTATGTCTACTTCCTCCGTTCCCAAATATAAGTCTTTCTAAAGATACCAACAAGTGACTACATACGGAGCAAAATGAGTGAATCTACACTCTAAAATATGTCTACATACATCCTTATGTTGTAGTCCATTTGAATGTCTAAAAAGACTTATATCTAGGAACGGAGGGAGTAATATTTAGGTGCCTTGTGTGATGATTACTAGACAAGTAGACATAAATGAATTATAATTATGGGTTTAAATAGTACCCTTTTCTCTCTCTTCAATGATATATATGTATGTATGTGTGTATGTATGTATTTAAAAAATGTATTCTATGTATGTAAGTAAAAGTATATATATATATATATGTGTGTGTGTGTGTGTGAGTGCACATATAGTCGCTAACAGTTGCATGCAACACACCCATTTGTATAATGACTGTGATGGGTGTTTTTCATGTGATGAATTAACTTATTAAATGCTAATGACCAATGCTTAATTAACCAAATATTGCACGTGTCCCACCCATGGGATCGAGGAAGAGGATAAGGCTAGTCGTAGTGGGAGTAACTTAGGTAGTAACATAGTGCATTTCAAAAAAAATTTGCTTTCGTGGCAACTAGTTAATAAAAGGTGGTAACATAATATGTTACTGTAACATAGCGCTTCCCAAGACAAGATGAGTCTACAAGTTAATAAATGAAGTCATCCATAATACTACTATTATGTTACTTTGTATTATATGACACTAGTCTAAATTACTCCTCACTATGACCAGCCTAAGGGCATGTACAGCGACGTCCACTCAGCCGTCTGTAAGACCTGCCATATTGGATATTTTTCTACGTGAAGGGTTGAGAGGGAGGAAAGAGAAGGAGGCTGTCTGCAATTCGGCAGACGGTCGATAGCCCAGAAAAATCGCTAGCTATCGATGGTCTATTCCCGTTGTACGCTCAGCCGTCTGTAGCGGGTCGTTCCTTCAGCTTTACTGCCGCGTTTTTATCATCAATGCTCCCTATTTTTCTGTGGCCTTGCAGTCTTACAGATAGCCAAAGAGACGGCCTGTTGTACATGTTGTTTTTACGTCTATCTACAACTGACGTGGAGGACTGCTATAGACGGCCGGTATCTAAATTGATGTACTCCCTCCGTTCGTGAATAAGTGTACATCTAGATTTTATCCTAAGTTAACGTTTTAAAATTTTGACCAACTTTATTGAAAAAAGTAGCAGCATTTATGACACTAAATTAGTATCACTAGATTCATTTTTAAATATACTTTCATAATATATCAATTTTATGTCATATATGCTACTACTTTTTTCTACAAAGTTGGTCAAAGTTTTAAAACTTTGACTTAGGATAAAAGCTAGATGTACACTTATTCGCGGACGGAGGGAGTACATGCCCTAAGGTAGGTGGGGGCAAGAGAGAGTCCGTTCAAGGAGATTGTGCAGTTGTGTGCATGCATGCATGCATCGCAAGGAAGTGGACAACAGGCTGGCCCAGCTCTGCGTACCATGCTGATGCAGATGTGATCTCGAGACCGATCCATCCACCGGGCTCTCACGCTCCGTTCGAGGAGAGAGCAGAGAGCAGATCGACCGCAACAAATTAATGGTCAGTCGATTGACACAAATTATATTTTTAGTCGATTGATCTCTAGCTAGATGTTAGCGTCCAACTTGATCTAGCCCACACTCTACTTACGTTCTGGACGTTTATGCGCACATGGGCCAACATTCAGCGAAGAGCCCACTCCATCCCAAAAGCCCGGACTGAAAGGAGGAGGGATACTCTCCCTTATAAGTTGGTCATGGCCTCCTTCCGTAAGCGAGGTGGGACTAAACCAAGCCAGCCTTCACCGGTGGACAGCAGCCCTAACATCACATCCCCCTGAGAAGCCCCTCAAGAAGGCATGGCGATGCTGGCTCTGATACCACGATGTTAGGTGTCCGATTTACTTTCTCATTCACTTCGTTACAGATACAGATCGAAGGTCGAGCTCTCTGTCTTGGTTACAACTCGGAAAGAACGAAAGAAGAAAAGTAAAAGAAGCCAGCCGTGTCGTTGCCGTGTTCCTGATCCAAGCCCGGATGCTTCTCTCCCTGCACTTCCTCTCCTTAAGTAGTGTTCAGCCAGGAGGGTCCCACGTACTTGCGATTAGGTTGAATAAGTCGACGTGGCCGGCCAGTGATGCGCCCTTCTCCCTGATTGGTTGGTGTCGCTGAGTCAGCTGCCAATCGATGACCACTCGCCCCGCTGCTGCTCTTCTCTGCTGCCTGGGCCGCTTTCTTGTCGTTGGCACTTGGGACGCCCCCCCTTGTTGAGCCGCGGCTTGCCCCCAAGCTGCCACATTTGGGAAACGCTCTTTCAAAGCAATGTTATCTTCCCAAGTAGCGTCGAGGACAGCAGGGTCAGACCAGCGGACGAGGACTTGCTCACGACGCCCCGTAGGTGTTTGGTGCCACTGACGCGTGATGATTTCCACCGGTATAAGAACATTGTCAAAGGGTTGAGGCAGCTCTGCAGATGCCGTAGTGCCTGGGGACAGAGCAAGACGGAGCTGTGAAACATGAAAAACGGGGTGTACCTTTGATCCTTCAGGCAAGTCCACTTTGTAAGCAACAGGGTTGATCATTTGCAACACTCGAAAAGGTTCAAAATATTTGAATGCCAGCTTGTGATTTGCCCTGCGTTCCACTGATGTTTGCACATATGGTTGCAGTTTGATGAAAACTGAATCACCCGGTGTGAAAGTTCTGTAGCTGCGCTTCTTGTCGGCTTGTGTTTTCATGATGTTGCGGGCTCGACTGAGGTGCTGTTGCAGAATCTGTTGCATCAGTTTGCGTTCCTCGAGCCAGTCCTTGAGAGCAGGAACTTTGCAAGTCGACGCAGCTTCAATCCCCCAATGACGTGGTTCGTGACCATACAGAGCAGCAAAAGGGGAGGTGTTTAGAGCAGAATGGAAACTCGAGTTGTACCAAAATTCCGCGAGGGAGAGGTATTGACTCCATTTGTTCGGACAAGCATGGATGAAACAGCGCAAGTATACTTCCAAACATTGATTGACGCGTTCCGTTTGTCCGTCAGTCTGAGGATGATACGGAGTACTCATGTTCAGTTCAGTCCCGATGATCCTGAATAACTCCTTCCAAAAATTACTGGTGAACACCGGGTCACGGTCTGAAATTATGGCTGCAGGAAGGCCATGGAGTTTGTATACATTGTCAAGGTATGAGTGAGCTACCTTGGCTGCGGTAAATGGATGGCTGAGAGGAAGGAAATGAGCATATCGAGTATACTTGTCCACAACCACCAGTATGCAATTGTATTTGTGTGACTGTGGTAGACCATCAATGAGATCCATAGTCACCACTTGCCAAGCTCCTGCAGGTAATGGCAATGGTTCAAGTAACCCTGGGTACTTAACCCGTTCTGGTTTAGCCTGTTGGCAGATAGTGCAAGTTTGCACATACTGGCGAATCTGCTCTTTCATCTTAGGCCAGGCAAATAGATGGCGCATTCTTCTGTAAGTGACTGGGAACCCCGAGTGTCCTATAGAGTTGTCATGGAAGGCTTGTAAGATCTTCTGCTGAAGTTCTGGTGCACCACCCAGCCACAATCGGCCTCGAAAGTATAGGAGACCTTGAGCAACGGAGAATCTGTTTTTGGGATCGGGTCTGACGGCTAGCTTTGCAAGGATGTTCTGCACTTGGGTATTGTTGGTGTAACTTGCCATGACTTCATCCAGCCAAGCAGGTTTGCATTCAGATATAGCATTCAGGTGTGTGTCAGGATGTCGACGACGAGATAAGGCATCAGCAACATTATTTGTTGTTCCTGGTCGATAACAAATTTTGTATTGCAATCCCAGCAGTTTGGTGAATGCCTTTTGCTGCCAGGGAGTCGACAATCTCTGGTCATCTAAATGCACCAAGCTTCGCTGATCTGTTCTGACGATGAACTCCCCGGTTTGAAGATAGGAACGCCACTGGTCAACCGCCATGAGAATAGCGAGGCATTCTTTCTCGTAAGTCGAGAGGCCACGGTTCTTGGGGCCCAGGGGTTTGCTCATGTAAGCAATTGGGTGACCACCCTGATGTAACACTGCTCCTACCCCGTAATCACAGGCATCTGTATCGATCATGAAGGGTTTTGTAAAGTCTGGTAACTTAAGAACAGGAGCTGTTGTCAAACTGTTCTGCAGCAGATGAAAGGCAGTGTCTGTCTTGGATGTCCAAAGGAATGGCTGGTTTTTCTTGAGCAAATCGAAAAGAGGGCGTGCGATGATACCAAAGTGTTTGACGAATTTTCTGTAGTATCCGGCCAAACCAAGGAAACTACGGACCTCTTTGGCTGATGTTGGTGTAGGCCATTGCTGAATTGTACGAATTTTACCCGGGTTTGTGGCTACTCCCTCGGCACTTATCACATGTCCCAAATAGGCAATCTGTCTCTGTCCAAATGAGCATTTGGATTGCTTGACTTTCCAGTGGTCTGCACGCAGGAGTTGTAGGACTTGAGTGAGGTGTTGAATGTGATCGCAGAAGGTTTTACTGAAGACCAAGATATCATCAAAGAATGATACAACACAAACTCTCATGACTGGTTTCAGTGTTATTTGCATTGCGCCCAGAAAAGTTGCAGGACCAGCAGCCACTCCAAATGGCAGGACTCTATATTCCCAGTGCCCTGAGTGCGTCTGGAACGCTATTTTATACTCTTCTCCCTCGGCTAAACGTATCTGATGATAGCCAGCTCGTAGGTCAAGTGTGGAGAACCACTGTGCTCCCTGGAGTTCATCAAGTAGTTCATCAATTAGTGGGACAGGATATGTCATTGAATTCAGACATCTGTAGTCCACACAAAGACGCCAGGTGTCGTCCTTCTTTTTAACTAGTAGAGCCGGGGATGAAAAAGCACTAGAGCTCCTCTGAATAATGCCTGCATCCAACAATTCCTGGACCTGATGCTCGATTTCTGTCTTGAGTTCTGGCTTGTATCTGTAGGGCCGTAAATTGACAGGCTGAGCTCCGGGAATCAGGGGAATTCTGTGGTCACAACTTCTTCTTGGAGGTAGTGATTTAGGCTCTTCAAACACATCTGTAAACTGTTCCAGCACGCGCAAGATATCTTGTGGAATTGGTGTTTCAGTGGTACCATCCTCAGCTAAAGTAGATAAGTGAACCACATAAGCCACCGACCCCTGCTGGCAATTCTTCAGTAACTCGGAAGAAGATATGACAGAGCATTGTTGTTGTTGGGAAGAGGAGATCCCTTGAATTGCAACTTGTCCATTTGGTGTTGTGACTGACAGGTGCTGGGCTTCCCAATCAACTTGCATCGGGATGTGTTTGCGAGGCCAATCCATGCCCAGTATAGCGTCATAGGCCCCAAGTGAGATGACCTTGAAATCGGTGGAAAACTCATGGCCTTGAGTAAACCATGCGCAAGCTGGTATGTAACTGTGACACTGAATGATTCCCCCGTCGGCCACTTTCACTCTGCAGGGTGTGGGAAGATTGATCTGCCCTTGCAACTTGGTGGCCACTTGAGCATTGACAAACGAGGATGAACTGCCCGAGTCAATTAACAACAACATCTCACGGCCTTGAAGCCAAGCTTGAATTTGCATGACACCAGAATCTGAAGAACCGTCCAATGCCTGACGAGACAGTGTGCACAAATTCTCTTCATCCCCGTCAATTAATTCTGTGGTGATGTGCTCACCCTCTGAGTCACTAGCTATCATATCAAGAAGCTCTTCCACCACATGTAACTGAACCGTGGTTGGACATGTATGATCTTTTCCCCAACGTTCACCACACTTGAAGCACAACCCACGGGCTCTCCTGAAGGCTCTCAGTGTGTTCACTTTGGAGTTGTCAGTATTGGCTCGTGCTGCATCAGTGCCTCTGCAGTCTTCTGCTGTTATAGAGGCAGGTGCAGGTTTACTGAAGAATGTTGGGGTTGGGCTTGCACTGGCCGGATATGAACGCTGCATTTGAACAGACGAAGAGGGCTTCCATTTGTTGTGTTGCAGTAGCGCTTCGACGTCGGCTACTTCCTCTTGAAGTAAGGCCAGCGAACATGCAGTGTCGAGGTCCGGAGGTCTCTGAATGAGGACCACGGCCCGCAGATCCGCTCGAAGCCCCCTCAACAAAGCGTGTAAGGAAGAAAAATGGGTGAGTTAGCTCTGAGTAAGAGATCAAGTGATGCATCAGATTTTCAAAGCGCTCAATGTAATCTGCTACAGAATTGATTTGCTTAATTGCATAAAACTGACGAATCAGCATCTGGTGTTTGTCACGGCCAAAGCGCGTGCAAAGCAGAGCTGTGAATGAGTCCCAGTCCATTCCTGTCAATTTTCTCTGAACTGATTGCAACCAAATTGCTGCAGTGCCTGAGAAATTGAGTATGGCCATCGGTACCCAATACGATTTGTGTACTGCAAACATCTGAAAATACTGCTCTGCCAGTGTGCGCCACAGTTGGGGGTTGTCACCGGTGAAAACCGGGAACGCCATAGTGGGCGGCTGCTGCCCCATGGCCGAGATCATAGGTGCAGAGAGCGTAGGAGCAGGGAGGGCGACCGTTCCCGTGACCGGAGGGTCCGGCGGCGACTCGAAGGTCACCGACGGGGTTCCTCCGGGGAGATGCGTCCGCCGTGGCTAGCTAGCCCGTGGAAGTCGCCTGGCGCCGTGAAGAGGGGCGGCGGCGTCGGCGTTCCACCATAGGAAGACGCGGCTGCAGGGGACGCAGCCTGCAGCGCTGCGACGGCTATCTCGAGCTTGGCGAAGCGGGCTTCGAGCTCCGGTCGCCAGGCGGTCAACGCATCGATCCGCTCTGTTTGCGCATCGAGGGCCTTGAGGATGGAGTTGGACTTGGCGTCGGCGGCGGCGGCGCGTTCGTTGGACTTGGCGTCGGCCGCGGCGGCGCGCTCGTTGGCGTTGGAGTCCAACCGGTCGAGGTAGGCGCGTAGCTCGGGATCCATGCGCGCGATGAGTGCTGCCCGAGCCTGATGGTGGCGGCGTGTAGCGTCCAACTCGATCTAGCCCACACTCTACTTACGTTCTGGACGTTTATGCGCACATGGGCCAACATTCAGCGGAGAGCCCACTCCATCCTAAAAGCCCGGACTGAAAGAAGGAGGGATACTCTCTTCTTCCATAAGCGAGGTGGAACTAAACCAAGCCAGCCTTCACCGATGGACAGCAGCCCTAACACTAGTTCCGAGATAAAGCGGGTCTTATGTGACAATCCATTTTAAAGGCCACATTTTTATTGACTCTAATTTTGTGCGTTATCTCGACAGCCTCCTAGTGCACATCGAGCATTCATATGCATTACGACTGCAACGACTCCGCCAGTACATCTGCCTGTATACATGGTACCGGAGCTCGATCGGTCAACGTCAATTCGGTTTCTTTACCCGATGATTTTTTCTTCGAACCACAATAAAAGCCAGGACCAATGAAGCAAAGACGCGTTGCCGTACCACATACTTCGGCGCCGATGGATCGACGTCAACGAGGAAAATACCGTATAAAAATCGCAACGCCCGTTTTCTTGTTGCAATGAGTACATCACAATGCCACGGAAATGGACAAGAATGACTCTCGATCCATTCGAGAAAAATTT
Organism: Aegilops bicornis; assembly: GCA_021605145.1. Lineage (NCBI taxonomy): Eukaryota > Viridiplantae > Streptophyta > Magnoliopsida > Poales > Poaceae > Aegilops > Aegilops bicornis. The sequence continues at coordinate 187,739,689 of CM038674.1, forward strand.
CTGGCCTGGAACTTCCAGGAAACGACCAACACACGGATAATGTCTACATAATTGCAATACCATTTCGTACACGCTATGCTGACCAATTGGAAATAAACCCGGGTTGAATCAAGCGGAATTAGCTAAGAGCATCCGAGCAATGCCCGGGAAAGACAGGACAAGATTTATGTGACAAGGTTCTGTAAAAAAAATATTTATGTTCTTTAGAAAAAAAAAAGGATTTAGAGCATCTCTACCAGACCCCTTAAAAGCGGTCAAACCCGTAAAAAATAAGACATTTATAGTTTTGGTTGAAAAAACAGTCCCTAGCAAGTCCCATAAAGTTTGATCGACCCTTAAAAATTTTAAAATTTTAAGGGGCACCAAGAATCCATCCACGAGAACCTCATATGTACAGATTGGAAGGCAGTATACACTTTAACCCGTAAACGGTCAAACCTTGTCTGAGCCGATGCGTTGTCGCGTAACTGGACGGAATCAACCCGAAACTCGCTGGAATCTGTCGCCGCACATCAGAAAAGATCGCCATACGTCGAAATTTGTCGTTGCTGGTCCAAATTGTGGCCGGCTCGACCTTCACTGCCAAGACGAGTCCAACCACCGGCGGGGTGGAGCAGGCCGCCGGCGGCCCGAATCAAGGCGGGGCGGTGCCGGAGAAGGGCGAGAGAGGCACGACCATGGCGGGGGAAGCGCGAAATGGGCGGGCATGGCCGGGGCGGAGTGTGGCGGTGGCTGGCGTGGCCAGGGCGAAACGCGTCGGGGGCAGGTGCGGCTGGACGGGGCGTGCATGGTCGGGGCTGGACGGGCATGGCCGGGGCGGAGCGTGGCGGGGGCGGGCATGGGCAAGGCGCGGCGCGGCCGGGGGAAGCGCGGTCGGAACGGGATGATTGCTTGTTGTATCGTTTTGGATATAGTTCGTAATATAGTAGTATCTGTTCTTTTCGGTCCAGTTTCGCACCGTAAAAACAGTTTAAAGGACTTTTTAAACGTGTTTTTATGAATTGGCTTTTAAGGGATATGCTCCCAGGGGGTTGCATGCGTTGACCAGCCTCACATGGACTATAAAACATGCTGCTGCGTGCGCTTGTTGTCATCATATCCATGTACCTGGCAGCAGTCTAGCTCGGTACCTTGCAGCCTGCACTTGTCATCCTCGCTTGCACCATGGGGTTCGTGTACCGAATCGCGAGCCCGTCGGAGTACCTGGCCATCACCGGGTACGGCGTGGACGACGTGAAGCTGGCGAAGAAGGCGTGGATCGCGCCGGGGCAGCGGTGCGCGCGCTTCGACATCTCCCCGGTGAACTACACCTTCGAGGTGCAGGCGATGAGCGCCGAGAAGCTCCCCTTCGTGCTCCCCGCCGTCTTCACCATCGGCCCGCGCGCCGACGACGTCGAGTCCCTGCTCCGCTACGCCAAGCTCATCTCCCCGCACGACAAGCTCTCCCGCCACGTCAATGAGCTGGTCAAGGGCGTGATCGAGGGCGAGACGCGCGTGCTGGCGGCGTCCATGACCATGGAGCAGATCTTCCACGGCACCAAGTCGTTCAAGCAGGCCGTGTTCGAGAGCGTGCAGCTGGAGCTCAACCAGTTCGGCCTCATCATCTACAACGCCAACGTGAAGCAACTGGTGGACGTGCCGGGGCACGAGTACTTCTCCTACCTCGGCCAGAAGACGCAGCAGGAGGCCGTCAACCAGGCCAAGGTGGACGTGGCCGAGGCGCGCATGAAGGGGGAGGTCGGCGCCAAGGAGCGCGAGGGGATGACGCGCCAGAACGCCGCCAAGGTGGACGCCGAGACCAAGGTGTACACGGTGAAGCGCCAGGGGGAGGGCTCCAAGGAGGAGGCCAGAGTGACGGCGGAGGTGAGGGTGTTCAGGAACGAGAGGGACGCCGAGGTGGCGCAGGCCGACGCGGAGCTGGCCATGAAGAAGGCCGGATGGGAGCAGCAGGCGAGGGTGGCGGAGGTGGAGGCGGCCAAGGCCGTGGCCATACGCGACGCGCAGCTGCAGGTGGAGGTGGAGCGCACCAACGCCGCCAGGCAGACGGAGAAGCTCAAGGCCGAGCACCTCAGCAAGGCCGTCGTGGACTACGAGATGAAGGTGCAGCAGGCCAACTGGGAGCTCTACAACCGGCAGAAGGCGGCGGAGGCGCTGCTGTTCGAGCAGGAGAGGCAGGCGGAGGCGCGCCGCGCGACGGCGGACGCGGAGTTCTTCGCGCGGCAGCGGGAGGCCGAGGCCGAGCTCTACGCCAAGCGCAAGGAGGCCGAGGGGCTGGCGGCCATGGGAGAGGCCCAGAGCGTGTACCTGTCCTCCATGCTCGGCGCGCTCGGCGGCAGCTACGGCGCGCTCCGCGACTACCTCATGATCAGCTCAGGCGTGTATCAGGAGATGGCGCGCATCAACGCCGACGCCATCAAGGGGCTCGAGCCCAAGATCAGCGTGTGGAGCAACGGCTCTGCTTCCGAGGGTGGTGACGGTGCAATGAAGGAGATGGCCGGGGTGTACAGGATGCTGCCGCCGCTGCTGACGACGGTGCACGAGCAGACTGGGATGCTACCGCCGGCGTGGATGGGCACCCTCAAGGGCGGCACCTCCACGTCCAGCTGAGCTTGCCACGAAGCTTCAAGTACGTGCAGTCGTGCACCATATATATATGCCAGTGCGATCGTGAATGCGTGTGAGATACGTCAACATAAGGGTGTTTTATTTACTTCGGAAAACATGTACTACTCCTCGATTTGCTGGTGATGGTGAATAAACCAAACATGTGTCTACCTCTCATCTAAATGAAAAATAACTATAATCGTAAATAAAAAATAAAAAATAACTATGTCTCATCTAACTCCCTCATCTTCCACAACAAAAAAAAACCCCTCATCTATTTTTTTATATTTGTTTATAGAGGGAGCACATCGCTGAATTTTACGCAGATATTTGTTGGGATTTTTTCCTTTTATTTTTGTGTTTTTCTAACATAGTACTCCCTCCGTCCCAAAATTCTTGTCTTAGATTTGTCTAAATACGTATGTATCAAGTCACGTTTTAGTATTAGATACATCCGTATCTAGACAAATTTAAGACAAGAATTTTGGGACGGAGGGAGTACAAACGTAGATGCTTGCACGTACACCCATCTCTATGAACGCACACGAGAACCTCCGAGAGACAGAGTCGGCACATCATCGTGTGATTGACAAAGCGCCACAGAAACCTTCATAGTCGACGAAAAAGTCTCCTCCCACTAAACGTACATCGCCGAAAGGCCTGAAATAAATTCAGAAAAATACGAGCATAAGTGTCAAGTTTAGGACCTGAACCATGATGGACTGATGATACCATTGTCCTTCTAAAAATCCAATCCCAGGTTGGTCTGCCGTTTATTTTTTGTGTCTGATTAATCAAATAATGTAGGAGTTAGATGAGACAGAATTAGTAAATCTGTTTTTATTTTATGTCCCGTTGTAACGTACGGGAAATTAGCTAGTTATATTAATAATTAAAAAAGGTAAATACACCACAAGTCATAGAACTTGTACGTGACGGTCAGTTTGATGCATAAACTTGTAAAGTACGTGTTTTTGGTCATCGAACTTTTCCTTCTGTTTATATACGGTGCTTTCTACCGTATTCGACCGTATCATGTGCACACATGGCATGCCAGCATGGGCAGGGCCCACTGTCAGCGATGGGTAATCCACGTGCACTGTTTTTTTCTTCAGAAAGCACACTCACATTTTATTTGTTTACTCAAAAAATCCTAAAATAAATGAAAAATGTTGGACCCCGTAGGAGTCGAACACAAGACCTGCTACACGAGTTAAAATTGAAACCAAAACGAGAAATGGGAAGGCACCGGTTCGAACCTATGACCACATATGCTCGCCGCGTGTGCGAGCACCAACCATCCGGCCACAATGAGTTTAAAAAAATACCAGCCACAATGACATTTAAATAGATAAACACAATTTATCTTATGTATTCTTCTATTTATTTTTTCCATTTAAGAAAATTACTTATATTCTAGATAAACATTTTGGACAAATCAACTAGATTTTTGTTTGGATTCATGTAATTTCAAATTTTAAAATATAGACAAAACGAAATATAGTGCAGAATGAGTGTACGTATATTTTTTTGGGACAAATCAACTAAATTTTTGTATGAATTCGAATAATTTTAAATTAAAAATGTAGATAAAAAATTTATAGTGCAGAGTGAATGTACATAAATTCTTCTGGACAAATCACGAAATTTTCTTTTGAATTCAAATAATTTGAAATTCGAAAATCTAGATAAAAGAAATTATAGGTCAGAATGAATGTACGTAATTTTTTTGGACAACTGACCTAATTTTCTGATTGAATTCGAATATCTGGATAAATAAAATATAGTTCATAATGAATATACATCAATTTCACTTGGACAAATCAACTTAATTTTTTACAAATTCGAAAATCTGGATAAAAATTTATATGTAAAAAATGACGTACATAAATTTTCGGACAAATCAACTAATTTTTCGTTTGAATTCAAATAATTTAAAATTTAAAATATGGAAGGTAATATAGTGCACAATGAATATACACTTTTTTTGGGACAAATCATTTTTTAATTCGAATATTTTGAAATTTGAAAATCTAGAGAAAATGAAATATGGGTCAGAATGAATGTAAGTATTTTTTTCGGAAAAATCAACTTTTCTGTTTGAATTTCAAGAATCTATATCAAAATATAGTTCATAATGAATGTACCTAAATTTCTTTCAAACAAATCAGTGGAAATTTTGCTCGAATTTGAATAATTTTAAAGTGGAAAATCTAGATAAAAGAAAATATGGGTCCGAATGAATTTACGTAACTTTTGCCGTAAAAACAAACATTTTTTTAAATTCGAAATTTTTTAAATAAGAAAATCTAGATAAAAGAAAATGCAGTGCAGAATGAATGTACATAATTTTCGTTCGAACGAATCAGCGAAAATTTTGTTTGAATCTGAATAATATTAAATTTGAAAATCTGGAGAAACGAAAATATATTTAGAATGTGTACTTTTATCCAAGAGGTGATACACCTTAGTAGTCCAAGTGAAACAACAAGCACTATTAGTTTGGGTGGTTAGGTCGCTAGCGCCATTACAACTGGTCGCTTGTTCGAACTCGCTTCATCCTGGCCACACTGGCGTGCCGCGTAGGCAGCGAATACACCAACGTATGAAAAATGTGACCGTATTTGCACGCCCGTGAAAGTTTGATGACCAAAAACGTGTATTTTGCAGGTTTGCGCTAATTAAAAGGTAAAAAAGAACGAATGGAAATAAAAGAAAACGGGCTGACTCTTCTCTACGAGTCGGGCTGCCCCCTATCCCGAGGCCCGTTACTTCCTGGCTGGTCCCATAGTCTGGCTGATATTCCGCAGGAGTCGGCCACCGACCTCGATAGATAGAACGGCAGTTGCTAAAAAAAAAGATAGAACGGCTGGGCGAGCGGCACCGCCCTCTTCGTCGGACCCTCCTGCTGGCGACGATCATCAACCAGGTGCGTCTCTAGTCTCTACCGTTCCTTGCCCTGCCCTTCCCGCTGTGCAAAATCCAGCACCCAAACCCTAATTCAAGCTATTTTGTACTTCGATTTTCTGCAAAAAAAAAAAGTCATCGGATGTTTGGGGATTCCACCAAAATTGCTGTGGGAACCTTCGATGGGGACCTCAACCAAAACTTTCAAAGTTAGCGTTTTGCCTCGTTGCCGTCGAGTGCCGCATGTGGCCTCGACCCCTGTTCTCCGATCTGGAGTTCTGAACCTTGTGTAACTGTGTGGCTTTGCCGGTTTCTCGGCTAATGAAAATTCAGATTCAGGTGGCCTTTTTGCCCCCCGGTTACTTCCAAACAAAACAAAATTCAAAGTTGGTGTTTGGGGCTAAGTTTATATGCCGTCCCTTAGATTGTTTGGCCTGAAAATTTTACAGCATTGCTTTACTGACTTACTGTTGATAACCCTACAGTTTGCCTCCTGCAGAAAATAAAACTGCTTCAGTCTAAGAAAAGATGAGCAAGACTAAGAGGGGTGGCGACGATCGCACAGGAAGGTCACGTAAGAGCAGACGAGCTTGCAATAGTAAAGGAAGGGCAACCGAGCCGATGGCCTCATGTATGCTGCCTCTTCCTCTTTTATTAGCACCCCTTTGAATTGATTGATTTGTAAAAGTTTTACCACATTGCTTTACTGTTAGTGAATCCACATTTTTTTCCTTGTTTTTTTCCCCAAAAAATCATGCAGCAGTCTCGGAGAAGGTGCGGAAAAGTAAGAGGGGAGCTAAGAGGGGTGGCGATGATCTCGCAAGCAGATCGGATGAGAGGGATGGTGATCTTCTCCCAATATCACATAAGAGTACAATAGTTCGCGATGGTAAAGAAGTCGTAACCAAGTCGTTGGCATACTGGTTCTTCCTCTTTCATTAGCATTCCCTTGATTGATTTATGTAGGCGACAGTTTTACAATCAAGAGAATAACGTGTGGGCCATGGTTTTTAGAGAGGGTGAAAATGGGTTTGCTTGCACTGAAAAGACCAAAATACATTTGAGTCTCCACCATCTAGATCTGCATGCCAATCACCAGCACCCCTGTCCCTAGCAGTGGTATAGCAGCTGTCATGTAGGAGACCCTGATCGCGTGGCCCACCGCCTAGCCCCAGCTCCTGCTCTGGGCACGGCCATGTCATCATCCACGTAGTATGCCACATCAGCAAACCCACCCCAGGGGTGTCATTTAGACGGTTTTCAATACATCGGGGCAAAATTCCTGGAACCTGGTTTTCTAAGTGAGAGGTGAAGTAGGCTAGCGCCAATAATACAAGTTTAGCTTTTACTAGGTGAGGAGTACTTAATAACTATTCAACTAGTTTAGAACACATTCATTGTTTCAGTGCTATCGGATAGCGCAGTTACACAATGTTCTTGGGTATGTTCAAGTGGACCGACTTCTAATACTATGAATTGTTGCTGCTCAGGTTGTCATCATATAATCTAATACACCTACATCAATTATCCGCTGGATTTATGTGAATTTACTTGGCATGTATAGTAGCTAATATCTCAGTGCTAATTTCTTGACTTGTTGCACCAGTATACACATATGCTCGCTACAAGGAGCAGTTTGGGGATCTAGAGTCCATGGGTTACCCTGAGCCACCAATAACCATGCCAGATGGTGAGTTATTATTACTGACCCCCTTTTACAGCTCTGTTGTACAACTAACAACCACATCTATCTTCCATCAGATGATATGCTTTTGGTTAATACTTTCGAGGAGACTTTTGGCGACACATACCCTGAAGGTGATTGGCATGAATTCAGTAAAAAAGGCTCTTCCAACATAGATCGCTATGTTGTCGCGCTTGCTTCATTCAGTGGTGAGTTACAGTGAGCCGCATTTACCGTGTCATGTTTGTATTTGAGTCATCACTTGTTAACAAACCAAAAATCACACACAGGAGAGAAAAGGCATTTTGCACGCTCAGGGTTTTTCATCGAATGGAATGGATCTACGGTTATCCTGACATCGGCGAGCTTGGTCAGGAGTTCAAGTGACGAAAACAAGATTGATGAAAACTTTAGGGTTGGTCCATCCTCGTCATTCTTCGCATTGATTGCCTGTTCTTTCAAATCATTGCTTGAGTCTCACTGGATCATTTGTAGATCGAAGTGTTGCTTCCCAGGAAACGGCGCATAAAGGGCACGCTACAGCACTACAGTCTACACTACAACGTTGCTCTAGTCAGCGCCCAGGATTGTCGTGTTGTTCGTCCAGCAATTATTCAGCGTCTTCGGTATGTGTGCTCTAAAATAGCAGCCGTAGGGCGCTGTTTCGAATCAGGCGCGCTGATGGCCGTGATCGCGGAAGAGGTCACCTGGACAGGCACGCTTGAGTGCGTTTGCATTGAACGAATCTCACGTAGAATCACCAAGGTGCGTATGCTGTTGCTATTTCCTGCCTAGGTGGAAGTAAATTGTAGTACAGTAGTATCTATTTGGATTAGAAATTACAGCATGTCCTCCATGTCACCTTGCTAGGCTGGTATGGGAGGACCCCTTGTTAATTTGGACGGGGAAGTTGTCGGCATGGACTTCTACGACACGAGGATCGGAACCCCTATCGTGATGTGGGATCATGTTCAATGCATTCTGGAACATTTTTGTGAAAAGAGGTATGCCTGGCTAGCTTTCCTTTCTGGGCATTCAGGTGCTTGTCATACATGTTAAATTTTTTAACGAGGTTTTAAGGGTGTTTACGTACTTACTTACCTGGGCTGAATGTTTTAAGAAGCTTGCTGAACCAAGCAGGTTCAGTGAAGCATCATGAATGAGTGAATTCTATTACTACTAAATCTGTTTATCGGTATGTTTTGGCTGACAGTAAGGCCGGTGAAGTTGGCAGTGACAGTGGTGAGGCTTTCTGGAAAATAGATGGCGATTCCAGCGACAGGCTAAACAGGTATGTGTTGTTATCCGATACAGTTGACACTATTAAGCTATGGTTTCAATGTGCTCTTTTCTTTGGATAAATAATTATGAGATTATCACTACATACATACAGGTGGCCCGTGCCCGCGCCATGCTGGCGCAGTCGCGACGACGTGGACGCGGACAAGAAATCCGAGGAGGATGAGCTGAACCTCGAACCCCCGCCCCTCAGTGACAGTTTCGACTGGAGCTTCAATTTCTTCAACTATTTTGAACAGGAGCCGGGCTCTAAACCCTCATCCAGCCGCAGAAGCAACGAACCCCGCAGTAACCCATACATATACGGATACATAGATGGGGAGAGAGTTTTGCTTTCTGTTTGATAGTGCGTGTCTGCAGCATTTCGTTGCGTTGTTGGCTAGGTTTCACTCAAGAGGATCTGCTTGTTGCTCCTAGTCTTTGCCAATGTTTCACGTAGCTGTTGTGCTTGGTCTCTTGGGATTGCAGAGAGAGTGCAGCCTTGTGTAACAGATAGTTAGGACTTGGTTTATACTGAATTCGTTTATACTAGCATACGTATTCGCGGTCGAACAAGCAGGCACAGGCTTTTTTCTTGATGCATTAGAGCAACTCCAACGTCCCGACGCATTCTATCCGCGGGGATCCGTTTGGGTAGAAACCGACATAAACCGCGGCCTACGCGCCGACCCAAACGAACGAGCGTCCATTGTCCGCGTGTGACCCATTTCGAGCCCAAATTTGAGCCCAGTTTGCATCAGTGCGGACATGGAGTGGACGTGCGCAACACCGGCCCTTGTCCTTCCTTTGGCCCGCCAGTCGGTGGCACGTTGACCATTCCCCCTCCTTCTCCCATCTGCAGCCGACACCCGGCCACCCCCGTCGTCGCCCAGTTCCGACCGGTGGGACGCTGCCCAGGCCGTCAGCCCGTCACCCTCGCCCAGACATCTCCCCAGCAACACGCCGCCCCCCCGACGGTCGAACTTGCCAGCGTTGGTGGCCTGTGCAGCCGCCGCCGTAGCACCTGCCACGACTGCGCCAGCCCCGTCCTCCGCCGCCGCCGGAAACGCTCCGAGCCTGGTGCCTCCGCCCCCATTGTCGCCTCCACGCCAACTGCTCGCTGCTGGGCTGGCGACGGCGGTTCTTCGCCGTGGCTTCTTCCACCATGCCCGCAAGGTGTTCAACGTGTCGCCCGCAAGGTACAAATGGATAGTGGAAATGAGTATTTTTTTTCAACAACTTCATTTGTGATTCGGACGATTCATCGTTGGACGATGAGGAGACGGTGGTTGCTGCATTGGTCGTCCATGATCACATTGCTAGGCAGCGGCCGATGTTTAGGGGCTCGATCCCGGGCCATGCTCCAACGTTAAATCGCAACAAAGAGAGGGGCCATTGCCTACTTTGGGATGACTACTTTGCGTCCGGTGATCAACTGTTCAAACACAAGTAATTCCGGCGTCACTTCCGGATGGCTAGACATGTGTTCAATCGTATCCGGGAGGGGGTAGTGGCCTACGATGATTATCTAGAATGCAAGTCGGATGCACTTGGAAAAGTTGGCTTCTCCTCTTTTCAGAAATGCAGCGCGGCTATTCAGATGCTTGCATATGGAATACCCGATGATCTTATTGATGAGTACGTCCGCATGAGTGAGTCCACTTGCCTAGATTCCATGTACAAGTTCTACAAGGCCGTGGTGGCAGTGTTTGTCTGGAGTACTTGAGAGAGCTAACTGCTACAGATACAACCTGGTTGTTGAAGACCGATGCAGCTAGAGGCTTTGCGGGTATGCTCGGCAGCATAGATTGTATGCACTAAAAGTGCAAGAACTGTCCATCTGCTTGGCAGGGGCAGTATAAGGGCCATGTGAAAGTTTGCAATGTCATTCTTGAGGCCATGGCTACACAAGATCTCTGGATTTGACACTCTTTTTTCGGCATGGCCAACATCAACATGCTCCAGCGTTCTCTGGTGTTCAGAAGGCTTGCAGAAGACAACTTCCCAGTGGTTAATGTTGAGATAAATGGTCACCTCTACAATAAAAGGATACTACCTAGTTGATGGTATATATTCTTAGTGGACTACGTACCTTTGTGAAGACAATCCCCAACCCGGTAAGAGAAGAGGCAGAGATTTACACAAGCACAAAAGAGTTTTAGGAAGAATGTGGAGCGTGCTTTTGGTGTCCTTCAATTTTAATGGGGTGTCGTTCGAATCCTGCTGGAATCTGGAGCACCAATAAATTGTGGGAGATGATAACTGCTTGTGTGATCATGCACAATATGATCGTAGATAAAATCTATGACCATGAGTTTCAATTTTAGGATGAAAATATTGTGTCTGGGCATGGAAGAGCGGCAATGTTTACACAGTTTATTCAATTTCATCATGAAATGCGTGATTAGAAAACTCACATTCAACTACAAGATGAATCGGTTGAGCATATGTGGGCTCATTTTGGTAACCAATAAATGTATCATCTCATTTCTTTCAAATGTATTTGTGACAATTTAAATTTTATTTGGGTTGTCAACTATGAGATTATTATTTGGTTGTAAAACTGTGATGTTTTTATTTGGTTACGAGACATACGCGAACTTGGAGCAATGTTGTAGATATGTACGAAGAAAAGTGCAAAAAGTGCCCTCGGACGCAAAATGCGCTGGTGAGTTGGGCGCACCAGTCGGCCGCCGTCCAAAACGCAAACCAAACGGATAATAAAAAGGATACCTAAAACCTAAAAAGTGCTCGCTGGCTCGTTTGTCTTACAGAGCACACGTGTGTCTGCGTCGTTGGATCACGATCGATCGCTCAGGTGTCGCATGGTCGTTTTCGTCCCTCGCCCCAGGTGCCACATGGTCGGCTCATCCGTGTTAAGCCAAAGCGGCAGCCTTCGGTCCCCACCACACCACCTCTCCCCCCAACCCACCCCACTTCTTCCTCCCCCACCACCGCACTCTCATCCATCTGCAACCGCAGCAGGGCAGTCTTCCAGATCCGTCAATTCCCCATTCCTCTCCTTCTTCCTTAGCGACCCCGGCTGATTTCGCGGGTTGCAGAGCGATTCCACGCGAGCGGAAGGTGATTGTAAGGCGGAGGAGTGGGGGCGCTGGTGATGATTTCGCAGGCGCGACAACGAATACAGGCGGAGGACGGAATGAGGCAAGGTGGGGGGGGGGCGCTTCTGCATGCGCAGCAGTCGAGAGCTCGGCGAACAGGAGGTGGAGGTATGAGTAGGCGATGCGTGAGCTGTGCCGAGGTTCGTGCTGCCGTCAAAGAGCTCGCGCAATCGCCCGCAAATTTCCGGTAAGCAACTCGTTCTTGATTCAGCAGTTTTTTCGCAGTAAATCAGCCAGTTTTCACAGCAGGAGGGTGACCGACGGGGATGCGTGTGCGAGATGAGGTGTCGTGTCCGCGCAAGGGGCTGGTTACAAGAGCGTTAGATGGGTGAATAATTGGGGTTTGTGGTTCGAGAGATGCACAACGAGGGGCTTGAGAGAGAGAGAGAGCGTAAACTATTCTAACTGTAGTTTAGAGGGGAGTAGCAGAGGATGTAGATGTAGCAGATGTTGCCCGTTTCTGTAATGAGATCTGCCAGGCTACCCGTATGAGATTTGCTTGATCCATCTGCTAGTACCGAGGGGGACGTAATTGCATCCTATGAGTAACATGAGATATCTTGTCAGATTTTCTGTAGTGATATACGAAGTATATGACATTGATATCCTTGATATAGTTACCCGACTAGCATCTGCTATACTTTTCCTTGGGAACTTTTGCCTAATATTTGTTTTCTTACTTGCCTGCTATTTGTCAGGGGTTTTGCCTAATAGCTGTTTGTCTACATGCCTGTGTATTTTTTCAAGATTTTTATCAATCCATTATTGGCACTGTTTTTGTCAACTGCAATTAGTTTTCTGAATAGGTGTCCATTAGGGATAGGTGTCCATTGATTTCAGTTTTCTCAATAGGGGTATCAATTAGTTACACATCATAAATAACTGGATAAAATCCTTAACTTCCTCCATCATACCTTGTACTGGGCAGTAGATAAAATAGTACATCTTGATTTTTCTAGATCAGAGCACAACTTGCCTGCAACCTCTAATGCATTTGCCCACGGGACATAGCACAACTTGATTTTTTAGGACATTTTCTTTTCAACGAACCAAATATAGGTCCACACAAGTTAAAATAGAGTTCCTCACAATATAGATTCACATTTTTTTCAAGAATATTTTTCTTCGGCAAGCAAGCTAATGAGTGGCTGCAGAATCTATGGGAATTGCATACAAACCTAGTACGAGTTGCTAAATTTTAATCCTTTTTCTAAACAAAACCTTGAGTTGCCTGTATATACTATGCAATTTGCTTAGATTAGAGCACTACTTGCTTGCAACCACTAATGCACATTTCCTAGGGGACACACCACAACTTGATGTTCACACAATATAGGTCCACATTGTGGACGATGAAAAGTGTTCGATCCACAATGCGCGTGACGGGAGGGGGGACGCCGAGGTGGAATTTTTGCAGGCAACATGCTGGGAGGCGGTTGTTAGATGGGGGGACGAGAGGGCTAGGGCGGATAGGAATGGCACTTCTATTAAGCAAGCAAAAGTAAGAAGCCATGGACTGTACTCTAGACCGAGAAAGTGTGCAGACAAAAAACATGCTTTCTTCCAGTCAATCTATAATATTTGTGCGCATTGGGTTCTAGCCAAAAAATATGCTTTCTTCTAGAGCCAAGGGGGCAGTGCCATCTGTGCGGCACGACCACCTAGTGGGGTGGAGCTAGATCAGGGAAAGCGTTGTCTCGAGTGGTCGAGGAACTAGGCCGCAAATCGTTGTAAGTATCTCGAAATCGACCCCCTAAGCATGTATTTCTCTACTCACGTCTACAATTCTATGTGATAGAGGCGGAATAGGGAGGTTGAAGAGGGGTGTGGTGTTTATGGGCGAATCGATGATTTTGAGCGCGGCGGTGGTTTGCGACTTGGGGGATGTGGGGGCTGAAATCGTGTATGATTTCAGCAGAAAGTTTTCAAAACTTGCCCAACGCATGACAGTTAGTTGCTAGAGATGCTGGTGTAAGTCGCCCAAAGATCCGGTCCCGAGATGGGGGGCTGGAATCGTCAATGATTCGAGCCGAAAGTATCCAAAACTTGCCCAACTCATGATAGGTAGTTGCTAGAGATGCTAGCGTAAGTTGCCAAAGATCCGCCCCCAATATGTTGGGGTTGGAATCGTCTATGACTTGAGCCGAAAGTGTCCAAAACTTGCCCAACACATGATAGCTAGTTGCTAGAGATGCCTGCGTAAGTTGCCAAAGATCCGCTCCCGAGAGGCGGGCGCTGAAATCGTCTATGATTTGAGCAAAAAGTGTCGAAAACTTGTCCAACACATGATAGTTAGTTGCTAGAGATGTTGGCATTAGTTGCCCAAAGATCCGCTACCGAGATGCGGGGGCTGGAATCGTCAATGTTTTGAGCCAAAAGTCTCCAAACTTTCCCAACACATGATAGTTAGTTGCTAGAGATGATTGCGTGAGTTTCCCAAAGATGAGAACATTGGGTTTTATTTTCGCCCAAAATTTGCCCGATGTATGATAGTTGGTTGCTAGAGAGGTTGGCGCGAGTTGCCCAAAGATTTCTTTTAGCAAAAAAAAATGATTTTATTTTGCACAAAAGTTGTGTTTTCCAATAGGATAAGTTGTCTACATATAAATAGTTCTTGCCTAAATCATTTAAGTTTTGTAAATATGGTTTTGTAGATGTTTTTGCCAAACAGATTGTTTGTTCTGTTTGCAGGGCCTCACTGAATTCTAAAGTCAAAGCAACATTTTTGAGATTTTGTGCACAAGCCCAAGAAAGAAGGTTCAACATCCACTTCCTGGTATGCTTGGCACAAAGATATCCAACTTTTTTTTTCAGCAAAAAAAAGTGGAGTTGCTTACTACCAACAGTGATTTTTCTTAAACAAATCCTAGAACTTGGCAGCTCTTTTTTGTTTTCTCAACACCATCCTAGTACCAAAAACAACTTAAGAAAAGCATCAAGAGTTTCTCTGGATGTACAACAACCAGAAGTTGGAGAAAGGAAAACAAAACAGTTTTCATGTACAGACAGGACTAGCCTTTTGTCAATACTTGATTTGCTTAAAAAACCCGCTATAATTGCTCACTAATTCCTTTTTACCGTTTTTTTTTTGCAGTAGATATAGTAAAATCAATACTGACTGCTCATGCCAGAAGAAACAAGGGAAAAACACTGAAAAAATAGTTGCAATCAAGATGAACAAGGTGAGAGAGAAAACCAAACCAACTCTTTCTTTTCCTCCTCTACACGCCAGGTCATTCTGATTCGATGTGTGGGTTGGTTAGTTAAATATTAAACGAGCAAAATATGGGTCAATTTTTCCTGAATTTTTATATGCAAGTTTTTGCTTAGAAGAAATCCATATAAAGGTGAAAAAAAATTTATCTGTTTTTTGCTTCTTGGGGTTTTGAGAATGGGTGGCCTATAAATCAATCTCTTTTTTCACATGCATACACATCAGCCCTAGGAGATACCTGTCCAAAATCCAATGCACAAGCTAAAACCAGAACTTCAAGAGGGTTATGTTTGTTTTTATTCACACAACTAAAAAAACACGAGTTGCCTATAAACCATTCCCTACTTGCCCAAACATTATAGAAACTTGCCTAGATATGTGAATAGCTAGAAACACAACCAACGCAGCAGCTACCACTACTAGGGAAAACCCTAGCAGCAGCGCGGGTTTTGAGTGTAGCAGCAGCGCGGGTGGCCGCGCTACTAATAAGGCACTACAGCTAACTTGTAGTAGTAGCGTGGTCCGTACCCGCGCTACTACTGATGACGATATCAACAGCGCCTTTTTCCCAACGCGATACTATTTGTTAGCTGTAGCGATTTCGCAGTCCCTCTCTACTGCTATATCTTTCATCTTTCAGACACTAGATACTAGGTACTGCTACCAGATATCAAATTCATAAACGATTACTGGGTAGTACTCCCTTCGTTCCAAATTACTCGTCGTGGTTTTAATTAAAACCACGACGAGTAATTTGGAACGAAGGGAGTAATTTGGAACGAAGGGAGTACTAGATAACAATTTCATGCATAGTCAATATGCATCCTCAAGCAGTACAAGGTCATATCAACGACGATCATCATATGTAGTTCTAGATGATATCAACGACAATCATCATATGTAGTTCTAGATGATATAGCCACACACACATATGTAGTTCTAGATGATATAGCCACACACACATATGTAGTTCTAGATGATATAGCCACACACACATATTTAGTTCTAGATGATATCGAAGACAATCATCATCCTCAAACCTGGGCGGTTGGTATTCCTGATAGTAATTAGGATGGCCTGTCCAACACGAAAATTCTTGCCGTCGAGGAATTTCTTCCACCTAACCGAGTTTAAGTGTGTGCGACCGTCCGTGTCCATGCGGTAAGTACAGGTTGTGACGGAGCCCCTTGCGAGAAGGCGTAGTCCAAATTGAGCCTTATTCATCAGGCTCGATACCATAACTCACAGATATGCTCTTTGCCAATTTATGAATAAGAAAAACATATCAATTAATAAATAGCCTCGCAAATAAGTACATATGGATTATCTACACTATTAATAGTTTCCTTAGATTCTACACCAATAAGCATGTGATCGAACTCTACACTAAAACATATCATCGACTAGATTCCACACAACATACCATATCATTGGATTGTACACTAAGTATTTCATCGGATAATTTGCTTGAGAGTATAACATACCATATTATGTCGATCAACCATGGTATTTGTCAGGCGGGTCACGAATGGCACCCCGACAAAGTCAGCACGTGGCGGAATTATGTCCCACAGGTTGGACACCTCCTCCTCGCTCAGCCTTGTTCTTTGAGCTACGATGGCTTCATGAAGTGGGTCTTCATCATCTTCACCGAGTGGGTCCTCATTATCTTCATCATCTTCATCATCTTCGTCATCTTCATCATCTTCCACCAGGTTGAGATAAATGACAGCCAGCTTGGGTCTTTCTGCTCTGAAGGAGAAGCTGATCAACTCACCACCAGTAAGACGCATGTGAGTGACGAAACGGGCCCATCCATCTCCTCCAATCTGCAACATATTGCGTCCTTTCTTGACCTCCATAGTGTACGGCCCTCAGGAGCCTCAAATGTCACAGTGTCTCCTGTCAGCTTGTTGAATTTCAACCTCACATTGCATGAGACGATCTGTGTAAAATAAGCAAAATGACACAATGCAGTAATGCCATCACTAAAAATACAATAGTTATTACATTTCATCTAATTTCTTACCGCCGCATGACGAATACTCGGCTGAAAGTAGATGCCGAACAGCTTGCCAGTTGCAAGGCTGCTGGCGCACCTTGACTTGCATAGTCGACATAGTGGTGGTGGTGGTGGTGGCGCCATTTTTCCAAAAGCAACATGAGCAAAGGATTAACGATCCACTTCACAGGAAAGAAAAACAGTAGCATGTGATATTTTTGGTTCTTCCGCGAGAAGCAATTTGATGGACAATTATAATCCTAAGATCTACGTATTAGCATGTGATATTTTTGGTTCTCCCGCAAGTAACATATTAGATGACAAGGTACCACCTACATTTTGCCAAAAAGTAACTTATAAAAAAAACAAAAGCAACTACGTACCTATCCATGTATAGAAAAAATAACAATAAAATGGTGCATACTAAATCAACTAAATGAACTAGTCTACTAAATCAACTAAATCAAAATGTTCTAAATCAACTAGCCTACTAAATCAACTAAATCATATTAACTAAATCATAATGTTCTAAATCAACTAAATCAACTAGCCTACTAAATCAAGGAGGGAGAAGAGAGTATACGGAGGAGGAAGGCGGAGCGAGGAGGGGCCGACCGGCGGCCAGTGGAGGGAGGACGGAGGAGGAAGGCGGAGCGAGGAGGGGCTGGCCGGCGGCCAGTGGAGGGAGGACGGAGGAGGAAGGCGGAGCGAGGAGGGGCCGGCCAGTGGCGAGTGGAGGGAGGACGGATGAGGAGGCCGGTACCGAGTCCAACAAGGAGGAGGAGGTGACGGCGCCGAGGCGGAGGCGATGGGGGAGGACCGCGCAGCGGGATTCAGAGGGGTCTAGTCGGTGTGTGTTGTGAGTGGATCGGATTTTGTAGTAAACTTAGCAAGAGCGCTTATTGGAGAGATCTTGCTGCTACTCATGCAAATGTGATGGCGCTAAATCGCTATAACGCGTTCTTTGCTATAACTAGCCTCATGGCGGCCTCGTGGGAATTATAGCGATGGCGCTTCTTTGGGCGGGCGCGCTACTGCTATATTTATTTCAGCAGCGAGTTAAGCTTGACCTCGCTACTGCTAATTAGCTGCAGCGCCTTATTTTAAAGCGCGCTGCTACTAAGATTCTATGTATAGGCTTTTCCCTAGTAGTGTACAGTTAGAGCAAATCCCTAGATAGATACATTGCCCAAAATCCAGTAGCGAAATTCACAATGAAACACAACAGCTACTACTACAATTGCGAAACCTGTAGTTCAACAAGACATTTGCCCCAAAATTCACTAGTAAAAGCCAAACCTTGTAACTTTGAAGACCTCTTTTTTTCCTTAATTTATTTTTCTACCACACAAGAAACATGAGTTGCCTGCATTTTTTCCCATGATTGCCTACACATATACTCAACTTGCCCAAAAGCTTTGACAAGTTTGAAGATCAACCAAAAAACAACAGCCTCGCGCAACCTACAACACTCTGCAGATACTTGCAAAAAATTCAAACATAAACTAGAATAGTAATTTCAAGAGAGGGGTTTCCATGTGTTTTCAGCACGAGTTGCCTGGAAATCATTCCAGACTTGCATGCACATCATACCAATCTGCCCAAAAAAAACACATTATTTTGCATGCATAAAGTCTCGGTAGTTCTTTTTTGCAGTTTCACAAACATTAACTGCCATGTTGCTGTATATTCCTTCATTAATAAATCCTTCGTTCCACAGGCATTTGTAAAAGAGAAGCATCTGAGAAGGCACAACAAGATGGAAGCTCACCTCTCAGGTCCATGGCCACCAAAACGGGGCAACAGTTGTGGCAATGGAGGAGAGGAACAGATGGAGAAGGAGAGGTTTGGGGGTTACGACTAGGAAAGGGAAGGGCGATTTGGTGCGTCAGCGTGAGCCTAAGGCAGGCTAATGTCATAGGGGAAGCAGTAGTTAATATTGTGACAGACTCGCCCATGGGGCCATGTGCGTGAGGGGACCGTTTCTTTCCTTTTTGAGTTTGCCAGCTGGATCCGGAAAGAGGTCCACTACTAATTCTAGGGTGTGTGCTGTGGACCGCTAGCCAGCCAACGGTTGCTGGCTAGCCGCATCCAAAAGGATAAAGCTCGTTGGAGTTTCTTATTATCGTTACTATCTACTCTAGATAAAGCCCGAGATAAAATGGCGCAACTACAAACGGCAAGCGCCACCCCAAACCCGAGCCCGGTTCGACAGCGATTAATGATTGACGCGTTGAGCGTGGCTCGGAACCAAATCGCTTTCCTTTTTTGCGTCGCCCGCTTCCTTACTTCCCTCACGCGTGGTAGTATCCAGTCCGAGTTTCACCCCAAATCAGTTTCCAGCCTTGCCAAATAGACGCGCGGCATCCAGTCCGATTTCGACCCGGCGATTGCGCACCCTACCTTATATATAGGCGCACACATCACATCCAATTCACAAGCAACATCACTCTCCCTCTCTGTTCCCGTTCTGCTCTCCTCTGTTTCCCTTTTCCACCTCCACTGATCCAGTAGCAATGCCGTGTCCCAAGCTGAAGAGTCTCAAGTCACTCACCGTGAGCCTGGCGGCGGCCGAGTCCCCGGAGTCCAGCCGCCTGCTCCCGACGCCACGAACCCCGACGCCGTCGTATGGAAGCATCGTCACCGTCCTGAGCATCGACGGCGGGGGCGTACGCGGCATCATCCCGGGCACCATCCTCGGTTTCCTCGAAGAGAAGCTCCAGGTGAGAATTTGCTCAACTCTTTGATTCCTGGCGCTGGTTCTGTTCTGACTCTTGCTGATTCCTGCTTGTTGTTTGCTTCATCCATTACACGCGGCTCGTTCTGTTCTAACTGTTGCTCCTTGCGTTTGCTTCATCCATTCCGCGTCGCTGGTTCTAACTGTTGGCGTGCGCAACTGATTGCAGGAGCTTGATGGGCCCGAGGCGGGTTGCCGACTACTTCGATGTCATTGCCGGGACCAGCACCGGCGGGCTGGTGACCGCCATGCTCACCGCCCCTAATGCCGACGGCCGCCCGCTCTTCGCCGCCAAGGACATCAACGCCTTCTACCTGGAGCACTGCCCAAAGATCTTCCCTCGCGTCAAGCGCGGGCCTCTCGGCTTGCTGAAGAGCATCAAGGGGCCCAAGTACAACGGCAAATACCTGCACTCCGTCGTGCGAAAGCTGCTCGGGGAGACACGCGTGAGCCAAGCGTTGCAGAACATCGTCGTCTCGTCCCTGCCTTCGACATCAAGCTGCTGCAGCCAATCATCTTCTCCAGATACGATGTAAGTTCTTCCCTCCACTCCAAATAAACATGTTCCCTCGTTCATGTATTACATGTATGTATGTTGCCTGAGTACGTCGCAGTAACGTCGATCACTACATCTTGTGTGTGCAGGCTCAAAGCGACGTCTCCAAAGACGCCCTCCTCTCCGACGTATGCATCAGCACGTCCGCCGCGCCCACCTACCTGCCAGGCCACCACTTCGAGACCACGGACAAGTACGGCAAGCCACGCGCATTCAATCTGATCGACGGCGGCGTCGCGGCAAACAACCCGACGCTGCTGGCCATGACCCACGTCAGCAAGCAGATCCTCATGGGCAACAATGATTTCTTCCCCATCAAACCGGCCGACTATGGGAAGTTCCTCATCCTCTCCCTCGGCAAATGATATGTCAAATGATATGAACTGTTCGTGTGGCATGCACTGATTTTCCCCGTGTATATATACATGTACCGATACAGAGAAGGTGTGTCGGTATATTCTTTTACATTTATCCATTAACTAGGATGAGTGATTTCCATTCCATATGCAACTTGATGATGAATTTGCTTTATGAGAAAAACGAGTAGGAAACTACTACAGTAGTCAATATGTGCATTACATTCAGAATGCATGAGCTCACGGGGATCAGCAGGGACATCAGTTATCAACTTCAGATCTCCATTGCTCCTGGCTATGACAGCGATTTCATGGGCCAGTTTATTGCATCTGGCCCCTTCCTACCAGACCGGTTTTGACCGACGCAAAAAGTTTGAAACTAGCCTGAATGTCCTGTATCAGACCAAAGCAGGAGGAGAGATTGCACGCCCCAGGCTTCAGGTTCAGGTAGTTTGCAAGCACTGAGCAATCCATTTCCGAGACCTTGACCAGAATCAGTGATGAAAGAGGCGTCGGTGTTCAGTTTAACTAACTATCCCTGCATCGTAAACAAATGTTTAGTTTCCACCGCAATTTTTCACATATGGAGTCTCCTTTTGTATTTCATCAGTATAAATGATACACACAGCTTTGTCATTTCCCCCGCAAACTAATACATTTATGTAATTGCAAACTCTCCAATTTCTTTCTAGGAGTAATTGCCACGTATAGATATATATACTGTAAACTATGCTGGGACAGCAATGGCTCCCTAAAACCATGAGCACAATTCCCAGACTGTACAACATCTTAACACTGGACATTCCAAATTTCCATTTCCAGCAGAGCAATAAGCAAGGATATAAATTTTGGAAAATATATACTTCTAACTAACTGGGTGCTTGTCTCCAGGCTATTGCTCCTTTCCAGAACTCTCCTTAATCTTCTCGACAATATGCCGCGTCTTTTCTTCCAATTTGCCGCTCATCTTCCTCCCCAAACCGATCACTGCAGCTCGCTTGCTGCCTTTCCTCTTCAGGTCATACTCCCCAGGAGATGCAGAGGATGACAATGGCGGACGCCGATGCCCAGCAGGTACCACCGCTACTACCTGAAGAGAAGAGCCCACCGCTGAATTTTCAGAAGCATCTTCCTCGAATTCCCTGGTGCTCAGCAGCGGCGCCATCAACTGGTTAGAAGGTTCAGCTTCTGAAGGTAGGGAAGAACCAGAGCTGGTTGATGCTTCTGTTGTGGGTTCTTGGTTAGGCCAACGAGTGGATGTCACCTTCTTCAGCGGTTCCTCGTCGCTTCTAGTTGAAGGAGCAGGTGGACTTGATTTGCTAGCTTTGCTGTTGGAACTGACCTTTAGTGCGGCAACATCATCAAGCTGGAGCTTACCCATGTCTGAACTATGACTGCTTGCTGCCTCACCGTGTTCACGATTCAGCCATATAAAAGGTGCAGCTCTGCGAGGCACCCAATCATCCTTCTCTGATATCATCCATGACATGGGAATACTTTCACAATTCGGCAGTACCAAGCTTTGGTGAAGCGAAGCCTGTAGGGTAGGGCATGTTCTGGAATTAAGCATACAGGCTTCACAAATAAGTAACACGGTGATCAGATCAAGTAAGTTGAAGGGACACCTTGATTCTGTTGCTGATAAGCGAAGCGATGTGGCTGTTGGTGATCTTTCTGTCCCCAACTGAAGACTCCAATTCCCACACAAGCTCTGGCATTGATGTAAATCCATACCAGATTTGATCTGAGGGAGGAGGCTTTATATGCATGCGCATTGTCCCACGAATAGAAGTTACTTTAATTCCCAACGAAAACGGCACCTTTTGCAAGAATAAAAGAACAGATTACATGTCTCAGAACTTCCTGGCTGTACTAGTAACACACATTTAACTCAAATTTGTATCTACAGCTTTTTATCTAAAGTTTGATCTCTGATTTAAAGTGTTTGAACATGCCAGGCATACCTTTTCCTAATAGTGTACCTCACAAAGAGGCAAAGGAAAGTACTGCGGTAAAAACTAGGCAACATATGAATGGAGGGAGGGGGGAGGGGGGAGGGCATGGAGTCAGGTAAACATGGTAGATTTAAATTGAAGGAAAAACTCTTCATTAAAAATAGCCTGACTGGTTTTGATGTGAAACCTTAGTTCACTGATCACTACCAATTGGATGTGTAAAGCGTAAACAGTAAAGTAGTGCAGTCTGTAACAAAGTAAAACAAGAACTAACCTGAGAGACATGGTCAGTGATTGAATGCAAGATATTTTTCCACCTTGATGTCTTCCCAGTTTTCTTTGACCGCCTTAACACATCTGGTACAAAAGATAAACAAGCATTGCAATTCACTGATTATGCATCAAGACGACTGCAAATTCACAAGTTTCACTCATTCCAGTCAGTTTCGAGTTATAAAGTACTGAATGAAGAAACTTTCTTTCCACAGGTCAAAGGAAAAAACATAAGCAATAAGGATATGATTATGCACAACATGCAGTTATGATGAAAGTAAGTCAAGAAGGACATGAACATTAGCCGAGATATATGAACATAACAATTCAAACACTAGTTTCAGGAGGAGTTTTATCATATCAAATCATTTACTATGAACTTAGTTATTTGCATAAAAAAACTAAATGGTCATTCTGAGAAATAATAAGCAATAAAAAGAAAATGTATGAAAACTTCAAACAAACCTGCCTCATCTTCATCTTCCATTACAGAAGCCAAAAGTTGCGAAGGTCCAAATTGGTTGTCATTAGAATCTGCTTCGACAGTAGTTCTCATTATGTCTTTTTGCAACCCTGGTTCCTGAACCTCAAGTCTTGCTTCAGCATTCAGTATTATTTTACTACAATATTCAAAATCAAATTCAAAAGCCCACAGTTCATTTAGATCCCTTGGGACGACTCTCATCCTACGCAAATATGGTGGAAGTTCTCCAAGACTGAAATCAGTAAGTGTAATTTCACCAATATAGGAGGCAGTTCTCATGTTTGACAATTTTCGCTGAAAAACAAGAAAACTAACCATTAGCAAATATGTTTGAAGGATGAGTTTACTTGTTTTAAATTAAATGTAAGCATTATCTAACCTGAAGGCGTGCTTTAATGGATTTTCTTATATCATCACTCATTTTAGCATCAAAAAACAACCGAGAGATTAGGAGGTTCCAACAAAGTGTGCCTTCATCAGTAAACTTTTCATCTACATTTGTTTCAGAAGAATCTGAGAATCTGTTGCTGTAACTGAAATCAGAACTAGGCGTACTGGGTTGCTTTATGTCTAGTGATGATGAACTACTGCTTGACCTTTCTTCTTGTGCATCAATCAGTGCGGCACCAATGTAGCTGCGTGTTTTTTGGAACGTCTTTCTTTCTGCTTGTGCTGAGGTCGAGCTTGTTCTAGTCAACTGGGGAGCTTTTATAGATGCCTTCCTAGCAAACTTCTTAAGGAAAAGGCGTACTTTTGACGACCCATCAGATTTTACTGCCTTGTCCATAATTTCACGATCCTCAGCAGAAAGTGCAGTTGATTTCAGGAAACAAGGGTATCCAGCGTGTAAAGAGGATATGTAACTTCTGAACTCTTCGCTCAACCTAGTATGCAATTTCAGTTTCTCCTTGTCTGTAGAAGATGCAAGACGAAGTGCTTTACACCATGATTCTTTCTCCCAAGAGGTGTCCACATAAAGATAGCATACCTTGCTCCGCTTGCAAATCTCAGATTCCTTGCTTTCTAGTTTTATCGGATACCTCTTAGACCTGAAAGAAAATGGATAAATATAAATGGCAGTTACATTGAAACTAGAGTGCATATGCAAAGTGTATTGCAGTATCCACATTCAAATAGGCAAAGTAGGAAAATATAGTCACTTTTTAAGAACATCTAACTTGAAAAATAAAAGCATTCTTAGTCTTTAGCTGAATCCAAAATATAAGCATGCTTATCTAACCTACCATATGTCAAGTAACACATTGAACAAGATACACACTGAACATAAATATGAGTTAATGCGGCACAAAAACTTTGAAGATCAGTGTATGATAACAAATTTTATATGCACAAACCATTTACGCGATGGTAGATTAGAAGCAGAAACAGCAAGAACAGTGCAATCCAGAAGCCCAATAGTTATCTGAGAACCATCGGAACCTGTCAAGACAAGCGAGTGGCCTTGAATTTTAGCCCGCATCCTTATCGGAGAAACCTCAACGATGTTCTTTTTATCCTTCATGCCTTTCTGAACCCCAGTTGGTGGTAAGCGGTTGCCGTTTCTAACTTTTGGCACCTTTCCTGGCTCTAACATCCAGAGAAAACCCTGCAACAAGCATGACCGTCAGGTGAAATGGTCCAATTGCAACCATGCCTGGCTCGTAGCAACACCAGGCACAGCGTGTGAGAGTTTGTCTAATGGTCAGCACGGCTAATTGATGGCCCAGTAGCAAAGAAATAAATAAAAAAATAACGAAGGTTATTGCATTGCATTATATACAACAGAACAGAGAGAAGGTGCAAATTCAGGAGAACAAACTGCTTCTCCAATCAGCACCAAGCGTTCGGCCACAACAATTCGAGGAAGGCGAGAATCTGGTTCCAAGAAATTTTCTGCATAAAGTAAACGAGCTTTCCTGCAAGCTATTGATAGACCCCCATTTGCTTGACCTGCCTACTCTACAGGATAGCAATTGCGACGCAGGAAAACAGGAGGAGGAAATTGGCAGAAATGGGAGAGTGCGCAGGAAAATTTCAAGTCTATTGACCTGCTTCTCGGCGGGGAACGGCCGGTCGCCGGAGAGCTCGGCGGCGGCGGCCTCCGGAGGCGGAGGCCTTGGCCCGCGGCGGCGCAGGGCGCGGACCGCCCAGAGAAGCGCCGCCCCCTCCGCGAGGGCGAGCGCGAGGAGGCCGAGGAGGAAGCCGGAGAGGAAGATCGCCACCGCCATGGGCGACGACGATGACGAGGAGACCTTCCCAGGCGAGGCTGCTCTGCAGCGCACAAGAGGACATAGGAAAGAAGAAGAGGCGGAGAAGAAGTCAGCATTGTCAATGGAGGGACGGACGTGCAGGGCCCACCTGTCACGGTCCCTGTTGCTTTATGACCTTTTTTGAAAGGAGGAGGATCTTTTTGTGCCCAGATGCTAAACGGTGAACGCGCTTCTCACTTCATGTCGTACACAAATGATTTGGAGGTCATTGTCATGACATGAAAAATAATAGTATTTGTGTAAACTTATTTTCTACTCCCTTCATCTACTATTAAAGGATGTTTTAATTTTTTTTTCTGAACCATACGTGTGTACACACGTTCTAATATGTTTGTTCACTCGTTTCAATGCGTATATTGTCTGTATTAAAATGCCCAAACATCTTATAATAATGAAACGGAGGGAGTAGAGTTCAAAGATGCATTGTTTCTAAATCGCCCGGTCCAGATAAAAAATCTATTTTCACTATTTGGTTCTTTGCAAGGAGATCTTAAAATAGTCTGTTGTGGTGGTTTTTAGATACTCCCTCCGTCCGGAATTATTTGTCACAGAAATGAATAAAAGTGGATGTATCTAAAACTAAGATGCGTCTAGATACATCCATTTCTATGATAAGTATTTTTAAACGGAGGAAGTACAAATTAATCGTGAGGGGTTCTTGGGTCTACTTCTCTCGAATCAGTTTTTTTTAATATACGAATATATAAATAGTATTAAATACATCCGACTTATACACCAACACACACCAGGTAAAAAAGGCATTAGCAGCGGCCCTCGAAAGCCGTTGTGACCAAGGAGGACAAATCTGCTTGTAATAATCACCCGGAAGATGGTTGGATAGTCGAAATTGTCTGCAATAAAATTTTGACACGGTTTGCTTGACGAAACTACCTAAATCCTCTAACCAGCGTAGACGGTTTGGCTCTAGGAACTACCTGCAGGTGGTGAGTACCTGGGCGCACAGTCTCGTCCTTGAAGTTTCTATTTGTTTCCCCCTTTCCCCTTCCCTTTTCCACAACCAAACCCTAGCCAAATCGCCGGCTCTTGTACGCTTCTTCGTCGGTGACCGCCGCCAACTCCATACTTCGGTGTTAGATTGGTCCATCCATAGTGGCAGATCTGCCCCATCAGGCGTGCCGCGGTGGAAGATTTGCCCATCCGCGGCGACGCGGTGCCACGTCCACCCATCTGCGGCGGAGCGGTGACAGATCTTTCCATCCACGGTGACGCGATGGCACATCAGACCATCTATGGTGACGCGGTGCCACGTCCACCATTCGTGGCGGCGCGGTGGCTGATCTTCCCATCCGCTGTGACGCGGTGGCACATCCGGCCATCCGCGGTGCTGCGTTGGCCCATCCGCCCATCCATAGCGACGCGGTACCACACCCACCCATCTGCGGCGGCATAGTGGCAGATCTTCCCATCCATGGTGATGCGGTGGCACATCCGGCCATCCGTGGTGGTGCGTTGGCACATCCTCCCATACACAGCGTTTGTGGTGCCACGTGTGCCCATCCGCCAAGGCGTAGTGGCAGATTTTCCCATCCTCAAGGCGTTGGCACATCCGGACACCCGTGATAGCGCGGCGGCTCCAGACCACCTACATCGTTGACCGAGGCAGCTCGACGCGGGGGGAGGGGGTGCAGCCGTAGGGAAGTTATTATCGTCTCCACCGACCTCCGCTGAGTATTAGCGAGACATGCTTTGAGGCAAAATCGGCAACCATCGTGTCCCATGTACCAAAACTGTCTCCTATCCTTGATTGTGTGCTAGTGATGATCTCAAGAGCTACTTGACACAACGTGGATGCACACATCAAAATTATCACAAGAATAAAAGAATAGCGACCAATAGAACAACCGCAACAAACATCACCCACAACCATCAATGATGGAAACCTAGGTGACATGATAGGTGCTTCAACAATGACACCTTCGAGAAGCAAACAACGTACGAGCGCCACTATTGCTGGACCAACACAGAGGCAAGATCATGATTTTTCACCACGGAGAGGAGTTCAAGAAAACTCCATGCAATGCCTTCAACAAAGGAACACCGTGTGAAGGACACCATTGCTAGGTTCAACGATCGAAGGACGAGCCTAGAGTTTTCACCTTGGAACTCGAAACCCACACTTAAAGAGCACCGCCTAGTCGACATCATCATGTGCGCCACCATCTCTGATGCATACATCCACGCAGACTTAGCCACGCAACTATAACCATGCTCATTTTCTCTCTTCCCGAGAAAGAAAGAAAGGCTCCATGCATTTAGGGTTTCCCGCCTCCCACCAGTGCCACCGCCAATCTGGCTCGTCTTATGTGGCTTTAGGGCCATGGAGGTATAGTGGATCCCGGCCCGTGTTGGGCAGAGAGCTCATGCTTCATTTTAGGTGTTTTTAGCATGTTTAAGGTTTGTGCCCTGCCCAAAAAGGTGAGGCGGCAGATGCTCCCGGAAGATGGAACAAGGTTCTCCTCGTCTAGACCCCATCCCAGAGGTGCGTCTCGTGTTGTTGGAGGGCCTGTGGAGGTGTGTCTCTGGTGGATCTTACGGGATTCGATCGGTGTTTGCTTTTGGTGGATCTACGTGGATCCGACCTTCGCTCGTCCGCGTTCATGTGTCTACAGATTGGATCCTTCCGATCTACACTTCTTTCCATTGATGACAGTTGTTGTTCTGGTGCGTTGGCCCTTTGGGCCTTAGCACGACGACTCTTCGACTGTCTACTACAACAAGATTTGGCCAACTCGAATGAGGGAGGGCGATGACGGCGGCGCACCTTCGACTTGCTCAAGTGCTTGTAGTCATTGCGAGGTGATCTATGAACATGTATGTGAATTTTGTTACTTCACATGTTCTTTGAACTGCCGTGATGTTTGATGAATAGATTGAAAAAAAATCCCACAAAAAACTAGAACCATGCTCACACAACACATGTTGTCAAGCAACACCTAGGGAAGCGTGCCATTATCACTGATCATATGCCATCGAGAGTCCAGACCGTCCATGAATCCATTTTAGGCTAGTTATATGGGGCACCTCGAATGAAGGGCGGGAGCGGAACACACACATCAAGTTGGTGGGCTTTTTTTTGAACGGCCGTCAAGCAGAAGTTGAGTCATCAAGCACATGTTGTCAAGTAGAATTTTTTTTCTCGCCCACATATAACTTTTGTCTTATATGATTTTGCTAGTTGTCAGCTTGTTTTTATGCTTGTTGGTGTTGGCTATGTGCATCGTAACTTTAGAGAGGCCAGGTGTGCTCTCATGTATTTGTATCGTCTTGATGCTTCATTTTGAACCAATTTTTTTTTTGAAAAGGGAATATCCCCGGCCTCTGCATAAGAAAGATACATACGGCCACCTTTATTGCCAAGCAAAATAGTTCCACAGTCGTCTCAAAGTCTCAACAGAGTACAAAAAAAGCTCAAAAAGAGCTAAAGATAAAAAAAAAATAAAGCCACAAAACCGGCTAGCAAGAGAAAGATAGGAAAACTAATTGCCTATCATATTACATGACCGCCATCCAAACCGGTTGAAAATAACCCGTGCTACCATCTCCCATTGGATAGACCCAGTAACCAAACGCTCCCTTGCCTCCGTCGGAGTGAGTAGCGACCACATAGGGATCAACGCAGTGACTCGGAAGATAATCTGCAAAAAATGAGTATTTGATGCTCCGTTAAAAACCAAATCATTTCTGCAATTCCAGATAGCCATAACAATGCACATACTCCTACGTGAATGTGTCTCGCAGTTTGGGGCTCAACCCCATCAAGCCACGTCCCAAATAACGTGTTGATATTATTCGGAGGAGTAATATTAAAGGCTGTGTGTATAGACTGCCAATTTTTTTTGCCAAGGGGCAATCAAGAAAGAGGTGTTTGATGGATTCATCCCGATTACAAAAGCTACATCTAGTGGATCCATTCCAGTTGCGTTTTATCAAGTTATCCTTAGTTAAAATGACTCGTTTCTGTACAAACCACATAAACACTTTAACTCTCAAGGGTACTTTGACATGCCAAACATTCTTCGAGTTAGGAATAGAGCTAGAGTTAATAACATCCAAATACATGGATTTGACCGTAAACTTGCCATTCCTAGCTCCCACAACTTATCAGGTCGTTGAGCTAGTTGAACATCCATCAATCTTCTCACGAGATGGAGCCAAATTTCCCAACAGTTTCCGGCTAGCGCTCTCCTGAATTGAATATTAAGAGCAGTGGACTGACATACTGTCTCAATGGTTGCATCTCGCCGTTGAACAATGCTATAAAGAGAAGGATATTGAAGCGCGAGGGGCGTATCCCCTAGCCATGTATCCTCCCAGAATCTCGTAGAAGTACCGTTCCCAATAACAAACTTTATCCGATTAAAAAAGATTAATTTAACTCTCATCAGTCCTTTCCAGAAAGACGAATCCATCAGCCTCACTGTCATTTGAGATAAAGTTTTGGAATGAAGGCACTTATTACGCAGAATCTGAGCCCATATAGCCCTGATCTTACTAGATAGCTTATAAAACCACTTGCTGAATTCCCGAAGGACAAAGGGGGTCTCGGTGTCATTTTGAACCAATAAATTCCATCATTTGTTTGTCGAAAAAAAAATCTGTCCGTTGTAGACGCCACCTTGGCCTGGTCGAGTACTCCAAGCCCCACCGCGGAGCACGCTGCCGGAACCCCCATTGCGGAGGCTAAAGCCCGTTGCCCTTGCGCCCGGCTGGCAGCCTGGGGTCACGTCACCGAGAGCAAAGTAACATGTGCGTACAAATACTCCCACTCGAGGCAAAACATGACCAGACCAAACATGGGGAGGCAACGACATAGGAAGCTCACATCACATGGCGAGCAATAGACCAGACAGCTGAAGAAGCATTTTCGTTCATTTAAGCTTGATATACTACTGTAGTAAACTGCACCAGAACCGCTGACGATGACAACGACGACCACGACCACTACTACTAGTAGTACCGTTGAAACAGCAGCAGACACATGTAGCCTCGTGCCGTACATGCACGTTATTCATCAAACCTTGAACAGAGCGATCGAAGCAAAGGTGCGCCCTTGTAGTGCGTGCCGCCGCCCGCGCCCTACGGCGGGCAACACATGCCGCAACACGCCCATCCATATATGGGGCAAGTGCGGCAGTTGCAGTTTCTGTAGCCGCACCACAGGAGCCGGCGTGCCCCGCCGCCCGCCGCCGTTATCTGCGTGGCCGTCAGCAGGACCACGAGGAGCATCACGCAGGAGACGAACATCTTGTTCTTCAGAAGTGCTGCCATGCCGCCGCCGGATGCCATCGCTTCAGCTGGCTACAATCAAGAGAGGACGAGAGATACACACCGTCACTGATGGTATGAAGATATGCGTATGACTGACTGATTACCCCTCGAGAAATACTAGAAGGGGTAGAAACATCTTACGTGGTGAGAGTGAGACGAAGTACTCGGCGTTAGCTGCTGGTGCTGTAAGGAGGAGTGGAGGGCTGGTATTTATAGGAGAGGAGATGGCTGGAGGGGAAGCCAGTGGCTGGGATACAACAACCAAGCCGGACGCCATTGTTGAACCGAGCACCGCTCCAACGGAATGCGTACAGAGATGCAGTGTACGTTTTTGTAACCAACAAGTGAGCAAGCGGTTCAGTCGCCGATAAACTTTTCATGGATATATTCAACTCCGGCTGCTCATCTTTGCGAAAGAGAACGGCAGCTCATCTTTTCTTCAATTGTCGGTACTCCACCAGAGTTTGGAAACATGCTAAAGGATTGGATCGGCTTCGTGGACGTGCAACCTAATCCATGGTCCAAAGGCCAGTGGTTTGGAAACAAGGGTGCTGCGCGGTCATGCATCAGCACTCGTTCAGGGCATACCGCACATGGCTATCTCGTCTCTCAATGATTATCTCGGGGGAGATATGGAACGAAAGATATACACTGTTTCTCTATCGTCGAGAAAGACCGAGGCCGGCTTCTGGTCCATTGCTCGGGGTTCGGTGCCGGTGACGTTGGCGCCCGCCGGCATCATTTACCTTTTGATGGCGTTGTCGAAGAGCCCCTTCTTCTGTCCCGGGTCTTTTTGGCCCACAGTTGGCGGATTGCGCTTGGTTGTAGAGTCTAGCTTCGTTTAAGCGGTGTTTGTGTTTGTCGTTAGGATTTTTACACCATTGTTCTCTAATTGATCATGTAATTGTGTGACTTTCGGCCTAATTTTTCTTACAAGTTAGACTAATATTGTTTCTTCTTAATGAAATTGTAGGAGCACACTGTCTATGATGAGGTTCCGTAAAAAAATCGAGTTGTACTATAGCGCAAGAGTAATCTGTTGTATTCTTTATGGTCTGCCTTTATAAGATTTTCTGGATTGATGAAATGAGATAAAGCAGTTAAGCCCTTTTGCGTCCCTTTCTCAAAAACTAATAATATTTTTTCGCAAATACGCAAATCTTGCGTATCTTTTCGTTTTTTTGGCGGGGTTGCGTATCTTTTCGTTGATAGAAGGAAGAGAAATGAGTACAAAAAAGATACAACACATGACACAGAATGCTCGGCCCGAACAGAAAAAGAACCACGGCTAAACCCACTAAGCCTAATAATCTGGATTCAACTATTTGAGATTTATTTTGTAGATAACTTCTAGAAAAAAACAATTCTATATATGCATAGGATATCCTCGGCATAAAAGGCAAGTCGCATTCGGAAATACACAAGAGATCATGGGTGCTTGACCCCCTCTATATGAATATTAAATTCAAAATATAACAGGAAAATTTAAAAAACCGGAATCTCGTGATGATCGAGATGGGTGCCCAATCTACTCCCATGTGAATTTTGTGAAAAAAAAAGCATATGACTAGCTCTTGTACATGTTCCCACCCCAGCTGTGGCCTGTGGATCGCCGAGGAGTCGAAGGCGCATGAGCCAATAACAATAAAATCAAGGCGTTGTGCAGCCACTGCCGTGCAACAAGAATTGTGCTTCAAGTGCAGCAAACGGTGGCGGCATGATCACACGCGCATCCAACTCCAAGTCGTGAAGAACTGCTAGAGATGTTTGGGCTCGACGACATCTCTGAAGAAAAGGCAACATTGTCATTTGAAGTGGCGATAGAAATAGTTTGCGCCGTTTCGCGTCAAGACCGGAAGGCAGTGTCTCTGCCCATGCCTTTCAGCTTCATGCGTGGGTGCAGGGGCAAGAAGTGTTGATGCTCATAGATTCGGTAGCTCAACTTCCTTTGTCAATCAGAAACTGGTTGTCAAATTACATGGAGTACAATGTCTACAACAGCCATGCCATGTCAGAGTTGTAGATAAAGGTGAATTGTCTTGCTCTTCCATCATTCCTCACTGCTTGTGGTCCTCTCAACATCAAGAATTCTTCACTGATATGAAAATTCTACCCCTGGGTACCTACAATGCCATCTTGGGCATGGATTGGCTCGAGGAGCACAATCCTATGACAATGGATTGGATAGTGAAGCATGCCAGCATCACAACTCCCAAAGGTATTTGTATGGCCATCATTTTTTATTTTTTATTTTTATTTAGAAAAGGAGGATGACCCCCAGTGTCGTGGAATTGTCACGGCAGATGTCCTCTTGCAAGGACTTAGTCGTGGAGCCATCGCAACTAGGAAGTTTAAAGGGGTTAATCGGGACAAAGGACACGAGAGGTTTTATACTAGTTCGGCCCCTTACGGTGAAGGTAAAGCCTACGTCTAGTTGGGTTGGTATTGCTTGAGGTTTCGATGACCAGGGAGCGAGATACGCTTTGCCCGGTTCTCAATTGGTTGTTTCTTGCCCTAAGCCGCCAACATGTCGTCCCCTTATATACACGGGTTGACGCCCTGTAGCCTACAGAGTCCCGGCCGGCTTATAAACAATGTCCGGCTCGGTGACTAGTCAAGTCTACCTTACGATACAAGTCTTGCCATTATGGCGGTTTACTACAACGGGCCTTAAGTCTCCTGTGGGCCTTAAGCCCTTTGTTGAGTCGTCATCTTCATGCTTGGACTTGGGCTTCTGTCTGGTAATCTCTTTACGTAACCCGACCCCTCCTGGACGGCTTACACAAATAGTTATATCCCCAACATTAGGCCCCAGATTGATTTGAACCTGTTCATGTCAATCTTAAAATAACTTAAAACATAAATCTTCAGTCTTCTGACTGTGCAAAAAGACTTTCTTTAACCCGCCGTGACGTCATTCTTTGGATTCGTGTTAACCCGTAATGACGTCATCTTTCCTTTTTATTCTGCCGTATCGCCCAACGGATCTCTGTCTTTATTGTCCGTTCCGGAATTCGAGGCGTCGGGGCCGCTGGATAATAATTTTTATCTCCTCGTTTCCCGCGCCGTCTCAGTTATGCTCTCCTTATAAATAGGCGTGACCTAGGTTTCATTTTCACCCTTCCAGTCGTCTTCTTCCTCTTGCCTCCTCTCGAGCTCCGCCGCCGCCGCCATCAAGCTTCTCGTCTTCACCGACCCAGGCCGCCGCATCAACCTGAGTCGGACCAGAACAACGTCGGCGAACCTCCACAGCTCCTCCAGATCCGTAAGTTTCCTTTCCTTCCCTGCCTAGATCTACATTAGAGCTTCTTCGAGTTCGCCGTAGTTCATCACCATTAGAGCCATTTCCTTGTTAGTTTTTCCTCCTAGATACCACTTCCGATCCGAGAATGATATACAACAGCTGCGGTAGTTGTTTTCGCCCTTATCTTGGATACGAAGCAGATCTCTTTCTCTGTATGAAGGCCTTATTCGAGCCTATGAACGCATCTGCATCGGTTTTTAGGTCTAGAAAAACTTCTTATCAGAACAGCCCTTTGATCTCAAATCATAGCAGAAGATTATGAAACCTGTTTTTATCACCCGGAAAACTTCTTATGTTAAATGCCTTTAACATAACTGTCCAGGTATCCGGTTTAAATGCATTCCACTTGATCTGTGAACCTTGGCGCCTTCTCAGGTCTTTAAAACTTTTGAACTGTTGCTAACACTTGCGGCGGCTTAAATAATGTTGCTCAATTATCCTTATGTCATTAGGCCCCTTTAAGCCGCTACCTTCAGTAATTTGGATATTTCTTCCGGGTTAAAATTTAAACCGGAACTTCTTATTTTGTAATAGGCCAATCTGTTGTCATGGCGCCTAAGTCGACCAAAGCTCACAGAACCTGCAAATCGGGTCCCATCCACCGTCACTAAAAGCAACTGGCTGAATTTGTGAAGTCGGCCATTTGCCAAAGAAGGAAGTCATGTCTTATCGCGTCCCTGACCCATCTGAAGAGAAGCCTCAACCCAAAGAAGGGGAGGTAATAGTTTTCACGGATCACATGAGCCGGGGATTTGCCCCTCCCGGCTCAAAGTTCTTCAGAGAAGTTTTAAATTTCTTTGACCTTAGACCTCAAGACATTGGACCCAATTCCGTGTCCAATCTTTGCAATTTCAAGTCTTACGTGAGGTGTACCGAGAGGAGCCAAGCCTGCTCTTGTTCAGAGAACTTTTAACTTGAACCGCAGAATGATGCCCTAACGGGCCGAGTCTTGAACTTGGCGGTATCTCGATCCAGACGGAGAGACTGCATGCTTCCTTATGCCGAGCTGTCGAGTCACCCCAAATATTGGAACCAGTCATGGTTCTCTTGTCGAGATACTTCTCCGGTGATGAGCCGCCTCTGCCCGACTTCGCGCCTGCGCTTGAGTCCAACCATCATTGGCGGATAAATCGACCAACGTTGAATGTCTGCCCCTCAACCCCACCATCAAGAAGATTAAAGCTCTTCTGGGAAATGGTTTAAACGGCATCGACTTGGTCCGGGTCTGGGTCACTTGGCGTATACTCCCATTAAGCCGCCGCTCCGGCTTAATGTGCACCTATACAGGCGAACAGAACGACCCAATGCGCCACAGTTCTGACGACTTACCAGATGACGTGGCAGATGCTACAACCCAGTCACTGCTGAAGGAGGGTACTGTTATCAACAATACCTTCGGGTTACTTTCCTTCTGCAAAAAGAACCCGGCCCCTGCAGTAAGTTTACCAATCTTAATAATTACTCTTTAATATGTTTACCTCTTTGTACTTATAATTCCTTATCTTTTCCACAGGCCAGTGATGATTTCTGGAAAGTCAAATATGACCACGAGGCCGCCCAACAAGCCATAGCAGCCAAGAAAAATGAAAGGAAAAACGCCAAGACGGGGACTTCAAAAAATAAGAAACCTAGCGCCTCTGAATTGCTCAAACTGGATGACTCTTCTTCAGATGAGGAAGAGGTAATCCCTTATTCTCTTAACTCCTTTGTTACTATTTTATTAATATTTCCGCCTTTCAGGAAGACACTGAAACAGCCAAGCTCATGGCGAAGAGGTAACTATAATCTCCTCCGACTCAGGGCCTTTGCCAAAGCACAAAACCCGGCGGGTGACCCGGAAAGTAAGATTTTCACATCCCTTAGCTTATCAAGATCCTCAATTTCTTTTGAAGCAACAACAACTTGAGAGCCGGAGGCAAACCCGGACAAGTAAAGATGTAGAGCTCTCTTCCGGCTTACCTGATGTGAGCAGGAAGCGTCGAACTGAGGTCATCTCCGCTTTGCGTTCTGTTTATCCTTTGGCGGGTTTAATTCGTCAGCCTCTCAATTCATCTGACTCCAATTATCAGGATACCTCTCCTTCCTCTGGCGAGTCTATGCAATCCAACATGCCGGCTTTCAAGACTGCCCCTGGGTAATGTACCTTTGTTATCCTCATGCTTTGCCTTACTCATATTTTGTATTCATCCCTTTGTTTTATCCACAGTGAGCAGGTGAAGCCCAGTAAGAGGGCAAAAAGGAATAAGCCGATTGAAGACCCGGTAGCAACGGAGCCGGAACCCGGAACCACTGCCCCTGATGCTTCTACTCATCAACCTCCTCCTGAGCCGGCCCATGAAATTCCGACACCATCTTCCGACCCGCCTCAAGAAGACACTCTTGATAGCTCCGATAAACCGGAAATTCCTAGCCCGGTCCGGACGGATGAGCCGGAAGTTGAATTCTTGAAAAACCAGTATGTTGAACCGGGGCGGCCTACTGTTCTTGCCAGATGTACCGCTGAGGAAGAACTTGTCAAAAGCCGGAAGACCAAACAGGACATCGCTGATTATGTCCACTTAAGCATTGGCGATATAGTCTCAGGCTATCTGAATCAAGTGCATAACAGCCGTGACCTGGAAATTGACATGGTGAAATAGATACAGCATAAATCTGAGGTATAACTTATATTATTTCTCCTGAATCTTACTTATCAGACCAGCCCCAAGTCTATCGCTTATAGGTAAATATGTCAGTAGACTTAGATACCGACTTCTTGTTAGTTCACCCGGTTTACAAGAAAGGATATTTAACCCGGCTATAATATAGCAACTTAAAACAAGCGATATACATTAGCCCCCAAGTGTCAAGTACCTTTACTTGTAAAGTGCTTGAGACTTTAATATGCATAATCTGACATTATAAAGTAAAATTTTCTTCAGCATACATTAGCCCCCAAGTGTCAAGGGTCTTTACTTGTAAAGTGCTTGAGACTTTAATAATACCTTACCATAACCTTACTTGTAACCCGGCGTTATTGCAGGTCTCCACCAGTCAATTTGAATTGCAGATTGCTGACCTGAAGACCCGGCTGGCGGCCCAAGACCTTGAGATTCAAAAAGCCGACTCCAAATTCGCATTCAGCGTCTCTGAGCAAGAAAAGTTGAAGAAGGATTTTGCCGCGGAAACGAAGGCCTGGGCGGATGAAAAATCTTCACTTGTGACCCGGGCCGAGACAGCAGAAGCAGCTCTTGCCGAAGCAACTACCGAGCTGTCCGGCTTAAAGCACCAGATATCCCAAATGGTCTCAGCAATTTTTGGTAAGTTACTATGTGTAACTTTTGAACATCACCATGATTTATTTGATACCTATTCCGACATTATCTCCGGCTTAATCTTATATGTATATAAACGCAGGCCCCAGGAGTACCAAGCTGAAGCAGAATATGCTGATCAAGCTTAAGGCGGTGTACACTCTAGTGGAACAATCAGACACCGGGTCTGGCAACGTGCTTTGGCCGTTGTGGCTTTATCAAATGATACTCCTTATCTCCTGCAGGATGTGCTCAAACGGCTTGCCGTGTTACCTCAACGGATTCAGGAGTTAAGGCAGGCATCTGGTAGAGCCGGGGCCATAGCCGCCTTAAGCCGGGCCAAAGCGTTGGTTCCAGAGCTAGACTTAGACGATGTTGCTCTTGGATATCCTAGCTTGAAGGAGGACGGCTCTGCATTCAATGAATCAGACTTCACCACCTGTGTGAGAGTCGTACGTCCTGTGGCCACCATCATCGGCAACGATATTGATCTTACAAAGTATCAGCCGGGTTAAGACAATGAGAACCGGAGGATTCCAACTCTGCATTATGATGATGTCGATCCGATCCCTCCAACTCGTAAGCATACCTTTGCTCCACGAAGTTGACCCGCCGGTTTAATAGATGATGAAGCTGAATTTGAAGCCTTAAGCGGCATTGACTGGACCTCGTCAACCTTCCAGGACAAAACAGCAGACGAAGAGGCGGAGAAGGATAACCCGGAGTCGTCAAGTCCACCAAAGGAGTAACCCGCCTGGCACTAAGTCTTTGAAAAAATAATGCTTCATTATGCAGACTCGGGGAGTCTTGTAATAGGGTAGAAAACACTTCCTAACTCTGTCATGCCTTCGCGCATGTTTGTGGTGCTCAACAATGTCTCAAGCCGCTATCATTGTATACTGCCGGCTTACATGAATTGCTTCTTGACATCCAAAAGCTTTTTGCTTTACCCTGTGTACAAAAACAAAAAATTCCTTTGGCGTCTCACCACATCCGGGGCCGTGTAAAATAATGTTAACCCGGAGTATGAACCAAAACATCATAAGTATCAGCCGGTTCATGATCATGACCATAATAATATACCTGTTATCTTAATGAAGCGTACATTACCGGCTTACGTGATCCCAAAAAACAGACAATTACACTTAAGTTCTGAAAATTGGCACATATAATGTTTACCTGGCCCTTGATATTATTTACTCTTATAGAATAAAGTAAACCTATTTTTCAAAGGCCTCTGATTCGAATACGATCAGTAGAACCGTTCCAAAAGGGTTAAGCTAAGATTCAGATACGATCATATAGCCCCCAATGGCTTTGGCGATGCCGATCAAGTGGGTATCGACAGCTATGTTCTCTTTGGTTCGAATACGACCTATGTTTGAACAGAAGCCCCCAAGTGACCATGAGAGTTGTTTAATGACGCTGATTCAATACGATCCACGCCAGGCCCAAAGAGGTTAAGCTATGATTCAAATATGATCAAGAAGCCCCCAAGTGGGTTTGGCGGTGTGCCAATCAATTGGGTATCGACAATATGTTCTCTTTGGTTCGAATCGACCTATGTTTGAACAGAAGCCCCAAGTGACCATGGCTCGATTCAGATATGATCATAAGCGGACCAAAGGGAAAACCGGATTCAGATATGATCCGCTCCTCGTTAGTCGTTTCCACCACAGTAAAGAAGACACATAAACCTTGGAGGATGGAAAGGAAAGAGGTCCTGCTTTATTGCTTTATATAATATATACATTGCTAAAAAGGAAAACAAATATACTCTGAAAGCCGGTGGCTTAAGTATAGTAGGGCCAGAGATGCGCTATGTTCCACGGCCGTGGTCTCTTCCTCCGACTTACGTGAGTCTTTGTGCTCTCGAACATCAATGAGGTAATATGACCCGTTGTTGAGATTCTTGCTGACCACGAAAGGTCCTTCCCAAGGAGGGGACAACTTGTGCATATCAGATTGATCCTGGATGAGCCGGAGCACTAAATCGCCTTCCTGGAAAGTTCTGCTTCTAACCCGGCGGATGTGATAACGGCGCAGGTCTTGCTGGTAAATCGCCGAGCGGGCTATTGCCAAGTATCGCTCTTCATCCAACAAGTCAAGTGCATCCTGACGAGCTTTTTCATTATCAGCCTCAACGTAAGCCGCCACCCGGGGTGAATCGTGCCGGATATCACTTGGCGTAACCGCCGCCTCCGTACACCATGAAGAAAGGTGTATAACCAGAGACCTGTTAGGCGTTGTGTTGATGCTCCATAGCACGTAGGGTAACTCCTCCACCCAACAACCCGGAGTTTGCTGTAAGGGAACTAAGAGCCGGGTTTGATACCTTTCAAGATCTCTTGATTAGCTCTTTACCTTGACCATTAGATCGGGGTGAGCAACGGCGAAACATCAAGCCGGATGTGCTCTTGTTGATGTAACTCTTCCATGGCACCCTTGGAGAGATTAGTACCATTATCGATTATAATGCTGCGCGGAAAACCAAAATGAAAGATCACCTTTTGATGAACTGAACCGCCGTGGCTGCATCACACTTCTTGACCGGCTCTGCTTCAACCCACTTGGTGAATTTATCCATCGCCACCAACAGTGTGTCTTCTTATCCTTAGACCTTTTGAAAGGTCCAACCATATCAAGCCCTGCATCGCAAACGGCCAAGTAATCGAAATCATCCTCAATTCTTGAGCTGGCACATGAGCTCGTCGTGAGAATTTTTGACATCCGTCACATTTGCTGACCAGATCCTCCGCATCAGCATGAGCCGTCAGCCAATAAAAACCATGACGAAAAGCCTTGGCTACCAGAGACTTTGAACCGGCATGATGAACGCAATCACCTTCATGAATCTCACGAAGTATCTCCTGACCCTCCGTAGGTGATACACAACGCTGAAACGCCCGGTGACGCCGCGGTGATGCAACTCACCATGAACAATCGTCATGGATTTGGACCGCTGATGATTTGTCTTGCCAAGGTCTCGTCCTCAGGCAACTCTCCCCGGGTCATATAGGCCAAATATGGGACCGTCCAATCCGGGATGGCATGGAGAGCC
Source organism: Aegilops bicornis (assembly GCA_021605145.1). Taxonomy (NCBI): domain Eukaryota; kingdom Viridiplantae; phylum Streptophyta; class Magnoliopsida; order Poales; family Poaceae; genus Aegilops; species Aegilops bicornis. The sequence goes on from CM038674.1 coordinate 187,780,078, forward strand.
GCCACCAGCTGCGCTTCCGGGTCTGGTACTGCAAGCTCTTCCTCTGTAGGCACTCTGACAGAAGGGTTATGCAAAATGTCAAGGAAAGTATTAGGCGGCACCGGCTTATGCTGAGACCCCAGCCGGCTTAAAGCATCAGCCGCCTCATTCTTCCTTCTATCAATGTGCTCTACTTGATAACCTTTGAAGTGCCCAGCCACCGCATCAACTTCACGACGATAAGCCGCCATAAGGGGATCCTTAGAATCCCACGTGCCTGATACCTGTTGAGCGACGAGGTCTGAATCGCCCAAGCATCTTACGCGGCTCAAATTCATCTCTTTGGACATCCGGAGGCCATGGAGTAAAGCCTCGTATTCAGCTGCATTGTTAGTACAAGGAAACATAAGCCGGAGCACATAACAAAATTTGTCACCTCGGGGAAGTTAAAAGCGACTCGACCCCGAGCCTTCCAACTTCCTGGACCCATCGAAGTGAATAGTCCAATATGTGTCATCCGGCTTCTCCTCCGTGCACGCAACTCCGTCCAATCATTGATAAAGTCCACTAGGGCTTGAGACTTGATAGCTGTGCGCGGCATATACTTCAAACCGTGAGGCCCAAGCTCGATGGCCCACTTGGCAACTCGTCCTGTGTAACATCCCAAAATTCTAAATTTTGGAATGTTATAATAAATAGATAGATTTGATTGATTTTCTGATTGATTGAGTGAAATTGAGTGAAATTCAAAACTTTTTGGAAGTTAAATGAGAGGGAATAAAAGGACTTTCCCACACTTTCATTTTGCATGTTATGATCTCCGTGAATTCAAATTCTTTTCACCACAAAACCCTGGAGAGAAGATGACATGACTTCTTCCATTTATTTAAATGACAAGGGGTGTTGAAAATATTTGAATTTCATTCGAGAATATTTCAATTTCAGAAACTTCAAGCAACTCAATGATTTTCATGAGAGAAGATAAAATGACTTCTTCAAAACATATGAAATATGAGTTGGGAGTTTAAAAGGATCAATTTAAAGTCCTTTTGGAAATTATTTTTCAATTTGGAGTTATTGGGTTTTATTCAAATTATTTTTCTCCAAAAATAAAATATATGGAAAATAGGGTAACATGATTCCCTACATCAGAAAATTGGAGATAAATAAATTTGAATTAATTTTGGTACTGTTAGAAATTTGTTTTATGTTGCAAGAGTTATTTGCTTGGTTTTGATGTTTTCCGAATCGTCTTCTTCGATCTTTCCGATCTTTTGAGTGATTGCTTATGTGTGGTTACTATTGCTTGCTTACGATAGATTGACCGGAGTGTGACGAGTAGACCTATCAAGAGTTTTGAGTGCGAATCATATTCATCAACATTGCAGGCAAGTTCACACTTTGATCATATCCCTTTTCATACCCAGTTTTTATGCATTAGATCAATCCTCAAACATTGCATGATTAGGATCTAATTAAATTGTGGGTTTTGGGAAGTAGATTGAGGTAGTACCTATTACCTGTTTTGTTATCAAACCTTTATGAGTTACTTCTATATTTGCTTATTTTGCCATGCTATGCAAGTAGACGTGGATTGGGTGAGTGATTTTCCATGACAGATGTGAGATTGTTAATTAATGGTTTATTTAAGGTGGCAACATTAATACACATCTGGGTGGATTGAGGTACTGGTTATTCCAGACTTGCCTGTTTTTGGGACCGCCACCCAGGCTCAAAGGGATCATGAGATTATTCATACTAGAAACTTCCGTGTGCAGCCACAAGCCATTATGGGCTCTGGCATAGTTGATTAAGTCGTGCGAACTCTTACGGGTAGACTAGAAGATGTAGGGGAAAGTAGGTGTACCGGTCTACCCATCGTAAGGTGCTAAGCGCTTACGAAGATCGTGTGTCTCGGTCATCCGTTTCTCAAACATCATGTAGTGCGAGAAATCAAACGGAGGCGATCGAGTCTTGTGGGGAAAAGTGCGCAAACCTCTGCAGAGTGTACAAACTAATCATGATTAGCCGTGTCCCCGGTTATGGGCGTCTTGAGTATCTAGTACTTGGATTTTCGTGTGAATCTCATCATGTTACTTTAATTAATATTGTTGGGTTTTAATGATGATGATTAATTGGGATTGAGAATGCTGTCAACCATTCTCAATGTTTAACAACCACCATGATAGTTAAATAAATTTATTCCTTTGTAGTAGGGGAAAATTGGCTTTTCGCAAAAACTATAACCATAGAGCTTTCCACCAGCCAAATATGCATGTAGTGATAGCCTTTATTCATCATTCTCCTATGGTGTGAATTTGCCAGTACATTCAATGTCTTGACCCTTTGTGGCTGCAACGTCTCATGTTGCGTGAATCTTCTGACGAGTAAGTGATACGTTAGGGTTACGATTTCTACACTCAACTTTGCCGTTGGTGTTGATGGGAATCCACAACCTTGTTACTTCCGCTATTTGGATTGAGGTAATAGTATTTACGTTATTTATACATGTGATTTACCTCTGTTATAAATCCTCGAGTACTGTGTGTGTCAGCATACCGATCCAGGGATGACACTTAAGCACAGAGACTTGACCCATTCGGGTCGGGTCGCTACATCCTGTGGCTTCCCTGTTCTGGATGATGTCTCCCAAGGGGGCTGAACTTACCACAGTTATAGGATGACCCAGGAAGTACTGCTTTAGCTTCCGGCTTGCTATGAACACCCCATAAACAAGTTTCTGCCAATGCAGATACCTTTGCTTGGATTCTATGAGCACCTCATCGATGTAATAAACCGTCATTGAACTGGATGCTCCTTGCCGCCTCCTTACGCTCCACCACAATGGCCACACTAACAAAGACGTGATTTAGCGACAACATACAACAACAATGGCTCTTTATCAATTGGAGCCGCGAGAACCGGCGGCTCGCATAATTGTCTCTTTAAATCTTCAAAGGCAGCATCAAGCCTCACCTGCATAAAAGTGTCTGCTTTTCTTCATCATCCGATACAGCGGTAGAGCCTTCTCCCTAGTCGTCTTATGAATCGGCTTAGCAAAGCAACGCGACCATGATCGCTGAACATCATTGATGCACACCGGTTTAGCCGGAGAGGTAATCGCCTTGATCTTCTCCGGTTAGCTTCAATGCCCCTGCTTGAGACCAGGAATCCCAAAAGTTTGCCTCACAGTACACCAAATACACACTTGTCCGGTTAAGCATCATCTTGTAGACCCGGAGATTATCAAAGGTTTCCTTTAAGTCGGAGATCAAGGTTTCCTTCTCTCGACTTCACCATAGTGTCATCCACATAAGCATGAACATTGCGCCCAATCTGATTGTGGAGACAATTACGCACACACCGGCCGATAAGTCGCTGGGCACTCTTGAGCCCAAACGGCATAGACATAGCGTAAGGCTCCAAATGGAGTAATGAAAGCCGTCTTCTCCTGGTCCTTAACTGCCATCTTGATCTGATGATAACCAGAGTAAGCATCCAAAAACTCAACCGCCGCAACCCATGTAGCATCGATGATTTGATCAATGCGGGTAGAGCAAAGGGATCAGCCGGACAAGCTTTATTTAAGTCCGTAGTCCACACACATCCGCCAGTGCCGTTCTTCTTGAGCACAAGCACCGGGTTAGCCAACCACTCCGGTGAAAAACTTCCACGATGAACCCGGCCGCTAAGAGCCGAAAGCGACCTCCTCCCCTATAGCCTTTCGCCTTTCCTCATTGAATCGTCGGAGAAACTGCACGACCGGGCTTATACTTTGGATCAATATTAAGAGTGTGCTCAGCGAGTTCTCTCGGGACACCCGGCATGTCAGAAGGTTTCCATGCAAAGATGTCCCGGTTCTCACGGATGAACTCGATGAGCGTGCTTTCCTATTTGGGATCCAAATTGGTACCGATGTCGAACTGCTTGGAAGAGTCGCTCGAGTGAAGTCAACCAGTTTTGTCTCGGCGGCCGACTTAAATTTCAACGCCGAGTCTTGCTCTGTGGTTGGCTTCTTTAAAGAGGTCATATCTGCCGGGTCAACATTAATTTGATAAAACTTCAGCTCCTCTTCAGCACAAACAGATTCAGCATAAGCCGCATCGCCTTCCTAGCACTCCAAGGCCACCTTTTGACTCCCATGCACAGTGATGGTGCCCTTGTAACCCGGCATCTTGAGCTGCAGATAAACATAACACGACCGTGCCATAAACTTGGCATAAGCCGGCCGTCCAAACAGAGCGTGATATGGGCTCCTGATTTTGACTACCTCAGATGTCATCTTCTCAGCCCTGGAATCATATTAAATGCGCAAAAGCCACTTCCAGCTCGATCTTTCCAACCGGATATGCCGACTTACCGTACCACCCCATGAAAAACAGTGTTAGACGTCCTCAAGTCCTTATCAGTCAGACCCATGCGGCGAAAGGTCTCATAATAGAGAATATTGATGCTGCTTCCTCCGTCCATGAGCACCTTAGTGAATTTATATCCACCAACCTGAGGGGCCACCACCAAGGCCAACTGACCCGGGTTATCAACCCGGAGGGGGTGATCTTCTCTACTCCAAATGATAGGCTGCTCTGACCACCTCAGATAACGGGGAACCGCCGGCTCAACCGAATTCACAGCCCTTTTATGAACCTTCTGGTCACGTTTACACAAGTTAGTGGTAAACACATGGTATTGCCCACCGTTCAGCTGTTTTGGATGGCTCTGATAACCTGACTGCTGCTGCTGCTGTCCTCCTTGACCAGGCTGCTGCTGATTATAGCCACCTTGACCTCCCTGAAAGCCGGAACTTGAGCCGCCACCGGGGCCATGGAAACCACTTGCTCCTGAACCGCCGCCTGATCCGTGATTGCCATCAAACATGTTTGAATTCTTGAAAGCCTTCATGATCGCTCAGTCCTTGCATAAGTGGTTGGCAGGATTTTCCCGAGTACCGTGTCTTGGACAAGGCTCATTCAGAAGCTGCTCAAGAGATGGACCTGAGCCACCAGATCGAGGGGGTGCTCTCCCCTTATGCTTCTTGTTATTACCTTGGACATTAGCATTGGCCACAAACTCCGGGTTACCCTTCGGCTTACGCTTGTTGCCACCTTGACTTATTGGGTGATGCTGCTGACCCTTTCCATTTCCGTACTTCTTTCCTTTCCCTGTCTTTTCCTCCTCAGACGCGGGATCATTGGTAGTATCAGAATTGGCATATTTAACCAAAGCCGCCATCAGCGTACCCATGTCATTGCAATCACGCTTAAGGCGCCCCAACTTCTGCTTCAGCGGCTCAAAACGACAATTCTGATGGAGCATAAGTACCGCAGAGCCGGCGTCCATCTTATCAGATGAGTGTATTATTTCCTTGACCCGACGCACCCAATGAGTTGTGGACTCACCCTCCTCCTGCTTACAATTGGTCAAGTCCACAATGGACATAGATTGCTTGCAAGTATCCTTAAAGTTCTGGATAAACCGGGCCTTTAACTCTGCCCATGAACTGATGGAATTGGGAGGCAAACTTTTCAACCAAGATCAGGCCGTTCCATCTAACATCATGGTGAAATACTTAGCCATTGCCGCGTCGCTGACTTCCAATAACTCCATGGCCATCTTGTAACTTTCGATCCATGCCCCCGGCTGTAAGTCGGCCGTGTCCTCAGCTAGCCTGGTGTCCTCAGCCGCCAAGGCTTCCTTGGCCAAGGCTATCTCCTCACGCACCTTTGCCACCTCCGTGTTATGCTCATCTGGATTTGCAGGAATAACCATGGTGGTTAACAGGGCGTCAACTTGTCCATAAGATCTATCAAGACTGAGCCGGGCGGGCGCTGCTGGGCCTCCCGCCTGCCGCTCTCGACCCGGACGTTATTGCTGCCGCAAGGCCGTCGAAGTTTTGGCCGGGTTGGGTACCAGCCATGAAGACTCCTGCCCAGCTTGGCGGCTCATAGCAATCTGGAATGCTAGAGTCGCTGTAACAGCCCCCAAGCATGCCTTCTTGGACCTGATACAGAGAATCTGTTGAACCGGAGGACGAATCATCATCTGATGGGACAGCCGTCTCTTCGCCTCTTTAGATCCTTCAGAAAGTGCCTCTCCGTGAATACAACCCACAACGGCACGCTTCATGGTAGGTTGAATCCGGGCGGGTCTCGCACGCTGAGCCGTCTCAATGAGGTCGGTGCAGCTGTTCGGCTCTGGGCCCGGCTCACCAATCCGGCCGATGAAGACGTGGATTCCGCCAAAGGGACCCGGTACCAGACTCAATTGAGTCGGCCTCGGGGCCCCGCCTTCATTGTCGATGTAGATCTTGCCGCGACGACTCTTGGTCATCCGCCCATCACAGATCCCTTGAGCCCTTCAAGCTGCCCTTCAAGAACTCAAATCCACCGTGCGCTGGCCCCACGGTGGGCGCCAACTGTCGTGGAATTGTCACGGCAGATGTCCTCTTGCAAGGACTTAGTCGTGGAGCCATCGCAACTAGGAAGCTTAAAGGGGTTAATCAGGACAAAGGACACGAGAGGTTTTATACTAGTTCGGCCCCTTACGGTGAAGGTAAAGCCTACGTCTAGTTGGGTTGGTATTGCTTGAGGTTTCGATGACCAGGGAGCGAGATATGCTTTGCCCGGTTCTCGATTGGTTGTTTCTTTCCCTAAGCCGCCAACAGGTCGTCCCCTTATATACATGGGTTGACGCCCTGTAGCCTACAGAGTCCCCGCTAACTTATAAACAATGTCCGGCTCGGTGACTAGTCAAGTCTACCTTATGATACAAGTCTTGCCATTATGGCGGTTTACTACAATGGGCCTTAAGTCGCCTGTGGGTCTTAAGCCCTTTGTTGAGTCGTCATCTTCATGCTTGGACTTGGGCTTGTGTCTGGTAATCTCTTTACGTAACCCGGCCCCTCCTGGGCGGCTTACACAAATAGTTATATCCCCAACACCCGGCCTCTGCATCTGGGAGATGCATGCGGCCACTTTATTGATTACTCTCGAGGACCTTACAAAGTATTACAACAATATGCCTGAATCCGCCATCTTGGCAACATTTGCCGCTACTCCTATCCAAATGATGAAGGCGTGCTATCTGGGCCACTACCTGCACCACTCATCTAAGCCTAACATCAAAATGATGAAGGGGTGCTAGCTGGGCCACTACCCAGACCACTCACCTAAGCCTAACATCAAAAGCTGGAAGCCCCAACCGAGCCACATACCGGGTCTGGGGTACAAACCGGTCCGACGCACTCGTGTGTCGTCGCCGCCATCTTCCACAGGTATTTGTATGGCCACCATTTGAAGCAAAAACTCAATAGATCAACAACGTGCAGTTACTCAGTTTGTGTAAGCAAGGATCCATTTCTCATGTGGTGCATTTCTTTCATGTGGTTGTTGTGGACGAGGACACTCGCCCCATTCCAGAGGCCATTGCAGTGATGTTAGAGGAATTTTATGACATATTTGGGAACCACCCAGGTGAGCGTGCGATCACGGTATTCCTCTGATGGCAGAAGAACAACATGTGAACATTCGCCCATACAGGCACAAGCCGGAGCGCAAATCGGATCTTCGTTTGCTTTATTTTCGCCTCACCTCCCACTGTCGGTGTCAAAACGGGCGGATCTCGGGTAGGGGGTCCCGAACTATGCGTCTAGGATCGATGCTTACTGGAGACAGGGGACATGATGTTTACCCAGGTTCGGGCCCTCTCTATGGAGGTAATACCCTACTTCCTACTTGATTGATCTTGATGAATATGAGTATTACAAGAGTTGATCTACCATGAGGTTGTAATGGTTAAATCCTAGAAGTCTAGCCTGTATGACTATGGCAATGAGTATATCCTATCCGGACTACGCCCTCTGGTTTATATAGACACCGGGGGGATCTAGGGTTACATAGAGTTGGTTCCATAAGAAGGAATCTTCATAGCTGGTCGCCAAGCTTGCCTTCCACGCCAAGGAGAGTCCAATCCGGACACGGGTACAGTCTTCGGCCTTCATGTCTTCACAGCCGATCAGTCCGGCCCATGGATAACGGGCCGGACGCCCGAGGACCCCTTAGTTCAGGACTCCCTCAGTAGCCCCTGAATCTGGCTTCAATGACGAGGAGTCCGGCGTGCAGATTGTCTTCAGCATTGCAAGGCGGGTTCCCCTTTCCGAACTCCAGGATAGTCTTCAGATGCGACGATAGTATCCGGACCTGTCACACACACCATACACAATCGTAGAGAGAATATAATTTTACACAAGTTCAATCCGCTGACAACTTTTTGTAGAACGACATTACGTCTGACCGGTCATAATTCCAAACCGTTTTTGTGTTTGACACCCCACGTCCCGAGACGCGGTTGCCATTGGCACGTCTTGTCAAAGCAGAGATCGTGTCCCCTTATCGCGGGATTCTCATCAATGCGGGCTTGGGTAACCCAACCGTGCCGTTTATACAGTCCTTGGGAATAGGAGAATTCTGAGGCGAGTGGGGAGGCGTTCAACATTCACTTCCTTTATAAGAGGATAAGGATTCCCTCTTCCTTTCTCACGCCTCCTCTCTGTCTTCGCCCTTCCAATCTCGAGCTCCAGCGCCCAAGTTCTCATCTCCTTTCTACTCAAGCTAGCACTCAACCATGTCCAGATCCGGAGGTCAGGGCAAGTGGATGGTCTCCTCCGTCAAGGAGGAGGACATTACTGAGCTTCGGGCTGCTGGATATTTGGCGAAGGAAATCGCCCACCGCCTGCCGGCCGAGGGACAAATCGTCCCCACGCCGAAGCCCGACGAGAGGGTGGTTTTCATCCCTCATTTCTTCCGTGGACTAGGGTTCCCACTCCACCCTTTCGTCCGCGGGCTGATGTATTATTACGGGATAGATTTCCATGATCTGTCCCCGAACTCCTTCCTCAATATTTCGGCGTTTATCGTCGTGTGTGAGGCCTTCCTCCGCATTCAACCCCACTTCGGGCTATGGCTCAAAGTCTTCAACGTGAAGCCGAGCACGCGGAGTGCCTGGGAGCCATGGTGAGTAAGCTGTCCAACGTCTCCTGGCCGAAAGGTACTTTCGTGGAGACAGTAAAGGAGTGGCAGAAACAGTGGTTCTACATCACAGAACCCCGCGGCACCACCTGGGCTGCGACTGCCGAATTCCACTCTGGTGCTCCTATGCGACTCACCTCCTGTGTAGAGAAGAGTCCGGACTGGTGTTCGGCCGATGAGCTGATTGTGCTGCAGACGCGCGTTCAGAGTATGATAGCCAAGAACGTCAAGCTTGTCGATGTAATCCAGGTGATGCTAGTTCGCCGGATCCTCCCGTGCTAGCGCAGAAGTCGCCCTCTATGGGAGTTTAATCCAAAGAAGCACCAAACCCTGCAGAGGCTCTTCGAAACCACTTACAAAGGTGCCTGGAAGTTGCTCTTTAAGGGCAACGAGAAACCGCCGGCCGCAGATTCAGACCGTGGGCACGATTCTAAACACCTCGCCAGCGAGGTATGTTATTCTTAACGTACTCCCTATCTGTTTGTTTCGAGGATTATGTCTGAGCTTTTATCATCGCTCTTTCAGGACTGGATGGAGAGGGTGAAACGGATCCAGTGTCCGGCTCTGCTACCTGAAGAACCGGTCATCCCACGTCTGACGAAGATGCTGGTGCTGGCGCCATATAAGGCGCCGGAGAAGAAGGCCAAGAAGAAGGCCAAGGGGGGCCAAAAGTGGCACCCGTCGCAAGGGCACTTCGGACGTGACGTCCGAAGACGAGGAAGCCCATTCCTCCATCCCTGAGGGCGACGACGAGGAAGAGAAGGAGGAGGTCGAGAAGAACCCTCCCCCTAAGGAGAAGAAGAGGGGGACCTCCACGGATCTGGAGGCGGGAACGCCCAAGAGGGGGAAGGGCGCCCCTGCGGCCAACACCGCGTGGGACGTTGACAGCAGTCCGGAGCAATGCCTCCGCACTAAGCCTCGGGCCGCATTGTAAGCACTATGACTCTCGTACATAAGTATATCCAGCCTCTCCTTTTTATTGTTTTGACATGGTTAATTGTACCTTTGCAGTCCGGCTCGTGGCAGCATCCAACGATCCTCATCTGGAGGTTCGTTGGATCCAGCAGAAATGGCTAGTATGTCACCGCCGCCCGCTTACTCCCCTGATGCCAAGGACGACACCGAAGTGTTGTCTCGGAGGACTGCTCCGACCGGGGAGGGGCCCAGGACGCTGTCCAGGAGGCGCCGCAAGGCGAGACCTCCGCTGCCGGACACATGGGGGAGAAAATCCCCATGGAGATTGGCGAAGAGGGACATATTTAGTTCGGCCCTCAATCGAATACGATTCTGGGGACCGATACGGCCCCGGGATCCGGCGCGCGCCTTCCTTCGAAGGAGGGGGGTGCGCCAATTCCACCGATGGCCCCTGTCCAACCAGGGGCGCCGGATAACCTGATGGAGGCACTACGAGGTGCCTCCATTGTGGACGAGCACCGTATCCTTATGGGTATGGTGATCGAGAAGGTTAAGTCCGCCAAGAGCGGGCTAAACGAGGCCTGCAGCAATCTGTTGACAGGTTTCGAGGTAAGTCACAAAGAAAGAGAACACCCTGTGCTGACAGTAGCCCCTGAGACACTGTCTGGTATTCGGAAAGAAGGACCGGACAGAGGATCAACCCTTTATAGAAGACTAATTTGATATTTATAAATAAGCAGGCATCGCTGTTAGCCGCGACCTCGCATGCTGCCGAATTCTCTGAACTGAAGCAGTGGTTGGAGCGGGCCGAGAACGAGCTCGGCGAGGTGAAGATTCAGCTCCAGGAGAAGCAAGGTGAGTGACGACTTCCTATGTATTCAGAAAGAATAAGCGGTAAGTATTGACCGGAATGTCATAATATGTGTAGGGGCGGCGACCGAGGTCGAGGCCCTAAAGAATGCCCTAGCCGAGGCTGAGGGGAAGGTTGTCCAGCAGCAAGCCGCCCGTAAGAAGCTCAAGGCCCGGGTCGGCGAGGTCCAGCAGGAGCTCCAGGACGCGGTGAAGAAGTGTGAAGCCTTGGAGCGCGAGGCGTCGGTTCGAGAGACCGAACTTACCAAGGCTCGCTAGAGCGCGGAGACTGCACGGCATGAGGCCCGGGATACTCTCTAGGAGATGCAGGAGGCCAAGAAGGTTGCAGCGGGTAAGGCTTTTAACATGCAAAGCAAGTATGCGGAGAGGAAGTACCTTTTACTAACCCGGATTCGGAGTTGCCCAGGGGCTTTTGCGGATCTGCCACGTAGCATGTCCGATGCTGCGGAGTTCTTCCGAGCCAGAGAAGAGGATTCCACAGAGAAGCTGTTCTGGTCGCAGTATGATGTGCTAGAACATCCGGTGCCCTTTGCCGATCAACTGAAACAGTTGGTTGAGCTGCACAGGGTGGCCGAACTAGCCATGAAGGATTTTGATAATCTGGATGTGGCCAGCCGAAGCTATACCTGGCAGCTATTTTGGCCTCGTGAAGCGGGTGATGGAGGCTTGTCCGCGGCTAGACGTCGTCAAACGACCAGTCTGCATCGAAGGTGCCCGCATGGCCTTCGCTTGCTGCAAGATTTGGTGCGCGAAGATGGACGCTGTCGAGGTGGCCATGGGGCCGCCGGAGGGCAAGGAGCACCGCACACCCGAGCGATATTTTGCGGATGTCCTGTAGGGCTCTCGACTTGTAACAGGGCAGTGTGGGCAGGCCATTATTTTCGAATGAATGCATTCGTTTTTTGTCTTTGCCTTGTATGATGAAAACAAATCCGGTTTGTAATATAATGTTTGTTATGTTTTGATTGTTTCCTCCTGTGCGGCCGTGTTGTATGAAATCTGAGGGTTGGCGGTACCGTCGGCTTCGCCCTCACGTAGGTAGTCGGAGGTGTTCGGATGGAATCTAAACAATCTTGATCCAATTATATGGTCCTTGAAGGAGTTGTTTAGCGCCTTAACGAACTGCATAATCGGACTATGCGTCTTAAATGCCCTCACTTAGCCATAGGAGTTTTATAATAAACATAGGCGCAACCCCCGGTATACAAACCAGAGTCTTTGTCGGCGTCGATCGAAGTACCGATCCTTCGCGGAACGCGGAAAAAATCTCCAACGATTTGGACCTCCGAACAGCTGACTGGCTCTCGCTGCATCATGACAGTCAGTTTTTGGCTTTCTCTACTGAGGTGCTCATCTGGTCTAAGCCAGGGCACAATCGCAATAGTTCTCCCTTTACTACCCTAGCTGATGTAGCGGAACGTAGGGTAGCAAGCACAGGAGCCGGGCAACCCAACTACTGACCAAAGACATGATTCGGAGCCTATGCATATAATGCTAAATTCGGGGTGCCGAACTTATCTTTAAGGAGTGTCCGGACTTTTTTGTCGTATTATGGGGCAATGGGAAGCCCCTGGCGAATAGGAAACGTACCAAAGTTCACGGGTGCGAAAATATAAGTAATTAATGGCAAAGGAAAACAGAAGGAGAGCAGAGGTAGTATCTGAGGCCCCTTTACTTGGGTCGTGAACTGTTTCCATTATAGTTGGGTTAATGCGTCAAAGCGCATTTATGCAAATAGTGTGATAAGCAACCGACTATTTAACATGCCATGACCAGAGGAGAGCTGCATTGGGTACTGAAAACAGGTAGAGTGATCGTTAGGTTGTCCTCTAGGGCTTCCCCTGTATGCGTGTGCCCTGTGCCATTCTGGTGTACTTGTCCTTTGACAGGACCGGTAATTAGGTCATCAAAGGAGGCCTGTAGAAAAGATACCTGAAAGAAAAAGGAAGGAAGAAAAGAAGGAATAGTAAAAATACCGGTGAGTCCGGGATCGGTGTAGCCGGACTACAAGCTAGTTGTGCCTCCATCGATGCCCATGGGATTTTGAGTGTGTAATTATGTATGCGTGGTGTGGATGCCGCTACCTCATTGGGACTGGGACGGAGGCCGAATTGCTAATCAAGCTCTTGACGAGCGGAACCATCCTGTTGCAGTGTGGTCTGGACTTTCTTAGTGATGTCCAGGGGCTCGGCAGCTGGATTACGATTCTGCTTGAGAAGGCCACTCTGTACCTCTGCTGCTAGGGAGGCTGTGTGCTCCTATGTTCGGAGGGAGCGTTCAGTGTTTCCATTGACTGTTATGACGCCACGTGGACCGGGCATCTTAAGTTTGAGATAAGCATAGTGTGGCACTGCATTGAATCTAGCAAACGCGGTTCGTCCGAAAGCGGGCGTGGTAGCCGCCATGAAGGGGACGATATCAAAGATTAACTCTTCGCTTCGGAAGTTTTCTGGAGAGCCGAAGACCACCTCCAGCGTGATTGAGCCCGTACAACGGGCCTCTACGCCTGGTATGACTCCTTTAAAGGTAGTCTTTGTGGGTTTGATTCGTGAGGGATTAATGCCCATCTTCCACACTGTATCCTGA